>OX465572.1:9322063-10703929 GCA_950022955.1 Xestia ashworthii
TCAGATCTTAAAGTGTATTACCTCATTTGACAAGAGATTAGAGAAATTAGAATCCAGCACTAAAACAGCAGTTTCAAATAATCAAAAATGAATAACACACTTAAAATAATGGCTTGGAACTCTAATGGGCTCCTCAAACATCAAAATGAGTTGCAGGCGGTTCTGGACACAGAAAATATAGACGTGTGTTTGGTCTCTGAAACGCACTTCACTAAGCAATCTTTTGTCAAATTTAGAGGATACATGGTATATAATTCGCTCCACCCTGACAACTGTGCCAGAGGAGGTAGCGCGGTTATAATCAAAGAGAACATTAGTCACTACGTGCAGTGTAAATATGAAGAACAAGACATTCAAGCCGTGGCAGTATCTGTTAAAACCAAATTTTGTCACATATGCATTGCAGCCGTATACTGTCCTCCACGACACATGATAAGAAAAGAGCGATATTTACATCTCTTTGAACTACTAGGCCAGAGGTTTATCCTAGGCGGCGATTTTAATGCTAAGCATACGCATTGGGGATCAAGACTTACTACAACTAAGGGAAAGCAGCTCTTAAGCGCAGTTAAAGATACACATTCTGAAGTTATGAGCACAGGTAAACCAACGTACTGGCCCACTGACCACCAGAAAATACCGGATCTTATAGATTTTTTTATATGCAAAAATATATCCGCCAATTACGTCAGTTTGGAGGAAGGTTTTCATATGAATTCGGACCACTCTTCAATTATACTAATGCTTAGTCAAAAAATCCTATTCAAACCAAGCCACTTAACACTGGTTAATAAATTAACAGATTGGCAAAGTTTTGCCCTTGATCTAGATAATATCATAGACCTTAACACTTCTATAAAAAAGCAAGATCAGCTTGACTCAGAAGTAAACAAATATATTGTTGACATCCAACAATGTGCGTGGAACAACACACCGCAATTAAAACGTAAATATAAGGGATTTATCTATCCTAAAGAAATTGTGGATTTACTATCTGAGAAAAGGAAACAAAGGAAGCAGTGGCAGCAAACAAGGTGCCCACGAGATAAAACATCATTAAATAACTTAACTAAACGATTAAAGAGGAAAATTCTACAATTTGAGGATGAATCTCTGAATGCCAACCTTCTGCAGCTAACCAATGACAAATCAACGGACTATTCCCTTTGGAAAGCGACAAGAAATCTTAAAAGGCCGATAACACAAATACCGCCCATCAGAACAAGCGACGGAAAATGGGCCATAAATAATGACCAAAAAGCGTTAAGGTTTGCTCAACACTTAGAAGAAACTTTTCAACTCAATGAAAGTTCGATCGAAACACTTGTGAGTGAAAATTTATCACAAAACCAAAGAATTAAGCTTGTGACACCAGCAGAAGTAATGAGAGAAATTCAAAATAACATAAGCTCGAAAAAGTCTCCGGGTTACGACCTCATTACAGGTGAAATTCTAAAACACCTCCCGCGCAAAGCTATAGTAAAGCTGACCAAGCTTATCAATGCTGCATTTATCTTAAAACATGTACCTGAGTCATGGAAGGTTGCTGAAGTCATTATGATTGCAAAGCCTGGGAAACCACCCCATGAAGCATCATCATATAGACCTATTTCTCTGTTGCCCGTATTATCAAAACTATTTGAAAAACTGTTATTGAAACGGTTAAAACCAATAATAGAAGAAAAAGACCTTATTCCAAATCATCAATTTGGCTTCAGGGAAAAACACTCAACAATAGATCAGGTACATAGAATAACTAACATCATTGAAAAAACACTAGAAAACAAGGAAGTCTGCGCCACCGTCTTTTTAGATGTCGCGCAAGCTTTTGATAAAGTTTGGCATAAGGGTCTAATATTCAAGCTCAGACGCATGCTACCAGAATTTGCAGATATCCTAGAGTCGTACATTACTAACAGAATGTTTAGAATACGGCAGGAGGACGCATATTCCGAGCTAAAAGCTATAAAAGCTGGTGTACCTCAAGGAAGTGTGCTAGGCCCAATTTTGTACTTGTTATACACATGTGACATCCCAGAACTGGAAAACAACACCATTGCGACCTTTGCAGATGATACTGCAATTATGGCTACTGGATCAAGCCACAGAGAAGCAGTAGAAAAAGTTCAACTAGCTGTGAACAAAGTTTATGACTGGACACAAAAATGGAAGATCAAACTGAATGAGTCAAAATCAATTCACATTGACTTTACAAACAAACACTTGGACTATCACCCAATCTACATAAATGGTACGCAAGTACCTTATGCTAATACAGCCAAATACCTTGGCATCACTCTCGACGCCAAGTTGCGTTGGAAAGCTCATGTGAAAAAGAAAAGACAGGAACTCGATAAACGATATATAAGTATGTATTGGTTACTCGGAAAGAAATCTTGTCTATCAATACATAATAAAATAACCCTATACAAGCATATTCTGATGCCAATTTGGACGTATGGCATCCAACTTTGGGGCTGTACTAAACAAAGCAACGTAAAAATAATCCAGCAATTCCAAAATAAAGTACTTAGGGATGCTGTCAATGCACCCTGGTACATAAGAAATGACGACCTTCATCGTGACCTTAAAATGGAATTCGTCACCACTATTATCCAAAAATTTGCTGAAGCCCACGAACACAGACTTCATCGACACGTGAATGTTGAGGCAATTCAGCTGCTAGACAACACAGACTTAGTGCGTAGGCTAAAAAGAACTAAACCTTTTGAATTAGTGTAGTGTACAAAGTGAATGAGTAATAGTAACAATGTTGTGCTATTCATATAACACATGAACATAGTGTTTTATAAATTATATTAGACTCTAAGAAAGTGCTACGGACTTGTGTAAAAGTGCAAATGAACACTATTCTTAGTTTTAACATATTCTATCACGTAACATATTAAGTTAGAGTTAAATTGCTTATTAGTCTTTTAGGCTAGATCGTAATTAATTATTAAGACTTTTGTTCTTAATATTATAGTACAAAAAAAAAAAAAAAAAAAATACATTCATCAGCAATTTGAGTGTGACACATTGAGTCCATACCGTAAAAAACGTAATTTTTCACACCGAAAGCAAAAAGTCGTTTTCCAGCATTAATTTTTGCCACTCAGTTTTATGTACAGAATAACAGCCTTAGCCGTTGACGGCTTTATGAAAAGTCCTTTTGCACCTTGAATTATTTGGAGTTTTACAAACGAAATGATTTTTTTTGCAATTAAATGGGAGCTGCTTTTGACCTCGATCTGATAGAAAACGATGGATGAGGTCTGTAATAAAACGAGCGTGCCCAGAAGATGCCTGTTCACGCTTGCTTTGACGGCAGACGGGTTAAATGTGGTTTCATCATCATCATTTCAGCCGAAAGACGTCCACTGCTGGACATAGGCCTCCTCCAAGTTTCGCCATATTGACCGGTCCCATTCCCGCAGCCCTCACCAGATCATCTGTCCACCTAGTGGGAGGCCTTCCAACATAACGTCTTCCGGTTTGCGTTCGCCACTCCAGAACTTTCCGGCCCCATCGGCCATCCGTTCTGCGAGCAATGTGCCCTGCCCATTGGAACTTAAGTTTGGCAATTCTTCGGGCTTCATCGGTAACTTTGGTTCTCTTGTGGATGTATTTCTGATTCGATCACGCAACGAAACTCCGAGCATAGCCCTCTCCATTGGCCTTTGTGTGACTTTAAGCCTTCTGATGAGGCCCATTGTGAGCGACCACGTTTCGATTCCGTATGTACTTAATCACTGGCAACACACATTGGTCGTAGACTTTCGTCTTGAGACACTGCGGTAAGTTGAACGAAAAGAAATGTGATTTGATGTCTATTAATATAACTTACCGGATTTTGAATCACACTGATCTCCCGACCTTCGAAGTACCACCTGATGTCATCAGGTTTGGGAACTGATCGAGCCGCACATTCTATTCGTACGCTCTCGCCCTCCATCCCGAATTGAGTCCTGTTTGACAGGATCTTTGGTGCACCTAGGAGAAAAAGATGAATGATCAATGAAATCAACAGGATGAACGGGCACTGCCAGTTGTGGCAGGTTATCTCTTAGTTGCTACGGCTTATTTGAATGAATTATTTTATTTTTGAATTTTCTTTTTTATTTCATATTATTTATATTCTTTCATATTTCAACATGAATTGAGATATGAAAGGATTCTGATTTAAAAGTGTCTATAGACTTTCCTACTCGTTCTTCTCCATAGGGATATCTACGCTTTGGAATGGGTAACTACAAAACTGGCTGTAGCTTAATTAAATTGTTGTCTATGTTTCTACGGTTCAAAAGAGCTTTAAAACGTAACTGGGCTATTTGAAAAAAATGCTTTGATTTTCATAGGGAAATTGCAAGGTAGCGAAGTGCTTCCATTTCGCTACCATTGGCTCCAAATTATGTTTTACAGCGCGTCGTATACTGGATTTTTGAAAATTAGTCAGTAAAAAAATTTGTACCGCATCACATTTATGATACTTTTTCCCAGCTCAAATTAACTTCATTTCACAATGAATATTAAATATACATATAATATATTTTAAAGTAAGTAAGACTTTCAAAGTACACAGGGTTACCGCTCTTTGTAAGCTTTCATAATGTAAAATAATTAAGTTTCTTGAAAAAATACCTTTAATTTTTTTTTGTTGCTGAAAATAAATTTAATTTCAAATATCAAAGAGAGTTACTATTGCATGTTACGCAAAGAGATAAAGAAAACAGTGTTTTATTTCTATTGTCAAGTCTATAAGTTCTTTTTTTTTATTGTTTTTCTATACTAATACTCGTATTAAGAAGCTGAAGACTTTGTTTCGTTGAACGCGGTATTCTCAGAAAATACTGGTTCAAATTGCATACTTTTAGTGCTAGATAGCAATTATCGAGCTGTCATATCGGCTTTAGGCTATAAAATCACGCTATAGCTAATAGGGGCGGAGCATCAATGAAAAATGTTGCAAATACCGGGAAAATTATAATTTTAAAGATCGCGGGCTACCGCTAGTTTAATATTATAGTACCTATCCTTGCAATATCAAACAAAATATATTGCAATTTTCATTTGAAAGACACGTTAATCTTAATAGACCTTTACAAACCTCGATATATATTTCGTTTCATTTGGCGTATATTTTTTCATGTTTCCATAACGAATTAACACTTACTCTTTATAAAAATGGTGGCTTCGCTCTCGATCTCCGGGTACCCGTCCTCGATGACCTTGCAGATGTACCGTCCAGCTGTCTCCCTGTTCACGTAGACCTTCAAGTTCGGAGCCTTTCCTTTGACCTGCTGGAGAAGAGCACACGTTCACGTAACACTGTCTACTGAGAAAATGGCCGTTAAAGTAGAACCAAACATCGTACTTTAACGGCCATTTTCTATAACTTAAGTAAGTTATAGAAAACGTTAAGGGTGTAAAAAAACCTACTCACGAAGCCGAAAGGCACTTGTTAACCTAGTTATTGCAATAATTTCTTTGTACCACCATACCTGACCTATTTGTTACCGAGATATAGGGGGTCTAAGTTCTAACTTTTTGGCAAGTTTTTTATACAAGTTTTTGCTGTTAGTATTTTACTTTAAATACTTCCACAACCCCCTTACTATTCAATCCATCCATCAGCACAATGTTTTGAGTGCGTTACATTGAGTTCTACGACAAAACATGATTTTTCACCCCAAAAAAAAGTCGTTTCCCACCAATAAATTTTGCGTAAAGTTGCTTAGTTTGATGTACAGAATCCTCTTGGGTCTTGGGTCCGATTCCCAGGTCGTTAAAAGTGTTATTGAGATTTTGCATCAGCAATGTCTCAGTAGCAGACACGAAGTCTGGATATGTGCCTAGTTGATGGCAATAGGCTCCCCGATAACATGAAACTAAAAACTATGCGGTGAATAGTGTTTTTATCATCTCAGTACGCCAAGGTTTCATAAATGTTAAAATCGTTTTGATTCCTTTCATGACGTGCTGCACCGACCGATAATAAATTGGATTATGGGCAAGATAATGATGAATGCTGATTATGACTTTAGTTACTTTTATCACCATGTCATACCAGAACCATCTACTGCTTACGCCTTCCTTTTCATATTTTAGTTCCTTTGCCTTATACTAATCGTTTAAGTATGTTTAGACTACAGCAAAAGTTTGAAATCGTGCTATCTAAGCTACCGGCTATTTTAATATCTCAGATCAGTCTAGCTTTCTTGAATATTTCAGACCATCTGGACCACACAGACAGCATCCATACATCTCTTTGCAATACTATAGTTTCTATACAATAATGATGAGTGATCTAATTTTACCACATGTTTTTGCGTTTTGATCCGATCTTAGTCATTGCGACTCATACTTTTAGACTTGACGTAATGTTTTCGAAGATATGGAACATACTTATTCATCTAGAAATATACGAAAACTGGACTGATTTATTTCCTTATTATTTGTACTGTGTATCCACAAATAGATCACTTAGAGAAGAGTTGGTAATTTACTTGAAAACAGAATGTTATTGCACCACAAGGGTATTGAACTATCCTGTGGGTTTTGTCGTGGCCAGCGCTATTGACGAGAAAAAAGTCTTTGTTTTGAATTTCAGGCCTCTGCCAGGCGTTTTATGCTCCAATGGTACCGGAGATACAACTTCTTTTTTATTATTCCAAATTCTGCCTGCTCTTGACCACAATCGCGTATGATGGAAAGCAATGAATGAGGTATATGATGGAACGAGCGTGCTCAGAAGATACTTGTTCACTCTTGATTTAAAGGCAGGCGGGCTGAATGTAGGTGAGAACACAAATGCAGGCAGAGAGTTCCACTTTGTTTTTGTTTGGACCATTCAAAGGCAGAAGGCAAGTGATCTTAGGGTTTATTACTTATCAGACTTGGGGGATCCGAGAACACTAGGGAGCACACTGTGTGACTATAAGAGATCAGGCCCTTTTTATTATATTGAGCGCATTGTAAACAAGCTAGACATCCATGACTCACATTTCCTCATTCCGTCGAACACAAAACTCCCCTGGTCTAATTCTTCAACCATTTATTTATTATAGCCGAAAGACGTCCACTGCTGGACACAGGCCTCCCCCAAGTGTCCTCATTGAGCGGTCCCGGGCGACTCGCATCCAGCGGATTCTCGCAACCTTCACCAGGTCATCGGTGCACCTAGTAGGAGATCTTCCAACGCGTCTATTCTTACATCTGGTGGTCCCACCATGGTATTCACTTACCCCTATCCGGCCCGGCTCATGGAACAGCCACCTGATCTCCGGCTGCGGCTGTCCTTCCACGTCACAGCTGAGGGTCACACTGGAACCGATGTCAGTTTCCACATTCTGAGGTCGCGTTCTGAATGTTGGTGGATCTGGGGACAAAAAGTTTTGTGAATCGATTGGAAAAAATACTGTTTGGGTTTTCTGTCAGGGTTTTAGTAAAGATAAGGCAGCTTCGCTTGGAGCGGTACAGACTAGCGTATGCACGCGCACCATTTAGGGCTTCATAAATTGAACGCGCGTCCACGCGCTTACTCCAGTACACGCTCGTTCTGTCAGTAGCAATATGTCGGTATCTCCCACGGCTCGCGCTTATACGATCTTATAAGCGCGGCAACGCTAGACTAGTTACGCGTGTAGACACGTCTACGCCTGTTTCAAAAAACGGTCTCATATGCACCGAAATTCCTGGTAACGGTTGGCCAAATAGAACCACGAATCCTAATGAAAACTAAGATAGTAAATTCTCAACATCAATAGTGGCGACCGCCAGAAAAGTGCCGAGAGAATGAAGCTTGAAGAAGTCCCAGAGAAAGAATCTAACTGTCTTGGATCCCGCAACCAAATTGCCGCAGTGGTTATACGTGGTATTATTATTTTCTTCGTTACTTTCAGATTAGTTCGATTGCCATACGAAACAACAATGATAGTTATCATCAGAATGTTTAACGGAGATGTCTGCGAACGCACTCGAAAAATTCACGAAACAATCGAAATCCTAGTTTAAAAGCTACATTTTCTAAAAGAAAAAGTCGTTACTCGTTTGTTTGACTTCCCATCAGCCCATACATTTTCTTGTCCAACAAATCAGTGTTTAGTACGCACTGACGTCACGCGCTCTGCGCCCGCGCACAATGTTATGGTTGTTGTATCATCAGTATAAACATCGCGGCTATTTTTCCCACTAGGAAACCGGAGCATGACGTTGAGTAATAAAATGTCAAAAAAATGTACGGTTCGAGTGTTTTTGGGTGATTTTATTTGATTCTTGTTCTGAACCAATGGATTTAAGCCAATTAGTAGATTATTAATTTAGGGCAGAAATAAAATTTGTATGTCATTAATTTTCCTTTCATGGATGAACAAGTAAATCACCTGGCGAAAATCGTAGACATTAAACTACTTCACATTTCGTGTCTTATTATAAACAGCTTAAAACCTGAGAGCTGAACTGAATTCGTTCCAGTTGGACGTAATTGTCAAGCAAAGTCAGAGACCCACGGGCGGCATAAAAACCTGTCACCTGGATAGGCACTTACCATAAGGTTAAGAAGAAGAAGAAGAAGAATAACAGGTTAAAATGAATGTAAGATAGTTTGTGAGAGACTGGTGTGTGCACTAGATAAACCTGTATAGCAGATCACCCGGGATTGCCACAAAGAACAGAGATACTCTAAAGGCAAACTCAATGTGCCTTATTAACAGTCATGTCATCTACATAATCATGACATGAGGAACTCGTGGCTAATTAATATCAGCCGCTCGGGTCGATCTTTAGGTTAAGCCATGCTTGCCTAGGTTGGTCTGTGGATGGGTGACCACCCTTACATATCTAGTTTCCTCCGTGCCTCGGAAAGCACGTTAAGCTGTTGATCCCGGCTGTCATTTGTCCATCTTTGACAGTAGTTACAGGTAGTCAGTGGCCCAAAAAGTCTGACACCAGTCTTACCAAGTGGTATCGTATTGGTGGGTAACTGGGTTGTGGAGGTCAGATAGGCAGTCGCTCCATGTAAAATACTGGCATTCAGCTGCATCCGGTTAGACTGGAAGCCGACCCCAACATATGTAGTTGGGAAAAGGCTAGGCAGATGAATATCTACACAATCATGACGTAGGTTTTATGGCAAAACTGATTTATAGAAGCGATCCTAGAACATTAGAAAGTTCATTTTGAGGGTTATGTCTGAAAATAAAATAAAACATGATACTTACAAGTAACTTCCAATGTGATATTTCCTTCGCCTTTCCCGACGGAGTTGCTTACTTCGCATCTGACCACAGCATTGTGGTGTTTTCGAGTCACGTTGAATATTATCTACAACAAAATAAGATACTATAAGCATTTCATTATGACAACATAATACAACGCCTGTAATTCCTTGAAGGGTTGGGCAGAGGTGTAACTTTTTTTCCGGAGTGTCAGACTTGTACTGACTAAAACCCATCCATGTTCCTTCCTCGCCCTTTATGTTCCGGGGCCGCGGTATCTCTTTCGAACAGTCCCGCAGCCCCGGCAGGCTTCGGCCCTTGCTGACATCTCTTTGAGGCGAGCGTGGAACTCAAACGCGCCGTCGATACGGCCTGTCGTCATAAGACGGACGGACAGCGAGCTAGCCCATAGCTAACCGTAGAGGTATACCTAACAGTACATTTTATAATAAGTTCTGAAAACAGACTTGGAACTTTGACCCCCAACATCTGCGTAACTAGAGCGTTCCCAGGTATGGTGTAGAATAAAAAAATTATCGCAATGACGGAGAGAACAAGTGCCTTTCGGCTTCGTTAAGAGGTGTTTTACACCCATTATACTAAATAGAATGACAACCACGCTTAGGAATTTTGGGAGCTTGCGGTGATCACCCTCGCCTTTGCCAGTAAACATGGTATCGTGATAGACTAAAGTCCAGTCGCGGAGCAGGAAGAATTTCGTACAATGACCTCTTTGACAGTGGTCACAAACATTTTTCTATTAAGTGCGGTTTACATGAAATATTTGAAGGAGAAAGAAAATTTACCAACTTATTAAATAAATTATTGTTATTATGTAAATTATTTATTTAAATGTTATATTAAGTACAAGTTATAAAAATCGTGTCATAATTTCCAATTCGGCAGAAATAAAAATAATGTCTGTTTTTTTTTGTCGTGAAGGCCAACCAAAAAACCACATGCAAACAAGAACAAACCTTACAGTGTTAGATAAAAGCCACATCCAGGTACCGTTAATCTGTGTTTCACAGATACTTGTTTACATGTATCGAACGAACATTTTACCCGCAATGGTTTGTAATCTACCTTCAAAATATTAATAAAATCGACGTCTAATTTTTTGTAATACCCCAACTTTTTGTTCTTTTTATGTGTCTAGTGTTAATATTCTCATGTAAGTGAATAGTGTAATTTTATTCTTATGAGAATAAATGATCTTAAACCTCGAAAAGGTTTACAATCCCTGAGGACGGCGGCCATTGCATCTGTGCGAGCGATTCTCATTATATAGCGGGAGTGACAGAGAAAAGTACAGGTTAATGTACGAAATTCTTCCTGCTTCGCGTCCGGACTTTTTTTTTTAGTTTTAAGTAAATTGCTTGTTCCTTCAAACTTCTTTAGATCGATTAGATCTTTTTAACTACGCAACGGATTTTCATGCAGTTTTCAGTATTAGATAGAGTGATTCAAGAGGAAGTTTTATATGTATATGTTGCACCCGTCTAAAGTCGGGGGAGAGGTCGCTAGTTGTTTCATAAAATAAGTTTCAAACCCAGAACTTTTTTTTTAAACTCGTCCTAGTTAACACATTACCTTAGAACGTTACGTTTATGGTGTACTAGCTGATGCCCGCAGCTTTACCCGCGTACAAATTAGTGTAAATTAGTTTTTGAGTTTATCGCGACCACACAGACAGACGCTGCGGAGGACTTTGTTTTATAATATGTAGTGAAATTCCCACACAACCATTTTGGCTTATGACTGCAGCTAACCTTAAATTTTTCAGCACATTGCATAATATAGTTAATGCATGAATGAGTTGCGCGCACCGTGAAATTCAGTTGAATTGCCAACTTAACGTGAACTACTCTCTGTTGCTTTATTAATGAGTTTACTATTGCTTTGTTGCGTGGTGTTGGTTAACTTTGTTGCAAATAAGTTGGTTGGGAGTTTAAATGTGTTGGCACATTGCTACCTTGTGTTGTGAATGGTTGTTATATTTGTCTTTTCCTAACTGTATACGTTGGGGTCGACTTTCTGTCTAAACGGAGCTGTATACTACTGTGACTGACTATCTGACCACTCCAACCAATTGTCAGGGTAAAACGATACACCATATTGTATATCTGATCTTAATCATCATTTCAGCCAAAAGACGTCCACTGCTGGACATAGGCCTCCCCCAAGTGTGAAGTGCGACTCGCAGCCAACGGATTTCCGCAACCTTCACCAGGGCATTGGTCCACCTAATGGGAGGTGGTGTTTATTTATAGCGACCAATTTATGGAAAGTAATCCATAAAAGATGTCTGTGAAAATTAAAAGAAACGAAACTCGTCCTGTACGAGCCAAAAGGCTCGTATCTCAGCATGGTGTGTAGCATTTATATCGCCAAAATATAATCCGACTAAGTGAAATTGCTAGTTAGCTTCGAATTACACGAATGATAATTTGAGTTGATTGAATTTGGGATTATTTGTTGTTTATTGAATTGTCGCTACGTATCTTGGTAGAAATTCTACGTTTACAAAAATTATAGATTCTCGTGGCGCGGACTATAGGTTCAATATAAACATTGTAAACACACTCTTTACATTGAAACTTATACGCTATTCCAGTACGAGTGTGTGTCAGACATTTATTGCGAAATCTCCTCAACCGAGAAGCGTACACTTCGCAGTGTCAGACATTAATGTCGCAATTTGTCTCGTCGAGTGCTGGCTTAAATAAACCTTTATGTTAATCTTGAGATAAGGATACTAACATAACTTGTTATGTTCATTTTGGAATAAATGACAAAAGAGAAATGTTTAGTTGGTCCTTTAAAAGCTTTTCTAAATATAAAAATCACGTGTCAGTATGTTCGGGCACGCTAATCTTCAAAACGACTCAACAGTTTTTTAAGAATGTTTATGGTTGGTTCTAACTTGAAGGAAGTTGGTTAAAAATAGGGGTGATTTTGGGCCCGACAAATGGCACTGCTGTAAATTACACAAAGATGATCTATTAAATATGGATCACAAATACTCACTGATCACTCCTCTGCTTAAAACTTTCAAGTACGATCGTAACTATATGTACTAACGATCTGTACTGTTCAGGTTGGTTGTAGTTATTAATTTCACAAAATATGATAAGTGAATATATTAACGTGTCGAAGTGTGTTTTTAGTAGTCGAAATGGAAATAGTTTAGGTAAAATGGTTAGGTAATCACCTATTCCCATCACTGACTATTATGGGAAAAATTACTCTAGCAGCAACAAAGGAAACAAATATTGGTAGCGGCTTAAATGACTTACTCACTGGTATAATCTAAACAGCAGCAGTATAATCTAAAAAGCTAACGCTAGAAAATTAACAAAATAAAATTATCCTCACCATCTCATCAGCATAATCTCCGACCACTGGGTTGTTATTGACATACCACCGGTAGATCTGCGCTGGCGGGTTAGCATCTACGTCACATCGGACCCTCAGCTCCGATCCCTCGGGGATCTTGTCTCCGGACTGACCGGAGCTGATCGTTATGTTCACTTTTGGCACGTATTTTACCTGGGAAGGAAGGTACTGTTGAGATAATAATAAGACTTTTCATTTCCAAGACAGTAACAAAAGCAAAAAAAAACTAAACTTAGGTAATTAATCATCTTCATAATTACTATTATTATAGCTAGCTTGTATTGTCCCACCGCTGGGAAAAGGCCTCCCTCCATTCCTTCCAACAGTCACGATTCTGCGCTATTTCCTTCCAATTCTCAAGGAAGACATCTAGTTCGTCCTGCCATCTCCTTCGTGGTCTGCAGCAACCCCGTGTCACGTGTTTCAGGGCACCAATCCTGAGTCTTACGGGCCCACAGTTCGTCAGCCGTTCGGCAGTCTTTTGAGCCTCGTCAATGATTTGCGTTTAGGAGCGCAGTGTAGTGGTTCGAGTACACATGCGATCTGTGAACCTCGACCGAATCGATCTGACGCCTTTGTTTAGCTATTGTGTCTACTTCGCTACAGATGAAGGTTTAATTTCTTCATAAGGAATCTTACAACAAAGATAATTACCTCAATAAGTACAGTAGCCATCCTGGGAGCCCTATCAGCCGTGTTCTGGGCCTGACACGTAATAGTCTGATTGTGGTGGCCCTTAGTTGGGGTCAACCGCAATACTGACCTGCGATTGACAATGAATAATTAGTATGTGGTGTTCGGTGTCTATTTAATTGGTTAATTAGACGATATTGTGGGGTGTAATGTGATATTTTGCTGCAAGATGCGACATGAAGACTAAAAGCTAAATTTTATATTGCTGAAGTCCGTAAGACTAAAAGCTAAATTTTATATTGCAAAATTCGGTAAGGTGTCAATTGTCAAGGCCGTTGTGACTAAGAACTTTACATGAACCTTCAACTTTTCGTTTGAGTAACAGGAAAGACAATTAAGATAGCGTATTTCTTAAGTCGTAAATCTACATAGCTTTTTGATGTAAGTAAAAAGACAAACTGAAGACTGTGATCAACCGATCAGCATAAGCTGTATAATAAATAGGAAAGCTGCAATTGAAATCAATTTTCCATCTGGATAAATGATTAATATCGTTGCAAAAAAGAGGATGCTTAAAAACATGATTGATGCTAAATAATTAATTATTATTCATGATAATTAAAAATGCATACGAACCTCGTTCTATATCTTTGGCCATCAGGTAGCAGTTCCACTGTACTATTAACTGGCTTCTTGATCACTGATTGGCTTCCATCCAACCAAGTAATCTAAAACAAACAAATAAACTATTTGATTCCAAGAAACAACTGAAGAAAATTATCTAAAACCGCTTTTCATTTGTTTCCTTATGGTGAGGAGTTTGGACTTCTAGCATGAAAATAGTACATTTTTGGACAAGTGGAGTTTGTTATTGCAGCCGAGGCGGAATGAACAACCGAGCCGCAGGCGAGGGTGTTATTCAGCCGAAAACATACATACCTCAGATGCAGGCTTTCCCCCTGAAGACACGCACTCGATCTTAACCGCTTGGTCCTCGGTCGCATCAATGAACGCCCCTCTCAGTATCCTGGGTGCTTCGGGAGCAACCAGTACTGTCAGTTGAGCGTAGCGGGAGCGGATTGCTGGCTCATCTAGGACGAAGAATTCTTTCTTAGAATGACATACGGATAGAGGAGCGGGTGGCTTAATAATTACGACCGCTCGGGACTATCTTTAGGAGATACAGAGGGAACTCGGTACCTATATAAGGTGGCCCTTACACACCACTCGGTATGTAAGGGTCACCTTCGTCGAAGCTGTTGGTCCCGGCTGTCATTTGTAGATCTTTGACAGTCGTTGCATGTAGTCAGTGGCCCAAAGAGTCTGACAACCATTGTCTATATGGTATCGGGGTATCGTATTACCCGGGCCAGTACTAACTAGGTCGTAGAGATCAGATAGGCAGTCTCTCCATGTAAGATACTGGTAATCAGCTGCATCCGGTTAGACTGGAAGCAGACCCCAACATTGTTGGGAAAAGGCTAGGCAGATGATGATGATTGACATACTTAATGTTGAAAATAAGATTTTTATTTTTTGACAACATAAACCCTCTTCAATAAAAACAACTTTCAACTATGAACCTGAATGCATCAGGCCTAAAAGCCGTAAAAATTTTGAACAAGAATGCGACAACGCGAGAACGGGGTGAAAAGCAATAAAATTCAAAACAAGAGACAGTGTAAGTATTGTCCTTTGTCCGTTGTCTCCTAACAGTAAAACTCTGGTCATATCAAACAGTATTTTCCCACGGGAAAACCAATTTGTCATATAAGGTCTAGCTGGCTATAAAATATTTTTAGTACAATAATCTCGGTTTTATAGACTGATTGGGAGATTCTAATAATATTAAAGAGAAATATGTTTTGCTCGACACAAAATGGCCTAAGGCGCGGGATAAATACAAGAGGCGTATGGAGACGCCCTGTGCATGCCACTGTGCTAACTGCGGGTGCGCGGAGGGCAAGGAAGTGGTGCCAGCGTGGTGCCCTCGCCACGCCCGCGCCATGCCGTCTCAGTATGTCGCGCCACACCTCTTCTATACATTTTGTATGAAATATTAAAGAAGTGGCGCCACGCCATCTCCTCACCCGCGTGGCGCCACCGCCATACGCCTCTTGTATTTGACCCGCGCCTAATAGGGAATTAAAGATCCTTCCGACACGCAGTGTCAATGCTTGTGATTGCTCAAACTCAAACTCAAATCATTTATTTCAATTAGACCATTACGGCACTTTTAAATGTCAAAAATACAAAAAAGCGAAGCTACAGTCACTGTCACGAGGCATCATAACTTGAGGAAGTACTGTAGTTGCCCATTCCCTAGCGTAGATCTCTATGGAGAAGAACGCTCCCGACTAAACGATATTTCACTTGCTGGAGTGTCCGAAGTGTCCCAATACCTGCACTTTAAAGAATTTAAAAGACACTACAAATGCTGCGATTAACGTGGCCAAGCACTAGACCCAAGAACTGTCAAAAGTCGAGCAGTGAGTAACACGAAAGAAGAAAGAAATAAGTCATCAATTATAAATATTCAATTATAAATTGTTGGATTTTAAGTTTATCAAGAAAATGTCTGAGAGGGTTTTGTTTGATATTTTATATGTCAGCCTACTACGAATAAAGGCCTACTTTATAATAAAAACAAAAAAGGGAAACTCGACAACTTCTACGTCAACAACACCAATTTATTGTTTTTCTTACGACACAATATAGCAAATATTTGATGATGTCTCTCCTATTAATTATATATATGAGACAAGTTATTCTCCTAATTTAGTCCATATTAATGTACTACAATACACATTATGTCTCTGGAAGATTTCTCATTATAACTCTTTAAGTGAACCTATTAATTATATATATGAGACAAGTTATTCTCCTAATTTAGTCCATATTAATGTACTACAATACACATTATGTCTCTGGAAGATTTCTCATTATAACTCTTGAAGTGAACCTATAATAATCTTCATACATTTGACGACACGTCAAACTAATAACACCCCGTCGTTTTTGCGTCGGGGGTAAAAAAAAGCATTTATTAGCCCGCACAGGACAAATCACACAAAATGAAATGGTTAAATTATCCCAAATTAATAGTTTTTCAACATTATCGCTAAAGCATCAGGTTTAAGGTTGATTGGGATTTTTTTTCAGTTTCAGGAAGCTTGATGTGCCTCCTACCTACTTTGAAATTATCCACCAGGCAAAAACAAAAAAATAGATCATTAAAATCATTCCACTACCAATGGCTCTATTTTATCACGAATGACATTCTAATAGCAACACTATATGAACGAGATTAAGGCGATTACACGAGCTAAACGCGAGTTTTATAATTACTAAAAGTATATGTTTCACTGCTATAAACAAGACCAGAAAAATATATGATATTCTTCAGGATATATGCTAGCATGATACTGTTTTGAAAACATAATACAATTAATTTGGCTCGATAAAAAGAAATCACGAACTTACCTCTAAAAATATCTTTCAAACAATAAAAAACATACTAATATGCATGCGATCATTCTGATGTTTTGGCAAATAATTCTACAAGCAATATATTAGCATGATACTGTTTTAGTTTTTTAATCCAATCAATAGTTTTTTTGTAAATCGATCGAAACCACTCATTTCGCGCTATTTGGCCCGCAGTGGCTGACGTAACAACCACTCTGTAGTGCAAGCTGATTAGAACTTTATTCTAACACCATTTCAAACGAAGTTTGAACCACCACAAATAGAGTTGCTAATTTAGCTCGTCTAAGCGCCTTAACGATCATTGTGATTTTGGCACGATGATCAGCGGCAACAAACCACCAACAACCTCATAATCATGATAATGTCTAGCCTTTTCCCAACTATGTTGTGGTCGGCTTCCAGTCTAATTGGATGCAGCTGAATACCAGTATTTTACATGGAGCAACTGCCTATCTGACCCCCACAACCCAGTTAAATCGGGGTAATACGATACCACTTGGTAAGTCTGGTTGTCAGACTTTTAGGGCCACTGACTTCCTGTAACGACTGTCAAAGATGGACAAATGACAACCGGGACTAACAGCTTAACGTGCTTTCCGAGGCACGGAGGAAACTCGGTATGTAAGGGTGGTCACCCATCCACAGACCAACCTAGGCAAGCACGGCTTAACCTAAAGATCGACCCGAGCGGCAGTTATTATTTAGCTACGAGCTCCTCCAAAATATACATTTGAAGTAAAACAATAAAATGAAAAAGGACTATTTATATAAATCAGGATTGCCGTATTGTGATAAGAACAAATAATTGTGCAACTTACTGTTATAACCGGAGCTGACTTGGCACTGATACAGTCCGTCATCTTCCAGCGTCACATCCTTGATGTCTAGAGAATAATCCCCTGAAACAAAACAAATACGTCATTATCAGTAAGATATCTTTGGAAGAACTTTTCTGATTTTTTTTGGAATCGGATCAGTAATTTTGAACATTAACCTCTCCATCCAAACTTGCAAATTTTACCTTTTGTTTATATTAGTATAGACTCTGACAATTTTTTTAATGGAGTACAATCTATACCACATCTATACTAATATTATAAAACAGAAGAGTTTGTTTGTTTGGTTGAACGCGCTAATCTCAGGAACTATCGGCTCGAATTAAAGAAAATCTATTTGCGTTGGATACTCCATTTATCGAGGAAGGCTATAGGCTATATAACATCACGCTATGACCAATAGGAGCGGAGCAGCAATAAGAAATGTTGCAAGCGAGAAAAAAGCTTCCGTTGAACAGGCGCTGCGTTGCGATATCAAAACTTTACGCGAATGAAGTCGCGGGTAGAAGCTAGTCTTTCATAAAACAAGTTAATAATTGAGGATACGGGTATGTTAATAAAACCACTCCGACTCTCAGGAATCCTAATTACCTAAAGCAAGGAAATGAGAAAAGTTTGATAAGAGGAAGGGCGATTAGGATTCTAATTAGTCACTCAGAATAGTTCCTTCCCAACCCACTTAGGTTTCTAATAAGAAGGTACAGCAGGCTTCATAAGTACACATCACTTTGAGCTTGCGTTGTTCGAAGTTTAAATAGAATAAGAGGCCTATTAATACTGGAGTTTTTACCGTCATACTCGACCTATTTAATCCTACAAATATTATAAATGCGAAAGTTTGTGAGGGTGGATGAATAGATAGATGGACGTTTGTTACTCTATCACGCAAAAAGTACTGAACAGATTCGAATGAAAAGCACACAAGAATCTGAATTAACATATACGGATAAGTACATCTAATCATCAAACCAGTAGCAATTTAAAAAGTTCGCATTACAAAACAAATAAAATTAAATTAAAAATTAAAAAAAAACCCCGACACATTTTTTTTTATTGCGATCTGTCCATTGACTGGCATTCAGCATCTTTTCTGTTGATTTTTTTTATCATGCTTGGTATGCGCCCAGTGGTGCATCCATATCAGTCCGTTTTATGGTGTGTCAAGTGCCACAGTATCAGGACTTGTGAGGTTTGTCTTGTAAGCCTCTTGAATGACTTGGTCATCAAGTTCGATGCCAGTTTATTAGGATGAGTATAGTAATCCTATTCTTGTAGACATTGACTGCTTGCGTGATTTGTTCTTTCTTCACCTTTGGTATTTTCAAGTCCCGATGTAAGCTCTCGTTGGTCATGTACCATTGTGCATTAGTTATAAGCATTTTTGATTGAAACCTTTGGAGTATGTCAATGTTTGAGTTGGCTGCCGTGCCCCACAATTGTATTCCATATGTCCAGATAGGACACAATGACACCTAATGTACTAAAAGTTAAATAGAAAATAATTCGTTAATTTGCCATTTTGTGGTGTGGTGTTCTACTAGTCAAGCCCTTTCATTTGATACCCATATTGAGGGAATTGTTGAATAAATAAGTAATCCGCCATTTTGTGGCAGCGCAGCGGCGGCTATTTTGGACCGAATTTCATCAAACGTAGCTAAAAATACCCAAAGGTACACACACATACAGACACGTCTAACTTAAAACACACCGTCGTTTTTGAATCGGGTGATAAAAAAACAAAGACTCAATATCAGCGTAAAAAGGTCCAATTAGTCCCAATATTCTCATTAAAAATTCCCGCCTGAACAATATAAAACTAATAAAATTATCATCTGAAAGGCGATGCAGCAGAACTATTTCATCGAGGGATTTCTATCAAATAAGCTGACAGTACCGTTTTGTTCAACATCCGATAAAAATGGATGGAGCACTGGGATTACCCATCTTCAGTTCCAATAATTAAGTATTGCTGGATTATTCAGTTAGTTCTTTAAAAGGTCGGATTTAGTCTTTCAGCTGAACTGTCTGATAATTTTAATGGGGCTTAGGTATTTGTTAGTGTGTCGGGATTTGTTTATTGTAAGATTGTTTTTTCAGCTGTTTAAACTACGACAGCAACTGAACAAGTGAACATGAACTATAGGTTTCATTAAGACAACTTTCAGAAGTAATTTAAATATGTGGACTGAACAGACAAGCTTAACGAAATTACTACTCAGGTCAGATGGTTATCGCCCCGGGGTTGCGGGCCTGTTCGAAAGAGATATCGCGTCCCCGGAACATAAAGGGCGAGGAAGGAAAATGGGTGGGTTTTAGTCAGTAAAAGTCTGACACTCCCTCCCGCTCCGTCCAGAGTGAGAGAAGTTATTTGATGATTTCCCATCCTAAAAAGAAAAGGTGGTTATCGCCCAACCTGGTGTCAGAGTTTTTATGCCGCCCATGGACCTATGACTTTAAAGCCTTCGAAAAATATCTATCAGGCATACCTACTGGGTTCCTCACGATGTTTTCCTTCACCGAAACAAGTGATAATTATACAATACGCACATGAATCTGAAAGTTCAGAGGTGCCTTAGGTACGAACTTAAGACCTATGGCTAAGTCTTTTTTAAACTTTCACAATCAGAACACATTATAAAACATATGGAAATGTATTTATTGCAAATTTTACCTTTAATATAAGCCCGACGTTTCGACTGGATTGCACCAACCGTGGTCGTTCACGGGAAGTCTGCGGTCCGTTTCCATATGTTCTTTACTAGACCATCACTATTAGTAATTCAGGTTTGCAGTGTTTTTGAGTGACTGTACCGGTACCGGTACCAATGATTGCTTTTATAAACCCGCTGAAAATCTTTCGTCAGTTTTAAACGCACAAATGAACATGAAATCCACACATTTCATCAACAGTGCTGGATTGTCGAGCGTTATCCGGAATTTAAGATAGGTATGCTACCGCAGATATTTCGTTTCGGCTCAATTCATTGGCTCAATTCACGTGGGTTTAAATAAAAATAATTTCGCCCCTGTACTGTGTGCTTTTTAAACCAGTATTTCAACAGCAATTTGTTTTTGGTTAAGTAATATTTTTATTTTGAACTAGGTGATGCCCGTGGCTTCGCCCGCGTACAAATTGTATACTAAAACCTTCCTCTTGAATCACTCTATCTATTAAAAAAACCCGCATCAAAATCCGTTCCGTAGTTTTAAAGATCTAAGCATACATAGGGACAGACAGACGCGGCGGGGGACTTTGTTTTATTAAATGTAGTAATAGTAATAGTAAAGAAATAGTAAAGTGAAGGACTTGGTATTCCACAGTAGCCGTACTGTGGAAAGCTTATGCTGATAAGCCTCCCCATTATAATGCTTAGCAATAATTATGATAGAATACGCCATGAAACAAAAAATACTCAAATACCCGTAATACCCTGACTCGTATCTATCAACCCCCAGACCAATGTCAATCCCAAGCCCTTGCCAGACCCATAGTTGGATATATCTTTAGGTATAGAAACTTCATATTTATCCCTTTTTTCCGTCTGGGATATCATCAACTGGGGGGTCCCGCTCTGGGCGGAGCGGAAGTCAGACTTTTATTTACCGACTAAAACTCGTCCATGGTCCATCTTAGCCTTTTGTGTTGCAGGGCCGCGGTGTCTCCTTCGAACATTCCTGCAGCTTCATGAACCCTTGAGTCAGGTTACTACATAAAAAAACGCACTTAAATCTGGAAACTAGTAAACCTAGTGTTTCACTGTATCTTCTAATTTGTTTTTACCGGTAAAACTGACACCACTCCAAACAATAAACCCACCACAGCTTCATTAATTACTTTCTTATAAAGATAGAACTTTCAGAACTGTCTAAGATGAATGCAAACCGCACAGACAGAGTTGAACTGATTCGAGTCGCAATATAAAGGAGTGCAAAAATAGCTTACTATTTAAAACGCTTGAACACACTTGAACTGAGCTTTGATTGGTCCCACGGGAGCTTAGAGAAGGGGTACGTTATGCAACTACTTTATCAGAGCTGACCAAGGAGGAGCTCGTGGCTTAATACTAACAGCCGCTCGGGTCGATCTTTAAGTTAAGGCATGCTTGCCCAGGTTGGTCTGTGAATCCCTTACATAGCAAATTCTCTCCATGCCTCGGAAAGCACGTTAAGCTGTTGGTCCCGGCTGTCATTTGTAGATCTTTGACAGTCGATACAGGTAGTGAGTGGCCCAAAAAGTCTCACGACCAGTCTTACCAAATGATATCGTATTTCTCAGTACTAAATGGGTTGTGGAGGTCGGATAGGCTCTCGCTCCATTCAAAATACTAGTATTCAGCTGCATCCGGTTAGACTGTCAGCCGACTCCAACATAGTTGGGAAAAGGCTAGGCAGATGATGATGATCAGAGCCGACCTAATGTTATTAGGGTTCCAACAACGGGATCCTATTACTAAACCTCAGTTGTCCGTCCGTCTGTCTGTCAGTGAGCTGCATCTTATGATCCGTAATAGAGCAGCTGAAATGTTCACAGAATGTGTATTTCTGTTGCCACTGTTCTAACAATAAATAATTAAAAAGGCTGCCCCCTTTTAACAACCCCCTATTATGATGGTACGGAAACCTTGGGTCTTTTTAACTACCCCTACTACGAAGGTACGGAACCTTTCACGGGCGAGTTCGACACGCACTTGGTCAGTTTTTCTTGATTATATTTGCAATCCTAATAGGTAATTTATAAAAATTGTAGCAATGTTGCTTATTTTTCTTCAATAGTACTTTTGTAACTTCAAATCACGTCAAATCTTTCCGTAACAGACATCTAACGTCGATGACTAACTTACACGAAATATCCACTCAAAATAAACTCCTGTTTCCTAACAGAAAGCTTTTATCTAAAACAAGTAAAATTAAAGGCTTACTCTATAATTAAAACAAAGAAATAATTAATAAGAACGAACTAACAAGTACTTCACAGGCAATTAAACTAAGAAGTATTTCAATCAAAAAGTCAAGTTTCAATTTTTTTGTTTTGTTAAGTCCGAGAGTAGATCAGACTACAGTTCGTTCGCGATTCCGTTTCCAATCACTTTAGTAACATAACGTTACGCTTGTATAAAGAGGACCTAATAGTACACCAACATTTCGCCAGTTATGTTTAAGACCTAAGTAATAGAGGGCGAGCCTACTGTCACCAACCCGTCACAAATCTAGACTCCGTGGCTGCTACTGGGAATTTTCTGATGGAAAAGTCCAATAACAATCGGATGGTATTTAAAAGTTCTTCAATTTATTCCCATTTCATTTACCTAATTTTGCCTGTGTTCCACCAAATATACTGAATGTGCACCAAAATATGTTAATTAAAATATGTCATAACGAGCATCTATTTAACAATTAAACACTGTATATTCTCCTTAAAGCGTAGTCGACGGAGCCCCGCTTCGCGGGGCCCCTATTTCCAGGGTTTAAAGGAACCTAACTAACCTAACGGGGGGGTGCCATAAGTCCCGATTATGGGGGCAGAGATACTTTAATATTTGGTGCACGATCAGTATTATTTGGTGCACATAGTATCAGTATTTTTCGGGGAAGAAAAGATTTTTGGTGAACACAAAAATATTATCCATAACAATCTGCCTCTGTGTCTGCAACTTACTTGGGAACTATCTAGTAATAGAAATATTGGGAGTCAAGCTTCAAACTTTTTCGCAAATTGAAAAATTCTTGTCTCAGCAATATTTTTTTTTAATTTAATGTAATGAGTAGTTCTATCGATCGAACGTTCGTGAATGCACGTTTAGCGAACAAATGTTCTTCGGGCAATTGTGACGGACTGCATAGCAACAAAAAAAGACCGCCATAAACGATGTATTTAAATGGAACTCCAAGAACAAGCTTCAATAGAGATGAACAAAAACTACTGTTGACATAGCATTACATCCAAGAACAGAATTTAACAGAAACAACTGCAAACATTTCCTCAGATTTTCTCCCACCAATCAGACTCAGTTAAAATTTAAACAGTAGCTTCGAAGTTCAACATTAAACACGGACTGACCTACATAAAAATGCACACAGCTATAAAAACGTAAGTTTCCACAAAACTACATAGAAAAATGAAATATAGTTTTCCTTCAACCGCCCTAGACAGTCGTATAAATACAACGTGTCTACAAACCCCACTGAAATACGGTAAAATCCGTTTTGAACTCCGTGAAAAGTGCTTCGGTTGAGAAGCCCACTTAAGATCTTTCGTCGTGTCTTTAAAATGTTAAATATACATTTTTCATCGCCACGGTAAAAGGTGAGGAGGTAATTGAGGTTTTACTCTCTGTCTGGGTATTGTTTCTGGGCCAATCTGGATGGACGTGGAAATTGTCCGTCATGCTAGATCGGGACGGAGTGATGCAAAAATGTAATTTGTATCACTTAGATTATGTTTATGTTTTTAGGGTTCCGTAGGATACTCAAAAGGTAAAAAAGGAACCCTTATAAAATCACTCTCTTGTCCGTCTGTCACCACTGATTTTCTCAGGAACGGGTGAACCTAGCAAGTTGAAATTAATATCAGATACTGAGGTTTATAGTCCCTAATATGTGTATTAAAATCAAGGTGTAAAAAAGAAATGGGCAAATTTAGATTTTCGCTTTACTTGTGCTGTTTACCTTGCTTTTAACCAAAATAAACAATTCTTGGTTTAAGTTTCAACAAATTCAATTAATTAAAGTGTTACGGGATGTATTATTAAGGTTGATTCATAGTTACAAGTGCACATCTTGCAAGTGCATAAAATATCATCACTCGGAAATATTGGTTTCAGAGTTTTGTAAAGTTTGGCATCACCTAACCAAACGTAAGTAAGCCTACGATATATGATTTTGAGATATAATTGATTGATTTCTAAGAAAGTGGCTCCGCGGCAGAGCATGTCACAATATTGTTTTCCTTTAATAGTTTTATTTTTACTTTTTTGTAGTTTGTACATTAAGCTAAACCATAACGTAACGAAGAACAATGATGACACAAAGACGACCCTCATTGCCAAATTCGATTGGTCTATTTCTATTTTTAGCAAAGGTTTCTTCACTTCAAGCTACTTATCTTTATTCGTCTTTATAACCACATCACGGGTTTTTTCAAGTGCCTTTTCTATTTCACTATTGTTTTCTACCTGCCAAATAAATCGTATATAACCTTGAATCTATTCCGCGTCCGTCAAATCATTGCTGCTATTGCTAGCCAAGATTTCAACGGTCGATGACTTTTGTTGCGTAAAAATTCTATTAATACACCCTGATGCAAAGATATGAAATGAAAAGTGAATGTTTTTTCATATAAATATGATTCGAGCAGATTCAGGAATCGGACTGCTGCAAATTTCCTTGGAAATAAGACTTAATTCAAAAATCTAGGAAATGCAAGAACTATTTAACAGACAACTTTCCAAAAATCACTTTTAAAGATTTTCGGAAACCTACACTACAAAAAAATTGACGTAGGTTTTATCATGGAACAGATGTGGATGGCTATAAGAGTAGAGGAAGACCATTGAAACGATGGATGGACGGCAAGAAAGGAGGTGACTATTGAGGTGACGAATAATAGAAAGTATAGAAGATGAAGACATGCAGCACCGACTGGAATTAATTGGGATAAGGGCAGTACGATGATAAAGTTAAGCTTCAAAGAACATTATAATTATTATCAAATTGTTGTTTCTCAGGCCTCAAATTGAAGAAAATTCAGAACCAAGTTCTTCAATCTAGACTTTCATACACAAAGTCGTAATTTTTCCGTCTCCTAATATTAGAAACGTGGTTAAACCATAGTTCAATAATACCTCTTCAGCGAATTTAAGAGTAGGTGGAAATCTTAATTCGAAATGATAATGTTTAACAAAACCTGTTTGTTTTTCCGTTCCGTTGCGGAATCAAAGACAGTTAAATTGTTTCTCAGGGACTTAGACAAGCTTCATTATGTCTGGAATTCTGGCTTTCACGAGTTGCAGTGGTGCAGCGGGCTTGTCCCAATATCGAAGCCCGTTTGAATTTTTCTCTAAATGTGGGATAAACTTTTTTAGTAAGATGATGTTGATGACCATCATCTTCATCAGCCTACTGCAGTCAACCGCTTGCCGAAACTTCCAATCGCACGACATTCTCTATTTCAAAGACGCAGCCGTCGACGTGCTAGTTTTGGATACCTTTGCCATAATTTGAAAACTGACGTCCGACTAGCGCTATACACCGATGCAAACTGAGCGCGAAAGTGGACACTTACGATCTTTTATCGTATTTTTGATCGTAAACTAGGCACGCGAAGTAGTTGCTCTTGCGTTATCTAGGTCTATCTTTATGTGTGGCGGAGATCGTCACTCCACCTACCCTGAGGGCATCTCACCTGACGCTTACTGATTCGAGATTTCCACAGTCACATTTTTTAAAATGAGAATAGCTAGAAAGGTCATCAGTATCACCTAGGGTATTATCGCAACACCCAGTACTAACTGTGTTGTAGAGATCAGATAGGCAGTAGCTAGTATCTGCATCTGGTTATACTGGAAGCCAACCCCTAGATAGCTGAGAAAAGGCTAGGCAGATATTGAGCTAGAATGGTTATTTTTAGTTGTTAACTCCAATTCTTTTGGGTATTGATATTTTCTGTCAAGAAACTAATGTTTCAATGTTCGTAGGGAAGGTCATAATGTATCGATAGATACTGTTTATATGGATCTAATTAAATAAGTATTTTATAGGTATGTGGGTGTTCTATAGACTTATTTATATGCCAGGGTTAGTTAGGGAAGGTATAAAATGATTTTGTTTTCGATACATTTTCCACATTGCTTATTCTTATTCTTTATTGCACACAAAACAACAAATATACAAATTAATTGCAACAATATAGCGATCGATTGATATAATAAATGCTCAAATAATCGAACTTCCATTACTTTAAATGCTAAAACGAAACGTTGAAACGATGTTCTTGAAACGAAGAAACATCAAAAGATGGATCATTCAACAAATCGATTGGTTATTGATTGGTAATCAAAGGTTTTAAAAGATCAAAAGGTTTTCAAATCAAAATACAACACGTATATACAGTTTGCCACAGTTTAGTGCTTATAGAACCAGTATAAGTAGATCTCATAATCTATTAAATTTCCGTATTTTACTAGGCCATGACAAGGTCGTTGCGCTTATCTTCGATGTGCCATCTACTGTCATCAAAATTAAATAAGATAGATCAGTTTAATCAACATTGTCATCATTTCAGCCAAAAGACGTCCACTGCTGGACATAGGCCTCCCCCAAATGTCGCGGCATTGACTGGTCCCGTGCGACTCGTATCCAGCGGATTCCTGCAACCTGGTCATTGGTCCACCTAGTGGGAGGTCTTCCGGAGGATCTTCCGGTTCGCGGTCGCTACTCCTGAACTTTTCTTGATTGCTTTCTTCCAAACCACCTAAATCACGACTATAATCCTCGAAGGATTAGGCAAAAGTACACCCATGTTTCACCAATATGATGGGGGCAATTTCTCATCATCCGGGCACAAATCCAGGTTCCTTTGCTCCGCTTGCGACGACCAGACTGACACCGCCCCTTTAAAAAAATGTACTTATTTTTCTCTTTCTTACGAGGAGCTCGTGGCTTAATAATAACTGCCGCTCGGGACGATCTTTAGGTTAAGCCTTGCTTCCCTAGGTTGGTCTGTGGATGGGTGACTACCCACACATACTGAGTTTCCTCCATGCCTCGGAAAGCACGTTAAGCTGTTGGTCCCGGCTGTCATTTGTCCATCTTTGACAGGTAGTCAGTGGTTTAAAAAGTCTGACACCAGGCTCACCAAATGGTATCGTATTTCCCAGTATTAACTGGGTTGTGGAGGTCAGATACGCAGTCACTCCATGTAAAATACTGGTATTGAGCTGCATCCGGTTAGACTGCAAGCCGACCCCAACATAGTAGGGAAAGGGCTAGGCAGATGATGATTTATTTTTCTTACGACTGTTGAGCAAGAGTTCCTGGGTTCTATTCTCTAGGCAGGAAAGTGTTATTGGGCTTTTCCATCAGGAATCTTTTTTTTTACATTTTTTATTATTATTTAGTTCATGTAGGTACGACATTTTAAAAATATTTTGATGGTTTTATTTTTATTGAGTTAATTAATTTTTGTTTGCTTAATTGTGTAAAGCTAGATGTAAGTTTAATGAATATAATATTTAATGTGTAATAGATTCTCTGCAATATTAATTAAGTAGTTGGTTAGTTATTAGTTATAAGTTATCTTGCTGCGCCCTAACAGGGTCATGTACTCACTAGTTTTAAGCGTGAAATTGGTTGTGTACATTGTGTATTAAATTAATAAGTAAATTTCTCAGTAGCAGCCATGATGAAGGCAATAGTCTCACTCCCTATAACACTGGCTGTAAAATATGCACTTTTAACAACACTAGTTGACTTGCCAACGCGCCACCGCACCGGCCAACAGTCTGGCCATGGACTGTCCGCCCCACCACTCGGACCGGTACTTATAACCGAACGACGTGTGATATCTACATACACTACACTGGCTAAATGGGGAGTACTACACCTCTGCCTAACTGATAAAGTTCTGTTGGTTATTATTCTGTTCCTCAAAATCATCATAATTCTCTTGCCCTTATCCGACTTAATTTGGGCTCGGCGCAGCATGTCTTCTTCTTCCATACTATATACTCTATTTTTGTCATCTCGTCAGACACTTCTTTTCTTGCCATATCATTACCCCCGACGCAAAAACGACGGGGTGTTATACGTTTGACGTGTCTATGTGTGTGTGTGTCTGTGGCATCGTAGCTTCCGAACCGATTTTGATTTCGTTTCTTTTTTTTGATAGGTGAATTAGTTGGGAGTGTTCTTAGCTATGTTTGATAAAAATCTGTTCAAGATGGCCGCCGCCACAAAATGGTGGATTACATATTTATTCAACAACTCCCTCAATATGGATATCAAATGAAAGAGCTTGATTACTTGAATAGCATACGCTAAAATACAGCAAACCCATTGTCGACCTAGCAAACGACCCAAGAGCTAGACTAACCCGACACTATACCGAAGACATCCCGGACGTCAGCCTGTACGAGATTAGGATGGCTCTGAAACAACTCAAAAACAACAAGGCACCGGGGGATGACGGAATTACGGCCGAACTCCTGAAGGCGGGTGGAAAACCAGTACTTAAGGCCCTTCAGAAGCTGTTTAATTCCGTCATACTCGAGGGGAAAACGCCACAGGCATGGTGCAGGGGTGTGGTGGTGCTCTTCTTCAAGAAGGGTGACAATGCCCGGTTGAAAAACTACAGGCCCATCTCACTTCTAAGCCATGTCTACAAGTTGTTTTCAAGAGTCATCACGAATCGTCTCGCGCGCAGGTTTGACGATTTCCAGCCACCCGAACAAGCCGGTTTCCGAAAAGGCTTTAGCACCGTGGACCACATACATACGCTTCGGCAGGTTATTCAGAAGACCGAAGAGTACAACTTGCCTCTCTGTTTAGCGTTTGTGGACTACGAGAAAGCCTTTGATTCGATCGAGACCTGGGCTGTACTGCAGTCTCTCCAACGGTGCCAAATTGACTACCGGTACATCGAGGTGTTGAAGTGTTTGTACAAAAACGCCACCATGTCAGTCCGACTTCAGGACCAAGCCTCGGAACCTATCCTTCTACAGCGAGGCGTAAGACAGGGAGACGTAATATCTCCGAAACTGTTCACCGCTGCACTGGAGGATGTCTTCAAGGTTCTGGACTGGAGAGGGCTCGGCATCAACGTCAATAGCGAGTACATCACTCACCTTCGGTTTGCCGACGATATAGTGGTCATGGCTGAGACCATGGAGGACCTCAGTACAATGCTCGATGACCTCAGTGGAGCTTCCGAAAGAGTGGGTCTAAAAATGAACATGGACAAGACGAAGGTCATGTTGAATACCCATGTCACACCCATTCCTATCAAGATCGGAGGCTCTACACTCGAAATTGTTGACGATTATGTATACCTAGGACAAACGGTCCAGTTAGGTAGGTCTAATTTCGAGAAAGAGGTCAATCGTCGAATCCGACTCGGCTGGGCAGCGTTCGGGAAACTGCGCGGTATCTTCTCGTCCAACTTACCGCAGTGTCTCAAGACGAAAGTCTATGACCAGTGTGTGTTGCCAGTGATTACATACGAGACCGAAACGTGGTCGCTCACGATGGGCCTTGTCAAAAGGCTTAAAGTCACCCAAAGGGCAATGGAGAGGGCTATGCTCGGAGTTTCCTTGCGTGATCGAATCAGAAATGAAGACATCCGCAAGAGAACCAAGGTCACCGACATAGCCCAAAGAATTGCTAAACTTAAGTGGCAGTGGGCAGGGCACATTGCTCGCAGAACGGATGGCCGCTGGGGCCGGAAAGTTCTGGAGTGGCGACCGCGAACCGGAAGACGATGCGTTGGAAGACCTCCCACTAGGTGGACCGATGACCTGGTGAAGGTTGCGGGAGTCCGGTGGATGCGAGTCGCAAGGGACCGGTCAATGTGGCAACACTTGGGGGAGGCCTATGTCCAGCAGTGGACGTCTTTCGGCTGAAATGATGATGATGATGATGATACGCTATAATAAATTTGATTCGTCATCTCATCAGACACTTGTTTTCTTGCCATATCATTTTAAACACAGTCCATCCATAGTTTCTGTTCCTCAAAATATTCCACTAAAACTTTTCAAAGCTTCCTTAATGAGAGTCAACAAACTGTAGGTTTCTATATTTAGAAAGGAAAAGATAACAATTGATATTGATTTCATACTTCCTTGTTTTATTACAGAGGTCACCGTGCATATAGGATGCTGTTTGTTAGATGAGCTTTCAGATATCCTAGTCTTAAGTACTTTGTATCTTGATGTTGCACTATACTGTTGTACAAACACGGATAAGTAGTGTGCAATTTTCAAAACATGTTTGGATAGTATAGGATTTAGAAAGACTTTTCTAGACCATACCTGGGTTAGTTACGAATATTGGGGGTCAAAGTTCCAACTATTTCACAGGTTTTTTTTTTTTTATCGCATAAGGCGATGAGTATATTTTTTTTTAATTAGGCAGAAAAATTATCTTCAAACTTGCTCGAGTTCAACCTATCATCATCATCATCTGACTAGCCTTTTCCCAACTATGTTGGGGTCAGCTTCCAGTCTAACCGGATGCAGCTGAATACCAGTATTTTACATGGAGCGACTGACTTCCACAACCCAGTTAATACTGGGAAGTACAAGTTCAACCTATATTCTCCGAATTTGTTTATCGATTACAAAACCCGTTATTTTTCGATATCCCAGCATATCTTACCGCTTATCGGCTGATCCTCGACCCTGTACCAAATACCACCATCTATCTAGACATAGCAGATGTGAGTCTAGCTTTTTTCTAGACCAAATGTATAGCTTGCCTAGCGATTTACCTAAATATCCCGGTGCGTTATACATATATTTCTGGGCGAGAACTCGTGTGCCAAATAATCATGTTTTTTTTTAATTATGTGTTTTGAGTCGTAGATTTGAGTGTGGGTTCTGTATGTAGGAAATTATTTTGAAATAGTTGGTGAAGTAAGAAATTATAGCTGTAGTTTGGAATTATTTGGTTTGGACAAAACATAGGCGTTGTTTTTTTTACTTTAGATAGATTTTTCAACGCCTTATAATGTTACCCAACAAGAGCGAGTTTTATTTTTTTCATTTTCCCACAACTGAACCCTAAAAGATAAAATTATTCTTGTGGATACACAATGTTTTTACTCTATTACTCAACTTCCAGCTGTATTCAACACACAATAAAGCTTAAAACACGTTGTTTACATACGTTGCTATGTTTTAAAAGTGCGTTTTTATTTACATGTGAGTCATGGCCAAAATGCGTAGCGATGACCGAAGCGAAATGTTTTCTTTTATTGCAATAAGGAACATTTTGTGCTAAATATTTCAGTTTTTACGTATATTTTGAAGAAAATCAGAAAGGTAGCAAGATTGTTTTCAAAAAGCTCAACCAGAGAAGATTTATATCCACTTCAAAACTAAATTATAGGGTTTCTATCTAAATAAGAATAGCTTTTACGTTTTATTTCTACCAACTGGCTGAAATGGCCACTAACCATTTATAAACTAATACTATAAAGCTGAAGAGTTTGTTTGGTTGAACGCGCTAATCTCAGGAACGACTGGTGAGAATTGAAAGAATATTTTTAGTGATGGATGGTTATCGAGGAAAGATATAGACTATTTTTCGTCGTCTTCGTCAAAATGATTGCATGCAACAGGGCCGGCAGTCTCGACAGAGATAACGACAATATCGCCAACTTTCGCGATTATCGCTGATTACTAACGAATAAATTCGGTTGCAATAATTATGTTTACGAGAAACGCGTCTAGAATGCAGAGACTTTCATTATTCGCAAGCATCAATTATTGCAACCGAATTTATTTGTTAGTAATTACCAACCAAAAGTTAACAATTTTGTCGTTATCTCTGTCGAGACTGCCGGGCCCAGGTGTTTTGTTTTTAATTTGCGATGTCAAATATATATGTCGGGAATGATGTACTAAATCGGTACGAAACTTATATTGTCATTTACGGGACATCGTCCGTGATTAATCGTGAAAGCTTAAAACAGTGTTTAAACAGGTACGAGTACGTGGTAACCGTTTTAAAGTCAGTGTCTTTTGCACGTTGTTTTCTCGGCTACCCGAAGCTGACGTGGGTTGCTAGTTAAATATATAAAATAAAGTAATAAATACCTTCTTCGTCGCTCCCAATCATGGCGTATCGGTCGTATCCGCTGAGGTTTCGGTTCATGCCGAGACCGAAGTCGTCCTTCGTCCACTGGAGGTTCCCCACTTTGTTCTCGACGCGGCATGGCAGAGTCACTCGCGAGCCGACTATGGCACTCTGTAGAGGGAAAAGAAGGGTTATAGAGAGTAGGAGAAAAGTAGATAACTAAAATAAAAAAAAGGATTATCTTTTTCATGAGCTATCTACTGGCCTGAACTCCACCAAAGTGGAATGGAGTCGAGAGGAGATGTTCCAGATGCGACTAACCACTCGAAAGACGAGAGACGCTAACACTATTTTAAGCTATCACGGTTCACAACTAAACTGAAAAAAAAAAACAGTAAAATAATAATCACAGAAGTGACATTTTGAGAGACAGTAAATTGTTTTTAATCAATGTGATTGGTGGGTTTCCGCACATCTCCTCTCCACTCCGGTCGTCTCCGGTTTGGTTGAGTAACAAAGCTTTCCGAGATCCGTCCCTGGATGGATGTCCGTCCATTAGATTTCAAGATCCGTCCATATCTCGGAAAGTACGTTATTTGTTCCCGGCTGTCATCCGAAGATCTTCGACAGTTTTTATGGGTATTCCAAAGCCTGAAAGGCAGACAATCCAGTCTTACCGAGAGGTATCTTATTGTCAAGTTGCTGTCGAGGTCAGATAGGCAGTTGCTCCATGTGATATGACTGGAAGCCGAGCCTCAATAAAGTTGTGAAAAGGCTTGGTAGATGTACCGGAGTGAATAAACCATAAACTGCATTTGATACGAAGAAGATAATTCGAATTTCTGTTAATAAGATCATACATGCGTAATCGATTTAAAAATCGATATACCGAGTTCAAGTTTTAAAAATAACAACCGTTCAACCCAAGGCCTTATTATCGAAACTGGCCGTATTATCGTAAACGTAGTTATTACGAAAATTTACAAAATTGCATCCTCTACTCAATTACGGGATTAAAATTAATAACTGTCCTTTCAAAATTGTGTACTAATGGCATTTATTATTGCTAAATCGCATGCAATTGGTGGATAATAATGTTATTATTAAATTGATTAACCTATGAAGTTTGATATATTTCGATGCATTGCAATAGTTATTCAGATTTATTTCGTAATGTTTTGTAAAAATCGATTATCTGTACCGCGATTGCAAAACAAGACTATTTGCAAATCATCTTTCTTTTGGTTCTTTTTTTGTAATCATCCTGTGTGGCCTATTTCAAGATGCAAAATCGCAACTATACGTAACTCGCAAATATAATTGTATTAACATCTTAGGAGGCTCTCGCTTGTTGGCAGCTGGATCAAGGGCTTGATTCAGAAAGCAGTACTTCTTGACACGGCACGTTTTTTTTTTATTTTATTTTATTTATTTATTTATTTATCCACACACATCTACACCATTACAGCTAACCAATGCGGTAAATGTGCCTTAATTAATATTTAACTTAACTTAATTGTTACTTATAACTAATACCTATAACTAATTACAAACAGAGCATTCCTTGTGAATTCACCCAGAGAACAACAGAAAAAGTATTGTTAGGAGGTTCCTCTCTCAAGAGCCCTGACCACCGGCAGCTCGGACTCTGTTCCCAGCGCTAGTGGGCTACTGTTTTTTTTTATATTTTTAAATGTTTATTTTTTTTAGTTTAATAAGAAATATTTAAAAATGTAATTTATATGTAGGTATAGAAATGAATAAAGGAAATAATTATTGTTTGGATATTATATAAATTATATTTTTATTAATTACTAATTATATATTTATGAAATATAACAACATCTAAAATATTAATACGAATAGTAAAATTAAGTTTTAAAAATGCTTTAACTACAACACACAAACAAAACGGACGTTTTTCCGTACAAACGTAGACTCTGATTCCTTCCTGAATAATGCCAGTAGAGCAATATTTTATATTCCAAAAAATCCATGACCAATATGACCACTTATTTATGAAAAACAGAAAACATAGGGACACAGCCAAAACCTTTCTTTATTTGAATAAAAACAGTAATTAAATCGGTCAAGTTTTTAAGAAGTAATCAGGGGACTACCAAATAAATGTAACGTGGTTTTTGTGTACTTTTAATTGGAATTTTCTGCTGTTTTACAAATACCTATTTTTCAATTCTCTCGGCCGTTTTGCTTCCTCTTAAGTGTCACATTAAAAATAATCAGCATTATTACATTCCCTATACCCTCACAGAACGCATCAACTTCAGCATACAATTGCTAGAACATATCTCTTACAACACAAGCACACTCGCTGTTGTGTCAGCCACCATATGTCATTACTTAAGCACACAAATGCAATCTCGTGAATGCACCGTGTAAGTGTGGTCTCTAAAGAATCGGGTTTTCTGTACCGAACCTGGTTTTTATCTAAAAGCAGTGGGACTTTGAATCAAAGGGGGGGTTTTTGGTATTGAATAGTTTTTCTGAGATATGTTTTACAGCTGTTGCACTTTGCAAATAAGGTAATACAAACTTTAACCAAGGTACTATTAGGCCAAATCTTAATCCATGGTAATTTTTTGTTTAAACCGTTAACTATTTCTATTGTGATTTTTTTTAATTACTTAAGCAAGTTATAAAGTTTTTTTTAATATTCTTTTCACTTTCGCTGCAATCAAATAAAACTGTTCGATATTTATTTCCAAATCATAACTGCAACTTATTACAGGAGTTGGGATAACCGGCAAAGCTTTCTATAAAGTTTTTTTTAATGCCACTGTCACCATACTAATGCAGCCTGGCACTCGAATGACGTTTTAGAAGTAATGTCCTACTCTCACCAGTCGCTGACCCTTCTTAAGGTTCAAGAAAACCAGTAAGGACAAACTGTGGACGGGGCTAGTCATGTCAGGTGACGTAGGCTGGTCCGTTAACTGTTTAACGATCTTTTGATAGGTTAGAACAACTGTTTGAAAAAAAATACGCACTACATCAGAATTCTCTTGCCATCATTTGCCGTCGACGCAGCGGGTCTTCTTTTTTTAAACTTCGCTATTACTCGTCATTTCAGAGTCTCCTCCTTTCTCATAATCCAACGGTAAGCACAGTCAGATACAGTCCATCCATCGCCCACATTCATACTCAAAATTTGCCTCACGACCTTTTTCTCATTAACAGACCCCACAAAAAAACTACATTCAAAAGTGTTTAAAATATTTTTCCATTAAAATATATATAGGCGCCTATATGGAATACCAGAAAGTTGCCGACGTAAACGCCAAGCATTCAAGAAATTAACAGATAACATGATGAAAGATTAGACAATCATTAATCCAGCAATTTGTATTAATTTACCAATTTCTATGTATGTCGAACGAACTGTATCCGTACAGATATAGATTCTTTAAATACTGAATTTCGGCTTCCAATCTAATAGTAAGATAAGAGCTGGTACACAAGGTGACGTACATATCAAGCTATTCAAGTATAACGCGACCTTGCTTTACATAGATTTACCGCACAATAAGAGATCAGATTAAACTGTTTTTCATAGCTTGATTGGTCGTTGTACGTACGTCCACAGACTAACAAAATGCCAATGTAAATGAGTATGACAATTATACATTTAAATTTATTCTGTGGTACAGTCCGAGTTATAAGAGAAAAGTGGGACAAACAATGCCCCATAAAACCGGTATATGGTCTTGAGTTTGTAATTTGTGGACGTAATTTTAGTGTTGCCAAGTTTTAATTATTTAAGTGCAAGTTATGGTAATGAGGAGATATTTTTAGTCTCTTTTTTCTTTCATAATAGTCTTGGTTGTATCTGACTGTCGCAAACGGTACAACTGAGCATGGTGTCCTGCGTTTAATTCACAGGTCGACAAGTGATATTATATTTTTAATATCAGTTTTTCAGTAGCAACTGCGGAGTCTGGAATAGTGTCCGATTGGTAGCAATAGGCTGCTCCCTATTAAATGGGACTTAAACATAACTGGCGAAATGTGTTTGTACTATTCAGTACACCTCTACCTTACTCTTTAAAGATTACAGGCGTGATGTTATCTTATGTTAGTTAGTTAGAGTAAAGTCGGTATATTTTTAATCATTCTGTTTTTTTCTTGACAGTATTTTCGGCAGCCATCTTTTATTTCGGGAACGTTGCAGAAAGATAAGGGTACAAGACTTAATGTATTTATTTTAAGACACCATATAATATCCCCGTAAAAGTCACCCTACGTTTTTATGTTACCCTAGTCACGTGTGCTATTCCCGTGGCTATCTATTTTTAAATACGGCTGTCCCTTCCTTGTTCGGTTTAGCCAAATTATTTAGTACTAGCATCTGCTTGAAGCATTTGTCGATCTTTGACAGTCGTTACAGGCACATGAGTAAGTAAACGGAACAGAGTCTATGCTTCATACAACCGCGCGAATCGGTACTGCAGTGCACTACTACAAGCACGCGGCGTGACCACTGGCCCCTTGTCGTTTACGCGGCGGGAATAACCACCAGTTGACAATCTCAGGGTTGTCAGGGCAACACACGTTGTTTGTTTTGTGACAAGTTTGAATATTTTAATGTAAAAACGTGGTATTTATTAATAGTGGTTGTTTATTGTACTGTGTATGAATAATACTAGAAAAATAAAAGTAAATCATAGTTTAACTATCCCAAGAAGTACAATGGGTAAGTAAATATTTGATTAATTTGTCTTCACCTACTGTGACAACCCTACCAAAATAGGTTACAACCCAGGATCTCAACTAGGCAGACACTAGATGAGTAGACTAACGAGTTAGACTATAAAATCATCATCATCTGCCTAGCCTTTTCCCAACTATGTTGGGGTCGGCTTCCAGTCTAACCGGATGCAGCTGAATAAAAGTTTTTGACATTGAGCGACGGCTTATCTGACCTTTTAAACCCATTTAATACTGGGTAATACGATACTACTTGATAGGACTGGTTGTCAGACTTTTTGGGCCACTGACAACCTGTAAGGACTGTCAAAGATGGACAAATGACAGCCTGGACCAACAGCTTAACGTTCTTTCCGAGGGACGGAACCTCGGTATGTAAGGGTAAGGGGCTTTACCTAAAGATCGAGCCGAGCGGCCGTTATTATTTAGCTGTATATAGGGTGACTGGTAATTAGTGTACGATACTTTAACGAAAAGTATCGCACACTAATTACCAGTCACCCTATGTAACTGTGTGCGCACGAAATTACATTCAGTGGAGAGTAAATAGGTAATGTATAAACCCAGTTACATTCGCATTAAAATATTATTATACTCATATCTTCACTTATGATTGGAATAGAGATGGTACTCAAGTGAAACATAGGTATTATTTACTCACTTTCTCTCCAATCAAGGGAGTAACTACCGTATAATGTAAAACTCAATGATTGCGAATATAAATGTAATGAACTAGTCAGATTTTCTCTTTGAATATGAAAGGGTTTACTCTTATTATGGGTAAGTATAGTTATGACTACTGAAAATATTATTTTACTAAGTGATAGTATATAATTTTTTTATTAACAAAAGACAGCAATTGTTGTGATAGGTTCATAGGTACAGAATATCACATGATGCATGAGAAGTACGAGTTCCTTAGCTTGGTATTTTACACAAAAAAAAATCAACCAAAAAACCAACCAACCAACCAACCAAACCGTCCAACCACCCACCAACCAACCAACCTTCCGACTGATCCATTTCTTCAATTTAAAAATAGGTTCATACTTCCAACCCAAAGCACGCATATGCGTATTGTATAATAGTCACTTGCTTCGGTGAAGGAAAACATCGTGAGGAAACCAGCATGCCTGAGAGACATTTTTTGACGGCATGTAAAGTCAACTCACTGGCCCATGGGCGGCATAAAAACTTTGTCACCAGGTTAGGTAGGTACTAATTCAATGATTTAAAAATGTCCTGTTAAATTTAAATTGCTTTGAATTTGAGTCGACTATTTTTATTATCCTTTTAATAAATCGCTTTGCTCTCATAGCTTAAATCACTACCAAAAATACTTTGTTTACACATTCAAACTATTTAAAAACTGTCATTTCTCCATGTTAACATCAGATCACATCGTATCAACATTATGTATGTAAGTATGTGTATCAAGATTCTGCTAATCTGCTGTATCAATATTCATGAAACGTTGATTTAGGAATAGGCGTCTGCATATATTATAATAAAATATTTGATAGATTATTATCTTTTTATAATATATGCGTGCTGATTTATTTTATCTGTGGTCTGATTAAATGGCACGTGAGAGCAATTTATTATTTTAGTTTTACTGAAGTTTTGATTTAGAAATGTATGTATTTATTATGTATAATATGATAGTGATTTAGGGTTCCTTAACCTAAGGGTGCTTACGGTACCCCGCCATCGCCAGTCCGCTGTCTGTCCGTTTGTCACAGTGCCGTATAGTATTGAAATGGTATAGGGAGGCACTTTAAATTTCCAGTGTATTAGGTAGAGGTACTATGGCTGCTATAACAAAAACATTATTATTTTACATAGTATATAATATAAGGTAAAAATAAGCAAGGTTTTAATGAAAAGTGCATAAATTGACGTTTTCTTAAAAAAATAGTTTAAAATATTGCACGGAATGTTTCGTGTTCGAGTCCAACTTGCATTTGGCCGATTTTTATTTAAAAAATCTTTACGCCAAAAATAGCTCTTTTTTTTGCAAACTAAAATGAATATTGGAATCGATATTTTGTTTGGTTACGATATCAATTACCTATATACCAAGTTGCTTTATTATGACCACACATCGATTTGAGTAACATATTATATGTAAATGACAAAAAAAAATCTTTCGTCAAATACCATTTAGATCAATAACCTTATGACCATAATAAAAATACAGTTGATAAATGAAAAGTCGTTAAACGGCCGTAAAACTCTCGTTAATGTGTCGCTGTGTTGTTTTAACTATTAATTAAATAAAAGTTATCTTTACGCATTGCATAATGGGGTTAGCAAAGTTTTTGGTAATGCCGCTAGCAAAGTATACAGGGTTTTTTTGTAAAACACCAACAACCTCGCAGCAGCAGATTACTAACACCATTAACAACAACATTTGTTCTACGATTTTTTCGATATCAGGCAAAAAAATATCGACTTTTCATACAAAACTCGATCAGCTGTTCGGACATATGTGTGGAGAATGGTTTCTTTTTTGTCTTTTTTCTGAAAAGTCGTAGAAAAAATATTGTTGTTTATGATGTTAGAAATCCACTCCTGCGAGGTTGTTGGTATTTTACAAAAAACCCTGTATAGAGCTTTTGCATAATTGTTATAAAACTGTGACTATGGTCTTGATTTCGACAAACTGTCAAATCATAGGTCTTAAATTCGAACCCGAGACACGCACCTCTGACTATTCGAACTCATGTATAATTTTCACTTGTTTCGGTGAAGGAAAACATCGTCAGGAAACCATCAGGTCTGAGAGATTTTTCTATACGGCATGTAAAGCCGAATCAAAGGCCCTTGGACGGTATAAAAACTCTGAAACCAGATTAGGCAGGAAAAAGAAGAAGATCAAAATATCTTGAAGTGCATATAAAATATACTTACGCTACTTTCTAACATTTAATCTTATGCTTTAAGATTAGCACGGCAAGTCATAAAATTAATTAACCTAAGTTATCTGTCAGCAATGTTAACTTTTAATTAACATTTAATGGCGTTATACATTTAACTTAAAAGCGGTTTTATTGCATTTTTTTATGATTATTGACAAAACTTGATATTTTACAGTTATGTCTATTTCTCGTATAATAATATTATACCTAGTGGTCGAAATTATTTAGTAAACAGGAAAATTTGGGTTTTTGTACAAAAAAAAAATGTGTGGGTCTTAACATTATCAACTTAAAATATTCCCAATGACACAGGTCTCCTCTCTATGAGAGGGAATGGGCCATAATCCACCACGCGTTGCTAAATTTGAGTTGGTAGATTTAACGTTTTTTAATATAAGGATACTATTTAGTTATTAATAGTATATTTTAACACAAGACTTAAATTGTTTAAGTGATTTAAAAACCTCTTTAATGCATTAAACTAAGAGTAGAACCAGTATGCATGCATGCTGAGTTTTGTTTTTTGCAAAACCCGGATTCGTCTTTTAACGAATACACCAGTAAAAAGCTTTGCTTACAGTAGCCCCAAAAACCCTTCTAAGAAACATTTGTTTATAACACCATTTATTTATTTATCAACATTTAAAAAACATACCTGATCCTGTGGTTCCATGGCAAACCTCTGTTCTTGGTAGCCATGGCAACCGACAATCAAGACGAAGAACGACAGGAAGCGAACGCCGACATCCGGTCGAGCCCATTTCCGGCGCCTTTCCGTTCTATATTTGAATTCGGAATCAGCCCTGCGCCCGCGCAGCCCTATAAATGGCGTTCCATTTTCAAATGTCTCTTTGTGTTGTGCCGCCATAGTTTATATGTGTGAAGCATATTGATGACTGATGTTAGTTTTTTGGTACATTTGTGTTGATTTCTCAGGAATTCTTTGTGAACATTTTATCTGTAACAGAAGGAAAGATGAAAGTTAATAACATGGAAATAAATATTAAAGTTTCAGGGTGGAACCTTTTTGCGACATTGACTTTTTTCATGTCATATCAATCCTAATGCAATTGCTAGAAAAAAGAACTGATTATTTTTTTATATTAAAAAAAAATAGTTCTGTGACGGCCGCGGCCGGACAAAAATGTGAGATTTGAAAATTCTGTATTTCCCGTTAAGTTTTGGTATCTTATTAATTAAAAACAAAGCGAAAAAGTACAAGAAACAACATTGTGTTATCTTATAAATAATCATTTTCCTAAAACGTTTATTAACCTACTGGGTGGCTGACATCGTAAAACTATGTATAATTTAATGTGTATAATCTACTAATTATTTTTACATTCATATAATTATGTCCATCTTAGAGCTGATTTGCATAAGCTTCTAATAAATTAACCTGATCTTCTATGTTTGTCAGTTTCTGCGTCCAAGTTTGGGCAATGTAGTTTATTAAAGCTGCTTTCAGATAACGCTATAATAAAGGGTGTAAAAGACCTCTTAACGAAAACGAAAACCTCATATTCTGCCCATCAATGGGATCATTTTTTACTTCTAGACAATACCTGGGAAATCACAGGTTCCGGAGATATTGAGGGTCAAAGTGTCATTTCTTTTTTCTACTTTTTTGCATCATTAAATTCTAAGCGTCATCACAATTTTTTCTTCCAAACAAACATTATCAAAATTTTAAAATTTTCTTAACAAATTATGCGTTTGAAGTTGACGAAATGCAATGTACGCGCAAGCCAAGCGCACACACACATTGACAACGCCGCGGTCGTCTCACGCACACAAGCACGCGGTATCAGCTGTGTCCGCGGGGGCGTGACCTCGAGTCATTTGAGTTCAACGCATGAATGTGAGCGGCCGTGTTAGGTAGGTAACGTACCCGCGCGGCGTACTCAGCTGATCGATTAAAGGACTTGTTTGCATTAAACGGTTTTTGATTTCAGATGTTTTCAAAAAACGTGGATTAAGTATGGGTTATTTGCTTTGCGATTTTAAACACAAGTTTACTCTGCGGATTTTTGAGATACCGAATTGCAAATTCCAATATCGAAGAAACCACAACAAAATAATTTAAAAACTGCAGATTCAAGTAGAAGTGTTATTAATTTTGTATTTTTAATACTGTTTTTTTTTCCGTTCGCGCATACAAACCATAAAAACGGTTTAGTTGGGCAACATAACGTTTGAAATGTGAGTGTACTATTCGGTACACCCCTGCCTAAGCCTTCGAGGATTACAGGTGTGATGTTATGTTATCATTGAACCCTGCCAAAAGATAAGTTTTGAAATTCCTTGGAAAATTTGAAAGTAATCTGTCATACATTAAAACGTGTGCGATACGTCTTTTCACAGGTGCTTGGTAGGTAAGCAGGAATGCCTTTCTTCGATCTAACTACCTAAACCAATGACTGAGAATTTATCTGTTTCCTTAATTAGTTAATATCAATAACACTCATACTTTTTAACTTAAGTACTTCAAATTAAATCCTTTTAGAGCAGGTTTTTAAATAAACTGAACAGCATTTACTGAATAATTTACACCTTACTGAAAATGTTAAGCAATAAATTAATACTCGGAAAGTATGTTTTTTTTTAGTTAAAGCAAGTACCTTTACTAGCTACTTCATGAAAGCAACAAACTCAGACACTTGGGGAAAAATGTCTAAATTTGCGTCAATCATAAAATTGCAAGGAAGTAGGTACGGAATTCTAGCTACATCAACGATCGATCGATCGATCGATCGATCGATCGATGCTAGCATTAGGTACAGCGGCGCGGGCGCCGGAGACGAGTGTAAAATTATTTAATAGATTTTCAACTTTATCGCTACAAGATTAGGTTCGAGGTTCACTGGGAAAATTTTAAACCACAAAATGTTAGTTGTTAAGTTCAAAATGGAATGAGAAAATTTTGCCGAAAATGTTCAAAGATACCGCCTCGGGAGTCGGGACCACGTAAATCAAACTCTAACGACACTCACATCGTCACATCCTATCCTATCTACAAACACTTGACACAGACGGCGGTTAACCAGTTTTGACCCTTAAGCCTTTAGCGTTAAGATTGAAAAGTGGTCAAACGCTAAGTTTGTTAGTTGGTAAAAAATAGCACATTAAAATGAACTCCGTTAGCAGCGCGGCGGCGGCGGCGCACGCGTTTGATATCGGCGTACATCAAAGCATCAAACGACACCGCCGCGCGCCGGCCGAGCCGCGCGGCCCGCTACCGTACCTAAAACCTATCCCACAAAGAAATTCAAAATGTTAGAATAATTATTAGTTCCGTTTCTAGCACCACCGAGTGTGCATGTGTATTTTTATTGCGCAACTTTTTATTTACGTCCATGTTTCTTTTTTTCTGTTTGTTTGTAGACATTTCGCATTGCGCATGGCAGTAAGCACCATAATCGTGCGTGTTTCGTTTTGTGTGGTGGTGATTAAGTTAGAGAGGTGATAGGTAGAGGAGTGATGCTACTGTGAGTACATTGTGTTTGTGAGTAATTGTGAGCGAGTGTGTTTTGGCTGATTGCATTGCAGTCTCGTTCTCGAACGTCGGCTGAAACGCCGGCCGAATGCCGGCTATCAGTAATAATCGCAAAAATTCGTAAGTACATGTTTAACTGTTGAGGTATCGTAAGGCCTAAGGAAATACGATGGAGGCCACTCGAGCAGTAGAATTAGGTAGAAGATTAGAGAATGCGTCTGTTTTCACGTGCAGTGTCCAGCGATGCTAGATCAGTTAAGTAGATGACAATAAAGCGATGCACATGTTCCTACTTTCAAACAAGTATCTTTTCTTGTGAATAGTTGAATCGTAAACAAAAACAACAAACAAACTTAAATGGCAGTGGGCACACATTGCTCGTAGAACGGATGGCCGATGGGGCTGAAAAGTTCTAGAGTGGCGACCGCGAACCGGAAGACGATGCGGAAGACCTCCACCTCCTGGTGAAGGTTGCGGGAATCCGTTGGATGCGAGTCGCACGGGACCGGTCAATGTGGCGACTCTTGGGGGAGGCCTATGTCCAGCAGTGGACGTCTTTCGGCTGAAATGATGATGATGAGTTTAATCGAAGTTAATTTACCTAATACTTTTTGCTAGGTAAGTAGTTACCTACGCTGAGTAGCGTCAGTAATGCGCGGTGGGCGGAGCCGCGCCGCCTGGCTGTGTGCAGTGTGGCGTGTAGGCACAACGCACACATTGGAACAGTCGGTAGCGCGCCAACCATTGCGCGCTACAAAAATCTGATTATTTTTTAGGTCCAAAAAAAAAATTCGTTTCCCAGCAATTATTTTTGCGCAGTGTTACTTAGTTTGGTGTACAGAATGCTTGGTTGACGGCTTCGTGATGAGGTCTTTTACACCCTGTATAATAGCATATAGTATATAGCTCATAGCACAACAATATCGCGCAACATACATTTGTTATGGACACGTTCACACTGTACTATACTATATATTATTGGCTTACTATACGCTATAAAATGGTGCGATACGCTGAGTTCATGCTATGCTATATCACGCGCCCTCTTCCTCCTCCCTCACCCCCGGCCTTATTTGAACTCTTTCTGAGCTTGCTATTTATACTATAAATTCTTGTTCTAATTCGATACCACTTGGTAAGACTGGTTGTCAGACTTTTGGGCCACTGACTACCTGTAACGATTGTAAAAATGGACAAATGACAGCCGGGACCAACAGCTTAACGTGCTTTCCGAGGCACGGAGGAAACCCGGTATGTAAGGGTGGTCATCCATCCACAGACCAACCTAGGTAAGCACGGCTTAACCGATTGATTGATTGATTTGAATTGATGTACCTAGGTACTTTCTTATTCCCTCGTAGCTCCAGCCCTTCTTAGATAATCTCGTAATGGACTACTATCACTCATGACAGTCAACTATTTCCATCAAAAAAAAGCTATTCTTTTAAAGGTGTTGGTGATACACGAGAAAGCATTCCTGAGAAATACCGATTAATATAACCTAACCTTAAAACACTTTATATTCCCGTAAAAAGCGTAGCCGACGGAGCCCCGCGAAACCACCATGTTTTCAAAATGAAATGTAGGTCAGTCTCCAAATAACAAATACTGCTGTCATATGACTTTGAAAAGAAATGTTCACATTCAATAGAATATAGCAACTTTTTTTAAATAAAGGGAAATTCGAACAAAGCGCTTTCATAATTGTCAAGGCTTTCATACAAATACAAACTAGTCATGGCACTTCATGTCTCGTATGTAAAGTTAACCGTCGTTTAGAGGTCCCCCCTGTAGTGTTTTATTACATTTTAGACTACTTCTAATAAGTTATCGATATTTAATCGGCCATTTTGTTCATTCTTTATTATTACTGTCAATTCTATTTTTTGTTTTCTAAAGACATACTGTGACATGAATGGCTGAGGGAAAAATTTATACTTAGTATTTTTTTGCGTTAAAAGTGACAAACAGTTTTTTTTTAAATTTTATTTTAAAATATACAATTTGTACGTTGGATCACAAGAACGGTACAAAACGACATTCCAATCAAGAAATCAATAATTAAAGCTATTTCAATAATAAATCACTTTTATTCATGTTGTCCTTACAGTTATTTTAAATAAACATATAAATTATATAATCCTACGAACGTAACTGCTAATCTTTTGACAAGTTATCGTAAAAAGGAAAACAGCTTTTTATTATAAATTAATTTATTCCTTGCCTTTACCGGCGCTTCGTGTTTAATAAACGAAGATACTGTTTATGTTAGTTGTCACCGTTCGTTATTTAATTTCTATAAAATAAAATAAAAAATAAAACATAAACAAACGTAAGCTAGTTAGTAACTTTTGGTACAATCTTGCAACTGAATTTCAAACCAGTTCCCCAAACCGATTGAGCTGAACTTCTGATCACACATTTAGTTCTGGTGACAATGTATTTTTTGACATATTATTACCTAATCCTGCTGGTTAATAGGATGGAAACGAAACTTGGATAGGCGTTTCATTTAAATATACAACGTGTAACAGAAAGGGTATAGTCATATGAAAGGGTGTGCTACAGACCATCAAACTGAACAACTCTCTCCATAGGACCAACATCGAAATCGCGAAAAGGTCGTGTAGCACACCCTTTCATATGACTATACCCTTTCTGTTACACGTTGTATAGGGTTACCGATACATAAAAATCTGCTGTTCAGTACATTTTAACCAGTTATGCGAACATAACATTGAACAGCAAATTTTTCCGCGATTTCAGGTCCCATTGTAAAAGTTGTTTCTTATCATGAGTACAATCACGTGTTTAAGTATTGGTCACTTATTACCAGACACCTGTATATATTTTTTTTCTTTTAATTTTATAATAAAAGATTATAAAAGGAAAGTTTTTATATTTCTTCAACATCCTTCTATAAAATGTATGTACATAATCAGGGATTACGTTAATCCTTATAAATATTTTGGTGGAGCTACTTAGCATAAATTATTATATTTTGAAACCTAATCGTCGATCGTGGAAATCTTGTTAAACATTCATATTTGCCTTAAAAGCTTTTTTTACGTTTCAACAACACGTACTAAATTACCGATTATTTTGTGTATTAGAATTAAATGAATAATTAATTATTTGTTTTTTTTTTCACATATCATGGCGCCATATCATAAATAATAACAGCCACACGGGTCGATTTCGAAGGTCAAGGCGTGTTTGCATAAGCCGACCAAGTTCCTTCCGTACGTCGGAACGCGCGTTAGGCTGTTGATCCTGGACTTCTGACTGCCATTTGAAGATGTTTGAGAGTTATTATAGGGGACAACCAGTCTTACCAAGTGCTATCGTTTTACATTATGTAAATTACTGGTATTCAACTGCATCTAGTCAGACTGAAAGCCGACCCCAACATAGTTGGAAAAAGTTTAGGCAGTATTTTACATAGAACGACTGTCTATCTGACCTCCAAACCCTGATAATACCCCAGTATTATCTGGGTGTGGAGGTCAGATAGACAGTCGTTCTATGTTCTACAACCAGTCTTACCAAGGGGTATCGTATTACCCATAATACGATACCCCTTAGTAAGACTGGTTGTCAGACTTTTTGGGTCAGGACTACCTGTAACGACTGTCAAAGTTCTACTAATGACAGCCGGGACCAACTGCTTAACATACTTTCCAAGGCACGGAGAAAACTCGGTATGTGGGGTGGTCCCACCCACAGACCAACCTAGGCAAGCACGGCTTAACCTAAAGATCGACCCGAACGGCTGATATTATTTAGTCACGAGCTTCTTTCTAATCGTGGTCATCCATTTTTATTTTGACTGTTGGCCTCCCAAGACTTAGTTCCAAGAAACAATAGTCATAAAAAAAAATGTTCCATACTTAAACTGTAGTTCATTACCCTATCTTAAAGTAGTCTTCATTCATGAAATACCAGTACATTCAAGTACAAAAATAAATTGCATTATGACTATAGCGACATATCGAGACACATGGTTGGAACCGACCATATGTGACAGTGTCAATTACACTGATATGACGTTATCTGGATGTGACAGTTTTGAGTGTGACTGTACGATCAGGTGACGATTTGGAAATACGTTGTGGTTGATTGTAGTTTTTTAGGAATGACTCGATTATTGATTGTGGGTGTTGGAATGTGAGCGATATATGGTTCAATTAGTTTATTGTGAAATAACTCGAAAGAAGTAGTTTTATAGGTACTGAAGAAAGCGCAGCGGTGCCGCGGTGGCCCAGTGGTGGCGGCCCCGATTTACGAACAGTAAGTCGTGGGTTCGAATTCGAACCCAGACGGGCACATTACTTTGTGTAATTTATTTCATCACCACTGCTCTAAAAACGGTGAAGAAAAACATCGTGAAGAAACTAAAAAATCAAAGATATGTGACATCTACCAATCCGCACTGGGTCCGCGTGGTGGATTATAGCCCATTCCCTCTTATAGAGAGGAGGTCTGTGTCCCAGCCAGTGGGAACATTAAAAGGCATTAAATTAATTAAAATGAACAAACAATCAATTTTATGATGACGAAGTATTGAAAAATTTGCGAATCTTTGGTGTATTTTGAGAAAAACGAATATAATCATATTACCTACTACTTGTGATTATGCAGTAGGTACCTTTATTGTCGTTAACAGAGGTAGAACAACGTTTGAAAAACTATAGTGATCTTTTAGTGAAAAATTATCATTTTATGCTCAATATAGAATTGAGCATAAAATGATAATTTTTCTTGACTATCCCAAAAAAAAAATACAGATTATTTGAAGAATACACGACTTTGCTTTTCACAGCCCCAACTAAAAAGACCATTTTAATTCAAAACATTAAACTCTTAACACAAATAACTCATAACGCACCCTTTGATCACAACGCTTTTACGACCATCAAACTACACTCATCGCCCTTCAAAATGAACACCCTTGTCGCATCCATTAACCCGACATCTTCCAACCACATGGTCCTAACAAATATTATTTCAACGCCTCCTTTTTTAAAATTATGTGTACTTTACTTAATTATGATCTCCCATGAGAAACTCAAAAGCATTTTTGACGTTTTTTTTTATGGCGGCCATCTTGTAATTTTTTTATTTTTATTTGATGTAATGTAGTTCAGTGTTAGTGTTATTTTACGTAGGTTAGGGATTTTGTATGTTTATGTGTTTGTAAGAAATTACTTCTGTACTTTTGTTAAGTAATTGAATTCTCTCGTCCTTATGTTTCAAGAACTTATACTGATACTGTTAGCCTACGACATCCCACTGCTGGTCAAAGGGTTCTACTCATGACTTCCAATTGCTTCGATCCAGGGGCCAAGGTGGCCAATGTGTGTGACCAATGTGGGCCACTGGTCGTCAGTTTTATGCCTTCTGGCTGTATCAAGGCTCCAGTAAGTAACTAAGTATTTTGGTACAAAGCTCTTTCGGCATGCAGTCACGTACAAAAATGTACGACTTAAGTCAAAATTAAACGTTCCGATAGGCTGACAATTTTTATTTATTTATGTACACACAAAATACTTAACAGGACCATTAAGATAGAAGAGCACGAAGGTACGTTACTGCTTATTTCATGAGAAATCTCTTCCAGCAGACCTGCGAGAGGAAACTTGGAATAGAAATGTAGATTTTTGTTTCTTTTTTTTGAGTTTCTTTCTAAAAACTCTACTACAACTTACTTTAGCTAACTTATGATGCATTTGCTACAACTGCTTATCAGGTGTCAAAAACATTAGATAAGGTTTAGGTCTAAGCCACGTTATTTGTCTTAAAACTATAGTGATTAGTTCTATCGTCCCAAATGTGTGGGCATCGTGGGTGGTCTGCCGATCCCCTAAACAGATAGCGGATTGAATGTACAAAACTAAGTAATATGGATGCGTTTTTGTGGTGTTGTAAACGAATGTTAAGAAATTTCAGTGCAGTGTCTGTTTTTAGGGTTCCGTAGCCAAATGGCAAAAAACGGAACCCTTATAGTTTCGCCATGTCTGTCTGTCTGTCTGTCTGTCCGCGGATAATCTCAGTGACCGTTAGCACCAGAAAGCTGAAATTTGGTACCAATATGTATATCAATCATGCCGACAAAGTGCAAAAATAAAAATTTAAAAAAACATTTTTATTAGGGTACCTCCCCCAGACGTAAAGTGGGGAGCGATTTTTTTTTTAATTTTGACCCTGACGTGTGATATATTGTTGGATAGGTATTTAAAAATGAATAGGGGTTTTCTAAAATCATTTTTTGATAATATTAATATTTTAGGAAATAATCGCTCCGAAAGTCAAAAACAATGTGTCCCCCCCCCCTCTAACTTTTGAACCATAAGTTTAAAAAATATGAAAAAAATCACAGAAGTAGACCTTTATATGAACTTTCTAGGAAAATTATTTTCAACTTGATGAGTTGAATAGTTTTTGAGTTATATAGCACTTTTTCAAAAAAACGCAAATGATAACTTTGTTTTTCATACAAATACTATGAAAAACAAAGTTATTTTTGCTGACGAAAAATGTTGGTATTTTTAATGGTCTGGGAAGCTACGGAACCCTACAGTGAGCGTGGCCCGACACGCTCTTGTTAGTACATTGACATAACCTAATTGCCAATGGCAATACGAAAAGGCATCACAATGGGGTAGATGATCAAAAAAGTCTAATTAGTCCGTCAGATAGAGTATTGGCAAATATTTGACCCGTATTTTTTCTTTTGTTACGTAAACCAAAATTGACGAAGATACGACGCTTTTAAAATTCTCAATACGTCACGCCGTGGTATAATTTTTAGTGCGTTGTGACGTCACGAGCCTCCCGAGTTTTGATACGTTTTATTTTTGTCAATATTCATTGATTTACAAAAACAAAAAATACGTGTCCATTATTTTCCAATACTCTAACTGACGGACTAAATAGATTTGCAATTTATTGATGGTGGAAACTAGCCTATTGATTGTGTTTGTGTCAACTTAATCCATACTTCTTCTTTTGCCGCCAACCTCATCATCATAAAAAAAAATATCATTCATGCAGTTTATCCATACTTGGAGCAGATTAGATTTTCGTACATTTTGCTGTAAAATCAAGCCAGCTTGAACAAATTTGAAGCAAGCTTTTAATATTAATGTATGTAGTCACAAAATAAACATATTCCACGATACATCGAAAAAAAATTCACATGACGAAGACAAATTCGTAGTACACATTTAAAAATAAATAAAAGAGTAATCCTAAGATAACAGCTATTGTTGCGTATTGTACGTGGCGCCACGAAAAGCGCTGGATATAGACCGTCTGGCATATGTGTACAACTGTTAAATAAATAGAGGGAGGGGAGGGGTGTTATAATCCCGGCTGCGATAATAATGGTTTCGTCGGTGACTCGATAATTATCCACCTCTTCAAGTAAGCAATTCATCGTCATCGCCGATACTTCCTGTTACGATCTTCGGTTAATGAACAAAACTCCTCCAATCGCACGTTACGCTGCTATCAGTCCTAGATACCACGTAAGCAAGTGAACGTTAGACACAAGACAAATATTTTTAAATTAGGTTTGCTTGTAAATTCTGTATCACGGCCAAACCGGCCGTAGTCAAGCAATATGTCGTGAAACCTTGGTTGGTTTTTTCTTGATTCCTTGTGAAAGATTACGCTCCAGGAAGTAGGTACTAACAATAATGACAAATCTATTTCAGCTGCCAATAGCATCACTTGATTCCTGTTTGAGTACAGAGCCAGTTAAACTTGTCTATAGGGATTATTTGACGCTTGACACATACACCTGAAGACAGTATTTTATTTTTTAATTTGTCACTCTAAGAACCTGGATTCGATTCGCCCAGGTCAGGCAAAGAGTTTCGGAGTTTTTCTATCATCTTAGTAGCAGCTAGTTGTCTAGATTTGTGCCCGGTTGATGGCAATAGGATAATACATACATGGGACTTAAACATAAATGGCGAAATGTTGGTCAACTATAAGGTTCACCTGTGCCAAATCTTTCATGGATTACAGGCAACTTTATGCTTCCACTGTATATCTTAATTATGTCGAAATCTTCTAGCAAAATCAGCAAAGATGCAGCAGATGATTATTTATAAGTCAAGCCAAGACAACAAGGGGACCTAAAGTTCAACGATCGCCCCGATATAGATAGGAATGTTAAAACAAAAGCAGACAGATAGACGGACGGACGTAACAGCTTCTAATGATGTTCTAAGAGCGCTTAGTGCACTCAAAGTTAGTTAAAATTATGGAAGTTTCGGAGTTAATGTTGTGCATGACCTGTGCAAAGGGATTTATAATATAATTGGTGTGTTGCAAATTGTAATAGAATTTACATTATTGACAAGGCTGTGTAAAATCCTGAAGCCTGCCACAACTTACTACATCCACGCCACATTGGGTAGTTGGGACAGTTTGTAGTGAATTAAAAGTTAAGTAATCTTCGCCGCTTGGCCGCTGTCGATCCAATTTAGCTAGTTGGGGTGTAACAAACCATCTCGGATACAATGCGAGTGTGGAACCTCAAAACAGGATATGCCACACCTTCTCTCCAACAACTAATTGCACCCTCCAAGACTTGAATGAGGCAAACCACAGCACTGTCCAGGTTGCTACGTACGGGTGGGGCAAAATTTAAGTCATCGATTCGAGAGGAAAAAAAAGTGAGAAGAACATCCGCGTAGCATGACCGCTGTAGAAACGGGTTTTGTCGACAAAGAATCGACAAAATCACCCGCGAAAATTCGTCCGAATTCTAAATCACAACCTCCTTGTGAAAGCCATTAGTGCGTACATTGTATACCCGCAGTTACACACCCCTGCCAAATACTCCGGGGTTGACAACTTTTTGTGAACAAAAATCGACTTAATCGGAAGCGGAAAAAAAAGCGTAAATGAAGCGAAGCCAACTTAGCCATTAAGCCTTACAGCCCTCATTAGCATCACCTAAAAGTTGGAGGAGCTGAAAAGGTAAACAAATGGCCAACTTTCAGGTTCCAGCTGAAACAATGTTAAACAAACTTTGCCCCACAGCTTTTTGATGGAACCTATCTTTTCAATTTAATTTAATAAATTATTTTGGGTTTTAACACGAGTTTCACAAAGTTTTGGATACGTTTCGTGATTTTTGGATGCTTTAAATTAGAGTGTATATATTTTATATTTAATTTGTGGTATCTCTCTGTTCTTGAACTCAGATAATTTGATATAATGATACTTATTTGCCGTAATGATGTCACTCATATTCCGTCGCTGAAATTTTGTTTAAGGGCCTGATCACACTAGTGAGTTGCGAGCGAGTGGAAAGCGGGCGATTGCGCAGCGAGCTCGCTACGAGTTCGCAATGTGTGATCGACGAACACGCCGCGAAGGCAAACAAAATGAATGATTGTACAAAACGCAGATCGAACACCGCGAACTCGCTGCCCACCTGCGGCGTCTTCGCCGCGCACATGTTGCGAACTCGCTGCGCACTCGCCCCGCTTTCCACTCGCTCGCAACTCGTTAGTGTGCTACGGCTCTTAGGGAAGGTAAAAAAATACGCCGTGCCGTAAATTATTAACAACGAACAAATAAATGCCCTATGGATCTAGATTTAGCTGAATAATTGTATATCAGCGACGGACAATGGAGACTAACAGATACTTTAAGGTTCTTTATTTACATGTGAAATATAAGAACAAAATGTATGGTCTTACAAATAAAATACTCTGTCTTCAGTATAATATAGGTTAAAGTCCGATTTTACCGAATCTTTTGAACAAGATGCTACGTAATTTCGGCCTTCTCTTTTCGGGCATATTTTAATCAATTAAAGAACTGCCGGGATAATCACTCCTCGTAAATTCTCTAAAGAATCTCGCTTAACTTAAAAGCTCAGGAGAAAGCTTCACAAAACACTTTAACATCAAAACTACAAAGCCCTTACATACAGCTAAGCTTTTACATTTAAACGAGCACATAACTCGCTAGAACATACCACCCCTTGCAATTAATTTAAGTCTCTGATAGTAACATGTCCTACTATGTCCAGTCTAAAAAGCTTATTCTGTAGCCCTGTTGCTTTTGGAATGGCATTCCTATTATTTTCTAAGGTGAATCTAATTTGGTTCGAAAAAGGAATAACAAAGTTTATCTTATAGTGTATTGGATCTTTTGGCACGCGACCAAAATCGGAACTGAAGCCGCCATACTGTTTTTTCAACATAATTTCATAAAACAATTGTCTCAAATATTACTAACAACGTTCCTGTATCATTGCCACTCAAGTTCTAAAACTGCTTTGTTTCACTGTAACACTAGCAATAAATGTGCCATTCATTTTGACATTACCCAAAACCTAATCCACTATCCCACAATAAATCTACTAGACAGCAAAATAATCGCAACGCAATGAATATTGTTGAATTTTCAAAAATATATCAGTAAGTCTGTTTAAGGCGACTACAAGAGCTAAACGCGAGTTTTATAACATTTCCTGAAAGTATATATGATTCACTGCAATAAACAAAACCAGAAAAATATATGTTATTCTTCAGGTTGAGTATGATAGTGTTTTGAAAAGAATTTACAATTAATTTTACTCGATAAAAAAATCACGAACTTATCTCTAAGAATTGCTTTTAACGAGTAAAAAACCATACTAAAATACATGCGATCATTCTGATTTTTTGGCAATAATTCTACAAGCAATATATTAGCATGATACTGTTTTAGTTTTTTAATCCAATCAATAGTTTTTTTGTAAATCGATCGAAACCACTCATTTCGCGCTATTGGCCCGCTGTGGCTGACGTAACAACCACTTTGTAGTGCAAGCTGATTAGAACTTTATTCTAACAGCATTTCAAACGAAGTTTGAACCACCACAAATAGAGTTGCTAATTTAGCTCGTCTAAGCGCCTTTACAACCACTTTGTAGTGCAAGCTGATTGGAACTGTATTCTAACAGTATTTCAGAAGAAGTTTGAACCACCACAAATAGAGTTGCTAATTTAGCTCATGTAGTCGCCAAAAAAGACATACTATAAAGAAAACTGCCCCCTAGACGAACCACTGGCCAAAATTTACTCACGTTGGTGCTCCCAGCTGAGTATTGCTATGCCATTCTGAAAGCAACTGTGTTCCAGAATAAGCCTGAATTTTATATCTAACAAGACAGTGAAGTAAATAGTAAATTCTTTAGTACAGTATCTAAGGTTTATGTGCTAGAATTATTTAGTGCCGAGGTTTTTCGTATGTAGGTTAAGCGTGGACCTTTGTGCTATCGACAAAAGTGTAGTATGTGCGTATTTATGTGCGAGTGAGCTATATGTAGACTTGTAGGCAAATACAATACGTTTGCTAATAAGTTTCATAATAGTTGAGAAAAGTACCTTCGTTTCGTAGTATCGGAATTATCGTTAAATCATTTCTTTAATTAATATACGTTTGTAGGACTAGTGGTTGCAATCGCATCTATTGAGAGGCCCTGGGTTCGATTACCGGGCCGGGTAAATTTTTAATGTACTAGCCGACCCGACAGACGTTGTACTGTCACCTACTACCTACCTACCTACCACTACCCTACTACCTACCTACTACTACCTACCTACCTGCTACTCCCTACCTACTACTACCTACCTACTACTACCTACCTACTACCTACCTACTACTACCTACCTACTACCTACCTACTACTACCTACCTACTACTACCTACCTACTACCTACCTACTACTACCTACCTACTACTACCTACCTACTACTACCTACCTACTCCTACCTACCTACTACACTTTTTCATAAGAACCTTCTCCTGACAATAACAAACACAACAAAAAAAGAATTAGTGAAATCGGTCCAGCCGTTCACGCGTGATGCCGTGACCAAGGGAAATAGGGATTCATTTTATATACTCGTATATAGATAGATTTTCATATCAGTAATTTCTTAGAAGCAGCTAAACAGTCTGGATTTGTGCCCGGCTGGAGGTTATAGGCTCGTCCTATATTAAATGGAACTTCAACGTATCTGGCAAAATGTAGGCGTACTATTCGGTACATCTCTGTCTAACCGTCCGGGATTGCAGGCGTGATGTTATGTTATGTAATAACAAGTTACATTAAATTTACAATTTAAAAAACCCCCAACATACGCAGGGTCATAATTTCACAAGCCCTTTCATTTGATACCCTTATTGAGGGAGTTGTGAAAAAAAATGTAATTCACCATTTTGTGGTGGCGGCCATCTTGAACTGATTTTGATCAAACATAGTTAAGGACAGTCCCGACTAATTCACCTTTCAAACAAAGAAAACAAAATCAAAATCGGCTCATCCGTTCGGGAGCTACGATGACAGAGACACACACACACACCCACACACAGACACGTCAAACTTATAACACACCCCGTCGTTTTTACGTCGGGGATTAAAAATAAATAATGATTAAACCGAAGTTAATCCTAGTTCTACTAAACTCAGGTTTTATTAATTAGGTAAAAGGAGATTGACTGGCATTGACTCTTGTAAATCAAGATCTGTATCAAAAATCAGTTAGCAAAGGAAATACTGGTTTTAAATAAGATGAAACGTCACGATATCACGAACTGGGCTAGTTTTAGATTATCTACGAACATTTATTTAAAAACATTGATCGTATTTTGTTTTCTAATAGCCAAATTAAACAAAATAATAGCGCCTTTTTGCATAATTATTTATGTTAAAGTTTTGTCTTAGGAGTTGACATCTATAAAAAGTAATATTTTGTTCCATTTTAGGAATTATTATGTCTAGGCTAAAAAAAATCGGCAAAGTGTGAGTTGAAGTCGAAAAGCACTAGGGATTCCGTACCATGATCTATTGTATACAACATTAAACAAAACGGGGAAAAAAACACGTTTTTCGAATGGGAACGCCCCACTTAAATATATATTCTATTCTGTTTTTTTGTTGTTATAAAGGCAACAGAAATACATCATGTGTAATAAAATGCCAACTGTCTAGCTGTCACGGTTCATGAGATACAGCCTGGTGACAGACAGACGGACAGTGGAGTCTTAGTAATAGGGTCCCGTTTTTGCCCTCTGGATAAGGAACCCTAGAAATAACATGTTTTTCGTGTTGAATCACTGCTTAAATATGTTTTTCTACCGCTACAGAAGTGAAATATTTAATTCATGTGTTTAACTATTTATAGTCACAGTCTATTGGAAATATAAAAGGATTTAAGATAAAACAGAGATATTTTATGCAATAACATCAAGCTAAATTATAATGAAACATAAGTACATAAAAAAAATTGTGTGTACTCCGTCTTTTTTCAATCATTAATGAACGTCGCACGTCGTTAAGTATTCCAATGTGTCACGTAGTCAATATCTACATCATCATCATCTTCACCATTATCATAATCTGGATCTTTTCAAAGTTCGAGTGAATCCGCAAGCCTATCCACTTATACTAACATTACAAAGCTGATGAGTTTGTTTGTTTGATTGTACGGGCTAATCTCAAGAAATGCTGGTTGGTATTGAAAAATTCTTTTTGTGTTGGATAGTCCATCTATTGAGAAAAGTTCTTCATAACATCACTCTACAACCAATAAGAGTGGAGCATTAATGAAAAATGTTGCAAAAACGGGGAAAATGTATTTTTTTTTGTGAGCTTTTTCTCTCTTATGTGACGGAGACGAAGTGGCATGGGTCTGCCTTAGTAATAAAAAAATACCACTGCCACTATTCGTTTCACTAAAGTTGCCGTTGAGTTGCTGCTGTCAGGGGTTAGGTTAGGGGTAGGGGGGGGGGACAACGATAAAATTCAAAACAATTCCCCAATCGATAAAATAAAACAAATAGAGATAGAAAAAAAAACAAAAACAAACATTCCACCTAATCCAGGTTTGAAACGGGATACCAATAGAGACAGAAAAAAAACCGGCCAAGTGCGAGTCAGACTCGCGCACCGAGGGTTCCGTACAAACCTGTAGGTATATAAGTAAAAGTTATGGTAATTTAAGATTTTCGGAATTTTTCCTATATGTGTACTTTATAACGTTGCTTCATGCCAAATTTCAAGATTCCAGGTCGTCTGGAAGTATCCTTTAGGTTTTGATTCCCTTGCGAGTAGTTGCGAGTTTCAAAATATGCGGCTTTAATTGCTGTATCTTTTGATTGCGTTGACGTAGAAGTTTGATTTTGTTACAGCTTAAAGATATTATAGACTTGAGTATTTGTTAAGAATTTCAATATAATACCACTACGCGTTCATGAGTAAAGGGGTAATAAGTTTAAAATTATTAAAAATATTTTTATTATATGATGTAACTAAAAATTTATGCTTTTCGCAGTTTTTCCTTTATCTGTGTTATAAGACGTTGCTTCGTACCAAATTTCAAGATTCTGAGTTCACGGGAAGTACCCTGTAGGTTTTGATTCCCTTGCGAGTGTCGAAAATTTGCGGCATAAACGGGAGTATCTTTTGATCGCGTTGACTTAGAAGTTTGATTTTTTCACAGCTCCAAGAGACCATAGACTTGAGTATTTGATATGAATTTCAGCTTGATACCTCCACGCGTTCCTGAGAAAAAAGGTCTTGACAGACAGACAGACAGACAGACAGACGGACAACAAAGTGATCCTATAAGGGTTCCGTTTTTACCTTTTGAGGTACGGAACCCTAAAAATACAAAAAAAAACATTCCGCATAAACCAGGTTTGAAACGGGATATAACAATAAAAACGTCAACATTTTTTAATTGAACATTTGCTAGCGGAAACGCCCATACGTTTTATTTTACGTAATGTCATATAAAATATTATTTCATTGTTGGACAGAAATGTTTTTTCATTATTTTTTGCAGGTTTTTTTTTTACATATTTTAACTTTTTTTATAGAGATGGCAGTAGGGAAATATTTTTTTTTCTTTCCACGGTATTTTTTTTCCATTTAACTAGCTAGTTTAGTTGGTGTATTCCCGCTGACCCCACCGCTCGTCGTCCCACTGGTGGGGTCATTGGGAAATTTCAGGGTAATACGATACCACTTGGTAAAGACTTATTTTTCTAACAGCAACGCTGATCATCATCATCTTTCTGGCCTTGTCCTATTCTATTTGGGGTCGGCGAAATACATTTTCTTTCTCCATTCTTCCTTGTCAGACGTCATGACATCATTTACTCTCTTTCATATAACTTTACTCTTTTCTTTGGCCTTCCGCTCCTTCTCCACCCATCAATATTCATGTCAATCACTCTTTTAGTCACATGCGTTTCATTCCTCGTCATTACACGTCTAGACCAAGACAAACGACTTCCTTTCAATATTTCTCTTCTTCTTCTTTCTTACTTTCCTCTAATATACCTACTCATTCCTTGAAATACCTAACACTGATAAAAAAAAAAAATATTTATTTGTGTGTTGTATAAAAGTTAAATTATATTTTATTGTTGTTTACCATAGTTTTTTTTTTGTTTTTCTTATTGCATAAGATTCTGTAATAACTCCTCTTGAGAGGGCACTGGCTCCTGTAACACAAGTCTAGTATCTAGCACAGAAGTCGGAGACATCACACAATTTTGTAAACATTTATTTAATAAAGAATGTTGTTATTATTATATTAAATTAATATAAAGATGGTACCTCAATCCCTTTAGAAATAAAAAGCGCGCGCGCGCTTTTTTTTATCTAGGCTCTCCGTTTATTTCATGAATGAACATGAGCAATGCTAGTTTCACAATTATAACGTCATATGAACATAATGTTATGAAATAATTACACCATCCTTATTATCTAGGTAGCCATCTTTTTACTGTTGTAGGTACCGACAGAGTTATTGATATTAGTAGTGTTGTGGTCAGACTGGAAGCCAACCCCAACAGGTGATGGTATCGTTATATTATATAGGGTGTAAAACACTCTTAACAAAGCCGAAAGGCACTTGTTCTACTCATCAAAGCGATTTTTTTTTGTGTAAGATCATGCCTGGGAATTTTCTTGTTACGGATAATTGTTGGGGGTCAAAAATCCAACTTTTTTTGAAATTTTTTTTTTTATAGGTATGTTTTTTATTATGGAATTTTACTTCAAACACCTCCACGGCTACGCTATTCAGTCCATCCACTAGCGCAATGTTCTGATAGCGTTACATTGATTTTTTGAATAAAACGTGATTTTTCATCCAAAAAAAAGTAATTTCCCAGGTTTACTTAGTTTGATATACAGAATGTTTGGTCAACGGCTTCGTGAAGATTTTGTTTACACCCTGTATAACTATGTCTGGGTTTCTAAATCTCTATGTATAAGTATCACGTGGTATATAATAACATTATAAGTAAAAGGTTTACAACAATAAAAACTTAATTATCTAATTGAACCCGTCTTTCTTTTTTTTTCGAAGAGGACATTTACTGACTAAAACCCATCCATGTTCCTTCCTCGCCCTTTATGTTCCGGGGCCGCGGTATCTCTTTCGAACAGTCCCGCAACCCCAGCAGGCTTCGGCTTGCGGGCCGGCTAATTGAACCCCTACGTACAACCTCTTTACTGAGTGACCTTTGCTGATCCCTCTTCTCTCTCTATGTCCTTACCTAACAAAAATTTGAGTAACGTTCAGGGATTGAACATTTCGTTAACTTAGGGTAAATAGTGATTGTCCACATTTAGCACTATTTGTAACTTTGTTTTATCATTAAATGGCCCTTATCTCAATACATTTGGGGTGAAAATACTTAAATACTTCTCTATTACTCTTCATCTCATCAGACTCCTTTCTTGCCCTATTACACAGTCCACCCATCGTTACTTTGGTCTACCACTACTCTTCTTCTCTCCTTTCTTTTTTTTGTTTATATTTATAATAAGTATGTATTTACAAACAAAATGTAGAGTTAATCAACTGTCTGGTGACCACGACACAAGCCTTGCTTAGTGTGGCACTAGATGGCGCTGTGTGTAATGTTCAGCGTTAATTATTTTATTTATTTATTTTTATACCCATCCACATTTATACTTAAAACTTTCCTCGACACTTTTCTTGTAACAACAAAATGATTAAACACAGTACAAGATTCTTTAAACTGCAGACGTAAGCCATTGCATTTCAATTCGTAACTCCTTAGTTTATCATATCATTTTGTTAACTATTGGTATTAAACCTAATTAAAGGTAGCTCAACCTTTAGCTCAACAGGCATTCTTGGAACCTCTAAACAATTAGATTACAAAAAACTTATTTACAAAAAATCTTCAACGAAAAAATATACAGACTAAATAAATAAAACGTTGTTAGGAGATGATCATGAAATCATCCAATATTCTCAGTCTGAGAGCACAGGAAGACCTACATCCGTTAAGATCTAATTTTGTTCTTGAAATTGGAAATCTTATGCAAAAATCTATTCAAAGATCATTGTTATGAAATCTGCCATACATACTGACAAGAAGGAAAATTGAAACAATAGTTTGAAGTCCGTGTTCTAGAACGATACTTGCATTGATCTCAATTCCAATCAGACAGATTTCATAAATACTAATGTATAACGCGAACTAGTTTTAAACGCTTTTAAATAAATGTATAATTATATGTTTAAAATGTCCGGCATGTCCAAGAACCAAAGTGTCGAAGACATTTAACTTCTACCAATCCGCACTGGGCCCGCGTGGTGGATTATAGCCCATTCCCTCTCATTGAGAGGAGGCCGTGTCCCAGCAGTGGGAACATTAAAGGCTGACAATGATGATGATTGTCTAAAATAGTGGAAAAAAAGTGGCCATGTTAGTAGGTAGGTACGGACACAACAGAAAAGAACTAAACTAAAAAGAGAATCTAAAACTTTATACCAAATGAAATGAAATTGCTATTATCACAATCTTAATAATATCAGCTGAAGAATTTGGTATATTCCCATCTGCCCCCACCGGTCTTTCTCCACTGGTGGACGTTGCAACTATTAGTTGCAACTACCACCAGTGATGGGGGTTACGTCTGGTCAGTCGCATTTACTCCTGCCTCCGTCCCCACTGGTGGACGTTGCAACTATTTGACGCATCTACCACAACTGGTGGTGGTTGAATCTGGTGGCAGATGGCACTTAGGTAATTTCGACATGTACCGGGCATTCAGTGTCAATTGGATGGATTGGTGTTTGGAACGTGATGTTATCACCTTACAAGTGCATGAACTGCTATGAAAGCTAGCTTCTTTTGCCTTTTAGATGTGAAAGACCTCCTTCATAGTTGGATTTCATCATAAATTCAGTGCATCATTACCACTTAGAAATTTTTGATCAGTAATTGGAAAAAAAAACTGTTATGCCATACATTTTGGCGGTGTAGGTATTGCTGTTTTAGTTAAATAGCAAGGCTTTCCTTCTGAAATTCATTAAATAATTACGAAAAACGAGAACTATTTTTAAAACACGTGCAATTAAATATAAATCGTTATAAAGTATTCTTACATATGTACCGACATGATAATATTATGTAGGCACCAAGTTCATTTATTCAGCCTTTCTTTGTTCAAAGTAACTTACAATTTTATTACCGGAGTTTTTCATGAGAAAAATGCGTCCCGTAGACGCTAAAATGGCGCCAAATAAGCATTAAGTTTCCGAGATTCATATTTTATAGACGAGCATAAAAGCGAAAACTTCTATTGAAAGTAGAATAAAAAAACTAGCATTTTGCTAGAAAAATATTAAAGTCAGACTGGAGACAGAAAATGCGAAAGTATCTTTAGGTACTAAGAATTTGTTACACATAGCTCTGAGAATAGTTTACTATTGTGCGTATTTAGAAATTAAAGAGGTCGGAGCCCGGTTTTTTCAACACAAATAACATCATTTGCGTTTAGAAAAATTTACGTTTGTTTACATTATGTCAATGACTTTCACATAAAATAAAAATTGCGAGTAATATTTTTTTCGCACACACAACCCAACCTCAAAAAAAAATACAATAAAACCTCACCTTATTTAAACCCGAAAAAAAAAAACAACACACGCACTTAAAACCAAAAATCAGTTCGAATTTCAAACACTTAAGACCATGGTCGACGACACAAAAGAATTGGGTTCGTTTTCGGGACTCCGACAGCGGATTTCGGGACCGCGTATAGTGGTGAACGCGAAGTGACTAACCGAGAACGTATTGCGTTTATAATTCTGTGTTATATTTTTAGAAAACGCCCCCTTGTTAGAAATGTGCGTGCGCGCAGGGTTACACGTGGTCGGTATCCGGTCGAAGGGTTTCTAGATATTTTGTTTGTGCTGGAGTATTGACATGCCGTTAAATTTTACTGTTCTGTTCTTAGAGTTTTCGGATGAAAACAGCAGATTTTTCGGGTGAAAAAAGAAACTTTGCTTTTGTCTATTTAAACCAAGTCAATAAAAACTTATTATTATTATCTTATTAAGTATGATGATGACGAGAGGAATGCACTAGGATGCTGTAACAGATCTATCATGTTTATTATTTTACTCGATCTTGTTACATTTGCAAAATCTACTGTAATTCGCAACCCATCTCAATTCAATAAAATCTGACTATAACACATCAATTGACCAGAAATAATTAATTTCAAATAACGTAATTTTAAAATCAAAAACTAATCAACTGTGAAAGTTGCTTTTGGTATCAAGGTATGCATAATCACTATATGCTAACTTCTCATTATGCTGAATGTCTTTACAAAGCGAGGTCAAATTATACTGGATTTACAGTACAGCTTGATAATAATATGTCGCCGTGTGTACACTCTCCTGCGTAACTCGTAAAAGTCAATTAGGAAAATAGGTTACTCTAACATTTAGACTAGTAAATTATACTCTACTGTCCAATCAGCGAAACTGACGAATCAACGACACTGTCCAATTATATAAACTGACGAGTGAGGGAAACTGACCAGTGTTACGCTGACTCCAAACATTGTCAGTATTTTCCTAATGAAAGGGATGAAACTATTTGTTCTATTTATGTCGAATCTGAGAAATATAAATGATTAATGATGTTTATTTTGCAAGTAAGTTTTTACGAACACTTTTACATGTAATTTTTTAAAGACAAGATGGGACTGGTATTTCGTACCTGACTACTCTGAAAAGAAACAGCCGAAACAAACTCAGAGGTCATAGTCTCTTAATTTGAAGTCCAGGCATTACTCAATTCATAATGACGACTGTGATATATATCTTGAAATACACGATTAAACAAAAAAACTTAGTGGCGAAACAACACTTTTTTCTAATTTCTTGCATTATTCATTGCTGTTACAGTAAAAAATCATTACACAATATATAATTTTACTCGTATTTCTATTCAGTCCTACTGAAACAAGCACAAACCTGAAACGACGGGTGAAAAACGTCTAGCGTCATAGACATAATTTATTTCGCAATGTCTGTCAAAACAGTCCATATGGCTGATTATATTCAGTTCCCATTGAGTCATGATAGCACAGTAGACATGCTATAGGTATGTTAACAGTATGTCAACTAGGAACAAGTGTGCAAAATCGGTTCACACACAATCATGCAAAGCGTACACAAGAATCATAAGCATGATTTAGGTAACACTGTCTCATTGGTCTAATGGTTATAAGTGCTACTGCCGAGCATAAGGTTCGGCATTCGTTTTCCAGGTCGGTCAAAATCATCATCATTTTCTTCATTTGTGGTCGGCGTAGCATGTCCTTTTCTTCCAAACTTCTCTATTTGTTGCCTCCGCCTGCCATCAGACACTTCTTTTCTTGCCATATCATTTGTAACACAGTCTATCCGTCGTCAAAATGTTACTGGTTTTTTCCAAAAATATCTCAGTATCAGCCACGAAGTCTGAATTTGTGCCTAGCTGATGACAATATGCTCATCATCGGCCTATTAATGTTCCCACTGCTGGGACAGGCCTCCTCTCTATGAGAGGGAATGGGCTATATAATCTACCACGCGGCGGGCCCAGTGCGGATTGGTAGATGTCACATATCTTCGAATTTATGGTTCTAGGACATGCCGGTTTCCTCACGATCTTTTCCTTCACCGTTTTGAGAGCAGCAGTGATGTAATAAATCACACAAAGTAATGCGCGCCTGCCTGGGTTCGAACCCATGACTTACTGAACGTGAGTCGGGGCCGCCACCACTGGGCCACCGCTGCTCTCAATATGCTCACTCCCTATAATATAGGATTTAAATTAAAATATAACCGGCGATATTTTGATGTAATTTAAGGTTCATCACGGATTTTTATGTATGTTGGTAACAGATTACTTGTTAGTAAATTGACGCTGTCGCATAGAGACAAATAGCTACAATTTGTAAATAGTGCAAAATATCAAAAAGTTTAGTTGAAAACTTTAACTTCTTATTTAATTTCCCAAAAAGGGCTAAGTTAGTTTACTGGTTTATCTTTATGCTGTGATAATAGTAATGGCCCACGTGGTGATCTTAACCAATTGTTACCACATTAAATTATTCACGGTTATAATTAGTTTTGTTTTGGTGTCGTGGACATTGGCCTTAACCAGATGGTTTGCAAATGTTTGGTTTATTGTAAATCTATTATTGGGTGTAATAAAAGTTCACGAAGGTTTAATGATCTTTTTAAGGAAAATAGGTAATAAGAGATAGAGAATACTCTGAACATACTTTTGCATAAATACAACTTTGAGCTTTCTCATGTTTACAAGCTAGGCAAGAAATCTATCTACTAATACAAGAGACTATTACTCTAATTAAGCTACCTAAACTTATGTAATACATACATATCATTACAGCTATAATGCGCAAAAAGGATAGTAGTAGTCAATAGTAGATCCACATTTTGTATGTTGTTAAATCCCTATGATGTAAAAGGGGCGTGTCTCTTATTATAAAGCGGTGACAAATACTTCGAAGAACACTTTTCACGACATGGAAAACAAACCCAAGACCACATGCCGATCAGTAACGCTTTGCAACTGGCTTGTAATTAATTAGTCATCAAAAGCTTGTAGTCACATTATACTTCACACATGATTCTCCCTTCCGTTCCCATCCGGACATCCACATTGTGGCCAAAAGGAAAGATTAAAACAAATATAGTCACAGGAAGTTCTGAGTCAGGACGTGTGAAAACATAGAGACTTATAATTGCCATGACTTTATAAATGCCATTGAAGATAATCATCCTTGTCTATAACATATTCAAATGATTTAAAGGAAATTATTGAAAGTGATATTTATGAATTTTGTCAGGGGAAAAAGACATAATGGGTATAAAAATATCCTTAACGAACCCGAAAGGCACTTGTTCTGCCCTTCATTGCAATTATTTAAGAGAGCTATCACACATTTTAGTGTTTTAAGAGTCTAACACTCGAATACAAGAAAAATTGTTATTTTATTTTTGGCACTCCATAGAGAAATTATTAAACTTTCTCAGGCATTATATATTTTTTTAATTTTGTGGCTGTATCTAAACCATAATCACATCTTTAAATTCTTAGTCTTATTATGGTTTATACCTTAGGTAGGTACCTACTCTTAAAACACCCAAATATAAGAAAAATTATGATAGCCCTCTTAAGTAAAAGTTTCAACTTTTTCTCAAGTTTTATTTAAATACCAAAAATAAAGACGTTTCCTTGCAATAATTTTAGCGTGGAGTCACTTAGTTTAATGTTCAGAGTAATTGGTGGACGGATTCATAAAGAATCTGTTTACACATTGTATATTGCGAGATTTTAAACCGTTTTATTTCGGGAGCATATTAATGGGGTTTTCTATAGGAATTGCTTAGTAGTAACCTGAAGATCTGCTGCAAAGTGGGAACTAGTGGCGTTACTTTCATACAAGCTTAAAAGCTTGGCTTGGCCTTATAACCTACAACTCTTCATGACGTTAGGGTTTCTGAACAGACAGCTTGCCTTATGGGCTTATCGTGGCCGTATCGTTGAGCCGTAGGCACGCCACTGGTGGGAACCCCTAACCCTTGACAGATTATAGGCGTAATGTTGTGAAATATTAGAAGATCAATAACAAACACTAGCTTTTTTGCAATTGTCGTTTCAAGAAAAGATCGAAAAGGTTAAGCGAAAAATTCTACCATTTACTACCTTGATGGTCTAGTGGTCGTAAGCACGACTGCTGAGCATGGGGTCCTGAGTTTGATTCCCGGGTCGGGCCAAGTATCATTGGGTTGTTCAGGAATTTCTCAGAATACACGGAGTCTAGATTAGCGCCCAGTTGATGGCAATGGCCTCTTATCACTTGGAACTTAAACATAACTGGCGAAATGTGAGTGTACGATTTGGTACACCTCTGCTTACCACACACCTCTGCTTATTACAGGCGTGATATTGTGTCATGTTCTACCGTCTACAACTAATATGCGTATACCACTAAAGCGTACTACTCAACATTGCAATGCACTTCCTTTTTCATCAAAAGCAACGCTAAGACGTCTCTGAATGTATAGACGAATCAGTAAAACAGAACTAAACACTACTGAAAAACTATTTCAAAGTATAAATAATTTCCCAATCCTACCTGGCGTTCTTGCGTAATTCTCACAGTTTACACATCGCACTATTTCTTACATATTAATCATCGGCTTACAGATGCGCGTGGGCAGAGCATAGTGCACACATAGGTAGAATACAGTGTGTTTGATATCACTAAATTGGAGCATGAAACACATCGGTTTTGGGGGAACAGAAGTACCTATTATAAAGTTCTATTAGATAAGCTAGTTTCCACCATCAATAAATTGCAAATCAATTTAGTCCGTCAGTCAGAGTATTGGAAAATAATGGACACCTATTTTTTTGGTTTTGTAAATCAATGAATGTTGACAAAGATAAAACACATCAAAACTCGCTCGTGACGTCAGAACGCACTAAACATTTTTAAAAGCGTCGTATCTTCGTCAATTTTGGTTTGCGTAAGAAAAGAAACAATACGGGTAAAATATTTTTTGGTAATCTAACTGACGGACTTATTAGGTTTTTTCAGTTCACAAGCCTTTAACGATGTGCTCCAAAATCTATAGCGTCTCAAGCTCAGATTTAGAAAGAAAAACAGAGAACTGTTGATTCTATCATGAATTCTTGAAGACGGGGAAAATGTAATGTTTGAGCTAAAACATATACATATACGTCTCATGCCAAATTCGACGACAAATTACGAAAAGGGTGCCAGATTTTTGTCGGTGTTTTCCACAAAATTACGACATTTGGCAGATTTTTATTAAAGCAATTAATAATTGTTTGAGGGCTCCAGTAGGGTAGCCAATGTGTCTGGGACGCCCTATACAAGTTGGCATTCTATTAGCGATTACGTTGTGGAAAAGTCCAAGGTGTATGGGAGAGACAAAAGCGACCTAATTGCTAATCGTTTTGGAAAACGTTTAAGCAATATACGGGTCCGGCACACTGACGCACGATCTGTTACCACGGATTTAATGCATTATTCCGTTCATAGAAATTCTTCATAAGTTATTTAAAAAAAATCAGTACCTAGTTCCATACATTTTCAAAACCTTTACATTTTTGTAGTATTATTTTTTTGTATTTACTGTGCAGATTTTTTGAGATCGTGATTATCATCATGAGCAATTATCTACATTAAAAGCAAAACAAAATGAAACAAAAACACAACGCCAGCAGTAAAATTTACTAAAGCGTGTCTAAAATTTAACTAATAACAAAATCATTCATTTTTCCCTCTTCCACCGAAAAACAAAAACGATTCAAGAAACTGTTATCTATTTCTGTCTCGTTCCAGCCAAATAAATCTTTCAAGCTAACCGACAGAGACCACTTCTATTCTATTCTATTTTAAAAATAGAACACTACATTCGATTGTTTGAATCAACGTTTCCTTATCTACTTTTCTACTTCTGTGCCTAATTAGCTAAAGGTATATTAAAAATGTAGAGGATTTTAGCTTTTAGACTACACAAAACAGAGTTTATAGTAGCGTGCAGTATACCCGGAATAATTAATCTGTTTCCTCTGAACAACAACCCTCTTGAAATAATGATTAGCGTTTATAAATTCCGTTTCAGTTATTTTTGATACATCAAAAGTTAGAAGGTTGGTAATTAGAAAAGACTTTTTTGAATATTGTTAAAATTGTAGGTATATTTTTAGACCAATTTTATAGGCTGGTATTTTTTTTAGGTAAAATAGAGGCTATATGAGTAGAGGAAGACCAAAGAAACGATGGACGGACGGGATGAAGGATGATATGGCTTGAATGGAAGTGACTGCGGAAATGACTAGTAATAGAGGAGTATGGAAGAAGAAGACACGCTTTTTTTTAGAAATGACCTCTCGTAGTTGCAACTCGCTTAACTACTTAACCGGACTATCCTGTGGTGGCCAAAAATTACTTTAAGGGCCCCAGCCAGACACGGTGGAAAGACTTCCACCGTGTCTGGCTGGGGGCCTTAAAGTAATTTATTGGTTGGTTGGTTATTTTTGGGTATTTTTGGTTTTTGCGCAGACGCCCTGCGTGGGCGGAGCACCGCCGTGTCCTCGTAGCGGCGATCGGCGGCGGCGAGCTCTCGCGTCCGGCCCTGGTTCAATCCATGGTCCGGAGCGAGACAGTCATGCTAGCGAAGGAGGTGGCGGAACGCGAGAGGGAGAGAGCCTCTCTTCCCAGCCGCCGCGGGAGACGCACCAGGCGTCGGGGGCCACGTGGTGGCTACCGGCCACCGTAGACGCGGGCCTGTGGACGGTAAGCTATGGGCTAGCTAGCCGTCCGTCCATCTAATGACGACAGGCCGTGTCGATGGCGCGTTCGTGTTCCACGCGCGCCTCAAAGAGATGTCAGCACATTGAAGGGGCCCGTAAGGGCCGAAGCCTGCCGGGGTTGCGGGCCTATTCGAAAGAGATACCGCGGCCCCGGAACATAAAGGGCGAGGAAGGAACATGGATGGGTTTTAGTCAGTAAAAGTCTGACACTCCCTCCCGCTCCGCTCAGAGTGGGAGAAGTTATTTGATGATTTCCCATCCTAAAAAAAGGCCCCCAGCCAGGGCTAACAAACTAAAAAAAACACATTAAATGAACAGTCACTAAGGGCACCCCCTGTGGGGTTCGACTTAGTGCGTCATTGAGGGGAGGGCAGCAAGGGACAGTCTGGGTCGGAATATTATTTAGGGAATTTATTGTTACATGCTCAGCGTCGCGGGCTGGCTCTTCGCGCAAGGGTCGGGCAGTAGTCCATATCCGGATTCGCGGTTTGCATTTATGTTTGTTTTTGCGAAGAGTACTGGTTTCCCTACAACTTTCCTGAAAGAGGGTGGGGAGGGTGGTAAGGTCGTCGGGTTGGAGGAGGGTGGACCTAGGACGGCGAATTTTGGACATTTTGGAGGGGACGTAACTGGCTGATGAAACGATCAGGGGGTTGGGGTGTTGGTCGGCCCTATCGAAAAAGCCCTTAGTGAGTCGTTTCATAAAGAAGATATCCTGAGCCGACTCCAAATAAATTGAGATAAGGACAAGAGAATTATGATGACTTTTTCAGGTAAGACAAAGTTTATCACCACTTCCTAACAAAATTCTGACTGATTCATCTGGTAAGTAATATCGGACAAATTCTGTCCCATTTTTCTGTCATTTATAGCCCATAATTCACTTGTTAGCCTTTCAGCTTACAATACCTAAATTCTGAAGAACCTAAATTTCGGAACTCCCAATTTTTCCACAAAATGCCTAAAACAACATCGGCTAAGACTTATTGCCGAAATCCTTTGTTCAGAATAATATAAATCACATCGAATGACCGCTGGCCTACAAATACATAATTTTAAGAACAGGATTTCATATATTTTAGAAATATTTATTTGTTTTAAGCCATATCTAACTCAATATGAATCGGTAAGTAATCCCCTTGTACAATAATTTCCATGATTTAGGAGCCTAAAATATTGTAATAGAAGAGGCTTGGTTTGTCTGTTTGTCTGGACAAATCACGATTGTATGTAAGTTAAGTTCTGTTGAAAAAAGAATCCGAGAAGGTCCCCATCAAATAGTAGGACCCTTCACCAAACTTTCAACCAAGCATTCTGTACATCAAACTAAGTAAGTCAACGCAAAAATAATATGAAATATTTAGATTTAATGAAGTATCGATAAAGAAGAAGAAAAGAAAAAATATTTATTCGTCGCGAGGTCATGAAGTGCATACAATAGTATTAAAGTAAACATACAACGCATTAATACAAACATTTAGACTACAACAGAAAATAACACAACAACATTCAGACGTGGTGCGCCGACCCCAAAGTATTAGGGCCAGGAGAATTATGATTTTTAGGCATGCGGTTATCAGTATTCAATCCTTCGTTTTTGAGTTCTTTACATTAATTATGGTCGGTTTTTTACTTATGAGTAGCTACATCATGAGTAGTTAGCTACCTGTAGAAGCTGATTCCACAGTTTATTCAAAGTTTTTTTTTTGTTTTTTACTAACTAACTTATAAAAATATTCCACAAGCAAACCCGAGTGTCTCTAGTATAGAAGTTTTGTTTATTTATTTTCCCAAAAAGCATCCTGTGCCGAATGGTGATGGATAAATAAACGTTTAAAATTAGCAAGTTCAGTTACAAAAACAATCGGATGACGAATCAATATGGCGCGATAGTGGACTGAAAACCGTGTGCAACGGAAAAAAGTAATTTGTTATTTATGGGTTATTTATTTATTTTACTTAGCAATCATTTTGATAAAAATTGGTACTAACTTTCAACCGTGGCTTCACCCGCGAGGATGTTGGTATTAATTCCATGAGATCATCGCGATAAGTAGAAATCTTTCCCCAGGTTCATCATCATTAATTATATCATTATAAATTAATGGTTTCATATTCGACCTAAATTAAAGCCTGGGAAACATTTCAGTAAATTACATTTTTTTTTTATTTAGCCTATATTGTCCCACTGCTGGGCAAAGGCCTCCCCCATAGCGTCCCACTCTTCTCTCAGTGCAGTATTCTCTGGCCAATCTCTCATAAACGCGTCTAGGTCGTCACGCCAGCGTTTTCTTCAGGTCCCGCGGCGACGACGCCTGTCTTCTGGCGCCCACTGAGTGGCGACTTTGGCCCATCGGTCCGGATGCATTCTACAGACGTGGCCCGCCCAATCCCACTTCAACCCAGCAGTCTTGTTCCCTACATCAGCGATTCCAGTTTTTTCCAGTAATCTACATACCCCACATTATTTAATAAAACATTTCTGGCTCAACTATCAGCCAAACACACAGCCCCACTTTCATTTCCCGCAAAAAATAAAAACATTTCCAGAAAAATACTCGTAAAAAAATACCTTCATACCTATTTTAATTCCTGATGTGCTCGGGAAATTTACCTTGAAAGGGGGTGCGAACGTCTGTGCAATACTTTTTGCACGATTTTCGACGTCTCTCGCTAAATTTGTCCGCAGTGCACCGTTTCTTTTTTTTTCCCGAGTCTCGACAGAATGCACCACTGTGTAATGTAAACGAAAACTCACTCTATAATTTCGAGGATATGCTCTAAATTTGAATTAGCGTCGAAATTATAAGACATTCTGATCTGTATTTGCATGGTGTAAAGTCGAATTTATTTCTAAGTCTAAATCAAGGATAACTGAATATTTGAAGCGTGTATTTTTTTTGAGTATCTCTTTGGATACGATTTTGTTAAGTGTTTCGTTCTAAGTGGAAAGTTTATGAGGTATGTTTCATAGCTTTTGTAATGCCCGGTTTTATTGCATTCGTCGACAGTGATAGTTGGCCGGCGTAATACGAAAGTTTTGTTTTTATTTTTGGCTACAAATTGCCCGTATTTGTACCAGTGTGCGCGGTATTTATAAACCAGACGACTTCTTTGATTTAGTTCATTCAGCTGTTTCCATATGTCTTTTGAAAATGCAAGAACAGAAATAAATTTAGCGCCGCTTGAAAGAATGTTATATATGAATCGATTAACCGAAGACCTAAGATTTAGGTTCTTACTGAATGCTTGACAGTCAGACAATTGCCAAATCTGTGGAAAATTCAATCTAGATTCAAAATTTTTTTCGCGGATGACAAGTTTTAATATTATGCCCTGATTTATGTTTCTTTCACTTCGGCAAAGGCTAATTTGCACGATATCAATATAATTCACAGCTAACTTGGTAATGATGTAGCTTTCTAAGTGTAAAAGATTTTTTTTAAATCGATTGAGTAGTTCTTGATTTAAATCGTAACCAACAAACAAAAAATCAAATCTTTCTTCTTTCTAATATTAGTTTAGATAGTTTAGAAAAATAATTTCTGGGCTAAAAATATTTAGTTTCTGACATCAAAAAGCTTACAAATTATGGCCCTTTACGTCTCAGTTTGCTATGTCTATAGTTGATGTCGTTTTATGGAGAATACTGTTTGTAGTTGCTTTTGTATGACTGCATATGCATGTATGAAGGTTGTAAAAGTTGTGAAATGTTGTTTGATATTGTCGGTACTTTCTTCTTAAAAGTACACACATAGTAATAGATATGTCACCGTAAAATTGTCAAATACGTTATATTGTAATATCTCTAGCGATATTGTAAAGTCTCGAATTATTGTCAAATGAACATACTGCTTACAATAAAACGCATTATTTTTCGTGAAATGCATGCGATGGTAATCAACTGACGCGGTGTGGAGTGAAGGAGGGGTCCCCCTTGCCCAGTGGTACCACTCTCATGAAAAGATACTGTACCATTCTTGAGAAATATCGATTAATATAACCTAACCTTAAAACACTTCATATTCCCCTAAAAAGCGTAGTCGACGGAGCCCCGCTTCGCGGGGCCCCTATTTCCGAGTGCAGGGTTTAAAGGAACCTAACTAACCTAACGGGGGGGTGCCCCAAGTCCCGTTTATGGGGGCAAGAGATACTTCCGTATGTTCAGTTGACAACAATTCGAGACTTTACAATATCGCTAGAGAGATACACGTTATATTGTAATATAACGTATTTGACAATTTTACGGTGACAGATACATAGTACTGTAGTACAAACATACCTTTCGTTTTTGTAATTATGTAAACTTAAATTTGAATCAAGGAATAATCCTTAGTTCGTAAATATGCAAATAGTTAGTAAATATGTGTATAAAGGAAACACCAATCGTTTTTGTTTGGCTTACTTTTATTTACTTTTAAGGGGCAACCAACGGAAATAGTTTATTACTTAATACTAACAATTTCCAATCAACATACATAGTTGTAAGTAAGTTATAAGCTAAATTACCTACCGTTACTTACAAAACTAAGAAGATAACATACTACAGAAACTTCATTACCATATATTTCAATCTATAATTAAAACTTCCAACAAAATGTATTTTAAATACAGATGACGTAATTTTGTAATCTTTGACCACTGTGTATCGAATATTTTCACCTTTATCCAGAATCTTTAGCCTACTGTGCACCGAAAAAATTGAATTTTGGCCTGATTAAATCTTTTTATTTTTATTGTATCGAGAATTTTGTCCCGAATCTTGCCCACTGTGCATCGGACATTTGAATGGTAACCTGATACTATGATTCTGACGTATTGATAAGGCTACAACACTCTTTGGTAATTAAAACTAATTGGTGAGCCAACCGGTTAGAATTTATGTACCATTTTACGATCCTCAAGATTTTTGGGTCAGTTTATGTTAATATGCGGAGCGATAAGCGGAATGAATTCTATTGGGAATCTGAACATGAATCAGATCGGTATTATACATCATAGAATGAAAAATGATGACCACAGAATCAGAAGAAGAAAAGGAAGATCCTGGGTTCAATTCCCAAGTTGGGCAAAGTGTTATTGGGTTTTTCCCAGTAGCAGCCACAAAGTCTGGATTTGCGTCCGAGTGACGCTAAACTGGCTACCGCATACTTTTGGGGTATGAAGAACAGGGTGTAAATCTCTTCATCCCCTATAGACAAGGCAGGATCCTCCGACCACACGGGTGACGGGTGTTATGTCGGGTGGGCCACTGCCCGACAGTTGTTGACAGGTTTTTGTTTTAGGCTCAAGTCGCGGATAAAATTGTTTGTGCAATGTAGGATTTGACGTGTTCCGCTTGTAAGTTCATCTTTGTCATAAATGGCGCTGTAGTATTTTTTTAAATGTAGCTCTAGTACTTTGGGTAAAGCCTCTCTAAATACTCATTACAATTCTGAAATTTTTCGTCGGTATTTTTTTTCAATCAGCTCTTCCATACATTTTGTCCGAGCAAGTTTAGCAGTTTTGTTAGAAACAGCGTTTTTTTCTATGGGTTTAGAACGATGAACTGAATACGCGGTAACCATGTCCTTCTACCCTGTTTAGTATGAAGTAAGCGATTTTATTTACCGCTACCGCTCAAACACTAAGCCCACACCCCGCGCTGATTAATTAATATACAAATCAAATATGAGACAGTACAACTTCTGGATTACATGCCGGTTTGTTTGGAGTTTAATTATTATTGGGAAGCCATCTTCTAATAACGAGGATGTCATAAAATTATATCGATTGAGTACTCAAATGTACTGGAATTGGATAACGGTTTCGATGAACCGACACATCCAAGAATCTAACTTCACTATCAATTTTGTGCGTTCTTCGAAGCTTTTCTTAATTTAAATTAATACATTTCTTAGGTGATTAAGGGGCCGGCGGAGCATGCGTTTTTCATACAAACTTAATACCAAAATAATATGAAAATCAAACATAGTCTTAAGGTAGTGTGTATATATTTCGATTGTATTATAAAATATCTATGTTCCCAAATAAATATTTTGAAAGGACAATGATCGAGATTATGAGGAATTTAAAGTTTCTGTAGAAAATTTATTTTTCTCATAACTCTTGTTTAAATCAGTGTCCAATCAAAATAAATATTTGGGAACCTAGAAATTCTGTAATCCAATCGAAATTAATACACACTACCTTAGGAATATGTTTGATTTACAAATTATTTTGGTATTACGTTTGTATGAACTACGCATGCTCCGCAGGCCTCTTAAGCAGCTCGTGGCTAAATAATAACCGCCGTTCGGGTCGATCTTTAGGTTAAGCCGTACTTGCCTAGATTGGACTGTGGATGGGTGACCACCCTTACATACCAAGTTTCCTCCGTGCCCCGGAAAGCACGTTCAGCTTTTGGTCTCGGCTGTCATTTGAGATCTTTGGCAGTCGTTACAGGTAGTCAGTGGCCCTAAGGTCTTACAAAGCGGTATATTACCCAGTTTTAATTAGGGTTGTGGAGGTCAGATAGGCAGTCACTCCATGTAAAATACTGGTATTCAGCTGCATCTGGTTAGACTGGAAGCCGAGCCTAACATAATTGGGAAAAGGTTAGGCAGATGATGACATTTATAAGGTGATTGGGTCAGACTGGGCGGAAAATGGAGGTCAGGGAGTTGTGACGCAGCTTGGTAGAGGCCCGTATACCTAATACAGTTGTTTGCGAAAAACTGCGTTGACTGAAACATCGACTCATTAACACATTGCTATTCAAGTTATTTCGGCCTTGGTTTGCCTGAAAATAAATAAATAAGTATCGCTGGACATTACACACAATGCCATCTAGTGCCACACTAAGCATTTGCTCCTACCAGGATTCGAACCCAGGACTCTAAAAAGGCAGGCTTACTACCATTGCGCCATTTGGGTCGTCAAATCGAAATCGTCTCATTTCTAATTCGACTTCTAGCCCTTTTGTCAGACCAAATATTTGCAACTAAGTATTTGTGTTTGTACCACTACAATACTGATAATTATGTAAAATTAAATTAAAAATTTCAAAAATCCATGACATAATTTACTAAAATTAAAAATAAAATAATTCGTTAATTCGCTATTTTGTGGTGACGGCCATCTTGGATTTTTTATTTATAATAGTCTATAGTATTCTACTAGTCAAGCCCTTTCATTTGATAGGTTACCCATGTTGAGGGAGTTGTTGAATAAATATGTTATCCGCCATTTTGTGGCGGCGGCCATCTTGGACTGCTGTATAGAACATAGCTAAAAACACGCCCAACTAATAGGCTTGTTTCCACCATCAATAAATTGCAAATCTATTTAGTCCGTCAATTAGAGTATTAGAAAATAATGGACACGTATTTTTTGTTTTTGTAAATCAACGAATATTGACAAAGATAAAACGCATTAAAACTCGGGAGTGGGGGCTCGTGACGTCAGTACTCACTAAGAATCATACCGAACAGTGACGTATTGGGAATTTTAAAAGCGTCGTATCTTCATCAATTTTGGTATATGTGACAAAAGAAAAAATACGGGTCAAATATTTTTTGATAATCTAAGTGACGGACTAATTAGATTTTTTCAGTTAACAAGCCTATTCACCTTCCAAACAAAAAATACAAAATCAAAATCGATTCAACCGTTCGGCAGCTACGATGCCACAGACAGACATTGACACGTCAAACTTATAACACCCCGTCGTTTTTGCGTCGGGGGTTAAAAAGAGACACTGATGAAATTAAGTATTTCCAAAACCGAGAAAACTAAAAATGTTGTGATTACTTTGTCGTAAAAATTGCATTTAGTAAAAAGACGGCTTTTCTCAAGAATGATCTCTTTCCCCTCTTTCTGTGAACCCATAATTGCCTCCCATAAGACACCGTAACATAGTACAAATACAATTAAATATGCGTATAAATAACAACACGGTGTCATATACAAAGCAAGCAATTTGGTTGAACGGAACGACGGAGCTCACCGTAATGTACGGTAGGTGTAAACGCATAGTCGCAGGGTTGTCACTCTAATTTTAAAGCCGTGTACGCACGTACGAACAAATTTGTTGCGTTGCCTGATATGCAACAACTTGGTTCGCACGTGCGTACCACTAACGAACATCGAATACTCTGTTCGTCAAACATGTTTGCGGCGATCCTTTTGGTATGTTCTGTAAGGATGGTGTTCGAAGAGCTTTAATAAATGTCGATCGATAACTTCCAACAGCGCCGCCGCGCCGTGACTATTAAGATAGATTTCACGACTGTTGTGCGCGAACTCGACCCGAACTATGTTCGCATTCGTGTTCGAATATGCCGTCCATACGTACGAACCAAATGTTCAGATTTGATGTTTGTGTTCGCTATGTTCGTGTTCGTACGTGCGTACACGGCTCTAGACGCACTATATTCAGTTATAGTCCGGGAAGTACCGTTATTACCAATAACTAAACCAACCGTCAGATGTTCAAGAAGCGGTGGGTGTTATAATGAGCTTAAAAAAAACGACAGCCGCTCGCACGAACTTTTAAATGATACCTGCAGGTCTGATGAAAAACTAAAAACAATTTACAACCAAGTAGAGAGTGTGTGTGACGAAGCTGAAAGACCCTCTGGTTTTCCTCGTCATTCTGATATTTTTTTGGTTCCCATGTCTGGTACATAAGAACCTACTAAATACGGAAATACAGTAGATTAAAGTTCCAAATTTAACACAAGTTTTTTTTTTAATAATACATGTTTTGAATGTGGAAAACTTACTTTCAATACTTTCACGACCCCTGTTCTATTGCAGCACAATGTTTTGTTTGAGTAAAACGAGATTTTTAAGTCAAAACAAAATCGTTTTCCATAGAAAGCAGCGTTCTTTAAATTTTGCGTACCCACATGACGAAAAAGTTTGAGTAAATGTGTATTACTGTATTCAGAAGTTGCAAGTTTAAAAAAATATTGAGACACACAGGAAACAACACAAAAGAAATGTAAGTGTTAAACTGCAAACCGACAAACTTTACAAATCAATCAGCATTAATGACTAGGAATTGGTTTTATAGTAAAATTACAAAAACCATTCGTACTGCTTACGGCAAAAACAATCATCAAACGAACACAACGGGGTACAAAATGACTAGATTTGAGATTTGAAAGTGACAACCCTATTCACATTCGTGTTAAAAGCATTTGCCTAATTGCCGAGATTCGTCTGAGGTATGCCTACAATGCATCTCGAGGACCGTTTGAACTGACACCTTACTTGCTCGTCGACGAAATTAATTACAGGAGAGTGCTGAGTTTCATTAAATTTTATTATTATTTATGTAAGTACAGTTATTACGATTTATGTTTCGAATAATTAGTTTTCTTGAAATGTTTTTGGACTCAATTATTACTATTTAAATGAAATATTGACGTTAATAAAAATAGAACCATTTCACTTGTCCCCTCTCCATTTCTGATTGAATTACCTAGGTTTGTTCTCAATAACTAAACATGTCTAATTCAATAAATATTTTCTCAAAAGGAATTAAAGGGAAACCGTTCACAATCTATTTTGCGCTTCAAAGTCTCACCAATATTTATTTAATCACTGCATGACTTAGCTCTTAAACCGACTGATAATATGACGAGGACTTAAGTTGTCAAGCTTAATAAAATAATATATTCCAACTGGAATTCTCATTCTATATAAATAGAAATACCAACTTAGCGCCATCTATCTCAAACTGGTTGAAACAACCGGCATAACATGTTTCTAAATTATTTTTATTGTAGTCAAGTAAGTAATAAAGAAGCAAAATCACAGTTTTATCACCAGTATATTGTCAAAACTTAATGACTGATTTATATTTTTTTAATTCAAAAACTTTAAATCAAAACTCCTTTTACGATTTGTACATTCTGTATAATAAAATGTTTTTATTATAACTTGATTTGGCTGACATTATTTTTAGCCGTAATAATAGATTTTATGATTGGTAGACCTAGTCCTATTCATATTAATAGTAGTAGAATTATAAAGTTTTATCATAATGATGAGATGATACTAAATCGATTCTAGACTGTAAATAGATGTCTACAATCTAGTTACAAGCAATATCGATTTTTATTTATTGCAGTCCATTCAGAATTAATATAGACATATTTAAATGAGAATTCAACAGCGAGAATGGTAATCTTTTTGCCACTGACTTGTATATTTTATTAATGGCGCAAATTATTTTACATTTACAACACTTCGTAGAATTATAATGTTGACAAGATTGGATTGAAAACCTGTCAAGCCTTTGGAGCGAAAGACAACTATTGAAATATCTCTTGCATGCCTTTATCGCGTTTTAATAATAGGTTTAAGTCAAGTGAAAATGATATTCAGACGCTGTTTTGTGCGATCTTTCTCGCGTTCTGAGAAATATAGAATAACTTTAGCTTTTTACTCTATTGTATCTTTTTATTTTTAGCTAAAAATAAATCTTTTTTATATTAAGTTAGCTTTTGTAGTAAATCTTTTGGAACTTCGCTTTATTTTTATTCATCATCATCATCATCGGCCTATTAATGTTCCCACTGTTGGGACAGGCCTCCTCTCTATGAGAGGGAATGGGCTTGAATGGGTTATTTTTAGTAGTCTGAGCTAACCAGACATATCACTTTGTTGAGTATTTATGGGATACCTAAATTATATTATTGTTATTATATTTTCAGAAGAAATAAGAATGACAATATTTAGTACTGGGACTGCAGCTTCATCGTTTTGTTTTTAACTTTCAAAAGTGCCTGCAACGGTCAAATTAAATAAAATACTTTGAGTTTCATTACTGTATACAGTGATCATAAAAACTTTGACTTTAAGAATACATACGTTCAAAAACTAGACTATAAAGGCATCAAAAGAAGAAGGTACCAATACTAATCGCATCCTTCACGTTCTACTAACTAACTCGCTAACTATCAAGTCTAAACAGACCACGGAATTCGCAACAAGACGCAATGTATCGTTTGGTACATTACGCGCCACACAAGAAGGATCAGACAGTAGCGGTAGAAAGAGATAGACTATAAAGTGGGAGAGAAGGAGATAGAAGGTGTAAAGTGTTGCCATTAATTATATTAATTAGTATCTTAGCAGAGGAGAGTAACGTATGTAATTATGGAATTACTATAATTGCAACCCATGAGTTTAATTAGTCTGAGATGATATTGATTATGGAATCTGTGATTAAATGGACAATATTGATTGCTCTCTCATTTCTAGCTATGAATGAGCTGAGTGGCAACTGTTTGTTTGATTAGGCCTTAAGGCTATTCAAATAAATGAGATATTCGCTGAAACTGTTCAAATAATTGCATGGTGTCTGCTACCCGCACAACTTTAGTAAGTATGACATTATAAGTTATCTAAGTATCTATATGTCTCTTTGTTTATTTATCGATGTACAGTCGAGGACTTAAATTGACGAGCCACTTATTTTAGCCGTGTAACGCAAATCGGGGTTAGTCGGTAGTATTCGTACTCGTGAATCTATCTATGTGAAAATTTTGAAAGTAGTGAAAGTGACTTATCATTTGAAGTTCTCGACTCCTACCTAGCCAAATCTTATTTGATTTGGCACAAATCTTATTTTCAACCGAATTCATGAAATAAAGAACAATTATCTAATGGCGCATCCACACATGCCGCCGGCTTATGCCGCCGGGTTTCAGACCGCCTTGCCGCTGAATGCAGGCCGCCGGCTTTACCGGCGGTTGCCGGCGGCCTGCAGATGCGGTTGCAATTTTCGCAGTAGTGTTGTGACTTTCGTCGTTTCGTCGTTCGAAGTTAGTCGTGTACGTAGGAATGAAAGATGTTGGACTATGATATAGTTGCGTGTATCGCAAGTGTAGTGTTGTATGTTATTATTCGTAAAAAGAACCGCAAAATCAAACGAAGATATTGGGTCAGACCAAGTCTACTCTAGTTAGTCTCTAGTTTAGCTCGTGCCTTCGCGTCTCTGCGCGTGGCGATGGGATCGGTGGGATCGACCGCTTGTATTACAACGTCCCATAAGTCGACGTCCGTCAGATAGCACTCCAAACTAAATGCCCATGTGTTGAAGTTATGACCATTTAGCTTACTAATGCTTATTGCATTTGTCATATTTGAAGAATTTGTTACCGCTGTACTGGTATCCGCTGCTGACTGCTGCGTCGTGGTGGACGTTGGAGGGACCATAACCACTAGTTCATACAAAGTCAATACAGTAGGCTAGTAAAGGAAAAAACTATTTTTATCAGGAAATAAAAAACGTGTATTTAAAATTACGTATAACAAGAGAAGTGAAGTGATAGACATATAGTTTGTCAAAAGAGTAATGGCCAGGGTGTGCTTATTAGACTAAAAAAGGTTTTAACAGTTTACTTCTATGAAATTATACGACAACACTACCACTCCGTATCGAAGCCGCAAGCAAACTGCCGCCGGCAACCAAAAGCCGCGCGTGCCGCGGCTGATGCCGCGCGTGATGCGGCAAATGCCGGCGGCACGGCCGCCGGCCATGCCGCCGGCCGTGCCTCCGGGCATGTGTGGATGTGCCATAAGATCGTGTGTTTGCATTTGTAACAAAGAAATTGTAAAAAACGGGCCAAGTTCGCGCATACAGGGTACCGTACTATCGCAACGAAGCCGAAAGGCACTTTTTCTCACCGTCATTGCGATCATTTTTTTTTTGTTTTATACCATACCAAAGTTCCAACTTTTTGACAAGTTTTATTTTTAAATACAAGTTTTTATATTGTAAGATTTTTACTTTAAATACCTCCTCGAGCCCCGTACTACTCAATCCATCCATCGACATAATGTTTTGAGTGCGTTACATTGAGTTATACCACAAAACGTGACTTTTCACCCCCAAAAAAAAAAGTTGTTTCCCAGCAATAATTTTTGCGTAAAGTTACTTAGTGTGATGTACGGAATGCTTGGTTGACAGCTTCGTGGTGAGGTGGTTTACACCCTGTTTAAAGCCCGCTGACAGACAGACGGAGGGACGGACAGTGGAGAATCAGTAATAGGGACCGGTTGGTTAGTGGATACCCTTCAAAATCAATTCATCATCATCATCATCATTTCAGCCGAAAGACGTCCACTGCTGGACATAGACCTCCCCCAAGTGTCGCCACATTGAGCGGTCCCTTGCGACTCGCATAAAGCGGATTCCCGCAACCTTCACCAGGTTATCGGTCACCTAGTGGGAGGTCTTCCAACACAACGTCTTCCGGTTCTCGGTCGCCACTTCAAAACTTTTCAGCCCCATCGGCCATCCGTTCTGCGAGCAATGTGCCCTGCTCACTACCACTTAATTTTGGCAATTCCTTTTAAAAATAATATTCTTTGTACCGTGTTATGGAAAATACCTTTTTATATTTTCCAAAAACGAAACTTTGCACAGATTTTCTGCACAGTGAGCACAACCAATCATGCTCTATACCTGTATAATACAATTACAGTATATGCTCTTAATCTATCAATTAACTGACACTACTCTGTGCTTATAGACTGTAATCCAGATTAATATAATTGATCGCTGAGTACTGCATTGATGTTAATGTTCTAGCCTATGTTAGTCTGTGTATAATCTATATAAGGTCCCATTAAAAATAGATGGACATAACTCAGCGTTCAGTACTTCTAACCAAAGATATTCAAGCAAAAAAAAAACTGATTTTATTTTGACTTAAAATAATAAATTGCCGGCACTCTAGAATAAACACATGCATTATGGGCGGGTTCTCGGTCAATTATAATATCGCTAATATCGCTGGACATTAACACACAGCGCCACCTTGTGCCACACTAAGCAAAGCTTGTGTCGTGGACACTAGATAGTTGATATACTACATATATACTTTTTTGTTTGTAAATACATACTTATTATACATATAAACATCCATGACTCGGAAACAAATGTCCATGCTCATCACACAAATGTTTGCTCCTACCGGGATTCGAACCCAGGACCCTAAGAACGTAAGGCAACGTCACTACCACTACGCCATTCGGGTCGCCAAATTCTTTTAATATTATTGTGTATTTAATCATAGCACCTTTCAGTTGACTACAAATCACCTTTTTAGGATAGTGTTGGTATGATAAGTAGAAGATAGTAGGTAATTACGCGCAAAATAAAATCATTTTAATCAATGTTTTTTTAGCTTGGATATCTCAGGTTAGACGTACCAAACGCTGTCGCTGTTGCAACGCTGCTGTTGTACTTGTTACGCGCATCACTATTAAGTAAAGCGCTGACACAATGGCACGAAGCAAGCCGCGTGCGCACCATCGTCATAGTTGCTACGAGGGGAAAATGCTGACACAGGACACGAGGCCCGACGACACCGTCTACGTGACCGCGCCCGCGCACTTCGCATCCACCATCGATCGAGTCAACTACATTTTCAATTATTGTAATTTCTTTTATTAAATAAATTAGTTTGTAATAAATTCGGTTTTTTTTGAGTCCTCTGGCAGCAGTCTACGTATTTTACTTATTTATGATTTGTTGACATTGTATTTATGATGTTATTTTTATTTTCTACATTTTTATGTTAATTTGTATTTATCTCGTGTCTCGTAACGTGTAATTTTTAATATGTGGGAACCTAGGGTGAAATAAATGGATTTTATTTAAAATTTGGCAATAAGCTCGCCCCAAATGGGTCATGAACATAACTTGCGAAATGTGGCTGTAATAAAGTACACCTCTGCTTAACCCTTCCGGGTTTACAGGCGTGATGTTATGTTGACCTGGTTTACTTTTAGGGCCAACTGATATTTAGTCAGAACTATTAGAAGGTAGAGTGCTTCGTTCACTGAGCATGTTACATTTAGGTTTATATGTGACATCTCATTGGACTAATGGCTTGTCTCATTGGAGATGTGACTATAGTACGAGTTTATAGACCTACATAGATTTCAAATGCTACCTCCATGTCTAAAGAGTTATTGGATTGTAGGGTCGGTTTTTAATTTCGAAATAACAGTTTTTTTTTTCATTTTTGTCTGTGTCAGCTAAACCGATTTTGGCAGGACTTTTAGTTGCAATTTTTTTTTTAAGTTTAGAGTTTTGTGCAAAATAATTAAAACCAATGAAGTTGTTAACAAATATCCCATAATTACACGCAGATGAAGGCAGAGCACAGATAAAAAATCCCTCCGGCAAGCCGCAGGAGGAGGTAGATTTCGGAGATGGTGCTGGAGCGTCCGACTATTGAAAATTTGTATAAAGAGTTGTACTTATGTGTGCAATCTACAAAAAAAAATATGATTTTAAAATCGTTGTCCTGTAATGGAAAGTTTACCCTTTTTATTAAATACTCTCATAAGAGTTTAGCATGGAAACACCCTCAATTTTTTAGTTATTATTTGTTATTTCGAAAACTATAAGTTTTATCGCTAAACTTCAAAGGTAACAATTGTAGAGTAAACAATATTCTTTCAAAAAAAATATTTGCGACGTTGAGAATGTTTACTGTTTCGGAGATATGATTTTTTTTCGCAAAAATTTTGGAATTTTCAACCCCCTCCCCAATTTAGGGGTTGCATCAAAAAAGTTTTAATTTAAAGTTGTTCGTATACTTACTCAAAATGATAAAAATGAAAAATGGTTCAAAAATTTTCCATAGGAAAAAAGTTATGGCCAAAAAACTGATTTTAGAAAAACCGCCCCCCCGCCGCCCCCCATGGACGAATTCCGCCCATTCACGAACTTAGCCTAAGTTTTGACCTTTTCGATTTTTTGGCCAAGTTTGAAAGCAATCGGTTCATAATTGCGACCTGTACAGTGTGGCTAAATTTTGCTTGTCACCCATATACATACGTATACATAATTATATATCTCCGTAGGTGAGAGACCAATAGGTAGATTTTTTTTTTTTAACAAAAGGAAATCTACATAAAAGAAAGAATAAACATACTTCTTAAAAAAATACGATTTTGTTTCTGTCACAATAAAAGTGATATTCCTGTTAAGGAAATGACTTGGCTGTAAAAAAAAACATACACTTTACACTTCAAAGAATTTATCATTTCCATCAAAAATCGGAGTTCCGTTGACGTCAAAAACAAAGATGGTGGCTCGATGTTGAACCATGATTCCTTGAAATGGGTGGTCCTTGGGATAGGTTCATCTAAAAATATAATATTTTGGATTGTTAATGGACAATATTGGAGAAATGAGGAAAGTTTTCATTATAATAATAATAAGTTTTATTGTCACAAGGAAACATACATGAGTATACACTGTTTAACAATATGCAAACTAACGCTACAGAAGTTTGTATACAGATATTGTGAGCCCTGCCTCTTAAACTAGGATAACCTGTATCTTAAGAGACAGTGTTCAGCTGTGAGGTTACTTAAAAATAGGGATCAAACAACTGCGGACTGTGCCAACTTATAGTACGTGTTAACAACTTAACAATCTTATTACTCTTAAACTTGTAAACATAAAGATATTATAATTTAGGAAAAAGGAAAAATATTATAAATTAACAATTTAAAACTAAATGTATGTGAATGAGCGAGTGTGTGTGTGAGTATGTCTGTATGATTTATGTGTGTGTGGTGAGTTTTTGTATGGGAGTAGTGAGTGTGAGGTGTTATAATTATGTGAGGCAGTAAAAGCAAAGTACGGCAAATTAGGCAATGCATTTTAGCAGTGATTCAGTTTGTGTATAGTCCTGTTGAAGTAGCCATTCCATTAGCTTAGCTTTCAATTCAAACTTATTGAAATCCAGTATATTTAATTCTTTATGGATTTTCTTGTAGATCAGTGAACTCAAAGCGAAGTATTGGTGTTTGGCAAAAGCAGTTTTGTGTCGTGTACCGGGGGGAATGTTGGTTCGTTTGGTGGGATCAGATGGTTGGACACTGGAGTGTCTTCTGAGAATGGATTGCAACACGAAGAGCTGTCGAACTGTTAATACCTTACAATCTGAGTAGAGTTGAGTAGTTGGATAACGATAAGGTTTTCGTAGCATCACTTTCAGTATTGCTCTCTGAGCTCTCTCCACTCTAAGAAAAGTAGTTTTAGCCGCACCACCCCATGCATTGATGCAATACCCAAGAACTGACTGACACAGAGCATAGAACACCATTTTTAGAGTATCAGGATTTGCGGAAGCTCTAAGTGACTTAAAGATATGTATCAGTCTCAGCGTTCTCGAGGTTAGGGCATCAATGTGTTTATTCCAGCGTAACCCGGCATCTATTTGAACACCCAGGTATTTGACGTGATCAGTACGCGTGAGAGTTGGACATTGGCATGAAGATGCCTGTTTTAAGCAAGTGTGCGCTATTATCGAAAAGGTGTGGTCCGGTGCGGTGTTCTGACGGATGGCGAAAGGAATATATGAAGTCTTGTTACAGTTGAGGGTAAGCAGGTTTAAGTTGAGCCAGTTTATTATTTCACGTAGTGCCAATTCCGCGTTACTTTTAACACAATCCCATGTTGCCCCGTCAACTATAACCACGGTGTCATCGGCATATACAAAGATCATCGAGTTGGGGAGGGACATTCTGCATAAGTCATTCACATATATTTGAAATAAAATGGGGCCTAAAATGCTACCTTGGGGCACTCCATAAGATAAGGTTTCGTCATCACTAAAGTGATTATCAATTTTGGTTTTTTGAGTACGGTTGTTCAGGTAATCCTTGAATATTTGCAGTGCTATACCTCTAACACCGATTCGCTCTAATTTGGCAATAAGTATGGGAACAGAAACTGTGTCGAATGCCTTCGAAAGATCTAGGAATATTCCAAGGCACTTGGTTTTCCTGTCGAGATTTCTGGCAACCACCTGCGTCAAATCAAGTACTGCATCTTCAGTCGACACACCGGAGCGGAAACCATACTGATTATCTGCTATGATTTTGTATCTTTCCAAGAAATTCTTAAGCCGGTTACTAAGGATCCTTTCCAGGACCTTGGAAAGAGCAGTCAAAACCGAAATGGGTCTATAGTTGTTGACACAGCCTCTGCTCCCACCCTTGTGGATTGGGTGCACAATTGCTTTTTTAAGTGCGTCCGGAAAAACACCCTTGCGGAGACAGCTATTAAAGATGTACGTCAATGGTTTTGTTAGTGTCTGACGGCCCATTTTTAGCACTATAGGCGATATACCATCCCAACCCAGCGCGCAGTCATCACGTAGCTGCGAAACCAGAGACTCCACCTCAGATTCGTCTATATCTAGCAACACGAGGGAGTTAACGGGAGAAAGCGGGGTGTTATTATTCATAATTATTCAGAACCTGACTACTCATATCAGCGGGACACTGATTCTGTGATAGAATTTTATCCGCTAAGGTTTTCCCTACATTACTGAAGAATTTACCAACTTCATTTATGGATGCTTTAGGACTGTCACATATTTTCAGTAGTTCCACAGGACTAGTTTTTATTTTAGCTGTATTTGTAACAGTTTTAATAGTGTTCCAGAGGGCTTTGGGGTTATTTTTTGTTTTCTCGAATTCATTCCTTTCGTGGGCAATTTTTAGTTTTCTGAGCAAGTCATTGCAAAAATTCCGGTAGCGTGTATAGGTTTTTTTAAGAATTAAATTATCTGGTTCTTTAGTTGAACGAATATGCATTTTGTCTCGATTTCGGATACACCTCAAAAGGCCTGGGGTTATCCAGGGTTTGATCGTCCTTTTTTTACTGGGAATCTTGACATACCTGGTGTGTTTAGTAATGATCGGCAAAGTTATAAAAGTATCCATCATTGTGTTTGGGTCGTCTAATTTATAAATTGCCGCAAAATCGAGGGTTTCTATCTCTAGCTTAATTGCCTCATAATTTACGGAAGTAGAATATTGACATGGTTTACGAGTGGGATTTGCGCTGGCGATGGTAAGGACAAGAGGTTTATGGTCTGTGATATATGATTCAAGAACTAGTGTGGCGGTAGGCAAGCGAGATTTTATGAATGCGTGGTCAAGACAGTTTTCAAACCTAGTCGGTAGAAGGTGGGATGGTAGCAGGCCATGCGATGAATTAAGTATGAGGTAGTCCAAACTTCGATCATTTCTACTGCTCATGCTAATATCAATATTCAAGTCACCAATAAGAGCAATGTTCTGCCATGTGGAAAGTTTAGTGTAAATATTATTTAAACTATCCAGGAACATATCAAAACTTTCCCTAGAACTGAGCGATGGGGACCGATAGACTGCCACTACAGCAATTTTTTTGTCATCCCGTTTGCAAACAAGGCAGTTTCCACCCATAAACGTAGGTTCCCACACTGAGACTTGGAGACTCGGTTTCGCATATATAACGATTCCATCGTTCTGGTTCGAGTTTATGTCTGTACGATATGATTGGAAGCCCTGTAATATAGGTAAGTTAATGGCTAATAAGATGATTACTTGTACATAATTATGATTGTGGATGGCTATTATTAGGTTAGGGGAAGACCAAAATAACGTTAGATGGATACGTGAATGTTACACTTGCGAGTGTGAAAGTTGTCACTTAAGATTTTGTGGTGAGAGCATCGTGAGAGTGGTCATAAATAACAAAGTAATTTAATTTAATTTCATATTGTGAATGAAACTTACAATGGAATATCGTATTATTTCGTTTGGAGAATGTTTGAGACCGCAAAAGCACAAGATTAGCGTAATATAACGCCACAAAAAAAAACACGTAAACACGTTCACGTAAACACGGTCACGTAAACACGGTCACGTAAACAATGATAGAGTGCTCCACTACAAGCCACTCGGGCATTATTAGATCATTTGCTTAGATCTCCATGCCTAAAAAGTAACAAACTTAGTTTTACAAACTTCACAGATGAATCAAGGTCACTCACTACACGCCAAAAGATATAAATTACACTAACTGCTCCGTTTATGTCACCAACATTTCAAATTGGGACGGGCTAGTCTTTATTTTTAGCAATAATATTCAAAACTGTATGCAAATCACAACACAAACTTTCGTAAACACAAACAAAACTAATGACCATTGACCACAGATAAATAATGTCGTCTAACTTGTATAACCACAACTAGTTGAATAGGCAGTCACTTCTGTTATGAACACAAAATACGACTGTCAATTTATTTTGGCCGGTTACTAATGTACGAGCCACTGCTTGCAGTGAATGAACGCGAAATGAACGAACGTATTCTAGAATCTCACACTCGCAAGTTAACAATTGTCGATGCGTTTAGAATTAGCTCCCACAATATGTAGTTCTCACGTATTACACTAGGTGGCGCTTACTCAGCGCCATACAAATTTGCGTTAAACGTTGACACGGTCGATACGTACAAAAAACTCGCACTAGCATACTGGTTGTCTCACGATGTTTTCCTTCACCGAAGCAAGTGATAATTAAACAATACGCACAATCACATGTATCCGAAAAATCAGAAGTCTTGGTCTTGAGTTCGAACTCGAAATCTATGACTTCGCAGTCCGAAAGTTCCACTAGTAAGCTATCAGTGCTATAATTTTTTTATTAGAAGACGACCAAAACCAAAGAAGACTTGAAACTGCTAAAATGATGATGACTAAGATGATAAGAGAAGTATGAAAGAAGAAGCCTTGCTGCGCCGACCTCAATTAAAGTGGGGTAGGGGGATGATTTAGAGACAAAAAGGCTGCTTTGTTGGTCGAATGGTCACTCGTTCCGTGGGCCGTAGGGCCAGCAATGTGGCAAGCCCTTAATAATAGCAGATTGATCAGAGACCCTAACATGATGAAGAATAGCAGTCAAATTGGAGATATTCAAGCTTTATAGGCTTACACGAAAGTACCTTGCACGAAAGCAATGGCGACTGCATAGGTCTGGCAGTTTTATTAGGTGGCTTCACGCGTCTATATATTATTGACCGAATTGGTGCGGTAAATAATTCGGGCCAGTCCCTTTTATAAAGAGAAGGCTTGTGAGTTGTATCCCAGCAGTGGGAAGTTGGTCGAGGAGCGGTGGCTTAGTGGTAGCAGCGGTGGCCTAGTGGTAGCGGCCACGACTTACGAACAGTAAGTCGTGGGTTCGAACCCATGCAGGCGCATTACTTTGTGTTATTTATTTAATTACCGCTGTGCTCAAAACGGTGAAGGAAAACATCGTGTGGAAACCGGCATGTCCTAGAACCAAAGACATCGAAGACAACCAATCTCTCATAGAGAGGAGGCCTGTGTCCCAGCAGTGGGAACATTAATACGCTGATGATGATGATGAGTGGGAACAGCGCCGAAGCGAAATGCTAATAGGCTCTCATCTTTAGGCTTATACGAGAAATAACAGATATGTGGGTGGGTGTACGACACCCATAGCCAAACCCTTGGGCGTCTACCAGATTACTTGTACATAATCATAAATGTGTCATATCAATCATCATAAAATTAACAATGTATAGGAGCGGGTTCACGTCAATTGCAAAGGGCGGGGTTCGAACTCATCGCGTCCTAGTCGCCTGTCTGACGCCACAACTTTTGGGCTATTGGTATTTTTATTGCTGTGTATGATTGATTTGATGGCTACATGATAACCGCCGCACGGGTCAATCTTCAGGTTAAGCCACGTTTACCTAGGTTGGTCTGTGGATGGTTGACCACCCGTTTCATACCGAGATCTCTCCGTGCCTCGGAAAGCACGATAACAAGTTGGTCCCGGCTGTCATTTGTAGATCTTTGAGAGTCGGTATAGGTAGTCAGTGACTAGAAAGTCGACAACCAGTCTTACCAAGGAGTATTGTATTACCCTGGCCCTGTACGAACTGACTTATGGAGATCAGATAGGCAGTCGCTCCGTGTAAAATAGGTGCATCCGGTTACAATGGAAGCCAATCCTAAAATAATTGAGAAAAGAAAATGTATGGACGATTGGATCGTTGGTCACTACTTTTGGCCTAAAGTAAACTACTCAGCCGAGTGTCATGAAGTTTGGCACACAGATAAGCCACCTTGGATAAAACATTGGTTACCAGATTTTTTTCTCAGCAGTATATTTCTGTGGCATAATTTCCGCACTAGCAAGAGAAGCTGCGAGTAAAACATAGTAGGGAAAAGATAGAAAAAATAACGTGTAACTAACTAGAATAACTCCCATTCATAGGTAATATTCATTCATATTCACAATGCAATTACAAAGGTGTAAAATGGTGTACATTTGCACTCCAACTACATAATAATCAGTTTAAAAAACATAAAATATACCTTAGACATCCAATTACAAAGAAATAAAAAAAAACCATACAAATCATACGGCGCTTGTCACAAGCAAAACATACAATTACCACCATCTCAGACCGTTATTACAGGGCATTCAAGTCTAATTTACAGGACGGCAAAATATATCAGTATTTTGCACTTCTCCCTGTGTTATTACTGTCAAAAGCGCTAATAGTGATTATAGCATGACCAATAAGTTTTGACATTTTGCAGTGGCGCTGCTTGTCAAGGCAAATGTCAATAACTATGTCAAATGCAGCACATTTTGAGTTTAGTTCCATATTCCGTCACGGTTCAAGTTTATGTGGTTATTTTACAAATACAGATTTCAATATATTTGCAGGAATATTTTCCAATTCGTTTTTATATTTGCTGGAGTATATAATTATGATTCGTGATACATTGAAAAGCCGTTTCATATCAATCAGTAAAAGTTGTACAGAATGTTTTCATCATGGTTTATAATTTAAGAAATAGCGATTTCAATACATTGGTCATTATCCAAGTCGATACATCAGGATTGCTGAATATATTATACATTTTTAATGACTCAGAAATGAAACAATTAGAAGCAATGACCCTGTATAATATTGTTAAAGGCAATTTTGACTGTATCGACCTGAATAATGTACTGTGTTACGCTGTCCCCAGAACTGTTCATAGACGCCAGGTGCGAGCAGGTACACTATTTGCAATTGGTACCTGCCGATCTAATACTGGCGAACGTTCACCAATTTGGCGAATGGCAGCATCTTAAAACAAAGAACTCGAGCACATAGACATATTTACATGCTCCTTTCAAAAGTTTCGAAGCTATTTATTTGAGACACTTCGATTGATTTATAAATGTTTTTTTTTTTCCTAATTTCATATTAAGTAGGCATAGTACTTTATTTATTTCTTTTTGAATTTATTTCTCTTTTTTTGTACTTGTAATGTGTTTTAACTGTCATGCATGAACAGCTTTTCCTAGCAATTTAAGGTTTAGTTTAATGGTAATCTGTGAACGGCGCTGTGGCTACATTATTATTATTTAAGTTACTAATGTTATATATCATGTTGTAATATTCCATAATGTAGCTGTTTGTTGTTCCTATCTGATAAAATAAAAATAAAAATAAAATAAACAGGGATTTAAAAGGATGTCCAATCAAAGGCTGCACTGTACATTTAGAGTGCCATTTTTTCCCATACTGAAATAAAAATTAAATAATAGAAAATGAAAGAGTAATGTAAATAATATATTTAAGGTAACGGCACTGGAGCTCTCTAGCAAATAACCACACTATAACAACAACCGTTATGGTAAATCTTTAGGTTAAGCCGTGCTTGCCTAGGTTGGTCTGTGGATGGGTGACCACCCTTACATACCGTGATTTCTCCGTGCTTAGGACGTTAAGCTGTTGGTCCCGGCTGTCATTTTTCCATCTTTGACAGTCGTTGTAGGTAGTCAGTGGCCCAAAAAGTCTGAGAACCAGACTTACCAAGTGGTATCGTATTACCCAGTATTAACTGGGTTGAGGAGGTCAGACAGGCAGTCGCTCCATGTAAAGTACTGGTATCCAGCTGCATCCGGTTAGACTGGAAGCCGACCCCAACTTAGTTGGGAAAAGGCTCGGCGGATGATGAGGACTTAGGTTCGATTCCCAGGTCGGACAAAGTGTTTTTGGGTTTTTGTATTTCTCCAACAGAAATTCCCCAGTAGCAGTCACAGAGTTTGAATCTGTGACCAGTTTGTGGGGCTATTACTTGGGACTTAAACATAACTGGTGAATTGTCGGTACACTAAGTATAAAGGATGTAAAACACCTCCTAACGAAACCGAAAGGCACTAGTTCTCCCCGTCACAGCGATAATTTTTTTGTTCTACACCATGCCTTGCCATGCCAACCTTCTGGTTACGGAGATATTGGGGTCTAAGTTCCAACTTTTTGACAAGTTTTTTTTTCAAATACAATACTTTAAACACCTCTATGATCCCCGTACTATTCAATCCATCAAAACAATGTTTTGAGTGCGTTACATTGAGTTCTACCCCAAAACATGATTTGTTCCCCAAAAATAAAAGTTGTTTCCCAGCAATAATTTTTGCGTAAAGCTACTTAGTTTGATGTACAGAATGCTTGGTTGACAGCATCGTGATGAGGTGGTTTACAGCCTGTATAGGTATGTCCAGTCAGCAAAACAGTTAGGTTTACAGGCTAGCAATCTTCTTACTGCTATTATAAATGAAAAAAAAGGGTGATAATCAATCTGTTTGCAATTTCATCCAAATCCTTTCAGTAGTTTCTGCGTGAAAGTATAAAAAAATCAATCTTTACAGACTTTTACATTTATAATAGTCGTAAGAAGATTGCTAGCCTGCATACCTAACTGTTTTTCTGGCTGAACATCTGTACCTAAACCATTCGGGTATAACAGACGTACCTACGTATTTATCAGATCATTGAATTCCCTTCAGAAAATACCACATCCACATGTTTTCTTAATCCAATTAATATTACGGACGTCGTGAAGTTGGTAAGCGAGAGGTCATTAGTTGGAGCTCTAACTTCAATAGTTGAGCGAGCATATTGAGCTTAGTTCGTAGGATTAAGTAGCAGGAAATACTTGTAATATGTGACCTACATGCCAAGTACTAACTTACTAGTCCAGTCTAATGCATGATCACTTTATAATACAAGGTGTAAAACTGTGGGCTGCGGGACTGTTCGAAAGAGATACCACGGCCCCGGAATGTAAAGGGCGAGGAAGGAACATGGATGGTTTTTAGTCAGTAAAAGTCTGACACTCCCTCTCGCTCCGCCTAGAGTGGGAGGAGTCATTTGATGACTTCCCATACGAAAAAAAAGGGTGTAAAACTGTAAACAGACTCATCACGGAACCGTCAACCAAGCACTCCGTACATCAAACTAAGTACCTAACTTTAGGCAAAAAAAAATTGCTGGTAATTGACTTTTTTTTTGGTGAAAAATCATGTTTTGTGATAGAACACAATGTAACGCACTCAAAACATTGTGCTGATGGATGGATTGAATAGTACGGGGCCGGGAAGGTGTTTAAAGTAAAAATCGTCCAATAAAAACATGTATATAAAAAACTTCTACTTAAAAATTGGAACTTTGACCCTCATATTTTTGCATAAAGTTACTTAGTTTGATGTACATAATGCTTGGTTCACGGCTTCGTGATGAGTTTGTTTACACCCTGTATATTCACATTATTTGTTATCTTAATACCCGAAATGGCTGTCCTTGAATTTAGCGTTACCAAATAACAATGTTTTGCGAACATATTTCCGGTATTTAGATAAAAATAACACATGACCCAATTTTAATTGAATATCTTTGATAACAAACACTTTTACAAACATTCAAAAAAATCATCATGTTCAGTAATTTATACTTTGGTAATAATAACATAACATCACGCTTGTAATCCCTGAAAGATTAGGCTGAGGTGTAACTAATAGTACACCCACATTTCGACAGTTATGTTTAAGTGTCATGTAATATAGGTCAAGCCTATTGCCATCAACCATGCACAAATCTAGACTACGTGATTGCTACTGAGAAAATCGAGATGGAAAACCCAAAAATACTTTGCCCGACTTTGGAATCAGAATAGAATAGAATAATCATTTATTCATTAATGGACATCAGCAACGCAATAGAGCAGTACATACATACAGGGTGTAAACCACCTCATAACAAAGCCGTTAACCAAGCATTCTGTACATCAAACTAAGTAACTTTACGCAAAAATGATTGCTGGAAAACAACTTTTTTTTTGAGGTTATAAATCATGTTTTGTGGTTGAACTCAATGTAACGCACTTACAACATTGTGCTGATGGATTGAATAGTACGAGGGTCGTGGAGGTGTTAAAAGTCAAAATCTTACAAAAAAAACATGTATTTAAAAAAACTTGTCAAAACGTTGTAACTTTGACCCCCTCATATCTCCGTAACTAGAAGGTTCCCAGGTATGGTGTAGAACAAAAACATGATCGCAATGATGGTGAAGAGGTGTTTTACACCCTTTATACATATAACAACAAACAGCTGTTTTAATAATTAATTAAAACAGCTCAGCTGCGCAGTACGAAAGGATAACCAACTCAGCATATGCTGGGTGTAAAACACTTAGCTCTGGTCAAAAACCGGCGTTTGGCTGGTGGTGGAATCAATCTTAGGACCTCATGCTTGCGACCACTGGACCAACGAGGTCAGTTTTAGTGATTTTCACTGTTTAACTCGAAATTGCTTTCCTCTATTATTCTGAGAAGGGCTACGCGGTTTTACAATGCGGTTTAGTTCGTGGAACCACGGGTCCGTTTGTCTAGCAGAAAATGTTGAAGTTCACAGGAAATTAAACTTAGAATTAATACGAGAGCTAAAACTAGGGTACAAAGAAAAGTAGGTTTTGTCATACAAATTTGTATTGAGTTCAAAGAAGAACATAAATGATGGTGAGATGTAGTGAGATTCTCTTTTATGCTCATAACAAGAAACTATGCTAACAGTACTAAAATGCCTTAAGATGGACAACGTCCAATCTTACGAGAAGACCAAAAACATGCTTAACCAAAGTTACTTCCGAGATATTCCTAGAGAACTGAAATTCCTCTAACTTCTGCAGAAAAGACCTAAGACATGTTTTACCATTATATGAAAACCTTTTAAAATCTTTTATAACATTGCACGGTGAGTGACAATTCTGACCCATAGAGAAAGACTGCAGCAAACATACTCCTTATTTAACTCTTGTACCTATCAACAGAAACTTAAATATTATGAGCTCAAAACTAACCAAAATTAGGTTCTTCTTGCAATGCTTTTTAGTTTTAGGAACTTGTTATTCTTAGTTAGTGCTAGAAAGTTTTATTATTTTTAAAGAGTATTCTATCCCTTCGAATGTTCGAACTAAATCCATATCCCGAAAAAAAAGCCACGAGAACAAGCTCATCAAAAGACAATGTAATGCTAATATTTCTTCACACAACACATTTGACAAAAGGCTCTAATTTGCCAGAACATTGGCGGCAATTTGTAAAGGTAATGATTTAGAAAATTGAGTCAATTGCGACAAACGATGCGACTAAATGACGTCACTTACGCGCGATGATGATTTTTAGTTGTGCTATCAGTCGTTGTCGAGGTAACGGAATTTGTAATGGGATAAGCAGCTATCGGAGTGCTTATGGAACCTGATTATATAGGGTGACTGGTAATTAGTGTACGATTCTTAAACACGTGATTGTGCTCATGATAACAAACAACTTTTACTATGGGACCAACCCTGAAATCGCAAAAAAAAATCAGTTGTTCAGTACATTTATGTTCGCCTAATGTACCGAATAGCTGATTTTTTCTCGCGATTTCAGCTTTGGTCCCATAGTAAAAGTTGTTTGTTATCATGAGTACAATCACGGGTTAAAGTATCGTACACTAATTACCAGTCACCCTATATAAGGTGTGAAAGAACTCTTCACGAGATGCCGACAACCAAGCATTCTGTACATCAAACTAAGTAACTCTACGCAATCATTATTGTCGGGAAACGACTTTTTTGGGGATGAAAAACGATAATGTAACGTTCCCAAAACATTGTGCTGATAAACGCTGTGAATAGTAGAGAAATTATGGAGATATTGAATGTATAGTTAAAATACTAAAAACTTTTACAACATATAAAAATAAAAACTTGTGTAAAACTTGAAACTTTGACTGCCAATATCTCCATTACTAGTAGGTTCCCTGATAAGGTCCAGAAAAATATACATATAATATAGCAATGATGGGAAGAACAAAACCTTTTGGCTTCGTTAAGGGTTTTTTTATCTACTATAGATGATTATTAAGAGGCCGGCGGAGCATGCGAATTTCATAAAAAACGTAATACCAAAATAATTTGTAAATCAAACATATTCTTAAGGTAGTGTGTATTTATTTCGATTGAGTTACAGAATATATATGTTCCCAAATACACATTTCGAAATAATACACAATACCTTAAGAATATGTTTGATTTTCATATTATTTTGGTATTACGATTGTATGAAAAACGCTTGCTCCGCCGGCACCTTTCCGATGGGAAATCATCAAATGGCTTCTCCCACTCTGGGCGGACTGTCAGACTTTTACTGACAAAAACCCATTCATGTTCGTTCCTCGCCCTTTACGTTCCGGGGCCGCAGTATCTCTTTCGAACAGTCCCGCCTCAGGGCCCAATCACTGGATCGAATTTCACAAGCCACGTATTTTGTCTAAGGACAAACATTAGCTACCAAGGCTGACAAGAGAAGCAATTGAAATAAAGAAGTATAAAAATTTCAATCGAGAGGATGGCTTCAAATTGTCGAGTACGTGGAATCCAGTTTTGAGTATGCTCAAAAGTAGCAGCCGGCAGCATACAAAAAACTCCAAAAAACCTGGTGATACTGTGAGTGCGTTTTGTCGTGACTTAGTGTCGAGTTCCAATAGTGCGCGTAGCAAAAGACAAAGAAAGAGGGTAGACAGATTTGTCTGCTCGTAACAATTTTATTTTCCATCCACCCGCAGTCTCCAGTCAACCCGCGATCATGGCGCTTGCAACAGCGTCGAAATATCGGGAGCTCAAAACAATAAATAATCACGGAAGATATCCCGTAAGTGACAATATAAGTTTAGTTTTAAACCGTGAAAGCCTAAAACAGTGTTTATTTTCTCTTATTATTACACTCTTTTCTACTATACTCTTATATTAAAACCCGTTATATTGTAATCTATCTAGCGAGATTATAAACTCTCGGAAGATTGTCAACTGAACATACTGCTTACAATTTAACGCATTATTTTTCGTTAGATTGTAATCTGTCGAAGTGAAACCGTAAAATTGTGAAATGTTTGCGACTGAAGTATCTCTGCCCCCATAATCGGGACTTGGGGCACCCCGTCTTTAGGTTAGTCTGCAGGGTTTAATTCCTTTAAACCAGACAGAAATATTACAATTGACCGAAATAAAATGCGTTAAATTGTAAGCAGTATGTTCGTTTGACAATCTTTCGAGAGTTTACAATCTCGCTAGATAGATTACCATATAACGGGTTTTACAATTTTACGGTGACATATACATATTTATCAAAATCAGTCAACACATGCCACTAAAAAGGACGAAATAAATATTCCTAACCTTTGTATCAAGTTTCATTTTATTAGCAATATGATTTACAACATAGCAAGCAACTAATTTGTGAACTAATTAAGATGTTATTTTAAGCCATAAATAACTCATAAATACGTATATGGTTATGTCGTAAATTAACGGCAATTAAAAAACTTGAGATGCCAACACTAGGACGCGATTTCATAATTAAAAATGTCGATAAAAAATTATGTTCATCGTTAAAAATTAGGAAAGGAATTAGCATCGAATTTATAGATAGTAAGTTTTTGATTAAGCCGTGTAGCAAGATTATTGCTTTTTGATTTCGTAATTAATTTTTTATCCGTGAAAATCTCTGGAACGATAGCAATTTGGCCTCTACACCACCTCATTAGGAAATACCTACATACATACATAAACTAAGCCTTTTTCAGTAACAGACAGATACCATAGAGTCAATGAAAGCGAGGGTATATTAAGTTGGCGTTTAGTCTCGAGCTGCAAACTGTACTTTTCACTTCGAGTGCGAGAAAAATAGTCATTTAAAACCGAACAAATTTACACTCGACATAAATTCTCAATTGAGCGGTCAGTTTTTTCTTCTATCAGGTCAGTCACAGATTAACAATTTTTATTACAACACAAACTCTCAACATTTTCGCAATGAAGATGATCCACACCCCACATATCATTAGTATGTACATTACTGCAGCGGCTAGCAACAGAGGCATTGATGGACCAACGTGTAAATGTGGGCCGAGGAGAAGCCGAGGTACACATACGTAAGTCCATCAATGCCTAGTTGTGGCCAAGGCTTACAAAGTACTTTCCTCAATTAATAATGCGAGGAAATTAATACAATTACTTTTCAAAATCAACGATGCACACAATCAACAATATTTTTTCCCGCGTTGAAGAGTTAATTTGTTTTTTTTTTCTTTTCAATAAACCGCTTTCTATTTGCAAGCCAATTCGAAATTTAAATAAAACCTTTGATAAGTTACTCTTTTGTTACCATGTTTTAGAGTAAAATATCGTTCCTAAACGCCAACTTAATATATCCTCGGCTTCATTGACTCCCTCGCACTCTCGGGAGTCAAACCACCTCTGGTGTATTATGGCTTCGTTTAGTCTCTCGAAATAAAATTTACAATTGTGCTCGTTGTTAAATTCTGGGCCGGTTCAATATAGATTGCCATCAACAAGCTAATAACAAGGAAGGTCTTTCCTCACGGTCTTCACGGTGATATGGTCCAATAAAACAATATAAACAAATCGTACAAAATTAATCGAATTTGTCAACTCTATCGATATCCTAATATCTCGTTGAGTTAACACGGTTTTAGATTACCGATAACGATAGTTTTATGTTTTGTCGATCGCCAGTTTTTCTTCTTTTACCGTTTTAACGAGAGCTAATGATGTTAGATGGGTTATCTCAACATCGAATGGTGGGAAACATCACATTCTATGCTTTGTATCTTTTTTTTAGGATTTGTTGTATATTGTTGTTTTATATTTTTTGCGACAGATGGTTTTTTGCCGAAGAGGTGAATGAAGTATGTTTCTGAATCTCTTTTAATTGCAATTAAAAGATTTTTTTACTTCATAGTTGAAGAAGTTCATTATTATAATATCTTGTCATTGGTTTAATATACACTTTATCTGACAGGAATATCATATTTTGGCTTCGAAAACAACGGTATTATGCACCACCTAGAATAGATCTCTATTCTAGTTCTAATTCTATTCATCGATATTTTCAAATAACACCTTTGCGCATCTGCGCAAAGGTGTTATTTGAAAATATCGATGAATGACAACTTTTATCGATCATCGGGATTCGTTTGTATAACCAGCATTATCAACCCATTTTAATGTTAACTAAGTTAACACAGTATAATATAAGTATACTTAATCTATAAAACATAATTTAATGCCCAAAGGACCAGGCAGAGGTGTACTGTACCCTAATGTTGTTAACAAAAAATAATATCTATATCTCATAATATTTCCGTTCGCAGGTCTGCTGAAAGGAACTTTTCATAAGATAAACAATAATTTTGTACTTAGATGTTTTGATTTCTTCTAATGTGTAACAAATAAATAAATAAATTCGGTTAAACTTCCTCATTCTGCCTTGCTAAAATCTGCAATACTCTGTAAATCTCTTGAAAATTTAAGACGTCGACTGAAAAGGCAAGTTTGTATTATGTACATTTTGTCAACCACACCATTTGCATCGTAGGAAATGGCAATCTACGATAGTTTCTACCCTTGAGAAATAGGCATAAGTCTAAGTGCGTTTATTACCATCGTAAAGTGAGACCACCAAGTCAGATTATGGTCAAACGAATCACGTTTCGAAATTCGTCGAATAACATACGAAACAGAAACTCAACCGAATTCTTCGTCTTCGACACATTTAATCGAAGATTCGGCATTCAGTCCATCACTACCGATCACTATAAGTACATATTACAGCAGCAAGTTCGAAAACAAGTTTTAAATGCAGGGCAATCATATGCGGTAAACTTGCCCGCAAAATGGCGATGACTTGGCACTAATTATTTTAATAGATACATTTTGAACATGTTCCAAGTATCCCTCGGTTTACCCAGTTCTAGTTTTTGTACGATGTTTTTATATACAGCTGGGAAAGGCAAATGTTGTCTATCAGGAATACTAACATTGTAGAAACAACTAGCTAATGCCCTCAGCTTTGCTCGCGTACAAATTATATGCTAAAACCTTTCTCGAGAACCACTCTATCCATTGCTGAAAACAGCATAAAAATCGGTGGAGTAGTTTTTGAGTTTATCGCGAACAGAGACAGATACGGCGAAGGACTTTGTTTTATAATATGTATAGTGGTAGTGATACTTCTAATAGGAATATGGTTGTTCTTCCGATTTGAGTCATCTTTTGAACTGGTGTTTTATGAGTCACCATATTTGAGACAGAATCCGTGTTTTGTCACCGATTCTGACCACAAATTGTAAAAAAATATGACTCATATATTATCACACAAGAGCGTTTTAACGTTTGCTCTATCCTTTGTGAATAAAGAGCACCTCTTCTTCTGCCTAGGCTTTTCCGAACTATGTTGGGGTCGACTTCCAGTCTAACCAGATGCAGCTGAATACCAGTATTTTACAAGAAGCGACTGCTTATTTGACCTCCAGAACCCAATTAGTATTGGGCTGGTTGTCAGACTTTTGGGCCACTGTCTACCTTCAACGACTGTCAAAGATCTACAATTGACAGATAGGACTGGCTTATCGTGCTTTCCGAGGCACGGAGGAAACTCGTGTTCTGGCACCCATGATAATGGAACCTTGTTTTTCAAATCATTATCAGCAGATGCAACCGCTCATTAGCAGGAAATACACAAAAATATCTTATAAAAAAAACAACACTAGTTTCAGTTAAATCACAATTGTATTTTTAATTCTCATTCTAGTGGTACAGTTTTAACTCTTATTAAGCAGAGTGTTCCAAATGTAGCCATTTCTATTTACTTCAGCCAGTACGATACAAAGGTTGTTTTTTTCTTTCTTTAATCTACAGGCTGGTATTCACGTACTAGAAATAGAATTTTGTAACAGACTTTAATCCCAAATTCAATCTTTTAAAGTAGGTAGGTGCCTTTCAATTAAGAAGATTGGCTTTAGGGAATTAATTTTAATTCCATTTTAATAAAAATACGTTTTTTCAAAGCAAGCCATTTTATTTTATTTTTGCCTTATTCTTTCATTTTGGTATTTTTTTACCTTATGTTTGATTATGAATTACGTCGGGCCGTGTCGAGCAGTTCTGGGATTTTAGCAGTTAATTAGAATATATCAATGCCCTAACTTGTAAGGCTGACTTAAGGCGCTTAGACGAGCCAAATTAGCAACTCTATTTGTGGTGGTTCAAACTTCGTTTGAAATGCTGTTAGAATTAAGTTCTAATCAGCTTGCACTACAAAGTGGTTGTTACGTCAGCCACTGCGGGCCAAATAGCGCGAAATGAGTGGATTCGATCGATTTACAAAAAAACTACTGATTGGATTATAAAACTAAAACAGTATCATGTATTGCTTGTAGAATTATTTGCCAAAAAATCAGAATGATCGCATGCATATGTTATGTTTTTTATTGTTTGAAAGATATTTTTAGAGGTAAGTTCGTGATTTCTTTTTATCGAGCCAAATAAATTGTATTATGTTTTCAAAACAGTATCATGCTAGCATATATCCTGAAGAATATCATATATTTTTCTGGTCTTGTTTATAGCAGTGAATCATATGATAAATGATAAATGATAAATGATATTTATTCAGTAAGTAGGTTTTCTCAAACACTTTTACACGTCATGTTTTTAAACTAGATGGGGCCGGTGTTTCGTACCTGACTACTCTGAGAAGAAACAGCCGAAACAAACTCAGAGGTCATAGTCTCTTTTAAAGTCCAGACAATCTTGTTCAACTCACATGAGAACTATGCAGATTAGTGTCTGAGATGGTCTTTTGAAGAAAGAACCATACAGATTTGAGTGGACCTGTCCAATCAGTGCAAGCATTTGTCAGTTATCGTGTAGCTCGACTTTTAACTCAAGGAGCTCAACGAAACGACGAACAATACCAAAGAAAGGACATTTGGGTAGGTCGCTTATAGTACTCAAACTGCCAGACAGTCGTGGGAAAAAAAAACAACAAAAAGTGACCCACAAGGTCCTCACATTCACAATAATTAAATTAAATAAATAATAATATTACAATTCAAATTCGAATGTCAATAAAAATACGAAATGTCAAACACACATAAAATAAACAAAAATAAAGTAAAAAATAATAAAATACTGAACTAAGTATTCATGTCAAATCATTAAATGTCATGACAGTCACAAGTAAATATTCATGTCAAATAAACACACACATAAAAAATAAAAATAAGTAAAGTAAAAAAAATAATAAAATACTGAACTAAGTATTCATGTCAAATCATTCAATGTCACAGTGTATAAAATAAAGGAATAAATAATAAACAAGCGAAGCCCGAAATTTCAACCAATACTTATAGTGAAAGAACATATCTTTGTCTTGCGTTCAACACAGCGACCAACTATTCTTGTCATCTAAATAGTCGTTAATGGAATAGTATGCCTTCGAACAAAGGTTAGATTTTACTTGAGCTTTAAACGCATTGAAAGGCAAGTCCAAAAAGGAAAGGGGTAGCTTGTTATAAAAGCGGATACCGAGCCCCACAAACGAGTCATGCACCTTACGAAGACTATACTTTACTATAAGAGATATAAGAGATATACTTTTAGTAATTATAAAACTCGCGTTTAGCTCGTGTAATCGCCTTAAGGATTTATTCATATCAGTCAACCATAATATCAGCTTATGTCAACCAACACATTTAGCATTTACGCTCTAGAAGAATCTTCGGATAATAATAATAGAATATTTTAAAATATACACTAAGGGTGTAAAACACCTCTTAACGAAACCGAAAGGCACTTGTTCTCCCTATCATTGCGACCATTTTATTGTTCTACACCATTTCTGAAAACCGTCTAGTTACGGAAATATTGAGGGTAAAAGTTCCAACTTTTCGACAAGTTTTTATTGTAAGATTTTTACTTTAATGACCTCTGCTACTACCCCCGTACTACTCAATCCATCCACCAATGTTATAAGTGCGTTACATTGAGTTCTACCACAAAACATCATTTTTCGCCCCAGAAATAAAATAGTCGTTTCCTAGCAATAATTTTTGCACAAACTTACTTAGTCTGAAAGAAGGCTTCGTGATGAGATGATTTACACCCTGTATGTAACGTTAAAATTCGTTAAATGTACAAAAGTCACAAATTAACAGTTAAGTATTGTGACGATTTTAACAATATATTCGTGATTCATATAAGTATCCTATTATGATTCTGCAAAGGAGCTCGTGGCTGAAAAACAGCAGCTCAGGCTGATCTTTAGGTTAAGCCGTGCTTGCCTAGGTCTGTGTATGGATGGGTGACCACCCATTACACACCGAGTTTCCTCCTTGCCTCTGAAAGCACGTTAAGAAGTTTGAATCGGCTGTCATTTGTAGATCTGTGATGGTCGTTACAAGTAGTCAGTGACCCAAAAAGTCTAACAACCAATCTCACGAATAGTATCGTATTATCCAGTACTAAGCTGGGTTGTGGACGTCAGATTGGCAGTCGCTCCATGTAAACTACTGGTACTCAGCTGCATCCGCTTAGACTTGAAGCCGACCCCAACATAGTTGGGAAAAGGCTAGAGCAGATGATTATGATCCTACTAAAAGAACCATTTTAAGCCCCTTCTAACATATTATTTTCACAAGGAAAAAACGCAAAACAACAGCAAAACATCTTTCTCCTGACCAACCATTAAACAACTCAGAATACACAACAACCATACAAAAAACAAACCAAGTAACAAGAAACCTAACACCGCTTAGGTACTTCTAGCGAAGACATGCAAACTTAGAACTTAAAGAAATATTGATTACCGAAGCCTCAAGACCGTCAGTTGTTAAAGATAATACAGGCTTAATTACAGTGGCATTTGTATTGGAACTAGACGTTTTCTTTTAAAAAGAAAAAATGTGGAAAGAATGATAAATAGTCGCTAGCTAGTATGGCAGTATTTAGCGGTTGAGTATGATGTATTAAGGCGTTTTAAAATATGACGTTCTATGGTTGGTCTTGCATTTTTACTTGAGAAGTTTGTAGATAAATAATATTTGCTGCTCGAGTGGATCTTCAGATTGAGCCGCTTGCCTAAGTCGGTCTGTCGATGGGTGTCGGTCTGTCATGATTTTCAAATAGAAGATCAGATTGTGTTTTTTTGAACAAACAAAATCTATAGCATTTGATGTGACCAAGGAGTTTATAAAAACTCTTTGATCAAATTTTTTATCAGTTCCCGGCAAAAAATAAATATAAAAAGGAATTCTATTTTTGAGGATGGAAAAATATCTTTTGTTATAGAAGACAGTAATCTTTGTTAATAATGACATAAATTAGATATTATTCTAAGCTTGCTACGGATATTAATACCAAGTTTGTATTCTATATGTATTTGCACAAGTTTATAAATACAATTGTTGGTACTGGAAAAGGCGTATCATTTCATAAGGTATTGATAGTGTACTAAAAACCAATGTAAGATCTTTATTTTTTATTAATTGTAAAATTACAAGAAAAGCTTAATCGATTTAAATAGGAAGTGCCTGATTATCGGAGGAAGTTGCGTCGCTGATGAGCCCTGTCGGCGAAGAGGCCTGTCGGAAAATGTCCTGTCGGCGAAGTGTACCGTCGAAATAAAGTCTTGTCGGTGTTCAGTCTGTCGGCGTATAGTCTGTCGGCGTGTAGTCGTACACTCAAGTTTCCTCCATGCCCCAGAAAGCACGTTAAACTGTTGATCCCGGCTATCAATTGTCGGCTATCTTCGACAGTCGTTAAGTAATCAGTGGCCCAAAAGTCTGTCAACCAGTCTGGGGGGAGTATTATTACCCAGTACTAGCTGGTTCCTGGATCCATGTGCTGTATGATAGCGCCGTACTGCCGAAAATGAAAGAATTTTGAACGTCAACGTAGTTGGTTGATTGGGATGAAACGTGAGACGATTTGCTTTCCAATCCATTTTGGTAATATCAAGCTATAAAGTGATAACCTCTTATGGCCAAGTCTGCATTCATACTTATGTCAGACTAGTGGCAAGCTATCGGAAAAACATAAGAAACCAAAAACTTACGGTATCAATGATCGCTCATTCTGACTCAATTTCTTAAGCAGACTTGCTCCAAGCATGCGAAAGATTTGAAAAAAGAAAACACTTTTTAAAGTTCGAACAAACAAACGAGCAACAAAAACGTTCCACATTTAAACACAAAGTTGGAACAAAGCAAAAACAAAAGCAAAAAGAATGCATAATACCGAATTGAGCCATTCACGAGAAGCTAATAGATGAAACTGTTAGCACACCTATTTTTATTGGAAGCCAGTGAATTATGTAAAACATATCGTATGGATACGTGGGTAGCATTTTACACATTCTACAAGAATAGGAATAGCCAATAACATGTCGTACGTACTTTGGAAATAAACGGGAGTTGGTTCTGTCGCACCGCACGGCGAGCAAGTTGTGAGCTTTTAGGCATTTTGATTTTGCCTGCTAGTTTGACTTTTTTACAAGCTTGATAAAATTGCCACTATTGATTGACCATATACACAGCTTTAGAACGTGTTTTTTTTTATCGTAACAGCTGATAGAAGTCATGCGTTTGCTGAGGCAATACCAATCCCTATAATTTTGCCAAATTAAGTCCAATAGATATAGTTGTGTTGACCACCAGTCTTAATTTACAAATCCATTGCAGTGAGTATTGTTGTGATTTAATTAGGTACCCATCTCTGGGGGATAGTACAACAAATGCAGAATCAAATTTGAGAATCTTATAGTCGATTTTTTTTCATCTATGGCTACAGATAAAACACCAAAAACACGCAATCATAGTGAAGTAACAAAATCCGACAGTAAAAATAATAATTGTCGCGATAGCACCCAACCTGGGGCCTAATTCTGCTATTTCAATAAATTCGATTCCATTCTCATCCCATTGTCATTTTGCTTAAAGTTCGTAATCTGCTAAATTCACAATGGTCGTGGTGGCATTGTCGTATTGTCATTATTATAAAACCCTTAGTACAAATGATTTTCGAAATCTACTACTAAATGCGAACATTTATTCATGCCAGATTTCATGTACGAGTGTCAGTGGTTGTTCATTGAGAAGTCATAATGGCGCCATTATGATAGTAGAATTAACAAACTTGTCAAAATTTGACAGAACTTGATCATTATGAGATCAATGATCGAATACTCTGACACTATTGTAATAGCAGAATCGAGGCCCTGCTCGCTACAGTAATCTCCCGTATATCCTCAATGTTTTTCTTGAACCACCAGTACTTGGCGTATCTATGCAAATTGCATAACAAACCCTGGTCGCACCCGTTGTTTTTGTGCAAACAATACAAAATAACTTTGGCGGGACTAACAAGGCTTTTTACGCGAAAAAATAGCGAATTTTACCGCATCACTTACGTTTTAGTGGTGGAATTGTACCTATTTATCTGGGATGGGGAGGTTTTGTGTTTTGGGGTAAATAGGTCATACTTTGAGTTAAAGTCGTGAATGTAGAAATTAATCGAATAACATCTTAGTTCAAAATAGGCTAGTTTCCACCATCAATAAATTGCAAATCTATTTAGTCCGTCAGTTATGAGTATTGGAAAATAATGGACACGTATTTTTTGTTTTTGTAAATCAACGAATATTGTCAAAGATAAAATGCATCAAAACTCGGGAGTGGGGGCTCGTGACGTCAGTACTCACTAAAAATTATACCAAACAGTGACATATTGAGAATTTTAAAAGCGTCGTAGGTATCTTCATCAATTTTGGTATAAAAAAGAAAAAATACGGGTGAAATATTTTTTGATAATCTAAGTGACGGACTAATTAGATTTTGTCAGTTAACAAGCCTATTGTGAAGAAAAACATCGTGAGGAAACCGGCATGTCCAAACTTCGACGTCTTGTGATGCAAGACATGTGACATCTGCCAAACCGCGCTGGGCCCGTGTGGTGGATTATAGCCCATTCCCTCTCAAAGAGAGGAGGCCTATGTCCCAGCAGTGGGAACATTAAAGGCTGATTATGCTTATACGTCTTTGTTTGTTTCCAGTTTATGAGGAAGACCAATTCCATATAGGTAGGTCGGTGTGCTAGTTTTCGTTTAAAAAATCATAACGTTTGTGACTAATTGCAATATTTTTATTCCGTATACTTAACTCCGATCATATTTATTTAGCTACCTCAAAATAATAACGAAACTTAAAAAAAACGATTTATATTACACGAAAAAGACTCAAGTTGCGTTTTTTTTATAACGACTTCGACTTTAATTATCTACCTCAAAATATAAACAAACTTTTAAAAACCATTTACCTACATGTTAACCAAAAATATAATCTAATTGCAATATTTTTTAAATACCAACAAGAAAAAAAGCAAAACAGTAAACATATTTTGATAGTTCAATCATGTGTTTGCATGATAAAACTTATTTCTTCACAGAGAAACCGGTACACCGGAAATAAGCGCTGGATCTTTTTGACACGTTGAACAAAAAATAGTGGGTGTGTGTGTATGTATGTGGACTTTTTAACCGGTCTCTAGATGTGTATGAATTGGATAAAATGAAATTGAATAGCAGAAAAACCAATCTCAACAATTTTGAGATTAATCTGGTTGGACTACTAAGTCAATGGTGTCAAGTTTGAACCCAAGACACGTACTTCTGGTTTTTCGGATTCATGTGCGTATTGAATTATCACTTGCTTCGATGAAGGAAAATATCGTGAGTTAACCAGCATGGCTGAGAGATATTTCTCGATGGCATGACTTGGCAATAATCACATGATAGGAGGAAGATATATTATCATTTTCGGCCTAGCCGTTTCTCAACCAAGTATGTTGAGTTCGGCTTACCCGTATTTTATGAGGAACAACTACCTACCGGATATCCACAACCATACGATACCTCATACGATGCGCCTTGGCAAGACTGATTGTCAAACTTTCAGGCCATCGCTGTGCTTTCGGAGGCACAAAAGAATCTTGGTATATAATGATGGTCAGGCTTAACTATGAAGATCGAACCGTGAAGCTTATTATTCAGCTACGACTAGCACGTTCGCTAAATAGTGAAATTGCTATTTTAAGGCGATTACACGAGCTAAACGCGAGTTTTATAATTACTAAAAGTATATGATTCACTGCTATAAACAAGACCAGAAAAATATATGATATTCTTCAGGATATATGCTAGCATGATACTATTTTGAAAACATAATAAAATTAATTTGGCTCGATAAAAAGAAATCACGAACTTACCTCTAAAAATATCTTTCAAACAATAAAAAACATACTAATATGCATGCGATCATTCTGATTTTTTGGCAAATAATTCTACAAGCAATATATTATATGACACTGTTTTAGTTTTTTAATCCAATCAACCGTTTTTTTGTAAATCGATCGAAACCACTCATTTCGCGCTATTTGGCCCGTAGTGGCTGACGTAACAACCACTTTGTAGTGCAAGCTGATTAGTACTTTATTCTAACAGCATTGCAAACGAAGTTTGAACCACCACAAATAGAGTTGCTAATTTAGCTCGTCTAAGCGCCTTAAGAGTTGACCATAACCAAAAGTGGTACTTCTGATCTCACTTTTTGCTTTCAAGTGGAAATGACGCAAAAAGGTTGGCTCCAAAATAAAGTACAGTTATGAAAGTACACGCCTGTTTGTTTCGTGAGCAAATAAGGGTAAAATAAGTGGTTTAAATAACAGCGTGTTATGATTAATTGCAGTATTACCTTCAGAGTGAACCTTGGGTGAGATACATGCTTTGATATGATTGGTTTACAACGGTTTTGAACCAATTGTAAGGAGGAGTTTATTCTTTCAACAACGAAGAATGTGGCAAGATTTGATTGGTTGCATTATACCTACACGGTTGAACCTTCATAGATCTGCTTTGTCCTTAACCCCTTTAATCAACGAAACTGTCGAATTAAATAAACTGACGAGGAAGGGAAACTGACCGGTGCAGCGGTGTTACGTGTCAAACTAAAACCTGTAAAATGTTAGCTCTATCATCAGCCTAGACTTTTCCCAACTATGTTGGGGTCAGCTTCCAGTCTAACCGGATGCCGCTGAATACCTGTATTTTACATGGAGTGACTGCCAGTCTGACCTCCACAATCCAGCTAGAGGTAATACGATAGGGATATCGTAGTAAATGGCTTTTCGTTGATTGCCTCACTATAAATGTTTGTATTGTTAGATGATAAGCCACCCAAACAAAATAAAATAAGTCTGGTTTTCAGAATTTCGGGCCACAGACTACTTCAAACTACAGTCAAAGATGCTCAAATGACAGCCGGGACCAACGGTTTAACGTGCTTTCCGAGGCACGGAGGAAACTTGTATGTAATCTGAAGTCACCTATCCACAGTCAAACCTAAACATGAACTGTTATTAATCAGCCACAAGCTCCTCCTGTATGAAATGTATGGTTACTGAGGAGATATTACTGGATACCACTTTACTGAGGAGATATTACTGGATACCACTATACTGAGGAGATATTACTGGATACCACTTTACTCCGCCTCTATTCATAAAAGGGTTATGGCCCTTGGCCTTCTTATTTAGTCTTTTGAACAAGAGGATTACGCCACTAAGGTCTACATTAGATCATTCAATCATCAATTTAAAAGCAGTCCTCAATCGTTAAAACTTCAAAAGTCTACCATAGTCAAAGTACATTTAAGTAAATGGGTAATTACCTCCACTCAAACTACTAAAAGAGCTTGTCTCTCAAACCCATAATAGGTAACATGGCCAAGCTATGAAGACAATCAAGAAAGACAGGCCCGACGAGTTTGTTGACGAACTAGTTATTCCTCTAGTTCACTTATATGGTAACTAGTAATAAAACTATTAAGGGCTTAATAAGAAACTAGATTGTATAGTTGAAGCGTGTGGAATATGCGTGTGTGATGTTTTCTCTCAAAGGCTTCGGATGCTGGAGTAAGAAGACGTATGATTTTTTTGCGCTTAGACTAAAAAAATCTTTATTTTAACAAAATTTCTTTGTGGTTTTGGTGGTTACGGTTTAATTCAGAAAAAAGAACATTAGTAACTGTTCTGTACCGTAGTGATAATGTGAGTGACCAAAACAGTTTAAAAACTCATACATAAGTTACTAGTTATGAGTAGAAGAAAACCAAAGTAACGATAGATGGACTGTATTAAAAATGATATGGCAAGAAAGAAGTGTCTGATGAGATGACGAAAAATAGAAAATTTTGGAAAAAGAAGACTTGCTTCGATCACAAATTAATTGGGATAAAGGTAATGATGATGAGATTGGTAACTGTTCAACATACTGAGCAAAGATTTCTGACATGTTCAAGTCATTTCTTTGACAATGAAGTCTAGATTGAAGTCTTGATTGACGTTGTTGTTCATTGTCACAAAAACAAACACAGTTGAGGTTCGTATTGAAGATAACAATTACAATTTCTTTAACATGCAAGATTTATACCAAAATCTTGGACTGGTTCATCAATGACAAGAAACAGTCATCAGCGCAGTTTTTTTAATTTCTCAAATCACAATTCTGACGTAAGAAAAGTTGATACCACGAGACAATTATCGCAGCTTAATTGTCTATGTTAACAATGTCTATGAAATCGATAAACATCCCACGCCTTCCCACGGGCGTGAAATACTCGATTATCTCATACATACATGAACTCTCGCCTTATTTCCGTGGGGTATGCAGAAACCATTTGAAAGGACGCCACCTGCTATGATCCTTGGAGGATGATCTATGATCCTTGGAGCCGTCTCCATGACCTAGAGAATCGCTGTGAGATTATCGTATAGATATACGTAGCACGACGACAATTTTTTCTTTTGTGACGGAAATCAAAGTTGACGAAGATACGACGCTTTTATAATTCCCAATACGTCACGCCTCGGTATAATTTTTAGGTAGTTCTGACGTCACGAGCCCCCCACTCCCGAATTTTGATGCGTTATATCTTTATCAATATTCATTGATTTACAAAAACAAAAAATACGTGTCCATTATTTTTTAATAATCTAACTGACAGACTAAATAGATTTGTAATTTTTGGATACTGCCGTCATGCCTATTCTCTCGCTCGTGGAGACGGCACCTAACATACTTCTTTCGTCTAGTCCACGTTCATACATCTGAGGCCCTACTCCCTAACGCTTCGTCCGTATATTCGGAATTTCGGATTTATCAGTCTCTCTCGCGCACGTCTGCAGATGAGTGCGAGTGAGAGAGGCGGATAGATCCGAATATACGGACGAAACGTTAGGGAGTTGGCCCTCTGGTCATACACGCACACGGCGACTGCGAGTATTTGATCTGATCTTTCTGAAGTCACCAATAGGACTGATAGGTCTATTAGTCGTAAGCGCGACTGTTAAGCAAGAAGTTTCTGGGTTTAATTCCAAGATTGGGCAAAGCGTTATTGAGTTTTGCTATATATGGCCCCGATCCCATTATATCGTGACAATTAATTTATCTTTGATTTTGTTGTTGACAAAGGTCATGGACGACAGTTATCGTGTCGTCCTGTGTCCTGTGTCGTGACATGTGAACGCCTCCAATCCCGGTAGGAGCAAATGTTTGTGTGATGAGCATGGACATTTGTTTCCGAGTCATGGATGTTTATATGTATAATAAGCATGTATTTACAAACAAAAAGTATATATGTAGTATATCAACTGTCTGGTGGCTACGACACAAGCCTTGCTTAGTGTGGCACTAGATGGAGCTGTGTGTTACTGTCCAGCGATATTTATTTATTTATTTAAATATACAAGCCACGACACTTAAAACCACAAGATTATCCGTCGTTACGACAAACTGGGAACGGGGCCTATTAGGATTTTTTCAGTAGCAGCTACGGAGTCTGGATTCGTGTCCGGTTGATGACAATAGGACCGCCTTCCGAAACCTACCTAACCACCTTCCCAACATAAGTGGTGAAATCTGGAAGTACATTACACCTCTGCCTATCTTTTCGGGAATTGCAGGCTTGCTGTTATGTTGTGTTAAATCTATACTTACTATAATATATAATAAAATATTATAAAGCAGAAGAGTTTGTTTGGTTGAACGCGAATCTCAGGAACTACCGGCTCGAATTGAAAAGTTCTTTTTGCGTTGGATAGTCCATTTATCGAGGAAGGCTCTAGGCTATATAACATCACGTTATGACCAATAGGAGCGGAGCAGCAATAAGAAATGTTGCAAGCGGGATAAAGCTTCCGTTGAGTAGGCGATGCGTTGCGATATCAAAACTTCACGCGAACGAAGTCGCGGGCAGAAGCTAGTCAACAATAAGATCATCGATTATCTCGTTTCTTGGTTATTCGATAAACGGTTGTCTCGACTCGGTCCACGACTTGACTATGCAGATTACGATTTTACGACTCGCTCTATTTATTCGACCATTTAAATGTTTATGGTATGGTCATTTGAATTAACTGCTTAAGCAGCTTGCAAGGCTGTTAGAATTTAAAGGGTTTCTAAGCCATTCGAATGGGCCGTGATAACCAAGCATTTCAAGTAGCGTAGGCGATAAACCTGAATAGTAGTATAAAATATACTTTATCTATCTACAGATGTGTTAAAGATCGGTCGACACGCTGACACTGGTCAACCTGAGTAGAAGGAGTTTTGTAACACCGAAAAAAATCTACAGATATCACCAAAGAACAAAAAGAAACTAAGGTTTTAAGGTCGGGATAGACTTTTGGGTAAATATTTAAATGTTTCCTCTAAAACTTAACATTTATTCATGCATTTTAAAAAGAAACTTTAAACGTCACTGACTTTGAAGGAAAACGTTGTTGGTTTCTTACCAAGCTGGACTTGTTTAAACTAATATTATAATTGTATTTTGTATTTACAGAATAAACCTAAAACGACTGGACCTATTTGAAAAATTATTTCAGCAATATTTAGCTACATTATCAGCGAGTAACATAGGCTATATTTTATCCGCGCACGGGAACGCGAACTACTGAAACTGCGTGACGTCCGCTAGTAATAAATATTGCTGAAATCGTCAATCCATCTGGAACAATCGTGGTGACCAATGCTTGTTTTTACTCTTTATCTAAAGACGCCTTTTCCATAATGGGACAATAATAGGTTGGAATGATAACTCTCATTATCATAAGCCTACAGCAGTCCACTTCTGGACGTAGGCCTCCTCAATGTCACGCCACTAACTCGATTCTCAGCAACTCTCATCCAGGGAGGTGAAACTTCCATACATTGGCGTCAAACAAAATTTTCATAGATAGTGCTGTCATCTGTGTGTTTAAGGACACAAACTTTTCAACTGTTTGACTGTTTTACTACTGTCATAAAGAGAACAGCTCTTTTAGACAACTTGTTAGTGAAGTAGATAGCCTAGCGGTGACAGCGGTTGCCTTGTGAATAGTAGTTTCCAAGTTCAAATGCGTGGTCAAGAATTAGGTACTTTTTTATTTATTTGGTTGAACAGAAACTAACAGCGCCATCTAACAGTTGAGGTACACAGTTTTAAAAACGAAAACCAGAGTTGCGCATATATCTGGTATTATATAGTGTATTATCTATGGTTGTTACCACAGCCACCCCGCAAAGATCGTCGCTCCACCGAGCATGAGTGCGATGATAAGTCCTATGCTGGAAAAAATAAGGTAGGTTTTTTTCCCCAAAGGAAAAAATCTTTTACAAGGTCTTGACTTTCAAAGACCTACAATTACGTGGAAAATAAGATAGCAGTTCTATAAAAGGAATGTCTTGAAAAGAAGTGGGTACATAGATATCAGAAAATAACTTGTTTTCGAAGAAAGTGAGCAATAGTTCAGGCATTTCTAAGACATCTTGTACCGCTAAGGTAATAAGATTTTGTCATCAGACAGTTGAAAGACTTCCTTTTGGTAGGTCTTGTGTTAAAAGTGAATACTTATGACATCTTAAGAGCGTTCATCCAAAAAGTTGGAAACGTCGCAAATAGCTGTCAATTATTTACCTATTTTAATTCATCAGCCTATTAATGTTCCCACTGCTGGGACACAGGCCTCCTCTCTATGAGAGGGAATGGGCTGTAATCCACTCAACGGGCCCAGTGCGGATTGGTAGATGTCACATGTCTTCGAATTTTTTGGTCCTAAGACATGCCGGTTTCCTCACGATGTTTCCTTCATCGTTTTGAGAGCAGTACTGATGAAATAAATTACACAAAGTAATGCGCCTATCTGGGTTCGAACCCTCGACTTACTGTTCGTTAGTCGGCCGTCACTACTGGGCCCCGGCTGCTTCTGATTTTAATTAATTTCGGCAACATTACTCTACGGAAATAAAAAAATGAGAATTGCAACCAAAACACTGAATTTGATGTTGTAACCGTTTTAGGTGTAGAAAAGGTGTTTGGAATCTAAAATTGATTATTCGATGTTACGATATTCATTTTTGCATTTCCTCCTTCCTTCCTTTTTTGCTTTTCTGTTCTTTATTTTAAAGGCACATTTCTTATTTCCATACAGTAACATTGCCAAATCAAACAAAATAGCGAAATATTTGACAGATATAAGCGATGTTGCAAACTTTCTGTATAAATGCTCTTAAGTAGCACGTCGAGTGATGTTACTTGAGGTGCAACATTTAGGTCAAGTTGTAAATTGTAGGAAAACTGAAGGAAAATACGTTACGTTGGTAGGAAAATTAAAAAAACTGCTATACCCGCATTTGCCCACTGCTTCGTCTGCATGAATTTTGGTAATATAATTGACCCATGAGATCGTGGTACCAGGATAAAGTATCAAGGGTATGAACTAAATGAGTGCCAAATTTTGCCCAAATCCGTTCAGTAGTTTCTGCTTAAAAGAGTCCGTATACCTAATTAATATACCTTATCTATAATGGGTGTAAAAATACTCTTAACGAAGCCGAGTCACTTGTTCTGCACGTCACTACGATCACTTTTTTGTTCTAGACTATACCTGGGAACCTTCTTATTACGGAGATATTGGGGGTCAAAGTTATGACTTTTTGACAAGTTTTTTTTTTTTTTTAACAAGTTTTTATTGTATTTTTTTTTACTTTAAACACTTCCTCGATCCCCGTACTTTTCAACCCATCCATCAGCACAATGTTTTGAGTGTGTTACATTGAGTTCTACCACAAAACATGACTTTTCATACCAAAAAGAAAGTTGTTATAAAACCTTTTGCGTAAAGTTACTTAGTATGACGTACAGAATGCTTGGTTGACGGCTTTGTGATGAGGTTGTTTACACCCTGTATGAGTACCAAAAAAAAATGAATTTTCTCCGTTCAGTAGTTTCTGCTTTAAAGAGTCCGTATTAGTAGGTATCGTATAGTATACCGTTATAGTATAGATAGTAAAGATGACTTTTTCTAAAGTCATTTTTTTTTTTATTTATTTTGCTTATGTGTGTGTACATACACATAAGCAAAATAAATGACTGCCACACTAAACAAGAGATATTTCAACAAATTATGTCTATGCGTCACGCAGGAATAGACAATTAACGTTTATTAAAACGTTTCCACATAACGTTGACATTAAATCAGCTAGTACGTTGTCCCTTAGAGGAATGGTAGGAATTTATTATGTAAATTAAAGGAATGTTGTAATGCCATGCGAATATTTTGTCAATTTATTTGGTTTTACGTGTCACTGAAGTATTTTGTAAATATTCTTTGCCCCTAACCGCAATTTTCTATCGATTTGCAATACTACATTCTTGTATTCTGAAAAACAGCTCTTTCTGAACATCAAAATTTCACGAGACAGTTACACAAAACGATCGACCTTCAACGAGAGCGGAATATTTATAAATCAAAGCAAATACTAAGAAACTTTCATATGTAAGTTTCAGGCACATTTGAAAAACCAAAGGATGAAGCTACAAGAGGCGACTACACGAGCTAAACGCGAGTTTTATAATTACTAAAAGTATATGATTCACTGCTACAAACAAGACCAGAAAAATATATGATATTCTTCAGGATATATGCTAGCATGATACTGTTTTGAAAACATAATACAATTAATTTGGCTCGATAAAAAGAAATCACGAACTTACCTCTAAAAATATCTTTCAAACAATAGAAAACATACTAATATGCATGCGATCATTCTGATTTTTTGGCAAATAATTCTACAAGCAATATATTAGCATGATACTGTTTTAGTTTTTTAATCCAATCAATAGTTTTTTTGTAAATCGATCGAAACCACTCATTTCGCGCTATTTGGCCCGCAGTGGCTGACGTAACAACCACTTTGTAGTGCAAGCTGATTAGAACTTTATTCTAACAGCATTTCAAACGAAGTTTGAACCACCACAAATAGAGTTGCTAATTTACCTCGTATAGGCGCCTTAACTAGATAGTGCGCGTTTTATACAAGATTTTCAACTTAGTTGTAGTATGTGAGGTGGTATGTTATTATATCATTTTTAGATTTCTAAATCTCGGCCATTATAAATCAGAATCGATACTAATCTACTAGTTTGGCTGAGTTACTACCAACAGATAATCATCATCATTAACCATCATCATTCATCATTAACCATCATCATTAATAATTAACCAACAGATAATCATCATCATAATAATATCAACCAAAGACTTCCAGGAGTTCCCTAAACATCCCCCATTCCCTACAACGCTCGGTCCTGTAATAGGCTTGTGTCCTAAAAAAATCTAATTAGTCCGTCAGTTAGATTATAAAAAAATATTTGACCCGAATTTTTTTTTTGTTACATAAACCAAAATTGACGAAGATACGACGCTTTTAAAATTCGCAATACGTCACGCCGTGCTATAGTTTTTAGTGCGTTGTGACGTCACGAGCCCCCACTCCCGAGTTTTGATGCGTTTTATCTTTGTCAGTACTCAGTGATTTACAAAAACAAAAAATACGTGTCCATTATTTTCCAATACTCTAACTGACGGACTAATTAGTTTTGCAATTTATTGATGGTGGAAACTAGCCTCAGTTATCGAACCGAAGCAATAGACTAAAATTAAACGCAAGCTGTTGCACCAAAGACCAGGCAAATTGGAATGTGAGTTAGCTAAAACAGCTTTAGGTTTAAATTGGGCGAGTTTGTACTGAAGTATGCACCGACCACAGGAACAACTTCTAGTTGTTCTGTGTAAGTGAATTGTAACAATTGTGAGAAACATAACATAACATCATGACTTTAATCCACGAGGGGTTAGACAGAGGTGTACATCATAGTACACCAACATTTCGCCAGTTATGTTTAAGTCCCATCTATGCTAATATTATAAAGCAGAAGAGTTTGTTTGTTTGTTTGTTTGTTTGGTTGAACGCGCTAATCTCAGGAACTACCGGCTCGAATTGAAAAAATCTTTTTGTGTTGGATAGTCCATTTATCGAGGAAGGCTTTAGGTTAGATAACATAACGCTACGATTATTAGGAGAGGAGCAGAAATGAAAAAAGTTGCAGAAACGGGGATGTTTTTTCCTTTCGTTTTTCTCTCTGTGACGCAGACGAAGTTGCTAGCGTTGCGCGGGTCAGCTAGTGTAGGTAATAACGGGTGAGTCTTTTCCCATCAACAGGATACGTACCCAGCATATAGAATAGAATAGAATAGAATAGCCTTTATTAACAATCTTATAAACTAAGTTACACTTATTATTTACTTAGTAATAAAATTAAATGGTTCTTCAGACATCGGTTTCCGAAGATTGTTTTGCCGTAGCATAGGCCTCCCCCATATTCTTCCACTTTTCACGATCTTGGGTTTGCCTCTTCCACATTGACCCCGCTATAGCTTTGAGATCGTCAAGGTGACCTTCGTGTCGGCCGTCCTCTGTCCCTTTTGCCTTCTCTTGGGTACCACTCAGCTACTAATTTAGCCCATTTCTCCTTTTGGTCTCTTATTAACAATCCAGCATATACAGGGTGTAAACCACCTCATCACAAAGCCGTTAACCAAGCATTCTGTACATCAAACTAAGTAACTTTACGCAAAAAATGTTGCTGGGAAACAACATTTTTTTTCGAGGTTAAGTATAAATCGTGTATTGTGGTAGAACTCAATGTAACGCACTTAAAACATTGTGCTGATGGATGGATTGAATAGCAAGGGGTCGTGGAGGTGTTAAAAGTTAAAATCTTCCAAAAAAAAAAAACTTGTATTTAAAAAAAACTTATCAAAAAGTTGTAACTTTGAATGGGACCCAAGACCCTCATGCTCAGTTATAGTCTCAATTGCGACCACTATACTAACGAGGAAGTGGTTTGAGAAATAATAGCATTTTAAACCATAGAGAAACTGGTTTTATTAGGAGTGGCAGCACTTCGAAAGGGCCTAATTGATATGAGGCCTAGTACTAAATGGCATAGACACGTGGGTTTCAAAGAGGGTTCGCATTTCTATAATGACTCGTAACGGGGTTGACATAAAACATTTCGGTAGCGTATGTCAATTAAATATGACACATGGGTATCTTTGGATGAGGCCTTTACAACGAATCTGGGGTCCTTGCAAATGAAGAAAACTAACAATTAACTAACTCGCTAACACGTTCCTGCTAGAAATTAAGTAAGTACCTGTGTTTTTTCAATGTTATGCCTCGAGCGATACAACATGCATAATAGTGACGTCCGCGCACATAAGTCGTCGATTTCAAAGTCGCATCGAGGCGCCTCGTGGAGTCGTGGCTAGCTATAAACAACTTCCACTATTATTTGTATTCTTCGCTGTCATTGTCGCAAGACACGTGTCGATTCACCATGTAGCTTGTGGGCAAAGCATTAGGCTTAATTAATAGTCCTTATGAAGTTTCACAATATGAAGAAATACAGATTTCATCGATATCTTACCGTTGCACAATCGTCACCGTATCGTGACAAAACAATAGAAGAAAGATTTTATCACAATCAAATCAGACGTGAACATCTATTTCGTATCTTTAATCATTCACACAAATACGGTAACAAAACCTGATCGGACCACAAAACGATTGTCACTTGTCAACTTTTGAGCGCCTAGTACAACTTGACATTTCGTTATGGCGCTACTTTCAAAGGAAAATGTCAACCTATACGTCAAACTTATTGGTTTTTAATTTAGTACTTAATTTTGACGCGTATCAAGATATGTTGGGTACGTGTATGAGGTGAAACAAGCATCAATTATCTGACTTTCTCTTTGCTCTTGTAATGTCATTTCCTGTCGGTGTTGACTTTAATAATAGATGGCGTTTTATTAAACTTGAGTACTTGGATAAATTATTTGGAATTCTTATGATTTTCATAAGACAATTATTTATTTTGTGTTTGTATTTGGCTCTGACACTCAAAGCTACCTCATAATATTAGTTTTCCGACATTCATTCATTTTTATACATTATATCGAAATGTCTAACGCAAAAAACTAGAACACCAATGAGAAACTGTTTAAAATAGAAAATGACCATCATCTGAATGTAAAAATAAAATTCATTAAAAAAACCGCACAGTTTGCCATTTCTGTTATTTGATGCACCCAACAAAGTTAGTGGTCCATCACTTTTCACCTCTAAGACCTTAGTAACAAAGTTGAAAACTGGTCAACTGCGAACTTTGCCGATTGTCCCTACATACAAAATAATGTTACCTGCAGGAGACATTTTTACCTCATAGACAAATATTTTTTCATTTTTAATTTTTTACTAAAAAACACCCTAACCACATGAACGAAACCGTATCGAAAACAAACAAATAAAACATTTTAGTGAAAAAATTTATTTCCGTGACGGACCCAAAATATTTTTTGGAAATCTAATAGCGATGCTAAAACGTGCCAGCCTGTTAATAAAACCATCACGACTGTCCGCTACGGGGACAATTCAATTAGCGGTCGTGGCAATAGTTGTTTTTTCTAAATTTTCATCTAACCCCGCCATCCAGCCTTTTGGAACAAATGGGACTGTATATTGCAGCTATGATCTAGATGTGTTTCAATTCTAGAATTGTAGGTTTTATGCTTGCTGACTGCAGTTTTTTTGTCTGATTGTTGGCGAGGTTAAAAGGTGATCTTTAATCATCATCTGCCCAGCCTTTTCAAAATTATTTTGGAGTCGGCTTCCAGTCTAACCGCATACAGCTGAATATCAGTACTTTACGTGGAGCGAGTGCCTATCTGACCTCCACAACCCAGTTAGTAATGGGTAATACGATACTGCTTGTAACGACTGTCAAAGATCTAAAAATGACAGGTGGGAACAACGGCTTAGCATGTTTTCCGAGGCACGGAGGAAACTCGGTAAGTAATGAGTGGTCACTCATCCACAGACCAACGTAAGCAAGCACGGCGTAACCAAAAGAACGACCCGAGCGGCGGTAATTACTTAGCCACGAGTTCCTCCAAAAAGGTAATCTTTGATGCTGCAGGCTTATCTTTAAATAATTAGTAGACACGCCCAAACACGCATAAACGGTTGACGAGATATATTTATAAATTCATATAAAAAAAAAAATACGGTTTTAAATTAACGTGGTAGACGTCTTATCAATTATTATTGAAGAAAATCCATGAAAGCACAGTCCTCAGACTGTGCTTTCATGGACTTCGAAATCTTACCAAAGCCAAAGTTTACAGGAAATATGACTTGGCTTGCGATGCTATCGACATGTGGGGTCCATGAACGCTATAGTCGTTACAGCCAATGGCATAATAACCAAGAGTCTGGACGTCTAGACCAACATCTGAATAGGCTTTTCTTTAGGCAGTTGGATTAAAGGCTTATATAGCGGCAATCCTGGATACAACACGTATTGCTGGGAGGTTGCAACCTGGTTGCCAGTATCTATGTCAACAATAAAAAGGGAAGTGTCTGCTAGTCTTTGTAACGTCATAATATTAGCTATTTACTGAATGCATGTGAAAATTATATACGGCACACTAATAACAAAAACCCACTTTTTCAGATTTGGTCTGAGTGTCTTTTTGTTCCGGCAAATCTCTAAAATGGCTGGATCGATTTTGACAAAACTTTTACTGGCAGATAACTGATGTTATAAGGTCTAACTTAAGCTGCTTTCATTTTAGAAAACTGATTAGGATTCCGTGCAAAAAAATCAAACCCTTGAAATTGTTTGGAAAATCCGATTCAAAAAGACAGAAACATTTTTTTTTAATAATTTCACGCGATCGAAGGTCGCCGGCAGAAAATTTGTCTTAATGTAGATGGAATAAGGTTTATGATATAATTTGAAGATAAAACAAAAAGCGACAAATTCATTAGTAATACACTGACTACAACAAAATGAACGGTTTCATTAAAACATTTGCATGACGTACACCCAAAAATGTTGATTGAACGGAAAGCTCGACTCAGCAGTTAATTGGTCCGTCTGCGTTTTAATTGTCATATGCATTCACAAAGGGTTTTACAACTGACTGATTTGTTTCATATTCCACGTATGATTTTTGAGGCTCATTTACACGGACAAAGTTTCTTGCCTCTAAAAAGCGATCTATAGGGGAAAAAAATTTACTCGTGTAAACCGTGTACCCGTGCTCTCCACAGTCTCAACCGTAAAGGTTCTGTCAAATCAGTACATAAAAATTGCGACTCTGGACATCGGACTCTTACAGATTGTACTGAAATATTAGTTTGAGTCCAGTGTCCACAGCCGGTCTGTCCATACCGAGCTTGAATGTGATAATCGCTAAACATTTGAAAATAAAAGGGTCCACCTAAACAAGAAATCACATTTGTATTTTCGAATCACGCTTAGAAAGAATCATCAAAAATGTATGCAAGTTTTTTGTTTCGCATGATTGAAAAGACATGAGCGCGGTTATCGCTTACAAGACTCGCCGAATATTCTCGCTTAAATTCGCAAGGTCGAGATCCTCTCTTCGTGTAAATGAGCCTTTAAAATATTCCTGGTATGATTATGACCATGTTGCTGGTGTCATGTTGCATATTATTATGAAGAGATCAAAGAACGATATGACTAATGATAATCAGTTTGACATTTCGCCAGAATCTGTCGCCTTGTTGATTTTGGTTATATATGCTGATATTTGCAGACAACCACATCCGGGAAAGAGGATAATTTGCAGTTACACATTCGAAGACAAAAGAAACAACTCTTATTTTAACACATATCTATTGTCAAGTTAAAGTAATTACTTGAGTTTAAGTACATAATTACATAAGCAACCATGACAGTTCTAACTTTAAGCAATAGCGAAGAATTTGAACAAAGTAAGAACCGTCAAAAAAATCACTTTTTTTTACAGTTCTAACGTGGTTCTAACTTCTTTTACTCAAATAATCACTGGCTTGTTTAAAGATACGGGTGTAAGTCTATTTTTCAAGTTTCGAGATCATAATAATGTCTTATTTATGAGAATATCTTTATTAGTTAATTCGAATTAAAAACACTTCATTATTTATGTTTACCAACTATTTATGCAGAGCAGACAAATATAAGTTTAAACCGCAAATAATAATTCTATTAGCAAAAAGGTAGGACGGTTTCTTACTTCCCGGTTTTACAAATATTCATAAAAAGTTCACTGCGCATTGTAAAGAATTTAGCAACGATCAGTTTCCCTAATACCTACTCGTAATCGTAGTTTCAAATTAGGTTTAAATTACTGACTCTGGCTATAGATAAGTTAGCAACATGCAAAAACATATTATTATTAATAAGTCACACATAAGTCCTCTAGTGGCCCTGAGGAAATCTTGTTGTCAGTTTACGAGCAAAGACTAAAATAATTATATATAATGAGATAGACGGTACTCTCAACCGTATTTCCGTCATCATACAAGCAGCGCTCTCTATCCGTGGTGGTTAAATCAAAATCTAACAAAATAAATACAAAAAGTGTGTAGTGACCGAGGTTTGATCTTACGATCTGCAGCTCCTAAGTCGGTGGTAGTCCTCAACGGGCTACACGTTCTATTGACAATCTGCCCAAAATAGCTGTTCTATTGCATGCTATGGCAGTTGTCAGTTGGTGACAGATGGTTGATAGTGTAACCATGAATAAAATACGTCTCTATCATTGATTGATTTAAGTATTTTATTTTTTATATATTTGCTTAGATTGGTGTAGATTAAATAAATATGGTTTCTCAATCTAATTTATCAAAATTGTTATTTTCAATTAAATCTTATCACTGTTATAAAGTGGCAACCCAACCAGTAAATTATTTCATCCTCAAGGATAGCTGGCGCTAGTTTCCGTACAAAATTTTCGAGCAGGCTCCAATGTTCTAAGAGAGCGCGGCATGTTTACGAGTGAAGATTGAATGAAAATCTGTCAGTTTCATATTGTTAGAATATCATATTGTTAAAAGGGAAATGCCGAATTTCATTGAACGAATTTCACTAACCTAAACGCTACCAACTCATCTAAACCACGTTCAAGAGCTGTCAGTCTTAATATTCCATAGCAATTATAATGACACTGCTCTTGGACGCCGTTTTGTTGTCCTGATCGGGTTCAGTGACCTTTATGAAATAACCTTAAGAAGCAAAACCTTTGTGGATAAAACACGCAACTTTATGATTCCCATTTTCTAGAAATACTTAAATACCTACCTCAATAACGTTATTACAACTAAACTACAATTATTTATATTCCAATAACAAGAAATTGATGTTATTTCTCCATCTTATTACAACGAAAACATCCTTATAAAAAGCAATGATCGAATTCGACCGTTACCCATCCAATAACATTATAATTTATTTAGTTTCTTAATACTTCGTACCTGGAGACTGTACGTAAGTAAGCTGGGCTTACTTATTTCGAACTTTATCTTGATTGTAGAAGGTTTAATTTCCTCTGTGGTGTATAAAACAACATCAATAAAGTACACCTACGCACTAGCAAAGTTGTTTCTATAAGTAGTTGAAATGATAATAGAAATACTAACGTCCATAAGTTGGCCTGTCATAGTCAGAACATAAGGTTATTTTTTGTTCTTATTTAGTTTTTTTCTAGAGCTCAAGTTAAAATGGCAGCTCTAGGGTATTGTGGGGCATTATGGAGGCAAGAAATGTCTGCTTTTTTGGAAAATGGTTTTAATATGTTAAAGGTCAGTAAGAAATCTATTGTGTATACAAAATGCGTAGTATGTTATATTGTTTATTTTGTTCGTGATGTTGGTAACCTTCGCTTTATTATAGTAAAGTAGGTCTAACAGGTAATAAGGCCGTTAACACTAACACTAGGCGATACCTAAGTGGATGCTTAAATGCTCTGTGGGATTTTCAACCCTCAGCTAAGTTTTGAGAGTTGAATTTCCAACAGTTTAATAAGACTAGGTGTAGTTTAGTTGTTGTGAAAACGGGCGTTGTGCTGGTTGATGTTAACACCTACGTAAATTAGCTTCGATGTATTTATAATATTCATGAATGTTCGAAAAGGGCTAGTACCCTTTGGAAAATTTAGGTAGGTACTACTTTATTGGAATGGAACTAGACGATAGATATCTAGTTTTGGATATAAATAGAACATAGTCTATCTTTTGTTATTTTAATCTTTGGGTTTATCAGTCTGCCAAAGATTTTCGACCATTTTCTAGTAGGAAACTTAGCATAAGTATAAAACTCATCATTATCTACCTGCCCTAGTCTTATGTTACTTGGGGTCGGCAGAACACGTTTTGTTTCTTCCATTCACCTCTGTCAACTGTTATGCTTTCATTCACTGCTTTCATCATCATTATTTCAGCTGACAGACGTCCACTCACCAGATCATCTGTCCACTAGAAGGCCTTTCAACACAACTTCTTCTGGTTTTCGGTCGCCACTCCAGAACTTTTCGGCCCCATCGGCCATCCGTTCTGCGAGCACGGATGGCCGATGGGGCCGAAAACCCGGGCTACCTCGGTAACCGGTTCTCTTGCAGATGTCTTCATTTCTGATACTCCTATCATGATCAATAGAAAACTAAGATAATTTACTTGGACACCACTCGGTCAAAGCCTTTCTCCATCAGCCATCACCGCGTCTAAATAGATGTCCTGCCCAGGACTATTTGAGGACATGTAACATACTATAAACGGAAAACTTATTGCGTGTTGTCTTAAACCAAGAAAATGAACAACTATTAAATGAAAAATGATGATTATTTTGTTAGTAGGTTCAAACAAACACTTTTACTTGTTATTTTTTTAAACTAGATGGGGCCGGTGTTTCGTAACTGACTACTCTGAGAAGAAACAGCCGAAACAAACTCAGAGGCCATAGTCTCTTTTAAAGTCTAGACATAATCTTGCTCTAAGAGTTATGGAATTTAAAAAAATAGGCCTTTTTCTACAAAATTGACGCTATAGCATCTGGTAGAGCTAAAAAAGGTTATGAATTCCCAAAAAGCATTGAACAAAATTGTTTAAGTTTTGTAGTTTGAGTTGCCACTCAAAATTTCTTGCGTAAATTCTGTAACACCCTTTATACATCTCTCATCTGATACCAGCTTTCAACGTTTACTAAAGAATGCAAATTAATTCCGCAAACCAAAGCGATCCTATTTCAAAATAGAATCCTACGCATAAAATGAAGACTTATCTACCACTTACAAATGAAGAACAAATTAATACGGATTCGAAGATATTGCTTATCTTAAGAAGGAGTTGTAAAGTTAACTGAAACAAATGAGAATGTAAGTGAGATGACGGCGAGTTTTGATGGATGTCGTGGGTAATGAATGATGGATCTCTGATGGAATAATTACAAGGAACATACGCTGATATTCTGAGGGTTTATATTATGTTAAGGCGCGACTTGTTATACAAAACCGTGAATTTAGGGAACAGTTTTTTTTATAATTATAAATAGGTTTTATCGATACTATATTTGAGAGCAGCGGTGGTCCAGTGGTTGCGTAACAGTAAGTAAACAGAACCCAGACAAGGCGCATTACTTCGTTTATTTTATTTCACCACCACTGCTCTCAAAACGGTGAAGGAAAACATTGTGAGGAAACCGGCACATCCTAGAACCAAAAATTCGAAGACATGTGACATCTACCAAACCGCAATACGCCCGCGTGGTGGATTTATAGCCCATTGCCTCTCATAGAGAGTAGGCCTATGTCCCAGCTGTGGGAAAATTAATAGGCTGATGATGATGATGATGATGATACTCGTAGCATATTTGTAGGTTTTTTGTGTTTATCTGCAATCAATCCCAAACTGGATTTGACTCGCACGGGACCGGTCAATGTGGCGACACTTGGGAGAGGTCTATGTCCAGCAGTGAACGTCTTTCGACTGAAATGATGATGATGACATTTTTTTTGTTCATTCTATCCATGTTTTCCGTACAGCACGATAATAAAACATTTGTCAAATTCTTATAACATAAACTCTTATTCTGGCTCAAGTGTTTTTTTTAAGGCAAGTACGTACAGACTGTAGTATGTGTACATATCTCGTAAAACGCAAAAATGCACAGACAATTCTCGCAAACAAAATAAAAATGTATGAAGATAGCTTTGCATGCTGCATTGCGCAGCGTGATGCATAATGTGTGTACCTGGCTTTAAGGCTTTGCCTTCTGAAAACATACATGCATTTAACATTGTAGATGGGCTATAAAAGTTTGTTGTGTAAATATTTTAAGTTCGGTTATCTATTTGAAATAAAACTAGGACTTATGTACTTAGTTTTAAGGTTCTATTTACTAATACTAATTGTATTTTATCATATTTATGTTCGTTTCCTAGGTACCTACTTTCCAAGAAATTTTGTTCGGCTTCATTCTTAGTTATTTGTTGGGACATCCGACGCTTAAAAGGTTACCAAGTTTTCTACTCACTCATCAAAAAACCTACTGTTCCATACATTTTGATGGTGTAGGTATTGCATTTTTGTATCAAACAGCTGTTTTTCTTGTGTATATAAATGAAAAAAATCTATTTAAGGGGTTCGGAATGATGTTCTTATGAGTGCGTATCCAAAAAGTTGGCAATGTCGCAAATAGCTGTCAAATTTACCTATTTTATTGAATTTGGCAATATTACTGTATGGAAATAAAAAAATTGACTAACTATAGAGAACTAGATGTTAATAGTGAATTGCAATTAAAATACTGAATTTGATGTTGTAAACGTTTTTTTTAGTTGCAGAAAAGGCGTTTGGAAATTTTCCAAATAGTTTTTTCTCATCTAAAACTGATTATTTAGTAACGATGTTAAATATTGCATTTTATTATCAATATTTTAGTTCTCTAGTAAGCAATATTTTTTATGTCCTTACAGTAATATTGCAAAATAAATTAGAGTTGCCAACTCTCTGAATACGCCCTCTTAAAACGTGGCATCCATTTGTACGTCCATGTCCCCCTTCTACCCTGTATAGGTAAACCTAGTTTTATTATACAGCATCATTGCAGAATCCTTAAAGCTTCCTTTGCCATTATTTAATAGCCAGGCTCTAAGTACGCTGTGTTCAGAATAATATGCCCCATGTCAACTTGTTTGTTATTCCGCACGGGTACTAAAACTTGCCTAGGAAAAATGTTTCTACCCGGTCTAGCTTTTTCGTAGACGGGCGATAGGCAACCTGTTACACAAGAGAGGACATAGATAAATATAACAATCCCACAAAAAGGACATTTTATTCAAAGCTACATAAGCTCAATAATAAAAATAATATTCATTTATTCTCAGGCATTCATTTACCTACTGTAAATTTTGGCAAAATTATGAAAACAATTTTTTTTTAATTATTATTTTCTTAATTTTGTCTTTTATTTATGAGTTCTTATTAATGAAGCTTCTTTTCTAGATTTTTATAGCCATTAGCTACATGATCAGTGTAAAAAAACTGTTACAATCTCAAGCTACCTATAAATTATCGTTCAACGTCATCTGCCTAGTGTTTTCGCACCATATTTGTTCGGCTTCTAGTTTTAAGCAAAATACACGTTGAAATAATGACCCGAACGATTAATTTCATCCACAATCACAGGTAGCCAAAAATCCCAAATAAAACTCTTTCTCAAAACAGCCTCCCAACCAGATCTTGCCACAAAAATAAGTAAAAATCAAACAAAACAACAAAAAATCTACCGCCATTGAACACCTGCCCTAATTACGATCCCTAACGAGTAAGTATCAAACCTGTTTATTAAAAAAAATTAAACCAACTTATCGTTGCCATCCCTAAAATGATTTACAAGTCTTAGCGTCAGGGACTAAGGTCGAAACTCGCAGTTGTTTTTTGTTTTTGACGTGTGATATTTTGTTGTATGAAGACTCATCTCGATTCTTGGGATGTCTTGTGTTTTTTGGACACCGACTACTTTATAATGTCTTTTTTATTGAAAGTGTACTGCGGTCTGTTTTAGGCAGAGGGCAGATACGCTGTAATCCAATTTTGGAGTCCATTGATAAAGATTTTGATTGTCTTTTCTGAGATTTTGGGTGGAGTGGCGTTTTTGGATAAGATTAGATTGTTAATTTATTTTTATGTTAAAACGACTTTATGATGCGATGTTTGTTGTAAATGTTAAGTTTCTTACCCAGGTTTTATTTAAAACACGAAGTCACGGAGCTCGTTAAATGTTTTAAAAAAATACACATCTGTTGAATAATAAATTCAGATGTGTATTATTTTTATTACCAAAATTTAAGTTATAAATCGAGAAACATACGATAAGTTTACTCATTAATTATTACAAGAAAATAATTTAAATCTTACCTTTCATCCACGAATGAATTCTGGCAGCTCTTGTTTAAAATCCAACAAAACAGTCACAAAGTCATTCACAAGTCAAACAACACTGTCAACAAAGTACACAAAATTCCGGTACACAAAAAATAAAAAATACACAATTCCCGAAAAAAAGTTTTCATTCAAAACATTAAAAAAACACGAAACGTCACACACGATTTCAGAACTGTCAAAAAGTATTTAATTAAAAAATGAAAACAATTCTACATTGTTCTCCGGACTTGTTCCATATTTAATTTAAACTTTTTCACACAAAAAAGTCAGCACTCGTCAGCAATTTAATTTTTTATTGAGAGTAAAAAGGTTGTATATCGAAAACGGCGCGAAGCCGTTGGGCGCGAAACGTCAAAACGACATGGGACGTCCGCGTTGGCGCCTAGCTGACACCACACTGTTGGGTCCATTACAATGGATGCAGCATATTGTGGCTGTACCTTTGATAATATACATAATTGATAAACCTTTTCGGTGTTGTACAGTCGTCTGGCACGGTTTAACATATGTTCGTGAATCATGCAGGCGTGTTAGATATTTGTATTTTCCAATGTAGAAATCCGACACATACAATTTTTTTGATGCTGTTGGCCCATTAAAAAAAAAAAAAAAAATGACCATGACAACAAATTCCCAAATTTAACTTACCAAATATTTTTATCTTCATAGATTTTTCCGATAATTCTGCGAAGATTTTTTCCGAGAACTTTTACATGTTATCATAACTTAATTGAAACTTCTTGACTTTTAATTTAACTTTGAGAACATCAAGAAAATGTTTGTAACTCGTGGTCTAATTCAGTAACATAATATATACTTACATACATAATATGTTATTTTAAGTAATTATTTCAGTTATAATATTTTTAGAATTCCTTAATGTAAATAATGTTTCTTTTAAACAATATTTTTAGCAATAACTTGGACTTTTCATATTAAACATGTTTCCTTTCTTAAATACATCATACCTTTCTCCATATCTCTTCTTCTTTCTCTCTATTCACGCCTTATTCCCGTTGGGGTAAGCAGAAACTACAGAAAGAACTCTCACCTTGTCCATTTTCGTACATCTAGTCACGCACCTGACCTTTTAAAGAACCTCACCAATAAAGTTAGTCCATCTTTGACGTCCACTCCCAGTGTTACCAACTAAAAGAAAAAAAAAAAGAAATAGAATAAAATGAAATGGAATAGAATATCATATACAGATTGGCAACCCGTCAACACATAGAGCGATGTTATCGATTTTTAACCCTCTGAATGCATGCCAAACATGGTTGCTAAGTAGTGCTTTGACACAAATTGCACTGCTTTTACACCCATTATGTATTACTAGCGGACGTCACGAAGTTTTGCCCGCGTAGTACCCGTTCCCGTGGGAGTACGGGGATAAAATGTAGCCTATGTTACTTGCTGATAATGTAGCTATCCATTGCTGAAAAAAAATTTCAAATCGGTACAGAAGTTTTTAAGTTTATTCGTTACTTACATGCAAAAATACTAATCATTCCTCTTCATAATATAAGCATAGATTATAGATATACGTGTGATGGGTACAATATGCTGAGCTATAACGCCACCTAAGCTTGACTGAAGGGGTTAATAAAGCGACCTAGTTGGCATTTTGTAGAAAACTGCAAAGGCGTTTTTTTTATTTTGTATTGGCTACTGTTTGCATGTATTTGCGCTTTTTTTTAATATTTATGTAGGATTCAAATACACTATTTTATACTTCAGTGGATTATATCCGCCCGATTTTTTGTTAATGGATAAATTTTAGGTACTTAAAACTGTTAAAACAGGAGGCTGTCCTTTTTTTGAATGCAAGATCACCACCTCACTTGTAGCCTTTTCCTTATTATGTTCGGGGCAGCTTCCAATCTAATCGGATGCAGCTGAACCAGCATTTTTACATAAAGTGACTATCTGAACTCCACAACACGATTTATTAGTGGGTAAAGAGACAAGTAAGGTTTGGTAAGACTAGTAAACTAGTTGTCAGGATTTCGGGCCACCGACTACCTGTTACGACTGTCAAAGATCTACAAATGACAGCCAACGGCTTCTCGTGCTTTCCGAGGCATGGAGACAACTGAACCTAGACACGCGCGGCTAAACCTCGCAGGACTCGTGTAGAATTGTAGATCTCCTCATCACCATCTGCCTAGCCTATGTTGTGGTCGGCTTCCAGTCTAATCGGATGAAGCTGAATACTTGCATTTTACATGGAGCGACTACCTATCTGACCTCCACAACCCAGTTAATACTGGGTAATACGATACCACTTTTTATGACTGGTTGTCAGACTTTTTGGGCCACTGAAACCACTGCCAATGATGGTCAAATGACAGCCGGGATAAACTTAACGTACTTTCCGAGACACGGAGGAAAGTCGGTTTGTAAGGGTCTCCCATCAACAAACCAACCTAGGCAAGCACGGTTTAACCTAAAGATCGGTCCGAGCGGTTGTTATTTTATTTTCAGTATGCAAGTGGCAAATTGGAAAAGTTTAAATACTGCGTTTTCTCTTACATTTTCTATTTTCTTTTGGCTGGCTCTCTTTTGTCATAAAAATGCCATTGCACGCTGTCTGTTGTACTTAAGCCACGTCCACACTATGTGAATGGAAAGGACACTAAAACAACCACCCCTATGCAAGGGTACCATTCCACATACAAATCACGTAGGCAAACATTCAGACAGGACAAATATCTGTAGGCCGTACAAATGTTTGTTTCTACACGGATTTCGTGCTGGTGCCGAGGTTTATAACTCGCTTCCTGAGTAAAGATTTTTGGTTTAAAACCTATTTTTTGTTTTCAATTCAATGAATGAAACTGTTAGTTATTATTTTAATTATGGATCAAAGCTTAGAAAATAGGGAACGAGTATATTAGAGGAAGCTTGAAAGTTGCACCAGTTACAGAAAAGTTGAAACGGAATCGACTGTCGTGGTATGGGACATGTGTTGAGGCGGAATGAATCGCATGTGACTAATAGAGTGATGAATATAAAATATGTTGATGGATGGAGAGGTAGAAGAACAAAGATACGATGGATGGATTGTGTGAAGACTGATCTTAAAGGAAGAGGAGTAAATAATAGCATGTGTGTTGACAGAGGAGTATGGGAAAAAAACGTGTTGCGCTGACCCGAATTAACATGGGACAAAAGCAAGATGATGATGATCTTGAAAAATGTATACGTGGCTAAAAAACTGACCAAATGAAGACATTGCATAATATTTTCCTACACTGAACAAACCGCCATGAAGGGCGTGTAATTTTACATTCATCCCTAAAGAAAGAAAGAAAAAGCATTAATTAGCCCGCACAGGACAAAACGCATCAAAATGATCAGTGTATAAAACTTACACAGAAAAAAAAAATATTTAAAAATTAAAAGACACGAAACTCGTCTTGTACGAGGCCAAAAGGCCCTACATCATCATGATCAGCTTTCTGCTCTTTTCCCATGTTACTGAGAGTCGGCGAAATAAGTTTTATTCTTCCAATCTTGATTGATTGACGAACCGAATGGCGTAGTGGTAGTGAGGCTGCCTTACGTTCTTAGGGTCCTGGGTTCGAATCCCGGTAGGAGCAAATGTATTTGTGTGATGAGCATGAACATTTGTTTCCCAGTCATGGATGTTTATTATGTATAATAATTATGTATTTACAAACAAACGGTGGTGTCCACGATACAAGGCATGCTTAGTGTGGCACTAGATGGCGCTGTGTGTTAATGTCCAGCGATATTTATTTATTATTTATTCTTTCCTGTCAATCGTCACGCTAAAGTAGAGTACTCGTGTAACAGTCGTGAAATGGTTACAATAAACCACTCTTCCTTCTTTATTCAGCTAGCGTAATGTTATGTACACCTATCATCATTCCCATGCCCTTATCTCAATTCATTCAGCGCTTGCGCAGCATGTCTTCTTCTTCCATACTACTCTATTACTCGTCATCTGATAAGATACCAGTGGCGAGGAGTTCATACAACTCGAAACCTACCGGCTTCCCTTCGGAACATCCACTGTACTGGAGTCTACTATTGCCAAAAGTAAAACAATGTAGGTAATTCAGTTAGGACGTGATTGCCCAAACATGAGTAATACTACAAATGGTCCGGTGTATGCTTTTTTCAAACATTATTAAAAATATGCACCGGACCGGCTTACCTGTTACAAATCATTACACTTCGCTACTGTAAGATACCTCCTTTCTAGCCATATCATGCATCGTTTACACAGTTCATCCATCGTTTCCTTGGTCTTCCTCTATTCATATATCCAACCACATTCATACTCAAAACTTTTCTCACGAAATTTTCCTCATTCCTCCGCATCACATGAATTCACATGCCCATGTTATGTACCTATGTGGAAGCCATATAGACCAGGTATTTATATTGTAATGAGAACTGGATCACGTGCTTCCAAGTGACCTTGGTACAATACCTAGCGGTAATCTACTTCCTTACCGCGGCGTTTCTCGCGATCCTATTGTTTTATTCATCCGATCAACAAAGGAGGTTCTCAGTGTTTTTTCCCATCGTTTTGAGAACGTAACACCCTTTCTGACCCTTTTTTTAGGGTTCCGTAAGTGTTATTAGGAATTTGTTTGAGTTTTTAAATGATAGTGGTGTTGACAGATACAACTACAGGTAGACAGAAGCCTAAGTTATAAATCATTACTAAGTTATTATTCAAATAATCTCGGTCTCAATATGCTAAAAACCGACTTCAAAAAGAAAAAGTGAAAAATAACTTAAGCTTCTGAAGTCGGTGACGTTTGTATGATTGATTTAATTTTTTGGTCACCGACTTCAGAAGCTAAAGTTATTTTTCACTTTTTCTTTTTGAAGTCGGTTTTATTTTTTGCAAAAAAGTTTTTATTTTTCACTTTTTAGTGGTTCACATGGAAAGTGCATACCGTTACAATTACAACAAGCCCAAACACGACTAGGATACATTGTCTCATTATGGAGTTCCGTGACTCTTGGCTTCATCATCAGATCTGATGGTAGAATGGTTCTTATCAAACGCAAATGCTTCACTTGTTGTAGAAAATACCAAAATTGCTGTACGTTCTCCTATAAAATTTGAAGAGTTCCCTCGATTTCGCCAAGATTCATCAGATCCCGACTTGGCGACTATGGGACCAACTTGGAAGTATACCCTTTCAAACAAAAAAAGAATTTTTCAAATCGGTTTAGGCGTCTTCGAGTAATCGGTGAACATACATAAAAAAAAAAAAAAAAAAAAAAAAAATACATACAGTCGAATAGAGAACCTCCTCCTTTTTGGAAGTCGGTTAAAAATAGCTTTAATTCATCCTAATTTTTGCCATTTTACCCTATAATACGTTATAAGAAAGGAGGTTATGTATTCGACCGGCATCTTTATTTTCTTGTTTGGTCACCAATTACTGCATCGATTATTTTTTCATTTGGTAAAGGATGCCAGCGCGGTGGTCCCATAAACATTGAAATAACTTTGCTTCGACAGTTTATGAGTTAGCTTCTATAATAAATACAATTTTTTTCTTCTTCGTCTGTGTTAATGATCTAATATCTTTTATTTACAATATGAAATAAACACATGGCAAGAATTTATGAGGAATGAATTAGAAAAGGTAAAATGAAAACATTTTTCCATAAAACTACTACTCGACTTCGAAAAAACTCCAAGTACTTACTTGGAAAATTACTTCACTTACGGATTTAGTTTTTTTTTTTGCATAAATGTTTTTCTACATTGATTGTTAACAAGAAAACATTGCAATTCGTTTTTTTTAGCTTTCTTATCATTACATTGAGAATTTATCCTGCTTCACCCCTAGTAAGATAAAACAAAAGATGAAACAAAGCTCCAACCATGGAGTTATTTCACCCCTAAAGAAATTATTCATGCATCCTGTTTCACAAAATAATTTGGGTTGCACTTTTTGCAAGCGAACCAACAAGGCAAAAAACATGTTTAATGTGACAAAAAAAGATGTGAAACAGGATGTACGAACCTTTTGTTAATTCATATTTATGTTAGTTTAATTAAAATTCTGTGCATAATGTTTAATTAATTATGATTTGTATAAAAATACATACACCGTTTTTATTCCTGGACTACGGTGAACCAAAAAGGAGAATAATATTTTATTTTATGTGTAAAGAATTATGAGGACAAACTGTGAGGGAAAAAGATCAGAAAACTGGTGCCCTGGCACCGTGAGGCGGGGTCGCGGCAGGCCACGAAAAAGATGATGAAATGAAAGAAGGATGAACGGGATCCTGAGAAATGGAGGGAATCGAGAAGGCCTTGCCCAAGAGTGGAATAGAGAAGGCCAGGAAAAAAAACATAACTGGCCTGCAATCAGTCAAAAGCGACTTAAAACGATGTTTATCAGAAATAATTTATGACGAGATTTGTGATGTCCATTCTTTTTACAAAACGGTATCCACCTACTTAATACAATTATTTAAAGAGTTATAGATACATATATTAATTTATAGACAATAATTACCTAACCTTTCTTAATTACAAGTCTAATATCGTAAACTAAACAAAATTAAATGGAATAGCTCCCGGGCCGATTCTACTGTTATTTATCAACCAAATTAACCGTCTATAAGTTATTAGTAGAGCGGCCTAGACTTCTGACGTTATTTATAATAGATTACACTAAAACTCGTTGGGTGACCCATCATCATCTGCCTAGCCTTTTTCCAACTTTGTTGGGGTCGGCTTCCAGTCTAACCGGATGCAGCTGGATACTTGTATTTTACATGGAGCGACTGCCTATTTGACCTCCACAGCCCAGTTAGTCTTGGTAAGACTGGTTGTCAAACTTTTTTGGCCACTGACTACCTGTAACGACTGTCAAAGATCTACAAATGACAGCCGGGACCAACAGCTTAACGCTGATGTTCCAGGGTAGCCCGCGAAATTCAAATTTTATTCGTGCTAGGTTATATTCATGTTCGTATACGTGTTCGACTATGTTTGCAAAGCGCGCGTGGATTACTTCCACGCCACTATGCGCAAGAGAAGCACGTCACTGACAGACCTGATTTTAATAAATAATTTTATTTTTTTAAATTGATTATGATTCTTTTTATTAGTATTTTTATTTCATTTTTAATGTGTATTTAATTTGGTTGAATTTAGTAGATGAAATGTTTACAAATATAAAATATTGGGTATGTAATGTGACTGTATGAATTTGTGTGATTTATAAGAGTCTGTGATACTCGAATTAAAATGTTTTTTTTTTTTATTATGTTGATTTAGGAACTACTTTTTCAAGGTCAAAAACGTTCCTCGACCTTTGTGAACTTGGAGAATTGTATTGATAATGTTGATGATTATAATTCTGTAACTACATACGTCTTACAGTCGCGAACAATATTTTAATTAACACACAACCTAACACTGGCGTGCAAATTGCAAAAAACGTAAAAAAAATTGAATTCCGCGGGCTACCCTGACGCTTTCACCTTAATGTGCTTTCCGAGGCACGGAAGTCAAGGTCAAAGTCAAAGTATTTATTAGTGTGCTTTTTGGTGATACAATTGATCTTCTATTTAGGTTATAGAAACTCAAAAAATTACCCATCAGGGCATACACTATTTCACATTATAAGAATTTAAAAGTGATATTACATACAAATGAAAAATACAAAAAATCAACATCTAAAATACATTAAATTTTTAAAATAAATATTTAGATTCAAATAGATTACAGAGATTGAACACTATCATAAATTCAAATGAATACTTTTTAAAATGCAATGTCATAAATTAACAAATACTTAATACGATAAAAATTCAAATTGATAAGTAATGTCAGAGTATAATATGTCAAAATAATTACGAAATCTAAAAACAAAATATTAATCACAAATCGAAAACGGACGAAACCCGGTATGTGATGGGTGGTCAACTGGTCACCCATTCACAGACCAACCTAGGCAAGCACGGCTTAACCTAAGTGCCTAAAACCTGGTGTCAGAGTTTTCCACACAATTCAGAAGAAAAATTTAAAAATGATTTTGAACCTATCCAAAAAACCTACGGAACTCTTCACATTTAATCAACACTGACGTATTTAAACAATTTATATTGACGTCTATCTTGCTATCGGTATCCAACGATCTCAATAGCTATCGAATGTCAATAAACTTTTATTGAACTTTTCTTCCCGTTAACCTAATACAAAGGGATTATGTTCGTTTGTGTTTGTCGATCTCGGCAATTACTGCACCGATTTAGATGTTGTTTACAGTGATGGAATTTGTTGTCTATGGTATGGCCCGTACCACTACGTATGGCTGTTCTGGTGGTATTTAATGCTGATTTTGGGACAAGATAAACGTAATTAAATGATATGGCTTCCCTTTGTATTTTTGTATGAAGACCATATAACTAAAAAGACAACCTAATATTTTAAGGCATTTGAGATTAATTACATATCAAACGCATTATTTATTTTTGAGAAAAATTATAGGACCTTTGAAAGATTTTCATAAAAAATCTGAAACTACTTATAGAAAAACGGCCAAAGCAGTAGAACTAAGAAAGGCTTAAAAAAAAGTTTTTTTTTTTGTTGTTTCGCTTGGTTGAGCCTAGGTTTCTAGTCTAATCACCGTCAGACATCATAAAATAAAAATAAATAAAATAAGTTTATTACGTATCAATTTGTGTTACATTGCATGTCAAGGAGTCTCCATTTAGGCATAAAAATGCCTGTAGTTGAAGGCTCCTCTATCATGAAAGTAATTAACATCACATTTACCACCATGAGGTCCCACCACTTCATAAAATATATAACACGAAACCCATACTTTATAACTGGCCTAGCCTCTAATGAATGCGGTGTGAAGATACTTACTTGTACTCTAATTACACGAGTAACTAACCGACAAGTTTGTAGCGTACGGTTAACGAACAACCGAAATTTAAAATACCTAGCCAACAAATGAGTATGTACAGCAATAGCATTAATGTAATCTATACTAATATCTACACTAATATTATAAAGAGGAAAACTTTGTTTGTTTGTTTGTTTGGTTGTAATGAATAGGCTTAAAAACTACTGGACCGTTTTTAAAAATTCTTTCACCATTCGAAAGCTACATTATCCACGAGTAACATAGGATATATTTTATCCCCGTACTCCCACGGGAACGGGAACTATGCGGGTGAAACCGCGGGACGTCCGCTAGTAATATATATATTAGTCTGTAAGGTATCTGTGATATGGGTCTTTTGTTACCCGAATTAGGTATATATGTCACCGTAAAATTGTCAAACACGTTATATTACAATATAACGTGTGTCTCTCTAGCGATATTGTAAACTCTCGAAATATTGTCAACTGAACATACGGAAGTATCTCTGCCCCCATAATCGGGACTTGGGGCACCCCCCCCGTTAGGTTAGTTAGGTTCCTTTAAACCCTGCACTCGGAAATAGCCCCGCGAAGCGGGGCTCCGTCGACTACGCTTTTTAGGGGAATATAAAGTGTTTTAAGGTTAGGTTATATTAATCGGTATTTCTCAGGAATGGTACATTATCTTTTCATGAGAGTGGTACCACTGGGCAAAGGGGACCTCTCCTTCCCTCCACACCGCGTGAGTTGACTACCATTGCATGCATTTCACGAAAAATAATGCGTTTTGTTGTAAGCAGTATGTTCGTTTGACAATATTTCGAGATTTTACAATATCGCCAGAGATATTACAATATAACGTATTTGACAATTTTACGGTGACATATCCTATATATGTAATACAGAGGAAAGATTTGTATTTTTGTATGTAACGAATAAACTTAAAAACTACTCCATCGATTTGAAAAATTCTTGCAGCGATGGATAGCTTCATTATCAGCGAGCAATATAAGCTAAATTTCATCCCCGTACGCTCCCACAGGAACGCGAACTATGCGGGTAAAACCGCGTGACGTCCGCTAGTACTAGAAAGAAAGAAAGAAAGAAAAAGCATTTATTAGCCCGACAGGACAACAAATAAAAAAAAATGGTAAAATTGTGATTATAACACTAGTTTACAGTAAACATAGTGAGAGAAAAAAAACAAAATAACAAAGTCATAACAAAAAACAAACAAAACAAAATAAATAACAGAATTTGTCCTATAAAACCGACTTCAAAAAAAAAAAAAGTGAAAAATAACTTTAGCTTCTGAAGTCGAGTGATTTAGTTTTTTTGTCACCGACTTCAGAAGCTAAAGTTATTTTTCACTTTTTTTTTTGAAGTCGGTTTTATTTTTTGCAAAAAAGTTTTTATTTTTCACTTTTTAGTGGTTCTCATATGCTTGATATACATGGAAAGTGCATACCGTTACAATTACATCAAGCCCAAACACGACTAGGGTACATTGTCTCATTATGGAGTTCCGTGACTCTTGGTTTCATCATCAGATCTGATGGTAGAATGGTTCTTATCAAACGCAAATGCTTGACTTGTTTGTTGTAGAAAATACCAAAATCGCAACACGTTTTCATATAAAATTGGAAGAGTTCCCTTGATTTCGCCAAGATTCCATCATCAGATCCCGACCTGGTGGCTATGGGACCATTTGGAAAGAATACCCTTTCCAACAAAAAAAGAATTTTCTAAATCGGTTGGCAAGCGACGGAGTTATGCCCGAACAAACATAAAAAAAAAAAATAATAGAAACATCCGAATTGAGAACCTCCTCCTTTTTTAGAAGTCGGTTAAAAAGACCAAAAATCTCAGCATGGTGCTGTAACATTTAAAAAAAAAACGTCACAGCGCTGATATTCTGACAGGGCCCAAAGTGATGCCACTTAGTACTAATAATAAACCTGCGATACTTGTGGACAAGGTTCGTTCGTATTGCTCGTTCGTATTGTTCAGGAGGTTATCTAGAGTCCTGTACTGCCGGTAGCTTGGACCCTGTTCTTCGTACCTATGTCTTCTCTGGCACAGCTAAGCAGCTTTATGTTCAAGGTATGGAATTTTACCTTACTTTATTTTATAAATTGACGCAGTTTCCATGTTAGGCAAAGGTTTTCCCCGAAGGATATGAAACCTCTTTGTGTGGAGCTGTCCTTGGCAAACCATTTCCGATTTTTTTTAGACCAAAGTGACTTTATGCAGAGACTAAATCCTTTTTACCTAGGGTTGCCATACGTTCGGAATTTTTCGGACAAGTCCGGAATTAAAGGAAAGTAACCATAATGCGGGGGGAATTCTAATAAGTCCGGAAATCCTAAATTTTAAAACCTTCTATCTTACTACTATTATAAATGTGAAAATTTGTGTCTATTACTCTTTCATCCAAAATCTTCTGAACGGATTTGGACTGGCGTCTGGTAACCGAAACAATGAAACTGAACTAGATTGCCCGTACTCCAACTCGTTCATTTAGACTTGGTCGTTCGTCCGAATTCCATAGGTAACCGAATTCGGACGAACGACCAAGTGCAATTGCGTCAAAGATACCAGTTCACTGTTTTAGACTTTCACGGTTTTTCACTACACTTAAAGTACTTAGGGGATTATATCCGTGATTTTCTTTTGGTTTTTCGAGCACCCGATATTTCGACGCCGCACAGACAGGTATTTGACCCTAAAAGCTGGCCAAAATCGATTTTTTTTATATTAGTTCTACTCCCTCTAAGCCATTGTTTCCTAAAACAAGGATAACCGCTCCAAACAATAGCAAAAAACACAAAGTGCTAGCCCCTTCCAGTACGTCGTGGGCTCAGTCGGAAGTTACCGTTCGCCAAAAGTGTTCGTGTGATTGTTCGATGCGCTCAGATTTCGTTGTTTTAAAATATTTGCCATCTTGTAACTGAACGATTTTGTGTTGGTTTTCATTATGGATTGTGCACAACCAGGTATGTATTTTATTTGGCACTTACTTTTAACAAGTAATCTATAGCTTTTCTTAATTTATACCCTTGAGAAGTAAGCCCCAAGAAACTGCTTTTAAAAAACACATTTTGGAAGATCAAAGGGAGTTTTAATATATTTCTCATCATTTCTAAGCCAAAATTGTAATGATTAGCTTTAGAATAGACCTTTAAGGAGGTATTTAAGTACGAAATAACCGCCCCAAAGTGCCCCTCTATTTTTGGTGATTTTTTTCCCTAGACACGCTCGATACTCAGTAATTGAAGTTTTACTTATATTTGGTGTATTTTTGTTATAGGCTCTTCTGGAATGAGAGTTATGACTCGAAATGATTTGTTTAATATAATGGAACGCTCAAATACCTCAACTTTTGATGAAAAGTTGCAATGTATGGAGCGGGAACTGCTCAATCAATATGCAGAAAATGACCAAAATATTGCTGATGTAAAGCAAAAACTATCGATCATCAGACATCAATTTAAACAAAAATGGTTAGCTGCTCGCAAAACAAAGGCGAGATTCCTAGAAAACAATGCCGAGTGGCTTAAAGGATGCATATCGCTACCGAAAGCAGGTAGGTGATACTCAAATTCCATTACTTCTATTGTATTGTTATGCTTTGAAGTATTTTGTTTACCCGCACAATAAGTAGTTTTTAACTTAAATTTTAATTTTAGAGTTAGTAATATAAAGTATTTGTTTGAGTACATCTATTGTTTTTTGTTGTAGGAGAAAGTCCCGGTCGACCTCAAAAATCGTTTTTAGAGTTGAGTGAAAGAAGCAAAAGACGTAAAACTAAAGAACTAAGATCATCTGACACAGATGAATTGACGTATGCAACACAGATGAAATTACGGGAGACGGGCAAAGTAGATGCATCAAAAATCGTAAAAGATTTAACAAAAAGTCCCAGAAGAGCAAGGAAATATGCGGTAGCTATGAAAAAAAGCACCTACGAAGAAGATCAGGAGAAATCAAAAAGATTAGCACATTCACGTGCATTGTTTATGTTTGTTGAAGCGGGACTAACACAGGCCCAATATGAAGTAGTACGAGATACTAATCCAAGTTTTTATCCGTGCTATTCGATTTTGAAAAAGTTAAAAAAAGATTGCTATCCTGAAATCCACAGAGTAACTGAAACGTGCGCTGAAGTACAGGTTCAAAATCTCATGGATCACACGGCACGACGACTGATTTTACATCTTGGTGAGGCAGTGGAACAATTGAGTGAAGCAGAAAAACAATCATTAGTATTAATAAGTAAATGGGGCTGCGATGGATCTCAACAGATGCAGTACAAAATGAAATTTGAAAATGAAGCCGATTCGGACGCAAACATATTCCAAAGTTCCATGGTACCGCTTCAGTTGATTTTCGGACCGGAAAGAAAAATACTGTGGCAAAATCCTACCCCATCTTCACCACGGTATTGTCGGCCAATAAGAATAAGATTCATAAAAGAAACTACAGATGTGACAAATGAAGAGATTGACTATATTAAATCGCAAATAACAGCGCTCACTAAAAGCGAAGTCGACAGCTTTTCCATCAAGCATAAAATGCTTTTCACCATGATTGATGGAAAAGTATGCAATGCTGCTACGCATACTAAATCAACCATGAGGTGCTACATATGCGGCGCCACGTCATTACAGTTTAATGATTTGGAGAAGGAGAGACCATGCAAAAAAGAAAACCTAGAATTCGGCTTATCTTTGTTGCATGCTCGGATAAGATTTTTTGAGAGCATTTTACATGTGGCCTATAGATTGCCCGTAAAAAAATGGAACGTTCGCCTTACTGCCGAGGAAAAGCAAGCAGTGGAAAATAAAAAAAAAGAAATCCAAGATAAGTTCCGGGAGAAACTCGGTCTGTTGGTGGATATACCAAAAGCCAACTTTGGAAATACCAATGACGGAAACACTAGCAGACGTTTTTTTGAAAATTTCGAAGTATCAGCGACAATTACGGGGATAGACGTAAATTTAATTTATAGATTAAAAGTGATTTTGGACACATTATGCTGTGGTTTAAAAATAAACTGCGAGATGTTTGAAAGATATTGCCAAGAAACGGCAAAGTTGTACGTTTCTTTGTATAAGTTTTACCCTATGTCTCCGACATTGCATAAAGTGTTGCGTCATGGGGCTTCAGTGGTAAGGGAAGCAATTCTTCCCATTGGACAACTGTCCGAAGAAGCGGCAGAAGCCCGCAACAAACACATTAGGATGTTCCGGCTCAACTACGCCCGAAAGTTTTCCCGGGTTGATTGCAACGCAGATGTTTTTAACAGGCTCCTCTTAACTTCCGACCCTGTCCTGACGGGCATGAGGAAGAGGAAGAATAAAAAAAATCTGTCACTTTCGAATGATGTTTTAAATCTGCTACTAGAAAGTGACATTTTAAATTTAAGTTTTGATGAAGACGACGAAAATGAAGAATAAATGCTTGTTTATATTACATACGCTTTTTTTTACCTTTTCCAAGCTAAAACTAAAATAAAACATCGTTTGACAGCCATTAGGCGTACCAAATATTTTTGGCCAACTTTTAGGACCAAATACCTGTCTGTGCGCCGTTGCAATCATCATGATCGCGGGAATACTGAAGAGGTATGCGGGCCCGTAAGTACTTTAAGTGTAAAGATACCAGTTGTTTAGCTGAGGTCTTTCATTGCGATTGCTGCTGCGGTTGCGGTGGCCTTTGAAAAAAAAACCTCAATGGACAGTCTTCACTCAGCCTGCTCACAGCCTAAAGTCCTCAAACTATAGTTATACTCTCCATACAAAATGATAAACAACAAATTAATTACTTCAAACTACACTAGAAATGAAGTCATTAGAATTAAATCAACTCTTAAGTGTTTGCCGTGACTTAAATGTACTTGCTTAAGTTATTATCACGCTCGTTTTATTTGTGGGAGATCCAGAGTGCTTCAGAGTTAATTATGTGGCTTTTAAAATGCTTTGCTTTGTGCCTTTGATTAGTTAGACACGTTTATAAATATTTCATGGTAATTGTTTGTATTCATTAGTAATGTTTTTGTGAAGATTGACATAACATAACATCACATATAGAGATCTACGTTAGGGAATGGGCAATTATAGTACTTTCTCCAGTTATTATGCCTTGTGACTGTGGCTGTAGCTTTGCCTTTATGGATTTTTGATATTCAAAAGTGCCGTAATCGGTCTAATTGAAATAAATGCTTTGAGTTTGAGTTTGACACCTGTAATCCCCGAAAGGTTAGGCAGAAGTGTATCTATTAGGACACCCACCTTTAAGTTCATACGTACGGTATGTTAACGGTCGATTTAAACGTGTGTGCAAAATTTACTTCAATATTACTACTCTGAAAAACCGCCGTTAAGGTAAACATCGCGAGGAAACTAGTACGTCCTGGAAACAAAAATTCAAAGAGTTGTGAGGTGTCTACCGACCTGGTCAAAACCCGCGTAGTGAATGAAGGCGCCGTCGTACCTCTAACAACGAAAGTCTAGTAGTCAGAAATTACTAGAACCAGTTTAGTAATTTCCCACTGCATTATGTGCATCCTTTATTAATTGATAAGTAAAGTATATAGGTGAAAAGAGCTCATGAAAGGAATTAAATAAATATCGCTGGACATTACACACAGCGCCATCTAGTGCCACACTAAGCAAGGCTTGTGTCGTGGACACCAGATAGTTGATATACTACTTGGAGAAGATCTTTGCCCAGCAGTTAGCCAGTACAGGCTAATAAAAAAGTAATGTATCAGCTTTTTCACTAACAAGGTTAAAATTGTTTAAATCCAGCTCAATTCAGTGTATCTGTAAACTCATGAAAAGCTTAGACGAAACGATTTTAAAATTGTAAATGTTCGATTCACATGCAATTTTACAGAGTTAAAGTTAAGATTTTTGTATAAATAGGTTATTACATTTTTGGGCTTGTTACAGAAAGAAGAAGTCAATTAAGCTTTTTAATTATGACGATTTTTTTTCAAGAGTCCGATAGGCCTTAAGCTTGATTTGATAAATCTTAGTAAATTATTTCGTCGGCATCCATCACGGTAGCATACGTAGACGCTTATTAATTTCATCAACAATTGTCACGCCGGTGTTCTTTGAAACAAAATGTTGTAGGGAAACCTCGTACTTTCGATTCAAAAATCGTTTGAATGTAAGTTACATTTTCTTCTCATGTTCCTACTAGGACCTCTTGTTTAACGTTTTCCACACGTCTGCCACCTTGCCTTGTGTGAGAACATTCTTTGTATTTGCAGCCACGCAGCTATCGGGCTCAACTTGAAACTTGCTCAAATACTCGTCGCAAACTTAACCCTGCGAGTGAAAGAAGACACGCTGTATTTCTTTGTGTTTAAATGCGCGTAAGCTGTTTGTTTGATCAAGATAAATAGCTCTTTTCACTTCTCATGCTCTAAAAATACACCAATATAGCCCTACGAAGCTAGTAATTACTTTTTTAATTTCCTTCATGTGACATAGACAAACTCAAACAGCCAGTAAATATACTATTATCTGTGGAGAGTGGAACATATTTCTTCATTGCGAAAATGTTGAGAATTTTAGTTCCATGGATTTTCCTCAAAGAAGGTGGCGCCATGTGTTTTAAATTGATAATCTGTGACTGGTTTAGAAGAAAAAACTGATCGCAAAATTTCTAAATTTTTTGTCGAGGGTGTGTTTTTAATAAATACATTTAAGTAATCGGGATTTACAGTGACAGTGAAGAACTTAAGGTAGCAACGAGCAAAAGGCAAAATAGATAATATTTTGCCGCCAAAATCACGGTACTAAATTACCTATTTTTCTAGCACTCAAAGTGAAAAGTATAGTTTTCACCTCGAGACTACACGCCAACTTAATATACCCTCGCTTTCATTGACTCCCTCGCACGCTCGGGACTCAAACCACCTCTGATATATTATGGCTTCGTTTAGTCCCTTGATATAAAATATATTATTATTATTGAGCCATCTCAACATGAATGATGTAACCAAGATTTTATAACAACATTTTGATTTAAAAGAGTGTCCATAGAGTTTCATGCCCTTTCTTCTCCATAGAGATCTACGCTAGGGAATGGGCAACTACATTACTTGCACAGTTTTTATGCCTTGTGACTGGGACTGTAGCTTCATTTTATGTTCATTTGTTTCGACAATTCAAAAGTGCCTGTAACTGGCCTACCTGAAGTAAATGCTTTGATTTTGCTAAATCACAAAATTCATTTTTAATAGACTTTTTCAGGGTAGCTAGAATTAGTCGTTAAAAAGGAAGAAAAAAACCTATCTGTAAATGTATGCCATAAATCGGGTCAAAATCAAGTTCATATAAGTATACACTTAAACTTATCACTTACGGGATATTTTCGTGATTGTTATTTAATATCGGGAGCTGAAAATAAACTTATAGTTACTCGGTAATAAGTTTATCATAGTTTATGTTACATCATCTTCCTTCTTTTGCCTCATGTTACTTCTCCATTCTCTTTCCGTCTCCGTCTTCTTCTCGTTTCTTCCATTCTCCCCTCACGTAATCATTTACTATTTTTTCTCTCATATCATTATTCCTTTCACAATTCATCCATCTTTTCCTTGGTCTTCCTCTTCCTCTCCATCCATCTAAATTTATAGATCTAGTTATAGAACAAGCAAACGAAACTCAAACTATACCCTCCCAATAAATTACAACACACATTTTCATCCCACAAACAAACCTTATAAACTGCAACAAAATAAAAATAAAACATCTTCCTCCGATCATTCACCTAACTTGAAGCTATTCCTGTGTTTATTAAGACAGTTATTTTCAGCCAGACTCAACGGCAACTGGCTAGAATTCAGTCTGCATCGAGGAGTTATAAGTTTGTAACGAAAATGTGTTAGAACGAGTGAAATATTTGTGGGTAGTGGATACTTAGACGGAAACATAAAAAGCATTGCGAAACTAAATGTTCTGAAAGGTTTTTGATTTAAAAGAGCATTGCAGTATCAAAAGATAGGTGAACGTCTCTTTCTGGTATGATCTTCTAGCAAAGGATGGCTGTAGTTAATGATTAGCACACCACCGCGGCACCGGCGTAAAAATATCCTTAACGAAGCGGAAACGCATTTATTGTCTATTATTTCTTTTGTTTTGGAACATACGTGAACTGTTTTAGTTGCTTGTGAGTTATTGGAAGTCAAATTTCCAACTTTTTCACAAGATTGTAGTGTTTTAACTTTAGCTTAAAAATTCATTCTTTCTCCCGTACTCTATTCAAAACATCCATCAGTATAATGTTTTGAGTGCGTTACATTGAGTTATATTCTGTTCTATATTAAAACGTGATTCTTCAGCCCAAAAAAAGGCGTTTCCCAGCAATATTATGGTAGAGTTACTTAGTTTAATGTACAGATTTCTTGGTTGCCGGCTTTGTCAAGGGTTCATTTACATCTTGTTTTAAATTTCCATAAATCTTAGACAACACTATCTAACTTTGAACTACAATAACACGTTCTCGTGACATGTTTTGATACTCGTTAAGTATGCATCTTTAAAAGAACGAAACTTCACACCAATTTAATAATATTTGCCAGTCTCACAAATCAAGCTAAATCGCAAAAAAACAAATGACAACGCTCCTCGTATTCACTATTCACCATAGAACTTAACAACCCCGTAGAACCAAGCCAGGTATTTCTGCCAGACTGTTTGGCTATAACTCAGTCTGCATTCAGACTATTTTTGTCTGTAATGCCCATTTGTTATTCAGTGATAGTTCTAGTCCTGTTTTACAACTGAAAAAGATCGGAGTTTGTGACAGATTGATTGGGAGTATTCCATTTTTGGGCGGTGCTTAAGTTTATTGAGTATACTGATTGATAGATTTGGCTTTTAGAAGGCTATTACATTTTTTCTTGTGTTTGAGTGTTTTGGAGTAACTCTCAAATACAAGAAAAATTGTGATATTTATTTTGAACACTCCCAAGAGAAATAATCAAACTTTCTCGGGCATATTAATTTGTTTTCCATATCTAAACTAAACTCTCAGTCTAGATGTGTGATTATGGTTTATATTGTGAAATATTGTGATAGCTCTCTTAACTCCTTGAAAGCCTGGTCTTGTCTGTGAAAAACTGACAGAACCTTAGATACCTATAAAAATAAACATAAATTATACATAGTTATACCAACGCCTTGGATCGGAAGACCGATCAGAACAGTAAATAAACAAATGAATAACAATTTTTCAAAAATGATCAGCCGGAAATGTTAGCATTGCAGGGCCACAGGCTTCGAGGGAGTGGTTATAACCTATCTACCAGGCTAATAGAGGGTTGATAGGGTTACCAGTACCACTAAGCCACCATTACTAACAACAAATAATTTCAAGAAACATCAAATTCTTAGTAAATCTGATTAAATATTTCACAATGCTTCTCTGAATTCGACTAATTGGATCAAAGTTCATGACTCCAACGTTAGAAATTCTTAATACAGATTGTAAACCTTGCAATTTACGAAGAATTTGTAGTAAGAAATGTATTTGCAACATCATTAAAAATAATGTATTCAGCTTTAAAAGTAAATAGACAAGTTTTTGCTAAGTCATTGGTATATCAGTGTTAAATACAGCGTGATGTTAGTGATGATACATCAGATTTCTTACAAAGACATCGTGTTTTTATCCTCAGGTGATTATGCAGAGGTTTTAGATCATTTATCTACGTTAAATGATAAAGGCATACGTTATTTTGTTGAGGGGCCGGCGGAGCATGCGTATTTCATACAAACGTAATACCAAAATAATTTGTAAATCAAACATATTCTTAAGGTAGTGTGTATTTATTTTGATTGGATTACAGAATATCTATGTTCCCAAATATATTTTTTGAGAGGACAATGGTACAAAGACGAGATATGAGGAATTTAAAATTTCCATAGAAAACTTATTTTTCTTATAACTCTTGTTATAATCAGTATCCAATCAAAATATATATTTGGGAACCTAGATATTCTGTAATTCAATCGAAATAAATACACACTACCTTAAGAATATGTTTAATTTACAAATTATTTTGGTATTACGTTTGTATGAAATACGCATGCTCCGCAGGCGTCTTAAGCGAGACTTTTGATTTTGCCATCCATTAAAATTGTATGGAGCTCTTAAATAAGACATTTTGTTTAATGAACCTTTCAGCACCATTATAGGGTCACATCCACGGAAAGAGATCATCATTATCCACAGTCTGACTTCACCCACTGCTGGGTATAGGCCACTCTTTGCTTGTGTCAAGCTCCACGCTCTTTTGCCAGCCCCATCCAGGATATTCCCGCATTAGCAATTAAGAAGTAAGTCTCTCGATTTCCCCAATTGTACACCACTAAGCCTGTTCCACGGCCACTGTTATCCCTCCTTCTATACTGCCTGATATCTATCCTACTTAGATCGCCACTCCACCTAGTGTGGATAAAAAGGATAAAATCTAATTGTTAGTAAGAATTGTTGTCATCCAACGTGGCAATGCTGACAGTATTCTGGGCACTTTTCTTATTGACTTGTTTTAACCCTTTTGATATTTCTACGTTTTCATCATTATTTTATATGTGTAGTTTGTAAATAATGTACCTACGAGTAAGTACACATAGATGTACCTAATAAATAAGATTTATTGTTAAAAACACTATGTAAATTGTATCTATTGTTAGTTTTAAGACGAGAATTGGCAACAGTACCTTTAACTAGATAGCTATTGTAATAAGAAAGGCTGTATTCCTCAGAAGTCCCACAAAACCACTGATTAATCATCTGATGATATCTCAGTCTAGAAAAGTTCGTAGCTGAATGCAGTCTTGTACAAAGCTACACTATAAACAGCAATAACTTAGCTTGAAATAACTGACAGATAGCCTATTCCATATCCGATACGCACACATAGGAAGAAACAAATAAGATGATCGGACTTTAAACTCTAAACAAACCGCCATATCTTCAAAAAACCCATTCAAACCACCCATTCATTCAAATGTTAACACATTAGTGTCAATATCGTAACACAAAAGATTACACGCTACTGTTTACAATACCAAAAACGAAACACAATGAGAAATAAATCCCGCTAAAGCTATACCAACACAAAGTTGCAAGTAACCCTTTAAAATCGTTGCACCTTCAGAAGCCTTACTACCTTTCTTATTATAACTGGATTTATTAAATAAAACAAGCAAGGCAGGGTTATGTTTCTATCTCTTTCCCCCGCCACGCGACCGTATACCTCACCCTTTCTAACTTGAGAACAATTTCAAAGTCTATCCCTCTCACACGGCACGCTTATATCTTCGTCTTTGTCTTTCTGGGTGAATGCACGATACATCCGTTGGAAACTGGTCTAAGAAGTGACAGGTGTAAAAACAAGTCGATCTCGAGTCTCGAAGAGAATTCTTTGACCAGTCCAGCCAAGCAACAGATGGTCACAGGTATCTATAAGTAGATATTGTCTGCAACGTTTTTTTTTCGTATGAAAAAGAAACATTTGCATGCGTTTCTGTGAGCCTGGTAATTGCGTTGCCTTGACTGTAATAATAAGAGCTTAGGAATTTTATGACGCTTTTGAAGTTAATATGAAGTTAATAATGACAAGAGGGATACTATTATCAATTATGTTTAAGTGTGGTGTTATGGAGAAACGCTTCTAGTGTTAAATATAAACTGAAGAGGCTATTTTAACAATATAGGTACATAATTTATAGGTAATTGAAATCGCTAGTCGTGACAGTCTGTTTAATCCATTTTACTTCTGAACTGCACAACGGATTTTGATACGATTTGAAGCGCCAGGGTAGCCCGCATATTTCTTTTTTCAAATTGCAAGTCATTCTCAGGATGTATGATTATTCACGAAAACGTCATTCAATGGTATTAAATGAACTTAGAGGTTTGTATTGATGATTATAATTCTGTAATGTCATATTTGTTACTGTCGTGAATGATATCATTCATATAATAGTCATCATACAACCCTGACACCGACCTGCAAATTGCAAGAAAACGTAAGAAAATTTTACTTTCGCGGACTATTCGGGCGTTTCCAAGAATCATTTTCCAATGACACATTCTGCTTTTAATATTAATCAATCTTGATGTTCAATTAAGTCGTAAAAGTGCAAAGAAGGAGTTGTTAGTACAATAGAAATGAAATATTGCGTAAGTGCGATCTTAAAGCTAAATGGGTAAAGCTAATAAGTCTTTTCAATAGAATTCAATTTTTATACTAGAGGCGTTGATTTTAGAGTCAAAAACAGTTTTATCTAAGCAAGCTGTTGCCCGCGACTTAGTTTGCGTGGGTGCTACGATTTTGTACAACCTTAAATCGTTGAACTACTGGGAAAAAAACCACTAGATCTACCGTAGAACAATGTAGTAGAACTAGTGGGAATGATTCGAAATATTCGGTGGTACACAAATGTTAATAATAAATATCGCTGAACATTACACACCGCGTCATCTAGTGCCACACTAAGCAACGAGGCTTGTGTCGTGGACACAAGATACTTGATATAGGCACTACATAGATACTTTTTAACCGACTTCTAAAAAGAGGAGGTTATCAATTCGTCTGTATGTTTTTTTTTTTTTTTTTTTTTTTTTGTGTTTGTTACCTCATAACTTTCGACTGAGTTAACCGATTTTGATGATTTTTTTTTTATTTGAAAGCTGGTGCTTCCCATGTGGTCCCATTTTATTTTGCTGAAGATCTGATTCTGGTCTTCGGAGATATACAATGGAACTCTTCAAAAATACACGGCAAATCTGCAGTAACTGCTGCAATCGCTTGAATGTTTATTGTTTATACAAAATCATGACGTAACATCACGCCTGTATGCTCTGAGGGGTACGCAGAAGTGTACAATATTCCCAGATTTCGACAGTTAGGTGTATTAAGTTTCATTTATTGGGGATAAGCCTATTACCTTGACATGTATTGTTATTTTATTGGCAAGGGTACCTACTTCAAGGGTAGTTTGATGAGAATTTGGTTAGGTTCTGGTTATGGGATCCATGACAAAGGAACGGAACTCTTCAATTCTTAGAAGCAAATTAACGATACTCGGCCAAATCTTTTAAAGGCTATCCGGATATTTGAGTCACGTACCATAACGTCGTTATTAACCGACTTCAAAAAGGAGGAGGTTCTCAATTCAATGTTCCCCGATTACTCGAAGATGACTGGACCGAATTTGTTTTTTAATTGTTTGAAAGGGTATACTTCCCAGAAGGTCCCATAATCATCAAGTCAGGATCCTGATAGTGGGATCCTGGAGAAATAGAGGGAACTCTTCAAATTTTATAGGCACACCAGAAGAAGTTGGGAAGTTTTAGAAAGAGTACTTTCTCGGAGTGATCCCATTTAAATTTGGTAAAGATTAGATGAAGAACTTCGGAGAAAGGCAACGGAACTCCTCATTAAATGTAGTAAATGTGTGTCTCTTACTGGGATTGCTGAAATCTCATGTCTGTCTATTGTTTACACCAGTTCATAATAAAAAATCACGCTGGTACGCTGTAAAAGGGTATGCACATGTGAACCACTAAAAAGTGAAAAATAAAAACTTTTTTGCAAAAAATTAAACCGACTTCACACAAAAAAGTGAAAAATAACTTTAGCTTCAGAAGTCGGTGACAAAAAAACTAAATCAATCAAATAAAGGTCACCGACTTCTGAAGCTAAAGTTATTTTTCACTTTTTTGTGTGAAGTCGGTTTAATTTTTTGCAAAAAAGTTTTTGTTTGTAAATACATACTTATTATATAAATGTAAACATCCATGACTCGATAACAAATGCACACAAACATTTGCTTCTACCGGGGTTCGATCCCAGGACCCTAAGAACGTAAGGCAGCCTCACTACCACTGCGCCATTCGGGTCTTCAGTAAAAAAAAAAACGAATTAATGCTGACGAAGGTGGAATGGGGCCGCTGGTAAATAAAAAAAAATCTTAAATGATTTTGATTTTGAAACGAAAACTAGGCGAAATATTAATATTTTAACTTGTAAAGCAGAACGACAATGAATTCAATCAAAACTTACTGGTTTTACAATTCTCCGTGATCCGCCACCTACGCGAAACAAACAGGATAATCATAATAATCACACCATAAAACAGCAAAATTATTTTTAATCTCACCTTTAATCTCATAATAACAAGATATCTTTCTGAATAGAAAACATTCCTCATATCTTAGAGTTATAATACCTTGGCGTCGCTTATATAAGAAAGAACTATGTCATAATTACATTCTTTTTAGATCATGTAAGTTATCTTTTCTAAGAATAATTTTCTAATACATATAGATTGCCTTTTTTTTCTTGTAAAATGTCTAGACTGAGTGTAATAAAATAGAATACGCGTAGGAGGAACCCGGTTTTAAAGGCAATTGCCCATTTATGGCCACGAAACGCACACGAAAAGGATATGATAATTTAATTTGAATTATCAATATAGACATTATATCTTTTATTTTAAGAGTAAGCAATAATTTAACGAAATTAATAAGTTTTGAAATTATTAGAATGTGGTATCAACAAAACACCGGCACGGAAGTGTTGCCATTTTAAAAAAGAAACTAATCTATATCGATTTTCGATACGTTTTTTAATCAAGTGACAGTAATCGACATAAAAACGTACCGTTTCTGACAAATTGTGAAAAATTGGATGGTGCCTTTAAAGGAAGTTGGAGAATATACATGTTATTGTCATCAAGTGAAATCAAATTAAAATTATTATCTATCAAAATCATTAAGGTATCGATTTTTATTTAATTGCAATGGCAACCGCTCCCTGATTTAAAAACAAAATAGTTTATTGTTGTCGAACAAATTACAAACGTCACATAAATCATAGATAACTGCACAACGTAAACTTTTGACTCGTTTGTTCGTTTGTTGTCTAGTCCTTTTTGTTGGTATTCTGGATTTTATATCAAACCAATAAATTGGCATTAAAATTGAATAGGTACCCCGAATGCTGTAACCTTAACGACTTTATATTGACTCTGCTTCCACTTCATCCGAAACTCCTCAACATTTACCCGATAACAAGCTATGATGTTAGTTTCTACAATTAAATCCGAAATTTTATTTAACCAACTCTTTATTTTCTAATTATATTGACGATGTGTACTACATTAATTACTTTATTTCATAAGTGTGCACCCAAGGCCAAAATCACCATGAAACTTGGGCATGTCCCTTTTCGTTTTTTTTTTTTGTTAAAAACAGAAAATATATTTGAAGGTCCAAAATCAAAAGTCATTTATTAAAATGAAGCTGAGAATCAACAATTAACATACTTACAAAAGACAGTCCCCCAAAAGCTGGACATGAGGTCCTGAGTTCGATTCCCGAGTCAAACAAGATGTTGAAACTGAAAAATAGGAATTTTTCAGTAGCAGCCAAGGACTTTGGATTTATGTCCGGTTGGGGGTAAAGCCCGCCCGTTATTACATCATCATCCTTTAATGTTCCCACTGCTGGGACAGGCCTCTTCTCTATGAGAGGGAATCTCTTGTTATTACATGGAATTTAAACATAACTGCAATTCCAAAATGTGGGGATTTTTCTTTTTTTTTTTGAGACAAGCCCGCCACACCCTAACCACTGACTGTAACTCCTGAAAGCCAGAATCAACAGTGGCGATCACCAGTAAAGCGCCGAAACAATGAAGCTCGATGAAGTCCCAGAGAATGAATTTAACTGTCTTGGATCCCGCAACGAAATAGCGGAGAAGTAGGAAAAAACCGTAATCTCCACTACCTACCTTCCATATCAGCAGGAGACAGAATGAAACAACGCCTATATGCACAAAGAGACGTTTACAACTGGGATAGGCCCAGTTGCCTAGCGCCACTGATAAATATTAACATTAATGGGTCCGAAGTTGTGAGCTGTTATATTTGATTCCAATAATAGGTATGGCAGGTGTAGTACTATAATTAGGTTCATCTCTGCCTAGCCCTTTGGGGATTCAGGCGTTATGTTATGCATAACGCATATTTATGCATAAAAACCAAACCATATCATATGATTCTCTAACTGTCTAACCACGTTATTAAAAGCATTAACTTGATTAATTCACTAGCACTACACAATTTTGATAGCTCGGCTAATTTGAATGATATCAATATAATTTATATCCCATGTTACTCGGTAAAAATGTAGCTTTCTAATGGTGAAAGAATTTTTAAAATCGGTTAGTAGTTTTTGAGTTAAATAGTAACAAACACACAAACAAACATTTTTATCTTTCCTCTTTTATACTCGTAATATTAGTATCGAAAAGAAACTTATAATCATGTTCGGTTTCAAAAGCTCAAGTAACTTATTATTTTAATAGAAAATGCTTGCGTTAACAGTTTCTAGTCTAGGTTGCGAGTAAATTAGCTTTACTAGTTAATCTAAGATACGTAGTAACCAGTAAACTATGATCAGGCACAGCTAACTCTGCGTTGTATCTCGACGTTATTAGCTAATATCGAAACGGTATCAATATTGCATGTCAATATTGCCTACGAACTAATAACGTAATAATCAGCCTTAACTCATTTACTGCTAAAGAAATCATGCCTTTAGGTCAGTACATAGTTTAAAATACTGCTAGTCCACGTATGTTGATCACCGGGGTAATTTTATAACACACTTTAATTATGTATTTAATTGTAACTATTCAACAACATTCAAAGTAATTCAATAACAAACAGGCAATGGTTTACTCGTTTCTTTCAAAATCCTTCAGATAGTAATTGATTACAAAAATATGGGCAGGAATCTGCCAAAATGCAACTTTCATTTAGTATTTACATATTATTATATCACATTATTTATAGTCTTTCTATTCTGACACCAGTAATTTTTTTCCTTTCCAATTCGGTATATAAATCTAATACACAAATATACTCGTACAGTCATGCTCTCTCAAACATACACACACACACACACACTTTATTTCGGCAATCAATACTTGCAATGAGATATCACCATTTCGCGATTTCTTAACACCTATTCACAATAACGTTTGCGAAGCAGAAAAAAAAACGAACTGTACGTCATGTTTAGCATTGTTGGTGTATACTTGGGTACATTATTACCTACAAATATTTAATTCGTTAATTTCTATGTGACCAGAAAGGAGCGCTAATGTTACACAAATTCCTTTAACACATTCCTGGCGCATGTCACATTTTTGATCAATTTTGACATTGACAAAAAAAAAAATGAAGTGCAAGCAAAAACGAACCGTGAAGCAGTATGAATTATGTGTCAGTATTCATGGCATATGAACGGGCCACAGCAGTAGATTATGCACTATGTAGTCACATTGCTCGCCCATATCGACTACAAACTACAATCACGACATGTGACATTATCGCGATGAAGTTTGAGCTGTGAGCGCGCTTTCTATCGATACTGTATCAACTCTATCGATGGTGTATCCCGTCTCTGTTCATGTTACTGCTGAGCTAACTATCGTGTAAAATTGCAACTTTACTAGTACATAGATAAGATCTATATTTTGTTTGAATAAGAATAAGAATAATTTATTTGCTTAAAATACAGGTGTTACCAGTTGTTACAAGTCGGTGGTTTTGGCACAAACCATATTTTGCCTTTTTAGGGCATGCGAATATAATTTTACATTATTTTATAATGCGTAGTATTTTCAATTTAAGCTTATTAAAAGTAAAGTAAAATACTTCTAAACAATACAATAAGTAAAATACTATTGAGTTAGGGTAACACTACAGATTTGACTTTGGTTTTTCACATAAACTTTAACTGTCTTTATCAGTTATATAGACACTTTGCTGAAGCCCCCCCCAAATTCCCCTAACCCAAATTCCCAATCTTTTTGGGATCGGTGCAGCCTGCTTCTTTCATACTTCTCGTCATCCAGCAGCGTCTTTTTAAGCTATATCTAGTAGAACATCATACCCATAGACGTTTTACAATTCAAGAAGCAACAGTTAACATTCATGAAAAAAAAACGCGACATATTGCGTCAAAAATCGCCTCAAATAAAACCGTGTATTCAGGTCTGCTACCTCAATCATACCTGCGATGCAGCGTGGAAGTTGTACACTGTAACAATAGAGCAGCGACTAGTAATAAATATTTACTCTGCGCTCTTCCTAATCGATATACAGGAAAAGGTATTGAACTGGGTGGAGGTATTATTTAGTGCAGATTATTTGGATGGAGTAAGACGGGTATTAGAAGATTTGTAAAGTTGTGTTTATAGCATTTATCTTTTAAGGTACGCGGCATACCCTGAATAGGCAGTGTTAACATCATCATTGTCTTACCTTTATCTACACTAATGTTACAAAGAGGAAAAATATGTATTTTTGTGTGTATATGTTTGTAATGAATAAACTCAAAAACAACTGTGCCGATTTCAAAAATTCTTTCACCATTGGAAAGCTACATTCACCCTGAGTAACATGGGCTATTTTATCTCCGTACTCCCACGGGAACAGGAACTATGCGGGTGAAACCGCATGACGTCCGCTAGTCACAATTAATTTGGGGCCGCCGCAACTTGTTTTCTTCTTTCATACTTCTCTGTTACTCACTCTCCCTCTCTCTCACTTTTTGTCATATCATCTTTTACATAGCCCATGCATCGTTTCTTTGGTCTTCCTTCGTGACTACAAATATTATAATAAAAATTGGATGGACTTTTCTCTCACAAAAAGTCTGAACGTGAAATCCCCAGAATGGGTACTGTGCTATTGGGTTTTCTATAAATAACTTCTAAGCCTTAAGCTCCAGGTTATCCCAGTCTTATCTATGAAGACTGGGATAATCTATCTGGAGCATTAAGCGAGCCTTATAACATGGCACTTAAAACATAAATGGGTGAATTCAAAACCAAAATTAAAAAAGCGGCCTATGAAGGGTTCCGTAGCAGATTGAATGAAAGGTAAATTGCTGTTTACTATATATGACGTATTAAAAAAAAACTACTTACTAGATCTCGTTCAAACCAATTTTTGGTGGGAGTTTACATGGTAATGTACATCATATATTTTTTTTAGTTTTATCATTCTCGTATTTTAGAAGTTACAGGGGGGGGGGACACAGGGGGGGTACTCACATTTTTCCACTTTGGAAGGGTCTCTCGCGCAAACTATTCAGTTTAGAAAAAAATGATATTAGAAACCTCAATATCATTTTTAAAGACCTATCCATGGATACCCCACACGTATGGGCTTGATGAATTTTTTTTTTTGAGTTTCAGTTCTAAGTATGGGGACCCCCAAAATTTATTGTTTTTTTTTTCAATTTTTGTGTAAAAATCTTAATACGGTTCACAAAATACATCTACTTACCAAGTTTCAACAGCATAGTTCTTATAGTTTCGGAAAAAAACCGGCCAAGAGCGTGTCGGGCCACGCTCACTGTAGGGTTCCGTAGCTTCCCAGACCATTAAAAATACCAACAATTTTCGTCAGCAAAAATAACTTTGTTTTTCATAGTATTTGTATGAAAAACAAAGTTATCATTTGCGTTTTTTTGAAAAAGTGCTATATAACTCAAAAACTATTCAACTCATCAAGTTGAAAATAATTTTCCTAGAAAGTTCATATAAAGGTCTACTTCTGTGATTTTTTTCATATTTTTTAAACTTATGGTTCAAAAGTTAGAGGGGGGGGGACACATTGTTTTTGACTTTCGGAGCGATTATTTCCTAAAATATTAATATTATCAAAAAATGATTTTAGAAAACCCCTATTCATTTTTAAATACCTATCCAACAATATATCACACGTCAGGGTCAAAATTAAAAAAAAAATCGCTCCCCACTTTACGTCTGGGGGAGGTACCCTAATAAAAATGTTTTTTTAAATTTTTATTTTTGCACTTTGTCGGCATGATTGATATACATATTGGTACCAAATTTCAGCTTTCTGGTGCTAACGGTCACTGAGATTATCCGCGGACAGACAGACAGACAGACAGACATGGCGAAACTATAAGGGTTCCGTTTTTTGCCATTTGGCTACGGAACCCTAAAAAGTGGCTGTGACATACGGACCGGACAGACAGACATGACGAATCTATAAGGGTTTCGTTTTTGCCATTTGGCTACGGAACCCTAAAAAACGTAGGCCTAGATGGGTACTTATAAAACGTCGAAAAGGGTCGGTTCGCGTTGGTCGATTCCATAGAGAAGCAAAAAACTCCATGGTTACTCTTTTCAAATCCTTTGGTATTACAATAATATTATCTTACAGCATTAGTACCTACTTTAGCATGGGAGGACAGCGTAGGCCCAACAATTGGTCGTTGCTATAAAAATGTAAAACAAGTTAAATATAAATTAACAAAAGTTAAACAGCATCTGGGAATCTACAAAGCAAGGATGTTCACTCATTCACAAATAATAGGTAAAAAAATCATCTAAACAAAGGTAAGAAAATTAAAAAGAAAAAACCAAACAAATATTGTAATCAGTGCTGTAACTAATTATAGATAGAGCTTTGCCTAACACTTGTCTTCGGATATGGTAAGGCGTACTGTTAGGTTATGTGTAGTCCTGCCGGGGCTGCGGGACTGTTCAAAAGAGATACCGCGGCCCTGGAAAATAAAGTGCTAAGAAGGAACATGAATGGGTTTTAGTCAGTAAAAGTGTGACACTCTCTTCCGCTCCGCCAGGAGTCATTTGACGATTTCCCATCCGAAATATCCGTACGTGGATGATTATTTGTATAATTACAAGATTCAAAATTTAGCCTCGTAACTTCCATTCCATGTGATTCTAGACATAAGACACCTCTAAACCTAGGTCCTTGTATACTTTCTTTTCCAGACGTTATTATCCACCATATCAAAATATCAAAATATAAAAAGGATAATGCTTACAAGACAGCCACTTATTTGATCCAACCCCTTTACCCCTCTCTACGTAACAGCTAATAATAAGCTTGATACAAAAATAAAATCTACGAACATTACGTAAAAAAATCTTCGGCAAGGTAACAGGTAATTACTTTCCGTGTCTGGAACAAATGGGGACTTCCCACGGTTGAAGAGTACCTATGTATCATGTATCTATTTTTGTGCATATTTATGTTTAAGAAGCTGATAATTGGAAGGGTTCTTAGAGGTTATGTGAGCCTAGTACTTTGAGATACAAGGAAATGTTTGCAGTAGGAAATAAAGTCTTTACAATCATCATCTATCTGCCTTTCTTTTTTTTTTTTGACGCTGGGAAAAAATGCATTACGCATACCCTCCCATCGGGGGATGAGAGGGGTATGTGGGACTCCCCGGGTCTGACCCGGTATACCCACTAAAACGACCCAGCGACATTCCCGTTTCGTCCGAGTGGCGGGGGACTGGGAAACCGGCATAGCCTTTACGTCCAGTCCTCCGCCGACGATTGCCCTTCATGGCGGGCCCCTCACAGGGCCCGGGAATGACCGACGAAGGTGGTGACGGGTGCAATGCGGGCGAAGGCACCCCCGTGCCTGTCGCCCGCCCGTCGCCACCAAGAGGAGGGAGAGGACGGTGCCTTCTCCGACCCCTTCTTCGTCTGCGGAGCGGCGCAGCGAGAGGGTCGTCCTCCCGCTCGCGCTCCGCCTCCTCCTTTTGCGAGATGACGCCCTCGCAAAAGGAGGCAACCGCTGCCATCATCTATCTGCCTAGCCTTTTCCCAAGTTTAATAGGGTTGGCTTCCAGTCTAACTGGGTGCAGTTGACCACCAGTATTTATATTGAGCGACTGCCTATCTGACCTCCACAACCCAGTTAATATTGGCGCTCAGCTCTGGTGAAACGCAGGCTAAGACTGGTTGTCAAACTTTCGAGCCACTGACTACCTACTAACGACTGTCAAAGATCTACAAATGACAGCCGGGACCATCGTCTTAACGTGCGTTCCGAGCACGGAAGACACTCGGTTGGTAATGATGGTCACCCATTTATAGACTGACCTTGGCAGCTTAACTTTAAAGATACACATGTGCGACTGTTATTATTTAGCCACGAGTCCCCTAAATAATAAATAGTGTCTTTACAAATCTATAGAAAATCCGAAATTAAATAAATATGGTCTGAAAAAACTAAAATCATACACTCCTCAAACTCAGCTAAAAACCCTAATCATTCCCTTCCAAGGCCGGTTCCACCACCAAACGTAACCTCAGTTTAACGTCACCCAATATCCCACTCTATGAACTATGACAGTAACCACAACCACGTCTGTAACTAAAGGATCTCTCCCGAACTTCGCTGTAAATATATTTAAGCCGTTCAAGCGCTTCGGCTTAGCTGAAATTACTACGGAGCTGTGGCACACCGGGATATACAGAGGAAACAATGAAAGTGGAAATATTTTCTAAAGGTTTATAAATATTGCAGGCGAAGTAGAATAAATGTGAATGCGATGTGTGCGAGTTTAAATTTGTTTGTGGGTAGGGTCTGGCTTGCTGTGGAGTGTGGTTGACTTTTTGGGGAACGAGTGTAATTTTAGATTATCTTAATATTATGAAGAGGTAAACGTTGGAAGTAATCTTCGGAACTATCACTACTATATCGTGATCTGATTTCGAATATTGTTTTAGAACATTGACATTGTGTCGTAAGATCTAGGTACATTTTTCTCATTTTTGTTTGGTCCTGTGTGGGCTAATAATTGCGTTTCCTTTTTTATAAGAAAATGAAAACATTGATTGATATTTAACAAATTAGATATCTTCGTGGCTGTAATCTTTGTAGGGTACCATTAGAACTAGGCAATATCTGTAGCTTGGCAACTATACAGGGTGTAAACCACCTCATCACAAAGCCGTTAACCAAGCATTCTGTACATCAAACTAAGTAACTTTACGCAAAGAATATTGCTGGGAAACAACTTTTTTTTTTGAGTTTATAAATCATGTTTTGTGGTAGAACTCAATGTAACGCACTTAAAACACTGTGCTGATGGATGGATTGAATAGTACGGGGGTCGTGGAGGTGTTAAAAGTTAAAATCTTACAAAAAAACTTGTAATTATAAAAAAAGTTGTCAAAAAGTTGTAACTTTGACCCCCCATATCTCCGTAACTAGAAGGTTCCCAGGTATGGTGTAGAAAAAAAATGATCGCAATGATGGGGAGAACAAGTGCCTTTCGGCTTCGTGAAGAGGTGTTTTACACCCTTTATAAAAATAAACAAACCAACTTTAACATTCATTTAAATACTTAATCCCCTCCCGTAGCATCCCCTACATTCCACATGACCCGGCACTATCGACCAGCTTACAGCCACTAAATACGACACTACCAACAAATGTATGGAAATTATTCTGTACCGTAACCCATTCAGTTTGCATTTAATCCCAGATTATGAAGGGATTAAGCCCAAACCCTTGAAAGTTTCTACGTCTTTACGTGGTTATGCGTGCGGGATAATTATTATTTTAATCCTCGGTTTGTGTGGTGTTAGCGGACGTTTATTGTTAAGATATTGGTTGGTGTTTCAATTGTTGTTTTGGTGTTATGATAGTGTTTATTCTTTGGTAGGCTAACTAGGAAACACCCTATTCGATGTGGAAATTACCAACATATCTGCAATATGGAAAATATCTATGCACACACGCCAGCACATGGGTAGGAACGAGATAATTTTGGAAGTAGGACATATTTTGACAAAGTTTACGGTTGACCACTTTTCGGTCTGTTCAGAAATGACCACCACTAACATCACTGAATTTCGGGCCTATGCTGTCCTTACTCAAGTACTAATTAATGCTGTAACACAATCATATTTCAAAACCAAATCGTTTTAAATTAAAAGAGTAACCCTGGAGTTTCTTGTCTGTGTTTCTCCATTGGAAACGACCAACACGATCCCTTTTGTCGACGTTTTATAAGTGCCCATATACAGGGTGTAAACCACCTCATCACAAAGCCGTTAACCAAACATTCTGTACATCAAACTAAGTGACTTTATGCAAAAATTATTGCTGGGGGACAAATTTTTCTTTTGGGTGAATAATCATATTTTGTGGTAAAACTCAATGTAACGCACTTAAAACATTGTTCTGATGGATGGGTTGAATAGTACGGGGGAAGTAGACGTGTTATAGTGAGTAAAATCTTACAATAAAAACTTTACTTTATTAAAAAAGTTGGAACTTTGACCCCCAATATCTCTGTAACTAGAAGGTTCCCAGGTATGGTTTAGAACAAAAAAATGTTCGCAATGACGGGGAGAACAAGTGCCTTTCGGCTTCGTTAAGAGGTAGGCCTATGTGGAATAAATATTTTGTTTTTTAACAAAATACTTCCAAGACAGATTTCCAAGAAAAAAGGTTTTCAATTCGTCCGAATGTTTTTTTTTTTGTTTGTATATTCAGCGATATCTTCGCCAATTGTGACTCGATTTTGATGATTCTTATTTGTTTGGAAGAATGTTATTTTGCGGTAGTCCTGTTTAAGTTTGGTGAAGATTTGATCTTCGGAGATATAGAAGGGATCTCTTCAAAAATAGACTGCAAATCTGTCGTGATTGCTGCAATTGCTTGGATGTTTATTGTTTATACAACACAATGCCGTAAAATTGCTTTTTTTGTGTTTTTGAAGTCAGTTTAATTTTGTGCAAAAAAGATTTTCATCTTTAAGAAAACAGACTATCCAACATTCCCGTATTTTAATACAAAGGAATCAACATAAATGTGACGTCAGAACAGCACCAGTCTACCATAAATTCCACTCAATTTTCCCCCACAGTACAGCACCTACCTACCTACCTACCTCCAGCAGAAACCGGATAAAAGTAATTTAGTTAACAGGCAAAGTCGGGCGTTTGTAAAGTTTCAACCGAACGTTAACCGGCACCGTTGCGTGCGTTAATTACTTACAAGTGCCGTGTTCCACCGATTGCGATGAGGCAGGTTGAATTAAAGTTTAAATAAACATGTTTTTATTATGTAATGGATTTCAGGAAACCGAGTTTAAATTTGGAAAAGTGTAAAGCTTTGAAGTCTTCAGTATGGAACAGTGTGGAAGAAAGACGACTCCTGGAATGGAGGTCGCAAATCTGCAAGCGTAAAGTGAGATATCTCCCAGCTAAATGATCGCTGAACTTAAAAACGCGGCTTATTTAATTGGTTGTATTTTTAAACCAATTACAGTAAAACTAGAAATAAGAGAGTTATAACCTAAAATTAAAACATACAAAATAACAAAGCAAAAATAAATGTTTACACTAATCATAAATTCCTCTGACAGTACTTCTGACTAAAGCTTGAATATGTTGAATGTCTTACTGGATACTGTGATGCACTTTGTAAGAAATCTAAGTCTAGAAGTGAGCTGCGACAGACTTGGGCAATAGACTTGCCCTATAGACAATAGACTTAGGGGAAGTCTTCCTATATATCATCTGCCTAGCCTTTTCCCCATTTAATGTTGGGGTCGGCTTCCAGTCTAACCGGATGCAGCTGAATACCAGTATTTTACATGGAGCGACTTCCTATCTGACCTCCACAACCCAATTAGTACTGGGTAATACTTTTGGTAATGCACTGGTTGTCAGACTTTTTGGGCCTCTGACTACCTGTAAATACGGCTGGTTTTTTTCATCATTCTGAACCCTCCAGTTCAAAATGATGTGGTGTACTATTAGATATGTTACAGTCAAAACTGTTACTCGGTCAGAACTACTTTTCACTGGTGTCAGTGATTTAACTCTTTTGAAATTAACATGTGTTTTCGGCATTAAACATATGTTGTTTTGAGCGCATCGGTTGTAATTATCTAGTCTTAGAATCTATGTACCTATACTTCTGTACTAATATTATAAAGCAGAAGAGTTTGTTTGTTTGGTTGGTTGAACGCGCTAATCTCAGGAACTACCGGCTCGAATTGAAAAAAATTTTGCGTTGGATAGTCCATTTATCGAGGAAGGCTATAGGCTATATAACATCACGCTATGACCAATAGGATCGGAGTAGCAATAAGAAATGTTGCAAGCGGTAAAAAAGCTTCCGTTGAGCAGGCGATGCGTTGCGATATCAAAACTTCACGCGAACGAAGTCGCGGGCAGAAGCTAGTTACATTATAATTCGAAGTAGTGTTTTACGAAGGTGTGTGTTGTCGAAGTATTTTCTGTCGAAGCAACGAGTAGTAGAACTATTGTTATTCAAAATAAAAGACCATGTCAAATAATTAACTGTCGAAATTCAGGACGACACACAGGGTCAGGGCAACAAAAAAAATGTACCAACCTATAGTTTCAAACTTGTAAATGTTAGTAATTGTCAAATAACAGCTTTGACAGTGATAGATACACCTCTGCCCAACCCTTCGAAGAATACAGGCATGATGATATGTATGTCAGTAACTCCAGTTTTTTTTTCGGATATTTTAATTTCGGTTGGAAAACTTATCCTCCTATAAGTTTGACGACTCGAATGGCGTAGTGGTAGTGAGGCTGCCTTACGTTCATAGGGTCCTGGATTCGAATCCCGGTAGGAGCAAATGTTTGTGTGGATGAGCATGGACATTATTTGTTTCCGAGTCATGGATGTTTATATGTATACAATAAGTATGTATTTACAAACAAAAAAAGTATATATGTAGTATATCAACTATCTGATGTCCACGACACAAGCCTTGCTTAGTGTGGCACTAGATGGCGCTGTGTGTTAATGTCCAACATATTTATTTATTTTATTAGTAGTTAAAAATTTAAAAGAAAAACTATTGAATGTAACAAAATTAAGTACGGGTCAGGGGGCTTTTGGGACCAGGACCGCAGTCCCGGATTCCCTCTAAACATTTTTGAATGGACGGTCTGATGTCATAGATCAGACCTCAAACAACTCACATACAGAGCCCAACTTATTTAACAAAACTATATCAACCGTCGATTAGAAAACTAGAAGACTGAACAAGGAAAGTTTGCACCATTCAATGTCAGTAACGGTTACCGCCATGCAACCAAGTATGGCAGGAAGTAATTACGATGCGTGTTGCCTCTAAGCCTCTGACTGCAGTGTTGTAATGAGGTATGTAATACTCGTAGTATTCATTTGTGAAGTTCATTTAGGTAAGCTTATATAGCTCGCTCCAGTACCCGCTGTAGTACTCGCGCCAGTACTCGCTCTAGTACTCCCGCTAGTAATAGCGCCAGTACTCGCGCCAGTACCCGTGCCAGTACTCGCGCTAGCTCCCGTGCTACGCCAGTACTCTCGTGCCAGTGCTCAAGTCATTGCTGGAAACAAGTTCTCACACCAGTTCACAAGCCAGTCCTGGAAGCATGGGACTGAAGGGACGTGAAATGAACCTTCATACATCAAAACGCCAGTTACCACATTTCAAAATAAATGATTCATTTTGTTTACTTCAGGTAGGTACAGTAAGCATATCTCTTGCACCAATAAGTTGACTTACCTAAACACACCCATTTAATGAAAAATAAATCTTTACTAAATACACATTCCGCCTGAAAATAATCATTTTTGTAAAGAAAAATCTAAATTACTTTTGTCTAAATTTAGGACTCATTGATTGATATCCATGCAATGCGAAACACAATCCTGTAAGAATTATTTCAATATTGCCACCAATTTTTGCCCAAAAAAGATATAAAACAAATAAAATAACCAATCAAAAGCCAATTGAACCGTAAACAAAAGTATTACTTTCCCATTTTTTCCATTCAATGTACACACACAAAAAACATTTACTATTTTTTTAACGTGCCTTTTTTATTGCAGTAAATATTGAAATTGAAATTGTTTATTGAATAATTGAAATACAAAAATATTTACAATATGGCCTTAAAAACTATGGGTATACAATAATTGGATTCTACCTGAACTAGGAATAAACCTGTATCTCAGGTATCTCACTCAAGCGCTTATACATAAATATTATCTAAGATTCCTTAAACAAATAACTAGTAAATAACATATATCTATTAGATTATGCTCTATTCAAAGTAAGAAAAACAGTTTGTTTAGGTAACTTCCTTGCAACATTCTATAATTTTTACAATGAAGCATAACACAAAAATCCGGGTCACGTTTACTTTGTGTCTACAGAGAAAAGTGCTATGTCACCTAAATGTAAAATATACTAGTGATTGAATATATTTTTTGCCATCACTAAAAATAAACACAAAACTATAGGTACAGCAATCAATTTTATACCTTATTGCTTTACTGGTACAGTTTATATTACAATATCTTTTAACACACGATGTAAAATCTACTAGAGGTGTGGCGAACTGATCGATATCTTGTTAATGCAGAACCAAGTAAAGCTTAAATCGCACCTCTACCCGCCCACCTTGTAAATCTTCACCTGTATTAGAGCGGGATTATTTTTATCGATAAAAACGCGGGATTATCGATAATTATTGTGGGTAGCTCTAAAAATAGAATTGAAGGAAAGCAGAAAATGTGTAGCCATATATTTTTGAGCTGAAAATAATGATGTCACGCAGAAATTTCGTTTTTCGTTCATGAATATGAGATTGTTTTTCATCTTTTATTTATTCTATTTCCCAAAACACTTATGATGGTGAAAACTGCATATTGCAACAACAAACAAAGTAACTTACTGCCACAAAGTTGATGTATTAAATTTAATTTAAGTAACCTACAAGTTTAAGTTTAAGTTACAGTAGTGATAGCCACGTGGTCGTCGGACTGCCAAGATAATATAGGTCTCGAGTTCGAACTTAAAACGCGTATCTCGGATTTTTCAAATTCGTGTGAGTATTGTATAGTATCAAGACATCCACTGCTGGACACAGGTCTGTGTCGCCACATTGACCGGTCCCGTGCGACTCGCATCCAGCGGATTCCCGCAGCCTTCACCAGGTCATCCGTCCACCTAGTGGGATCGTCTTCCGGTTCGCGGTCGCCACTCTAGAACTTTTCGGCCTAATCGGTCATCCGTTCTGCGAGCAATGTGCCATGCCCACTGCCACTTAAGTTTGGCAATTCTTCGGAATACGTCGGTGACCTTGGTTCTCTCGCGGATGTCTTCATTTCTGACGGTGAGAGATTATTTCTTGACGGTATGTAAAACCAAATTAAAGGCCCTTGGACAGCACTCTGACACAAGGTTAGGGACTAACCACACGATAAAGAAAGAAATAAAGAAGAAGTAACCTGACTCCATTAAAGTAAACTTTACATTTTAAAAATCTCTCTTATTTCCACCATCCACAGAAAATACTAATTTCCACAAAGAAGCCCGCAAGCGAAAGGAATCAAAAACGGCTACGGACGCAAGAAAAGATTCTCAAATATTCTTCTCCGGCGCTCATTTTCACCGTATAACCGGTAGTTAAGTTCACACACGTAGGAACCGACGCCGGCAGTGGCGACTCGTAAAATTTAACCGGAGCTAGAACTGATATCATGTGATAAGTTAATTTGAATTTAAAAAATGAATCCGGGGAGAGACACCTCCGCATGATTCTTTTGAGGCTGCGAGAGGAGCGGCTTGAAGAAAATCTATTTTCTAATATAAACTGGAAAGATTTATATTTTTGTATGTAACGAATGAACTTAAAAACTACTGGACCGATTTAAAAAAATCTTTCAGAATTAGATAGCTACATTACCAGCGAGTAACATAGGCTATATTTTATCCCCGCACTCCCACAGGAACGGAAACTATGCGGGTGAAACTGCGTGACATCCGCTAGTGTAAGAATAAAATTAACCCAGAGGTCTCTTAAAGTTCAGACATTGTCTTTGTTAAATCATATGAGGACTATGCATCTGACATTGATTTCCGGAGAACTTTTGAGAATTAATGTGGATGGGTATAAGAGTAGAGGAAGACCAAAGAAACGATAGATGGACTGTGTGACAGTGGCGAGGGGTTCATACAACTCGAAACCTACCGGCTTCCTTTTGGAACAACCACTGTACTGAAAGAAAGAAAGAAAGAAAGAAAGAAAAAGCATTTATTGGCCCATACAGGACAAAACACATAAAAAATAACATTATTTACGAATATTGAAAACTAAACATAGATAAAAAATAAAAAAAATAAAAATAAAAAGAAATGAAAGGTCCTGAACAAGGCCAAAAGGCCCCTATCTCAGCATGGTGCTGTAACATTAAAAAACGCCACAGCGCTGGTATTCTGATAGGGCCCAAAGTGAGAGTGATGCCACGGTCAGATACGGATAAGATTAAAATAATTAATAAAAAATAAAGTGTAGACGAATAAACAATACATAAATGTGTAGTATAATAAAATACGGGGAAAAAACTAGTACACCTACGCCCCACGGAACCATATTATTCACCAAACTGTGCCATGACTTCACTGGCAACACTGACGAACATAGACGCGGGCGCAGACATCTCTGTAATATCTAATCTGTGATCTCTGTTTTGTTTTGATTGGAGAACATCATACTAATATCTAATCTGTGGAGAACATTACGTAATTATGTCAGAGGAGTCTACTATTGCCAAAAGTAAAACAATGTAAGTAATTCAATTAGGACGTGAATGCCCAAACATGACTTAAACTTCAAATGGTTCGATGTACGGTTTTTTCAAACATTATATGCACCGGACCGGCTTACTTGTTACAAAAAAATACCCTTCGCTACTGCTGTGTGAAGATTGATTTGGCACGAAAGGAGGTGTCTGGTGAGATGACGAGTAACAGAGAACTATGGAAGAAGACATGTTATGCTGCTTCTAAATGAATTGGGCAACAGAATGATGAACGGTTTTTGTGAAAAAAGTCACCCAGATTTGATGATACTGGATGGTGTATATGTCACCGTAAAATTGACAAACACGTTAGATTGTAATCTCTCTAGCGAGGTTGTAAACTCTCGAAATATAGTCAACTGAACTGTGGTATATTAGCAACTCTTTAGACAGTGTACGTCTCTATGTTAACTCGCTAGAGGCCATATAATAAAATGTCATACATGCTGTCTGTCACAATTAATAAATGATGTTACGAAATAACAGGATTTGTTATTGGCGACGAGAAAAAAGTCAAATAAACATTGCATAAACTATTATATGAAATGGACAAACTACGAAAATATCGTGGCACCCTACGCGGGATGCTCACGCGACTCGACACCTATGTCAATCAGAGGGCAACGATGTCTGACGAAGACATTACTGCTCGCTTCCTGGGACTGAAGGAGACGATCCTAGCTTTAAGGGAGGTACAAGAAAATATCGAAAACAAGACCGTCGACGACAAGGACGATGACACTTATTATCAAGAACAAGAATACAGGTACGCATTTGAAGAACTTTATACAACAATAACAGTTAAACTTTTAACAAAACAGACACAGAATGGAGGTCAGCAACAGGGCCAACAACAGCAACACATAAAAGCAACACATAAAAGAAACTGAATCCAGGCATGGCAATACACCAAAGATACAATTTCAACCTCTACAACAATCAGAAACTTTCAACAATTTCAAAAAACGACTAGAAGTGTATTTTCGATTGAACGACATATCGGAAGCACAAATGAAATCAAATATCTTACTGTCAACATTATCACCAGAGCTCCACGAGAAACTTTGCGATTTAACATCACCGGAAGAACCAATGAATATGTCATTTGCTGATATTACTGAAATACTTGACGAATACTTAGACCCAAAACCTAGCAAATGGGCGCTACAACATAAATTCATAACAAGAACGCAAAAAGCCGATGAAACTGTAGCGCAGTACGCCGCTGAGTTGAAGAAACTTACCACTAACTGTGGATTCAATTGCCAACACTGTCAGAAAAATACATCAGAAAACTTTTTATCTCTACAATTTATAAGGGGATTGAAAGATAGTGATGCACGTACAAAAATTTTACAAGACCGAACAGTATATACATTCAAATCACTGACACAGATTGCGATATCTATTGAAATGGGTAAGGCAGAAAACGCATCAATGGTTACTAATGAACAACCAAGTACCAGTAGTGACCACATCAACAAAATCACCCCTTACAAGAGACCAGCAGGACCAGGACCAAGTCCAAGACAAATTACACCTAAAGATCTAAAAGGGAAATGCTTCCGCTGTGGTGCTGCGAATCACGAATCCAACAAATGTGGCGCTGTAAACGTTACATGCCATAAATGCAATAAAGTCGGTCACCTAGCCCGTGTTTGCCTTCAGCGCCACTCTGATGCGAGTCTTAACAAGAATAAACCGAATACGAACCTATTAGAAGACTCAATGACAAGTGACCATGATGACTGGAATAATATTAATATCATATCTGGAGAATCATCTGAAAAATATATGATAACGGTACATATTGAACACGTTAAGATAAAGATGGAATTTGATACCGGAGCTACACTAACTTCAATGTCATTACGAGACTTTCAAAAACTAAATATTGGAAAAAGAATTTTTAAGACAACATTAAGACTCAGAACTTATACTGGAGAAGTAATCAAACCAACAGGCGTGGCATACGTTCAATACAGATGCCAAGGAAAAGAATTCCACGGAAAACTGTATGTTATCAACAACAACGTTGACCCCATTTTTGGCCGCAGCTGGATGAAAGAACTCGATACACTTAACTTAGCAGACATAAAAACCGTACAACCTACTGAAAACATAGAATTAGACCAGCTCCTAGAGCTCTACAAGACTTCAGTATTCAAAAACGACCTTGGCAAAATACCAAACTACAGAGGACACCTAAACCTGAAAGAGAACACTAAGCCAATTTTTATTAGACCACGTAGAATACCCTATGCTTTAAAAACAAAAGTGGATGAAGAAATAGAGCGACTATGCACACAAGGTGTCATCACGAAAGTTGACCACTCTGAATGGGGTACTCCAGTAGTACCAGTTGTCAAACCAAATGGCAATATCCGATTATGCGCTGATTATAAGGTTACTCTAAACAAATTTATACAAGATGAACAATATCCAATACCTATGATTGAAGATATTTTCACAGAGATGAATGGAGGTAAACTATTTTGTACACTCGACATAACTCAGGCGTACCTAAACATGGTGATGGATGAAGAGAGCGCAATGCTACAAACACTCAGTACACACAAAGGGACTTACAGAGTAAACAGGCTCATGTTCGGAGTTAAGGTCGCTCCGAGCCTATGGCAGAAGTTCATGGATAAACTGTTACAAGGCCTAGAAGGCGTTAAATGTTTCTTCGACGATATAATTATACAAGGAGCTAACCAAGAACAACTACTACAGAGGCTCAAACTCGTACTCGATAAACTAAAAGAAAGTAACCTTCGAGTAAACAAAGACAAGTGTCATTTTTTCCAAACAAGTATAAATTACCTGGGACACACTATCGACAAAGAAGGTCTACACAAAAACAGGGACAAGATAAATGCAATAGTAAAAACGGAACACCCAACCAATACAGCAGAATTAAGAACATTTCTTGGGATAGCAAATTTTTACAACAAATTCATACCAAATCTAGCATCGATCACGAACCCACTAAACAACTTACTAAAGAAAGAATCAAGCTTCATATGGTCTGCGGAGTGTGAACAAGCTTTTATACAAATTAAGAAAGAAATTGTAAGTGAAAGAGTACTGATACACTTTGACTCTAAAAAGCCGTTAGTGCTTTCAACAGACGCATCGCCACTGGGACTCGGGGCAGTTCTGTCACATAGACTTCCAGATGGGTCAGAAAGACCTATAGCATTCGCTTCAAGAACGCTGTCTAATAGTGAGAAGAATTACAGTCAAATCGACAAGGAAGCTACAGCGATACACTGGGGATTGAAAAAGTTTTTCTACTATTGTTATGGTCGAAAATTCATCCTCGTTACAGACCATAAACCTCTTACAGTAATTTTCCACCCACATCAAACGCTACCAGCAATGAGTACGATGAGGCTGTTTCACTACGCTCACTTCTTATCTGGATTTGACTACAACATTGAATACAGAACTTCGGCGAACAACTCAAATGCAGATTATTTATCCAGGTTTCCAGTAGAAAACACCAAAACCAACAGAATTGACCAGAATTACAGTTTTCAATTTCAGCAAATCCATACCATTGATATTAATCCAGATGTCATAGCGACAGAAACAAGAAAGGACGCCGACTGTACATCTTTGCTACAAGCATTGGAAAATGGCCAATCACTAAAAACAATCGGTTACAAGGACAATGAATTTACTTTGCATGATGGTTGCTTATTGAGAGGATCACGAGTGTTAATTCCAAAAGCATTACGCGAACAAGTGCTTGACGAGCTACACCTCGGTCACCCAGGCATTGTAAAGATGAAGCTATTTGTTAAAACCTTTTTAGTCTAATAAGCACACCCTGGCCATTACTCTTTTGACAAACTATATGTCTGTCACTTCACTTCTCTTGTTATACGTAATTTTAAATACACGTTTTTATTTCCTGATAAAAATAGTTTTTCCTTTACTAGCCTACTGTATTGGCTCTGTATGAACAAGTGGTTATGGTCCCTCCAACGTCCACCACGAAGCAGCAGTCAGCAGCGGATACCAGTACAGCGGTAACTAATTCTTCAAATATGACAAATGCAATAAGCATTAGTAAGCTAAATGGTCATAACTTCAACACATGGGCATTTAGTTTGGAGTGCTATCTGACGGACGTCGACTTATGGGACGTTGTAATACAAGCGGTCGATCCCACCGATCCCATCGCCACGCGCAGAGACGCGAAGGCACGAGCTAAGATTTGCCTCACGTGTGACGAGTCGGTCTATCCAGTCATAAGGTCAGCAAAAACCGCATTCGAAACCTTCAATTGTTTGAAGAAGGCCTACGCCGATAGCGGACTGACAAGGAGATTAGCACTAATGAAGAGTCTGTTAGGAAACGCATACACAGGAAACATACAAGAGTATGTAAACAAGGCGTTATCGACGCAGCAAGAGCTGCAGGGAATAGGAGCAGCAGTGGACGATGAGTTTCTTGGCATCATCATGCTCGCTGGACTTCCAGAAAGATTTCATCCACTCGTCATGACTCTCGAACATTCCAACACGAAGGTATCATCGGAAAATGTGGTGACAGCACTTCTAAAAGAGGACGTGCGCACCGCAACAGCTACTACCACCAGAGGAACTGTCAGTGCAGCGCTACAAACGAAGGACGAGAAGAAGTTCTGTATCTATTGTAAAAAACTAGGTCACGTAGTATCGCAATGTAGGAAGCTCAGACAGAAGAAAAACAAAAATGTTTCGGCTAACACTTCTACACATTATACATCCGAATTCACACTTTCATCCTGTTTTTCTAACATTCCTCCCACAAGTTCTCTAGATTGGTATATTGACTCTGGCGCAACTTCCCATATGAGTAACAGGAAAGATTGGTATGCAACCATGTCATCCCACGTCACCCCTATTACAGTTGCTAACAAGGAGCAATTACTAAGCCATGGTAAAGGTACTGTAAATATTCATATTTCCGATAGTGTAAATAAAATTAGTGATGTTCTATATATCCCTGGTCTCGCTACAAATCTTTTATCTGTAAGCAATTTAGTTAAAAAAGGCTTCGATGTTTTGTTTACATCGAAAGGCGCAAGCATCATCCAAAGCGGCGGATGTCAAGTGACAGGATCTGTCATTGCTACAGGTTCAAACCATAAAGGAATATACAGGTTGGATCTGAGTAGCTCACAAGCGTTGTATTCTTCGACCAAAGAGTCTGCAATGCTGTGGCATAGGCGTCTTGGTCATCTAAATGCAAAAAGTATGAATATACTTAAAAATAAATCTATCGGTTTAGATTACAACGGTAACTACACCGAAAAGTGTGTTCCATGCCTACAAGGTAAATTATCTAAAAAACCGTTTAAAAACTCTAAAAGTAAATCAAGCAAAGTCCTACAGTTAATCCATTCGGACTTATGCGGACCTATGAGTACGCACTCGTGGGGTGGAGCTTTGTACTTACTGACTTTTACAGACGACTTTAGTCGCAAAACTTTTGGATATCTTTTGAAAACAAAAGCCGAAGTTTTTGCAAAGTTTGTAGAGTTTAAACATTTAGTAGAAAATCAAACCGGTGAAAGAATAAAAGTCCTACGTTCGGACAATGGTCGTGAATACGTAAATAACGATATGTGTACTTTTCTTAAGGAAAATGGCATCGTGCATCAGACCACGGTCCCGTACACCCCTCAACAGAATGGAGTTTCCGAACGAGTAAACCGGACAATAATCGAAAAAGCTCGATCAATGCTCCAAGACTCAAAACTACCCTTGGCGTATTGGGGAGAAGCGGTAAATACGGCTATCTATCTGAAGAACCGTACACCAACGCAAGCCTTGAACAACAAAATACCAGAAGAACTGTGGAAGGGAAACAAAATCAACTTATCTCATTTAAGAGTTTTTGGTTGCGAAGCTCACGTTCTTGTGCCTAAAGAAAAACGTACGAAACTAGATTCTAAGACACAAAAGTGTATTTTCGTTGGCTATGCTACAGAAAGCAAAGGATACCGTCTCATAAATCCCGAAAATCCTCGAGTGATCATAGTCGCTAGAGATGTTGTCTTCATAGAGGACAAGACGCCGATAGAGTCCCAAAATTCTTCTTCCAGCGAGACGCTACCCTCGCCACAATCGCAAGTAATCCTTGTACCCATTCAAGATGAGGAACAACTAGTTCCGCAAACGCAGCATCATTCACAGCCAGAGACACTACCTCAGGTGTCATCTTTTGATCACCCGACAGCCCTACATGATCCTGTAACCCCTGAAGTATTACCAGGCGCTCCCGACGCTGAACCCAGTGAAGAGCCAACCATCGAAAGGAGATATCCGATTCGGGAACGACATCCTCCCAAACGATATAGTCAGTGTGGCCTCTTCATGACTTCAGACATGGAACCGGAGACTTATAAAGAAATTACAGATCATCCCCAAAAAGAAAAATGGCTAGAAGCTATGAAGGCTGAGTATGATTCATTGATGAAGCATGGAACATGGATCCTAGTTGACCGACCCTCCGATAGAAAAACTACAAAGAGCAAATGGGTATTCAAAATTAAAAAGGACACAAGTGGACAGATCACTAAATATAAAGCCAGGCTAGTAGCAAAAGGGTTCACCCAAGTAGCAGGTGTGGACTACGGCGAAACTTTTTCTCCTGTCGCTAGACTGTCTTCAGTACGGCTATTAATAGCAGTTGCTGTCCAAAACAACTTGCAAATAGACCACCTTGATGTGGAGACTGCCTTTTTAAATGGAGACTTGGAAGAGGAGATTTATATGGAACAACCCGAAGGTTTTTCAACAGATCCAAAGGGCAAAGTATGTCTTCTCAAGAAGTCCCTTTATGGCCTTAAGCAAGCTCCACGCCAGTGGAACAAAAAGGTGTGTGAAGCAATGAAAACATTGTCCCTAACTCAAGCCACGACAGAACACTGCCTCTACTACAAAAGAGAAGGTAATGACTTCCTCGTTGTCGCAGTTTTTGTTGATGACTTCTTTATACTTGGCAATAATGCTAAAATGAAAGAGAATTTCAAGAATCACCTGAAGAAAATATTCACTATCAAAGATCTCGGTCCCCTTAAGGACTGTCTCGGAATGAGAGTTATCCAAAAGGAAGGTTGCATAACTCTAGATCAGACCAAATATATTCAAAAGCTATTACACAAGTTTGGCATGAATGACGCTATTCCCGTGACTACGCCATTGGAACCCGGCCTAAAACTTTCGTTACCTGACAAAGAAGAGGAAAATATTGAAGTCCCCTATCAAGAGCTTATCGGCTCATTAATGTACATTTCCATATGTACACGACCAGACATTGCACATGCAGTCTCGTACTTGTCTCAATTCAACGTACATTACGGGGAAGTGCACTGGAGAGCCGCTAAGAGAGTTCTTCGGTACCTTAAGGAGACTGTACACCTCAAACTTTTATACAAACCAGGTCAGTCCTACCCAACAGGATATGCCGATGCGGACTATGGGAATAACATAATAGATAGGCGATCCTTCACAGGATTCATATTCTTTATGAGTGGAGCTCCCATCTCATGGGAAGCGCGCAAGCAGCGCACAGTCGCTCTTTCCACGACAGAAGCTGAATATATGGCTCTTGGGGAAGCTTGCAAGGAGGCAATATACCTAAAATCGCTCATTTCAGAAATATTCGCCATCATTCATCCTATCGTCATTCACTCAGACAATCAAAGCTCGATTAAACTGGCTCACAACAACACATATCACGCACGCACTAAACACATAGACATCAAACACCATTTCATTCGAGACTCACTTGCACATCACAACCTAACCCTGAAATATATACCAAGTAATGATAACATTGCCGATATTCTCACAAAACCATTACCAAGGATTAAACATGCTAGATGTGCAAATCTCTTAGGTTTAGTTTAGTGTAGGTTTTGCACAACGTTTTTTTTTTTGTTGGTATGTATATAGTTGTGTTATAGTGAGTGATAGGTAGGTGTGTACAGGATGTTCTTTTTTCTTGTGAATGTATACAGTATGTTTTTTTTTGTGTGTTAGTGTTAAGTGCACAGTTAACTTTGATATGATGTTTTTATATATTCTCTGTAAATTTTATTCCTTATACAGGGTGTCCATATTACGGGGAGGTGTTAAAACCTTTTTAGTCTAATAAGCACACCCTGGCCATTACTCTTTTGACAAACTATATGTCTGTCACTTCACTTCTCTTGTTATACGTAATTTTAAATACACGTTTTTATTTCCTGATAAAATAGTTTTTCCTTTACTAGCCTACTGTATTGGCTCTGTATGAACAAGTCTATTGGCTCGCAGTTTCGTGTACTGGAAAGGAATTGACAACGAGATTGAGACCAAAGTCAAGTCATGTAGAACCTGTAGATTGCAACAAAATGAACCAGAGAAAGCACCACTACACCATTGGGAACAACCAAACGGCCCCTGGCAAAGACTTCATATTGATTTCGCTGGACCTGTGCACGGATATCAACTTTTAATTATTGTAGATGCATTCTCAAAATGGACTGAGATTATACCAACCAAGTCCACTACAAGCTCTTGGTGCATACAAAAATTAAAAGAACTATTTTGCACTTTTGGGACACCTCACGTCTTGGTTTCAGACAGTGGCCGACAGTTCGTTTCGGAAGAGTTCGAAAAATACTTGAAATATTGTATGATCATTCATAAGACTTCCGCTCCATACCACCCTGCAACCAATGGGCAAGCTGAGCGTTTTGTGCAGACAGTTAAGAGAATTTTACGAAGCGTAGAGGGGGAAGGAGGTAGCCTAGTAGAGAAGTTAGTGACAGTGAAAACTCGTCTCCGACGGACGCCAAATGCTAATGGTCAAACTCCGTACCAGCTTATGTTTGGCAGAGAAATACGCACGGGCCTACATGCTATGTTTTTAAGAAAAGACAAGGAGACAGAACCACCGCTTCAAAAGGTCAATGTCAGAGAGTTCAACCTAGGTGATCGGGTACAGGCTCGTGACTACACGAGTGCCACGCAGCGGTGGCAGTTTGGAAGCATCATAAAACGTTTGGGCCGACTGCACTACGAAGTTCGCACCGACAACGGTGATATCTGGCGCCGACATCTCGACCAGCTTTTGGGTGCACCCTTGATCCGCAGCAGCTAGGAGGGGAGAGATGTGGTATATTAGAAACTCTTTAGACAGTGTACGTCTCTATGTTAACTCGCTAGAGGCCATATAATAAAATGTCATACATGCTGTCTGTCACAATTAATAAATGATGTTACGAAATAACAGGATTTGTTATGAACATACGGAAGTATCTCTGCCCCCATAATCGGGACTTGGGGCACGTTAGGTGAGTTAGGTTCATTTAAACCCTGCACTCGGAAATAGGGGCCACGTGTAGCGGGGCTCCGTCGACTACGCTTTTTAGGGGAATATAAAGTGTTCTAAGGTTAGGTAATATTAATCGGTATTTCTCACATTATATTTTCATGAGAGTGGTACCATTGGACAAGGGGGACCCCTCCTTCCCTCCCTCTCCTCCACACCCCGTGAGTTGACTACCATCGCATGCATTTCACGAAAAATGATGCGTTTTACTGTAAGCAGTATGTTCGTTTGACAATATTTCGAGAATTTACAATCTCTCTAGTTATTTTACAATCTAACGTGTTTGACTGTTTTACGGTGACATATATATGTCAGTAATCATAAAAAAGGCCCTAGTTTTATCCATTACTTTGATATAATTGATTGCAGACCCGTACAGTTGCTACTTTATCAGTAGCCCTATGATAGCCTGAGATCTACACAATTAAAATGCTGTCGATCGGCCTCGATCAGTCTTTATCGATTTGAATAATCAATTTTATCTCCGAGGTTACCAGATGATCGATCGGTCGCCGTTTGCCACTTCGATTAACGTCGGGTAAATTTAATCTGGGTTAGTTATTTATCTGCAAGTTAATGACTTAGGAGTGATAATAACTGCCTCTTACATAGTGAGAAAACCAGCATTCCTGAGAGATATTTCTCGACGGCATGTGAAGATGGATGGATGGCATAACTCTGACACCAGGTTAGGTACTAACCACATGATAGAGAAGAAGATCACTGCCTCATTGGTGGGAAGCCTTCCTAAACTGACCAGGTCCTGCCTAAGATTTCCTGATCGGGCAAAATGCTATTGGGATTTTCCATCAGAAATTTCTCAGCACCAGGACAGGATCTGAAGTTGAGGAACTTTTGAGGAGCTCGAGTTTAAATAATGGCAGCCGCTCGGGCCGATCTTTAGGTTGGTCTGTGGATGGGTGACCACCCTTATGTACCGAGTTTCCTCCGTGCCTCGGAAAGCACGTTAAGCTGTTGGTCCCGGCTGCCATTTGTCCATCTTTGGCAGTCGTTACAGGTAGTCAGTGGCCCGAAAATTCTGACAACCAGTCTTACCTAGTGGTATCGTATTACCCAGTACTAACTGGGTTGTGGAGGTCAGATAGGCAGTCGCTCCATATAAAATACTGGTATTCAGCTGCATCCGGTTAGACTGGAAGCCGACCCCAATATGGTTAGGAAAAGGCTACGCAGATGAAGAAGACAGGTTTTGAAGTGCCCATATTAGCAAAAAATGATGTTCTATAAGTAGACTTCTGCCCCTTGGTAGAAGCACTTGCGTGATATTATTTGAGCTAGCGATTTTCTCAAAACCTTCTTTCTTCTTTTTCAACCCTCGCTGAACTCACGGCCCCAACCGCAAGAGTCACCCATTTGAATTGATACCCCGCTCCCAGACTCTTATTAGAGCAAGGAAAATATCCTGAAATGCAATCCTATTATGTATATTGTGTGGAATGATACCCAACGTACCCATACGAGGATGTTAATGACTTAATGTGGCTTCAAGATGAGCAGTTTTGTAATCAACGAGGGTAATTGAGGAAAAACCCTTTGTTTTAATGAGGTTAAGAGTTCATTTTGTATAGTATTGAATTTAGAAATTTTCTTGCAATAAATCGGGTGCTATCACAATCGCGTACCCGCGGTTGTGATGACGACGAATGACGAAAATATTGTGATGTCATTAAAGCTTATAAAGGTAGGGGTAAACCCAAGAAACGATGTGCCTGTATGAAAGATGACATTGCTTTAAAGGTTGTTTTTAGCACATATTTACTGCTCACCATTTGCAGCAAAATAAAGGGTGTTTAAAACCTCTCAATAAATCCGAAAGGCACTTGTTCTTCGCATCATTGCGATAATACTTGGGAACCTTCTAGTTACGGAGATATTGGGGATCAAAATTGCAACACCTCCTTGATCCCCGTACTATTCAATCCATCAATCAGCACAAAGTTTTGAGTGTGTTACATTTAGTTCCACCACGAAACAAAAATTTTCACCCCAAAAAAAAAAATGAGTCGATTCCCAGCAATTATTTTTGCGTAAACTTAGTTTGAGGTACAGAATGCTAAGCTTGGTGGACGGCTTTGTGATAAGTCTGTTTACACCCTGTATACAGGCAATACATAAGTATAATATGCTTTTATACTTATGTATTGCCTGTCTATCTTACTTCCACCACTCATTTAGGTACTGTATAATACGACCCCTTAATTCTGAAACTTTCGGGAATTCTCTAGTAACAAATGTCAAAGATCTACGAATAACAACGACGGGGCCAACCAATGCAAGTGTCGCGCCTCGACTCCTCTCTGAAAGTTTTATGCAAAATATAGGTACCCACATAAATACGAACCAAAAAATAAAATACCATAGACTGAACGAACACTAGCGTTATTAAGACGTCGTCGCCACATGAAAAATCGCGCCGACAACAGTTTCCGGTAGGTAGCGCATCCAGGAAATTATGTCGACATGAATCGGCAGGTTTGGTAGTGTAAGCACACATTTGCGACTCGACTTTTAGTCGCATTGTCTCTGGTGAAAATGTCTCGCAGAATCGGAATGATTCTCATTGTAGTCAGACTGTTTTATGATTTTGATAAATGTTAAATTTTCGATTCAATTAAGGACTTTACAAGTTTCGCTTTAATTTAACAACGTTTGCTTGTTTTCAGTCAACTTAAACCATCATCATTATGTGCCTAGGCTTTTCCCAACTTTTTTGGGGTCGGCTTCCAGTTTAGCAGGATGCATGCAGCTGACTGCCAATCTGACCTCTACAACCCTATCTGAGTTGTACGATAACATGTGCTCTAGTAAAAAACATGGTATCAGATTTTCAGGCCACTTCGAACTACATATAAGGTGTTAAAAAATTAACTGCAAGAAACTTGGGGAGTTGTTTGGAATCAAAAAAAAATTATATAAGTAAGTAACGATCCGTTTCAAAAATATGCAATATTTTCACTGCGCACAAAATTATTGAATATGCGCACTTGACTGTATTCTGACTGCAACGCCGGGCGCCGCGCGCGTGGTCGTTCACCCCTGCGACAGCGCAAACGTAGACAGCTGATTCTAACTTTCCCATCACATTTTGCAGACTTTGGACTGGCAATGTTTTTTTTTTATGTAAAAACTAAAAATGCTTGAAACAAGTTTTTTTTTTGGAGCATATTTGTTTTTTGATACCGAGTACGTACACGAAATTCTTGCAGTTAATTTTTTAACACCTTATATAACGACTGTCAAAGATCTACAAATAACAGCCGGGAACAACAGCCTAACGTTTTCCGAGGCACGGAAGAAAGTCGGTAAGCAATGGGTGGTCGCCCATCCGCCGACCAGCTTATCAAACAAGCGCAGCTTAACCTGAAGATCTACCTGAGTGGCTGTTATGAGCTCGATGCTCGAAATACGATGCCATAAAGCGCAAACATGCAACCTCTCCTAATTTGACGGACCATGAATAGCTCCAAGCTAACCATTGGAACTTCTGTTTGCTAATTACTCAACTTCGCTATTGTGTTGCCCATTCACTGGCTTACAATTTCATCGATAGCTTGCAAATAATGACGGCTATGGGGCTATGCCCCGGTCTAGATTCCGACAGTTGACTTAATTAGGATTGGCAGGTAAATTTTGGCGGGCATTCAAAATGGCAGCGTATTTTGCAAATAATATTATTATTTAAGTGGTGGAAGTTAGAGTTTGGTTATTATTGGTTTGGTTGATTTTTTCTTTGCTTTTTTGGCATCTCTTTTGGTAAAAGAGTTTTTATTTGTATTGATTTGTTTTTTTTTCATCCACTCTATTGTTATGAATAGGAAATTCTGGTCTCTGACTGGTCCAAGTTACAACATACCTTTTTTTTGTATTTTTTGTTTTGTATAAGGATAATTATTTTAAAAGATGGCATAATGTGCAGTAAATCTAATAAATAAGTATTCCTACTTATACTTCTAGAAGGGGATAGCGAGGTCTTATTTCGGTCTCGCACATTAGAACGCCATCATCCACTTCGTTGATCCACACATATTTCAATCGACATTACTATGTTCTACTGTGACATCTATATATATAAAGGCATCAGATATATTATTTATATATTATTGACGACGGTAGTGGGGCTGCCTTACGTTCTTAGGGTTCCGGGTTCGAATCCCGGTAAGAGCAAATAATTGTGTCATGAGCATGTACATTTGTTTCCGAGTCATGGATGTTTATATGTTTAATAAGTATGTATTTACAAACGTAAAGTATCTTTGTAGTAGTAGTATATCAACTATCTGGTTTCCACGACAGAAGCCTCGTTGCTTAGTGCGGCACTATATGACGCTGTGTGTACTGTCCAGCGATATTTATTAAGGCGCTTAGACGAGCTAAATTAGCAACTCTATTTGTGGTGGTTCAAACTTCGTTTGAAATGCTGTTAGAATAAAGTTCTAATCAGCTTGCACTACAAAGTGGTTGTTACGTCAGCCACTGCGGGCCAAATAGCGCGAAATGAGTGGTTTCGATCGATTTACAAAAAAACTATTGATTGGATTAAAAAACTAAAACAGTATCATGCTAATATATTGCTTGTAAAATTATTTGCCAAAAAATCAGAATGATCGCATGCATATTAGTATATTTTTTATTGTTTGAAAGATATTTTTAGAGGTAAGTTCGTGACACGGTGGAGCACACGGTGGAAGTCTGCCCTGCGTGGGCGGAGCACCGCCGTGTCCTCGTAGCGGCGATCGGCGGCGGCGACCTCTCGCGTCCGGCCCTGGTTCAATCCATGGTCCGGAGCGAGACGGAATGGGAAGCCGTCACCTCCTTCTGCGAAGCAGTCATGCTAGCGAAGGAGGTGGCGGAACGAGAGAGGGAGAGAGCCTCTCTTCCCGGCCGCCGCGGGAGACGCACCGGGCGTCGGGGGCCACGTGGTGGCTACCGGCCACCGTAGATGCGGGCCTGTGGACGGTTAGCTATGGGCTAGCTAGCCGTCCGTCCGTCTAGTGATGACAGGCCGTGTCGACGGCGCGTTCGTGTTCCACGCGCGCCTCAAAGAGATGTCAGCAGAAGAGAGGGGCCCGCAAGGGCCGAAGCCTGCCGGGGTTGCGGGACTGTTCGAAAGAGATACCGCGGCCCCGGAACGTAAAGGGCGAGGAAGGAACATGGATGGGTTTTAGTCAGTAAGAGTCTGACACTCCCTCCTGCTCCGCCCAGAGTGGGAGAAGTCATTTGATGATTTCCCATCATAAAAAAAAAAAAAAAGAGGTAAGTTCGTGATTTCTTTTTATCGAGCCAAATTAATTGTATTATGTTTTCAAAACAGTATCATGCTAGCATATATCCTGAAGAATATCATATACAGGAAAAGTTTTTAACCAGTGCGCAAATTTTGACATGATAAACTTGAATGTATTTTAATAGACACGTATTTTTTATTTTGATATGTGTTAGTAGTAAAAAATAAAGTTATCGCTTACGAGACTTATTTACCTATAAACTTATTTTATGGTCGCTTGCCAGTCGGGCGCCCGGTCGACCGACTCACGCGTCGACCGGTCGCCCAACCGGCAACCTGAGATCAGCTGAGTTTTGTAGGTGCGCTCGCTGGATGCGACGGCGGCGCCGGCGCCGACGTAAACTTACCTACCTACGCGCTGACGGTTACTGACCGCCGTTTCGCGCTACTTTTTTAAGTTTAGGCTGTGATATGTTATTTGTAAACGTATTCCAATTTTTCCTTCATACTTTCATGGGCTTAGGATACATCGTACGTCAGCAGCCAGCGCGTTTTCATTCACAGTATTACAATTAAATTATGTCCATGTTATGCTTATTTTAAAATGGGACAAGATGGAAAAATTTGAAAAAAAAAAATTAAAACTAAAAATGGGAATGTGTTCTATTACTAACACTGAGCTACCAAAAAAAATTTACGCAGTGGTTAAAAACTTTTCCTGTATTTTTCTGGTCTTGTTTATAGCAGTGAATCATATACTTTTAGTAATTATAAAACTCGCGTTTAGCTCGTGTAATCGCCTTAACATATCTTATTTATTTATATGCCACATAATCCGCATACATCGTTCAAAACCCATTTAAGGACATATTCACATATGTGTACATAGTCATAGGTATACATCATACCTACAGACCAAGCAGATCTTATACGGCTGTATAACTGCAATAAAATATAAAATAAAAATCAGTCTAGTATGGTCGGTAGACAATATTTTTATTAAAGGTTCCGTAGATTGAACGTTTTGAATCTAATGAAAACATGGTTGCATAATTTTTAGACAAAACAGAATTTAAAATTTGTTTTAGCTAACATTGATAAGTTTTATTTTATATTACTAAACTAGCTAATGCCCGCGGCGTCGACCGCGTACATATAATAAACTAAAACCTTCTTCGAGAACCACTCTATCCATTGGTGAAAACAGCATGAAAGTGTTTGAGTTTATCGCTAACAGACAGACAGACGTGGCGGAGGCCTTTGTTTAATTAACCCCCGACGCAAAAACGACGGGGTGTTATAAGTTTGACGTGTCTGTGTGTGTGTGTCTGTCTGTGACATCGTAGCTCCAGAACGGATGTACCGATTGATTTTGTTTCTTTTGTTTGAAAGGTGAATTAGTCGGGAGTGTTCTTAGCTAAGTTTGATAAAAACCAGTTCAAGATAGCCGTCGCCAACAACTCCATCAATATAGGTATCAAATGAAAGGGATTGACTAGTAGAATACTACACCCCATAATAATTACAAATCCAAGATGGCCGCTGCCACAAAATGGTGAATTACATTTTTAGTTAAAAACTGATAGTGAAGTTATTTCACTTATTACAAAAGGTCCTCTAATTTACACGTATTTACTTATATTATAAGTGTAAAATGGTCTTATAGCTGACTGACACCATGAATCGTTGCAAAAAGCTCGGACGATCACAAGCCTGTGATTGGGAGACGAACACAACCAGGGAGTTAGTTCTAATATTTTTGAGAACGGTCGTATTCCAATCTCAGTCTTAATCTGTCTAGTTTAGCTTCAATATTGAAGATTTGCACAGCACAGGCGGGGGGTGTTTGCAGAGCAGAACGGATGGCCGGTGTTGCCGAAAAGTTCTGGAGTGGCGACCGTGAACTGGAAGACGATGCGTTGGATGACCTCCCACTAGGTGGACCGATGACCTGGTGAAGGTTTCGGGAATCCGTTGGATGCGAGTCGCACGGGACCGGTCAATGTGGCGACACTTGGGGAGGCCTATGTCCAGCAGTGGACGTCTTTCGGCTGATATGATGATTGATGATTTTTGACAATTTTAGACAATGACGGTTGCTAAAATAAACCACAAACAAGAATTTGTATAGTACGGGATTAGAATTAAAAAGTTTCTCCATTTCACAGGGGATCCCCAAAAACCGTCCCGCACAAATAAAAAATACACAAACATACTTTTACTAACATCGTTTATTTTTATTTCTACATAAAGAGACAACATTACTTTGCCTTCTTAAATAAAACTATAAAACGGGCCTATCAAATGTTCCGCTCTCTTAGATAATCTGAAAGACAGAATGCCTTAAACCATGATTATCTCCGGTATATAAACCCTTGGGGACCGAAAACTCCTGGGACTTATATACCCCTAAGATCGAAAGCCCCCCAACCCCCTCCCCCGGGGAAAATTGAATTTATACTTCATTCCCCCATAAAATGCCTATGCCAAATTTATTTTAGACCATTAGCATATTAAAACGCTCTTACCTTTGTAGCGTTAGCATAAAAAGTTGTTAGAAATTGAGTTTTTGTTTCACAAGTTGTTTCTGAAAGTTTTTTCTTGGTTGGTAATGTGTTTTTTTTTTTTTGTTGGAACGAAAATGCAGTAATTTGATCCTTGATGGTTTATTGGAAATATGTTAGAAGATAAGTAGGTATATAGTAAACCTGTTACGAGACTGCCGTTACCCATTCCTCGTTGTGATTTCTTTGGAATGAAACGTTGGTTAAAGAAATAAAGTAATAAAAATAGCCTAAAGTTTGAAGAATAAAAGTTACGTGGAACCATTTTATCATCAGGTAAATAAATAAAACTTCATTGATCAAATTAAATTATAAACAAAACATACAATTTTAAGGGATATGGGGACTACTCTCTATATCTAAAACTAACATATTAAACATTATCGATAGGAATGAAAAAAAATAAGATTCTTTCAACTTTCTTTTTTGCTGTCGTTACAATCGTCGTACTTTAAATAATAAGATCAGTACTTTTATACGAGGCATAAAAATCTAGATGTGTTCCGAAAGATCGCGCTTAGTACCTCTTGGTGTAAGTAGAAAGGATAGCAATTGAGTAACATTTTGTAAAGAAATTGGTTGAAAAAAGACACAAATTGATGAGAGAGAACCTTTTTTCAACTGCAAGATTAATGTCTTTCAAATCATGATTGGAAATCATAGGCAGTGTTACTTGAGCTCGTAGCTAAATAACAGCCGCTCCAGTCGATAGTAAGGTTAAACTGAACTTGCCTAGGTTGTTAAGTGGATGGGTACCCATTACATATCCAGTTTCCTCCGTGCCTCAAAAAGCTCATTAAGACGGTGATTCTGACTGTCATTTGTAAATCTTTGACAGTCGTTACATGTAGTCAGTGGCCCGAAAGTCTGACAACCAGTCTTACCAAGGGGGGGGGGTCTTACCAGTATTACCCAGTACTAACTGGAGGCCAGGTAGGCAGTCGCTCCATGTAAAATACTAGTATAAAGCCGAGTCCAGACGTGTGTAGCGGCGTCATGTAATTTATCGCGAATTCGTGTTACATTTCACGATAAATTACATGTTGCGTTACATACATCTGGACCCAGCTTTACGCTGCAACCAATTAGTCTGGTAGCCGACCCCAAAACCATCGTTTCATTGGTCTTCCTAGGCCAATCAATCAATCAATGAATTGAATGTTCAAATCAAATCTTATTTCTTTTCGCCTGTTCAATATTACACACGCAATAATATCAAAGTCTCCCAGTTTATTAATAGATCCTGAGAGACCTATAAATTCCTTTTGAAAAATGACCCTCTTATGATAATAATTTACAATTTCCTTACCGTCGGCTACCACTGAAGAAGTCTTACAGGTGAAAAGTTATTAAAAGAAATCTATAGACCACCGCAATGGTTGACTTTTGAACAGAATTCATTTCTAAAATGTCGTAGATTTCCTGCGAGCTGTAAGTTTGAAAAGACTTTTGAATAAAATGTAAAACTGACTTCTAAAAGAACTATTTCAGTAAGATTGATTATTACTTAGTGATTTAAGCACCTGGGTACATTTTTTTTTTCAACAACAGCCCCAGCCGTCAGTCGTACCAACTTGATGTAGAAGTCAAATAAGCATGCAGTCGCTCCATGTAGAAAACACTAGTACTCTTGTTGCATCCGGTAAGACTGAAAGCCGACTCCAATAAGGTTTGGAAAAGGCTTAGCAAATGGATGGTAGAAACAAAAATAAACGTGATTATTTTTGCAGCATCGACGACTGATTACCTCTCATCCAATATTTTTTTTTTTTTTTTTTTGGATAGGGCATCTCGCAGTTCAGTCTACGAAGACTGGCTTCTGCTTAACCGGGCAAGTCCTGTGGATGCCTTGAATTTAAGGCCTCCAGACAGGGCAAAAATGACTAAAAACTAAGCGACAGCGCTCTAAGGGCACCCCCTGTGGGGTCCTCTCATCCAAAAGAACAACCTCTCCTTAAGCCTTTAGGAAAATACAAGCGTGATGTTTTGTTACTCTCATCTGGAGCATTCGCCTGTAATGTAACACTGTTAAATTACAGGCGTAAGTGTTAGTATTGCCTCAGTAGTAGTGTGTGTCAGTATTGCCTCCCTAAATTAACGAGCATTCGCCTGTAATGTAATATTTCTGATTCGATTTTGAGCATTACATTACAGTCCTGCCTCCCTGACTTGACGAGCATTCGCCTGCAATGTAATATTTCAGTTTCGATTTCGAGCATTTAGTTGATTCCACAATGTCAGACGAAGCGGTCGTTGTTTAAGCGCGATAATATTAACTTTACACATTGGATCATCAAGCTGCGCACAGTAATGCTCGGTTCTCTTCTCTCACCAATGTTATGCTGGAATCTGTAACATTACTGGTTGCGCACTGTAATGCTCGGATCTCTTCCCTCGTTCATGTAATGCTCGACTCTGTAACGTTACAGGTCATTTCAAGTGACTATACTATATAGATGACTCTAATTTTGCCTAACCAGTACGTTGCAATCTGGATAGGTCTGTCGTTTGCCTCATTCAAGTGCAATTAGTTGGGCACCCCGAGAAGGTTACATAAAACGAAATCTTTAATCTACATGCCTCCAACACAGAACCATAATTCCAAAAGAAAACATACAGGCTGTAAACAAACTTAACACGAAGCCGTCAACCAATCATTCTATAATACGACATTCAAGATTACTAACAAAAAAAAGGATAAAATCTATACAAAACAAATCAAGCCTAGAAAGAGGTGACTCGTTCTGAATGCTGCGCTCCAGAACACAAGGCGAAACTTTTGCAAAACTTGAGTGACTCAAGTCTTCGAACATATTACATACTTCGATGAGTTAGGGCTTCAAGGAGATTGGCAGATTTCTCTTGATTAGCGTCTTCTTTTTTCTTCTTTAATTCATATATTATTTTCCTAATAAGCTTCAAAAGTGGCAATTTTAGACCCCCGTAGCATTTATGTTATGGTAATCGTTATTATTTATTTAAAACTTGTTTATAGAACTTGGGTAGCATAACAAAAAAGGTTTATATCCAGAAGCTCTATTTAATTATTGCGTTTATTTTAGTTCCCCGGCGAAAAAAAAATCCTAATCTCTCAGGGTTGATCTCAGATATTTTGTGGTTGAATAACTTCTTGGTGAAATGACTTACGACTTAGGTGCACTAATAAAAAATGTTCATTATGTTATGTTCTATCCAAATAGTATTTTAGTTTATTTTAGTTACATTTGAAAATATTATAGCCCAAAAATATATGGAGGCAGGGTAACCTCTTTTGTATTTAAAAAAAAATGGTCAAAAAGTTGGAACCCAATATCTCCGTAACTAGAAGGTTCCCAGGTATGGTGTAGAACAAACAATGATCGCAATGACGGGGAGAATAAGTTTCCTTTCGGCGTCGTTAAGTCTTTTTATACCCTTTAGTTTCCAGTTGCCTAGAAAACTTTAAACAAATTGCACCTCCTCTCCTGAAACTTTATCAAAATAACCTGCAATCATAGACGGTAGTTAGGCAAAGGATCGGCAGCGAACTCAGAACAAAGGCCACGGCGGCGTCCGCTTTGAAAATGAGTGTTTTTAACTCACACACACTACTGTGTTAGAGGGAACTTCTTTACTCGATAGGGGCAAAGACTTTATGTTAACAGATGGGCCACTTAATTGGGGGCCAGAATGTTAATACTGCAATAGGGTTGTAAGCTAATGCAAATGGCCTAGCGATGTATATCCATCATCGCTAGGCCATTTGCATTAGCTTATAGTACAAGTGTGTTGTTTGTTAATGCAACTTGCAGTTGTCAGTACTTCTCGACATCTGTTAAAGATATACATACAGTAGATTTTGTTTCACGAAATAGAAAGAGAATGCTTCTGTATTCTGAAAAAAAAAATGGATGTCGAAAGTAAAGCCTAAAGTCTAATTAAATTTGTGTCTAATAGACGACGGTTTTGGTTAACTACTAAACACGCCGTAGTCTCATTCTATGCCAACCGGTGTACTTACAAAGATCTCTGCAAAATCTTTTTTTTTCTGAGTTTTTACAACTTCTTTCCCATGATGTACGAATAGTACCATACGAGGTCAACCTACCGCTAGGTCACATTCTAAGCCCGCTTGTCTCCCCGCAGACCTCAAATTTTCAAATTCAAATAATTTATTCTGGATCATATGTTTTTATGATGTTGTGATAAATACAGGTGTCTGCCATGTCCCGCCATTGAGGCATACAAAATTCATTTCACAAGTTTGGTACAAAAATACAATACTGATAGTATGTTAATTAAATTCAATTAAAGGAGATATTTTTTTTTTCGGAGGCCACCCACATAAATTGTAGCATTTAATAATGAAATGTACATTGATTTCTTCCTTAAAACCTCTAGATTACAGTGATTAAATTAGCTAAGCAATGTCTAACCGGAATATGTGCGAAAAATCTGCAAAAACACGAAAACCAAAATAAACATCAGAAAAAGTAAATGTCAAAATAATTTTAGTTGTCTGTCAACTTCTAAAAAAGTGGATTTATAACGTTCCGTGCCACGTTGATTGTTTAAACCATCTATGCGATTTTACTGTAAACGTTTCAAAATGCTCACAGTTTAATAATATTTATTTTATTATTCTACTAGCCGACCCGACAGACGTTGTCCTGTCAACTATGAATATTTAATTCGAATTGACCTACTATCTACCACCTACCCACTACTTACCTACCACCTACCCACTACCTACCTACCACCTACCCACTACCTACCTACCAACTACCCACTACCTACCTAACTACTACCTACCTACCACCTACCCACTACCTACATACTAACTACCCACTACCTACCTGCCACCTACCCATTACCTACCCACTACCTACCTACCATCTACCCACTACCTACCTACAACCTACATACCGACTACCCACTACCTACCTCTACCACCTACCCACTACCTACCTACCAACTACCTACCTACCTACTACCTACCTACCACCTACCCACTACCTACATACTAACTACCCACTACCTACCTGCCACCTACCCATTACCTACTCACTACCTACCTACCATCTACTCACTACCTACCTACCTACTACCTACCTACCACCTACCCACTACCTACCTGCCACCTACCCATTACCTACCATCTACCCACTACCTACCTACAACCTACATACCAACTACCCACTACCTACCTACCACCTACCCCTACCTACCCAATATCTACCCACTACCTACAGACGGAAAAATTAAAAAAAAAAAGTATCCTATGTCCGTCTCCCGGTTCTAAGCTACCTCTCCACCAATTTTCAGCTAAATCGGTTCAGTCGTTCTTGAGTTATAAATAGTGTAACTAACACGACTTTCTTTAATATATGTCACCGTAAAATTGTCAAATACGTTATATTACAATATAACGTGTATCTCTCTAGCGATATTGTAAAGTCTCGAATTATTGTCAACTGAACATACGGAAGTATCTCTTGCCCCCATAAACGGGACTTGGGGCACCCCCCCGTTAGGTTAGTTAGGTTCCTTTAAACCCTTTAAACCCCGCGAAGCGGGGCTCCGTCGACTACGCTTTTTAAGGGAATATGAAGTGTTTTAAGGTTAGCTTATAATAATCGATATTTCTCAGGAATGGTACAGTATCTTTTCATGAGAGTGGTACCACTGGGCAAGGAGGACCCCTCCTTCTCTCCACACCGCGTGAGTTGACTACCATCGCATGCATTTCACGAAAAATAATGCGTTTTATTGTAAGCAGTATGCTCATTTGACAATAATTCGAGACTTTACAATATCGCTAGTGATATTACAATATAACGTATTTGACAATTTTACGGTGACATATATATAGATTCTGATTCTATTTTAACTATATACCAATGGGTAGGTACCGTACTTTTTTTAGTAAACGAAAACAAGCGCTCTTATTCACATAAGTATTTTCTGTCAAATGACATTGACCACAACAGGAATGATTTGACTCCCAAAAAAATATCATAACATAGCTTATTTATTATGATTTTAAGATTCCGGTTACATTTCTATGTAATATTTCGTTTAATACCGTAGTAAAATGGTTACTTTTTTTTGGTGTAATATGAATAATAATGCAAAAACCAGGTGGGCCCAAAAAACAATGTCTCCTTTAGATAAAATAACAACAAAATTAAAATACAATACATTATATTTGTCATGCAGTACATTATGATTAAATTAGCAAAATAGTAAAATATTTATGTCAGATTAACAAATATTCATTCAATGGATTTAAAATTATTACCTTCTGAACCATCTCTTTTATTTCATAGTCTATCTCCTAAACCGTGTTTCTATTTTGCACACAGTTTTAAGTCTCGTTTGTTAACAGAAGTCTTTTGTGAAGCACAGTCAAGTTAGCACGTCTGGTATACAAATTGCATTTTACAGTGAGAACCCCCTCTTCTACAATATTGTTGGTAACGTGTCTGTATTCTTTGGGTTTTAAGGTAAAGTTTGTTTAGTTAATTTCTTTTTAATCTATACTAATAAAAATACCAATAATAGTAATCTATAATAATATTATAAAGAGGAAAGACTTTGTGTGTGTATATAACGAATAAACATCAAAACTTCTGGACCGATTTGAAAAATTCTTTCAGCAATGTTTAGCTACATTATCAGCGAGTAACATAGGGTATATTCTATCCCCGTACTCCCACGGGAACGAGAACTACGTGGGTGAAACCGCGTGACGTCCGCCTGTAGATTCATAATTCTGGGTAAGTTTTTAATTTCTTTTGATATTTTTTACAAACGACTAAATCGATGGAATCGTTTGACTGCCGCGTTGGTCTAGTGGTCGCAAACGTGACTACCGAGCGTGAGGTCCTGGGTCCTGGGTTCCTGGGTTGGTCGGGCAAAGTGTTATTGGGTATTTCCGTCAGGAATTTATCAGAAGCAGCCACGTAGTCTGGACATGCGCCCGATTGATGGCAATAGGCTCGCTCCTTGTTACATGGGTCTTAACATAACTGGCAAAATGTGGGCATACTATTAGGTACCTATATCTCTGCCTAACTCTAAAGGGATAACAGGTGAGTTGTTTTGATGTTATATGTCATGTCAACACAATGGTGGAACAATATCACTACTCATCATCATCTGGCTAGCCTTTCCCAACTATGTTGGGGTCGGCTTCCTGTCTAACTGGATGCAGCAGAATACCAGTATTTAACATGGAGCGACTGCCTATCTGACCTCTACAACCCAGTTAATACTGGGTAATACGATACCACTTGGTAACACTGGTTGTCAGACTTTTATTGCCATTAACTACCTGTAACGACTGCCAAAGATGCACAAATCGACGGGTCCCAAGAACAAAAACTTATGTAAATATAAGTCGATTTCTAGTTTTTTGATCAAATGTATTAAGTATCATAGTAGCTATATGGTAGTGTAATTATTTTTTAAATAGTGTTTCTACTTTATGAAATAACCAATCGAACATTGTCTTATCTGAGAAATAGTTCAACGAACAATGACGCATCGACATGTAAGAACTTGTTCGCCGCGGTAAGCACCACGCGCATCGCGATGTAGCGTCAGAAACGAGTTTGTACTCCTCAGTGGCGGTCGATTTTGGAGGTTCAAACAAGTTTTCAATTGTGAGTCAAATTAATGACAAAAGGTGTAAATATAGTGTCACATTGTATTTTTTGCGATGTCTGCGTTGTCAAGAAAGAAAAGAATTTTGAATTTAGCGCTACAAATGGATGAAAATAATTGTTCTGATCCTACTTCAAACAGAAATAACAATGAAGAATGTAATAATCTTGGTAAGTAATTGTTTTATTTTTTCAAGTCACACGTATTTTAAAGATGGCTCAGGGATTTTGTATATATTAATAAATATTTTAAGAAAAAAATCGAAAATTATTATAATTACCGTCGTGTGTGATTAAAGTATGTTGTTCTACGATAGTAAAAAAATGGTTTTTTTTAGTATAATTTGTTGTAATAATTTCATTCTATAGAAAAACTACACAATAACGTTTCATTTTGTTATATTTATTTTTACGACATTATATTCACATACGTTGTTGTTCAGCCAAGGTTCTTCTAAAATTTTCAAACGTATGTGCAGATAGGATGTTGTTCTACGTAAACTTAACATAAAAATACAGTCGTAAGTGATAACAAGATTTTGTTCTTTGTAAAAACTTTTACATGAGACTTTTTTCTTAACAAAAATACAGCATCTTATACTCTCTTGTTAATTAAATTGATTTAGTTTTACTAGTGATAGGCTAGTACTCAACTAAGGTATTAAAATTCAGTAGCTATATTATTTTTTTTTTGACTTATTACAGAATCTGCAATTGAACGTGACAGCAATACTAGCTCCCCGTTACCGTCCGATGCCCAAAACATTTTCGTCGAAATGGCAGAAGTATATCATGCCGTATTTGATGACACTAACCATACAGATGTGCCAGATCTACAACTTGAAGCTACCGAATATAATACTCATACCACACGTCAGCAAGTTGTTTCACCCTCTAACACCAATGCGACAGTATCTAAAACACAGCATGAAATTACTGAAAATACCATTTCTAATACCTTTTTCACAAGATCTGTATCCAGAAGAAGTACTTACTCCATTGAATATAGAGGTAACCTCTAGTTTTAATAATTCACCAGCGTTATACTTAGAAGAATTTGAAGAACCAGCTGTTGCCACTCCTTCCACTTCACATATCACACTAGCTACACCAATGCCCTCTCCAATAAATGTACACAGGAAGTGTGATGATCATTTTTGTCCCGACCATAGTTCTTGGATAGATTCCATTCAATCTGTAAGTACTAGTGTTTCGACTTTGACATCAACACAACAAAAAAAGAAAAGATCAAGAAAACGATTAGTTAATAAAAACAATTGGTCTGACGTAAAACGAAAATATTTAAAAAATCTGGGTAAAAGCTATGTGTCAAAAAGAGGCAAATTCGTTGAGGATAAAGTAATGGGAAAACCTTGCAGTTGTCGGTATAAATGTGCGGAAAAAATTTCTGAAGACCAAAGGCTGGAATGCTTCACTAGGTTTTGGAAACTTGGGAGTTCAGAAAAACAATGGGGATTTGTTGCAAAATATGTAAAAAAAGCTCCTAAATATAGATGTTTAAACCACAGTACTCCTAACAACCGTCAGTTTACACTAAAGTATTTCTTGCCAATTAAATCTTTAAACGCCGATGCAACTACTATAAACGTCTGCAAGACCATGTTCTTGAAAACACTAGCTGTTAGTGAAAGTATCATCAAAACCACATTTAAAAAATATGATGGTGTGGCAGATTTTGAGGAAGACCACCGAGGCAAACATAACCATCACAAATCCATCATTAATAATGACATGATAAAGAGTGTGTGTGATCATGTAAATTCATTTGTTCCCGTTGAGTCTCACTTTGTTCGAAAGGACTCGACCAAATTATATCTAGATGGAAGTCTCAGCATAAGCCGAATGTTTAAACTGTATAACGAATGGTTCGATCAAAACATATACGCATCAAAAGCAACGAAAGTACGCCAGTATAGGGAAATAGTGAATAAAAATTTTAATCTTGGTTTTCATATACCGAAAAAGGACCAGTGTGAAGTTTGTCATGCTTTTACAAATAATCGGACACCTACAAATGAAGAAATACAAAAACATAAAGTACATATAGACGCAAAGAAAACTGCACGTACAATGAAACAAAAAGACAAACATGATGCTATAGAGTCTCAAGGGTCCATTGTGACAGCAGTTTTTGATTTCCAGAAAGTGTTGACTTGTCCGCACGGCCAAATAAGTATATTTTATTACAAAAGAAAATTATCTGCCTTTAACTTCACAGTTTTTAATATGGGCCAAAAGAAAGCAGTGTGCTATATGTGGGATGAAACAGTAGCTAAACGAGGAGCTAATGAAGTGGGAAGTTGTTTATTAGATTTAATAAAAGATCATTTCGAATTCGTTTCTGGTCCGATAATTGTGCGGGCCAAAATCGGAATAGATTTGTGTTTTCTGTATATTTATTTGCAGCAAAAAAATACAAAGTGTCTATAACACATCGATTTTTAGAGAAGGGACATACCCAAAACGAGGGAGATAGTGTCCACGCCGTCATAGAGCGTTCGTCTCATTCCAAAACGATTTATACACCCGATGAATGGCGCCTGCTTGTGCGATGGGCAAAAACAGAAGGAGAACCATATTTAGTTAAAAATATGGTACAGGAAAACTTCTTTAACTTTAAGACCCATGTAAATGACAAACTATGGAACAAAAATTTAAGAAAACAAAAAATATTGTGGACTAAAGTTAAAGAAGTTTTCGTTGACAAATCTGAACCAAATAAATTGTACTTTAAGTATGATTTAAGTGAAGAATCTTATGAATGCTTAGTTATACGAAACGATACAAGAAACTCATCTGTATTGCCTGTCTTAGAGCGTGCTTATCCTTCACCACTTAAGTTAACAAAAGATAAACATAATGATTTGGAGAGCATGTGCAGAACAGGCGTTATAAATGCCACTAATGCAATATTTTTTAGATCTTTACCCTACAAATCTAACAATGCAAATGACGACTTAAGTGATGAAAGTGATGAATAATACTTTTAGTTTATATTTTTCTTTTATACGAGAGACAGAGTCTGATTAAATTTAATAAGACTGATTAAAACTGTATTAAAATAATAATACCCAGTTGTTGATTACTTAAATTAGTCGAAGTAAAATAAAGATACCTGATTTTGTGATTACACTGATTACTTAGCATTGAGTTAAATACAAAAATAGAGACTACTTTGCTATTATAATATGTTGTGAAAATTTAATAATGTTATACAGCTTAATGTTTAACCGTAAAGGAATACATTTAGTTTGCTACAAGATTTTTTGACCTTTTGTCAAGTATTTTTTTAACTGTTTGTTGGAGATGGTTTTTGAAGGCTGTTAGTTTCTTTTTAAAGTTTTTTTAAAGTGATTTACAGGCATAAATAATATTATACTCACTTGTTTTAGATATTAAGGTAATTGTTAGATTTCTACTGAATGTTACTAATTTTTGATACATTTAACTAGATAATGTCAAAAATTGATTATTGATTACGAGTACTATTTTGAATTGTTTAGAATGTTGTTATTTTCTTTTGTATTTGAGTTTAAACATATTTTTATAAACATATCTGGAAAAAATATTTCCAAGCAAAACTGTGATTCAATTTGAGTAATAAATACCTAAGTGATCATATCAAATGGTTTTCTTTCTCACTACCTACATTTAGAGACACCATAGGTTCGGACATTTGCAACATAAGACATAATTCTGTAGGCAAATACCGATGTACACCATCTCTTGTACACATACAACTTTTTGTTTTTATTAAGATTTCATAAAACAAAGTCGCATGTGTGGTTAAGTCTTAGTTTATTCCAAAAAACAAACTCACATCATTACATAAGAATAAAATTTTAAGCAAAATACAAATTTAAAATAAAACATTAGGAAGCAAAAACAAGTAAACTAAATAAACAAATACCTTTCACCATAATTTTCTACAATTTTTTTTTTTTTTGCAACTTATCGATTCGCGTAACTTTATTAATTCGCACTGCAACTAGACAATATTGAAGATAGGACTTTGTTCTTGGGACCCGTCGAAATGACAGCCTGGACCAACAGCTTAACGTGCTTTCCGAGGCACGGAGGAAACTCGGTATGTAAGGGTGGTCACCCATCCACAGACCAACCTAGGCAAGCACGGCTTAACCTAAAGATCGGCCCGAGCGGCTGTTATTATTTAGCCACGAGCTCCTGAATAATAAATTGTAACCACGAAAAATGTCACCTTGAAAAATTCTATAAAGTTTTTTAATACATTTCATTCGGTGACCCGTTATTATGAAATTGACAACTCGTGCGTGCAATAAAAACAAAGGTGTATAGGTACAGCCGCTCCAATTTCACTAATTCTATGCCAAATTGACGTAGCACCTTTTTAGGGTTCCGTAGCCAAATGGCAAAAAACGGAACCCTTATGGATTCGTCATGTCTGTTTGTCTCAGGTCTGTCTGTCCATCCGTATGTCACAGCCACTTTTTTTCCGAAACTATAAGAACTATGCTGTTGAAACTTGGTAAGTATATGTAATCTGTGAACCGCATTAAGATTTTCACACAAAAATAGAAAAAAAATGTAAAGGGTTCCCCATACCTGAACCGAAAATCAATTTTTTTTTCATCAACCCCATACGTTTGGGGTATCTATGGTTTGATCTTCAAAAATAAAATTGATTTTTTTCTAAACTGAATAGTTTGCGCGAGAGACACTTCCAAAGTGGTAAAATGTGTCCCCCCCCTGTTACTTCTCTAATTAAAAAAAATAGTTGAGAGTGGTTTAGAAACAGTAATAGAACACGAATCCAAAAAAAATCTGTCTGTTTGTCTGTGTGTCTGTTTGTCTGTTTGTTTGTACACGCTAATCTTCGGAACTACTGGACGGATTTGAATGATTTTTTAACTGTTGTATAGGTATTAAATTTGGGCAACATATAGGCTATAATTAGCATTCGCAGTAACGAACATAATTATGTTATGCTACGTCCATAACTATACTATGCTAGTGCGAGAACGAGAGAATGGATGAAAAAGCTGAAGACCCATTTTTAATCTCATTTTTAATTACTACTTACTTCCTTTGTTTGCTTTTTCATATTTGATCTTTATTGATTTTCCTGTGTGAGTACAATAAATGCATTTTCTTTCCATTTGTTCCAAGAAATATTATTTATATGTATTCAAATATTAACTCATCATAACTATCATTACAGGATTGTCCTAATTCATTAGTGTGGCTATAATTACAGTTTTATTATTTATCATAAAATATTTATTTTGCACATAGTGATTTTGTGAACTCACCCAGAGAACAAGATAAAGATCTATGCTGTCTGCAACGTCATTAAGTATACGCAATTACTGTCTTTCCTTTCACTTCAAGCCTGAGCTTTATTCATCTTTGTGTCTGTGAAAAAACACTACACCAACGGGCCACGAGGCAGATCTTTCTCATCAAAGTCAAAATTAATTCAAATTCATAACGTAACTTATAAAATTACGTTTCTATAACACAAAACTGTTGTAAAACGGCCGCAAATATTACGCAAAGCTGGTCATACATCTGGCTCGCCCCGGAGCTTTTTACTACGTTCTACTGAAAATATTTTTCAGCAACCACGGTTAGTCGCACTTGACGTTTTATTTATTAGAGGTTTCTTGTTACCTTGGTGAGGAATTTAAAGGACTTATTACTGTTTTCACAAACTCGAAGCTCGTGGCTAAATAATAACAGCCGCTCAGGTCGATCTATAGGTTAAGCCGTGCTTGCCTAGGTTGGTCTGTGGATGGGTGACCACCCTTACATACCGTGTTTCTTCCGTGCCTCGGAAAGCACGTTAAGCAGTTGGCCCCGGCCGTCATTTGAAGATCATTGACAGTCGTTTCGGTAGTCAGTGGCCAAAAAAGTCTGTCAACTTTTGGTCTTACCAAGATATCGTATTACCCAGTACTAACTAGGTTGTGGAGGTCAGATAGGCAGTCGCTTCATGTAAAATACTGGTATTCAGCTGCATTCGGTTGGACTGGAGGCCAAACTCAACACAGTTGGGAAAAGGCTAGCCAGATTTTTACGGGTTACCTACATAATATCGACAGTAACTACATCGACGGTCACTGTATCGACAACGTTCCATCGACGGGTTAATGAGTCGACAGTACAATAGATCGACGGTACGCTACATCGAGAGTACACCAAATCGATAATACGCTGTATCGACAGTATACCATATCGATAATAAATTGTATCGACGGTGCACCATTTCGATGGTACCCTGCATCGACTGCCCAACCTGAGCCAGATTTAAATAAAAAAATATAAGCTTGTTTAGTATTATAATCAGAATTTATTAATTTTGTATATTGCTAGTTTTTAACCCACATAGAATGGTTGAACAGTCATGAATTCGTATCCAGTACCCTTAGTTATTATTACAATAACTTTCAAAATAAATATAACATTGACAATTATAATGAGGGTACTTTATAAAAACTTATGTTTTAAATTAAATCTGCCTTGCGGCGGGCAGTCGATGCAGCTTACCATCGGTTTGATGTACTGTCGATGTAGCGTACCGTCGATTTAGCTTACTGTCGATATAGCGTATAATCGATTTGGTGTACTGTCGATGTAGCGTACCGTCGATTTAGTGTACTGTCGAATCATTAACTTGTCGATGGAACCTTGTCGATACAGTGACCGTCGATGTAGTTACTGTCGATATTATGTAGGTAACCCGATTTTTACAAACACTAGATGAATAAATGCCCCAATGAAAGCGTGATTTATGGTCCTGAAAGTTGAAATTCCACCTGGTTTTAATGTTTTTAAAAACTTTACTATAAAAACCTCCGCGACTCCCGTACAATATACACAAAAATCAAGTATACATCAACAGAACGTTTTGAGTCTGTTACATGTTACATTGAGTCCTACCTTTTACGGTAGGACTCAATGTAACATGTATAACTTGTTACGGCAGACTTCTCCAAAATTTATTCCACATCCACTATTTTACGTTAAAACCTCACAATCAGATAAAAATATAATCCAAATAGCAATCACAAGTAATTGGGTGCCTACATCACGTGAAACTCCAAGGACTGTGCGACCATCAATTCTCCTAAACGGCGTGATTTAAATTTCAAATTTGTCCTCATTCAAATCTAAGAGAGGAACAAATGGCAACTCTTGGTTTCCAGTACTTATTCCTCAATGTTTTCCAGATAGGATGGTTACAGTAATGGGTACTTTCGGTTCGCATTAGTGTTGAGAATTGCTGTTGGAGAAAGGCTTTAATGCCGTTATCGTTATGGGTGTTCTATTGATAGGGATGACTGTATTTACGTCATCATTATTACATAACATCACGCCTATAATCCCCCATGAGTTAGGCAGAGATGTAGCTAATAGTGCACCCACATTTTCCAGTTATAATCAAATCCCATGTCATATTTTGCCGCATTCAGTTTTCCAGAGTAGGTACGTCATCTTGTGTGTGACCTAAAATAATATTTGACGCTAGATACAAAAGAAAATAAAACATTCATTCTCATTAAAATCATTTTAAATGTGTTAGTACGAATACGTATGCAAAAATTAAATAAAGTCCAAACATGGGTAAATTGACATGCGACATTACGAAAACGACAACCAAAGCGATGCAGCCGTCTCCTGTTAGCTCTTGTCGGCTACTATCATAATTATGTTGGTTTGATGAATCACGACGAAAGAAAGCTTGCGATAGAGATCGCAAATGCGATTGCGTATAGTTAACAATGACCTAGAGTGGCTTTATATTGTTAATATTTCTATTAAATTATTTTCATTCATACATCAGTTCATACAAAATTAAATATTCGTCGGAAAGCTCGTTCTAAAAAAAACCCCACGTAAAAAAAACCTAAAAAGGTTTTCCAATTATATTTTCCAACCCAAACACCCAGCAAATAAGACTGGGTATACTAAGAAACCTTATAAGCAGCTTCGGTCCAATAGATTAATACCCCGTCAGACCCCTACGCGAAGATTAAGTAGAAAAACTTTAGGGTTAACTTGCCGGCCGGGTTACGGGTTAACTAGTGTAGTACCAAGTTTGGGGGTGTAAATTTTAAGCATCGTTAGGTTGTATAAGTGCTGTGTTGTCATTTTGGTAAAATGATTATTTGTTTTTGTTTTTGGGGAATGTAGGTTATGTCATACTTTTGAAAAACTGTGTAAGTATGAATTTTGGCTAAAAAATAAAAAAAATTGGTTTAATTCTCCCAGATTGTTATTTATACCCTTTTAGAAACATAATTGGCAGTGGTGGTCCAGTGATGGCGGCTCCGACTTACGAACAGTAAGTCGTGGGTTTGAACTCAGGTTGCCGCGTTACTTTGTGTAATTTATATCATCATTCTCAAAACTGTGAAGGAAAACATGGCGTGGAAACCGGCACGTCCTTAAACCAAAAATTCGAAGACATGTGACATCTAGAGAGGAAGCCAGGGGGAGCACTATAGGCTGTTTATGCTAAAATAAGAACTTCTTAATTAATGAAACTAAAGTGCTTGTGAGTTGTAATGGATGTAAATATGTTTTCTACGATACGATTTTAAGTGTTATAAGTTTAAGTTTGTTATAAGTTTGACATGTCTGTGTGAGTGTGTGTGTCTGTGGCATCGTAGCTCCCGAACGGATGAACCGATTTTGATTCTGATTGTTTTGTTTGTAAGGTGAATTAGTCGGGAGTGTTCTTAGCTATCACTCAGCCACTTCCTCAATATGGGTATGAAATAAAAGACATTTACTAGTAGCATACTATACACTATAATAAATTTCACATCCAAGATGGCCGCCACCACAAAATGGTAAGTTACATTTTTTTTTTCACAACTACCTCCATGTGGGTATCAAATGAAAGGGCTTGACTAGTAGAATTATGAACACTACATTGAAAGGGAATGAGGAATATTATATTATTTTACTACACACACACACACACACACAGAATACGTCATTTCGTTAACGATTTGTAATAAATCGAACTAAGTACCTTAAAATTATGACCCTGTGTCGGGGGTTTTTAATTTTTTTAATTTGATGTAACTTTATTCATGCTTTATTAGAACGATAAAAACCGTATGGTTTCTTACGCTTTACACAATAGTTCAGTAGTTTTTCCTTCCCCATGTAACTAAAATTAATCACCATAAAAACAGCAAAGTAACACAATTTCCTAATTACTAATTAGTAATGATACCCACGTACTAATAATTAGCACCTGTGCCAGACGTAGCTCTTGGATTTATTGTCCCCTAGTGCGAATCTTGGGACTCCACTAGAAATTGCACTGAGGTCCGATTTATGCGCTAGTTTAAGATGTGTTTACAATGTCGGTAAGTACTTTAATAAGGAAACTATGTTGTATTAAAGCTCTTTCTAAGTTTATCTTAGACGATACTGACATCGGTGAAGGACATAACATCACGGATGTAATACCTGAAGGGTAAAACCATAGATATAATAAAGAAGGAGATATGGACGTTAGACGAAAATTTATCGGAACCCTGTGTCTCCACTTTATCCCTACCACACGGCAACTACACATGCAGTTCAGTAAAAGCAATAGATACGCAGTCGCTCACATACCCGCATTTCTTAAATCAGAACTTAGTACACATTCAATTATAAACCTAATGCCATCAAACACATCGTGTATTTACCAAGCACCGACACAAAAACATCGGTACACAAGAACATCACTATAAACTCGTCGTAAGAATAAGCGGCCGCACCACGCGACGCATGTGCGTATTGAACTATCGTTTGGTGATTTTTACATTGCTTGTCCAGTCACTTAGCGACAAACTTAGGTAGTGGTTGAGGAGCAATGTATTTATTGCAAAATAGTAAAGCCATTTGCTTATGATTGGCACAAAAGGTCAGGGTAGAGAGGGGTCTTGTGCCTGTCGCGCGGACACCGACATGCCCGCTTGCCACTTCTCCTGTTTTTTTTTATATTTCTATGGGTTAGACTGAGGTGTGCCTAATAGTACAGCCAGGCCAGTTATGTTTACGTCCGGTGTAATAGGGAGCGAGCCTATTGGCATTATCCGGGCGCAAATCCAGACCCCGTGGCTGCTACTAAAAAAATTTTTTTAATGAAAACCTAATAACACTTTTCCCCGCTAAAGGAACCAAACCCATGACCATATGCTCAGCAGTTGTGCTTGCGAGCACTAGACCAACGTAGCAGTCAAGGAATCTGTAGCCACTGTCCACCAAATACTTAGTTTTAATATATTCTATGAGGCTGCAAATCAAAAAATAGTTACTAATAAATTTAAAAAACACACTTTCCTTACCTATCTACTCACACCCTTACACCCAAGGCGCAATGCACACAGGACGCTCAAGTTCCACCCAGCAACATAATAATGTTACCCGACGATTTAGAGCATATAGCCGCATAGTCGGACCACGGAAATTGTGGCTATACCGATTTCCAAGCTGTTTTCACGCTGTGAACGGAAGTTATCGAAGGATTGAGTAGCTTTAACAGCTTTGCGACAGCTTTATAGGGAGCTGCATAAAACTTGGGTGATCATTTGAGCCACTTTACGCTGGGATAGTTTAATGACAGGATAATATAACCTCCTTTTTTTTCGGATGGGAAATCATCAAATGACCCCTCCCACTCTGGGCGGAGCGGGAGGGAGTGTCAGACTTTTACTGACTAAAAACCATCCATGTTCCTTCCTTGGAACTTGCGGGCCCCTCCCTTTATGCTGACATCTCTTTGGGCGCGCGTGGAACACGAACGCGCCGTCGACACGGCTTGTCGTCATTAGGCGGACGGACGGCTAGCCAGCCCATAGCTCACCGTCCACAGGCCCGTGTTTACGGTGGCCGGTAGCCACCACGTGGCCCCCGACGCCTGGTACGTCTCCCGCGGCGGCTGGGGCGAGAGGCTCTCACCCTCTCGCGTTCCGCCACCTCCTCCGCTATCATGACTGCTTCGCAGAAGGAGGTGACGGCTTCCCATTCCGTCTCGCTCCGGACCATGGATTGAACCAGGGCCGGACGCGAGAGGTCGCTGCTACGATAATATAATCTCCTGGAGTCATTTTCATACATCATCATTCTGTTGCCATTGTCCTACTTTATATGGAGTCGGCACAGCATGTCTTCTTCTTCCGTACTTCTCCATTACTCGTTATCTCATCAGACATCTCCTTTCTAGCCATTTAATCCTTCACACACTCCGTCCATCGTGTCTTTGGTCTTCCTCTATTCTTAAACAGTGGTCGAGTGAGTGGTAAAACATTAGTATCGCAATATGACTGCTCAGTAGGGTCGTAACCCTACTGGGCAGTCAGACTTTCCTCGTATTGTAGCTAAAATTCGTAAGACTCCTTCACTCGTCACGTCGATTTGTGGGATGCTCTTTCATTTGTTTTCTTTGCAGTCGCTGTACCAACAGCTTGTGGCCAAGCCTCTATGCTGACGATTGGGCCTTATACTTTTGAAGCTCAATCCATATCTAAATTAAGCCCCAAACCCCGCTACTACTTAATATTAAATAGTTATCAGAAGTTAGTTAACCAGGTCATAATTACCAACTAATAAAATATAATAATGTTGAGAACGAACTCCGTCGTTGTATGTGGAACAGAAGCCGCATAAAACGCAAGTCGTACCGTCAGTACAGTGATGTGCTAAAATTAGTTGGACATAGTGGATATGCTAATATTAGAATAGTGCCTATGTTTCAAGAGATCTTTAAGGACATGCATAATCGGCCTATAAAGCCCTCGAAATTCAAAGTTTATTAAGTTTTTTGCAATTTGCATGAGAGTGCTAGTATGTTGGTTAAAATATGATTCGCTGCTGTAAGACTAGTATTAGTCACAGAATTATAATCATAAAAATGATCGAATCATAAATACCTACAGCCCTCTAAGTTCATAATGGTCGTTTGAATAACTATAATTATCATGAAAAAATCATTCAATCGATCTTTATGAACTTGGAGGGTTTTGACGATTTTGATTATTTTAATTTTGTGACTACATACGTTTTACAGCCGCAAATCACATTTTAATCAACATACAAACTAGTACTGGCCTGCAAATTGCAAAAAACGTACGAAAGTATGAATTTCCCAGGTTACCCTGACGTTTTCACCTTAACCACGCGGACCCAGTGCGAGTTTGGAGCAGTCACATGTGACATGTGACTGCTCCAAACTCGCACTCGTATTCGAATACATGTCACATGTCTTCGAATTCTCCATCTAAGACAAGCCTGCTTAATCTTTTGGTATATAATTGGCAAACGTACAAACGAAGAGGTCTGATGATAGGATCCTAAGTAAACACGCCTAAGAACACGGATTCGAACCCACGACTTACTGCTCGTAAGTCGCCGCTGCAACCACTGGGCCACCGCAGTGGTCTTACTGGGCCACCGCTGCTCTTGCTCTGCTAGACAAGCGTGTGACGCAGGCAAAAGTTAATCTATACATAGATATTAAATAAAAAAATAATAAAAAATAATCAAAAAAAAACAACAAATAAAAATAAAAAAATAACAATCAAATATTATCTTATCTTATCTTATCTCATCTCATCTCATCTCATCTCATCTCATCTCATCTCATCTCATCTCATCTCATCTCATCTCATCTCATCTCATCTCATCTCATCTCATCTCATCTCATCTCATCTCATCTCATCTCATCTCATCTCATCTCATCTCATCTCATCTCATCTCATCTCATCTCATCTCATCTCATCTCATCTCATCTCATCTCATCTCATCTCATCTCATCTCATCTCATCTCATCTCATCTCATCTCATCTCATCTCATCTCATCTCATCTCATCTCATCTTATCTTATCTTATCTATTATCTAATAATATATTGTCATCATCATCATCATCTGCCTAGCCTGCTGCAGCGACTGCCTATCTGACCTCCACAACCCAGTTAATTCTGGGTAATACGATACCACTTGGTAAGACTGGTTGTCAGACTTTTTGGGCCACTGACTACCTGTAACGACTGCCAAAGATTGACAAATGAGAGCTGGGACCAACAGCTTAACGTGCTTTCCGACACACGGAGGACACTCTTTATGTATATTGTCTATCTATTAATTATTATTATAGAGAAGAGTCGAGAACTAAAAAATCTTTCACTGTTAGAAAGCTACATCTGTACCAAGTAACATAGGCTCTATAATTGAGATAATGCGAATTAAACGAGCTATCACAATTTTCACCGACGAAGTGCTAGGTTCCTTATAAGAGTACAAAAGAAATACTCTTCAAAATGCCTTCTCCATCAGTCCTTACACACATTTCCGAGACAAAATTTTCCATTAAAGCAAAAATATGAGAGGTATTTACACTGTACGTTGGCGAAGCCGGACAAATTAACCTTTGCGCCGGTGACCACCGGAATTTCATAGTTGCTACCCGTGCCGCAGATTTAATAATAAAAACCGGCCAAGAGCGTGTCGGGCCACGCTCACTGTAGGGTTCCGTAGCTTCCCAGACCATTAAAAATACCAACATTTTTCGTCAGCAAAAATAACTTTGTTTTTCATAGTATTTGTATGAAAAACAAAGTTATCATTTGCGTTTTTTTGAAAAAGTGCTATATAACTCAAAAACTATTCAACTCATCAAGTTGAAAATAATTTTCCTAGAAAGTTCATATAAAGGTCTACTTCTGTGATTTTTTTCATATTTTTTAAACTTATGGTTCAAAAGTTAGAGGGGGGGGGGACACATTGTTTTTGACTTTCGGAGCGATTATTTCCTAAAATATTAATATTATCAAAAAATGATTTTAGAAAACCCCTATTCATTTTTAAATACCTATCCAACAATATATCACACGTCAGGGTCAAAATTAAAAAAAAAATCGCTCCCCACTTTACGTCTGGGGGAGGTACCCTAATAAAAATGTTTTTTTAAATTTTTATTTTTGCACTTTGTCGGCATGATTGATATACGTATTGGTACCAAATTTCAGCTTTCTGGTGCTAACGGTCACTGAGATTATCCGCGGACAGACAGACAGACAGACATGGCGAAACTATAAGGGTTCCGTTTTTTGCCATTTGGCTACGGAACCCTAAAAATGGTGACACGGGATTCTTTCGATTGGTTTGAAGGTTCTGTAGCTTCCATAAAGGGTGAGAAGAACCTATTAACGAAGCAAAAAGGCTCTTGTTTTCTTCGTCATTGCGATCATTTTTTTTTTTTGTTCTACTATGTCTGGGAACCTTACAACGAAGATATTAGGGGTCAACGTTTCAACTTTTTGATAAGTTTTGTTTTTTAATACAAGTTTTTGTTGCAAGAGTTTTACTTTAAACATCTTCGCGACCACCGTACGGTTCAATCCATCCATCAGTACAATGTTTTGACTGCTTTACATTGAGTTCTACCACAAAACATGACATTTCACCCCAAAAAAAGTTGTTTGTCAACAATATTTTTTGCGTAAAGTTACTTAATTTGATGTACAGAATGCTTGGTTGACAGCTTCGTGATGAAGTTGTTTACACCCTGCCCGACCACAAGGATATCACTGCTTTTAATATTTAACAAGACTATCAGTGGCGAAGGTTCCATACAACCCGATTCCTATCGGATTCCCTTTGAAAAACGGCGCAGGCAGTATTCTATTGACAAATAATATAATCACATTAAAGATATTTACCTCTTACAAAAACTGACCCTTCGCTACTGAAGATTATAAACTCTTGTAAAATATCCTGATGTCCTGTGGTGTGGTCGTCGGACTACCAAGTCATAGATCTCAAGTTCGAACCCAAAACACGCACCTACTATTTCGGGATCATGTGCGTACTACATAATTATCACTTGCTTCGGTGAAGGAAAACATCGAGAAAAAAAAAGAATGCCTGGGAGATATTTTTCGACGGCATGTAAAAGCCAAGTCAAAGGCCCAATGGCCCGTAAAAAAAACTCTGACACCAGCCCGCTTAGCATGACCACCGGAGAAACGAGAGAGACTCGACAAATCTTTTGTTCATCTGTCATTGAATCGACAAAATGACAGATGAACAAAAGATTTGTCGACTCTCTGTCGTGTCTACGGTGATCATGCTACGCGGGCAGGTCAGGCCACTAACCACGCGATAAAGATAGAGCCTGTAACTATTAGAAATACAAAAATGATTTGACTTTGAGTTTGACAATCTATTTTCTGCTTGGTACGGTGGTTAAAGATGTAACGCGATGATCAATTTGATTTAAAGTTAAGCGCGAATAATTTTAAGCAATAGGCTTGTGTCCTAAAAAAATCTAATTAGTCCGTCAGTTAGATTATACAAAAATATTTGACCCGTATTTTTTCTTTTGTTACATAAACCAAAATTGACGAAGATACGAACCTTTTAAAATTCGCATTACGTCACGCCGTGCTATAGTTTTTAGTGCGTTGTGACGTCACGAGCCCCCAATCCCGAGTTTTGATGCGTTTTATCTTTGTCAGTACTCAGTGATTTACAAAAAAAAAAAATACGTGTCCATTATTTTCCAATACTCTAACTGACGGACTAATTAGTTTTGCAATTTATTGATGGTGGAAACTAGCCTATTCATTTGCTAGTTTACTGCAGTTTATCTTGAAAATCTGCGGTATAAGATTTGGACGTCTAAGTGTTTCGCTACACCATATATTTGTCGTGTCATTATCTGGATGACGTGCTCTTCCAAAAGAGGACTTACAAAATCACTAAGATATCATGACGTTGGTGAAACCAATCTTAAGTAAACAGGGTGGAGTTCATCTGCCATTTTGTCGATTCTTTCTTCGAAGGAACCCGTTTCTACGGTTGTCATGCTACGCGAGCAGCAAAGTCGCAAAGACACTAACGCACAAACGGTTTCCAAGAATTCAGCAGTTGAAACAAAACGACACCCCAGAGATTTTTAACATACGACGGTTTAAAAAAAATGCTGAAACTGAAGTTCCATTAATTTAGAGATCGCTACGGAACCCTAAAAAATACGGTTACTAACTGTGAGACAAAGGCTTTGTAATTCACCATTTGTCCCCGGTTTTATATTTTCGACGTATTAAGTTAAAACATTTTCCTGAAATTAATAGTTTATATCAGTTTGTAACTGTCCCTTTGCTGGACGAAGGCTTCTCATGTGGAAATGGAATCATCATCATCATCATCATCATCATCTCAGCCGAAAGACGTCCACTGCTGGACATAGGCCTCCCCCAAGTGTCGCCACATTGACCGGTCCCTTGCGACTCGCATCCACCGGATTCCCGCAACCTTCACCAGGTCATCGGTCCACCTAGTGGGAGGTCTTCCAACGCATCGTCTTCCGGTTCGCGGTCGCCACTCCAGAACTTTTCGGCCCCATCGGCCATCCGTTCTGCGAGCAATGTGAAATGGAATATTTATTAAATTTTCGTGAAAGAATATTAGAATTAATTTGGCAATAGGCTCGAGCCTATGCAGTTATGCTAGCTGTTCAGTTCATTTATGTTCGCCATCCTAAAAAAAAAAAAAAAAGGCGACTACATGAGCCAAATTAGCAACTCTATTTTTGGTGGTTCAAACTTCGTCTGAAACATTGTTAGAATTAAGTTCTAATCACCTTGCACTACAAAGTGGTTGTTACGTCAGTCACTGCGGGCCGAATAGTGCAAAATTTGTGGTTTCGATCGATTTACTAAAATTCTATTGATGGGACTAAAAAAAATTTTCTGGTTTTGTTTAGTGCAGTGAACCATATACTTTCAGGCATTGTAAAACTCTCGTTTAGCTCGTGTAGTAATACTAATGTCGATAACGCGCTTAACACAACCTCTCGTGCGTAATTTATCAGTCGCGAGCTTTGTTCTAGATACACGTGCGAGCAGATTAATGACCCACCCTTATTTGAGTTGTGACAAGTGAGGCCTTCGTCATGAAAATTATAAGCTTGAGTAGGTAACTATGATGGTTTGGGTAGATCGATTTGTTGATTTTTATATGGAGCATATGCTCATCGTAACGTTGAATGTGAATATGTCAGCGTCACATTGTAAAAACCGTTACACTGTAATATAACTAGCGAGATTGTAAACTGTCGAAAAATTGTCAACTGAACATACTGCTCACAATACGACGCATTATTTTTCGGTAGGTTATAATCTGTCGAAGTAAAACGGTTATATTGTGAAATTTATGGAAGTCAACTCGCGCGGTGTGGAGCGAGGGGGTAGAGAAAGGGGGTTTCCCGTGCCCCATGGTACCACTCTCATGAAAACATAATGCACCATTCTTGAGAAAAACCGATTATTATAACCTAACCTCAACACTTTATAATCCCATAGCCAAGAATACTCCCGACTAATTCACATTTCAAACAGAAGAAAACAAAATCGTCGTTTTTATGTTGTGGGTTAAGGCGCCTATACGTGCTAAATTAGCAACTCTATTTGTGGTGGTTCAAACTTCGTTTGAAATGCTGTTAGAATAAAGTTCTAATCAGCTTGCACTACAAAATGGTTGTTACGTCAGCCACTGCGGGCCAAATAGCGCGAAATGAGTGGTTTCGGTAGACGACCCGATTGGCGTAGTGGTAGTGGTTTCCGAGTCATGGATGTTTATATGTATAATAAGTATGTATTTACAAACAAAAAAGTATGTATGTAGTATATCAACTATCTAGTGTCCACGACACAAGCTTTGCTTAGTGTGGCACTGGGTGGCGCTGTGTGGTAATGTCCAGCGATATTTATTATTTATTATTATTATTATTTACGAAAAAACTATTGATTGGATTAAAAAACTAAAACAGTATCATGCTAATATATTGCTTGAAGAATTATTTGCCAAAAAATCAGAATGATCGCATGCATATTAGTATGTTTTCTATTGTTTGAAAGATATTTTTAGAGGTAAGTTCGTGATTTCTTTTTATCGAGCCAAATTAATTGTATTATGTTTTCAAAACAGTATCATGCTAGCATATATCCTGAAGAATATCATATATTTTTCTGGTCTTGTTTATAGCAGTGAATCATATACTTTTAGTAATTATAAAACTCGCGTTTAGCTCGTGTAGTCGCCTTGAAAACAATCAAGTTTGTCCTGTACAAGGCCAAAAGGCTCCTATCTCAGCATAATGCTGTGACATTTAAAAGAAAAAGTCACACCGCTGGTATTCTGATAAGGCCCAAACTGATGCCACGGTCAGTTATGGCGCGAATGACCCTAAATTAATTTCGCCAAACAAGCCCCTTGAGTATAATTGACACGATGCAAATAACGATACCGGCCAAATTCGGTACATGGCCCGCAAAACAAACACTCACTTTCGGGATCGGGAATTCGGGAAATTTCCCGAAACGCGAAACTGACCCTTAGCAAAGTTTTGACAAACAGTCTAACTGTTTTATTATTCAACGACGGTGTAATAAATTATTGAGTTGGTTTAGTTGTTTTATGTTACGTATAATCAGTTTATTTGGTTAGTCACAACTGACTAACGTATTAAACTTTCGGGATAGGGTTATTTGAGGTTAGTTAGGACTACCTGATGGGATAATTCTGAACTAAATAGTGATGGGAATAATATTGATATCGATAAAAAAATATAAAGCAGTTTTCAGAAAGTAAACTTTTTCTGTGGTTTTTATTTTTATAGTTATATTTTCAATAGCTTCTAGAACTGGCGTGAGCCCTTTTTTTTTAGGATGGGAAATCATCAAATAACTTCTCCCACTCTGGGCGGAGCGGGAGGGAGTGTCAGACTTTTACTGACTAAAACCCATCCATGTTCCTTCCTCGCCCTTTATGTTCCGGGGCCGCGGTATCTCTCTCGAACAGGCCCGCAACCCCGGACTGGCGTGAGCCCTTGCTTTCAAGTTGGTTTCCAAGTGGTCAATTGTATCTGATATATCGGCGTAGACATGCGACTTTACTTACATATACCCAGAGAAAATAATCGAATGATGTCACATCGCAAAAGTTTGTCCAGTCATGTAACAAACTCATTAAAATGTTGAAAACGTAATATTTTGCATCAACGTTTACAACATTTTGGCCTTTTATAATCTCAATGAAATTAAAAAGAAAGAAACATTGTTTATTTTGCACAAGTTCTAAATGAGAAAACTCAAATCATTGCATCCAAATATAAAAAGCTCAAAATGTCACACACATTTTTAACGGTTCTTAGTTTTACTAAACCAACATTTTAGATAACTATAATGTATGCGTACTAAAATCAAATCCCCAATACATTTTCCTATACAATAATACCACCGCCCAATTAATTACGCTCGCCAGTGTACTGCAGTCAATTTGTCGAGATTATTAGTACCCTAGTACACTGGCTGTCAATAGAACATAGTACACTGGAGTTATGAAGTGACACTGTGCCGTGACGTCATTTGTAAGCGTTATGACGTCATGTGGCTATTAAAATGATTGATACTGGCATAGCTAATTGATTAATGTGTCTTGTATGTTATTATGTGTTGATATGGTGTTTCGTAATTTGAATTATCGATGGACTACTCGTTCTGGCTCACTTTAATATTATTTTAACACCAAATGATTTGAAAAGAGTAATCATGGAGTTTCTTGCCGGTTCTTCTCCATGGAATCGACCAACGCGAACCGTGCACCTTTTTCGACGTTTTATAAGTGCCCATCTAGGCCTATGTGAAATAAAATATTTTGATTTTGATCTTGATTTTTGACTTTTTTGTGTTTTCTGGATTCAATGAAGATTTTGCTCAAACTGAATGTTTTGGAAATGAATTACCTAAAAAGCTAAACAAATTAACGAACAAATTAAAAACGACACTAATTCCCACTATTGAAAATGTAGTAGAGTTCCCAAACCTGGTGGTGTAGGTACCTAATACCTAAATTGAACACTACAGGGCTTAGAAACTCTGCTACTAAGGGTTAGTCCTTTCGAGTATCAGAGGCGTGCCTAAATAATGTCATTCGTTCAATAAGCCACATGAGGCTCGAAAGGGGGAAGAGGTTCGGAAAAAACACGAAATATCACTAGGCGCAGGGGTGTGTAGTAAGATATAGCGTTTTTTTTTTTCTGAACGAGCAATTTCTAATTTGTCTATCTGGACATTTTTATCACGGTGCTTAATTTTCCAGAATTAAATTAGATTATACCTGTTAACCTGTATTTAAAGATAATATTCTGAATCGGTTCACAACTAAACTTAAAATGTCACCCCGCGATCATGGCGCTTGCAACAGCGTCGAAATATCGGGACTTCAATAAAAATAATATCCTGTATGTGACATTTTAAGTATAATGTTTTGAATTACTTAAGATACTTTGTACCAAAAAAATACACGTGATTTTGGGTAAGGGGGAAGGGTAGTCTAAAACCTCACCACGTAGCACCACGACGGGGGGGCGAGAGGGTTAAAAAGTTGCTGAAATTGTTAATGGACGACCCCTTTCTGTCGAATGTAGTGGTGTTACTTTCATACACGCCTAAAAGCTTGGCTTGCCATTATAACCTACTACTCTTCATGACGTTAGGGTTTCTGAACAAGGGCCTCAATTCTGCTATTACAATAGTGTCAGAATAGGCGATCATTAATTTCATAATGATCAAGTTCTGTCAAGTTTTGACAAGTTTGGTAATCTACTATTATAATGGCGTCATTATGACTTCTCAATGAACAACCACTGACACTCCATTGAAAGAAATGTCATAGAATATTAATCTCGTACATGAAATCTGGCATGAATAAATGTTCGCATTTAGTAGTAGATTTCGAAAACCATATGCACTAATGGTTTCATAATAATGACAATATGAAAATGCCACTAAAACACAATTTTATTACGAGACCATCGACCGACCAATGATCGACCATAGTGAATTTAGCAGATTACGAACTTTAAGCAAAATGACAATGGGATGGGAATGGAATCGTGTTGGAGTGACGAATTTATACAAATAGCAGAATTAGGCCCCAGTCAGCTTGCCTTATGGGCTTGCCGTATCGTTGAGCCCTAGACACGCCACTGGTTGAATGGTGTTGTATAGTATTAACCATTCATACATTTATGTGAATCTCTCATTATACGGGAAATCGATCGAAATCGATGACGATCGACGAATTGATCGCGATGTCAAGTTTTAATGGAAATTTATACCTTTTCGTGTCGCCGTGTGTACAATCCAAATTAAACGGACACTTCTAATATTCTTGTGAGGTAGAAAATGGCAAATATATTTCCTTTGTTATATTTGGCTTTGTATATTCCCTGTGACGTTTTTTCAATGTTACAGCACCATGTTGAGATAGGAGCCTTTTGGCCTCGTACAGGACGAGTTTCGTTTATTTTAATTTTTAATTTAAATATATTTTTTTTTTATCTGTTTAATTTTTATAAGTAAGTTTTTTGATGTATTTTGTCCTGTGCGGGCTAATAAATGCTTTTTCTTTCTTTCTTTCTTGGTGGTAACAATAATCCCCCATGACCGATAATTTGTTCACCGCTTTAAGGGGCCGGCGGAGCATGCGCTTTTCATACAAACGTAATACCAAAATAATACGAAAATCAAACATATTCTTAAGGTAGTGTGTATTTATTTCGATTGGATTAGAGAATATCTATGTTCCCAAACAAATATTTTGAAAGGACAATGGTATAAAGGCGAGATATGAGGAATTTAAAATTTCTATTTCTCATAAAAAAAAAATGTTTTTCTCATAACTCTTGTTTAAATCAGTATCCATTCAAAATAAGTGTTTGGGAACCTATATATTCTGTAATACAATCGAAATAAATACACACTACCTTAAGAATATGTTTGCTTTACAAATTATTTTGGTATTACCACAGATAATATAATACTAGCGTAGTATTACGTTTGTATGAAAAACGCATGCTCCGCAGGCCTCTTAAAGAAAGTCCCTAGCGTATGTGCAAGTTAAACTAAACAAGCTGGTGACTGTTCGCGCTTGACCCGGGTCAACTTGGTTCCGCAGTCACAAGGGTACCCAGATGAGGTAGGGTATGGATAAGTATAGATTTTTTCAAAGAATTATGTAAAACATGGCGTGTTCCTTGTGTGGCTTGTCTAATGTCTGGTCTTTAAAAGAAACAGAGACCTTCCTAGAATTCTGACGGATCCGAACGCGAGTTTTATAATGCCTGAAAGTATATGATTCACTGCAATAAATAAAACCAGAAAAATATATGATATTCTTCAGCAAATATGCTAGTATGATAGTGTTTTGATGTGTTTTGAATTAATTTGACTCGATAAAAAAAATCACGAACTTATCTCGAAAAATTTCATATAAGTACGACGAGTAAAAACCATACTAAAATACATGAGATCATTCTGTTTTTTTGGTAAAAATTCTACAAGCAACATTTTAGCATTTGAGTGTTTTATTTTTTAAGTCCAAACAATAGATTTTTTGTGAATAAAAATCACTCATTACGCACTATTCGGCCCCCAGTGATTGACATAACAAACACTTTGTAGTGCAAGCTGATTAGAACTTTATTCTAACAGTATTTCAAACAAAGTTTGAACCACCTCAATAGAATTGCTAATTTTGCTCCTGTAGTCCCCATCAACGGCTCATAACCACTATAGTGGTCATACATTTTTTACCCGTTGTCGGCGCATAGCCACTATAGTGGTTATCACGTGACATTTTTACTGTGTCGTCATACTAATGCTTCTTGCTTTATACCTCTGTGTTTTGGGTCGGTTGTCTATTTTTTAATTGAACTATCGAGAATATCCGCCTTAGAAACATGCAACACTGGCCGTCAAAAATGTATCTGTGGTTAAGAAATAAATTGTCAAAGATAATCTGTGAATTTCCATTGTTTTGTTTACATGTGCAACGAAAAAAAGTTTATTGTTTGAGTATTTTTGAGTAAATCACTGATTTATTGGTTAATTACAATATAATGATAATATAGGTAATTTATTATCGAATATAGTTAGATTTATTGTATTTTCTTTACTCAAACTTCACTGAACAAAACAAAAAAAGACAAGAAATGGGGTACGCTTTTACGTGAGTGGGAATTCCTTCAATCAATCCCATGTATTTCTAATATTGAATAGACCTATGCACTTAATAATTACGCATAAGTTCCTCTATGAATATAGCTTTCAGATAGTAACTATATTTTTAAGTTTCGTGAAACTGTGTAGTCGTAATAATTTATTTAATTTTTGTTTATTTTTTTTCACCGCCGTCAAGTGTGTTTTTTGCCAGTTTTATGCCTGTAAATAAGTATTTTTTTACTATGAGGTGTGTTTTTATTTATTTTTCCTATGAAGATAGAACCCTTCCACCAATAAAAGCCATAAAATATATATGGTATCGATTTACTTTTTGAAATAATAATGTTTAGAGTTCACATAATGTTTTTTTTCAACCAAAGTCAATATTTACCAATTAATATACTTAATAAATTAGAGACGAAATGTCAACAAACACTTATCCCCAACTGAATGGGACATTCATAAGCTCTAACAAAAACAACACTTGAGATTACAACCGTTCCCAACGAGTAAACAAAAAACGTTTACGATAGCCCGGACATCTGTTGTGTGTCGCATTACGTCATGGTCACGTGATCAGGTGCCGTTAGCCTTGGGGAATTTCCGATGTTCTAGCGCCGGTGACCGGTGAACAAAATCGAAATCTGATAAAATTCAAACAAAAAATTACCAATAACCATTATAGCACGATGCAGTTTCTTTGGTCCCACAGCCTATGCCATCAGTACTTATCCATCCTCTCAAAATCCACGTAATGCGTCCATGAAAGTTAAAGTTGGTCCAGTAACATTAGAGTCGTCTCGTTTGTCACTCGCGACACTAGCGCCACAAGTTGCAAAGTGTCGCAGTTTCCAGCTCGACATCCAAGGAGATGTTCTGAATGATAAGTGGATGATGGGTGGCAGATTTAATGTTAATGGTACTTTTCACTATAGAAGGGAGAAGAAGAAGCCTCGAAAAAGTTGAATGGAGTCTCGTGCATTGCAATTATGCTTTTATTGATACAAAAGTGGACGGAGAAGGAATTCTTTTTTAACTTAAGAGTCTGCAGCGCGCGCTCACTGGCTATAGAGTGTGAAAAGGATAGCGCTATTACTTCCGCGTGCGAAACGAGAGACAGAAAGAGTGTGTGTGCTCGCTTAGAATAAAATAACGGAAGCCTGCCTAGCCTTGATGCTAATTACGAGAAAACGACGTAGAAAAATAAGATTTTTTTACGGCAGGATTAGAGATAATAATGTTACCTATCTATTGGGCTAAAAATCACCATTAAATTCCATAAGGTTTCAGAGATCTAACTCAAAATATGTGCAAAGCAACATGTTTTAGAATGTTTTTTTCTATCGAGATTTTTTTATCCAATTGTGTTTTGCTTCGGCAGAACTAAAGATTATAAGTCCAAGTTAATGGTGTCCAAATTGTGAACTATTAGGTCATTTGGATTTCGAGATAAAGTTCAATCAATATCATCAAAACTACATAGGACGGCCTCTTAACTGAATAATGCAGGCGGCTTCGCCCGCGTACACATTATACATTAAAACCTTCCTCGAGAACCATTCTATCTATTGGTGAAAACAGCATGAAAATCGGTGCAGTGTTTTTTTTTATTTTATCGCGAACAATCAGACAGACGCGGCGGACGACTTTGTTTTATAATACGAGTATGTAGTGATAGTTGGTTGCCCGCGACATCAATCGCGTGGAAATTTCGACATGAATGTGAGAAAAAAAGTAGCCTATGTGCTATTTCAGACTATAATCTATCTCTGTGCCAAATAACATCCAGATCAGTTTTGCTGTTCTGGTGTGATTTACACGCCAGAACAGCAAATGCAGCAAACCTAACAAATACCCATCCATCATTCCATCATTATTTCTACAGACATTACGAGGTTTATGATAGCTATACTTTTCAATAGTTTATCGCTGATAGCCAATGTCTTTTGGTCTAGACGTTCAGTTATACTATAGACTGCTCAGCATGGAAGAGCCACTTGAAACTGTATCAGATAAAGTGACAGAATGAAGTATCGTGAACTCCAAGAGCTAAAACATTCACATTTACAAGTCAAACAGTCCGGACAGTGGGTTTCTGTTTGATATCCCACTGACTGATGTAAAGGCGCTTGGAGACTAGAGCGGGTCTCGCAAGACAGCGTGCATGGTTTGTTACAATGGGTGCTACACACTGGATCGGGTCGGCACATTCTATTCGGTATTTGTTGACCGATTACCGACTCGAAACACGACTAGTTACTACATAATAGGGTGGAAGGGATCACCGAAATTAAAACGGTTACCCCGTACTCAGTAGGTGCATCATTCTGAAAATAGAATACTTGAATAGAAAAAAAAATAGAAAACATAAATTTTTCATCAGTAATTTAAAAAAAACCGGGCTTGTGACCTGAAAAAAATCTCTTTTGCTGTACGGGAGTCCCACTTAAATATGTTTTTTTTCAATGTTTTTTGTTAAAACGGCAACAGAAATACATCATCGTGCAAATTTCAACTGAAATACAACAACATGAGATACAGCCTGGTGACAGACAGACGGACAGTAGAGCCTTAGTAGGCTTTTAATCTTTGGGTACGTAACCCGAAAAAAAACAGCTGTTACCTACAAAACTGCAATACCTACACGGTCAAAATGTACCTATATAACAGCTGTTTTTGAAACAATCGATGAAAAAAATCTGGGGTGATCAGAATGAGGTACAGCCACTATGAGAAGATCGTCGCTTCACCGAGCCTAAGGGGATCCGACCTTACGCGAACTTTGTTTACAATTCATTACTTCTTAACAAAGAACTTATGCAAAAGAACCTGCGTAAAAAGAAAAAATAATATCCGAATTAACCGCAACAACTCAATCGTCTGTCAAGTGCAAAATAATTGAAAAAAAGTGTGACAGTGATGATCATTAAAAATTTTACGAAGCTCACTAAAATTCGGAGAGCCTGAAATCAATTTGTAACACGACTCTATTTCCTTGCAATAAAGGCTTAATTTGCTTGGCAGTATTTCAAGAATTTGAACCCGACAAAATTATTTTTATAATCCCAAAAGTGTGTGTTGAGCAATAAAAAGCTTTATCTATGAAGCCATAAAGGTTATGTCGAAAATTTGTGACGATAACACTAAGCAAATTCTGGTCAAGTTTTTTTCCAATGATTGTTTAATCATTGAAGCATATCTAATTAGGAACTAAACGGGCAGAAGTGTTTAGTCAACCTTTTGCAACGCAAAATTGTATAAACTTTGTAAATAAATAGTGAATTTAGACCGTTAGGGTAGGCGCTCATTGAATCGATCCACAACGGTGTGCAACGAGCGCAGAATTGGTGTGTCAGCCCGTTATAATCAATCAATCAAAGTAACTAACAGTTTCTGGAAGCTTGATCTATAGTCCAGTAAATCTGCTGTGAAAATACCAAGGTGGAAAAATGTGGCTGTGTGATTATTAAGAGGACCATTTTGTTCCGAAACAGAGCTTGTTGTTTCTCCGACTGCAAAAAAAAACAAATAGGTACGTAGGTAGGGTACTAAAATTATTTTTTAGCTTATTTAGTTTTCTTAACCGACTTACAAAAATGGAGCCTTTTTTTCATAATTTATGTTGTCTTTTTTAAACTTTCACGATCAGAACACATCAACCAACACAACACCACACACACACACTTCAGTCTCCCCGCGACCACGGCTGGTGCAATCCGGTCGAAACGTCGGGCTTAAATTAAATGTAAATTCGCGATAAATACCCGTTCTCATATGTTTTATAATTTATGTTGTTAGTCTATTGATCAAAAATGTTTGCCCAATCGTGTTTTTTTTTATAGTCATCAGTAGTTTGCAAAAGTCAGCTTTCGTTAATTGTTTTGTTTGTATAATGCCAGTGTTTGTAACAAAAACAAATTCATCGTAGTTGCAACCATGTATTCTATTATAAATGCGATTCCACATTCTGTAGAAAACAAGTCTCATTGCACGCGAATATTCATAAATTCATAAATATTAAATGTCTGACAAGAGAACGGTGGTCCGACACAATGTGTGCAGACCTCTATTTTGAAAAAAAAACTGGTTGAAAAGAATTTAATCAGAAGTTCATGTATGCTTAATATGCATTACTTAAAGCTTAAGATTAGAAAGCGATAAATAAATGATATTTTTAAAAGGCAAGCTTTAACAGTATTAAATACTAGCTTAGCCCGCGAAAATTGTGATAGCTCGGTGGATTTGCATAATAAAAATATAATTAAAAGACTATGTTACTTACTGATATTTTTTTTGGTTCAACCGGTCCAGTAGTTTCGGAGCTTATCCGATACAAACTAAAAAAAATCTTTCCGCTTTATAATATTAGTATATTTAGTGAATGGTTATGAAATATTTCACAGAAGTTAATTTAGTCCCAGTCTTATTATGATCTTGATCACCATCATCTGGTTAGCCGCTTTCCAAATAAGTTTAGGTCGGCTTTCAGTCTCACCGGATGCAGCTGAATACCAGTATTTAACATGGCGCGACTACTTCCACAACTCAGTTGTTAATCTCAACTAACCCACGACCAAGGAAGGAATACAAAGAACGAGAAAAAATCTCTATAAAAACAAACTCGAACTGATCATCATCTACCTAGCTTTTTTCCAACTATGTTGGGGTCGGCTTCCAGTCTAACCGGATGCAGCTGAATACCAGTATTTTACGTGGAGCGACTGCCTATCTGACCTCCACAACCCAGTTAATACTGGCTAATACCATACCACTTGGTAAGACTGGCTGTCATACTTTTTGGGCCACTGACTACCTGTAACGACTGCCAAAGATAGACAAATAACAGCCGGAACCAACGGCTTAACGTGCTTTCCGAGTCACGGAGGAAACTCGGTATGTAAGTGTGGTCACCCATCCACAGACCAACCTAGGAAAGCATGGCTTAACCTAAAGATCGGCCCGAGCGGCTGTTATTATTTAGCCACAAGATCCGTCAAAACAAACTTGACCTATATTATATAAAAAGCGAGCGATTCCAGGAGTTTCTCTCAGTATAGTTATTTCATAAATCACTTAATTGATGTTTAATGATCTCCCATTGTTTCGATCATTCGTTACGAACGATATACGGTACAATGATTTATAGTTCAAAAACGTAACATTGTTGAATTGATGTCGCCGTTACATTTCTCATGTGATTTAGATTTCTTTGTTCCGTATTTTATAATGTACTAGCTAACCCACGCAACTTCGTCTGCGTCACATAAGAGAGAAAAACTAAAGGAAAAAAAAATCCCCGTTTTTGCAATATTTTTCATTCCTGCTCCGCTCCTAATGGTCGTAGCGTGATGTTATATAGACTAAAGCCTTCCTCGATAAATTGACTATCCAACACAAATATAACATAATAATTTTTCAAATTCGAAACAGTAGTTCCAGAGATTAGCGCGTTCAAACAAACAAACAAACAGCTTTATAAAATTAATATTAAGATTAAACTGTAATTGATTCCTCTGGGATTTAATAGCTTTAATAGATTTAAAATGTTATAAATAGTTTGAAGACATACACATTTCACACTCCTTGTATAACTTAGGATTAGTTTTTGCTATCCCAACATTAACTTTTACAGTTCTTATCTTTAAAAATCAAAAATAAGCCTGTTCAATTCTTAAATCGTCATCTGTCCTGATCTTCAACATGTTTCCTAAAGAAAAACGTACGTCATGGTGCATTTGTTTTGGTTCGTACGAAGATATACTTCACTGATTTGTGGGATGGTATAAGCAACTCCCACCTTTTTTTGGGCCTATGTTGTTGGAACGTCTCAGAGACTCCGGTACTTCATGCGATAGTATTTCACGTTAATGAATGATTTACCCTGTGCCTATCTCGCTCAAACTTGCACAGATGGGCAATGACCACTGAAGCAACTATACAACTTGTAAGTTTTTTTTAAGTCGTGAAAAAGTTAGAACTTTGACGCTCAATAGGTACCGTCTAAAACAAACAAATTATCGCAATGACGGGGAGAACAAGTGCTGTTCGGCTCTAGTCTTTTTACACCCTTTATTTAATCCACCAGGTGAGAATGGTCTATTCTACAAAATGCTATTAAATCATCAAAAGCACTTAAAATTTACCGCAGCGAATTGATGAAAGTGATAGCTTATAATAATGCTTAAACCAAACTAGATAGCTAACAGCTTGCTTGGGTTTGAGCTACAGCTTTTAGCTTAGATATGAGACGGCTTTGAAGCTGTTATTAACAGCTAGCGATATTTTGGTAAGAGCGTGGATTATATCAACTATAATATGATAATTATAGAACGGTTGGTGGTTTAAATGCTTTTACTAGCATATACCCGCGGATTTACCCGAGTTGCGTTCAGTAATTGGGTCATACTATCGGGATAAAAATACTAAACCTATGTTATCCTAGGACCACTGACTACCTGTAGGGACTGTCAAAGATATATAAATGACAGCCTTTCCAAGGCACAGAGGAAACTCGATAGGTATGTAATGTATGGTCCGTCCACAGTGACCTTGGCTAGCATGACTTAACCTTGAAAATTGACCTGTCCGGTTCTTTTTATTTAAGCAAAAGCTAGTTTCACCTCTTGATATAATTATCCCTTTCCCCTTCACGTAACCTTTAAGATCTACCTGCTGATAGTATTTAGCCAGAAACTCGTTCTACTTCTCGATATAATTATATCTAGACGTATCTAAAGAAAATACATCCAACAGGTTTACCTACACAGGGAAGATAGCTAGATACACAAAAGTCGAAATGTAGCAACTTGTGAAGCTGTGTGGGTAGACAGATCAAAAGGGCACATAAACAGAGGATTGTTGTGCCATCGCAACCTAACTAAGTATAATAACATAGGTACCTCTTTTACTTGGACTTACTTGAGTGGGATAACTAGGTACTGTCTTTATCCTATTTGGTTGTTGTTCAATGTGCTCTTGCGACATGATTTGGCGATGCTGTATTTATTGCATGTAACATTATTCTGAGAATATAACTATAAAATTTTATTGTTGACGTCATATTCACATAATTCGACGTTTTTGACGGCATGATAGGCATGACATCAGTATGCCTATTATGCCTTCAAAAACGGTCAGTATCAAAAATTACAAATCTAGTCGGTCAGAGTATTGAAAAATAATGGACAGGTATTTTTGGTTTTGTAAATCAATGAATATTGACAAAGATAAACCGCGTTAAAACTTGGGAGTGGGAACTCGTGACATCAGAACTAGCTAAAAATTAAACCTAGGCATGACGTATTGAGAACTTAAAAAGCGTCGTCTCTTCGTCAATTTTGACGTTTCATTTTTTGTCGACTTTTCGCTAGGCTTACCAAGTGGTATCGTATTACCCAGTATTAACTGGGTTGTGGAGGTCAGATAGGCAGTCGCTCCATGTAAAATACTGGTATCCAGCTGCATCCGGTTAGACTGAAGTACGGGTAAAATATTAAAAAAAAAGAAAAAAAAAGAAAAAAAAAATTACTTAAAAAAAATGTATTAAAGAAAAAAAATATATTTTTCTACGAGTACCTGACGGACTAATTTGTATTTTCTTGTCGTCTCTCCTATTGCCCGGGAGTCCGCCTATGTTTCACTTTTATCATATACAAAACTGGTGTAAACAAACCCATACGAAGCTGTCGACCAAGCAACCTGTACTTCAAACTTAGTAACTTAGGTAGCTTGATGTGCGGTTGTACACGTTATAAACTGATTAAATTATTATTTTTTTAAACCCCCGATACATTGGGTTTTTTAATTTCAAGGTTTTTTTTTTCACCTGATACCCTTGTCAGTGATTTGTTGAATAAATATGTAATCCGCCATTTTGTGGTGGCGGCCATCTTGGACCGATTTTTATCAAACATAGCTAAGAACTCTCCCGACTAAGTCACACCTTTCAACCAAAAAAAAAATCAAAATCCAAATCGGTTCATCCGTTCGGGGGCCACAATGCCACAGACAGACACACACACAAAGACACGTCAAACTTATAACACCCCGTCGTTTTTGCGTCGGGGGTTAACTAATGAGCACTTAACCCCATACCCCAGGACCTCATGCTCACTAGACCAACGAAGCAACCTAAACTAGTACTAAGGGTCTTAATATTGTTCATGAACACCAAATATTTTATCATTTTAGACTCAAACATAATCTAGAATGTCCTCGTAAATCAGCCGAGGTAACAATAGAACAAAGATCAAAACAAAACAAATAAATCTAGTCAATTTCCCAGAACGAACTAACCAAACATAGCTATGATGAAGTTCAGTAGAGAGTCTGACTGGCGACCGAAACCGAAACGGTTTTGTGGTAGATAGGGCCTGCACTAAGTCTACATTCATTCTAAAATTACGTACGTTTAAGGCTAGTAAATAGGCGTGGAGAGAGTTTCATACATTTTTGTATGTATGGCTTTATTGTCCAACCAGCCAGTCTGAATCGCTATTATTTTTCAACACAGCGTACATGAGACAGGGATATATAATTATGTATGGCCTGCAAGGGCCGGTGCCTGCCGGGGCTGAGGGACTGTTCGAAAGCAATACCGTGGCCCCGGAACATAAAGGGCGAGGAAGGAACATGGATGGGTTTTAGTCAGTAAAAGTGTGACACTCCTTCCTGCTCCGCCCAGAGTGGGAGAAGTTATTTGATGATTTCCCATCCGAAAAAAAAGGGATATGTATACGGATACTACATTTGTGCACTCTTAGGTACACCTGGGCCTATCCATTAGTGGATTACATACAGGCGTGATGTTATGCTATGTACGGTCGACCAAGCTATTTGGTTTACATTTTTTAATGCAAATAACTTTACAATTTGTAAAATGTAAACCAAATAGCTTGGTCGACCGTACCTACTTCCAAATTATGTCGTTCTTACCCTAATGTTGGTGTGTGTGCATAGTGATGAGACCTTTTTCATATCGTGGATTTGTTAGAAATTAAGGTAAAATAAGATAACATCATGCCTGCTTGAATCCCCGAATGGTTAAACTGGCGAAATCTGGGTGTATTACACACCTATGTGTATTTCGCCAGTTTTGTTTAAGTACCATGTAATAGAAGAAGAACCAACAACCGGGCACAAAACCAGTCTCCATGGCTACTACTGTAGAATAATAACGATTTGTCGGACCCAGGAATTGAACCCGCTACCTCATACTCAGCAGTTGTTGAAGCACCAACGAAGCAGTTTGTTGAATACTGCTCCATTAATCGTATCAACCTTTAAACCACGTCAATAAAACGACCTAACATAAATGGCTACTGAAATTAAACCCTGACGAGACCTCGCTACTTTAACAGCCACACATAAAGTTTGTTCAGTCTCTATGTACGTCTAATTACGTTATCGAAGTCGGTGGAATCTCAGACAATACTAGACTGAATGTGTCTGCTTAACTGGGTATTCTTTTAAATTGATTCTCTCAAGTTTGTGTGGATCTACAGAACCACTACAACTACTCGATCCTATACAATATTTTTGAGTAGGTAAACTAGGTCTTCATCATTCACCTAGCCTTTTCCCAACTATGTTGGGATCGGCTTCCAGTCTAACCGGAAGCAGCTGAATACCAGTACTTACATGGAGCGTTTTATCTGATTTCCACAACCAAGTTAATACCGGGTAATACGATACCCCTTGGTAAGAGTGGTTGTCAGACTATTTGGGCCACTGACTACCTGTAACGTTTTACATGACAAATGGCAGCCGGGACCAACAGCTTAACTTGCTTTCCGAGGACGGAGGAAACTCGGTGTGTAAGGGTTGTCACCCATCCACAGACCAAGTCTAGTCCAGAATAGGTAAACGGTAACAAATCCTACTAATATTATAAATGCCAAAGTTTGTGAGTATGGATGGATGTATGGATGTTTGTAACTCTTTCACGCAAAAACCAGTTAATGGATTTGGATGAAATGAATAATAATTTATCTGTCTGTCTGTGTGCAAAATTTCATCCAAATCCGTTCAGTCGTTTTTGCGTACATCCATACATCAATACATACATCCATACATCCATACTCACAAACTTTCGCATTTACAATATTAATAGGCTATAAACTACGTTGCGTCGGCGACGTATTGCACTTATTCGAGTTGTTAACTTTATAACAATCATGACTAAAACTCTCAACACTCCAAATTAAACCTCGTTTGTGTCTAATTTTATGACCACGAAGTTACAAACTTTAAAGGAAGTAACAAACACAGTGTTTGTTGTAGGAAAACGCAAAACTTCCCAGTCCCTTTCAGTTTTAAAACTATTTCGGTGTAATTGAGTTAGCTAGAATCTCTCGCTAGATAGAATTAGTAGTTCGGTCCAGAATGAAGGGGCGTTCAGTTTAATCCACACTTTGTAAACTTGGAACACGGAATAAATTGATACAGAAAGACAAGTTTATACACTGAGCGAAAACGCATGCACACCACATTGGCATCTTTTATTGTTTTGATCTCCGTGTGGCGTGCAGTCGTTTTACAGTGACAGTCTTTTAATAGTTGTCTCTGATTTTGTAGGAGCCGGTGTAACACTCTATAATAATATCCAGTTCTATCCGTGCCTCAGAAAGCACGTTAAACCGCACCCGCTGTCATTTGTTTTGATCTTTGACAATAAAGATCTGCAAATAACACCGAGATCCAGGCGGTTGGTAACAACTTTTTTTTACGGGTAGTCAGTCATTAGCCCAACCTTACAACCAGTCTTACCTTAATGTATCGTGGTACCTAAACCCAGTACCTGGGTTATTTATTATTATTGAATTATCTACTTCTGCTTCTATGTTATATCGTGGAGGACAAATGCGGGCAGTCAAAGTCAAAACACACTTGCATTCAGCTGCATCCGGTTAGACTGGAAGCCAATCCCAACAAGTTGGGAAAAACCTAGGCTACGCTTCGCTGTGGCTCTGCGTACAGCGAGTGCAAGCGCACGATCGCCGTACGTATGCGTCTATGTGTGCGTGTGGTTTTCACACGATTCGAAACCGGCCTTCTGGTTCTAACTATTCTGTGGTTGAAGCTTCAACTTGGTTCGGTACGATGAAATGTTTTGACTAACGTAAGCTGATCTTAGTCGGTTCGTAGAATTTGTGTTAAAGCGATGCATCGCTTTAACAATGGCTGACCAAGTTATTGATTGATTGAAAAGCAAGTAACAGGAACTGGTTTACTAGTCCTGGTTTGAGTTACCATATTGCAGTATCTAGGTACTGGAAGTTTCTAGTAAGTTATTGAATCTTGCTGTATGAATAGTGTTGTTTATTAATCTTTCTTCTTTATCGTGTTGTTAGTGTAGCTACCTATGGGCCTTTGACTTTTTTTTTCGGAAGGGTAATCATCAAATGACTTCTCCCACTCTGGGCGAAGCGGGAGGGAGTGTCAGACTTTTACTGACTAAAACCCATCCATGTTCCTTCCTCGGCCTTTACGTTCCGGGGCCGCGGTATCTCTTTCGAACAGTCCCGCAGCCCCGGCAGGCTTCGGCCCTTGCGGGCCCGTCCCTTTATGCTGACATCTCTTTGAGGCGCGCGTGGAACACGAACGCGCCGTCGACACGGCCTGTCGTCATTAGATGGACGGACGGCTAGCTAGCCCGTAGCTAATCGTCCACAGGTCCGCGTCTACGGTGGCCGGTAATCACCACGTGACCCCCGACGCCCGGTGCGTCTCCCGCGGCGGCTGGGGCAAGAGGCTCTCTCTCTCTCTCGCGTTCCGCCACCTCCTTCGCTATCATGACTGCTTCGCAGAAGGAGGTGACGACTTCCCATTCCGTCTCGCTCCGGACCATTGGTTGAACCAGCGTCGGACGCGAGAGGTCGCCGCCGCCGAAGGGGCCTTTGACTTGACATTACATGTCGTCGAGAAATTTATCTCAGGCATGCTGATTTCCCTTCACCGAAGCAAGTGATAGACAAAAATCAGAGGTTTGTGTGTTGGGTTCGAACTTGAGTGCTATGACTTGGCAGTCTGTCGGTCACACCAGTAGGCTTAGGGAAGAATTGTGAAAGTACTTTGATTTTGTATTCCTTTTAATTTAACTGTAATTAAAAGGTGAATAAAAATTTCTTGGGAAGACACGAAGTAACATCTTCAATTCCTGATAGCCTAATACTTTTGTTTTGATTGTTGTTATATATTGTCTTAATAACTGTACCAAACGTTGATAAAGATTAAAGTTCCATACAAAAAGAAATGTGGGATGAGTTGCAGAATGAAAATATTATTTGTTTTGATTTTCATCAACTCGTCCCAAATGGGCCGTGGACGTGTAGGACGAGATGCTGAATTACTGAAACTGAAAGGCGATGAACAGGGAGAGAAAGACTTAAGTCTACCTATTACTGCTGCACAGAGATCGTCTGAAAACCTTTACAAAATAAAGTTTACTTTAAAGCACGTGATTATCAACGTTAGTTTTTTTTATTAACGATGTTGGAAACAATCGATTTAGCTGGTATGAGACGCATCACCCTTTTGAATGGTATTTTTTGTTTCATTCATGTAATTTTTTGTAAATTCCCAAGCAAGTGAACGATACCGAATTTCAGCATTAGGTATACGCTCATGAATTCATAATTATTTTTAATTAGTTTTGTGTGTGCCAAAACGCTTGAAAAAACACATGTCACATACGCTCGTTGACTGACACTTTCGTTTGCATAAGTTTCCGAATGTAACCATTAGGTAGGTCCAAGTGAAATTATGTGATGTTCTGTTCCTTGCAGTAACATACCGAGATCAGCGCCATCTATCCAGCGATTAGGGAAGAATTGAAAAAGAAAATCCCTCATTACATTACTACAAGTAGAGTATCTACCCGCATTTATTATTAAAATTCTAAATTAACATGAACGATGCCGCGGGTTAGTGCTAGTAGTACGTAAAGCCTCACCACCCTTTGCTTCCCTTCAAAGCAAGAGGTGCCGACTATTAATAAAAGCCTCTGAACCTATAGTGTGATAGTTAAATCAATTGGACGCATTACCGCTCGTACTACTAGTTAGATTAGTACTTCGGATTTTGTGGGGTAGGTTGTAAACGGCAGCGATTTGATTTGAATTTTAATTTGATTGTTTAATAAAGCCGTTGGTGTGTCATAATGCTGTTGCTTGTTTTTATTAATTTAACACTTAAAACTTTAGTTGTAAGTACTTAAATCATTTGCTGCGTTGAAAAAAATTAAACTAATTCCTTGTCCTTTTTATTTTTTTTCGGTTCGGAAATCATCAAATGACTCCTCCCGCTACTTATGGGCGGAGCGAAGGAGAGTGTCAGACTTTTACTAACTAAAACCTATCCATGTTCCTTCCTCGCTCTTTATGTTCCGAGGCCACGGTATTTCTTTCAAACACTCCCGCAGCCTATAATTCCTTGTCCTACTATTATTTTATTACAATATTATTTAATGTTCCCACTGCTGGGACACAGGTCTCCTCTCTATGAGAGGGAATGGGCTGTAATGGGCGTTAATTGACACTTGATATTTAAAAAAACACAACAGATTGAACGATCAAAGTGACCAGAACTGGCGTTTTTATTCTCTGGCTAAGAAACTATAATATAAAAATGAGAACCTGGGTAACTCAAATGAGATGAGTTCATACCTAGTTCCTGCCTATTTAACTATAGTATTCCAAGTCTTTTTATGGACGATGCGTTGGAAGACCTCCCACTAGGTGGACCGATGAGCTGGTGAAGGTTACGGGAATCTGTTGGATGCGAGTCGCATGGGACCGAGCAATGTGGCGACACTTGGGGAAGGCCTATGTCTAGCAGTGGACGTCTTTAGGCTGAAATGATGAAGTCTTTTTATGAAACTTTAGCAAAAAATATATATTTTGTAGTGCTTATTTCAATCTTCAGTTGCTTAATATGCTGTCAGCATATTAAGCATATTTGTTGCAAATTTGGAGCCTTAATTTGCAAATGAAAAACTTATTTATCACAAACACTACTACTAAACAGGGAAATGGGTGGGTGGCATTTTAGGGTGGGTGTTATTTAATGTTGCTTGTAATCCATTCTCTAGAGATGACTATAAGCAATCGTTATATTCTCTTGTCGTTCGTCTTGTCTTTTCTTAAATTATTCTCAAACAACACCATTGTTTTCTACCAAAACTTCAGTTAATTAAACATTACGTAAAACTTCAATAATTAATAAATTCTTACCCGCTGTTATATTATACCTTATACCACACACCCAGTTTGATTACACGCCGCAGGTACAATTCACGATAAATATTAGCTGTACCTTTAAGCAATACATTGCTGTACGGAGCCAACCCTCGCCAATTACCATAGAAAAGACTACGCAATGTAATCAAAAATTATTAACGATGGCTCAGAATTGATTCGCGAGCGCTGTTTGCTTTTATATTATAGAAGGATTTAATATGCATGTTGTCATGTTATTGGATTTCTGCACGTAGATGATTAAAATAATTTAGGTTTACCATTACGTTTGGTGTGTAAGCTGAATTGGACTTTAGGTTAGGCTTATTATTTGTCCTGGGGCCTAATTCTGCTATTGTAATAAATTCGTCACTCCAACACGATTCCATTCTCATCCCATTGTTATTTTGCTTATAGATATAGATATATTTTGCGTAATCTGCTAAATTCACAATGGTCGGTCAATGGTCTCGTAATAAAGTTGTGTTTTAATGGCTTTGTCGTATTGTCATTATTATAAAACCCTTAGTACAAATGGTTTTCGAAATCTACTACTAAATGCGAAAATTTTTATAATGCCAGATTTCATGTGAGAGATTGTCATTCTATGACATTTCTTTCAATGAAGTGTCAGTGGTTGACCATTGAAAAGTCATAATGGCGCCATTATGATAGTAGAATTAACAAACTTGTCAAAATTTGACAGAACTTGACCATTATGAAATCAGTGATCGACTACTCTGACACTATTGTAATAGCAGAATCGAGGCCCTGTTGTGCACAACAGAGTCGACACCAATATTCAACAAAATGTTTAAGTACTCACAGCGCAGTTTCACATGAATCATAATCTTCACATAATAACATACTTATTTCGAACGGAAATTAGTCTAGAAATTCCCATTACAAATTAATAGGACATCAAAATCATCAAACCACATCAAAATACCTACTTTATTACATCGAGAGAGAAAAAAAACATAATTTCGAATTTCAATCAAATCGGTTCATTGCTTTCTGAGAAAATTGCTTTTTACAAACATACCTACGAATATAACAGTCATTTCTTTTAAGTAGATGATGGAAATATGACAGATAATTATGTGAAGTAATGATGTAGGTATATTAAGTAATGAAAAAAGTCTTTTTGATAAGATAATCAAAGGACGAGACTCATCTATGAAATTGATATTCTTTGCAAAAAAAAATGCTAAAAATACAAAGGACACCCGTAGAATATCAGTATATAAGAATTCATGTAACAGTAATGTGATAGCTTCAATGTGTTTATTTTTAGGAATACAATTTTGTAAAACTGGTACAAAAAAGCCAACTCTAGAAGTAATGGATCCATTTTTCTTGCAAATTTATCATACGAACATAATCATAGTATCAAGTAATTTGTAGCAAAATCATAAAAATCGTGTTACCGTCACCTAACCTAACGCTTCGTAGCCCATCAGATACAGCGTGCGCGGGGCACTACCCGTAGCAGATGTAGATTACTTAGATTTCACTTATCGGCAGTCCCCAAGACTGCCTCGCCTGTTTTTTTCCGTTTTTTTCTTGTTATGCTTAACTGTCCCACTGATGGGCAAAGGCCTCCCCCATTCCTTCCACGTCTCTCGATGTTGTGCTTCGTCCCGCCAATTTGTGAGAAAGTCATCCAAGGCGTCCCGCCATTTTCTCCTCGATTGCGTTTTTCAATGTTTTTTTTTCGACATGGCATCTTGCAGGTCTATGAGGCTGGCTTCTGCTTACCCTGTGGATGCCTTAAGAGTAAGGCTTCCAGACAGGGGCATGAACTGTCCCACTCATGGGCATATCAAAAGCCTCCCCCATTCCTTCCACGTCTCTCGATGTTGTGCTTCGTCCCGCCAATTTGTGAGAAAGTCATCCAAGGCGTCCCGTCATTTTCTCCTCGATTGCGTTTTTCAATGTTTTTTTTTCGACATGACATCTTGCAGGTCTATGAGGCTGGCTTCTGCTTACCCTGTGGATGCCTTAAGAGTAAGGCTTCCAGACAGGGGCATGAACTGTCCCACTCATGGGCATATCAAAAGCCTCCCCCATTCCTTCCACGTCTCTCGATGTTGTGCTTCGTCCCGCCAATTTGTGAGAAAGTCATCCAAGGCGTCCCGTCATTTTCTCCTCGATTGCGTTTTTCAATGTTTTTTTTTCGACATGGCATCTTGCAGGTCTATGAGGCTGGCTTCTGCTTACCCTGTGGATGCCTTAAGAGTAAGGCTTCCAGACAGGGGCATGAACTGTCCCACTCATGGGCATATCAAAAGCCTCCCCCATTCCTTCCACGTCTCTCGATGTTGTGCTTCGTCCCGCCAATTTGTGAGAAACTCATCCAAGGCGTCCCGCCATTTTCTCCTCGATTGCGTTTTTCAATGTTTTTTTTTCGACATGGCATCTTGCAGGTCTATGAGGCTGGCTTCTGCTTACCCTGTGGATGCCTTAAGAGTAAGGCTTCCAGACAGGGGCATGAAGCTTAAAAACGAAGCGATAGCGCGCTAAGGACACCCCTTGTGGGTTACTAGTCTTGGCCTAGGGTCTCGCTGGGGAGGGCAGCAATGGGACAGGCTGTATGATCTGAGTGAGTTATTTGGGTTGGTTTTAAACTACTGGCTCAGCATAATGGGTTGGCTCGAGCAAGGCTCGGGGCTTTCAATATGAAACGGGCACTTAATTTATGCAAGTGTCTTTACAAATCTATGTGAAAACATGACGGTACGTTGTCAGCAGCCACCAAACAATATCACTATAAATACGAGTAGTATGCTGGACCGTATGCGAGTCGAGATGCGGTAAAAATGTACGAGGTGCAGATAAATGCCACTAATTTATAGCTGTACAAGGATCAGTTAGCTTCTGGTCAAATTATGAACAAATGCAAAAGTTTGAGAGGTTGTCTGTTACTCTTTCACGTAAAAACTGCAGATTTTTATAGATTTCGATGTAATATTGCCAGCAACTAGACTCAGATCCAGACTCCGTGGCTGCTGACGAGAAATTCCTGATGAAGAAACCCAGTAACACTTTAGCCCGACCTAGGAATCTACTGTAGGTACCTACACCCACTTGTTTCACCCCATTCATTTAGGTTATTTTGAAGTCCCATTTGATACGGGGCAAGTGTATGGCAAATCGTTGCCAATATCAATCATTTTGGACACAATTTCAGACTACGTGGTACTGAGAAATCTTGATCAAACAACCCAATAACACTTAGCCCTTTTTCTTTTGTTACGTAAACCTAAATTGACGAAGATAGGACGCATTTTAAATTGTCAATACTTCACGCCTTGATATAATTTTTAGTGAGTTCTAACTCCCGAGTTTTGATGCGTTTTATCTTTGTTGTTTTACAAAAAAAAAATGAAAAATACGTGTCCATTATTTTCCAACACTCTAACTGACGGACTAAATAGATTTGCAATTTTTGATTTTTTGTCATCATGCTTATTTTGACCAAAAACCAGACACACCAATATCCAATTCCAAAGCAAGATGCATCCGTCAAGGGTTCGAAACAAAGATAAATACAAACTGTCTTGCTAACCGTACTTACAAAATAAAATAAAATAAAGTAGTGCAAGAAAGAAAAGTGCGAGTTTTCCTGTATTTTGTGCAAGCTGCTTGAGAGCTTAATCATGCGCAAGATAAGCAGATCAGGGCTGTCACTTTTTTCCGGAGCTGCTGGACTGTTTGAAAGAGATACCGTGGCCCAGGAACAATAAAGGGCTAGGAAGGAACATGGATGGGTTTTAGTCAGTAAAAGTCTGACACTCCCTCCCGCTCCGCCCAGAGTGGGAGAAGTTATCTATAGATTTCCCATCCGAACAAAAAAAAAAAGGGCTGTCACTTTACATTCACACGATTAACAGAAGATTTTTGTTATTAAGCCACGACCAAAAGAGGGGGCTGTTATGAGTTTGAAGTATGGGTCTGTATGTCTGTGGCATCATAGTTCCTGAACAGATGAATCGATTTTGATAATATACAATTAAATCAACGAAAAAATATCAAAAAGTCATCATCATCTAGCCTTGTCCCAACTATGTTGGAGTCGGCTTGCAGTCTACCAGTCTAACCAGATACAACTGAAAACCAATATTTCACATAGAGCGACTGCCTATCTGACTTTCACAAACATCTGAGTAATACGATATCCTTTTGCTAAAACTGGATGTCAGGTTTTCGGGCCACGGCCTATATACAGGGTGTAAACCATCTCATCACAAAGCCGTTAACCAAGCATTCTGTACATCAAACTAAGTGAATTTACGCAAAAAATATTGCTGGGAAACAACTTTTTTTTTTGAGGTTATAAATCATGTTTTGTGGTAGAACTCAATGTGATGCACTTAAAACATTGTGCTGATGGATGGATTGAATAGTACGGAGGTCGTGGAAGTGTTAAAAGTCAAAATCTTACAAAAAAAACTTGTGTTTAAAAAAAAAAGTTGTAAAAAGTTGTAAACTTTGACCCCCATATCTCCGTAACTAGAAGGTTCCCAGGTATGGTGTAGAACAAAAAAATGATCGCAATGATGGGGAGAACAAGTGCCTTTCGGCTTCGTTAAGAGGTGTTTTACACCCTTTACCTATAGGTACTTTACGACTGTCAAAGATCTATAAATGACAGCCGGAACCAACTCTCCGAGGCATGGAGGAAACTCGGTATGTATTGGGTGGTCACCCATCCACAATAAAGCCACGAGCTCCACTGATCAACAACTAATAACTCCAAAGAAAACCAATCTTAAGAAAAACAGCCGCCTAGTAACTAGCAACCCTACAAAATTTTCGGGCCAGGCCTTTTGTCCCTCACCAATTCAATTTAGCGATAAGGGACAGAAAGACTTGCCATAAACACTAAGACAAATAAAGTGGCCTTCGATTGAAAGGCGAGGTCAGGGTGTTAAGGAAAAATGGGGGTCGAGAGGCGAATAGTAAGTACTTCATCTAGTGTTCCTTATTAATGACGGTAGGATGGGATAGGTATATAAATGTATATAAAGAAGTCTGGGTTGTGTAAGCAATCTTGTATGTACAACTCTGTTCTTTGCCAGATAGATTTTTAGCGAAGGATTCCGAAGAATATAGGACCGTGTCGTTGGACCAGTGTTCGCATATGCGACTATGTCTGCGCCCGCGTCTCTGTTCGTCTGTGTTGCCAGTGAAAGTCATGGCACAGATTGACGAATTTTTAAGACTGATTATTTAAAATCACTATTAATCTTATTTTATTACATTTGTGAATGATTATTGTTGATTTTTTTGATTGATAGGTGATGAAGACTGTGATTGTATACATTTTTTTTTACTAGATTTCATATTCAGATAAATAAATAGGTAATGAAAAATAACTAACACTCTCATTTTTCAAAACATATATCCGATTTAAAAGTATTTCTATGTTTAATTATGATTTAATATTAGACAAATATGTACTTACAATCAAAATTCATTTATTATTTTTGTAAAACATTTTTGTGCCTGGCAATAATTTGATCAAAAATTGTTTAAAATTAAATAAATCGAATCGGGGGCGTCGGCCACAGGTGCCTCGACCACTGGGGGCCTAAGCCACGGACCCATGGTTACGTGGGGTGTTCATGTAACTAATATATTTGTTTTTCGAATTTATTATACTTCACATATTTATATTTGCTCGTTTACACTTTATTTCTTTTTTATTCTTAACCGTGTCTGACTGTGGCATCACTTTGGGCCCTATCAGAATATCAGCGCTGCGACGTTTTTTTTTAATGTTACAGCACCATTCTGAGATAGGAGCCTTTTGGTCTTGCACTGGACAAATACTGTTTGTATTTTTTTTTATTTTATTATGTTTCTCACTATGTTTACTTTTTATTAGAGTTATAATGATACGAGTAATTTAACCATTTTATTTTTGTATGTTTTGTCCTGGTGGGCTATTAAATGCTTTTTCATTACACATACTCGGAAAGTAGGTCTGAAGTTGCCTGAGGAGCGGGCTGAAAGTAATACTTTTCAGCCCTAGGGAGAATCACTTTCAACTGACAGCTGTCACATTATTAAAAAAAAATCTAGTTCTATTTTCACATTTATATTGAACCATGTTCCGACTTCTATACAGCCTGTAAATTACAGCGCGATGTAAAATTGAAATAACATAAAATTCAGTATTAATTAAAGAATATAATTATTTTAAATAACTTAGTTATAATTTAGTTACAAATATTTCTTTAAAATAACAAAAATTTGGGCAAAATATTTACAATTTTTTCAGTGACTATAGTGAAAATAAAGGCTGAATAGCCGGCCACAGAAAAAAAAAACAAAATAGGCGGGAAAGCGGCAATCTGATCTTCATTTTTTTTCGAGTGGTTTCGTGTTTTTGTTTTTATTTTCCTTGTATTCGTAATGAAAAGCACAGTGTTTACCTCGGGTTAAAGACTTCTTTAGTCCCTCGAGCTATTAGCGCCCGCGCTACGCTTGGGCGCCAAACCCCGTCTCGGGACTAAATAAGGTACTTTCACCCCTTGGATAACAATGTACTATTTCTTTCTTTCTTTCTTCGACTACAGAGCGTGGAGTTCTGGGTTATCATCATTCTCCTGCCCTAATCCCAATTTATTTGGGATCGACGCAAAATCTTTACTTTTGGGATCGGAAGTTCTGTACTATAGGAATGTGCCCGACCCAGTTCTCAAAAATGGCAATACCTGTCACATTGCACTGGGATCAATCCATAATCACTGACGGACTATTGTAGCCAATAAGACTGGGGCCCAATTCTGCTATTTTAATAAATTCGTCACTCCAACACGATTCCATTCTCATCCCATTGTCATTTTGCTTAAAATTCGTAATCTGCTAAATTCACAATGGTCGGTCAATGGTCTCGTAATAAAATTGTGTTTTAATGGCATTGTCGGCATTGTCGTATTGTCATTATTATAAAACCCTTAGTACAAATGGTTTTCGAAATCTACTACTAGATGCGAACATTTATTCATGCCAGATTTCATGTACGAGATTAATATTCTATGACATTTCTTTCAATGGAGTGTCAGTGGTTGTTCATTGAGAAGTCATAATGGCGCCATTATGATAGTAGAATTAACAAACTTGTCAAAATTTGACAGAACTTGATCATTATGAAATCAATGATCAAATACTCTGACACTATTGTAATAGCAGAATCGAGGCCCTGATGTATTGGTGGTGGATCGTTCAGAGCGGCGCGCAATTATTGTTGGCATAGCGGTACCTCATGATGAGAACCTCGTGAAAGCCGGGAACGATGGCTTGGACTTGGCTCGCCAAGTAGTCGACATAAGGGATGTGAACTCAGCGATCATTGGTGCCGATAATCATTTCAGCTAATGGCTTAATTGCCAAGAGTTTCGACTAATACCTGAGGAGGCTCTCGTTAGGCAGCTGGATCAAGAGCTTGACTCAGAAAGTGGTAAGTACTCCTGTACACTGCTCATATCTTTATGAGGTTCTTTTCTCTAGTGCCTTGACCCCGACTTGGACCCTGTTTCCGATACCGGTGCACAGTGGGCCAGTATTTTTTTATATTTTGAAATGTTTTTTTTAAACAGGTTTTTTTTTAAGATAAGCTTAGCTAGCTAGCTAAGCTTATCTTAAAAAAAAACCTAAGATAAGATAAGCTTAAGCTTAAGCCTAAGATAAGCTTAGCTAGCTAGCTAAGCTTATCTTAAAAAAAAACCTGTTTAAAAAAAACATTTCAAAATATAAAAAAATACTGGCCCACTGTGCACCGGTATCGGAAACAGGGTCCAAGTCGGGGTCAAGGCACTAGAGAAAAGAACCTCATAAAGATATGAGCAGTGTACAGGAGTACTTACCACTTTCTGAGTCAAGCTCTTGATCCAGCTGCCTAACGAGAGCCTCCTCAGGTATTAGTCGAAACTCTTGGCAATTAAGCCATTAGCTGAAATGATTATCGGCACCAATGATCGCTGAGTTCACATCCCTTATGTCGACTACTTGGCGAGCCAAGTCCAAGCCATCGTTCCCGGCTTTCACGAGGTTCTCATCATGAGGTACCGCTATGCCAACAATAATTGCGCGCCGCTCTGAACGATCCACCACCAATACATCAGGGCCTCGATTCTGCTATTACAATAGTGTCAGAGTATTTGATCATTGATTTCATAATGATCAAGTTCTGTCAAATTTTGACAAGTTTGTTAATTCTACTATCATAATGGCGCCATTATGACTTCTCAATGAACAACCACTGACACTCCATTGAAAGAAATGTCATAGAATATTAATCTCGTACATGAAATCTGGCATGAATAAATGTTCGCATCTAGTAGTAGATTTCGAAAACCATTTGTACTAAGGGTTTTATAATAATGACAATACGACAATGCCGACAATGCCATTAAAACACAATTTTATTACGAGACCATTGACCGACCATTGTGAATTTAGCAGATTACGAATTTTAAGCAAAATGACAATGGGATGAGAATGGAATCGTGTTGGAGTGACGAATTTATTAAAATAGCAGAATTGGGCCCCAGTCTTATTGGCTACAATAGTCCGTCAGTGATTATGGATTGATCCCAGTGCAATGTGACAGGTATTGCCATTTTTGAGAACTGGGTCGGGCACATTCCTATAGTACAGAACTTCCGATCCCAAAAGTAAAGATTTTGCGTCGATCCCAAATAAATTGGGATTAGGGCAGGAGAATGATGATAACCCAGAACTCCACGCTCTGTAGTCGAAGAAAGAAAGAAAGAAATAGTACATTGTTATCCAAGGGGTGAAAGTACCTTATTTAGTCCCGAGACGGGGTTTGGCGCCCAAGCGTAGCGCGGGCGCTAATAGCTCGAGGGACTAAAGAAGTCTTTAACCCGAGGTAAACACTGTGCTTTTCATTACGAATACAAGGAAAATAAAAACAAAAACACGAAACCACTCGAAAAAAAATGAAGATCAGATTGCCGCTTTCCCGCCTATTTTGTTTTTTTTTTCTGTGGCCGGCTATTCAGCCTTTATTTTCACTATAGTCACTGAAAAAATTGTAAATATTTTGCCCAAATTTTTGTTATTTTAAAGAAATATTTGTAACTAAATTATAACTAAGTTATTTAAAATAATTATATTCTTTAATTAATACTGAATTTTATGTTATTTCAATTTTACATCGCGCTGTAATTTACAGGCTGTATAGAAGTCGGAACATGGTTCAATATAAATGTGAAAATAGAACTAGATTTTTTTTTAATAATGTGACAGCTGTCAGTTGAAAGTGATTCTCCCTAGGGCTGAAAAGTATTACTTTCAGCCCGCTCCTCAGGCAACTTCAGACCTACTTTCCGAGTATGTGTAATGAAAAAGCATTTAATAGCCCACCAGGACAAAACATACAAAAATAAAATGGTTAAATTACTCGTATCATTATAACTCTAATAAAAAGTAAACATAGTGAGAAACATAATAAAATAAAAAAAAATACAAACAGTATTTGTCCAGTGCAAGACCAAAAGGCTCCTATCTCAGAATGGTGCTGTAACATTAAAAAAAAACGTCGCAGCGCTGATATTCTGATAGGGCCCAAAGTGATGCCACAGTCAGACACGGTTAAGAATAAAAAAGAAATAAAGTGTAAACGAGCAAATATAAATATGTGAAGTATAATAAATTCGAAAAACAAATATATTAGTTACATGAACACCCCACGTAACCATGGGTCCGTGGCTTAGGCCCCCAGTGGTCGAGGCACCTGTGGCCGACGCCCCCGATTCGATTTATTTAATTTTAAACAATTTTTGATCAAATTATTGCCAGGCACAAAAATGTTTTACAAAAATAATAAATGAATTTTGATTGTAAGTACATATTTGTCTAATATTAAATCATAATTAAACATAGAAATACTTTTAAATCGGATATATGTTTTGAAAAATGAGAGTGTTAGTTATTTTTCATTACCTATTTATTTATCTGAATATGAAATCTAGTAAAAAAAAATGTATACAATCACAGTCTTCATCACCTATCAATCAAAAAAATCAACAATAATCATTCACAAATGTAATAAAATAAGATTAATAGTGATTTTAAATAATCAGTCTTAAAAATTCGTCAATCTGTGCCATGACTTTCACTGGCAACACAGACGAACAGAGACGCGGGCGCAGACATAGTCGCATATGCGAACACTGGTCCAACGACACGGTCCTATATTCTTCGGAATCCTTCGCTAAAAATCTATCTGGCAAAGAACAGAGTTGTACATACAAGATTGCTTACACAACCCAGACTTCTTTATATACATTTATATACCTATCCCATCCTACCGTCATTAATAAGGAACACTAAAACCGGGAACGATGGCTTGGACTTGGCTCGCCAAGTAGTCGACATAAGGGATGTGAACTCAGCGATCATTGGTGCCGATAATCATTTCAGCTAATGGCTTAATTGCCAAGAGTTTCGACTAATACCTGAGGAGGCTCTCGTTAGGCAGCTGGATCAAGAGCTTGACTCAGAAAGTGGTAAGTACTCCTGTACACTGCTCATATCTTTATGAGGTTCTTTTCTCTAGTGCCTTGACCCCGACTTGGACCCTGTTTCCGATACCGGTGCACAGTGGGCCAGTATTTTTTTATATTTTGAAATGTTTTTTTTAAACAGGTTTTTTTTTAAGATAAGCTTAGCTAGCTAGCTTAGCTTTAGCTTATAACTATCATGATATATCATAATGATATTTGTAAGCTTTACCACATTGTAATATTTTCTAAAGATAACCCCAGCCCAAGAAACGTTCGACTAAAATAAAGAAGGCAGCGCGATACAAAATGGCGCACCTACGTGTACAGAATAGGAACTACTGCTTATTAGTGTGAGGAATTGAAGCCGGGGAGAGATTACAAAAGAGGTGATTAATAACGATACACGGAGAGTGTAACAAAATAAAAGAAAACCCAGCAATTGGCGGGGTTAAGTTGTGAAGAAAACCGTGTGGGTTTTCGAAGTAATAAATTATATTTTCCTCATTAGATAAAGAGAAATTATAAGTCAAACCACACATTTTTTATTGACCACGTGATGAAACTTCTCATTTTATAACTAAGCAACCGGAAAATGAGATAGCCTCTAATAAACTGATTCGTGATTGAGAGCAGAGGTGGCCCAGTGGTGGCGGCCCCGACTTACGATAGACAGTAAGTCGTGGGTTGTGTTGTGACATCTACCAATCCGCACTGGGCCCGCGTGGTGCATTCCCTCCCATAGAGAGGAGGCCTGTGTCTGTGGGAACATTAATAGGCTGATGATGATGATGATGATACTAATTCGTCTTTTTTACAACGACAACTAAAATTCTATAGAAAACTTGAAGTAATTTATTTATTTATTTATTTAGGTTAACCAACAATTGTTTACACTATGTACATTTCTGACTTATGACTAGAGTAACATTTACAAGTGCAACAATTAATTACAGGTTAACACCACATGCCCAAGAACGGTTTAACATAACATAATTTTATATGTTATTGACATTGGAACGTATACTTACATGCAAAGAATAATTAAAACAATAATAAATAAAGCTATCAAAACATTCATTCAATGCTGTATACAATACTGATTAAAATTATAATTGAAATTGATGAAATTGTGATAAATTGATTGGATTATAAAAAAGAATTTACTTACAAAAAAAAAAAAACGCAGTTGCAAACAGGTTTGAGATAAAACTAAAATTAAATTAAAATCAAAGTCAAAATCAAAATAAATTAACATCAAAATAAAATAAATTATAATCAAAATTAAAATCGAAATAAATTAACATCAAAATTAAAATCAAAATAAAATAAATTATAATCAAAATTAAAAAGAAAATTAAAAACAACATCAAAAAAACACAAAAATTAAAATCAAAATCAAAATTATTTTAAAAATTAAAAACAAAATTAAAATTAAAAACAAAAATTAAAATAAGCATAAAAATTAAAATTAATCAGAATCAAAATTGAAATTAAAATCAAAATTAAATTAAATCGCCATTGGAATTATTTACAAAAGCTCGTAGGAATTTATTTATACCATCGTGGTGTATATCTACTAAGTCACTGCAGCCATTAAAGGATCTTGCACAATCTAGGTATCGGAGAATTCGCACCAAGCACAGACTTTCGAAGTGGCGGACACAGGGGTGTTATTTTATTTCTAGGATATCTGGAAGGCGCACGGAATCTAATAAGCTTCAGTAAACCGGGGCAGTCGATCTTATTGCGTAACAGTTTGTAGAGAAAGTAATGATCAACAATTATCTTAACTTTTCCTTCTAATTTCTACACAGCCACCTAATTTACTAACTAAGCCACGGAATTTAAAAAACATCATCACCATCTTTCTAGCCTTTTCCCAATTGTGTTGGGGCCGGCTTCCAGTCTAACCGGATCCGTCTGAATACCAGTATTTTACATGGAGCGACTGCCTATCTGACCTCCACAACGCAGTTAATACTGGGAATTACGATACCACTTGGTAAGACTGGTGTCATACATTTTGGGCCACAGACTACCTGTAACAACTGTCAAAGATGGACAAATGACAGCCGGGACCAACAGCTTAACGTGCTTTCCGAGGCACGGAGGAAACTCGGTATGTAAGTGTGGTCACCCATCCACAGACCAACCTAGGTAAGCATGGCTTAACCTAAATATTGACTCTAGCGGCTGGTATTATTTAGGTGTTTATGTCAAAATGTAAGGTCAAATATAGCAGCAGGAATGATCATCGATATTTGAACGATCATCGATTTTTGTTTTGCTGTTTAATGACTGCAGTTAAGCTACGTATGGTGTGAAAAACAGTCTTCAAAAAGCATTTTTTTATTATGATGTAGGGGACGATACTGGTGAGCAAAAGGTCCTAGAGGAGTAGTAATAATGAGTTATTCCATCAGGAATTTCTCAGAAGTAGTGACGGAGTTCGGATCTATGCCCAATTGATGGCGGGTTCGTCTCTTATTACATAGGACTTTCACATAATTGTCGAAATATATATAAGGTGTTAAAAAATTAACTGCAAGAAACTTGAGGAGCTGTTTGGAATCACAAATAAAAAATAATCACGAAAAAATTTTGTATAAGTAACGATCCGTTTCAAAGATATGCAATATTTTAATTGCCCATAAAATTATTGAATATGCGTACTTGACTGTACTGTGACTGCACCGTGCAGGAGCCGCGCGCGTGTTCGTTCACCCCTGCGACAGCGCAAACGTAGACAGCTGATTCTAACTTTTCCCATCACTTTTTGCTGACTTTGGACTGGCAATTTTGGCAAACTGGCAAAAAAACTAAAAATGCTTGAAAAAAGTGTTTTTTTTTTTGGAATATATTTGTTTTTTGATACCGAGTACGTACACGAAATTCTTGCCGTTAATTTTTTATACCTCTGTCTAGCCTTTTCCCAATTGTGTTACACCACCATTTGGGGTTACAGGCGTTATGTTATTGTTAGGAAACATGTCTGGTATTCAGCTACTTCTGCTAAGACAGGAAGCCGACCCGAAACTAGTTGGGAAAAGGCTAGGCAGATGATATTAGTAACAGATGTAAGAGTAAACACAAAGAAAAAAATTAATTAAAAAACCGGTCAAGTGCGAGTCGGACTAGCGGAAGAAGGGTTCCGTACCATTTTCTATACTACAAAAGACAAAACAGCAAAAAATCACGTTTGTTTTATGGGATCTGGGCTCCCTTAAATATTTATTTTTATTTAATAATTTTTATTAAAGTGAATATATAAATAAATATTCTATGAATATTACTAGTGTCTGCCTGTTGCCATTATTAATATCGAGCAAACAACGGCAAAAAATCACGTTTGTTGTATGGGAGCCCCTCCCCTTAAATTTTTTTTTCATTCTGTGGTTAGTATTTGTTGTTTATGTAACACAATCAAAGACAATTTATGATATTGAATAAATGAAAAATGAAATGTTATAGCGGCAACAGAAATACATCATCTGTGAAAATTTCAACCATCTAGCTATAACAGTTCATGAGAAACAGCTTGGTGACAGAAAAACGGACAGTGGAGTCTTAGTAATAGGGTCCCGTTTTTACCCTTTGCGTACGGAACCCTAAAGTACCCTCAGATTGAAATAAAAGAACGGAGGGCACTATTCGTAACAACAGACCGTGATACGAATAGTAAACTAGTCCTTATTAATGTCCCAGTATTGGGTAGGGGAGATGTAGGCAATTGGAGTCAGTTGGCAAGTGGTTACCACAAAATAATAAAATCCGAACGCGAGCCAGTGATGCGAACATACCTACGCGCTAGGTTAACGTCATTGCTGAGCAACATTGACCTCAGTCAGTTCGTGCGACTCGGTGGTGAGAAACAGGTGAGTGAAGATTTCGCGCCATTTTGATCTAAGTTTTACAGGATATTTTCGAAGGTAAGTTTTAAATTAGTATTTCTTTTTTTCTGTACGTGAGATATGGAATAATCGTAACATTATAGATTGCAATTCAAAACACAGATTATTGCTGTATTTTCAGCTTTTTGTGAGGACTATTTTTTCACCTTTTCGCCCATAAAGGTCGTAGTCAGAAGATTCCAATTACCTACATAGTGACCCTCATTACCTACATTACCTAACTTCGATGAAACAATGTATTTTTTAGGGTTCCGTTGCCGAATGGCAAAAAACGGAACCCTTGTAGATTCGTCATGTCTGTCTGTCTGTCTGTCTGTCTGTCCGTCCGTATGTCACAGCCACTTTTTTCCGAAACTATAAGAACTATGCTGTTCAAACTTGGTAAGTAGATGTATTCTGTGAACCGCATTAAGATTTTTACACAAAACTAGAAAAAGAACAATAAATTTAGTGGTTTCCCCATACATAGAACTGAAACTCAATTTTTTTTTTCATCAAACCCATACCTGTGACCGTGTGGGGTATGTATGGATAGGTCTACAAAAATGATATTGAGGTTTCTAACATCACATTTTTCTAATCTGAATAGTTTGCGCGAGAGACACTTCCAAAGTGGTAAAATGTGTCCGTCCCCCCCCCCCCCCCTGTAACTTCTAAAATAAGAGAACGATAAAACTAAAAAAATTATATGATGTACATTACCATATAAACTACCACCGAAAATTGGTTTGAAAAAGATCTAGTAAGTAGTTTTTTTTTAATACGTCATAAATCGTAAGCCGCAATTTACCTTTCATTTACAACGAACTGCAAGAACTTTAATACTATGTTACTTGCTGTTACGGAACCCTTTATGGGCGAGTCCGACTCGCACTTGGCCGCTTTTTTGTTTGTAGATGCCGAAAGTACGACCTAGGAAGACAGATATAGCTGCCGACTGCACTGGGTGGGACTCTGCTCGCAATTATGTGTGCGATATGTATTGATCATCATTGTCCACATGCATTGCCAACCGATGCTGACAATAGTGATAGATCCCAATTTTATTTTTAATCTTTATTTTTCCTGAATAGTTAAATAAGTAAAGTTTAATATAAGGGCAAAACAATAAATAGTTGATTAATAGATATGGTTTTATTTCCCCGACCCTTGCCCGAGCCAGCCCGCGATGCTGAGCCTTTAGCAATAAAACAGTCCCTAAATAATGACAATCAGATCCAGCCTGTCCCTTTGCTGCCCCCAGCGACGCCCTAAGCCGAGGTCCGTACCCCACAGGGGGTGCCCTTAGAGCGCTGTCGCTTAGTTTTTAGTCATTTTTGCCCTGGCTGGAGGCCTTAAATTCAAGGCATCCACAGGACTTGCCCGGTTAAGCAGTAGCCAGTCTTCGTAGACTGAACTGCGAGATGCCCTACCCAAAAAAAAAAAAAAAATGGTTTTATTTCAATTCTCTCTAAGTGATCCTCATTACCTACATCTCCCCTATATCTTTGAGAATAACGTACTATGGTGCTTTTATCTTTACGCTTACCTTCCTTTACGGGGCATGGTAGACAAATGATGGTGTATCCTAGTATGGATATTTGTATTGTCATGTTTCACCCGAATACGCAAAAGCTACACAGGGTATAAACGGAGTTAACCAAGCATTCCGTACATCAAACTAAGTAATTTTACGCAAAAATTATCACTGGAAAACGACTTTTTTTTTTTGGGTGAATAAACACGTTTTACGGTAAGTATAACAAAATTTAACGCACTCAAAACATTGTGCTGATGTACGGGGGTCGTAGAGGTGTTTAAAGTGAAAACTTAATTAAATATGTATGTCGGGTTTGTCAGGATTTATTTCGTTAGGCTCGAGCATTATGTGGGCAGAAGACGGGTTTCGTGCTATGAAAACTCACTAAATGCGATACTTTGTTTATTGTCAGGTGCTCGGTTCGGGTTGGTTGTTTCCATGGAGAAGAACCGGCAAGAAACTCCATGGTTACTCTTTTCAAACATATCTACACTGAGTAAACTAACGAATTACTTGACATTACACTTTCACACTATACGAGTAACACTGGGCACAATGAATCGGATACAGTTTCAAGACGTCTGAACTCCGCTGCGATCCGACCCAGAATGTCGTCCTCGCGGTGATCTGTTAACGTCAGGACTCTGTAGAAGCACGCCATGGCGGGGATAGACTGGTCTCTAGGTCGCGTGATGTCACCACTGACGCGCTTTGATTCATTCCCGTGTCCATACCAATGACCGGATCCGACATGTACATATATATAAAAATACTTTTGAAAATTTAAACTTTGACACTCAAGAGTTCACATCTCCGTAACTAGAAGGTCCCCAAGTAAGGTCTAGAAAAAAAATATGATCGCAATGACGGAGAGAACAAGTGCCTTTCGGCTTTATTAAGAGTGCTTTTTCACTCTTTACAGTTAAGTATGTTTATTTATTTATTTATAATCAGCACACCAACAGAACAATCACTTACAATTCAAATTACATAACAACTAAAATTGGCAGTTCAGTAACCATGCAAATAACAGTTTATTTTTTTGTTACACAGGGTGACTGGTAATTAGTGTACGAAACACGTGATTGTGTTCATGATAACAAACAACTTTTACTATGGGACCAAACCTGAAATCGCGAAAAAAAATCAGCTGTTCAGTACATTTTGACCTGTAAGTAGTACTGATTCGCTGTTTTTAACCGACTTCTAAAAAAGGAGGAGGTTCTCAATTCAGATGTTTCTATTTTTTTTTTTTTATGTTTGTTCGCGCATAACTCCGTCGCTTGCCAACCGATTTGAAAAATTCTTTTTTTGTTGGAAAGTGTATACTTGCCAAATGGTCCCATAGCCACCAAGTCCGGATCTGATGATGGAATCTCAGCGAAATTGAGGGAACTCTTCAAATTTTATATAAGAACCATTCTACCATCAGATCTGATGATGAAACCAAGAGTCACGGAACTCCATAATGAGACAATCGGCCGAATACTGAAACGTCACTCAAAATTTAAGTAACACTTATATTTAACAGATACTCAAAAATGACGTTTGGCCATACAAAATGTTAAGTTTAGGAGCTTCTCAAATGTTAAGCAGCTCTTACATTTTGAGTGACGTTTCAGTATTCGGGGGAATGTGTCCTAGTCGTGTTTGGGCTTGTTGTAAATGTAACGGTATGCACTTTCCATTTCAAGCACATGTGAACCACTAAAAAGTGAAAAATAAAAACTTTTTTTGCAAAAAATAAAACCGACTTCAAAAAAAAAAGGTTAAAAATAACTTTAGCTTCTGAAGTCGGTGACAAAAAAAATAAATCAATCAAACAAAGGTTCGACTTCAGAAGCTAAAGTTATTTTTCAACGACTTCAGAAGCTAAAGTTATTTTTAACCTTTTTTTTTTTAAGTCGGTTTTTTGTTTAAGTATCGTATACACTAGTTGTCAGTCACCCTATATCTACATTGGATTTCTTTCTAGATAAAGTCGTTAATTCATATTTAGCAAACTAGATGCGTGGTGACCTGGATAGTAACTCCTTTGGCTTCATAAAAATACAGAACGGTCCAGTTATGCACAGGAGACAGAGGAAAATTAATCAGGAGATCTCTTACAAGATAAAAAGTACACGTTAGTTTTGTTAAAATAGTTCAAATGTAGTTAATTATATCATAAAACTTAATTTAAACACACTCCACCAAACAATAGGAGCCATAAACCATAATTGTTCACCATTCATTAATTTAATACCGTTACAAAATTCAGAAACAAAACAAAACTAAACGCACCCGATTAATATCGGGTTATCTCGACAAATGTGCGACAATCGGAATGATCGAATGACCCATTTAAATCGAGTAAATACCGATCCGATACCGGCCAATAGTATCGAGTTTAATACCGATTGTGTATCGTAAACATGAATCGGTATTCTGGTCCACTCAACGATGAATAATGGGTTTCGCGTTCAGTTGATAGTCTAAAATCAGGATTTAATCGAATTATGAGATTAACGCAGCGATTTCATTGTAAAAGGAATGTGCGTGTTTGATCAAATTTGAGGTTGTGAATATTGTTATTTGGCGTAATTTTGGTGGACTACAGGAACTAAATTAGCAACTCTATTTGTGGGGGTTCAAACTTCGTTTGAAATACTGTTAGAATAAAGTTCTAATCAGCTTGCACTACAAAGTGGTTGTTACGTCAGTCACTGCGGGCCGGATAGTGCAAAATGAGTGGTGTCGATCGATTTACAAAAAATCTATTGATTGGAGTAAAAAAATAAAACAGTATGATGCTAATATGTTGCTTGTAGAATTATTTGCCAAACAATCAGAATGATCGCATGTATTTTAGTATGGTTTTTACTTGTTAAAAGATTTTTTTAGATGTACGTGATTTTTTTTATCGAGTAAAATTAATTGTATTATATTTTCAAAACACTATCATACTAGCTTATTAAATATCCCGAAGAATATCATATATTTTTCTGGTTTGGTTTATTGCAGTGAATCACATACTTTCAGGAGTCGTTACCCGTGGTCCCGGTGGGTAGACCCATTACGGGTCCATGGGTAATTTTTTTAATTACCCGTGGTTCCATGGTACTAGGGATTGTTTCCTGGACTTCTGAATATATCGATAGAAAATACAAATCCGTAATAACAGCAAATCATATCCCACCGACCACTGGTAACGGGTGATTGCATAATTTGACTACGGGGTTCAGGCATTGTAAAACTCACGTTTAGCTCCTGTAGTCGCCTTAAAACATAAAAATAACCGTACGCCTGTTATCCCCAATGGGTTTGGCAGAAGCGTACCTCTGTATCAATAGTACACCCACATTTCGCCAGATATGTTTAAGTTCCATGTGAGCGAGCCTATTGCCACCAACCGGGCACAACTCGAGACTCCTTGGCTGCTACTGAGAAATTCCTAAGAAAAATCCAATAAGAATTTGCCCGACCCGGTAATCAAAACCAGGAAGGACTTTTAACGCTTTATTATGCATCACTTTTTTTTTATTGGGACAAACCCGCCACACACGCCCAAACCACTGTAACTCCTAAAAGCCAGAATCAACAGTGGAAACAATGAAGCTCGACGAAGTCCCAGAGAATGAATTTAACTGTCTTGGATCCCGCAACAAAATTTATCAGAAAGTATAGCGTAGGAGTAGGAAAAAAACCGTAATTTCCACTTCCCTCCATATCAGCAGGAGACAGAACGAAACAAGGCCAATAGGCACAAAGGGACGTTTACAACTGGGATAGGCCCAGTTGCCTAGCACTACGGATAAATATTAACATTAATGGGTCCTAAGTTGTGAGCTGTTATATTTGATTCCAATAATAGGTATGGCAAAAACGCTTGAACGCACGGAAATTTGCTCTAGTTTCTACAAGATCCGTATAGTAAAATAACTCCGGATATAACCTGTACACTATCCACCATAATACTGCCTTTATTTTGCCAAAGACTACACTCCCACAAAATGTGATGTGCAGATTGTTCATAAAATAATTTTCTCCTAGAGCATAATTTATGCTTCGAACATTGTTCTTTGCCACCCAGAGAGCACAGTTGGTGCAGTTCCAAGATAGATCCCCCCAACCATACAGAGAGATAACCCACTTATTTAAAACCCATCTTTCACCACCAGAAATCTCCTTACAAACTCGTATCTTAAAACTGGTGTAACATTATTTACGTCCGCGACGGTCTGCGTTTTTTTGGTCTCCTCGAAACCGATACTTAACATCCGTGCTCGCTGGATAATCGCCGGATGTTCGGCCGAAAATCGCGTCGTTAGTGCGCGCTGAGACTTAAGCAAGTGTTAAAGAGTGTGGAGACGGATTTCAAACAATTTCTTTTAAAAACACACGTAAAATCACGCTCATTATCCCAAAAGGTGAAGCTAATAGTATGTATAACACATTTCGCCAGTTATGTCGGGGCGAGCCTTTTGCCGTCAACCAGGCCCAAATCTAGACTCCAGGGCTATTAAGTACTGAGAAATTCCTAATACCATGTTGCCTGACCTGAGAAACGGCCCCAGGACTTTTAAATAAAAGCAATGAAATCGCCCTATAAAAACTAAAATAACAAAGTGGTGGCGTCGTGAAATTCCGTATAGCTATCGACTGGGAATGTGCTCAAGAGAGTGGTAGTATTGCCAAAATGTATTCGGCAATGCTAAACTTCTAGCCAATGTAAAAGTCAATCTTTAGGCCACAGGAAGTGACAACTAAACATTTCGTGTTTTTTTTATTTTTTCGTATTGGAAATCATCAAATGACTTCTCCAACTCTGGGCGGAGCGGGCAGAAGTGTCAGACTTTTACTTACTAAAACCCATCCATGTTCCTTCCTCGCCCGTTATGTTCCGGGGCAACGGTATCTCTTTCGAACTGTCCGGCAGCCCCGGCAGGTTTCAGCCCTTGCCCCTCCATTATGCTGACATCTCTTTCGAACACGAACGCGCCGTCGCGCGTCGACACGGCAAGAGTGAGCACTTTTAGTCTACACCCCGAGAGATTCAATCATTTGTAGGTCTTTGACAGTCGTTACCGGTAGTCAGTGACCCGAAAGTCTGATAACCAGTTTAATTAAGGGGAGTCTTATTTATTACCCAGGTCTAACTGCGGCATCATCACCATCATCATCAGCGGTGCGTGCCCCAGTGCGGATTGGTAGATGTCACATGTCTTCGATTTTTTTGGTTCCAGGACATGCCGGTTTCCTCACTATGTTTTCCTTCACCGTTTTGAGAGCAGTGATGATGAAATGAATTACACAAAGTGATTCGCCTGCCTGGGTTCGAACCCACCACTTACTGTTCGTAAGTCGGGGCCGCCCCCACTGGGACACCCGCTGCTCTCAGAAAGGCATAATATAAAGAATAAAATAACAAATAAAAGAATAAGCAGTACAGGACCATAATTATGAATTGGAATGAATCTTGAAGTTGAGACAGTGGGTAGTCGCTCCATGTAAAATACTGGTATCAAGAATCCAGTTACACATTATGTTGATTGTTTTATTTCTATGAATCCATATTAAAATTAACCTTCTCCACATAATCCAACCATAATTTATCAATATCTATGAACATAGAGCTACCATACGCATCTCAAAAACAGTAGAGCAGCAAAAAATGTGACTACAATTTGAAAGGTCCCGTGTTTGATACACGCTCGGTAGTTACGTACAAATTATTGCTCTACCAAATTTGTAGAGCGTGAGCGAGCTACGAATGGTAGAGTCCATATTTGTTTTCTTTTACTCACGGTAATGTAGAGTCCAATTATGAATTGTTTTATATGTATTCGTTAGTTTAATTGTGTTGTCCTTAGTAGAGTATGGGTAATATTTATTTTAGTTCTATTCCCACGAGTGGGTTATATAAATTGGGCTATAAAATGATGAATGTTGAACATTCGCTCTGATTATAAACTAATATAATTCAAGGTCATGGGAAAACAATGCTTTAATCATCAGTGACTGCACGATCAAAACATAAATGGTAACTATATGATACGACTAGCGGACGTCACGCGGTTTCACCAGCGTAGTTCCTGTACCCGTGGGTGTACATGGATAAAATATAGCCTATGTTACTCAGGGTGAATGCAGCTTTCCAATGGTGAAAGAATTTTTGAAATTGACATAGTAGTTTTTGAGTTTATTCATTACAAACATACACAAACAAAAATATTTTTTTAATAATACGAGTATTAGTGTAGCTATATACAAGGTGGCTACCACAATAGGACAATAAATGAAAACATTGGTAATACTTGTAATAGAGATAAAGTGGGGCAACACTAGTTCCCGCCAAAATGACAGGAGCTAAGAGCTGCCAGAGACACTCGGGGCTGATTTAATAAGTGTAAAATTATTAAACTCATTATTTTATTTAATCGGGTTTTATTTACAACATCAAAACATTACAATACTAGTTCATAAAAAGTTTTAAAATACTACTTTATAGTAAAAAAAAAATCACAGGAATATTTTCATAACAGTACTATCAAATAAAAATCTGAACATCGAAAACAACACAAAACTGCTAACCAAATATAACAACATTTATAAAAAAATGTTCACTTACCTTTTTTTTTTTTTTTTTTAGGATGGGAAATCATCAAATGACTTCTCCAACTCTGGGCGGAGCGGGAGGGAGTGTCAGACTCTTACTGACTAAAACCCATCCATGTTCCTTCCTCGCCCTTTACGTTCCGGGGCCGCGGTATCTCTTTCGAACAGTCCCGCAACCCCGGCAGGCTTCGGCCCTTGCGGGCGCCCCTCTCTTCTGCTGACATCTCTTTGAGGCGCGCGTGGAACACGAACGCGCCGTCGACACGGCCTGTCGTCACTAGACGGACGGACGGCTAGCTAGCCCATAGCTTACCGTCCACAGGCCCGCATCTACGGTGGATGTTCACTTACCTTACGTAGGATTTGCAATAATTAGACCGACTTTTTATTATCCATTAGTTGTTCCATAATAAGGTACAACAACAGAAATAGTTTCAGCTTTTATATAATGACTAAGTTATTAAGAAAACGAAATACGATTATGAGGAATTCTAAAACAGTTCGTAGCTCCACAACACAAACAGAATTTGTGTCGACCGCGATGTTTTGGTACAACAGCCTCCATTCAGTTTAAATGGATCGCTTCTATTAGTTTTAATTTCAATGGAAAAACCTTTTTCGGTTTTCGTATTGATTTCGGTATAAAAGCTAGAACTATGTAGCTGAAGTGAATTTACGGCGTGTTTATACCTACTGTAGGTACATTTTCACATAAGACTAGATGTAAACAGACGCTTCAAGAAACCGTCAATCAAGCGTTTTGTACATCAAGCTAAGGTCCAATTACACCAAACAGATGACGGACCATTACCTAAAAACAGCTGTTTAAAACAAATTTTTGTATGGGAACATGTCACATTGAAAGCTGTTTTTAGATAATCAGACTGTTAACTTCTCGGTGAACATGGACCTAAGTATCTCTACTCAAAAAATATTGCTGCCTGATCTTGTAACTAGCAGGTTCTCAGGAATGGTCTAAATAAAACAAAAAATGGTCGCAGTGATGGGGAGAACCAGTGCTTAGGTAATCGCTTTTACTCGTATTGTATTATCGTTTAGCAGTATTTTAGATAGCTTGTTTAATTATGATTAGCTGCGGCCCGCGACGTCGTCTGCGTGAAGGTTCTACAGTACCAAAAATGCTGTCACAGAATGCGTATGAAAAATTAAGATTCACAGCTCCCCCGTAGGTGATAGCGTGATAATATGTAGCCTATATGTTGATCCGACCTCTTAGTAATATTCATGCAAAATTTAAAGTAAATCCATGCAATACTTTTTGAGTGACTTTCCTACGATTTAATTACATAAGTCACCCTAAAATTTGTCAAACACGTTTGATTGTAATCTCTCTAGCGATATTGTAAACTCTCGAAATATTGTCAAACGAACATACTGCTTACAATAAAACGCATTATTTTTCGTGAAATGCATGCGATGGTAGTCAACTCACGCGGTGTGGAGGGAAGGAGGGGTCCCCTTTGCCCAATGGTACCACTCTCATGAAAAGATAATGTACCATTCCTGAGAAATACCGATTAATATAACCTAACCTTAAAACACTTTATATTCCCCTAAAAAGCGTAGTCGACGGAGCCCCGCTTCGCGGGACCCCTATTTCCGAGTGCAGGGTTTAAAGAAACCTAACTAACCTAACGGGCCGAGTCTGCCCCAAGTCCCAAATATGGGGGCAGATATACTTCCGTATGCTCAGTTGACAATAATTCGAGACTTTATAATATCGCTAGAGAGTTACAATTTTGACTTTTCATCATCTGTAATGTTCATAGAAAGTCTCTTCATCTAAATTTTTTGCGTAAAGTTACTTAGTTTGAAGTACAGAATGCTTGGTTAACGGCTTTGTGATGAGGTGGTTTACACCCTGTATAAATGATGATACATTCGCATTTAACATGGAAAGTCACAACTATGAAGTGTTTCTTTAGAAATTAAACACATCATATTGTTAAACTGTGGCGATAGAAAATGCAGTAGTCATAGGCGAGCAATCTGAAGAATGCGTAGCTTATAAACTGGTTGATATGAGTAATTTTACACAGTCTTTGTGAATTGAAACTATCGTGGGAAACAATAATGTTGATGTTGAGGTTAAAAACAAAGTCAGTGACAATATTCGTTCCCTAAAGATAGTGGTTTGCGCATCTTTCATCTCTCTAAATCTAAATTTTATAGGCATGGGGACTGTTGTTGATGATAAACTGACCTCCTCTGAGTATTAATAAATTGATGTAGAAAAACTAATCATTAGTGTTATCAAATTAACTTTTACATTGATTTAATTAATGCTGTTATCAATTTGCTCATTTATTTTAAAGCAGTTCAAATGATGTTTTTATAAATAATACACGTGTTTGTGTAAATTGAACACCATATTATTTTGAATTTGTTCTCCAATCTTTCGAGAGTAACAAAAACCGGACTATCAGCAAAACCTGAACCAATTTCAAGAGTGTTAATTGATCAAGCAACTACAAATTGTGATAAAAAAAAAAACAGTACTAGACGATCACAAAATCTGTGGATCAAAACTTCTCAAAATGGCTGACGCAGACAATCTAAGCCTTTACAATTACTATGGGAGTAATATCACCCTGCCAGAAGACGTCGTCTTTATCTTCCCCTGGTGTTTCGGAGCAGTCATCATCTTCGTATCCACCTTGATCGTGTATATTGGAGCATTTTCAAAGATTCCCGAAGAATTATACAGGCGTTTGGCTTTGCAGCATTTGGTAACAGGCTTCATACAAGTGATGTTTCTCACCATGTATAACTTAAAATTTAATCTAGAATTCGTGAACGAAGTACTAGAAGATGCATACGGATCTTTAGATTTAGTTATTACGTTTACTACTGCATCTTTAGCTTGGATTGTATTTTTAAGAATATTCTTGTTTAGAAATGGTGAAGAATTGTACAGTATGAAACAGTTGGCGATATTTTCATCTTTGTCTTTAGCAGTTATTGAAGCGTATGAATTTTTGATGTCTCTGGTGGAGTCATCGTCTTCATTGCTTCCAGCTTTGAGACTAACATCTGTTTTGTTGATAATGTCTGTACCTGTAGTTGTATTTATGTTGTTAGTTAAATCTTTGCTATCATCTTCATCAGAAGTACCAAAGTTTCAAGCATTATTTTTCATGGCTTTTCTATTGTGGTTTATAATAAGTGATGTTTTGTTATTAAGGTTTAATTTACATAGTGCTTCCAGTTTTATGTTACTTTGGAGTATTTTTCTGTATCTTAGGTTAATGGTTGAAATTGTTTTGTATATCGTGTTTGATCGTTTCCTGTCTCACTTTTTCTTAAACTGATATTATAATAATGTTTTAGTAAACCGTGTTACTGGATTAATTTTGCTGTTTCATTTTTTTTCTGAATCGAATTTGAAAAACTACGTAACGCCAGTCATTTAAGCACAAACTAAAATGTGAATCTATTAAATTCTCCTAGTATTCGCAATACGAGTCCTAATCTAACTATAGTACCACGAAGTAATCACCTCTGTACTACAGAAGTAAACATACTCCTCGCACTTAAACACACCAAAGATTCTTTGCCAACACTTAACAAACACGCTGTCGTAAACGAAATACCGTAAGACACATATATCACAAAACAAAGGTTGAAATGTTAACAGTTAACGTATACACACACACAACACAGTAAGAATGTTGGGGCTGTAATTCTTCAGGGCACATTAACGATGCTGCTAAAAGTTAAACGCAAACTCTATGGTGAAAGTTCCCGAGTCGAGTCCCGGGTGTCGGGGCTAACGATTTATCGATCTTGTTTAAAATGTTGAAATCGGGGTTTTCAAGAGATTGTTGGTTTTAGAGAATTTTATCGTTAAACTCTTTAGTTTTGATCCGCAAAAGTTTTGTCGTTTAAAGCTTGGTTTAGTAAAATCTATCTCATGCACCTGATAATTATCCTTCTGAAACTACCGACTAAAACAGCCAGCTTCTTAGTGATGTAATTACAACCACATATTGGGAAACCTTATTGCTTTGTCTCTGAGGTGGAAACAGATCAGTAGACATCTTCTTATCTTTGATGTCCTTAGATGGCGAAAAACTACTGACCAACGAGAGTTTCCCACTCCTCCGCTATTCTTTTCTGATTCATTTTATTGCGGGATCCACTACAGTTAAATTCTTTCTCTGAGACTTCGTCGAGCTTCATTGTCTCGGCACTTTTCTGGTGGTCGCGCTGTTTGTTCTGGCTTTCCGGAGTTACAGCAATTTGATGAAATTGGCCATCAAGAAGACGACCTTCTTGTTTATAACTACATAATATTTAAAAAAGCTTTCAGCAATACCCTTACGCTTCAGACCATCGAAATGATCACCAAACCAGTATTTTACGCAAAACACCTGATATCTGAACCCCACACCAAATTCTACTCAATAAAAGCAAACCAAGTGGATACAACAAAATTAACAATTGCCTATCCTATCCAACAGTCAGAAATAATGATTCTGCACTGCCGGGCTCAATATTAATTTGCTAAAATGAATATGGCGTAATAATCGATCTCTCATTTTGAGTCTATGGCCATCGGGAAATTGTGGCTTTGCATTGCTATTGGTGTTAATTTGATTATTAATTTATTTGTTGTATAGCGTTTAATTTGAATTACCTTTGGTGTTATAATTAGGGCTGGCTTTTGACGTTGGTTGGTTTATTTAGGTACTTATTCTTGAAAAAAAAGTATTTAGAAATGATTAATTGAAAAAACAATAGCGACGATAGCATGAAAATTGCTACAATAATGGAAGAGGAATACGTGTAGCGACGACCTCAAATAATAAAAATAATAATAATACGAGAGCAGGAAGATGATTATAATCTAAAATGGATGCAAAAAAAACCCTAACTTAACCGAAAGTCACTTTTTCTCCCTGCCATTGCGATATTTTCCTTGTTCTAGAACCTAGACCATACCTTTTTCTTAGGATGAGTATCATCAAATAACTTCTGCCAGTCTGGGCGGAGCATTAGGAAGTGTCAGACTTGTACTGACTAAAACCCATCCATGTTCCTTCCTGCAGACACCTAGACCATACCTGGGAACCTTTTAGTTACGGAGATATTGGGGTCAGAGATACAACTTTTTTTTTACTTCAAGACTCCCGTACTATTCAATATATCGAGTTACATTGAGTCCTACCTAAAAAAGTGATTTTTCTCTTCAAAAATACAGTCGTCTCCCAGTTAATCGAAGGAATAGTGGGAAAAAGAACCACTTATTCTACCATAGCATTGTGTAGTAGAACTAGTGTGTAGAGCTACTTAGTTTTATGTACAGAATGCTTGGGTGACTGTAGCTTGAAAGCATTTACATCTTATTATATCATCCTACTATATAATATTGTAAATGCGAAAGTTTGTGAGTAGTTATGGATGGATATTTCTTACTCTTTCACGCAAAAACCACTTAACGGATTTGGACGAAATTTTGCACACAGATGGTTTACAACCTGGATAAACACATAGAATACTTTTTATCCCGGTAGTAAGATCCCATGGGACTATTTTGAAACTTCACGCGGGCGAAGCCGCTGGCAGAAGCTAGTTGTTATCATAATCTTCCTGACCTTGTTAATGTTGGTAAAGAAAGAAAAAGCATTTATTAGCCCACACAGGACAAAACACATCAAAATTATCAGTTTATAACTTACTAATAAAACTTACACAGAAAAAACAAATATATATTTAAAAATTAAAAGAAACAAAACTCGTCCTGTACGAGGCCAAAAGGCTCCTATCTCAGCATGGTGCTGTAACATTTAAAAAAAACGTCACAGCGCAGGTAAACACAAGACTGATTACGTTTAAGCATGTAACCCGTTCTTCTAATGAAAGTCAAATCGAGGCCCATATTCTCTGCTATTTTTATGACGTTCATCTGTCACTTTCACTGTATTTATAAACGTTGAATTTTGAGTGATTTCACAACACCCACATGTAATGTAGCAACTGGGTCACCTTATTTTGTAAATTACAGTCGTGAAGGATAGGCAGATGATGAGCGCGGTAGCTTAATTACTTATAACCTAAAACATAAACTTTAAAAACAGTAGTTTCAGATTTTACTGGCGAAAATAACAACAGACATGATTGCGGTTTAAATTATGTAAGTAAGTATTATTGTAGTGATCGATTGATTACGGAGTGCGAGGAAACCACCATTAAACAAAAGCTTTTATGTTTCAATTTAATAATTTATTAGCAACATTGAAATTTCGCGTAAAGTTGTGAATTTAAATTCCCTTTTAATATTGGTTTGTTAAATTCATCAGAATAACAAAAGGTTTTTTTACCAGCAAGTAAAATTCGATAGTATTTCAACAGTTTTGTTTACTAAATTGAGGGTTTTTAATGACTGGGGCTAGAAGAAATGAACAGTCACATTACTTAGAGTTGACCCACTGACTGTCATATCAGAAGGCGAATATGAAAAATTATTTAATCTAGCTCTTTTCTACTTTCCAAAGGAATACAAAAATTGTCATCTAATGTTCTTGCAAAAGTTTTCTAGAAACTTTTTGATTCAGGTTTTTTACCGTGCAAGAATCGAACCCGCGACAACAAGAGCAGCAGCCAACCGTTAAGCTACTGCGCCAACAATGTTGTCAAATATATTTTTGCCAACAATAAGAAGTCATTATTCGATAATCGATCAAACCAGTACTAGCTATGAACATTCCAGAACGATTCAGATAACATTCTAACATGCGATAGTGTTAAAAGATTTCCAAAGGTTTATAACTGCAAGACCTCCTTTGTGGTCTATCGGACCATGAAGCTGATCAATGAAATGAAAGTTCATCATGAAATAGAAAGTGCCGCGTTCGCCAAAATGTTTTGAGTTTCGGAAATTCATAGAACAAAAGTTGTTCAGTTTCATGGTCCGAGACAACACACTCTCATGTGGTAAACCCCGTGTATAAATCTTTGGTTTTTTTACTATATTCCTCTGACACTTACTCCTCCTAGAAATTAAATCTCACCACCTCAAATAAGGTAAAATAAACGTGAATCAAATTAACAATAATGGTTAAAACCACAATCCAAAAATAGCCAAACTCCCGCCCACGCGTCTATTTAATCCAAATACTTCATTAGAAACAAATCAATTTAATTTTAATTAAATTGGCTTTTATGATAGCTAGCGCCATAGCGACAAAATTATCTGTTATTAACCGAAACTATTAGCATAGTTTAAGTTTGAATAATAGATAATTTGGAGTCTAGGATATGGATTTAACATCAATCTTGTTGATCTTGAAGAGGAAGGCAAAACACTTCTGTGGCTATGTGGTAGCTTATGTGGCATCCTACCATAGAAATATCCTACCCATATAATGTCATAAAACCTCGACTTTTCGTATTCATATGCGTGTTGTACAATTATAAGAGATAACTGTACAACACGCATATGAATACGAAAAGTCGAGGTTCTGTGAAGGAAAACATCGTGAGAAAACTAAACCAGCATGCCTGAGAGATATTTATTGCATGCACGTGATGCACGCCATGAACTTGCGACTTTTTTCTTTCTTTCTTTCTTTCTTTCTTTCTTTCATGTAAAGTCGCATAGCAACTCTGACACTAGGTAATTAGGCACTATAACCACACGAAAAATTAAGAAAAAGATAAACATCTTATGTATGATTCAAATTCATTAAAAATATCTTATTTCACTTAACCCTGTCTATGCATTCATGAAATGTGAAAAGATATGTACAAAATGTAGAAGAACTCATTAGAAATTCCGCTCATGATAATTCCAAATCCCTGTTTAATAACGGAGCTTAGAAAAATGGTAAAAAAACGTAGACTGGATGGAAACTGGGGGAGGAAGTGCTGGAGTGGAGACCACGGACGGGACCGAGGAAGACAACGGACTAGGTGGACAGACGATAAACTGGCTGAATGATACTGGAAAGCTATGACACAAAACTGCCAATAGTGGAGAGATTTGGAAGAGACCTACAACCTCCAGGTCAAGCGTGAACTTAAAAAAACATTTGTCATTTGTTTCGCGAATAGCGGGAATGAGCATAATTATACGCATGACGACAGCATAATAAAATTGCAAATCTATTTAGTCCGTCAGGTAGAGTATTGGAAAATAATGGACACGTATTGTGTTTTCAAAAACCAATAAACATTGTCATAGATAAAACGCATCAAAACTTGGGAATGGGGGCTCGTGACGTCAGAACTCATTAAAAATTATACCAAGGCGTGACGTATCAATGAGAATTTTAAAAGCGTCGTATCTTCGTCAATTTTGGTTTACGTAACAAAAGAAAAAATACGGGTCAAATATTTTTAGACAAGTAATCTAAAAGACGGACTAATTAGTTTTTTTTTGGTCTTTCCTATTGTAGAAAGAATGTTTCAAGCAGCATTAGGTACCCAAAGGTTTTATAGGAGAGACAAAAATTGTGAAAGTCACGGTCTGCCTGTTTCCAGACTAAAACAATAATGGCGTAATGATATAATGTCAAGTTTTTTCACTAGTTCTTATAATGAAGAACCAGTAAGTAATTGACGTGTTCTGCTGACCTCACAACACTACAAACAGCGTTGTATATGACGGTTTGACTCGTAACAAAGATTTGGCCTTATTTGGGGACACCTACGCAAATTCTACTAGATTTTTTGTTAGTTATGCGCTGATGTTAATGTGGATCGGACGTTGTTAGTTGTTGAACTTGTTTTTTAGCTTTTAGATAGAGGTTCGACGTTTCTGTCTATTGTAGTTTGTTGAAAAGCGCGAGTTATACTTGCAGAAATCATTCAAACAAGAATGGCATACGTCATGATTATGATGATGCTGGCATACGGCAATGTATCTTGTTATTTTGCATTTTCACATTTCTTTTGACATTCTTAAAATGCAATAACACAATTCACTATGTATTATTACAGACAACAACTTGAATTGGTAATATTAATGATTGATATCCTTCTTGTAAGAATATTTTTTCCCGCAGTTTTCTTACAGGTATTTATTAATCGCCTGGCATTAGTGAAAACCAACCCACACTGTGGTGAATTATGCCTCACTCACTTAGGCGAGGCCTGTGTCCTAGCAGTGAAAACGTAGTCTACTGATTATACTAGTTACCGGCTAACATCACTAGAACCTGCCAAAAATGATCGTAAAATTTTTTAGGGAAATCCCACAAAAATTACCCAAATCACCAATCCACACTAGCCTATCGTACCCGCATGCGCTTGCGCCGCTTGGCGCCACAAAGTCGCGCCCAGATCGCAAACACGCCGTTATACCTCGCGACAGACACGAGGCACAAGCGACAGCGGAAGCGGAAGCGGAGATCGATTGCAGAGATATTAATCAAAGACCAGAGAATAAAGTGGGTTGATTAATGTCTGCAGATTAAGTTTTTGTTTGGTGTTGTGATTGTACTAAGTATGTTGTCTATGTAGTTCTTTAGCTTCAACTGCCTCATTGGTCTAGTTGACGCAAGCGCGACTGTTGAGTATGAGGTCCTGGGTTCGATTCCTGGGAATTTGTAAACTGAAGTTGAATATTGTATATATGTTTAACATCACGCCTGTAATCCCCGAAGAGTTATACACACATTGCGGCAGTTATGTTTAAGAGCAATGTCAATAGGGTCGAGCCTATTGCCATCAACCGGGCGCAAATCCAGACTCCGTGGCTTCCACTGAGAAATTCCTGGTAGTAAATCCCAATAACATTTTGCCTTACCTAGGAATCGAACCTGAGACCTCATGCTCAGCAGTGTTAACAAAAGTTTTACTACAACACTACCGTAAAACGGGGCTATTTGAGTTTTGGGGGCTATTTGAGAAGACCCAGAATTGCGAACAAAAAATATCGATAACTGTCGGTTGGTGCATGGTTGAAGTTATTTTAAAAAGGCTAGAAACACTTTGATTGGCTGCTACTGAAAAATTCTTAATGGGAATTCCCAATAACATTTTGGTTTATATTTGACAAAATAGCCCCGTTTTACTGTACTCTCTCAAACCTCATCAAGTCATCATGGTAACAAGAATTTGTGTGATATTCTACCACTAAAAACTCCACCACTGTAAAATCACGCTCTTATAAATTCGGGGTTTATAAGGCGCTACGGAGGAACATACGCAAATACAAACATAAAGGATGTAAAACACCTCTTCACGAAGCCGAAAGGCACTTGTTCTCCCCATCATTGCGATCATTTTTTTGTTCTACACCATACCTGGGAACCTTCTAGTTACGGAGATATGGGGGGTCAAAGTTACAACTTTTGGACAAGTTTTTTTTTGGAAGATTTTAACTTTTAACACCTCCACGATCCCCGTACTATTCAATCCATCCATCAGCACAATGTTTTAAGTGCGTTACATTCAGTTCTACCACAAAACATGATTTATAACCTCAAAAAAAAGTTGTTTCCCAGCAATAATTAATATATTTTATAAGCATAAAATATTTTTTACGTAAAGTTACTTAGTTTGATGACTGACACCCTGTAGGTACATAAATCATTTTTTTTTTAAATCTGGTAAATAGTTCGTAACTTGTTCCCTCGTACTGTCCACGTTGCTGGCGATGATTTGTCGAACAGTTTTACATAAGGCTGTCACTTCTGATGCAAGAATTTGAGATAATTGAATGACTATATAAGAGATTTATTTGAAACTGTACAATTTTGTTGGGGTTTTGGACAGAAATGTCCATTGGATTTTGCTTAAACTTTGCATTTCTTACCACCTAGTCCAAAAGTGAGATAAGCAAATTCATGTAAACCAAGTACTGGTATTTGGCTGCATGGGGTCAGACTAGAAGCCAACCCTAACAGTATACAGTTTAGGTCAGTTTTACAATGAAATCAGCAACAGTCCGTCTCATACAATATTAGATGGGCACTTATATTTTGTTCGAAATACATGCGCAGCAAAATCCAAAGTGGTAACCGTTGAGTTGAGAATTAAGTAACATAATTAATAACCAAGAAATAATAGCACATCAATCACTGCTTTAAGATTGATAAGTTTAGTTTATCAAACAACGAAAACTAATCTTTTGGCAGATTTCAATTTAAATCTATCACAAATGTTTAAATTAGCATATTATTATGTGACTGGCTTATTAACTTTAAGTACTTATTTTTAAGCTCTCAAGCCAAAAAAACTGTATGACCGTTTCTTTTCTGTCCATACTTGAGCAATTGAAAAAAATGGTCTTTCAAACAACTTACTTTTAAAGTTTTAGCAAATATTTGAGACCTACTAGAGTTTCCAGCACATTTGGAGCAAGCACTTGAAAAGAGACGTATTTTGAACAAAATGACACTTACATGTGTGTTAATATTTGTTTAACACTTTTCTAAGTGTCCATTCATGAACAAGCACTTTTTAGAAACTATATTGGTTCTCAGACTTTGAAAGTTTGAATAGCCGTTTGATCAGTTTTCGCTACATAGGTAATTATGTGAAAAATCAACTTTAGCGTTAAATTGATCAACATCATATTCTACATTCTACAATTTGATTTAAAAGAGTACTTTCAACTTCAGTACTTTCATAGTTTTTATGTCTTGTGACTGGGACTGTAGAGCTACATTTTTGACGACCCGTATGACGCAGCGGTAGTGAGGCTGCCTTACGTTCTTAGGGCTCCGGGTTCGAATCCCGGTAGGAGCAAATGATTGTGTGATGAGCATGGACATTTCTTTCCGAGTAATGGATTTTTATATGTATAATAATTATGTATTTACAAACAAAAAAGTATATAATTATGTAGTATATCAACTGTCTAGTGACCACGACACAAGCCTTGCTTAGTATGGCACTAGATGGCGCTGTGTGTAATGTCCAGCGATATTTTTTTAATGTTCATCTTTGTTTCGACAATTCAAAAGTGCCTGTAACTGGCCTACTAGAAAAAAATAATTGGATTTTGAATTTATAAAATCTCAAAATCTGTTACATTTTTTTTTTTTTGGGTTTTTCCTTTACTTAGAAATTTCTCAGTACCTATCCACCACGGAGATTGTGACTGGTTGATGGCAATAATAGGTTCGCACCCTATCTTCTTCTTAGTATGTCAATGGCAATCTCAATTTTGTTCGCCCAGAACTGACTTACTAGTTTTTCGTCAACTATTACATGGGACTTAAACATAACTGGCAAAATGTGGGTGTACTTTTAGATACACTTCTGTTTAACCCTTTGGGGACAAGCGTGATGTTATGTTATGTAATAATAACCTTAGTTTGCAAAAAGATAGATAGACCAACAGTTGAACTGCGGGACTGTTCGAAAGAGATACCGCGGCCCCGTAACGTAAAGGGCGAGGACGGAACATGGATGAGTTTTAGTCAGTAAAAGTCTGACACTCCCTGCCGCTCCGCCCAGAGTAGGAGAAGTCATTTGACGATTTCTCATCCGAAAAACAAAAAGGACCAACAGTCACTACAGCATGATAGAATAATAGTAGAAACAAACACAAGAAAACAAAAATAAATAAATAAAAGACTTTAATCGACAACTCGTAAAACTTAAAACCAATCTGAACGACAACCACAACCAAACTTCACCCCCAGTCTTTAGAAAACTCAACCCCCTTTTTAAAAGTTGACGAATACATCCCAATACGGGTCCCCCGTTCTTCCCCATTCTTTCTATTTCCTCGCACATCGGAAACAAATCCGTTCTACGCTAAGCAATTGAATACCCCCCAGTCCCAACAAATAAATAAAACTTATATTTTTCCATTCAAATTCTGCAATGGTGGAAATCTAATCTAAACTTGTGGAATATACAAATAGTATTTTTCTATTTTGTTTCGTTCGTTTTGTATGAAGGAAATCAGGTTGTAACGGAGTTTGGTTCGTGGATATTAAATTGAATGATAGTTTTCTGTTGAAAAGATACGATTATTATTGGAAAAAGTGATTTGAGTAACGGTGGTATAGCTTATTATCCGTTTACAGTTAAGTTGATCAACGTTTGATTTAGTCAAAAATGAAATGACGGCACGGTTGGCGCAGTGGCTGAGCGACTGACTGCTGCGCTGCATGGCGAGGGTTCGATTCCCGCACGGAACCAGGGCCTCGATTCTGCTATTACAATAGTGTCAGAGTATTCGATCATTGATTTCATAATGATCAAGTTCTGTCAAATTTTGACAAGTTTGTTAATTCTACTATCATAATGGCGCCATTATGACTTCTCAATGAACAACCACTGCCACTCCATTGAAAGAAATGTCATAGAATATTAATCTCGTACATGAAATCTGGCATGAATAAATGTTCGCATTTAGTAGTAGATTTCGAAAACCATTTGTACTAAGGGTTTTATAATAATGACAATACGAAAATGCCATTAAAACACAAATTTATTACGAGACCATTGACCGACCATTGTGAATTTAGCAGATTACGAACTTTAAGCAAAATGACAATGGGATGAGAATGGAATCGTGTTGGAGTGACGAATTTATTAAAATAGCAGAATTAGGCCCCAGTATTTTGGACAGCCCACACACAGGTAGTTGTTGTTTAAAAGTTCACAATACAGGAGACATTCCTAATTGTATTTTAAAGGTGTATTCCCAGTCACCACAGTTTACTATAAAGGCTGTAAAAAGACTGCTAACGAAGTCGAAAGGCACTTAAATTGACTCCCCGTCTTTTTTGTTCCAGTTACGGAGATATTGGGGGACAAAGATCCAACTTTTCCACATTTTTTTTTTTAATAAGACATGTTTTTAATGTAAGATTTTTACTTAAACCACCTCCACGACCCCCGTACTATTCAATCCATCCAACAGCACAATGTTTTGAGTGCGTGCGAGTTAATAAATAAATAAATAAAATAAAATTCATTTAATTCAGGTCATTGACCCATATTAGACACAAAAACAATAGTACACAAATCGTTTGCTAGCTGATTGATTACTTAATAAACAAAGTTAATTCAATGACAAAAATAATTAAAATATGAGAAATAAATGTCAGATCAAATCAATAAATGTCAATGGTACAAAACACAACAAAATAAAACAAAAACATTAAGTAAATTAAAAAAAAAATAAAAAAAATATAAAATACGACACTGAATTATTATTAAATTAGAGAATTAAAAAAATAATTAAATAAATAAAATAATAAATAATAATAATAAACAATTCATTAATAATAAATAATTTAATATTATTAATGAAAATGTAAAGTTTCCCCCAAAAAAAAAGTCGCAAAGCAATCATTTTTGCTGTTAAGTTACTTAGTATGATGTCAGAATGCTTGACGGCTTCGTTATTAAAGAGTCTTTTACACCCTCACCATCATCATCTGCTTAGCCTTTTCCCAACTATGTTGGAGTCTGCTTCCAGTCTAATCGGATGCAGCTGAATACCAGTATTTTACATGGACCGACTACCTATCTGACCTCCACAACCCAGTTAATACTGAGAAATACGATACCACTTGGTAAGACTGGTTTTAGACTTTTTGGGCCACTGACTACCTGTAACGACTGTCATAGATGGACAAATGACAGCCGGGACCACCAGGAAACTCGGTATGTAAGGGTGGTCACCCATCCACAGACCAACCTAGGCAAGCATGGCTTAACCTAAAGATCGACCCGAGCAGCTGTTATTATTTAGCCACGAGTTCCTCGAATCTTTTTACACCCTTTATTTACTAATAAACTTGTTAAAGTTTAATCACGCCTGTAATTTATGAAGCGATAAGCAGAATTGTAGAGACCCTCCCTATAGTACTACATTTTGCCACCTAGGTTCAACTAACACATAAAACCCTTTTTTTTTTAATAAATCTGCTTTAGTAACTGTTCCAGATTTTAGCTTCGTCTTTCAAAATCTGGCTACTACTATAATATTATATTATCTTGAAATCCGATAACTCTTAAGTCTAATGTCTACTTTTAAACAATAGGTAATTTGGAAAGAGCTACGCAACGATTTAAAAATCATACTTTACCAAAGTTCCATGTCTCAATACTTCTATAATTAGCCTGTCTGCGTCCAAGGTCGTTAATAATAAGCTAAGATCTGCGCCCACGCAGGATTAGCGATACATGTTGTATTGTTATTATTTTTCACTGTCAGCTCTCGAACTAAGTGGGTATTTGAACGTTGAGACTATGATTAAACTGTATGTCTTGATGGACAGGATTTTTTGATCTTTTTGGCGTACATGAACTAAATTGACAGGGAGATTGTGACAGATAAAGTATGAGATGACGTAAGTGGCATTCTGCAAGGTAATTCCCCCGTCACTTCCCGATGATTAGGTGATGCCTACAGAATGCAAAATCAAGGTCATTTTGAACCTTATGCGAAGTGAGAGTGAATAGCGATGTGACATGCGAGTTGGTATTTGAATTTTACAGAATCGACCGGCACAAATTGCAAAAACCGGCCAAGAGCGTGTCGGGCCACGCTCACTGTAGGGTTCCGTAGCTTCCCAGACCATTAAAAATACCAACATTTTTCGTCAGCAAAAATAACTTTGTTTTTCATAGTATTTGTATGAAAAACAAAGTTATCATTTGCGTTTTTTTGAAAAAGTGCTATATAACTCAAAAACTATTCAACTCATCAAGTTGAAAATAATTTTCCTAGAAAGTTCATATAAAGGTCTACTTCTGTGATTTTTTTCATATTTTTTAAACTTATGGTTCAAAAGTTAGAGGGGGGGGGACACATTGTTTTTGACTTTCGGAGCGATTATTTCCTAAAATATTAATATTATCAAAAAATGATTTTAGAAAACCCCTATTCATTTTTAAATACCTATCCAACAATATATCACACGTCAGGGTCAAAATTAAAAAAAAAATCGCTCCCCACTTTACGTCTGGGGGAGGTACCCTAATAAAAATGTTTTTTTAAATTTTTATTTTTGCACTTTGTCGGCATGATTGATATACATATTGGTACCAAATTTCAGCTTTCTGGTGCTAACGGTCACTGAGATTATCCGCGGACAGACAGACAGACAGACAGACATGGCGAAACTATAAGGGTTCCGTTTTTTGCCATTTGGCTACGGAACCCTAAAAACGTAAGAAAATTTGGATTTCGCGGGCTACCCTGAAGCAACCACCTTATCAAAAACAACAGTTATAAAGCTGTTTTACGAGTATAACCAGACACTGTCGCCACTAGCTTTCAACATGTAAGGTCTAAAGCAAAACATCGCCGCTTTTTGCTGTTTCCAACTTGTCCCACAATACCTTCTATACGTGTTAAAGTTTGTACTGTCCTTTACCCAACATAATAACCTCTTCGTACAATAATAAACAACTATGTCAAAGGATTCTGACGTGTTAATTGTTAGGCTTACCTTGAGAATTTGACGTCAGAAGGAAAATTTGATGTTTTCTTCTAATACCTATTAATTTGGTATGTCTGATGAATTTCAGTGTTTTTTTGCCAAACGCAAGGCGATCCTGTTCTCTCAATGTTGCGCTTCTTCTCGCCAATTAAACTAAACTAATATTATAAAGAAGAAAGATTTGATTGTTTGTTTGTTAAGATTTAACTCAAGAACTACTCAACTGATTTTAAAAATTCTTTCACCATTATAAAGCTACATCTTTACCGAGTAACATACGCTATAAGCAGCCGTAGGAGCAGCAGTGGCCCAGTGGAGAGCAGCGGTGGCCCAGTGAGGAGCAGCGGTGGCCCAGTGAGGAGCAGCGGTGGCCCAGTGGTGGCGGTCCCGACCTACGAACGAGTCGTGGATTCAAACCCAGGCAGGCGCATTACTTTGTATAGTTTATTCCATCGCTACTGCTCTGAAAACGGTGAAGGAAAACATCGTGAGGGAACCGGCATGTCCAAGAACCAAAAACTCGAAGACATGTGACATCTATAATACCAATCCGCACTGGGCCCGCGTGGTGGATTATAGCCCATTCCCTCTAATAGACGGGAGAACTGTCCCAGCAGTGGGAACATTAAAGGCTGTTGATGATTATGAGGCTATAAATTATATTAATAAGTATCATGATAATTAACCGAGCTATCAATGCTCTTTTCTATGAATATTGTCAAGTCCTTACGGTTAGGCAATTGTTTGTATTGACCACTGCTATTAAGCAACATTCTATTTCTAACTTTTCACAACAAACCAATCCCCGTAACCGTCTAGTTGCCTTATCTTTTAGTCAAAGATTCTTTGTTTTCCTCGGACCCTATCCTTACAATAAATTAAACCAAATTCTTTCCCTACACTCATTGAACAAACATAATTGTAAAATACACACACCGGCAAAATTAGGGGTACAAAATTAAAGTGACTTTTATGTACAAGTTAATATGGATTCAGTCAGTGGAACGTTGGGTGTTCACATTGCGGTGGATCACGGCTACTGAGCTGTGATCCACCGCAATGTAGAACGATACAGACAGACAGGATATTACGTGCGCAAGCGAGGGCACGGCAAAAATCGTGCAAGCAGTGCCGTAGACGACATTTTATATGGGCACAAACTTTAAGAAGTCGTCGTCAAACGACTGTTCAGACACGAAATGTTTTGGAAAAAGTGCGTAACGAACAGTGAGTTTTTCTATACATAAATTATATCAACCCCACGTTTTGTTGGTTTCTTTCATAAAATAAACAATCACACGCAAATAAAGCGGATTTGAAACAATAAATTAAATAAGTATTCAATCTCAAAAAATCGTTCACTTTTTTACGATCCCCTAATTTTGCCGGTGTGTGTAGCTTTACATGCCTGGCTACAAAGCCAAATATATACTGCCACAGAAGCCCTCTTTAACGTGTTAGTCTAATCAGACTCATCCACTAACACTCTCTCCAACACATAAACATACACACATAGGTACACTCACGCGCATACACACACACACAAACCTACATTCATCAAAACCATACATACTTTTTAACTTGTTTTACTTAGATATATATTACTCTCTTTTGTTTCTTTTTTATTTTAATAAGCTCACTAATTGTTTGAAACTTTTGTTATTTGCTGTGATACCAGATGTAAGCTATCAAATGTGTAACTTTAAACAGGTGGGGACCTGGTGACCTGTATTACAGGTGTTACTACCTACCACAGGTACCAGCGATCCACAACCAAAAATCGTTGGCTACTGCTTATGTGTAAAAATTGTTTGTATTTTTTGGCTTGTGGTGAGAAATATACACTTTTTATTTATTTTCAAAAACTTTTAAGTAAGACATGAACATAACATCATGCCTGTAATTTTAAAAGCGTCAGGCATAGGTGTACCTAACAGTAACACCAGTTATAAGGGCCATGTAATAAGGAGCGAGCCTATTGCCATCAATCTGGTACGGATGCAGACTCCGTGACTGCTATTGAGAAACTACTGATGGAAAAACCCAATAACACTTTGCCGGACCCGGGAATCGCACCCAGGACCTCGTGCGGAGCTGTCGCGCTTACGAACAACGTACCAACGTGGTAGTTATAGCTACTTATTACTTAGGATATTAATAACGACTTTTCTTTTACTACAAATACACATGTTTCAATATCAAAAGGAAATAAATTTACTTCATAACATTACTGAAACCTACGCAAAACATACACAATAGAGCTTAGGAAACGTCTAGAAGTTCTATATATAAACCTGGAAAGGTCAACTTTTGGACATAATTCTAAGATTTTACCAACCCTATTAGACCTGTCCAACCTTCAAGATTGTTTTCAAAACAAACTTCAAGTACTCTAACAACGGTTCAAAATATACTAGCTCTTGTACTATAGACGCTCAATTGGCTCAGACGAATTTCAACCTTAATTTCAAAGATAAAGGTCTAGTTTTTCTTTACCCAGCAGTGACATATGAATCGAGTTTCATTCATTACCTGCCATGACATGGACTGATGAAAAATGATGTCTCCTAAACCGTACTTATATGATGAAAAGGACAGTTTATGCGGGGTGTAAGCATGAAATGAATGGGACGACATTTTTCTTAAAGAAGTGTTATAAGTTTTTGTCGCATGGAAAATGGTTGATGATGGAAATTTTCGGTTTATTTGACGGGTTATTTAATTTAAAGTGAGATTATGAAACAGGGAAGAAGTGCACTATAAAAAGATATAAAAATAAATGGTATCTCGTAGGTCTTTTTTTGCATCCTATACTGTTCTTCTTTCTTTTGTCGCATCTTCAAAGCTTGACGTGCGAGAAGCCATTCCTTTTTAACTAGCTTAACTGGACCAACCTGTGGGTGCCTTGAGTGTAAGGCCTCCAACCAGGTGGCCCCTACTCCCTGTGGGGTACAAGCCTCAGCTTAGACTCTAAGCTGAGGCTTGTACCCCTTAGGGGTCCGTAGCATGTGTGTCGGGGGTCCGCAGTAGATCAGTCAGTCTAAACATATTTAATATCAGCGACGACGATCTTATTAAAGATGACTTAATTGACATGAGATCTAAAGAAGTTTTGAAAGCTGAATTTCATGCAAAAGATCTTGACGAGTTTTGGTGCTCTTTGAGTCAAGCTTATCCTCTTCTTGTCAAGCGTGCTATGTCTGTTCTGATACCATTTGCTACTACATATCTTTGCGAGGCAGGGTTCTCGGTTCTGGTATCAATAAAAACAAAAAGTCGCAACTGATTAAACGTCGCAGATGACATGCGCCTTGCCTTGTCGAAGACTGTCCCACAATTTAACGTTCTCATTGAGGCCAAACAGCAGCAACCTTCTCATTAACATAGTAGTAAGTGTATTAAAAGTGCCAATAAAAGAATTTTTGATTAATACAAATAAGACTTTTTTTATTTCCAAAAATATTTATGGCTGGGGTCCGTGGAATAGTTTAAATTGTGAAAGTGGTCCGTGACTGCAAAAAGGTTAAGAAACCCTGGCTTAGAGCGTCGTTAAGGAGGGCAGTAAAGAGACAGGCTGTATCTGAGTGAGACGCCCTCTAGAAGGACATACATTGACGTGTATATGTCACCGAAAAATTTACATACACGTTAGATTGTAATATAACTAGAGAGATTGTAAACTCTCGAAAGATTGTCAAACGAACGTACCGCTTACAATATAACGCATTATTTTTCGGTAGATTGTAATCAATCGAAGTGAAACCGTAATATTGTGAAATGTATGCGATGGAAGTCCACTCGCGCGGTGTGCAGGAGGGGGAGGGAAGGAGGAGTCCCCCTTGCCTCATGATCACTCTCATGAAAAGATAATGTAAGTACCATTCCTGAGAAATACCAATTAATATACCCTAACCTCAAAACACTTTATATTCCCCTAAAAAGCGTAGTCGACGGAGCCCCGCTACGCGGGGCCCCTATTTCTGTCTGCAGGGTTTAAAGGAACCTAACTAACCTAACGTGGGGGTGCCCCAAGTCCCGATTGTGGGGGCAGAGATACTTCCGTCGCATGCATTCCACAATATTACGGTTTCACTTCGATAGATTACAATCTACCAAAAAATAAAGCGTTATATCGTAAGCAGTAAGTTCAGTTGACAATATTTCGAGAGTTTACTATCTCGATAGAGAGATTACAATCTAACGTGTTTGACAATTTTACGGTGACATAAAGGGTGTAAAACACCTCTTAACGAATCCGAAAACCACTTGTTCTCCCCGTCATTGCGATCATTTTTTTGTTCTACACCATACCTGGGAACCTTGTAGTTACGGAGATATAGGGGGTCAAAGTTACAACATTTTGACAAGTTTTTTTTGAAATACAAGTTTTTTTTGTAAGATTTTGACTTTTAACACCTCCACGACCCCCGTACTATCCAATCCATCCATCAACACAATATTTTAAGTGCGTTACATTGAGTTCTACCACAAAACATGATTTATAACCTCAAAAAAAAAAGTTGTTTCCCAGCAATAATTTTTGCGTAAAGTTACTTAGTTTGATGTACAGAATGCTTGGTTAACGGCTTTGTGATGAGGTGGTTTACACCCTGTATACGGGTCTTGGGTCCGAACTCGAGACCTAGATGACTGGAAAGTTCGAGGGTAATACTCAAACCACTAGGCTATCACTGGAATATTGTTAACAATATCTTAGAATGGCTGAAATTTACGGTCGACTGTCAGGAGATAATCCGACTAATTTATAAATGCAAAAGTTTTGTAAGGATGGACGTATGTTTGTTACTCTACCACGCAAAAACTAATGAACGGATTTAAATGAAATTTAACGCACAGATAGTTTATAACCTGGATTAACACATATGATACTTTTTATCCTTGTAGTATGACACTGTAAGACAATTATTAAAATCCAAGTGGACGAAACCGCGGGTATCACCTATAGTTTTTTTTATAATTTTCAAAAGTTAGGGCTTCATATCGATGAACGCGGGCCTACCTGACAAATACATGATTAAAGTTACCTTCTCATATCCATGAGCGAGAGCCATCCATTTATCATAGGAATTAACGTCAACATTGTCATTACTTAAAGTTATTTCAAAATCGATGAATTTTGGACAGGTAGTGGAAAATTTTGAGTGTAATTTATACATGGTGATTGGTAATTAGTACCTATAAGAAACTTAAACACGTGATTGTGCTCATGATGCTACGACTAATGTACTGAGCAGCTTATATTTCATCGCGATTTCGGCTTTGATCTCGTAGTAAAAGTTGTTTCTTATCGTGAGTACAATCACGTGTTTAAGTATCGTACACTAATTGGCAGTCACCCTATAAACATACAGAGTAAATGAAGCCTAAGACACAATGAATGGATTAGTGATATGATATGGCTAAAAAAAGATAACCTAGGATTAAGCCGATCATCATTTTAGTGCGTAGCCTTTTCCCAACTATGTTGGGGTCGGCTTCCAGTCTAACCGGATGCAGCTGAATACCAGTATTTTACAGGGAGCGACTGACTATCTAATGTTCACAACGCAAGTCGTACTGGGCAATACGATACCTCTTGGTAAGACTGGCAGTCAGACTTTCGGGCCACTGACTATGTGCTGTTTTGATGATAAATAATTTATGACACAATGGTTATTTTCACTCTAGCTTGATAAGAATTTTAACAAGAAAGTCACGCTAATGGAAATTAAACAACGCACTTGAATACACAAAACAATAAATTGAACTCAGATTCTTGTCTCTCAATATTTTATTTACATTCTGCGCAAACCGATTGTATAAAATAATAACTTTTACATGTCACCGTGTAATTGTCAAACACGTTAGATTGTAATCTCTCTAGCGAGATTGTAAACTCCCGAAATATGGTCAACTGAAAATACTGCTTACAATATAACGCACTATTTCGGTAGATTGTAATCTATCGAAGTGAAACCCTAATATTATGAAATGCATGCGTCGGAAGTATCTCTGCCCCCATAATCGGAACTTGGGGCACCCCCACGTTAGGTTAGTTAGGTTCCTTTAAACCCTGCACCTGCAGACAGAAATAGGGGCCCCGCTTAACGGGGCTCCGTCGACAACGCTTTTTAGGGGAATATAAAGTGTTTTGAGGTAAGGGTATATTAATCGGTATTTGTCAGGAATAATACATTATCTTTTCATGAGAGTGACCGTGGGGCAAGGGGGACCCCTCCCTCCCTCCCCCTCCTCCACACCGCGCGAGTTGACTTCTATCGCATACATTTCACAATATTACTTTTTCACTTCGTTAGATTATAATCTACCCAAAAATAATGCGTAATATTGTAAGCAGTATGTTCTTTTGACAACCTTTCGAAAGTTTACAATCTCTCTAGTTATATTACAATCTAACGATTTTTACAATGTGACGCTGACATACATACTGTATACTTACTCATGAGACGAAGAATTCACGACGCGAAACAATATTTGGAGACATTTGACGTGGTTTTCACCGAGTGCACTGAGGGTACCACTTTTCACCTTTAAGAAATAAGTTGTAAGGTTGAAAATTGGTCGTCCGTCAGTGAACTGGTTAATATTATTATACTTATCTACTAAGTTGTTTATTAGTCATGTTATATAAAACCTTACGACCCTGTTTCGCACGTTTATTGCCCATGGTACTTCCAGTATTACTACCAGCAGTAGTGCCACGAATAAAAAAAGCTCGTAGCACTACCAAGCGATCCAGTAGTACCATGGAAGGTTTTTTTACCGGATTGGTAGGTACGGTCGAACTATTTGGTTTACAGTTAAACCCACAAATTACACTGTAAAATGTAAACCAAATAGCTTGTTCGACTGTACACAACAGACGGCTAAAGGAGTAGACAAAACGATAAAACGTCGACAATTTCTATTAGTGGTGATATCATGAATGTTTGATAAACTAAGGTCCATGTTCACCAAAAATATGACGGTCTGATTATGTAAAAACAGCTGTTTAAAACACATTTTTGTATGCGAACATGTCACAGTGACAGCTGTCTTTAGATAATCAGACCGTTATCTTTTCGGTGAACATGGACTTTAGAAGATATAAGCAAAAATAAAACAATCAGAACCGCTACACTGAAAGTCACAATTAAAACTAAACTGTAGTTTTTCACTTCTTGATAACAACAAACAAAATGAAAAGAAACTCACACGCATTTCCCTATTAGATCGAGTTAATGAGTAACGGACAAACATAATCAGAGAACAATGTTGTTTACTATTGTTTAACACAATGTTATTGTTTTAATATAAACGTTGGTATAGTCAGAATGATAATACGACATACGACACTTATATATAAAGTAAGAGATAATTTTGTTGTCAGTGTGCAGTGGGATGTCTTGTATTCTGAGTGTATCTGTGTTGTGAATAAGTTTGAATATTTCTGTGAAATAAAGGTACTGGTTTCTTTTTTATTATTTTGCTAATTAAGTGCGTTTTACATGGTGTAAACGGACTCTTTATGAAACCGTCAACCTATGCTAAAATATTACTGGTAAATACTATTTCTTTTGGGTGAAAAAAATACTTTTTACGGTGGGAACGCACTCAAATCATGGACTTTTGAAGATTCGAGACATTTTTTTTCTCCTTTTTTCTTAAACTAGCTGACCCATCAGTGAAAGAAAAAGTCCACAAAAGGAAAAAAAATCCTCGTTTTTGCAACAATTTTCATTTATGCTCAGCTCCTATTGGATGTAGCGTGATGTTATATAGCCATTCTCGATAAATGAACTATACTAGATTTTTTTTCAATTTCAATCAGTAGTACCAGAGATGAGCGCGATCAAAAAAACAAACAAACTCTTCAGCTTTATAATATTATTTTAGTCTTAAGACGCCTGCGGAGCATGCGTATTTCATACAAACGTAATACCAAAATGATTTGTAAATTAAACATATTCCTAAGGTAGTGTGTATTTATTTCCATTGAATTACAGAATATCTAGGTTCCCAAATATATATTTTGATTGGACACTGATTTTAACAAGAGTTATAAGAAAAATAAGTTTTCTATAGAAATTTTAAATTCCTCATATCTCGTCTTTGTATCATTGTCCTCTCAGAAAATATATTTGGGAACATAGATATTCTGTAATACAATCGAAATAAATACACACTACCATAAAAATATGTTTGATTTACAAATAATTTTGGTATTACGTTTGTATGAAATACGCATGCTCCGCCGGCCCCTTAAATAAAGAGTGTAGAGTGAAACGTACCATTTAATGTCAGGTAACAGCGTGAAAACCACCAAAACAGGTAGACACACAAATTAAAGCAGATATTATAGATAATCTTAACCAATCTCTCCGCCAAACTAAGTGGTGTCTCTTTTTGTCACGGGAAAAAGCTGCTTTCTGAAAGCCTTTTAACTGTTTTTTCTGTAATTTTTAAATTAGATTGTTATATTATTTATGATTGACCGTTATTGGACCTCGTGGCCACTAAAACAGCCGCACGGATCGATTTTCCGGTTAAGCTGCACTTTTCAATTTCGGTCCGTCGATTCCACCGCGCCTCGGAACCGGCCGGGCTGTCATTAAAAAAAAACACACACACACAACACACTTAAAAAAACACACACACACAACACACTTAAAAGAAGTCTAGGCAGATGATCATGATCACTGTTGTTGGTGACACCAATTAAAGCTAGTTTCATGAAATTAGGGCAGCAGATAAACTTGTCAGAGACCTATACCTACAAGGTTTGCAAAATCATCTACCCAGACTCCAAAAAAAACTAATTAGTCCATCAGGTAGATTATTAAAAATTAAATGACTCGTATTTTTTCTTTTGTTACGTAAATCAAAATTGACGAAGATACGACCCTTTTAAAACTCTCAATACGTCACGCGGTAGCTATAATTTTAGCTAGTTCTGACATCACGAGCCCCCACTCCCGAGTTTTGATACGTTTTATCTTTGTCAATATTCATTGATTTACAAAAACAAAAAATACGTGTCCATTATTTTTCAATGCTCTGACTGACGGACTAAATAGATTTGTAATTTTTTGATACTGTCGTCATACTTAATCTCCTGACCATATCCCAGTTTATTTGGGGTTCGCACAACGTTTCTTCTTCTTCCATACTACTATATTACTCGTCATCTCATCAGACAGCTCAGATCCATCAGGCTTGCATAAACTGGGAACAGGTCTTGGCAACATAGCTTTCAGTTGTGTTACCAAGACCTGTTACCAGTAGTGGCGTTACTTTCATACGAGCCTAAAAGGTTGGCTTGCCCTTATAACCTACCTCTTCATGACGTTAGGGTTTCTTAAATACGGCAAGCCCATAAGGCAAGCTGACTGTTCGGCTTGCCTTATGGGCTTGCCGTATTTTTGGGCCATAGGCACGCCACTGCTTACCAGCAACATAACTAGCAGTGCATTAAGAAAGCCTCTTTTCCCTTTTCACTGATTTGCAAAGATTACAAAAAAATCTATTAAAATCAAATTAAATCTTGATACGTAAGATACTTACGGAAAGAGAAGGTAGGGGGAAACATTATGGAAACAGTCAAGCGTGGAATTTTCACCGCGTAATCTTCTGCAGAGAAAATTAACAATGCGAAGGTATTATTGAAATTGTATGGTTCTATCTTGGGTTTAACTTACGGAAACCCTGACTGGTTATAAAGGGTGTAAAAAACCAAAGCCGAAAGGCACTTTTTCTCCCCGTCACTGCGATCATTTTATGTTCTACACCATACCTGGGAACCTTTTGTTATCCTACTCGTAAAGTTCAAACGTTTTACAAGATTTTTTTTTGTAAACAAGTTTTTAATGAAAGATTTTTACTTTAAACACCCCCACGAGCCTCGCACTACTTCACTTCACCCTAAAAAAAAATCGTTTCTCAGCTATAACTTTTGCGCAAAATTACTTAATTTGATGTAAGTACATATATAATGCTTGGTTGACTGCTTCGTGATGAGTCTGTTTACACCCAATATTATGTAAGGAGGTAAACAGTAATTGTTAGGAAACTAACTTAACTTAACTTACTGCTTCCTTCAGTTTTTCGATAAAGTTTAATGTGACATGAAAAGCGTCATCAATTTTTTACATAATTTACAAAAATACATAAATAGGAGAGGAACATGTTTAGCAGTAGACTGCTTTACGCTGATGAAATTATTAGTAAGTAGAGAATGTACCTACCTTTTTGTACATCTTGTACCTAATCACAAAAAAAAATTAGAAGTCGGTTAAAAATGATAAACATCAAACATTACTTCGGTTGCCTAAGAAAGAACAGAACAGAAAATTGTTCGACTCAAACTGACTTCGACTTAAGCTGGCCTATTTTTTGACCGAAGATTTTGCCATACGTGGCAATGTTGCTAGCCCTTTAGGCATTTATCCCGATTTTTTTTGACGCCTTGGAGTCACAAAAATATTTCTGTTGATAATATTTTCAATTGCATGCACCTAAAATATAGGTAAACAGACTTGATCTGTTGGTAGATTGTGTAAATAAAATACCATCGGCAATTTTTTGTAATCCATCATTTAAAAATAAAACACATTTAATGATAAATTAGCTAGCAATACGAACTTTTAATAGGTACTCAATCTTTTAACTACAAAATCAGTACTCATTGCTGCTAGTGCATTATTAATGACTGTCTACTTAACAACAAATTAACATTAATCAATTTAATTTCAGATGGAGAAACAATTACTACTACTCCTGTCAATTGTGACAACAATATCCTCAAGCCCAGTGATGACCAGGCAAAGGCTCCTGCAGCAAGCATCCAGGGACACCTTCTGTGCCAACCTCCTCAGCTTCAACAACTTCCACTACTCTTTAGACGTACATAAGAACGTAACAGGGATACCAGCAGACATGAGCATCCATTGGAAGACCAGCAAGGTGTTCTTCACTCTCATAAGTGACGAAATGAAGATGAGTCTCCAAGTCATGAACCCGAGCGGTGAACTCGAAATCATAAAAGTCGCTGGACTTGGCCAGTCTACTTGTGTTGATAACCTCAACGACATCGTGTATTTAGCAACTGATAACGGTGTCTATAAGTACAAAGATGATGGTTCTATCGAATTGTACACAGCTTTGGGTGAAGATGTGATGTATATCGCCGTGAACAGCGATGGAAGCGCTATGTACATTGCAACTTGGCCTCAAAATCGAGTCCATAAGATTACCAATGAAGGGCAAAAGCAGGAATCTTTCCCGGCTGTGCCGAATGGGCATGGTTTGACTGTCGATCCGAGGAATAACTTATACTTCGTAGCTACAAAAACTTCCTATATTCTTAAAAGTGGAACTACAATTCCTGTCAAAATTAAAGGTCTGCCCAATGATAAAATGACTGGAGTATTCGTCAGTCGATCAGATGAAGTCTTTGCCATGGATGAAAATAGTAATTTGTACGTTGTTGACCCTGAAAATACAAGTGCGAAGTTACTTGGATCATTTAGCATCACTGGAGTGAACTCCTTCGCAATGGATTCAGCGGACAATGTGCTTATCGGAATCAAGGGTGCCATTTTGAAATTCAATGCTTACGAACAATCTCCTTGCCTGGAATATGAAAAGTAAATTATGTGTTTTGTGACTTACTAAACTTGTTTGTAAATAAATTAATGTAGTTATTAATACTCAATGTGCCTACTAGAATAGTTCTCTTCGGCTTAATTTTGTTAATTATCTCCTGTCACATATTTTCAAGTTGTGTCTAACTTTTTTGACTTTTAACTTTTGTATGATGTTTTATAAAGTTTAATTCAATACATTCAATTCTTCATTAACTGACAATGTTACCTTCCTTAATTATTCTGTGTTATGAAATAGTGGTCTCTTGAAGGATTTATTTGTCATTGTCTGCCTAGACTTTTCCCAACTATGTTGGGGTCGGCTTCCAGTCTAACCGGATCCAGCTGAATACCAGTATTTTACATAGAGCGACTGCCTATCTGTCCTCTACAGCTCAGTTAGTACTGGATAATACGATACCCCTTAGTAAGACTGGTTGTCAGACTTTTTGGGCCACTGACTACCGATGACAGTCAAAGATCTACAAATAACAGCCGGGACCAACAGCTTAACGTGTTTGACCCGAGTGGCTGTTATTATTTAGCCACGAGCTCTTGAAGGATCTATTTGTATTTCAACAGCTTAATTGAAATTTTGATACAAGTGGAGAAAGTTTGTTATTGCATTTCGAGGCGAAATTAACACACGAGCCGTAGGCGAGGGTAAAAAAAATATATTCACCTCTGACTATAGGCATTGAACCAATTTAGACTAAGTATAGGTATAGTTATCTGTGGCAATTTTCATTCCCGCACACGTGTTGGAAAACTGACAAAAAAACGCACGCGTGTGAAATGCATTGCATGTTGAACCAATCATAGTGCGACAAGAACCAGTTTTCGAGGAAGTGTATTGAAAAAAATATTTGTATGACCTAGGTACAGGTAGTTGGTCCAAGTTTAACTGTTTGTGTCTTTGAGTTTAAATGTTTTTGAACGCAACCACGCTACAGAGGCAATTCTAGTTGTGGGCTATGTTTAAAAAAAAACGCGATATTATAATTTAGATGCCTAGTTCCAATCTTCCCTCTTCTTCATTTAGTCTTACCCTCCATGGTAAAAGATTATTCTATCTAGACCAGTGGCTTCCAACCTACCGGTCCGCGAATAGTTTAAAATTGGTTCACCATAATATGTTATTCGTACTTTTTAGCTATGCACAGAAGATGCAAGCTCAACCGTATTCATTGAAAAGCTTGCATTGCCTTTGAAAATTATTCGAAAGCATTACAACTACTTTTTTCCGATTTCTGTACGAATTATTGTTAAGGTTTTCGAGCCTACTTCAATGATCGCTCTTGTATCCTTAACTATCTTAATTCTAAAGGTTTAAATCTCAGTTTCCATTTTTTGCATTCACCCCCTCCCTCCCCCTCCCCTAGATATAGTACTCTCGGTGTCTATGTTTATCTAGGACCATAATTTATGGTCCCTGCTAACAATAGAGACATCAAAGTGGTCCCTGGTCCAAAACGTTGAGAACCACTGATCTAGACGCATGTACCTATTGCAATGTTGACTTTTATTCTAACTACCCTCTTAGATTCCCTTTATTTCTCACATGTTTCTTCAATATCTACCTACTTCATTTCAATGCTAAGGTAAGTTTTATTAATTACATTTTCAATTATTATAAAAATACCTACCTAACTATGTATAGTTGAATGTCCTGGGTTCGATTCCCATTTTTTCCACCAGGAATTGCTCAGTAGCAGCCATTGAGTCTGGTTTTGTGCCCGGTTGATGGCAATAGGCTCACCTATTGTTACATAGGACTTAAACATAACTGGTTGTGTACTACTAAGTACTAATGGGTACATCTCTGCCTAATTCTAAGAGAATTACATGCTTGATGTTATAAGGTATGATTAATATCTTAACCTACCATGATGCGGGTAAGGCCGCACCCCGTCTCGCCGGCACGGTCTCGGTCGTTCTCCTTTGGCAAAGGAGAACGACCAAATTGGTCCAAAAATTGATTTAAAAAAAATCAAGATGTGCCCCCAGAAAATGCAACATTTTCTTCTACGGAACTGAAAAAATCTGTCCCACAGAATAATAGACATTTGCTAAAACGTGAACATGAGGAAAATTGCACATTAACTTGGCGACCTATTCTTATTAAGCAAATGTGGTAAAAATAAAAGGCCTACGGTCGCACCAGTAGTGCCAGCTATATAGCTGTTGTTTTAATGAATAGAAATAGGATAGGTACACAATAAATTGATGCAAATATTACGCTGTATCTTTGCAGTATGAAATATCGTTGAATTGGTCTGTAATTGTGGGTTAGAATTTGATGCACATTTGCACACATAGTTTGTCCAACAGTATAAGTCAACCCACAATAGAGTCAACCCTGGGGGCAGCAGTTTTTTTTTACCAGAGCCCTAACTTTTTTTCCCCCAATAATAATCTAAGCGAACTCCACTCGCTGATGTAGTCATAAGTTCGTCAAGTGTGCAATTAAATAGTGGTAGTGACTGACTGACTGACTGCCTGACCTAAGAATGTTTACCGGTAGGATATTTTGAGTAGGTATTTCTAGTACCTATTCTTTGAAGTCTTTCTATTCTATTTCTTTCTCTACATAAATTAGCAATCATACTTTGAATTATCTAAAAAAAAGTTGTTGTTTGTCTTTAAGTGCCTTTGAGAACTTGTTCATATCATATCCTTAAACTTACTTACCTAATATTTTTGACTACCTATGCCAGATTTTTGACTACCCATAGCATTTTTTCTCCTAAAATGGGCATCACCCTGTTTTGATTTGAGAATAGAATAGAACAGAATAATATTTTATTTTTATTTTTGGTGTCTGTGGGTCACAATTTCACAAATAAAGTTACTTAATAACAATGACTAATAATAAGATTAATAATAATAAGAATTAGGTAAATAAGAATTAGTAAGTATAGAGATGAATCCTGCTAAAATACTATCCATAGTATATTGATTAAAAATATGTTTTACGTTTTCATTAGGACAAGCAAGAAAGGCAAAAGACATAGTCGCAAGAGGAAGGCTAAGAAACGAACTACGTCTACTACAACTGAAGCCGCTGAAGAAGAAGAGGAAGAAGATTAAACTATTACTCATACAATAACATAACTTTCATCCACCACAGTCAACTCTATGCCTAATGTTAATGGACGCCATTTTAATTTTATTGTCGCTACTAAAAAAATATTCGAAATAAAATATTTCAAACGAAAACTGGTTTTACTGACACCTATGTTTTTATTAGTGCACCACCTGTGGTGAGCGTAAGTCTAGTAGCGCCATCTATTACAAAGTAAAAGAACTAGGTATGGGTTTCATAACAAGTTTACAAGATGGCAGTATAGAGGCAAGGCGATTAGTTAATGTCTCAAGAAATCAATTGAATACAAACAAGTCATGCTTTTACATTTTTTTTTTTTAAATCAATTTGCCTTAACGTTAATTTCATTTAATTCATGGAAAGTGGACATTTAAGAAATGTTTAAAGACGTAATATTCGCTAGCAATATCAAAACGCAATAACCACGATATTGCCAGGTTGAAAATGTATTTTGAAATTAAGGAAATTTGGAAATATTGAACTCAGTTTAGTTCATCTCATCATACTCAGAATTTATAAGGCATTTCATTTCATTTGTCGAATACACTGTCTTGTCACTGATATTTACTTGTGGCTTCAGAAGAAAGCGAAAACAGCTTACTTAAAAGTTAAAATGTCTAGTCAGAACTTTAGAAACGAAAGGAATCTGCCATTCACTTATTTTTCTGATGAATAGTGTTCGTTTTGTTTACCCAAAAAAATAAAATCGGACATCATTTTGTCGTGGTAAAATATTTTTTTAAATAGCAACACTAACTCGTCCTCCAAACCAACCTATTTTCTTTTCTGTCACTTGATTCATTCATTCATTTTCATTTATTTGTCAAATTGTCATACGCGTCGCCGATGTGTCAGTGGGCGATCGTTGTATAGCGTGTTATTTGTGTCGTAAATGTGGTTCGATTATGTGATAATGAGAAGACACGCGCTTTACAACATTATAATTAAGTGATGCATGTGTTTTGAGTTTAGTGTCGTGTTAAAAAACGTTGTTTTCATTTGTATGTCATCGGACTCTTCAATATGGCGGCCCCTCGTCACAAATCACAACAGAAAAATATATCTTCGATATTTTCGAAGTTGCACGGGGCGTTCTCGGACGCGGTATGCCCTACTAAACTTGCGACCGATAAAAGGACATTGGATAAGACTTGGAAATTGATGGATAAAGTGGTGAAACTGTGTCAACATCACAAAATGAATTTGAAAAACAGTCCGCCGTTTATCCTGGACATTTTACCGGATACGTATCAGCGTTTGCGTGTGATATACTCGAAGTACGAGGACAACATGCAGGCGTTGAATAGTAACGAACATTTTAACATATTTATAATTAATTTGATAAGAAAATGTAAGCAGGCTATCAAGTTGTTCAAAGAAGGTAAAGAGAAGATGTTTGATGAGAACTCTCACTACCGCCGCAACTTGACGAAGCTTAGTTTGGTGTTCAGTCACATGCTAAGTGAGCTGAAGGCAATGTTTCCGAACGGCACGTTTGCCGGCGACCAGTTCCGTATAACGAAGAGTGATGCTGCCGAGTTTTGGAGGACCAACTTTGGAAACAGGTGAGTTTTACTATCTAAATTATAAGATAAACTTTTGTGGTGTTTCGTCGAACTGCAGTTTGTATTTGTTAATGTTGTTATATGGAAAAAGTTAATTTACATTTAAACTGTACATAATTCCAAATTTCAATATTTATAGCCTACCACATTTACTGCTATTATTGTATCTAAATGTATTGTCATCAGTGTTGCCACTGCTCCTCGATCAAATTCCACACACATACCTCCCTGATTACACACAATTACACACCAAACAGACCGCCAAGTTTGCAGATTAAATAATATCATAAAGGGTGTAAAACACCTCTTCACGAAGCCGAAAGGCACTTGTTCTGCCTATCATTGCGATCATTTTTTTGTTCTACACCATACCTGGGAACCTTCTAGTTACGGAGATATGAGGGGTCAAAGGAGATGGCCAATTTACTTAGGGAACTCTGCCTAGCATCTTAAAACTCATGTACATTAACGATTGTTGCTTTATTTTGAATTTAGTATGCTCTAAAATTGACTGTAAAAGTTACATAATCCAGTAACTTCAGATTTCTTAGAAATTAACAAAAACATGTCTTGGTTATGAACCTACTCGGGCTCATAACTAAGTGGTAGCCAGATTATTCTGCGTGGGTAAGTTGTCATCATCAATGGATGGGTGACAATTTTCTTACATTTCAATACCCTTTCGTGCCTCGGAGTGCATGTATAGCCGTCGGCCCTGTATGTAAAAGCTCTCAGGTCGTGTCATATTGCCGTCCCATCTGACTAGCACAGTGAGGAATAGTAAAAAAAAAGTATAATCTCAAGTTTTAACCCAGGATTACCCAGACTTCAGAAATCATGAATTATTATTTGCTTTACCGTGAAGGAAAACATTGTTAGAAATCAAGCCCTCTCGCTTGTCTGAGGTGAAGTATGTATTTAATAATATAGACCCTGTGAGAGTAGTAGGACATTAATGGAATGTTTAGTAGGTACCTAGGACATGTATATTGATAAAATGTTATGTAGAGTAGTATAAAGGATTGTAGTTTTAAAATAAAACAAACATTTAATAACTTTTGAAATAAATATTTAATATTCAACAATTCTGACAAAAATATCATCTAAAAATGATGCTGGTGGAGTAATATTGGTCTGATGTCTTGCCCAGCCTAAATACCATATCATTGTCATCACATGGCAACAACACCCTACAGTCCTATTACCGACCAAGCAATTGCAATAGTAACCCAAAATTGATTCTAGTGGGCAGTTGCTACTGGGCTCAACATCAAACAAAATATATGTATAATATATCTTTCGACCTGTATGCCTAGACTTTATACGCCCCCTTAATAAATAAGGCGTATTCCCACCTATACGTAGGACCATCTCCTGGGAATGATCCAGTTCTGGACACACTTCCACCTCATATACTCCATTTTGTCTAATGTGTTCCCCATAGTATGATCGTGCCTGTTTGACTTGGTATGGCCCTAGTGCGAATAACAGCAACTGGTTATAAGTAAATATTGGAAACCTCTCCAGTTGCGGTAGATTACCGTCAATTCTTGTGAACATGGTTCTTCTTCTATTTAAATTGAATTCGTTCACCAACTGCCCCAAATGATTTGGCACATCCATGAATCGTATCGCCCTCTCTATAATTTGTTCACAATTAGGACTATCTATAAGGCAAGGATGGAATTTATTTAAAATAGCTGCTGCTATTTTAAAATCGATCATTAAATGAGTAGCAGCTAGATTAAAAAAACGTTGTCTAAACAATTTGTAATCTCTTTTGAACCTGCCGTTAACAACTTCGACTACCCATCTGCAAAGTGTTACCCTTCTACTTTTATTAGCCTGGGAATAGCTTAATTGAGTTTGTCCTTGGTCTAATGATTCTGGTTTAAAAACTCTATAGTTATATAGTTCCAAAGTTGGTATAGCATCGCGAAATCCACGATCTAAGATAAATATATCATTAGCTCTAAAAAGTCTACGGTAACCACCATTTTCATTTTCTAACAAATTGGTAATGATATCTGCATCACTCTGAGTTGCGGGAAATGGACCTACAGCATCAATAATATGACCATCACATGACACAATCAAAAATGGTTTAACTAAGTTGTCATATTTGTGTAAACTATAAGTTTTTTTTTGAAACATATAGTTCGCACTTTTCTGTAGGTAAATATATGTACCATCAAAAATGATTATAGCAGACCTATTCTCAGCTTCTGCTTCTGGGTCACTAAAGAGAGCTGAAGGAATTCGTAAATTCCTGGCCACAATTTCAGAATGACTAATATGATTGACTCCTAGATGCTGTGGTACAAAATTCTCATAAAGGCAAGATCTAACTTTGTTCATTTTCAATTCTAAAGTAGCTCTAGGAATATTAAAAATTGTTGACAATCTACGGTTGCTTTCACCAGTCCTTAACTTTGCTAAATATATAGCTAAGGCTGTGTTTGGTTTCCGTACATTAAGTGCAAACTATTCAATAAGCTAATGAACTCGGTTACAGTAAGGCCTGTCCAATAATGACACACATGGTTAGGCATTACATGGATATTTTCAAAATTAATGTATTCACCTGTACATTTAGATATTTTGATTATATCCTCTATTTGACCAGCATTAAAAGAAGAAAATGAAAAACTATTTTGGGGCAACTCATGCCACTGATTTGAATATAAATGTGACTCACATACTCTTGAACTACGAGGAATATAAAAATTATGATCATTGATTAAAATCCGCTTTACAAAGTCAGGTATTAGATAAAAGGATCTATTATAACATCTCATAAATACACAATGGGCAGAGGTATTTGAAGCCCTCTTATAGTTAGGTAATGTGATTAGAGTAGAACTACGAGGTGGTGGTAAAACAGCCGGTGGAGGTAAGATGGGGGGCTCCGGTGGTGGTGACATTGGAGTTTCATTTTGTATGTTATCTGCATGTTCACCAGTTTCTTCTCGAGAAGAATCTTGATCTAATTGTCTATTAGCCCTCATCCAGCAGGGATGACAAACATAGTTTCTTGTTATTCCCTAAAACAAAGAATATTGACTTGTAAATAATATAACTTACACGCACAATGGTCCACTCTAGGGACTAAGTGTGGAAACTTAAACCCCATAATAGAATGGTACTAATATAACTTGTGATAGTTTAATGGGGTGAAAGTTACATAGAATGTAAAGTCTTTTTGGACTTCTCGGTCTTGCATACTTACAATTGTATGACACACTGACCCTTGTTTCACTTATTATTAGAAAAGAGAAAATTGTTTTTTCATGACCACTTTTTTGTAATATTATTTCCATACATCTAAATAGGAGCTTGTGGCTAAATAATATCAGTCACTTGTGTCGATCTTTAGGTTAAGCCATGCTTGACTAGGTTGGTCTGTGGATGGGTGGCCCCCCTTACATACCGAGTTTCATGTTGAAAGCATGTTAAGCTGTTGGTCCCGGCGGTCATTTGTCCATCTTTGACAGTTGTTACAGGTAGTCAGTGGCCCAAAAAGTCTGACACCAGTCTCACCAAGTGGTATCGTATTTCCCAGTATTAACTGGGTTGTGGAGGTCAGATAGGCAGTCGCTCCATGTAAAATACTAGTATTCAGCTGCATCCGGTTAGACTGGAAGCCGACCCCAACATAGTTGGGAAAAGGCTAGGCAGATGATTCCCATACATCAAAATAAATATTACTGTTGTTATACAAGAAAATAATCATACCCGAAGTCTTGCAGTAAAAGAAAATTGCAGTAGAAGTGGTGACTCCGATTCAATAATATGATGTCTTATGTCCCTTACTGATCGGCCACAACCAAGGCACACCATAGTGTGTCCCAGTATTCTATGATTGGCACCTTCAGAAGTAAGCAGCAAGAAGCATGGGTGACAAATATGTCCATTTTCTGGAAGCTGAAAGGCAAAGTAGAATATTAGATTGTAGGTACAATCAACATTTATAACATTTATCTTTGTAATAATATATGAAAAAGGTTCTACTTAAATACTTTTATAAATATTGACAGGTTTTCACAACCTATTTTACTTCTTTTGCATATTTTATAGGTTTTCAACTTATTTTAAATAATACATACCTGAATGGCTATCCATTGCACAAGCATTCTTTGGAAAGGCATGTCTAAAGAAGACACAACATGTCTTCTTAGCCGTCCCGTAGCTATACCGCAGTTAATACACCTCATTGTAAAGTTGACAATGTCCAAAACGTAAGCACAATCAAGTCCGTATTACTAAGCACTAGATAATCGTTGGGCAATGGAATCAGTCCGTGTAGAATAGCAATGGTCGATATGGAGAAAAGATAATCGCACAGTTTACAAACAAACAACAAACGGAGGTCGCAGACGCACGCGCAAGTTGAGAGACGTCAAACGAAAACGAAACGGCGGCGGCGGTAGGGCGGATGTCAAGCGATTGTCAAACCTGTCATGTCGTTTCGTTCCACTGTTATAAGAAAAAAAAAGTTATTCAAATAAATATTTCATAGCATACGAGTAATTTAAAAATTATGGTTTTTATTATGTTTACGATACTCAGTAATCATTTAGCAGCCAGAATAATTTTTAATATCACTCTGATGGAAGTGTAATATTTCACCTCTCAAGGGAATGGAACGTTTATTCAACATGGCGTGCTATCTCGATATGCCGGAAACGCAAAACAACTATTATTGTTTAAATGTTTTTTAGGAAGTTGTACAAAAGTGTAAATAGTTTTGTAATTTTTATTTCTATTTTTATTTATTTATAATTAGGAGTCTATTAATGTACATGGCACCTAGTAACTAGGCTGAAACTGGCCATCTCCTTTACAACTTTTTGACAACTTCCTTTTTAAATACAAGTTTTTTTTTGTAAGATTTTAACTTTTAACACCTCCACGACCCCCGTACCATTCAATCCGTCCATCATCACAATGTTTTAAGTGTGTTTGACATGATGACATGTTTACATTGAGTTCTACCACAAAACATGATTTATAACCCCAAAAAAAGTTGTTTCCCAGCAATATTTTTTGCGTAAAGTTACTTAGTTTGATGTACAGAATGCTTGGTTAACGGCTTCGTGATGAGGTGGTTTACACCCTGTATAGTGTTATTTGATAAACTTAGAGCCATCTTTAAAATCAGTTTTTGCAGGAACTACATAGATCACAATTTTCAAAATTATTTTATTTTCAGATAGGCAATTAGAAGGGTTATGATTATATTTCTTGAGCCAATTAAGGTGAAAGCGTCAGGGTGGCCCGCGAAATTCAAATTTTCTTACGTTCTTTGCAATTTGCAGGCCAGTGGTAGGTTATGAAGTTGAAAATATCGTTCGCGACTGTAACACCTGTGTAGTTACAGAATTAAAATCCTCAAAATCCCAAACCTCTAAGTTCATATAAGTCGAGGAACGATTTTTTTCAACGTCATTGTCGTTCTAGACTTTTGTGAGCTTGGAGGGTTGTATTGACGATTTCGATGATCATAATTCACACGTCACTACACACGTCTTACAGTCGCGAAAGATATTTTTATAAACATACAACCTGGCACTGGCCTGCAAATTGCAAAAAACGTAAGAAAATTTGAATTTAGCGGGCTACACTGACGCTTACCCCTTAATCATTGCAACTTACAATACAAATTCACCGATCGATTCAAAAATTCAAAATAAACCGAAGACTACAACAATCTATTAGAATTTCAAAAGTTTCAAAATTTCAAAAGTTCAAACACCACAGATAAGTAAAATTTGATGGTTACAAAGAACTGTCATCTCAGGTATAATGCAACCATTTTAAGATGTTTCGCATTATGTATGTACAGTTTTGTACGTGTTATGTTACCCACGATATTTGACTGTATTATTATCATGGCAACGCTCGTTTACCTAACCAAGCTAGAACAAGTTGTAGTGACTGAAACCGATTGTAATTGTACACAATTACACACATATGCTTATTACACACGGGTTACACACGATAAGCCTATATTACCCACAAAATGTGTAATTACACACAAAACGGCAACACTGATTGTCATATACCACTTACCAATATTTCTGAAACTGCTCAATCTTCCATAATATGGCAGCTCTCTGACCAATTTGCTCATCGAGATTAAGATGGATGTGACATACCGAGCAGAGTAATACTGTTTCTCAAAAAAAATTGGTACTTTGAATGTAGACAGTTTCGGAGAGCAGTGGTGGTCCAGTGGTAGCGGCCCCGACTTACGAACTGTAAGTGTTGGGTTCGAACCCAAGAAGAAAGAAGAAAGCAATGTGCCTGCCTACATTGCTTTGTGTAATTTATTTCATCACCACTGCTCTCAAAAATGGTGAAGGAAAACATCGTGAGGAAAACGGCATGTCCTAGAACCAAAAATTCGAAGACATTGACATTGACATCTACCAATCTGCACTGGGCCCGCGTGGTAGATTATCCCTACAAGGCTCAATTTTTTTGTTGGTGGTGAAAAAAATATATATGTTGTAGTTAGTGATTAGTAGTTAGGGAAAAATAATAAAAAAAATCTTAAGTCAATATCTGACCAGTAAATATTTTTTTTATTTCGGTTCCATATATGGTACACTGAGCCTTAACTATACTATTTGGTACTGAACTAAAATAAATGTAATTATAGGAAAAAGTATATTATTTATTTTAATAATCACAAGCTTTTTTTGTTTTTCACTTATACATGACATAATAAAGAGATATATCACAAAGTCGGGAACAAAATGAAACAAAGTAACATAATTATGTTTAAAAAAGTCTACTTATGAAAGTGTCGGAAGCAATTATTATCTTTATTCAGGCAAAGTTCTACCCGACAATTCTAGAAATTAAGGCTTTTCCTTTGCAAGCACTCAAGCAGGCATTTAGCATCTTTGTCTTTTTTCACCCCAGACCGGGAAATGCTCAAACCCGTCAAGTCTGACATCACGAGGAAGTGGGATTGCAACATTAGGCCTCTCTTCTAGTTCATCGATGGCCAAAACATACATAAACTTTTGCCCACCTCAAATTTGAAATCTTTTTGCTTTAGTGGGACTGGCGTATTCCTCTGTTCCCCAACTCTTTTGTACATTGTCTCCATAATTAGAGGAATACCCAATTCAGTTGCCCAATACATTCAAATATTTGGTAATGGTGCCAAGCTCATAATCAGAAAGACCAAAAAACTTTTTCAATTGAAGAACTGAAATTGTAAATGGCTTGGATGAATTTTTTGAATACTAAATTTGTGCATTTCTTCTGCAATATGCTCAAGTAACTCGTCATCAAAGAACCACAAAAAATATTGAAGGGGACTTTCAAAGTCACATTGGGACTGTAAAGTTGTGTTTCTAGTAAGCTGGACATGAGGTGGTTAAAAATTGTTTTTTTTTTCAAATGAATCTTCTTTTATTTCTTTTGGCAACAGACTTTGAATTAGGGATTCTAGTCGATGATCGCCTACGTGCTCTTTATTTTCTAATGGTACATATAGTTGTCCCTGATGTGCTAGGCTGCGGGTCTGATATTTCTGGTCTTTCTGGTTCAATATCCACAACATAAACATCCTCGTTGGCGGGACTCAAACATCGTTGTCTTTGAGGCGATAATGAAGTTACCCCGTCGCTGAAAGAATGAGATAAAAAAATTGGATTGACTGAACTTTTCTGATGTCATCATCACTTCCAGCCTCAGAAAAATCCTCCTCATCTTTACTCCCAGAAGGGATATTCAACAAATTTTTAATTTTTTAAACTACGTTATTTTCTGAGCGACATAATCTGTAAAAGATAAGGAATAATTATGAGAAAAATTGGCGTAGGTACAAAGTAGAAAAAAGGGCGCGAAAGCCCAACGTACCGTATAAGGAACATGCATAAAAATGTAAATTTCTAATACAATTACTATAGTAATATAAAAAATAACTTACCTCTGCAAAATATACACTCCCTTATTACTCACTGTATTTTTTCCGACTCAGAACAGTTCAATTACTATTTTTTGAGATTTTTTGAAATCACGCAAACGGCGAACGTCATACTTTCATTCAAATTTCTCGCTAAACTCTATGCACAGGAAACAGTAACGACATCTATACGCAATGATTTTCATTATTTAGTCGCTCAGTTTCCGAGTTTTGAATTCGAGATGGCAGTAATGTCGCTGCGCGTTTCTTCAACGCTGGAGGAACGATAAAAACGGTTGTCCCTCATGTGGTACTGGGGGCCTTGTAGGGTTATAGCCCATACGCAAAATATGCGCTTCGACTTGGAGTTGTGGACACCAGCCCGTTATACAATACAATGTAGCCATCATGAAAACACTATGTTTTAGGCATTTATACATACATCAACAACAAGAAATGAGAGGAATCCCTCAATAGCAGTTGCAAAAATCAAATAACATTACCTGACCCCCAGGAATCCAACCGAATCATGCTCGACAATAGCACAAGTCTTGTGCTATTGTTGATTAGATTGGAACTGCCATACTGCCTTGTTGGTCTTTAAATTAGTTTAGTGCTGTTTATTCAGGTTGTACTTGATTACACTTCCTTAGAAATGAATGTTTTATTGCATTCTCTATTTGGTTTTACCAGTAAAAGTTTAAGGGCGCTTTCAATTTAGACGTTTCGTGTCGCGCCGCTGCAGCGCCGAAGCAGTGCGTTTGTCGTACTGTGTACGGACCTTCGCTTGTTTTCATACAAAACGCGCAGCGCGGCGTGGGTACCGCCGCGCATAGCGGCGCGTCACGAAACTTCTAAATTGAAAGTGCCCTAACTGCACATTATATCACCAAATCCAAAAAAGTATCATGAGCTCATTACTCGGTACTCGCATAAAATATAGGAGATTTTAACCAGGATATTTTTGGCATAATAAGGTATTATAATTAGGTTCACTTTCCTGCCTGGTTTTGACAATATAAGCAAATTGTAATGGCTTAAATAGTGGAAACTAGGTACAGCGTAAAATATTGATGCTAAAACGGTTACCACACAGCGTTGGTGTATATGAATAGTAGGTAGTTCACCCACATTTCCCTTGTTATTTCCTCTGCTAAAAACAGGCTGAAACAGGCTTCCTCTCTAAGTGAGGGAGTGGCTGTAATCCACCATGCACAGCCCCAGTTTGGGTTAGTGGATGTGTTACAAATTTTGGTTCTAGGACTTCCTAGTTTAACACACCTTTCTCCTTGTTGTTTCTTACTTATATTGAAGACCATTTAATTAAATATAGGGGTGGGTGGTATGCCGATGCCAATGGCCCAAACTTACGAGGGGAAGATTGTGGGTCATAGCCATTTCAGGCACTTTACCTTGTGGGATTTATTTTGTAAACACTGCTTTCTAACCGAGGAACCTTGTCCTTGAGATTTGACATTCTACTGACTTGCACTGGGCTTGTATGATGGGTAATGGCCCACTGTTCCTGAGAGAGCAGATAAGTGAAAATGTTATGACAGAGCAGATAAGTGAAAATGTTATGGGCAGAACCTGCAGTGCCTGAGGTAGATATATACTTATCATAAAATTGACAAACATTTGGCCATGTTGGGCCACAGAAACAGAATTGAAATGAATAAAAGTGATTCTATACCCAGTAATTATTTAATTTGCAGGTCTATGTATAAAATTTATAATTGCAAATTTAGTTAATTCCCACTTTCCGACAGATTAATACTCAGGCAAAAATAACATTGAGTATTAGTAGTAGAGTAGTAGGTATTAGTTATTGGAGAAAGAATGCCAGCTCAGGTTTTTTTATAAATTTCAATGCATTTACTAAAGATATTTATTTAAATCACATTACCTGGCTGTAAAGGTGCAACCATCTGTCTCAACATTTTAAAAAATTGAACAACTCTGCATGACAATTACAAATGTAAATGCTAATAACACATCCCGGGTACCTGAAACAATTTTCCTCTATGCCTGTTTTCCTTCTCCATTGCAATTTTATATGAGGAAAGTACCTAATGCGTTTTATGAGATCGCTCCTTGTATTTTACATGTTATTATTGTTTTAAAATAACCTACAATTACACTGAATTGATTAACTAAAAAACTAGGTACCTAGTACTTCTGTAATTCAGAAAATATCACACTTCTGTTTAACCACATTTGTTTATGTGGTTTTTTTTACTTCATTCATTTTAAAGCATTTTGCTGCTGGTTTTATGACCACAAGCAATGGTCTGATTGAACCAGTAAGTGTGGGAACAAATCTCAATAACATTGAAGGGAAACTCGTCATTCACAGATACTTAATTCAATATAAATAAATTATAAAACAATTTTTATAAGGAGAAGGGAAGAAAAAATCATTGTGGCATCAACAAAGTAAAACAGAGAAAATACAGTCTTTCAGCTCCTAAAGAAACGCACTAAACTCAAGCATAATTCATGCTGGGAGGCCACCAAACAAAAATGGTTGTTATTTGTTGTCTCAGAGGTCCTCAGTTGACCTCAAACTAACAAACAGAACTAAAAAGTAGGTAACACAGCTGATAATCACTTCCTGGAGCAAAACAAGAAATTTCAATTCATTTAGCTGTCTATTCAACACTATTGTCAAAGAATCTCTCCTACAATTAAATGAGCGACATCAAACAATGGGGTTTTAATTTCTCACATTCCATGCACTTCCTTGTTGAATGTTACAGCTTTCTCATGGGAAAAATAAGATTTTTTTCTATGTTTAATCTAGACTTGGAAACTAAAGTACAGTGATAATATAATTATAAAATATTAATGGATTGTCTTGTAGTTTTTATTATTGTTAGAAATTACACTTAAATTTATTTACCTACTTACTTAAAGGTAACTAATACCATGAATAAACTGATTTTTTTGGCTCCACTGCAGCTTGGTAAAAAAGTACACCTTATCGACGTTGAGCCCATTGTTGGAAAATAGACAGTTTCTATTAAGTTTACCCAAACGTTGCAATAATCAGTCCTTTCCAAACCAATAAAAATCAAAAAAGTCCCTAGATCTTATCTAATTCTTATTGACGCACTTAACTGAGTAATACCTAGATTCATTCATAAATAAAATATCCGAAAAGTAACATCGATTTCATGAATGGGCACAGTTATCAGTATTTTTTATCGCACAAATCGACAAATAACGTTATCAGCACCGATTAATCTATCGCCCTTTATTTATTCAGAAAGAATATGCGCAAAAAAATATTGCGACAATGACAAGCCAAATTCGCGAAAAAAAAAATTGATAACGCCTTTACCTATTTATTCTAATCATTCCACCTCTGAATGAATTATCTTATCAAAATATCAAATGCACCTACCTATTAATACCAATTTCGTTTTTATTGAATGGCGTTCTGACATTATTATTTTTAACACCGGATGAACTTATACGATAGTTTAATTCCAACGCAATTCGACTTCGATCAATAATACTACTATTGTTGATCGAAGCAATTCGATCAAAATTTGTGACATGTGTGGATTGTAGAACAGTATTTTGATTACAATTAAAGTTGTAGGTAGGTGCTTTGGAACTTAGTACCTAGTACGATCAGAATTAGGTATATATTTGCAAGAATGTAGTTTAACTAGACTGCCTCGTTGCCCTAGTGGTCGCAAGCGCGACTGCTGAGATGAGGTATTTAGTTCGATCACCGGGTCTGGCAAAGAGATATTGATAGGCTCGCGCCCTTTTACAAGGGACTTAAGGGGGTGGTATCTGCTAACTAGAGGTTTTCTCCATGTAACTCCTCTTTGATGAGTGAATATAAATGTGCAAAAAAAATATATGTTGCTTATCAGACTTTAAACTTTAATTTCTACAATTGAAATAATTCTAACTTTATTATTAGGTACTATACGAAAAAAATGTACAAAGTAAAGCATTTTTTCTTTGAAATTTCGTAACTACTCCTAAACGGCATAAGTTTTAGTTTTTTTTTTACACACAAATATACCTATGTCGCTATTTTCTTCACAAACTGTACAATTATAAACATAAGTGGCGAAATGTGTATTACTAATGCCTACACCTCTGTCCAACCCTACGAGAATTACAGGCGTGATGTTATGTAGTTCAACATAGTATGGTATGTGCCATAGCATACATACGGTAAGGCAGATTTAACGTAACCAAGTATCAGCTGGCCTCTCATTCTATTGAAACTCCGTACTATGGCCAGCTCAAGGTCAAAGTTACCACAGACGTGAGCTGTGCTGTACATTAATAGTGAATAATTAATGATTTACCTGCATTTTACCCTTGCAGCAACTAGGTGTAGTCGTATTATTTCATCCTTCTTCTTTCCGTACTTATTCCATTTTTTAGGTTTGACATTTCTTTTCCCAAACTTCTTAAGAAAGAAAGAAAAAAAAGCATTTATTAGCCCGCACAAGACAAAACACATCAAAATTATCAAGTATTTAAAACTAATAAATGAAACATAAAAAAAAAATATAAAAATTAAAAGAAAATAAAATCGTCCTGTGCGAGGCCAAAACGCTCCTATCTCAGCATGGTGCTGTGCATCTCCAATTCTCCATCAGCTGCTCATATTGCCAGTTGCAACCCCATTCTACCCAAAGCATATTCATATTATAAGTTTTACTAATCTTCCCTGATGTACTCCTAATATTACAGCCGTCGACATTCATACTCATAACTTATGTCTATTGAAAACTCCCAATTAATAAAACATTTAACAATGTCATATTCAGGGATATAAGCTTCAAAATATTCTGTCGTGTAATTCTAAGCAATCCTATTCCCATTGCGATTGATTGAAACTGTACCAGTACCTCAAAAATGTTACTCGAAATGAAAATAAAACTCGGAACTGTGGAAACGCCGGCACAAAAGCTTTTCGAACTGTAAATCCCACAATTTGGAAGCTTAAATTTCGCCGAAAAATGTTTGGTTTTCCAGTTGTGGTATTCGTAGTTGGGAGTTAGTTGTTTGTTGAACTTACCCTTTAAATATAGACCTGCAGTTAGTTTTTGAACTTCATGAATTTTGTGAAAGCTCTGAATATTTAGTTTGACTCGTTATTTGTTTTCTAAGTTAGGAATTGAAATCATGTTAGGTTATACTTTTTGGTGCATATGAGGGGAACTTTCTTTGCTTCTCTTTCTTTACCTTTTGTGAATACCCACTTCTGATCTTAGACCTTATACGGACTTCTACCATCATATATACTATCCCTGTTTTCTGAGGTACCGTTATTCCTTGATAACGAAACTATTGTAAGCACACATTTGCAACATTTTTGGTTTCTGCTACATATTTCTTATCAATCCTGGCAAATCATCATCTTCATGCCCTTATCCTGTTATTTGGGGTCGGCGCCGGCGCTACAAGCTTATCGCAGCCCAGAAATAATCTTAGAATAACCCCAAAATAAGTACATCTTTCAATCTTTGCAAAAGCAGTGTCATATGCTACATTTATCTCCGTAAAGTGGGTATTTAAGACCCACACAAATCTTCCCACTCTGTTTTATAAATATACCTACCAACAAATATTATTTGATCACGAATTTTGTAACAGAAAATGTATTGATAAGATTTGCGAAGGGAAGAAAAAAGTGTGTAGGCATTCGCTACGTAGTTTTACAGTCGGGATCACAACATCAATAAAATAAAATGAAGTAGGTAAGTACTTACGGCCGGTTTATGTTTTTTTTATCGTTCTATACTGCTAAAAATCGGAGAAATCCTAAGTCGAATAAATTATTATTGAAAAATGAGATTATCACCTGGGTCATAACCATTTTTGCAGTTGATTATGCAGGTAATGCCGGGCCAGTCAAGATGACAGATATCAGTTGCATCTAACGTGGTTCAAAATCGCTCGATACTTCACTTTTTTGTCTAACATTTATCTACTATCGTGTATGTTAACCCTGCAAAAGCTAGCAACTAGATTTATCAAACCCGTTGGAAACCGTTCTAAAAACCCCTAACTTGAAATTGCTTCATGGACGAGACACTTTACAATTTCCACATCCACCCTTCCACCTGCTCCGTTACATATTTCACATTAAGTAATGCTACATAATCCTACACAGCGGAAACCAGTTGATACATTACTGTTGTTCGAGCTCATCCAACCGAGTCGTTTCCAATCCAGTGACACAACTCTACACACGCTTATGTTGGTTAGATACGATAGTACTTGGGATATAGGCTGAGCAACGTCCGATAAAGTATCTTTTGAAACCATCGCCATGCCCGACAGATCATTCTGAGACATATTCGATCGATGTATCGTATACTAGATCGTATCGGGCCCCTAAAATAAAGACTATACGTACCAGAAAAATAGACTCCTCTACTCTCATTGTACTGTCCTGTTTTTAATGTTTCTGTGGTACTGTTCCTTGTTATCTTTAGGTGCCTGTAGTTAAAAGGAACGCAAATTATCATTCTAATAAAATTAGCTGCTCCTTGTTCGATACTTCGTAGTTAAAGATTTTAGAACACAGTTCCGAAAATATTTCATTACTAATGACAGCACAGATAAAAGAAACGACCACGAAAGATCGATGATCACCGAATTATTTCAGTAACATCCGGTGCTCTTTGAAAATCTGATTGGGTATGGTTATAAAAAGTGGCTGTGAACAAAACTCATTTGCACTTTTTCGCCGACTTGTAGTCTTAATGATCCCGAAGAAATCTTTCATGTAACCACGCAAAAACTCGAAAATTATAAAGTGTATGGTGTACGATAAAACAGATTTCTGGCGATTGCAAAACTCGCGCGCACTCGAGAGTTTTACACTCGCCAGTTGACGAAGATGCAGAGAAAACAAAGAACCATAGAAATGCAAAATAGTACCTACTGCCTAGTACCCAGAATCCTTTTTGTGTCAAAGTACCACGTAATAAACTCGAGCGCAAATACCTTTCCGTTTATAATATTACGCTGGAAGCAAATAATTCCCAACATTTCGTGTATTTTCCTGACATGTCACCTAAAAGCTTATTTTACCTGAAATTTAATTTGGAAAGAGGACTTGCTCTTGAATGTATTTACCTAATTATGCTCTTTGTGTAACAAGGAGGTACGTTCCTAACTGTAAAACATGTTCATGGCATACATTTTCCGACATTTGTAGAATCCGCAAGGCATTGAGGCTGTCGAGTTGGAACTCCGAGCTCGTACTTGTAGAACCTTGTAGATTCCTAATATTCTATTAAATAATTACAGGAGTTCCCCTGACTTATTCAATGACTTAGAAATAAGGTCAACGCATTCTGAAGCCAGTATAAAACTGCGTCATTTTATGAGACGAAACATCGTGTGTGTCACACAAACACTCGGAATCCAAAGGGGTCAAAACAATTAAACTGAATTAGGGAAATCCAAAGAACTTGAACATTTTGCATTTTCTCGGCAACATATGCTTCAATTTTGTACGTTGTAAGGTCATTAACCAGAAGCAACCCGAAGCATGACGGATATACCGTTAGTTTTTGCAAGAAGTCATTAAGGAAGTCTTAAACAGGACGACAGGTGTTCTGTGAACACCTTTGTAGTCATTATGGGGAAAGTATAACCACTTGAAAGTTTCTATAGGGTTATAACGATCGCAACCAGTTTGCGAAATAATGAATAAGAATATCAGCGAGTTCATTACCTTTTAAACTATTGAAGTTTTTACGTATTCAAGACGTTGAGTGAATTAATGCGATTCTTTCATTGATAGCACGTGATTGTTGTGACAAACAGTGAAATCAATTCAGCAAACTTTTTGTACCGTTTCGGGAATGTCTTGGGGAGGTCCTTTCTTAACTTGTACTCTTAAAATATAGGTTGTAGTCTGAGGATCCTTAAGTAGAAAGGATGAAGTTGGAAATTGGTCGGATCAAAATACGAATAAACCTCATAGAAGATCTCGGGACGAGCTGGACAAAACTAACGAACAGTGGTACACATTAGCCCTGAATTGAAAAAACTGTGAAAAAGGCAGTGGAATGACGCAGGCTAACAGTATCAGTAATCTTACAAAACTACGTTTTATAAAAATGAAGCGAATTCGACAAGAATTGTTTTGTCTCAAATTCATCAACACTGGAACATAATCTTTCAACAAACTCGTGAAGAACGGATGATGGCAAAAAGGATGCTAGGGACGGCGGATACGCAGGCATTTCCGACATACTGTCGTTGATTCCATGATTCTTACGTATTCCGCTGATTCTTGTTTTAAGTTATCGGCCATCATTTCTTTCAGCATTATCATTAGCCGCCTTTTTCTGTTACTGAGTATCTGTTTCTTTGCTGCATTTCTTTCCTATTCTTTGTCGATTGTTTTCCTTTACTTCATTTAGTTATTAATGACTGTAGCCAGGTAAATGCCGATTTGACTTGCTAGAATTTTTCTCATAACATTTCTTATCATGAACTGGGACATCTCTAAACACTTTCTGATCAGATGTTCTCCTTATTTACACCACAAATTGTCAGGCTCACCTGACAATTTCCCTGAAGATAAGACAAGCAATTGATAGAAATACTTTCAAGCGCTGCTATTTCTTCATGCTTATGCCAACTTTCTTCGTTAAATACTTTTCTGTTTGTGTTTAGTTTGTTATTCTGATTTATGTGTCATGTTTGATGCAATTGTTACTTGTTTATGTTCTGATATTGGCTTTTCAAGCGTAGAAGATCAGTTCACACATGTTGTGTTTAAAACAGTGGCTGTGAAAAACTGTGTTAAACTGTGGCTACAGTATTTTATTTTATAAGTGGATTTTTCCCTTGTTTACCAAAAGTCAGGAGAAATGTTGGTCTTGCTAGATCTCCATATTTTCGTTGTTCGTAATAACAGGCTTTGATCCGACAGTTATACTTGATTATATCTTCGCAAACCGATACATTATCCTGTCTAAAAATAAAACAGCGAATATGTACACGTAATTGCACACGGCCATCTCCATCACCCGTTGACGGCGGATGGTATAATTAAAGGTCTGTTTATTGTCCTAAAAGGGCAAAAACGGGGTACACAACGGCCCATTACACAATGCCACATCTCTATTTTTGGGCCGCATTTTTACTTTAATAAACAATGCGACATCTCTATTTTGGGCCTGTATTTTTATTTCCCACCTTACGTTTTGCTTCATCATTATAATGACATACGAAAATTCGTTTTCGCACGCAAGGTTGACGCCCACATTAAATCTCGTAATACTGTGATATTTTATCAAGCACATTAAGGTAGCATTTTGTTTAAAATACACCACATTTATCATAGAGTAAAACCCGTCTCTTGGGGTAGTAGATTAAAGGGATTATAGGAAGCTTTGTAATACGAATTGTACTTCTTATTTCTGCTACTTACGTTGATCAATTCTGTCCTTGTACCATATTTGGTGCGCTTTTAATCGTTCTGACGTTCTGCATTTGACCTTAATGTTATTTAGGTCAGTCGGTCCTTCAGAATCAGAAGATAAAGTTCGCATTTAAATCCTCAACGAATTTCTGGTGTATGTGTGCTGAAATGAATGAAAATTCAGTCCCGTGCAAGGCGTATGACTCAATTCAAGGAAACATAATCTGGCGTAGGCGCTGAATGGTTCTGCTTCTGTAGGTATAATTGCAGATTTGTGCAGTATTATAATAATAAGTATGTATTTACTGTTAGTATGGTGTCTTCAAGGGCTTTAAAACGTACTTATAGATTGAGGGAAATAATATCTTCTTTTGCTTAGTCATGTGCATGTATGAAAGAAAGCAGTACTTAGATAATTTTGTTGGACACAGGAACACTCAAGATCTAGACATTGTCTTGAGATTATCATTGCTATCCACGAAACCGACTTGTAAAAATGTAAGTCATCATAGCGTAAAAATACTAGATATTGTACTATGCACTAAGTAGTTCACAATTGCAGGGTCAAATCAGGATTCTGACGTCACACTAACGATCGTCCGTCTGAATGGGCTCGTTAAGTCCGTCGGATGTACGGAGTAGGAAGCAAATGGAGAGCGCATTGCGTGCAATATCAGTCTGCAGACACTTTTAAGCAAAGAAGTACCATGTGGCAATATCCAAAGATTTGTGCAGTAACAAATTTGTGGTCTACTCCACACCGTTCTGAGGGCTGGACACAGGTCACCTCAGACTTACCTACTATTGTTTATTAATTAATTAGATTTAGACTTTCACGGTTTTTCACTACACTTTATAATCCTGTAAGTACTTCAAGTGTAATTGGACTTGCTCTTAAATAATCTTCACATCATCTGGCATGCTTTGCTAGAAAGATAATATTAATATGTTTTCTGAACCTAGAAAAGAAGGTATAGAAAGAAAAAAAGAAATGATTTTGTTACATCTGTCAGCCTCAGAAATTGCTTTAGTTTGTACGCACAAGAAAATGCGTATTAGAATTTCATTTGTTTTCTTCGTCTGTGGCCGGATGTTTTGAGCGGATAACACCCGGACGGATTCCGTCAGGACGCCAGTTTTAGATAGCGTTTTATTTTTAGTGTTCCGGACCGTAATTGTGTTAGCGGAACCGTTCTCGGAGTAAATTGCTGTCTTCTCTAACTTTTGTTAATGATTTTGATTGATCTTAAATAATCAGAAATATCTTCTAAGAATTCATGAAGTACCAACGACAAGGTGTACAATTTTTGCATAAAACAAAAAAAATGTTTGTGAAAAGTCTTCTAAAATGAGGACATTGCGAAAACAGGTCTGACCATTTAATGTATTATCCCATTTTTGAGCAAAGGCCTATCGGAGGGGTCTCCCCTTTTCCACACGTCTATCTGGTTAGGTTAGGAAGTTACCATGTGATTTATTTTGAGTATTTGTAAAATATTGCAAATAAGTTTTTCGCCACTATATCAACCCGTAACTCCAGAGGACGAAAGGTCAAAGTTATAGCGATCTATTGGGTTGCGGCAATAATTTGAAACGCGATATAGATTGATGCTCCTCTTGGTAAACAGTGTCACAATTTTTGGCGAAGACTCGACTGACGGTAAATTGCCTGTCTACCTAAAGAATGTTTATTTTTCCTAATTAGATTGATGTTTACTTTGCCATTAATCACATTATACAGGCGATACTTTGTCGCTTCCGGTTGAATCAAAGGCTTCTTACGTTATAAAAATTGATGATACTCCTTTATTTTATCGTTTACCGGTCACTTCTAAGATGGCGTGCTTAGGGGACAACAATACAGCAAGCCCATAAGACAAACTGACTGTTCAGAAACACTAACATGAGTAGGAAGCTATAAGGTCAAGTTAAACTTAGGTTTGTATGAAAGTACCGCTACAGACAAACACATGAAAGCCCTTCTAAGAGCTTTGTTACTGTAAAGGTTTTTAACTTCAACTTATCAATACACATCCCATAATGTAAGTACTGTACGTATCCTCCTCTTCGATCGATATTTTCTCATACCTCGCCCCGTAATTTAATCCGCCGCATTTCTCAGTTGCTACCCTACCTAGATTGAAATGGCAATCGTTAGTACCCACCCAGATGCCATAATTTCTACAATTTCCCGGTAGCATCTAAAGCAAATATTAGATTCTAGAGCAATCAGCTGCAGGAAATGAAGCCCTTCAAAGTTATGATGTTATTTGAGCTTCATTGGCTCTGATTTCTTTTTCGAATCTAGGTTGCCACTTTTCTAGTTCATTGCACAGAGAAATTAACCATGTGTAGGGGTCTGTTGAGGTAAAAATTTTGCCGTATTATTTTGACTTCTTAAGTGTTTCTGTTTCGATCTTGTCAATAAATCAATACATGTTTCATCCAAAGTTGTAATTTCTTGAATTTGTTAATTCGTATTATGTTTCAGTAAGTATAGATTTTTCCTCGAAAGTTACTCAATGAATCTACCAAACGAATTCTCCGTAATGTTTTCTAACTTCGAAGTACTCACTCCTATAAAAGACTACATAATACCTAGAGTGGGCGTCCCTTACTGTTTCCTTTTATTCCAAGGCTTCAACTGCGTAGCAAATATAACAAACGAAGTAATTTATCGTTAGGATATATATTGTTATCTTGTTTGTTCAGCTATATTTTTGTTAATACCGTAGGTATACGAAAAATGCCGTGTTTGCGTAACGCTGTCTACCGCTGGGATGTTGCCGAGAAAATTGGCTGTTCGCTGGCCCGAAATATTTCTGAATGGCTGTGCTTTAAAAAGAAAATAGGAATTGTACAAATGTATATGTATACACAGCGGGGAATAAGAAAAGGGACCTTAATCCCCTCAACCCTTGTGGATAAGTCAGTAAAGCGAATCCTTTTGTGGGTAGTGGAAATGTTTCTGGCCACGGTTACGCATATAAGCAATACGGTTAAAAAAGAAAACATGTTAAAACACCATTTAACTTAAAATAAGTACTGAAAACATCAGCACAATTATTTTCCCTTAACCTACTATAAACGACGGCAGTGACAGATGACAAAACCATATCAATAAAAAATCACATATCACAAAATCAAATAAACAAGAAGTCATTTAACAAACTAACGAGAATTATCCTAAATTTACTATACAAAGAAGTCGTTGCCTCTAGGACCCCAGAATCCCTGCGGCTTCGCTCGGGTACAATACAACTTGTCAAAGTTTGACACTTGCCAACTTCAGCCATGTTCTCACCGTGATTAGTTGGAGCTTTTGATGCCCAAATTTATGACAGCCTTGTCTTAAATGCTGCATTATTACTCTTTGTATCTGTTAATTATGGTTAAGTCTTGTCATCTTTGCCTTTGGGTTTATTAAAATATCGTTTTTCTCTTTGTTGTCAACGACTGGTTAATCCTTTGTGTAGTTGATTGAAATTGTCGTGACCTCTGCAGGCTGTTACGAGTAAACCTTTTTTGTATTTACAATTGTCTGGGTACTTGAAAGAGGTTGCATATAAAATTTGCATTGATGACTTTCTGATTACCAGTTCATATCCTGCTGCAGATGTATTTTTGGATCCTTATGAACTTGACTTTGTGTAAACGTAAACAGGATTCGAATACATGAATCAAGCACGGTATTACGATGTTGCTGTTCATTTTAAACTTAAGAAAGTTCTCCTGAAACTTCGCTTGCTTAGCGTTCATGATTTACGACTTAGATTTCCGCAGTTCGAATTCGGCCAAACGAAGCGAAACAGAAACCAAAACCCTATCAAGTTATTAAGTACGACATAACAATATTGATATTGATAAAAATATGAACCATCAACTTTTACGAGCAGTATTTTATTGACTCCTCAAACGGTTAAGTTATGAAACGGTTACTTGCACATCGTAAGTTATTATTGGAGCAGTTTTATATCGCTCTAAACATTAACGGCGCTCGTGATCGGGTAAATGTCAAGTTGTGTGCTGGTGCTGACATTTGAGATCGTCCAGTCACTTGGAAAATGTGAACATCGATATGGTTTAGTGTTCTCAAGGCTTTGTCTGCTAAGAGGCTAGCGATGGCTTTATTAAGTGCTCTTTTGTAGAATGTTACTTAGTTTATTAAGTTACACGTGTGGTGTTCCCTTTCTCCTTTTTCTAGAGCTGTATCGCTAATGTCTATGTGGACAGCTTTATTTTCTTTTTGTATCAAAACTCAACATCGTGGTTGCAGGTTATAGTAAAGACTGCTTGGGACACGGTACGTCATTATTTTTTTTGTAATGTTTATAAGTAAAAGACTTGAAGAAGTATTTTATTTTAAAATGATTTTTCTACAATATAATATGTTCCTAGATGTAAATCAGAAAATATTTATAAATTTCACCGAAACGCTTATTCGAAAGACCTAAAAATAATGAAAGGTGAACATGTAGCAGTAGTTTTTAATACAATTACCTACTCTTTGCCACGCAAACATCTTTGTTAATGTTACAAAATAATTTTCCCATAACATAGGTAACATATTATGTACATTAATACCCCTTTTGTAAGAGGACCTTTCTCGACTCCGTTGGAGATTGCGACATAATCAGATTTGCTCCTAGATATGAATAGGTAGCGACACGACTGTAATAATAAAAGGAGTTCTGTATTCAGATATTCATTTACGTACGGAAAGGAAAACTACAGTTTAATCGAATTACTGCAAGTTAAAAGAAACTAGTGAAAATACTCTTTAATGGTGTTATTGAAGATAACCGTCTTTTCTGTTGTTTCAAGAATAGATTGAAAAACTTCTCTTACAATTTGTTTTTATTTTTCCTAGTCTACTCTGTTCCATTCTTAGGTAAATACTACCATCAACTCCGTCCATTTCTCACGAAACCGCACGGGACCAGTATCTTCACAATCACATTGGCCTTTTCTGCATTAAACGTTTCATATAGAATGACCACAACATTACCAATTTTCAAGAGCTCCAAAAATAACAAAAAATACTAAGTCAGTTGAAAGCTTTTTAACGTATCGTCTAAATTGTTCATTCATAAAGCAGCCATTGATAAAATTCAAATGAAGTCCTTGATATTGGCATTCGATGGGGACGGATTTCAAACGTTCAACTCTGTTATCCCATCAATTGATTCTGGATGAAAAACAGTTTTTGCTTCTTTATCCGATTTGTTGATAGCTTTTATACTGTTAGGTATTATTGAAATCGATCTTTCAAGGCCCATTAACACGATGCAAGTTTATCGCTTGTTGCAATACTATTAAAGCAATAAATTACTGGCATCGTCTAAAGTCTAAACAACATGTCACATTCTTGCTTTTGAGGCAATTTTTTCATTCAAAATTGTTCTTGATATAAACAGCACGTACAATAATTTCTTAGGTAATTTTTGTATTCAATTGGATTCTCTCTTCATTTGCAAATATGAGTGCAGTGAGTGAGGGTGTGTTGCTTGTTGCCAATATGTAATATTTGCTTTCAAGTTTTTAAGTATTATCCGCGTGTAAACATGAGTAGGTACACAAGTAAATGAGGCTTTATTCATTTTGATTGAGCTTGCCAGTCTCCTTGTCTGTATTTAGATAAATCATCTGTACAGCAGTATCCTCGGCTCCAATATTTGTATTTTGGTCGTCTTTTTTCTCGATGGTCTCATCATATCTATCGTTAATACCTACATGACTGCAATTTTCTTTTTAATCTTCCATTATAGCTCCCAATTTTACACAGTTCGGTGTATCCTCATCAACTGTAGGCTATTAACTTCGTATTATGTTGCGAACAGCATAAAAGCTCTTGACTCCTGCGTGTTTGTTATTAGCATTTTCATTTTAGGCTCATGTTAATTCTGTATTAAACTCGATCTTTTAAGCATTTGTAATTAATTACTTCAGTATCGCTAAAATTAATTGCGTACCTTTGGCTGGAAATTGCTTTTCATTGTTGAATATTGAATCCTCTCTTAAATATTATTGGTGTTGAGTTCTATATTGAATGTGTATAACTACAATTTAATATGGTAAATTGTTTTATCGAGGTTCAAGCAGCCATTGATGTTGTAGAAGATGTTTACAACATAAGTTGCTAAAGTCAGTTATAGAACTGACCGATGGAAAGTTCAAAAACTATATTAAACGTGTCCTCATGAAAAAAGCATATTACAAAATCAAGGACTTCGTTGAAGACAACTTTTTTTTAATTACTTACCTTTGTATAGATGCTTTTTTTTACCTATTATTTGAGTGAATTAGTGAACACTGTAGGCTTTGTAGATTCCCAGATGCTGTTTAACTTTTGTTAAATATTTATCTTGGTTTACATATTTTGTATAGTAAGCAACGACCTATTGTCGGGCCTACGCTGTCCTCCCATTACGTACTAATGCTGTAACATATTATTATTGTAACACCAAATGATTTGAAAATAAATAAATAAATTTAGTTTCTTGCTTGTTCTTTTCCATGGAATCGACCAACGCGAACCGTGCACCTTTTCGACGTTTATAAGTGCCCATCTAGGCCTATGTGAAATAAAATATTTTTATTTTATGGACGGAGTGTGACAAGAACGAAGCTCTTAGATTTTGTCATTTCCATTACAGGGGCGACATCTTCGAATTGAAACAAGCTCCTTTAAATAAAAAGGAAAAACAATCCATTGGTGTCATATGCAATCCTAGGACAGATAAGCACGATCGGTATGTCAGACATGCACTAAGACTTATAGAAGTAATCAAGCTTAAGTATGTCCATTGTCAATCCAATAATCCCCTCCAATTGGCTTCCATTCAATTCATATTCCGTAATATGTATTTTCTTTAGAAACGAATTGTAAAATACCTTCCAGTGACGTTATTACTTACGTCATACATCTTTACGGCGGATATTCTTTTTTGCCGTAATGTCAGAAAAGAATAAGGAATATCTCTCTTTTATATCCCATGGGTGTCGTATGGCCCGAGTAAGAGAAATGGTGGTAGAATGGGCGATAAGTCCTATACAGGGTGAAATTGAATAGATGCGACAAATTTAAACATACAATAATACGTGTTGTCAAGAAAATGTATAAAATATCAAATGTAAAATTGTAATGAACGAAGGAAGGGTAGTGGGCGGCGCGCGGTCGCCGGGAAGGGATGTCAGCGCTGGCGCACATGCGAGGTTTGGCAACGTCGCGCGATACTTACATTAGAAACTAAGCTAAATTAGGTAAATGACCGCTATGAACGGGAATACCGATAATTCGTACTTAAATAAAGATAATAACATCAATGGACCTTTTGAAAACGATAATCGCGTAATTTTTTTTAACGATTTAGATAGTAGAAAAAACAGTTTATAATTACTATGTTACTGTAACTGAAGCTCCCATTTCATTTTGTCGCATTTATTCAAATTCACCCTGTATATGCGATGCTATGTGGTGATGATGCCAACGTTGCATAATGAGCTATTGGTAGGTCACATAATTTTATAGTATGCTTGAACGTGTTCTAGTTTTTACGTATCCACTTCATACAAAGATTCCGTCCCCCATATCCCTCCATTGCAAAGCCCAATGTAATGACCGCACTTCCATAGTTAAAAATATCATCGCCAAGTCCCGCTAAGCAATAAACCAATTGAGTTCGTCTCTGTGAACTTGACCCCTCGTAAAATTGTAACGATACTCTGCTTGCAATTTTTGAACCATCCTATTGTCATCCGAATGTCGTCTTTGTCTCTAGAAGATTAAGTTCGATTTGGGATGAAGCTTATTTCTGGATTTCGGTCCAGAGTTCAGGATTGGTAGTTGAATGGAAAACAGTTTCAGTCGTGCCAAGTTTGGCGTTCATTGATTCCTTTATTCTACGTTGCGTCTTGAATGGAATATTTTTGCTACCATTGTGGGTACTTCATGTGTCGATCTGGACGCGTGCCAAGGGATTTCCGTTATCGAATACAAACGCCACTTTTATATTTTTTTAGTATTCGTTATTTATGTTTATTGTAGACACTCAATTCGGGAGTTGGGTGTGCGAATTAATGTGAGTATTTGGGGATAGAGGATTGACTGGGAGAAAGATCAATGAAAACTGGTTCACTTACTTACGTCGAACATACACTATCATATCATCATTCTCCTGCCTTTATCCCAATTTATTTGGAGTCTGCGGAGCATGTCTTCTTCAATCTTCCAGACTTACTATTACTCGTCATCTCAGCAGTCAGCTGACACACAATTCATCCATCGTTTCTAAGGTCTTCCTCAACTTTTCATTCATACTCAACATACACTATCATATACCTTCGGATCGGATTATTAGGAGATTTGGCACATTCAAAATCAAAATCAAAGCATTTATTTCAAGTAGGCCAGTTACAGGCACTTTTGAATTGTCGAAACAAAAATGAACATTTAATGTAGCTACAGTCCCAGTCACAAGACATAAAAACTGTGAAAGTACTGTAGTTGCCCATTCCCTAGCGTAGATCTCTATGGAGAAGAACGGGCAAGAAACTCCATGGACACTCTTTTAAATCAAAAAATTGTTACAAAATCTTGGTTACATCATTCATGTTGAGATGGTATATTATGTGAGAACAATGTAGCAAGATGTGCACGTTAAAAGTGTCCATAGCAAAACAAAATACAACTCAAAAACAAAATAATTAATTCAAATAAACCATGGCGATTATGAGATGACCAGTCACAACTGACAGCGCCCGTTCACGCACATGACGCATGGATCAGCACCATTCAGCTCAACCATTTTGAAGGGAACTAAATGGTCCGACACACGCGCCACCATCAGCGAGACATTTGAGTGAGCATGACATACTCTCAACCGCCAGGGCACATTCAAGTCAAGAACTGCCGTAGGTTTCCAGTGAATGATAGCTTACTAGTACATAGTACTCACACAATATGGGCTATGCGATTATACAATACTAACATTGAATCTATACAATGCAAAGATAGTTAAGTACAATCTTCAGCAGCTCCAACTATATCATTTAATGCTATCAATTTTTGCGCCCCTGTCCATGTGGAGCAGGACCAGCATTAAGCCAAGCATTTTTATCAGCGATATAATCGCTCAACTTGTAATATGCTTTTTTACATAGTGTGCGTTTAATGCATGTTTTAAATTTCGTCTCATTCAGTTCAAGAATACTTTGTGGAATTTTATTATAGCATCTCAAACAGTACCCCATGAAAGATGAGTCTACTTTAGCGAGTCTAAAGCCTGGCTGAACTAATTGGTCCCTGTTTCTAGTACTGTAATTATGTCATTTGAATAGCTTACGAAATTCCTAAGCTGAGTATGATCAATTATCGATTTCAGTATTACTTTATCGACATCGAGTAATGCTTAAACCGACATAAACGTCTTGAATACAGGTTTATGGTCAATAATCACCTCACCTCTTAATGGACGTGCCCTTAGTGTAAATCCAGGCACTGTTTAATAGTTCATTAAGTGAAACAGATATTTAGAGAGGACAGGTGATAATTGAGTGGATATTTAGAAGTATTTGTACCAGTTCATCGGGTCAGCAACTGGCCGAACTCGGTCAATGAAGAGGATTTCATTACTTACGAGATCTGTTCTGGACTTCAAGAAATATTTGAGGTCGGCGGAGCATGTCTTCTCCCATACTGCTCTATTACTCATCATCTCCTCAGTCACCTTTCTAGCCATATCATCCTTCACACAGTCCATCCATCGTTTCTTTGGTGTTTTTCTACTCTGATAGCTGTTTATATGCACTCGACATGTATTATTTTTCACTACATTTTACTTTAAGATATGCATCATTCTGGCGAAAGCTTTCACTTTCTACCTCTAAGCAAGTTTGTGAATAAAGGTTTGACAAATGGTGATAAATGTTATTTAACACAGGTTGATAATATTGTCCATCCATACGTCATAATCCCTTACTCGCCTCTCACCACACCCACAGAAATGTTATTCTTAGCCGAAAGCCGAAAATTTTTCTCATATCTTTCTCAAACTTCAATCTACTAAGATAAGCGGCGCAGACCATGTTTCTCTACGTCAAAACAGCCAAAGGAAACATTTATAACTTTGTTCTGAACCAAACAAACTGAAAAATGATTTGGAGCGAAAATCAACTCAGAATACACGTCTAAAAATACTCATGGTATATTGTGCTTATAGTAAATTGCTATCAATGTTTCACTCTTGTTACAGATCAGTAAATATGCTCCAATATATAACTAACGTGACGTAATCGCTACGTAAACAAAACACAGAAAAATGCGCATATAAGATAACGGGGACGCAGGAAAATAAGATGTATTAAGAATATTTGAGCCTGATCTATATATGTATTAATAGCGGCAGGAAACGTTTGTCTATCGTAGTCGCCCTTGAATCGACTTTCGCGGTTTTGAACGCGCGCTTGTTCATGAATGGTAGAGGCTCATTGATACTAGCGAATGGGCGTGTCTTGTGTATTAATATCGTTTATTCGACGCTCCCATATCACAGAACGTTTATCATTCATTCAGTTCGATTCTGTCATGTAATGTTGGTGTTCTGGACACGATATTTGCTCTGAATTTTCTTTTCTAATTAATAAGTTTTGGGAATTGGATTACCTTCTCTGATTTGTTTGAACGAATTTGTATTAGAATAAATTGTTTACTCTGAATCGTAATCTGTTTGTTGTTTGTTTACGAGAAAATTTTATTTGGTCGTTTATTACTGAATAAATCAATCATTGAAATGTATGCCGAGAAAGAGCTTTGTAAAACAGTAAGCAATCATACCAATATTATGAAAAGAAAAGTTTTGTATACCGAGGCTTGGCCCGAAAACGGGTTAAAATATCAATTTGTTATGAAAACTTTAGAGTTTTTGATATTCTGGAGTTTTGGAACGCCGATGGACATAGGCCTTATAGATCGCTCCATGGACTGATCTTTTGAATTTTCTGAATTTGGAAAGAGAAACCCTGGAGTTTCTTGCTGGTCCGGACCAACCGGAACCGTGTACCATTTCCCTACATTAAAATATTTTGATTTTGATCTCTTTTGACATCAACACCAGGTTTTGCGATTTCCAGAATCATCTGCATGGATAACTTGAGTACTTATTTCATTTAACCGGGAACCAATAAATTATATTACATTCTGTTAGGTATGATTTTTATCGTTGACTCTCCGCCTAGAATAATCCACAGGATTATAGAATATCGCAATAGCGTTCAAGTGCTTTCTGATAATGTGATAAGATTGCCCATGACTTTCGAGTGCTTGACTCACTTCCGTTTAGTCAACTTTCCTATTGACAATGGACTGATACAATATCCTGTGTACTTTTACGTTTACAATCTGATAGCTGCCATTGTTGCGTTTATTCATCATCAATATCATCATCTGCCTAACCTTTTCCAACTACGTTGGGGTCGGCTTCCAGTCTAACCGGATGCAGCTGAATAGGTACCAGTATTTTACAAGGAGCGGCTGCATATCTGACCTCCACAACCCAGTTAATACTGGGTAATACGATACCCCTTGGTAAGACTGGTTGTCAGACTATTTGGACCACTGACTACCTGTAACGACTGCCAAAGATGGACACATGACAGCCGGGACTAACAGCTTAACGTGCTTTCCGAGGCATGGAGGAAACTCGGTATGTACATGCACAGACCAACCTAGGCAAGTTATTATTTAGTCACGAGCTCCTCCATTGTTGCGTTTATTATGCTTCGTTTATTGTTGCAGTATCTAAATAGAATGATCTGGAGGTCCAGGCTGTCAGTGCATATCTACTGTCACCTGCACATACTCGTACCCTTTTTGAAAGTCTGTAGAATCTTATTCGTAGATTTCATATAAGACTATAAGTATCTGAAAGTTATTGTGTGTTATGGTTTATTTGTAAGTATCTTTAATATCTTCTTTCTCCTTCCTTCCTTTTACCTTTACTTATCTTCTACCTGTTTTCTCTTTTTTCTTCATTTTACCTTTAGTTATCTTCTTCCTTCTTTCTCTTCTGCCTTCCTTTTTATCTTACTTTTTTATTTGTATAATCCTCTCAATTATAATAAGCACGATGTATTGCTGTTTCTCTTTCCTTCCGGTTTGTTCCCTGATCATGTCGATCCATCTTTTTTGTTCCTCCTTCCTTTTTCTCTTTTAAGTACATATTTGTACTAACTGTGGGATGAAAAACAAATGTTGCATTGTTATTTGTTATTGTCTTCCATAATACGGAAGTATATTTACGAAACTGAACTACGCATATCATCTGTTTTATTTTTACAAACAAAACAACGTTCCTTTGGCATTAAGTATCAAGGTTGATATAGTTTATCATAAATCAGAAGTAAATCGTAAATTCCTGTTTTTTTAATGGATTTAACGAACTTTGCAATGTTGTTTCTCGGGATTCCTTGTTTTTGTTTTATTTCTTAGTAGCAGAAATAAGTTTGTTCCAGAATTTCAATGTTTATGGAGTTTCCCGCTGATGGATGGTTTAAATTATTTTCTAGCGGGTGTTATGTTCTTTATTATAATGTTGTTTTGTTGTGGCGGGGTATTGATGGTGTATATTTATGCAGCGGAAGTAGGTGTTTTAAAAGGAATATTTAAATTGTATTTCTATGAAAGAATAAAGCACGGATGCAGTTGTTCAGCCGTCAAAGATTTTATTTAAATAGGCTCTTCCTGCTCAATAAACTCATATTGAATAATGATTTATGAAATAATTAGTTAGTCTGGCAACAATCTTAATTCCGATATCGATTAATGAGTTTCAATATTAATTGTGATAACATTTCATTAATGAAGTTAATTATACCTAATTCGATCAGGTTTTGTATCAATTATATCACGTTATTGATAAGTATTTAAAATTTATGAGTTGCAATCTTAACATTTACAAACCGATTACTTTGTTAGTACTTTGGCCATCATCTCGATGTCACATCACATTATTTAAAGCATAATCAGCCATTTATATTCCCACTGCTGGGACACACAGCGTGCTCTCTATGATAGGGAATGGACTATAATCCACCACGGACGGGTCGGTAGAAATGTCACATGTTTCGAATTTTTGGTTCTAGGACATGCCGGTTTCCTCACGATGTTTTACTACACCGTTTTGAGAGCAGTGGGGATGAAATTAACGTTTACTATTAAATGAAGGTGGATTAACACGCTATTCTTTTAATAGAACGTTCGAATAAGATACTTAGAGCAGTTATGACGCGGGAGGAAGTTTAAAGGAAGTGTGTCCTCGTCCGTGACCTAATGAAAATAAAATATTGTAGAATAGCTGTCAATAAAGTATGACACGCCCTTGGCACACGATAAAATTGAAACAATGACACTAAAGGCTGGTGCTCCAAGGTAGCCCGCGAAATTCAAATATTCTTACGTTTTTTGCAATTTGCAGGGCAGTGCTAAGTTGTATGCTGATAAACATATCGGTCGCGGCTGTAAGACGTATGTGGTTACAGAATTATAATCATCTAAATCATCAATAGGTACATGAACAGGCTACATGAATTTTTCACTGTCAAAGTCGTTCCTCGACTCTTATGAACTTGGATTATAATTCTAATCAAAATTAAACTCAATTACTCAAACCAATCAAAATTTAACTAATAAAAATTAAAAGTAATCGTTCTATATGGTTCTAAACTTCTAATCCATTCAGTCAGAGTTTATCACCAGATTTTCCTACGCATCGAAAGCTGTCATAATCTCAGAAACACCATATTAAAACCATAAAACAACCACATAGTGTTGTGGTATCAATAAAATTTCGGATGTTTGGAATCAACCCACACAAGCGTATTACCAGTCCAGGATGTTACTATTTGATAAAACGCAACTACGCGCGTGGGATATCGGTTGATTGTTTACGTCCTTTCGCGGCGCCATCTTGGATTTTTGTTGTTTTTATTTTCACGAGTGAGTGAGCGATTTGGATGAATGAACGGGTGAGTCATCGTGGGAATTGTTTTCAGCCAATTGAAGCAATTGAGATGGATATTTTTTGCGTTGTTGCATTTTGACGTGGCATGACTTTAAAACCGGCCACGTGCGTGTCGGATTCGCTCATGAAAGGTTTCGTACTATCAGAGTAGGGCCCTTTAATTTTAATTTTATGTTTAATATTTTTTTTTATAACGGCAACAGAAATACACATTCTGCGAAATTTTCCACTGTCTACCCAGTACGGTTCATGGCATACAATGATACAACACGCTCACAAACAGACGTACGGATGGACAGCGGGTACGAAACCCTAAAATCTGCTTTGGTAATGAAAAGATAGATGTGGCCATGTAGTGTCTCCATTTCTGTTACTTCCATTCCAAGACAGATCGATGGCCCATTTACTTATTCATGAGCCTCTCTTGAAAGAGAAGAAAACAATTAAAACTCCTGGCTTTAGTCGAGCAAATGTTTAATTTGAAAAAACGCGAACTGAAATAGTCCGAGCATTTCTCTTAAAATCCAGGCTTAATAGAAAATGTTTGCATTTCAAGCTCGTTTACGAATGAAAAGAAAAACAAAACGATTCTTTTTTTGTTTCCAAACCAGCGGAATTAATTTGGTCGCTCTGGTCTAGTGAGCAACAATGGAAAATCAATAGCCATGTTTCTTACACAATTTACAAATGGTTTTTCTTCTTTTTGTTTTAATGGTTCCTGTATTACAGCTAATGTCTGTATTATCAAAACCAGACATATTTGTAAAATCGAATTTAACTTCGACTACATGTTGAAGAATCTGAATAATCAGCAGTTGAGCAGAGAAAAACCTATTGGTGTGACCGTCGGAACCGAACACATGCACCTCCGATTTTGATTCATGTGCGTATTGTATAATTATCACCTGGCAAACATCGTGAGGAAACTAAACCAGCATGCATGCCTGAGAGACATTTCTCGATTGCATGTAAAGCTAAGTCAGAGGCACCTCTAGCGCCAGGTAAGACACTAAGCACACGATATTGAAAGAGTGGACGACAATAAATTCCCACTTTAAGATCACAAATACAAAGTTCATCTATTTCCCATAGCATGCAAAACGAGTGGGCGAAAATGCTATCAATACATCATTCCTAAGGTGATTGATTACAATCATCACATCAAAAAGCACGTGCTATCTAATAATATATATACGACCAGACAATCAGTAGAAGTCTAGACTAAAATTCCTCCATCGTATGAATGGTCCTAAGCCACACATTCGTTGTATTGTACGCGCCTAACCTTGCACGAGAAACTTGCCAATCGGATGTTACTATTTTAGTTTAGTAGGTCATTAAACGAACGTGCAGACGGTTCTGGCACGTTTTTGGGGTTGGTAAGTATTATTATGACTGTTGCTACTGGTAGGAGCTGATAGCTCTTGAATGAATATTAGGGACGGGTCAGTAACGTGATAGTGACGTCTGGTTGTTTTACACATTCTTCAATATCATTCTTCAGTTTTGCAATATCTTCCACTTTCGGGTGGATTACAGAAGTAGAAGCTTACTGGCATTGATAATGATGAGCAAAGAAGCAGGGAGTTCTAGAGTTGCCCGAAGAAATATAAGAACTGGTTGAGAAACATTCGGAAAGGCTCCGCAGTCATTTGTGTTATATGTGTACTTATTTTATGAACGAACTAGGCTCGCTGATGAAGTCATAAGATCGTCAAGTGCGTAAGTGTCAGGGCATACAGCATACTCTTCTGCTCAAAGGACAAGACGATGTATTCGGAGTTAATTGAAGAAGCTCCTAAAAAGAAGAAGATTGTTAGTTAGCAGAGCCAGTGGCCAGAACAGCTGATCATGCCCATGTCTGCTGTCTGTTTCAAGCCATGGATTGCAATAATTAATATTAAGCCTAAGCAGTAAGTAAGTGGTAAAGGTATATTGACAGTTGAGAGTACCTGATTGGTGTTCTTCTTAGCTTTGTGTGTTGAGAATTAGGTTGCACGCGCAAGAACTGAGCCCGTATTTAAAATACTTCCGTCGTGTAATCTTTTCAATTAAAATTATGATTTTATGCTAAACTCTTTGGCCATAACTTTCAAGTTAACATGCTAATAGTATGACTAATCCCGGTGAACTTTACAGCGCGTGTAAATTATTTGTCATTAAAACTTATGATAAACATTTCACCATCTTGCGAAATTTTCTGATTTGTTCCTTCACTCATTTCAGTTTTATCAATTGCAAGACTAGGTAAGAATGTAGATGTAGCTATGAATTTGGCACCAACAAGGAGATGCCAACCGATTGAGCCAAACAACTGTCTTCCTGTTCCAAAGATTCGAAAAGGTCACAATGAGAAACGGTCTCCCTTTGGAAAGGTCAGGCCGGTGAAATCACATTTTTGGGAAATTGAAAGTTTGATAAGGTTGAAATTAGGACCAATTTAATTCACTTTATTTAAAGACCCTCGAATAGTATTTAAAATGGAAGAAAATACGAGCTTCAAAACTTCGCAATCAATGGTACTCTCACCAGTGGCGAAGGGTGAAAAAAGAGTCAGGGTAAGCCGAGAAAAAAAATTAGAATGATTTTATTTTTGTCTTGACTTTTTGATGTTTGTTTTGACCTTATTTTCATTATCAGCGACCCCAAAAACCACGAAAACGACACCCATGAAGAAAAAACCGAAATTTTTTGTCGGTGCCATCTTTGATTTTCATTTTGACCTCTTTTTTATCATCAGCGACCCCAAAAACCACGAAAACGACACCCATGAAGAAAAAACTGTAATTTTTCATCGGCGCCATCTTAGATTTTCATTTTGATCTCATTTTCATTATCAGCAACCCCAAAAACCTCGAAAACGACACCCATGAAGAAAAATCCGAAATTTATCGTTGGCGCCATCTTGGATTTTCATTTTGACCTCATTTTCATTATCAGCGACCCCAAAAATCACGAAAACGACACCCATGAAGAAAAAACTGAAATTTTTCATCGGCGCCATCTTGGATTTTCATTTTGAACTCATTTTCATTATCAGCGACCCCAAAAACCACGAAAACGACACCCATGAAGAAAAAACTGAAATTTTTCATCGGCGCCATCTTGGATTTTCATTTTGAACTCATTTTCATTATCAGCGACCCCAAAAACCACGAAAACGACACCCATGAAGAGAAAACCGAAATTTTTCGTCGGCGCCATCTTTGATTTTCATTTTGACCCTTTATTTATTATCAGCGACCCCAAAAACTACGAAAACGACACCCATGAAGAAAAAAAACTGAAATTTTTCATCGGCGCCATCTTAGATTTTCATTATCAGCGACCTCAAATACCACGAAAACAACACCCATGAAGAATCAACCAAAAAATGTCATTTTGGATTTTCATTTTGACCTAATTTTCATTATCAGCGACCCCAAAAATAATGAAATTGGCAACCATGACAAAAAAAAAAACAAAAAAAAAAGAAAAATGCAGAGGTACCATAGTTGAAAAATAAAAGTGAACAACAAAATAAACATCCAAATAAATAACCAAATACGAAATCCACCATTACTATCTCGTTCTTCCCCTATCATACTTTATTTTTCTGCCCCTGTCGTAACTCGATAAAATTCGGTTTACTGCACAAAATAATGTCATTCATCAAGCATGAATGATGTCCGATTCTTTACGAAATTCAACGAGCGATAACGATTTCTTTCCATCTCGCTCACGCGCACGCATTTTCTATTACTTTCTCTATGAATAACTCGGTTTGCTTCGGCTTACCAGAGCCATACTATGGCGGGCTGGCTAGTGACGTCATGACGTTTATTTTGCTTAGAAATTAAGCTGCCAAAAAGCCGATAGCGCCTGCGGGTTATTTTATAGCAAAATGTTATTGAAGGGTAATTTTTTTTTGATTAAATGCGAGTAGGCGTTTGGTGATGCTTGTAAGAAGTAGTGATTGTGCAATTTTTCAATTACGGTAGGTAGAGAGTGGTTGTGTTCTGAACTTCTGAAGGTAAGCCGGTGGGAATGGAGTTGTTAGGAGCCTGCGCCACTGACTCTCACTGTTAATAAAGCTTTCGACAGAATTCATTGAACCGAGAATTTATCCAAAACGAATGCAAAGAACTCGGAAAGCGTAAATTGGCACTGCTTTTATATTTGACATGCGAAATCAAGACCGATTGATTCCCACAAGTCCATTCAATCGTTCCCAAATTAACCGAAAAGAGTAAAAAAAGGACAATGGGTTGCAGCAATTTGTGTGTCGATGATAAACGCAGCGTATTTAAAAGGAAATAAAATGAACTGGCGCCCCCTTTATGTTTGGTCTCACGCGACCGGATCACCAGACAGACACAGAACGCATTCCAAAATGAAAACACGGTGTTCCCGTTTGTAGGAAATGTGAGTTGAATGTTTTCCAATTGAATACACAGTGTTACCTTTCGTAGTAAACTTGTCTGTTCGGAGATTCTGTTTGAACTTCGAAGTATTTGCTCTTGTAAATTGAATAAAAGCAGTAGGTAGTACTTGCTAGTTCCTTTGAGTAGAGCTTAGCAATTCAAATGTACTGGGAGTTGTTGGGTTAGGTAGGAGATTAAATCAATTATCGTGTGATTCTGGATATTCACAATCCTATTTGAACCTTAACACCCAGATTACGCTGCTTTTAGAGCATTAAAGGTATCCTTTAAATCCTGCTGGCTGTTTCTTGCTGTGTTTATGATTACGTGTGTTATTTGTCTACAGACTTAGGGCCGAAGAGAGTCTTACGAGATGTTTTAACCCTCCCTTTCTGTTACGTCCGTTTCCTTATTTCTTTCAAAATCGTCTATTTTTCCGTAGACAAAAAGTGTGTGTGGCTTATGCGTTCTTTACTCTTTTAAGTAAACTAATTATTAATATTGTAAGGTATGACTTGTTTTATCCGAAATAAATAATTCAGCTTGTTCCCGTTTTCCGTATTTTCGTGTTTGTAACCTTCACCTACAATCCAATTCCGTATTTCACACACTCAACTGCTCTTAATTTAAACTAAACCTTCAAATAAACAACTAAAAAGTTCCTGCTACATTCATTCACAAGTTTCGACACCGAAAAAAAAAAGAAAACAAACACATACGCCGCACTCGAAATAAACACAGTGCAACTCATCGTAACGCAAAGGTCACGCACTGTTCAGCCTCCCGCCAAAAGAGCAAAAAGGCGCGACCGGTAATGGTCGCGTTCAGAGTCATCTGCTCGACGCTCGCTGTTTCCGCCGCGGCCATGTTGGATTTATGGTGGCTGAAACTGTTAACATCCGAGTAGCCCTTGTGAGTTTTGATGATTGAATTTATTGTTAGTCATTGAAAATAAACCAAAAGTAGATGGTTGGTCGTATTGACAGGAGGAGTAAAAGGCGACTAACAAAAGTAGTAGTAGGTATATATAAGGAAGATGTGAGTGAGCGGCAACGCCGGGAGGGGCTCAGGGGACGCCCAAGATTCTTAGAAGGATATACACTGATTTTGTTGGTGAGGGTCTTCACAAGGGTCAGGACGAGGCGAACGAAGCGTGTATATCGTAGCGTTGATCTGCAATCAGAAAACTTTAATGCTGGTTTTGGGAATCACCTTCGTTTGCCGCCTTAATTAACAGATACACCAAATGGTAGTTATTTAACAGTAGCTTAATAACCCTCGTTAAAAATGTTACTCAAAAAGATCAAACACAGCTGTCAGTTTCCGTTGCAGTTATCAAAATTAATGACATGTTCCTTGTAATAAAATAAATGATCAACTTTTTATCCACACTAAATAAGTTGTTATTTTTGAAGAGTTAGTCATCGGCACATTGGTGCCTAATGACCCAGAGACTAAAAAGGCTGAATGCACAGTTTCCCGCCAAAAGAATAAAAAGATGACCGGTAATGGATGCGTTCAGCGTCATCTGTTCGGCGCTATGAACGCATACGTCCGGTTCCGTTGCAGCCATATTGAGTTTATGGTATCTATATATCTATATCATGATCGTTATCCTGAATCACGTCATCAGAATGGAGGGGTAACCACTTTATAGTCAGTTTTGGAACTGATTGCATTGAAAGCCATCTAGCCATTTGGGAGCAAGCGTCATAAGCGTGATAAAAATATTAATGCTGCTCACCATTAACACCATTTGCGCCTTCAATCTAAAAAAAAATCGATTCAAACATCAATTTCATTCGTTAGTTTTGATCGAATCATCATTATCTGCCTAGCTTTACTCCAACAAAGTCAGTCTAACTGAATGCAGCTGTATACCTGTATTTAATATTGACTGACTGCCTGTCTGACCTCCACAACCCAGTTAGTAAGACTGGTTGTCAGACTTTCGGGCCCCTAACTACCTGTAACGACTATCGAAGATCTACAAATGACAGTCGAGACCAACAGCCAACGGCTTAACCTAAAGGTCGATCCGAGCGACTATTTTTTTGCCACGAGCTCCTCAACTGCTAGTATCTAAATAAATCGATTCAAACATCGATTTCGTTAACTATGTGAACTGAATCGCGTGTTGGATGTTCGCGAGACGATTCTCTGTTCGAATATTAAGTATAGAGCTCTAATTAGAATCGTTTCGCCGACAATAGGTATGTTGCATGATTGTTCTGAGAACAACGAAGATATGTTTATTTTTTCATACTTCATGCACGTCTTTGTGTTTTTCGGTGAGTATGTACTTATGTAGTTGTTGGAATTTTTGTTAAGGATTGTGTCTGTGTGTAGAGTTAAGTGGGAGTAGGGGCGTTTTGCTCTCACGAAAATTTCTGTCTCTGCAAAACTCAAGTCTTCGGTATTTATCTTTTTCCTGCCCTATTCCAAGTTGTTTGTTAGCTATCTTCTCGATATTCACTACTAACATGATTGAACCATTTTCACCTGTCTTTCAAATTCTAACGGTTAAGTACCATTACACCTATATTAGACAGGTATCACTATGCATTATGTATGACATTTCAGTTTAATTCATACTGCAATAATGTGCAGTGCTCGGTAATTTATCGCTGACAAACGCTTACTGTGTGAGTAATAGTCTTGCAAAATCAATTCTCTTTCAAGATGATACAATTGACCTACAAAACATTGCATGCTAATCAGCAAAATTCATTGACGATGAGATTTCCAATAAGAGCGTTACCCTTTGTTTAGATGCTTAAAAAGTGACTAAGAGAAAATGACAAGACAATGGACACCAATACAAAGAAAGATCCACCTGTAGTCAGCAACGACGATTTAGATGGTGAAGTTCGCATACCACTGAGAATTATTTCTTGTAACATGTATTTGGCCAATAAGCCCATTTTCAATATTCTTCGTTGAAAGCAAGAAAACAGACTAATATACTAGATTTGCAGCACTCAGGGGTCAAGGATAAGCTCAATCAGACTAAAGACAACAAATTTAATAATGCATCACAGCCCGGCAATCACTCTGCTATGCATGCAATATGGCAACCCATCCAAGGTATAAGCAGCCTTTGTTACAAATGCACTTGCATCAACACCACACAAGGTTCTTGCGCAAGAATACTGTCTAATTAAATACACTTGCATTTTCTTGCGCATATTATCATTTTCGAGCATCCTAAGGCTTCTGATTAGGTATTTGGCCTTATCTTTGAAGTGACTTAAAAACCTAGCCATTCTACTTGTCGTTTAGCAGAAGCGTTTGGATCTTATTCTTCAACTTAAAAGTATTTTCACAGAGTTCATTTACGATTTAGCACCCGCATCTTCTACGCGCATTGATTGTACCGGATGCTGATTTTTATGGAGTGTATAAAGCGCTGTCCTAGAAAAAGCCTCTTAAGTGCAAAATTGCAAAAAAAATGTTTTATAGACAAGTTTATACTAGCCAGGGCATTGCAGTAGGATCCCATCCCATTACTATTGCAATCCGTATCTTCATGCAAAGTAAACGCATCTCTAAGTGGTATACAAGGACTTTTGGTACCTATATCTATTTGAAATTCCGGTCGTATACTATTGATTGACCATACATCATTAAATTAGCAAATATCATCATGTTCATTAACTATTATTATATGTGTGCTGGTAAACGCATGAACCGCATGGAGGTTGCGTGATCGTTGCGCTTGTTAGTCTTGATTCTGCAATACTTGGGCATTATCTGTAATTTTGTACAAAATGTCCATACCATGTCTAACGACGCAAAATGATTCAATTGACAATTGCGAATCTGGTCTTTTCATACATTTTTCCCTTTCGCAAATTGAGATACAGAAAAATACATTTTAAGAATTCCAGCGCTTGCGAACAAATTCAAAATGAGTACCTAATATAAAACTTGAAAACGACAGTGATAAATGTTCTTTCCATCCAAGCTTAATAATTCTAAATATGAGAGGCTCAGTGACATATTTCATCTTACTCAAGTTTCATAACAAGACGTAAAATTTTCTCTAATCTTTACTCAAAATGTTGGTTGTTTAAACAAAGATGATTTTCTAAGACAACGCTGAATAACGAATCAAAGGCTACTTGTTAATTAAGCAGACTCTCGAGGCGATGAGTGTACGCCTGTTATCTTTGTTAAAATTCTCGCCTGGATTTTATGAAATCTGAACTTTATCCAGTATTATATAGAATTTCGTTTTGTTTGATGAATTTTCGTTTTGGAAAATATTAGGTACATAAAATTTCCTTTCTTGCAATATTAGTGTTGGATAAGCTTCATATCACTCAGCAGCTTACCAAATTGAGTATTTGTAGTCATCATCGTCGGCTTCCAGTCTAACCGGATGCAGCTTAATACCAGTATTTTACATGGAGCGACTGCCTGCCGTACGTCGACAACCCAGTTAGTACGGAGTAATACGATACCCCTAGGTAAGACTGGTTGTCAGACTTTTTGGGCCACTGACTACCTTTACGACTGTCAAAGATCTACAAAATGACAGCCGGGACCAACGGCTTAATGTGCTTTCCGAGGTACGAAGAAAACTTGGTACGTAATGGCCGGTCACCCATCCACAGGCCAACCTAGGCAAGCACGGCTTAACCTAAAGATCGACCCGAGCGGCTGTTATTTTTATTCAATGCTTCAAATACCATAATGTGTATTTGAAGATTGGAATAGCTACACGCCAACCATTCTCTTCCAAAATTAAAATACAATAATCCAACAAGACTTACGGACCGGAAAAAGTTTAACATCAAACTTAATTAAGAAAGGCAGGTGTCGAAAGTCAATACAAGAGTGTAAACGGAGGGTCCGTTTACTTACGTTAATCACGACCGTTTTAGGAGAGAATTTCTTTTAAAATTTGCTCTGTACATATTATATTGATATCTCGTTAAATCAAATTAAGATGTCATGTCATGTTTTGCGTTGCATTAATTCACCAGCTTTATTTGATTGTTTCATAAATGCTCGCAGATAAACAAAAACTGGTCTTTTGAGAATCATCCACGTTCTCTTGCCCTCATCCCAATTCATTTGGGGTCGGCGGCATGTATTCTTCCATGCTCCTCTAGTACTCGTCATCCAATCAGACACCATATAGACTGACAGACTGTATAGGATGATATGGCAAGAAAAGATCTTGCCATATCGGATGATATAGCAAGTCCATCCCTAGTATTTTTGGTCTTTTGAGAACAGTGGTCCTAGTTCCCAAAAAGAAAACAAAATACGATATAAATTAATCAATTATTCAAGCGTGACGAATGAGAATTGACTAATGCAGCTTAATAGTGTTTGTGTCCAATTTATTCTGTTACCGTAAGAGTAATTTCTATGCCCCCAGAGCGAGCATATTCCGAATGATTTCTCCAGAGGATCCAAAAAGCTAGGGGCAAGCGGCTGTGAAATTTATCTTTGTGATTTATTTAGCGATTGTGTTCAATATTTCTGTCGCTTTAAGCGCTGTTGGAGATTAAAAGGAATTTTATGCTGGTATTTTTGGAGCCTGGATGAGTTTTAACAAATTGTTAGAATGATAATGAATTGCGAAGAGCAGTGTCTTTCTACTTATGGATTTTTTGCTGTTTTCTAAATCTTACTTTCTTTTCTGTTACAGGTATGTACAAATTCACTTGAACACTCAAGAACAAGAGTTTTCCTCAGGTAATAAAATAACTAACTCTAATGAGTAAGAATTTAACATCAATTTTGTCTAAGGCATACCTAAGATCTCTGAGCCTTTTCATCAAGCGAAAGTTTTTTAAACACTGAAACTTGTCATGTCCTGTGGAGCTAGACAAGACGAAATATCACTACTTAAACTCATTCGTTTTTTTTTCAGCGACTTTTGACAGGATTGACAAGCATAGGTCTGTTTCATATTTTTTTTGCGATAATTATGACAGGAATCAAAAATTTAAAAAAACTTAGTCCCGGCTCCAGCCACGTAGCTTTTTATAAATCTTCAACCTATTTCAAACAAACCATCAACTTCCTCCTTTATAATTTCATGATTCAACTATCGCTGTTTGAACACAAGCTTCAAAGTTAAACGGCGTATAGCCAGCTAACTGTGTCATGTATTGTCGATACCAGGTTGAACCTCCACGTGTAAGTTACCCGACGAACTTTGTTATGTTGTTATACCTGTCTTGTCTGGAACGTGGGAGATGTAGCAGCCAAGTTCGGTGTGAAGTTTATGCGGAGCTTCATATTACGGGGTTATTATATTTGAATTAGAGACAAGCTCGTGGCTATATAATAACAGCCGCTCAGGTTGTTCGGGCGTACATTCGCAATTTAGTTATAACAAGGAAAATACCTGGTTACCTGATTAAGGCTGCGGGAATTGCTTGATGCGAGTCGCACAAGACCGGTTGATGTGGCGACACTTGGGGTAGGCCTATGTCCAGCAGTTGTTGTCTTGAAATGATGATGACTAAGGAAATTATGGCAATGGGTTTATTTTATTGATAGGCCTTCTAAAACTACCAACAATTAGTTTAAAAACATACTTTTGTATCATTATGTTTAACTAACGGATGGACAATTTCTAGCAGAATCTCTGACAGAAAGTCTGTAGCAAGTTGTAGTTAATGTATCAACAGCCACTATTACTGTTTATCCAATACCTACTTACACCCGTCATACCTTTACTGAAACTCAACAAATCACTAACATTCGACCTACTTTACGTCTGTCTAACGTAATTTCAAATCACTACTCCCTATTCTATTAACACTGTTACTGCCAAGTCTTGTGTTGTCGACAACATAAACTGATTTACGCCGTGCTGTGTGAATATTACGCTCAAATTTGGCGTCTATGGATACAGAGTTGTGTACTCCCCTTTATTCATTAACGTCTTGTTAGTTGTTAACGTTGCTGTTATAGTTTATGACATTATGTTGGCCTGTGTGTGGCGTATGAAGATTGGTTGAAGCCCTTTGTGAAGTGCTAGCTCTTTGATCATCATAATTGATATGATTCAAAGTTTTAGTGTGAAACCTTTGTCTTGATCAAGTGTCATCAATATTGCTTTTGTTAACGGAATGCGGTGTTTCGTATTGTGTTACTATCACGACTGTTTCTAAGATGATTTACGTTCAAAGTTTTAGAATAGACTTATATTCTGTAGGTTTGACTGCTCATAATGAAGCCATTATAACTTGTCCTTGATCAAAAAAATAATTCAAGGAAAATTTTACCAAAGCCGTAAAATGTCTTCTAATTTCCTTTCTCCTGCCGTTTTCAGTTTGCTACCCTGAGACTGTTTGTTAAATTAACTGTCTAACGACTTAAACCTCTCTTTAACCTATTTTCAAAGCTTTCTTTTTCCTTTGACTCATTAAACTCTCGTTATTACAGCCAACCTTTTGTTTAACAGTAACGTTATTAGGTTTGTTACATAAATGTCATATTTTCTTTTGTACCTTGTAATAATTTCTCTGAAACCCCAAATTGCTTCGGGGTTCGGTGTTACCACGGATTAGGGAGTTACGTTCAGAAGGATCATCAAATAAATATCGTTAAATGTTTATCACAATTACTCTGCGTGAACAATTTCATTTTGTAATATTTATCTATCAGATAATAATAGATATTAAAATCGCGTGAATGACTAATTATCAAGACTTAGTGAGATATTATCTGATTAAGACTAGATAATTAGCCATTCAGTACCTATGTACTCTCTCAGCAAGTCGTAAATACATACTTGCATACATAATAATTACATACGTACATAATAATTACTCCTAAGAGGACATAGTGTTTTTATCCTGTGGCTATATTTGTACTATGCGCACACGATGATCATGATCATCGTGTGCGCATAGTACAAATATAGCCGAGCTGCAGCTCGTACTAGGCTCGATCGCTGATTTCATAGTACCTTCTATTTGTTATGTATATGATATATTGATTATTCCATCTCTTTCTACCGTTCTTAGGTTCTCTCCTCCTGAATTCTCGGAAAGTCGTTCAGTGAGAAAGTTGAAGCCTTTAGATCAAGCGACAAAACCTATGTGTGTGAGTGAACACCGGTTCACAAACCTACGAAGCCACGTCTACTCTTATGCATTTTATCATCTATTGTTGCACCTTGTCCTTCTGCAAGAATCTTCTCTTGGTTGTTTCTTTATACTGTGCTAAACTCTTGTAATTCGTCAGAGTTTCCTCAGGTACAACAATATTGTGCTTGGATATTATTTTACATATAAATACCTATGTTGTTGTAATCATCAAGCTTAACTTAATCCTTTGTTGTAGGTATTCTGACAGGTGTTTACGATAAAAATAAAAGAGCTTGTTGTTATTTAAATAAATTCCTGTTTATGTACGTAAATAGTTCTATCTTTATGTAAGATTCAATTTCCGTTCCACTCAATGTCTAGCCTCAGAACTTTAAATTGGAAGATAGCTTTAGCTTGAGATTCTTCAAAAAGCCGGATTTCTACAGGCCTCATCTGCCCAGTCTTTTATCAAGTATTTTGGGGTTGCCTCCTAGACTAACCGAATGCATCTGTATACCAGTATTTTACATTGAGCAACCTCCTATGTGATCTCCACAACTCAGTTAACACGGATAACCCTTGTCTAGTCTAACAGTGACAACCAATCTTACGATTGACAGTCGAGCAACCAATCTTACGATTGTTTGTTCGACTTTCTGGAACACTGACTACCTAGCAACGACTGTCGAAGATATACATACAACACAGCCGGGACCAACGGTTTGACGTGCGTTCCGAGGCACGGAGGAAACTCGGTACCTATGTAATGGATGGTCAGTTGGTCACCCACCCACAGACCAACCTAGGCAAGCGTGGCTTCTCCTGAAGATCGACCCAAGCGACTGTTATTATTTAGCCACGAGTTCTTCGTGTTCTTCGTTTCTACAGTATCAGCTGGAAACTAGGTTAGTAGTACACACTTCAAACCACGTAGACTGTCTCAAACTTAGCAATTGCAATATCGCGACACAATCCAACTGTCTCTTTTCTCTGACACTAGTGACACTTATTAACACTACAAGATAAGCTCTCGACACTCCGTTTATCATTCTGACTTCGGCACGGAAATTCGTGATTGTTGAATACCCCATTATACTCCCATAAAGCTATTATGGTGACGTAATGTTGGTACTAGTTTGCTCGGAATGTTGGGGATGTAACTGCTGTATGTAATATCTTTATTAAAGTTATTGTTGGTCGGGGATGTAGGAGAATGCAGGGTTTTTGACCCGCGGCTGTTTTTGCTGGTAGAGTTACGAAAGCAGAAGAAAATTATGCATAAAGGTGATCTGAGTTTTATAAAAGTTCTCTTAAGTTCCTCATGTGCTTGTAAACTTCCTCGTGAAAGAGCCCAACTAGCTTGGTTTATTTGTTCTTGTCAAAGAATATTATTGCTACTGTCCCACTATTCATGGGCGGACGTAAAATATTACTGCTACTGTCCCACTATTAATGGGCTGACGTAAAATATTATTGCTACTGTCCCACTATTAATGGGCTGCACAAAGACTTCCCTCCATTTCTTCCATCAGTCACAAATGTCACGATTCTACGCAATTTCTTTACAAGGAAGACATCTAGGTCGTCGCTCCATCTTCATCGTCATCTGCTGCGGCCTCGTATCACTGTTTTTGGGCACTAATCAACAAGCATCAATGAGCGCAAAGTTAGCGTATAAAAACATGCCACTACTTACGTTATTAAATCTCCTTAGATAGTTAAACTTATCCACTTGAGTAGGATCATTGTGGAGCTCATTTTCCCTAGCTTACCTACAAGCTGCATCGTACTCTCTTTTCCCATTTTTACTGCTATTGAGTTCCTTATCACACAAACGGAATTTTTAGCTTTAGGGCATATCCTAAAGCTAAAACTTTCTTTCTATAAATAAAGATTCCCATAAAAATAAAGGAAAACCTATAAATCCTGTACCCAGTCAATCACTAAAATAAACAAAAGAAATCTCATCCCAATTTCCTCACCAACTTGTCTCGATGTGTCTTTACGACCACTATTACCAGTTAAGTGGGTTAGACACAATAGACAGTGTTTCTTGGTTGTCAATCCACCGAAATTGTTCCAAGTAATTACTTTCACTTCCCAGATTACGCTCTGTTTTGTAACAAATACTGCCGGATTGGTGTCGAAACTAATTTGTGACTTACGGCTATGTAGATCTTGGATTGAAAAGGTGAGGAAAACATTTGTGAACAGGTTTATTCCAATTCCATGATGGGATCGAAATTGGCCGCTACGAAATGCTTCTCCTCTGCTGTTCCTTGGTCTAGTGGTCGCTCGCGCGTCTGTAAAAATGGGGTCTTGGGTAAGATTCCTAGTTCGGTCAGAGTGTTTTTTGGAATTTCTCAGAAAGAGGCCTGGTTTGTGAGGGGGTAATAGAGTCGCTCCCTTTTGCATGGGACTTTAAAGCAAATGGCGAAATTAGATACACAGGGGATTACAGGCGTAATGTTATGAAATATCTTCTTCTGTTGGGCATAGGCTAGGCTTCTCCCAATGATCGCCACAACTACCGGACCTGCGCTGCTCTCATCCGATTCCTGCAACCTTCACTGGGGCGTCGCCGCGCGCCGGTCCAACCAAAATGGTTTGCCAAGCTATGTTGGCAAGTAGGTTAGGTTTCGCTGCATTAGGATTTTAGGAAACGTGGTCTACTTAATCTGGATGCCATTTACTTTGTATAAAAATTCCATCTTGTTTTTTTATAAAATGAATACGAAAACAGGGTCATCCCATTGTTCACAGGCCAACGGGAAATCCTAAAAACCAACTAGAATTGAGGAAAACATATTTCAAAATGATAATTTTTTAGTAACGTAGTATTGTCCAATGTATGTTACAAAATACCCGGAAATTTTACATGCAGCTATTGTAGCGTTATAAAGCAGTCATTTTACGCTGTATCAATATCAGTAATTTAATCGCTGAATTGAACGCCTCCCCATTGAAGCTTTATGCCAGCCTTTTCAATATCACACAGGTATGCCCGTGGAATTCGCTGCCAGTACAACCTACCTACCGCAGTCAGCTGAATTATTTTTTAATTTTCTTTAATGCTCGTCTCTATTGTATTGTATTGTTTTGCTCCATCTCTGGTTTTATTTATCTTTTTATTTGTGGTTTTTATTCTTCGTCCAGAAATTTCTGCTGTAGTTTTTATTTTCTTGGTATTTTATGTCAATGAATTACGATGTCTAACAAATGAAGACTGCATTTGCAACGTTTACTAAGAAATCGGGTATTTGTTCTTAAAACCTTACTTTCCTCTTTTAATCGGTTCCTAATGTTCCTATAACACATCTTCAATACAACAATCGGATTCATAAGTTCTTTGTCGAAATCGTATAAAGAACTTACAAAACCGTATGAAACTGATATTCTAGCTTCCCCAAGTATTAGAAAAATAACTTTCTATTTTATTATTCTCCCTACAGTTGGAAAATACCAACACATTTATGGAATCTTACCTGCGGAAAGCTTTGTATTTCGACCTCCCGTTCCTTTGCCCGTGTAAAATAACTTTAGCTTCTCACAGACTTTTTCCACTTAACATTTTAATTTTCGCAACACGTGTATGTTGTTTGAATAAATATTTTGTTTTTGACATTCTTAATCTTTTTTTTATAACCAATTCAAGTAAAACTTACTTGAATTGGTTATAAAAAAAAGATTTACCGGTTGACTCGCGTTTTCTTTCATCGTTACAGTTTTAGGTCTTCTTTAATTATTAATTTACTTTGATTTGATTTTGAATAAAAATAATTAAGATGTCTGATCTTAGAGGGCGTTTTCCTCCTCCTACGCGATTGTTTCCATACTAACATCGCTATTTGCCGTCTAGACGTTCATCGTTCTTGACATCCATCGTTTGTATTTATAATTTTCCCTTACTCTAATTTTATGAACCACCTTATTCCTCAAAGCTTTGATCCAAGTATCTAGAATTTAAATGCGTATGCAGTGTATGCACATTGCATTGCTAGGAGCACATTATTTTCTATGATTAATAAAACTATAAACATCATCGACAGCCAGCGTTGTCTACTAGAGATATAGAGAAAGGTTGAAGGTCAAATATATCAAGCATTAGAAATATTAGAATCTTCATCGAACAATTTGTCTTCAAAATGAAAGCCCATCAATTAGTATTATCAACATTAACGTCTTCATTAAAATGAGGTAATACCAAAAAAGAGTTTTAATAAACCCTTTTATTCTTAATTTGACGTCGGCATGTCAAGTTAACTAAAATTTATTGCGAGGAAGGCTCATTAAGAAGTTATGGCTGCAGTAGTAAATCAAAACGTTACTGTCGCGAGGTGAGATGATAAGGAGTTCTGTGCAGAAAAACCAGCTTGTGACGCAACGAACAACTTAGAAAAAATGCTAGGAGGTATCTTACTACAAAAATGTGAAACATTCAGACCCGTATTGGTAGAACAATCTTAACATACCACCAGCGATTAGAGTTAGACTTTCAGAACAAGGCTCCCTATCAGGTCTTCAATTTTATCTGTTGACCAAACGACAGCCAATTATCTCTGTTGACATAAGATTTTACTGTAGATCCGATCAATAATACTTAATTACAGAAATCTTAAATAGAACCACCACGTTCAAAATTGCTTATCGTCAGCGTCTGTGAAAGGTAGGAATTTGAAATCCTTCTGTAGATTGTGGCCCTTCTCCACCAATACTCTTCGTGGTGAAACGTAATGGAATCTTATGTCACCATTTAAGAGTGTAATTGAAGTAATAGTCGCTTGAAGTGACCGTAAAAGTGTCGTTTCGGGCTGATTGCAGTGCATTCTGTTCTTTTATTAAAGTTTCACTTTGTCTCTTATGACGATTTTCTTGTACCTACATTATATTGATCTTATAGACCTGTTTTTTTTTTTAAGTTCTTTCCACTGAAATCCTGATGATCCTGGAATAAAACTGTTGGTTTCTGAAGACTTATTATGTAGTTGTAGACTTGTGTTTTAAAGTAGTCCAAATCTTAATACCTATACCATTTTCAGCCCAGTCTAACAGTGTTTTCACAAGTTTGACATTAAAGTCGGCTAAACAGTAATAGCTAGCGAAGTTTTAAGTCTTTCATATCGCAGCATCAGTCATAAGCCATCAGGAATGCGACTTAATGCCAATAGCCGGTTTGATCAGTCGCTGATACCAAAAATGTTATAATAAAAAACTGAATTCTTAATGCCTTGCATTTAAAAAGCAGTCGCAGTTTTTGTACAGAAATATTATCCATATGATAATGTGTATAGCTCTAGTCACGGAGTTACGAGTGTTACGACAATAATTAGAAGTTACGGAGATTTCATTTTTTTTTTGATTCCCATAAACAAAAATAATCCTTGATTTAAAATAAATAAAGGAGGCACCAGTCATTCCTACCCAGGTCATCGGAAGCCTATTCTATTTGTTGTCAAATTTCAATTTTAGTTCAGTAAATGATTTAAAGAAATACTTTTCGTCAAGTTGCTTCACGTTCGCAAAATGCTACAAAGATCGAAGTTATTTCTAAGATAAGTAGCAAGCTTATGATGCATTTCAAATTATGTCTCACTAAGCTCGAATCAGGAGACTCCCTCTTACCAAGATGCAGGAATACATTGTTTAATGCATCATCGTAAATCGTCCCATCTAAACGAACTCCAACTTGATACATTCGTCCGTTGTCAAAGACAATCAAATTGTTAGCCAGATCGTGTACAAAACGACCGCATTAGAAACCATTTCTAAACCGCAAAACGACTAACTAATTTCAAAACTTCGTACAAAGATGATAACTTTATACAATGAACTAGTAAACCTACTTACCTAATTGATCGTTGATTTTACAAAGCCGTTGTATTGAGTCGAATACAGACTAAAGCAGTTTCATCTAATGTAATGTAACGTTCCTGTGAACGCTGAACTCACTTTTCAAAGTAATATGAGAATTACTTCGAAATCGGAGCATTCACAAAAACATTCCTTTCTATTTTGTGTTTACTCTTCGTTGAAAGATCGAATGTGTAGGTCAGGGTGTGGTCGTTTGGCCGGTAACATATCAGAAAAATTCGCTCGTTTGTTTGCGAAATCGAGTTGTAACAAAGCGTTGAGACTCAGAATCATTGTTCGATTCGTGAAAGGGTGATGTGATACATTACAGGGGCTCGATGTTTTGTTACACATAAATGCTTTAGCTAGTCTATACTCACCTTTAGCCAATGATATTACTATCCTCTTGACCGCAGACTGCGATATGGGCGTATCAATTTTAATTAATGCTGATCTGAATATTTGTGGCGTAGGATTTGTTATGAGTGTTTTGTTTTCGAAACCAAACCCCTGTTTACAAGTTCTTCCCGTAATTTTCCTGTGATATCATCATTATTTTAGTGAAGAAGTTTTTTAATAAAAACTCGTGCTGTTTTGTATCCAAAGAGCACTTTTTGACAAGAAGTGGTCAGTCGATTGCCTCCCGTTGTGAATGCTGACAGTGAAGCTTGAAGAACAACGTGAAGTTATGCTTCATCAATGTCTGCTATTGTTCTCCTTATACTTCTGTTACCCCCTTATATGGACAGCACATTCGTCAGGTCTATCAATGACTACAGTAAACGCTACACCAACAGGATTCTCATCCATCATCATTTTATCGTTTACAACATTAAAAGCCTGCCAATTATCTTTAAATCATGTACCAGAACTGGTATCATCAAGTTGTTGACCGCCTGTATCTATTCCTGTCGCAGTTGCATCGATTGCCAACCACCCATCAGACATACCTTGCAATACCAGTTTCCTTGCAAGTCTAACTGTGCCATCTTTACCGCTACTACCACAAACCAATATGGGTTTTATTACTTACAATTTACGACAACAATTTGCGTACAACCGTATTGGCTATAAAATTCGCGGTCTACACAAAAGTAATTGAGTTTATGTTTTATTGAATCGGTCGGTTTCTTTTTTTCGATTTAAAATACACTATTGTGTCTCTGATCCTTTGAAGGTTTTAATAGAAAGTAGGACATTTATTCCATTGTAAAAAATATATTATACCTGAGTCAGTCTTGCATGCTTCACGAATGTTTCTACTAAGCTTGAGCTTAGCTAGGCTCATCTGCCCATAATGCGGCCCCGTCTCATACTTCAGGGATTGCGGACATGATGCTTTCTTACTACGTATCTTCAAATATTCCAGAATTTATACACAAGAAAAAGGATTTGGTCTTCCACAATAGTACTTTCTCAACAATGTAATTCCTTCTCTACTATTTATCTTTTTCCCTCTCATGCTTTAAGAAGACAACACAATATTGTACCTGTTGGCAGGTTTACGCGAGTTTCATAGCTGGCACGATTACATACGTTTTATGTCTACATGAGAGTTTTATTGTTTTTGTCTTGTAAAAGGGGTTTACTGCTCAATATTATTTTTATATTCATGCTGTTTCCCTTTATGTTCAAAGACAGAAAAAATGTTTTTTTTTGGGACAGGGAATACTTTCTACAAAACGTTTTATTTGGATAAAGTAAATTATAAATGGAGATCCTACCACTTGAAGTGACTCAAAATTTTCGGTCATTCATTTGACTTTTATGCGTTTTGTCCCAATTAACCTGCTCTATTACAGTGTCGATTGATTTTGGTGGAAGTTGATAAAATTACAGTGCTTCGAGCCAAGTGATTTTAATATCAAATTCCAAACAATCAGATTCTAATCCCGGATCTTCTTTAGTATAATTTCTCTATATCGCATTTGTAAAACCGCCTAACCCTTTTATCGTACTTAAACCGTATAAATTAACAATAATTCTTCTCGATACCGTCTTATTTGCATACCGTTAAGAAATTATCATACGATTAGTTCGGTCCATGTTCGTTCCGTGTTCGGTTTTATCCACCGATTTCAATCACGTTACCGGTACCTTTAGTTTATTGGGATCTTTAGTTACATAATTAAAGAGGTTTGTTTGTTTTAAATAATGGATGTGTTTTTCGATTCAAAGTTTTAGAACTTTAGAATTTTCAAGTGTTTCGTGTTTATTTTTTATGTATTATTTGGTCTGGTATTCAGCTGCATTCAGTATGACTGGAAGCCGACACCAACAAAGGTAGGAAAAGGCTTGGCAGATGATAATGATCCTATGCACATCTTTTACAAGTTTTCCAGAACCGATTGAGCTAAAATTTTGTATATGTCCGGCGTCACATTGTAAAAACCGTTAGATTGTAAAATAACTAGAGAGATTGTAAACTCTCGAAAGATTGTCAAACGAACATACTGCTTACAATATTACGCATGATTTTTCGGTGGATTATAATCTAACGAAGTGAAACTGTAATATTGTGAAATGCATGCGATGGAAGTCAACTTATTTCTGTCTGCAGGGTTTAAAGCAACCTACTAACTTAACGTGGGGATGCCCCAAGTCCCGATTATGGGGGGCAGAGATACTTCCGTCGCATGTATTTCACAATTTTACGGTTTCACTTCGGTAGATTACAATCTACCAAAAAATACTGCGTTATATTGTAAGCAGTATGTTCAGCTGACAATATTTCGAGAGTTTACAATCTCGCTAGACAGATTACAATCTATACGTTGAATTTCGATGACAATGTATGGTGGTTAGCTTAGTAGCGAGATTCTAAATCGAATGGTGGACTCCGAAAGCTGACAGACTAGTTTTTTTTATGTACCCCTGTAATATGGGTATATGAGTACTTGAGTAGAGAAGGACCAAAGAAACAATGGATGGACGGACTATGTTAAAAATGATATGGGAAGAAAGGAAATGTCTGATGAGATGACGAAAAATACAGATGTTTGGAGGAAGAAGACATGCTGCGCCGACCTCAAATGAATTGGAATAAGGACAAGAGAATGATGATGATATAAAAATGAATGATGATGGTATAAATTAAAACGATATGCGGAGAAAATGACGTCACACCAATATTTAAAATCTGCCTAGCAGCAATCTACAATTGAATACTTACATTTTATAGTCACGTGGAAACGTGAAGATGAGACTAAGGCGCGGGTCAAACACGAGTGGCGTATGGGGGTAGCACCACTTCTTTGATATTTCATACAAAATGTATAGAAGAGGTGTGGTGCGCCACCGCCATACGCCATACGCCACTCGTGTTTGACCCGTGCCTAACTAACCATCTGCAAATAATGAATAGGTGCAAGTAACAGTAATCAGATTCACGGGTTAGTACAAAATTCTTCACTCATTAGTGAAATGCTTGTCACGAAAAATTCTCAAGCTCTCGTTAATATTAACAGCTCAATTAAGGCGCTGAGTCATCCTTACAATTTCTTCGAGATAATTAAATGACTATTCAATTTTATTTTTGCTTTGGTTTTCGTAAAGCAAAAATAAAATTGTTTCGCGTCGTTTTCGTTCATACTACGTTCTGATGAGATGGAAAAAAAACATGCGGGGCGGGACTGCCGATAGAAGTGAGCGTGAGTTTCTTAATTTGTATTTACTCAAAAAGTGCTCAATGCGTCTAAAGAAGTTTTCACTTTTAAAAAAAAGTTCTTAATTATAACATACTAACTTGGGGCCGTGACTTCCGCCGCGGGAGGCGCACCGACGCCGAACATGGATGGGTTTTAGTCAGTAAAAGTCTGACACTCCGAACTCCGCCCAGAGTGGGAGAGGTCATTTGATGATTTCCCATCTGGAAAAAAGACTTACTACCACGATAAAAAGTGCCCTATGTGTTAATCCAGGTTATAAACTACCTGTGTTTCAAATTTCATCCAAATCCGGTCAGTAGTTTTTGCGTAAAAGAGGAGCAAACATCAATTCCTTCATCTTCACAAACTTTCGCATTTATAATAAGTAGGAAAATTCATCAAATCATTTGTACGTTCACCCCGCCCACGTATAACCTTGTCGCTCCACGTGGGGTGTCTCTAAAGGCAACAATGGAATCTTCTTCCCCTTACACTGAAATAACTTGTTTTCAACTTACAGTTGGCGTAGAATGTAGACATGTATAACTTCGTCTATGATCTGGAAAACTAAAAATATTGATAATAAAATATTGAATAGACATCATGCTTTAAGTATATGCCACTCTTCGTGCTGACGTGGAAATTACAGTTTTTTTCCTGCTCCTCCGCTATACTTTCTGATTAATTTCGTTGCGGGATCCAAGACAGTTAAATTCATTCTCTGGGACTTCGTCGAGCTTCATTGTCTCGGCGCTTTTCTGGTGGTCGCCACTGTTGATTCTGGCTTTCAGGAGTTACAGTGGTTTGGGCGTGTGTGGCGGGCTTGTCTTCGTGCTGACGTCTTCCTTACGTGTTTTGGTTTCCTGGCAATGTGTTATTGGCCCCCTTCTTCTTGTCGTGTCGTTTGACTTAAATAATATCCGACCAGTACATAGCCAGAGCCACCTGCACAGCTCCTTCGTTGGCTTCATTTAAATCCTGGAAGGTTCTTGGAAAGACATTGGGTTGTGCCAGATTTATATCTAGTAAACCCACAAGGTATTCTAAACTCCCTTACTAATCTGGAAATAAATGTTTATTGCTCCCATCACCCTTCAACCTCATAACACGTGACCACACCGTGCTTCGTCCCCACGTGCTTTGGTCCCCCTTCCAACGTGTAACTGTCCCCTGACAACGTGCTCCCCCTATTTCCACCGTTTTCCCCCCATCTGCGGATTGCCTAACAGTGTTGTAGTAAGCATGCTCGAGTTTCCTCAAATCCTACATTGATGTTGATTTTTATCGTTCTTGATGATAAGCAAAAGCATTCGTGAAATTCCGCGGGATGTGATTAAGAATACATGCGTGAATACATTCTTGTAATCTCAGTTAATTGCTGTTTTTAAGGTAATTCTAGCAAACGCTATCTGCTGACTCGGTATTGAGAAATTCTTGAGAATTGTTCGACTTGAAAATTGTGTAGGTGCCTTGTAAGTTATCAAGTTGATGTTCATGATCTTCTAAGAAGGGGTAGGTCGAAATGTATTGAATGCATCTATATTTTATATCGAAGCGATGTTCATTAATAAATTAGGAGAAACTGGAATGGTAATCCATATGCGAGTGATGGACGGGGCAAGACGAAGAAAATTGTATCCGAAAACTTTTTACTACCTAACCTACTTAGTAACATGTCGGTCTGTCTAGTAGTCGGCATTCGTGTGACGAAATGGAAAAAAACTTTCGGTATGAAAAGGATTGTATGACAGTATTCCCAATGTCCACTATGTATTTATAAAACTGTTGTAAATCGCTTAGTTCCATATTGAGGAGAGGTCCGAACAGCAAGACTCATTAAAGTTACATTGCCCTGGAATAAAACCCATTCTCATACCTTAAAGGTAGATTATGTGATGACTACGCCATCTTTTAATTCTTCCAGCACATTCTAAGGACTGAAACAAGTCAAAATCGTTTTTTAATCGTTTCGTTTTTTCAACCCCCAACGCAAGAACGACGGGGTGTTATAAGTTTGACGTGTCTGTGTGTGTGTGTGTATGTGTGTGTCTGTCTGTGGCATCGTAGCGCCGGAACGGATGAACCGATTTTGAATTTGGTTTTTTTTTGTGTTTGAAAGGTGAATTAGTCGGGAGTGTTCTTAGCTATGTTTGATAAAAATCAGTCCAAGATGGCCGCCGCCACAAAATAGTGGATTACATATTATTAAACAACTCCCTCAATATGGATATCAAATGAAAGGGCTTGACTAGTAGAATACTATACACTATGATAAAAATCCATGATGGCCGCCACCACAAAATGACTTAACGAATTCATTTCTATTTAACTTTTAGTACAGCATTGTGTCGGGGGTTTTTTAAATTTTTAATTAACTTCTACAATTATTAATTAATATTTTCACTAGAACACACCTTAGCTTGTAGTCAGCTTATGTCAGCCCACTTTTTACTTTTCCATCATCTCTTTTAGAATGTCACCATCTAGGCCCTGTTGTCTCTGGTTAGGCAGTTCCGTTACCAACCTCACTGCCTTATTTTAACTACAGCCCGAACTGTTTACAAAAAGCTCGTGCCGCCACTATACAAAAACAACTATAACCTCAGCATGTTATCGACAAAATAATATCAAAAACAAGTTTCATCCTACGCATTAGTACAACTTATAGAGACGTTACAACTTACAAGTTATAGTAGGGATTTGATGCGGAAACATATTCAGCTTACGCTACGCTGATCGCTGGAGGCGTGACGGAGACTTCGACTAATGAATTAAGTTCGGTTAGAATGTTGTTGTATTACAGGTTTTTTGATAAATGTATGTACTTAGGTATTTCATGTGGGATGATCTGTACTAGAAAAAATCGGCATATTAAGGTCCATGTTCACCAAAAATATGACGGTTTGACTATCTAAAAACAGCTGTTTAAATCACATTTCTGTATGGGAACATGTCACAGTGACAGACAGCTGTTTTTAGATAATCAGACCGGTATAATTTCGGTGAACATGGACCTTAGATCCTTTTCTTAATTGTATGGTTAATGCCTAACCTGGTTTCTAGAGTGTTTTTGCCGCTTATGTGTCCTCTGACTTGGCATAACTGCCGTCGAGAAATATCTCTCAGGCATTCTGGTCTCCTCACAATATTTTACTTCATCGAAGCGAGTGATACTCGTAATTGTACAATAGGTATGCACATGAATCCGAAAAATCAGTGGTGTGTGTCTTGGGTTCGAACTCGAGACCTGAGACTTGGAAGTCCGACGCGCGACGGTCACTCCAATAGGGCTATCACTGCTATTTCGTTTATAAACAGAATTCTAGAAATAGGAGTAGTGCGAATTTTTGCCACGCAAACTGCTAATCTTATATTAGTCTCACAGGCCATGATACTCAGAGGGCCTAGACGAAAATAAATACTATTATCGAAACAGTTTAAAAAATAGTCATAATATATTGAAATAGCATAAGCTAAAGAAATTTTTTGTTTTATTTTATTAATTGATGATTTCGTTTTTTTTTACTATTTCTGTTTACGGGTTATTTTATTATAGTTATTTTTTTTATTATTTGTGCGCTGACTATTTCATTACTATGTTGCTTTATGGATTGGAAGTTATCTGAAATAAACGTATTGTTATTATTAAAGAAAAGTTATTGTCTTATACTTTTGAAAAGTTATTGTTGAAACAGGAAACGCCTTGAAAACGGTTGCCACTCGTCACAATCATTCAATGTTTATTAAAGAATACCACGAGGAAATTATCACAGAGAAATCCCAGGCACGCAGCCTCAGCTGAGTACCAATATTTACATGGAGCGACTGCCTATCTGAACTTCACATCAGGTAGTACTGGGTAATACTAAACTCGGTTAGAATCGTTGTCAGACATTCGGGCCACTGACTGCCTGTAACGACTGTCCATCTCAAACGACAGCCGAGACCAACCTGCTTTACAAGCTGGAAACTCGGTATATAAAGGGTAGTCACCCATCCCAAACAGAACGGCTACACCTAAAGATCATAAGCTTCGTTCCAAATTAACGAGTGCCAACATTAATACAAAATCAAGGAAATCTTCTAGAGTTCAGTATTACAAGCGGTGACTCTCGATCAGGTAACGCCAGCTAAGTGTACCGTTGTAGTCGAAGCGAGATGCGCATATAACGGTGCCTAACATTAATTGATACCAGTAAACGGTGCCGTCGGGCTAAGCTATAATGCGCAGGCGCACTGTAATACGGTAATATCAGTAATGTTGCGTATTGTTTCTTGTGGTAACGGGGTTATAGGAGTTTGTATGGTGAGGGAATAGTTTCTTTGTTTCGTTCCTTGGACTTGATTGTACTCTGCAATGTCTTTGGCTTGAATGAAATTTTACTTGTGTTTAGGGATTTCGTTACTTATGTTTAAGTTACCATGCCACAAACTGTTACCAATGTTGAGTATGAATGTTGATGGCTACAAGAGGAGAGGAATACCAAAGAAACGATGGATGGACTGTGAAAGGATGAAACGGCTGGAAAGGAGGTGACTGCTGAAAGACAAGTAATAGAGAGGAATGGAAGAAGGAGTCGCACGGGACCGGTCAATGTGGCAACACTTGGGGGAGGCCTATGTCCTGCCCGCGTAGCATGACCACCGCAGACACGACAGAGAGTCGACAAATCTTTTGTGGATCTGTCATTTTGTCGATTCAATGACAGATGAACAAAAGATTGGTCGAGTCTCTCTCGTTTCTCCGGTGGTCATGCTAGGCGGGCAGCAGTGGACGTCTTTCGGACGAGATGATGATGATGATGAAGGGCAGGAGAAAGATGATAGCATGGCACAAACTATTACCATGCATCTGGTACATGATAGACCCATTAGCATCGATCTTTCATTTCGGTTTTGTTAATAAAAACAGTATTGCAACTACTTTAATCATGGAGGTACTGATTCCTTGGTAAAAGTTGAGATCTTGATGCACATGCGCCATGTATGTAAGACGGGCACAGTTTTGCCCACCGGGATGCCCGGAATACCCAAGACCATGTGGCCAAAGAAACTATTGTGTCTTTGGTAGAAGCTCAGTTTATACCAAGCTTCTAGCTAAGAGCTTAGCTTTCCTGGCTTTGCACATACTAGTGCTGTTTCATTGTGGACAGATAATTTTAAATGAGGTAAAATAAACAGCATTTTTAATAAAACACCATCTGACTTAAATTACTAGCTTCACCGTCCACATGATACTAGCACGCAAAATAGGATAGTAAAGTCAGTGTTAGGTTGATATTAGCTTTCAAAATAAAACCCCATCCTATTATACTATCCTAGCTTGAGACTCTAGCTTACTAGCTTCCACACTGATTTACTAGCCTAGAAATTAAGCTAGTTCTGTGTACACTAAGCCAGAGTTACTATCATACCTTGAGAAACTAGTCCCGTGTATCTCGGGCAGACAGCTACGGCTTGTATTACTTACGTGTGTACTTGAAGTGTTTGCTAGCCGTACTCATTGAAAAAAAAAAAACCCATGTTAGCAGTCCGGTTAAACAGCTTGAACTCACGTTCTTCTCTAAAAAAGTTATTTAAACAAATCGACACAATAAACAACTAAACACAGCACTATGATTATAAAACAATCAAAAACATTACTAGTTCTACAGAAACTTAATCATAACTTACCCCGACAATTAATCTCTTAACACCGTGTATTTAAACAGACGTAGGTATACGGGTGTAATGTGTTTCTAAGTATACAGTCGAACTAAGTAACTAATTATGAATGACGTGTAAATGAGTTTACTATTAGTGTTAGTGGCTCGACGGCTTGGTTGAACTTTCGCTTGCTCGGTCACTAGGATCTGACCTCATTGGTCTGTTGTGGTACTTGCTTACTTGACTAAGTACTTCTTGTAGATATGGTATTGGGGTTACTGTTTATACTATTTGACTTCGTTTTACCTACTTTTGAATGGTTGTATTTAAAAAGCTTCTACATAGTTTGTAAGGCGCATCTGGGTAGTCTGCAATTGAAAATCCTTTCACTTTAGAGATATCAACAAATATATCTTCTTCTGAACCGGTAGACCTCCCACTAGGTGACCTGGTGAAGGTTGCGGGAATCAGCTGGATGAGAGTCGCATGGGACCGGTCAATGTGGCGACACTTGGGGGAGGCATATCCAGCAGTGGACGTCTTTCGGCTGAAATGATGATGATAATGATGACCTTCTCCTGTTTAAAAGGTCAAAGCTTTAGCTATTCTATGTGTCTTCAAATTAAAAGCTTCCGGTAATCAAGCTCTTTGATTTATGCTCGATTCCTAGATGCGTATGCGACGAAGCGCTAAAACTGGTTGATACTATTAAGATATTCACGCCATTTAATGCATTATGGTTGAATCTTGCTGGATAGTTGCGCATGTAATAAGCCATAATAATAAAGTACATCAAAATTTTGCCAGTACATAACTGGTCTTAAGTCCCTTGTAATAGAGAGGGAGTCTCTTGCGATCTAGCGGGCACAAACCTAGACTCCGGAGCTGCTACTCAGAACTTCCTGAGGGAATAGCCCAACAACAGTTTGCCTGATCTTTTTTTTTTTCGGGTGGGAACTCAAACCGTGTACCACGTGCTCCGCAGTCGCGCTTGCGATCACAACACCAACGAGGCTAAGTTCTCACATTAATACACTAGATTCTAGTGACTGGATCCATCCACATAATTATGGTCAAAACTATCTTTTCTGCCTATATCCCTTCAACCATATTTGAAGACTCGTCATACAATATAAACAAGCTAGGGTGTCCATTAATCATGCATAAGCATTTAAATAAAAAAATGCAAAAAACAACAAGATTCACGTTTCTTGCAATTGCAGTGGGAAATCTAACTTACCATAATAGAGTAGTAAAATATTCAAATGGTATGCACATTACAAATATGCATGACATTTTGTTTGTTAGTCATATAATGCGTGTTTTGCTGTGCTTAATTGCCTGAGGCAGGGCTTATTAACTGTGTTTCTTGCGTTTATTCAACTAGGGAAAAAAACTTGTAAAGTTATGTCTGCCCTATGGTTTTTGCTATTATAGCACTTAGGTCGGAAACTGGACTACTGAGTATTAGATCTTAAGTTTGATTTCACAGATAGGGCAGTGTTAATCTAACAAGGATTTTTTTGTAGCCAGCCACAGTCATATAGCCATAGCCACTGAGTTTAGATTTCGCCCCTTATTACAATTAGACTGAAACATGATAGTTGAAAAGAAGGCGAACAGTGAACTATTAGGAACTTCTCTGCCTAACCCTTTGGGGGTTAAAAGCGTGGTGTGATGCCATGGATGTTATGTTATTTATGGAATTTTTAACCCTGCAAAACTTCTCATTTTTCGCTTAAGGCGATTAGACGAGCTAAATTAGAAACTTTAAAAAAAATTGTCTTGATTCAAACTTCGTTTGAAATGCAGTTAGAATAAAGTTCTAATCAGCTTGCACTACGGTTGTTACGTCAGTCACTGCGGGTCAAATAGCGCAATTGAGTGGTTTCGATCGATTTACAAAAAAAAACGATTGATTGGATTAAAAAACTAAAACACTATCATGCTAATATATTGCTTGTAGAATTATTTGCCAAAAATCAGAATGATCGCATGCATATTAGTATGTTTTTTTTTGTTTGAAAGATATTTTTGGAGATAAGTTCGTGATTTTTTTTATCGAGTCAAATTAATTGTATTATGTTTTCAAAAAACATCATGCTAGCATATATCCTGAAGAATATTATATATTTTTCTGGTCTTGTTTATAGCAGTGAATCATATATTTTTAGTAATTATAAAACTCGCGTTTAGCTCATGTAATCGCCTTAATAAACAAGTGGTAAAGGCGCATTGACGAAAACTAAAAACATTTATATCACTAATAAAATAGATAAGTTTGTAGCACAACTGCACAATACATAGGTGAGCTTGAAGAAAGTTGCACGAATATCAGACAAGCAGTTCCGTACTAACAAATTGAAATACTGACGTTCCTATTTATAATAAGAGGCTAAGAATTATTGCGGCCATCAATATTATTTATGCATTCGCTAGTTTAAACTAAGGTGTGGTGCAGATGCGAATACCATCATATTATTTAGAATTCGCTATTATTTATTGCGTCTCTATCCCGAAAGGAGAAAATGCAACTGGACTAGACTAGACTTTTTTTTGCTTCGGTATATTGTAAACTCCATCATCTGCCTAGCCTTTTCCAAACTATTTTGGGGTCGGCTTCCAGTCTAACCGGATGCAGCTGAATACCAGTATTTTACATGGAGCGACTGCCTGTCTGACCTCCACAACCCGGTTAATACTGGGTAAGACTGGTTGTCAGACTTTTTGGGCCACTAACTACCCGTATTGGTATTTTGTTAACTTATTAGTTCATTAAAAAGAAAAGGTCGTGGATACGATGTAGGGAGTTATCGGGTCATTGAGCAGCAAAATTCGCCTGAAAAACGACATGAAATGTAATGTTGGGATCTTAAAATAAGAGACCTAACCAGGCAAATATGGATGTGAAAAACCGACGGTTACCATGCATTTAGAACATCATTCTGAATCCTCCCACATAGAATTATTTAAAAAACAGCTGTTGCCCACAAAACTGCTAAATCTACACGGTCAAAATGTATGGAACAGCTGATAAATGACGTCAAAAGCTATGCATGCTGATGATAAACGTATCTCTAAATAAAAATACCTACCGTTTCTTTCATTTTAGGACGATATTTAGGCATACCTTATGCGTCTTTATAATAACAAATCAAATTCAAGCATTATCCGTTGCAATTCCGTACACCAGTACTTTCGGCTCCGAAAAACGTTAAGCTCCTGCCTTAAATATGAAAAAATCCCTCATGTACCAAATGTATTTACTTTGCGTGTAACTTTCTACTATCCACGTGTAATGAAATATTTCATACTTAAGTTTTTGTTTCAGGTAATTCATGAATTTCACATTCTCCTACCCCGCGGGTATTGTGTTCCGAGTCCCGGTGAGTTTTTGTTTCGAAAACCCTTTGTTCTAGTCATTATATTTGGGTTTCCAGCAATATCACAACGACATTTAATTTCTTACTTAAAAAGTTATAATTACGTAAAACATTCGGTGGTTTGGTCTCTTTGGGATTCTTTCTTTGTGGTATTGGTAAAATGGCCCAAGGGAATATACAATCAAAGTGTAGCCTCTAGCGTCTAGAGGCTAGAGGCTACTCTTTGTTTGATGGATTACATATGTAGAGTAGACTTTAAGAGGAGCTATATTGGCTAAACAATAACAGTCGCTCGGCTCAATCTTTACGTTGTGCCGCGGTTGTCTACGTTGGTCCGTGGATCGACGACCACCCTTTACATACAGGGTTTCCTCGTTGCTTCGGAAAGCACGTTGAGCCAAGATCTACAAATGATAGCCGGGACTTTCTGTCGTTTGTAGATCTTTGGCAGTCGTTACAGGTAGTCAGTGGCCCGAAAGTCTAACAACCAGTCTTGCCAAAGGCTATCATATTACCCAGGCCAGTACTAAAGGTTGTGGCAGTCACGCTATGCTAAATACTGGTATTAGGCTGCATCCGGTTAGACTGGAAGCCGATCCCAACATTGTTGGAAAAAAGGCTGGGCAGATGATGATTACATAGAGTAGACGACGTGGAAATACTTTCTCCTACCATTGGATGAGATAGTGATCAAACGCGACGCTTTAGCCTATCAATAGTAAGTAATGTATGTTTTGGAACGAAGTTCCTTATAGCGCGTTGTGAAAGGGGGCTACACGGAAAAAAATCTTACGAAAAAGTTGTCACGACACTTTTTAAAAATAAATGAAGGTTGCAATGCGTTTGTTTCATTTCTATTTCGCATTGAACAGTGTGGTGTCGCGACGATTATTTTTGTTGAGTGAAAATTATATTTGTTAATAATAAAAAAAATATTATTATAACTTAAAAAAAAAAAAATGTTATTACAATTCCTTCACTAGTTAATCGAAAGAACTTCGTTCCATCCGGGTGTCCCTTGACACCTCTCAAGTTTTTTGTTTCCCTATGTATTTTACAGTGTGTCCAAAAAGTAAAATAAATAACAATTAAAAAGAGTCACATCAACAAGATGCTTCTCATTATCCCAATATACGAACCGTGAAACTATACAAAAAGCCCAGTTAAAATACTAAAAGTGCTATCAGAATTCAGAAGTACGTGCTTCCGTAACCATTCGACGGATTAAAACGCCAGTTAATTGTTATTGCGACAATCTGTTAAAATTCAGGTCGAGTTAACGCGTTCGTAAACTAATGTTTTCCCACCTTTTGTTTTGTTATCGCTACTGGTTAACCTTATTGCGTGTGTCGTAAAGCCAAAGTATGCGTAAAGGCAGTAAGACAACGTTTGGGGAAATGTGAACCCATACAGACCCCTCGCAAGGTGAACCGGTGAGATATTAAGTACCTAACGGTCTCAGGAAGTGTTATGTTGCTTGGGGAAGACTAATGTCCTGCAGTTTCCATTCTTAGGCTGGTAAGAAGAAAGTTTCTTCTTACAGATCGTCACCTGCTAAACTTCTTACCAGTTGCGAAGCGTCAAATTTGTGCAAAGGGAAGCCAAAGGCCGAGGTTTTGTTCGTCACCGCCGTTTTCTATTCTCATTTTCGTTATCAGCGCAGCGACCCTAAAAACCATGGAAATGACACCCATGACGAAAAGTTTCTTCGGCGCCATCTTGAATTTTCATTTGACAAGTAACATCAGAAACCAGAAACCGGCAGATTTTTTTTCGGCTGGTAGGATGAAAACACAGAACGCCACTTGCTACGACCGTCATCCTTAGGTACATTAGACGTGAGGCATAAATATTGGAACAGGTATGTGGATTAGGTATTTTTCGATGCGAGTCCGTACCTAATCCAAAGCGTCGAGGATTAGGTATGGCACGAAATATTCGTACACAGTCTACATAGAAGATATTCCGTACCTTAAAATGTGGAGGTTAAGGTTCAAGTTTAATTAGCACTGCCGCCAGCGCCATCTACGTAGAATACCACTGGACTAGATATTGCTCTAGCGATTTAAGTCTTATGGAATGATACTCTCAAAGAAAATAACAAAACTTTCACGTCTTTTAATGAAAATAAATGTGTAAAAATCAGAAACTCATGTGATATTAGGGTGAAATGCATTTGAATATGCATTTAATGCTGTAGTTTCTATACATAGTAGGTACACCAGTTTTAATTTTAAGCTATTTTTCGGTAAAAATGATAAAAAAATATGTTTTTTGAGTTGTTTTATAAAAGTGAACTTTAACCTAACCTAACCTAACTATATTACGTTAAAAACAAAAACAAAAGTTTTACGTTGACTTTTAGTTTAAAGTACCGTTTCCCATAGAAAACGATCAGAAATATTAGAAAATATTCCACACTACATCAGAAACGGAACGTCCATACTCCATGCCGAATATTTCTTACCAAATCCACATACGATACCTAATATCGTAACAGGCCAGTGGCTTTACTGAATAAATATTCGTATTAGGTAAATGGATTAGGTATTTTTAAATACTAGGATTAGGTGGATTAGGTATCGTTTTTACCTAATCCGACCCATGTCTAAGGTACATGCAAAACATGCATTCTTGGTCTTTCGTGTTCTCAAGTAAATAAAGTATAAACCTTCTGCAACATTAACGGCATAACAGCATCAAATCAGTGTGGGAGGTTTTACTATTCTGACGGGTTTGACAGTATCCGGAAATTCATACATGTCTTGTTTATCGATAACATCACGACATTTTCCGATAGAGGTGGGTTGGCACTTATTCACTGTCCGTTGTGAAATTGACAAGCATCCCGTTGCCATGGCTTTTGATGGATTCTGTTCCAACATTGTCAATTTGCTTTGAATTTCTAGTTAATCTGGCTTTCAATGGAAACTTGAATGATACATTTAGCCTGCGTCATCCCTCTGATGGGCAAAGGTCTCTCCCCATGACTTCGATCCAGGGCCAATGTGGACCACGACGTCTGCCGCGACGCCTTCTGGCTATGTCAGGTCTCCTGGAAGTGTCTATTTAATTAATGAAAACTATGATGACCTGGTGAAGGTTGCAGGAATCCGGTGGATGCGAGTCGCAAGGGACCGGTCAATGTGGTGACACTTGGGGGAAGCCTATGTCCAGCAGTGGGCGTCTTTCGGCAGAGATGATGATGATGATGATACAATTGCCCTAAAAAGGTGTCTGATCAGATGACGAGTAATAGAGAAATATGAGAGAAGAAGACATGCTGCGGTGACCTCAAATAAATTGGAATAAGGGCAAGAGAATGATGATACCATTGCCCAAATGAAATGAAATAAAAAAGCGTTTGTTCGTGGTGACATCGTATTATAAAAAATGTTACTTCTAAAAAACTGTAGAGCAGTTAAGTTTAGTTTTCTCTATTTCAAAGAACAGTGTCAAATTAAATGATTCAAAGAGCATTTCCGTTTACAAAAGGATCGATAACATTGTACTTATACAAGCTTAATGTATCTGACTGTGGATGTGTGGCTGTTAATTTATTCATTGCGAAAGGCTTAGCCGGGTCTGTTGTATAATATGTGCCGGGTAAACTGTTTGCTTTTACTCTGTCCTTATTTTCATTTTTGTTATTATACCCCTTCAACGGTTTTGGCAATACTTACGGCTGATTGGTTGATCTACGCTTTGCGGGGAATTAACACGTGGAGTATACTTCGTGATTCGTAGAGAAAACAAAAACAACGTTGATCGTCCAGATTTCGAGCACCTACAAAAAAACGCACTGAGAACTGAGGAACTGAGAACCTCCTCCTTTTTTTTTCGTCGGTTAGAAAGATACTGTAGACTATGAAAAAGCTGAAGAACTCCGTATAAGCTTTTGTCAGGGAAGCTAAGAAGCACATACTTACAAAATTTTATTCAAAAACCTCACCGTCTACTGTCTAGTCTTACCTTAAATGAGTCGGCCTGATACGTTCATAGCACGATCATGGTACGGTATAGTGTAGTGGACAGAATCTTAAGTTCTTAATCTTAATAGCAGAATCATCGTCATCCACAGCCTGACTGTTGGGTATAGGCATCTCTTTGCTCGTGCCAAGCTCCACGCTCTTTTGCCAGCCTCATCCAGCATATTCCCGCAATGTCGACTGGCCATCTCGCCGCCGGACGACCAACACTTTCCATTCCTTGGACGCTACTCGGTTACAGCTTTATTCCACCTACCATCACTGCCCCTTGCTAGGTGTCCTGCCCAACTCCATTCGAGTTCCATAACATGATTTCCAATATCGAGGACCTTCGTACGTCTCCGGATTTCGACGTTTGGAACTCTGTCTAATAATTTTATGCCGAGGTGGAACGCTCCATGGCTCTCTGCGCACCGTACGTCGTGGTGGGCAGAACACACTGATTATGGAGCTGATAAGCAGAATGGGGCAATTATAAATATTTTCAAAACAATGCCCAAAAGCTGCCATTAACACCCTTTTTTTTAGGATTGGAAATCATCAAATGACTCTCTCGTTCCGCCACCTCCTTTGCTAGCATGACTGCTTCGCAGAAGGAGGTGACGGCTTCCCATTCCGTCTCGCTCCGGACCATGGATTGAACCAGGGCCGGACGCGAGAGGTCGCCGCCGCCATTAAGACCCTTAAGAACCCTTATTGATTTATCTTTTCCATTTGAAGTGTCTTCCCATTCCTATTTTAAATCCGTCTTGCTAATTGTTTCATCACGCCTGAAAGCTTCCGAGAAACACCTACTCACTGCTACCTACAACCTCTTTGCACAGTAGATACTTTGATAATTATGAAGCACTTCTATTATATTTCTGTGACCTACTTAAAAGAAAGTTATGTAGGTAAACTGATTGGCATGTACTTTCATATACATTCAAAAGGAAACGAACAAAAGCATTATAATTATTGCTAGTATTTGTATACTAGCAATATTTGTATACTTTTTTTAAATATTGCCATTTTTTTTCGCCACACCGAACTGTCAAATTTTATTACCATCCCTGCTGTAGTTCTACAGTGAAATTGTACCGAATAATAGTTTCAATTATCAAATATTTATGTGGAAACCCCAGTTTTCGTACTTCACTCAGGCTCTCAAGTTTCCCAGCCTTAGCACCGTTCAATATTCTAAGGCTCACTCCAAAAGCTAAATAAGGACCTACCACTACCAAGTCCTCAACACATTTTTTTTCTTATTGTGGACGAGAATAGAGATTAAGTTGCCAGCACTTTGTGTTTTATTGAATGGACTTAGAGATAAAACTGCAATGTCGAAGTACTTGTTGATATCGGCTTTCATGCGAATGGCGCCAAGCCAAACGAGGCATGTATGCACCATTTACATTTTAATGGTGACTTGGATTTTAAAATACAGGTGCGCATTGTTTTACTAAATTTGGTTTGTTATTTTGTTGCTTTTAGGAATCGCATCTTATTTGCAGGGACTGGTGTTGCCTATATGGGCTGTCTTGACATCAAGAAAAGCCTATTTTGAAAAATAAACCTCCAGAAGGTTTATTTTTGCCCTATTCTAGACAAATCTGGCGTTCCCTAGAGACAATAATTTTCTCTATTTATAGACCATTTATCTGTCCACCAGCTGAATTTTTGGCTTATTCCGCATATTAACTAGTTACAGCTAGTTACTAAGGAAAAGAGTTTAGTTCGTTTTACCGTCAAACATTTACACTAAGTCTCACTAAAAAATACTTACCGACATAGTAACTAGCCACTCCTGTCTCTTTAAACAGCAACTTAATACCTAAGCAAAATTACCATAATCGAACCTCTAATTACCTAAAACGACCCATAAAGTTAGGAGTGCCTATACTTAGCCGTCCACGCCCCAAGCCAAGGAAGATATAACCATAAATTTCGGTACATTTTCACCTAATTAGCTGGTAGGTAACATGGAGGAAATTTGCGTAGGCATTACACATGTTTTCCTTTGTGTATTAAACCTACGCCTCCTTGGTTTGAGTGCTACACTGTGTACATAGAACAGAAGGCCCACTTATGTGATACTAGCGGACCCGCATAGTTCCCGTTCATTTGGGAGTACGAGGATAAAATATAGCCTATGTTACTCGCTGATAATGTATCCATCGCTGAAAGAATTTTTCAAATCGGTCCAACAGTTTTTAAGTTTATTCGTTGAATACAAAAATACATATCTTTCCTCTTTGTAATATAAGTATAGACTGGCACAACAGTAGAAATGAGGAACTACACAGTTGTTGAGTTGGTCCTCTTTATAGCCAGGTGTGGTCTCTGCCACGTCCTCTACAACGACTGTTACTGTTAGCATGTATCATCCCCACAGCTGGGCAGAAGCCTTTCCCAGGGCCAATGTGGACCTCCAATGTAAATGTGATCCAGGGCCAATGTGGACCACAATGACTGATTTTTCTTAAAAGTTTTGAAAGTGAATGTGGTTGGATATAAGAGTAGAGGAAGACCAAAGAAACAATGGATGAACTGTGTGAAGAAATGAGTTGACTGCTGAGGTAATGAGTTAAGAAGTATTGAAGAAGACATGCTGCACTTATCCCAAGTAAAGTGGAACAAGGGCAGAGGAATGCTGCAGAGAATCTGTGTGAGTTCATTTTAGTTCATAGTAGCTTTAGTTCCGTTCACCTGCCTTGTTTCTTGTCAGAAACCCATGCGAATATTTTCCACCTTTTATAAAAAAAAGTCCTGAATTACCGGACTTTTTTCTGCTACGCCTTTCTCACTTTCCACCTTTCAGCTTATATAAATACATAGAGAGGATCGATCTTCTGTCCCTGTCTCCTGAATAACGCAATAAAATATGACAAAATCAAGCCCGCCCCAGTTGATTTTATGACAGATATTTTTAGTATGTCGTTTTATTACTTCATCGATGGAGTGATGCGAGAATGTTGTTAAAGGGAACTCGTGCTGTGATTGTGTGGGTGTGCACTTAGGTTAACCTATATGATAGCTAAGCTTACAATTATTTTATGTACTTACATTGTTGGTTCTAGTTGGTGTTTAAGGCTCTTCGCTCACGGCGACTTCTTGTCACGATAGGTACTCGCGCGACAGCATCGGTGTTCTCGCGCGTTAGTACTTGTTCACGTAGGATCGCGTGGGCGCGGCGGCGGGTGCGGGCGCGGAGACGTGCCGAGTTCGTGTTCACATTGGCCGCCAGGCGTTTGCGCGAGTCCGTTTCTAGCGACAAGTTCATACTGGTTGAACTTACCTGACGTCGCGAGTGAATCGCACGCTCCGCCGCTAGTTCGACGTGAACACACACAAACATCTCACGCGTTTGATATTGCCGCGCCCGCCACCGCGCCCGCGAGTCAACGTGAATGAGTAATTAGTCTTACTTGGAACGCGCGATAGAAGCGATGCAAACGCGCGACTGTTGTTTCGACGGATTCTATCTTACAACTTAGAGTTCACAGGTATATATTTGTGTATGTATAAAGACTAAAATGCCTTTGCATCGCGACTGATAAAGCGCAACATCGCGGTAGTAGCGATACGTAAAGTACTCAGCCAGCAGGCCCTAAGCTAGATTAAATAGGTACGTCACGGCTTGACAAAACCGAGGTAACGCAGGAATGAGTAAAGGGATCTAAAGTTAGGTATAATCCTTTTTGCTGTCTATTTTCGGAGATTTGTTAGTGATCAGAATACACTCTGAGGAGCTTCTTCCTGTTAAGAACTTCTCTATAAAGGAGATACAGAAGCTCCGCAGTCATTATGGAACCAACATCGAGTAACAGATAGAAAGTATCATACTGCGTGATTGTTACTCATAAGAATTGTTGAGGTGGCACGCTTCAAAGCCAAATGCTCTAAAAAGAAGATCAGAAAAGAGAGAAATTTAATTTTCGCTGGTTTCGTATTCTTCTCACATCATAGGGGTGACTGACGTCACTTAGCTAACAATGCATTGACATCCAAACTAAACGCGTATGCAAAATTTCAGTTCAATCTGTTGGGAATAACTATTTTAAAATTCAGTTGCAAGATTTGACCTGAACAAATCGTAAAAACATTGCAATTTAAAATAACAGCCTGTAAAGTCAGATGCTCCAGAGCGTCGTAAATTGTTCTTCTTGTATTTTCTACAAAGGACAAAGTGGTTGATAATGGAAGTCAAAGCGCCTTTTAAGTGTTACATAAGTGTATTTCCTTTCATCACGTTTTCAAGAGACAGCCTCCTTTATAAACAGGGTTTTCAAAGGTGTGTCCATAAACAAGACACCATTAATTAAGAAGTGCTGCAACTTTTCTTTTCTTGATCGGGTGACCAACATGATGTGGTAGACACTATAAAGGCACTGACCCCAGGTTAGACACTAATGTCTAACCTAGTGTCAGAGTTTTTATGAACAGCCGCTCGGGTCAATCTTTTGGTTAAGTCTTGCTTGCCTAGGTTGGTCTGTGGATGGGTGACCAACCATTACATACCGGGTTTCACCGCGCCTCGGAAAGCACGTTGAGCTGTTGGTCCCGCCCGGCTGAAATTTGTAAATATTTGAAGTCGTTACAGATAATCAGTGGCCCAAAAAGTCTGACAACCCGTCTTATCAAGGGGTATCGTGTTACCCAGTACTATATGGGTGGTGGAGGTCAGATAGGCAGTCGCTCCATGTAAAATACAGGTATTCAGCTGCATCCGGTTAGACTGGAAGCCGACCCCAACATAGTTGGGAAAAAGCTAGGGAGATGATGATAAGCCTCTGACTTTGCTTAGGACTTGGCTTTACATGCCGTCGAAAAATAGGTATCCTTCAGGCATGCTGGTTTCCTCACGATATTTTCCTTTACCGAAAGTTCTCTTCTTTTAATAAATACTAAGAACATAAGTGCAATATCAACACTAGGTTATCCATTATAGGGTAGAGTTGTGCCTGAACTTTCAAATATATCGATAAAGTTCTAAGAGGGAATGTTCAATTTAATTAGTTTTGTTGTTTTCTAGTTTATACAGTTTCATTAGTTTTTAGTTAAGGAATAAAATTGATTAGTATTATGTAAGCTGTAAAATGTAGTTAGAAGTCATAAGGAAGTTGAAGTTGGTGTGAATTCACACGATGATTATTTCTATCGTGAGAGTTTTTGAATAGTAATGTTCTTAGACATTTGACTTTGAAGTACCTTGAGTGGGATATCACATAAACAGTTTAAGGGGGATGCTCCAAGGTAGCCCGCGAAATTCAAATATTCTTACGTTTTTTGCAATTTGCAGGGTAGTGCTTAGTTGTATGCTGATAAACATATCGTAAGAAAATTTGAATTTTGCGGGCCACCCTGACGCTTTCACCTTAAGTATCAACATATAAATGCAACTGCCTCGTTGGTCGAGTTGCTACAAGCGCGACTGCTAAGCAAGAGGTCCTGGCTTCGATTCCCGGCTCGGGCAAATTTGTTATTGGATTTTTCCTTCAAGAACTTCTCAGTAGCAACCACGGAGTCTGGATTTATGCCCGGTTGATGGCAATAAGCACGCTTACAATTGCATGGGACTTTAAAACGTAACTGGCGAAATGTTGGTAACGTAACGGGTATCCTTTCCACACTGTATAGCCATACTAGCTTCTACCAGCGGCTTCGCCCGCGTGAAGTTTGAAATTGACCCATGGGATCTTATTACCGGGATAAAAAGTATCCTATGTGTTAATCCAGGTTATAAACTATCTGTGTGCTAAATTTGATCCAAATCCGTTTAGTAGTTTTTGCGTGAAAGAGTAACAAACTTCCATACATACATACTCACAAACTTTCGCATTTATAATATTAAGTGGGATTCGCTAAGTACCTACTTTAAAACGGTTAAAATAACACTTTGTCCTTAACAACTTTAAATTGTAAATAATATAAAACAAACAAGTCGTTAACCTAATCCACATTCTGTTTATCCTTTTGGCTACTGACTGCAGCAACCACATTACCCAAAGCATCTCGTTTATTTTCTACTGACGTTTTAAACGAGATTCTCCGTCAATAGACGATGTATCTTCATCAAGAATATTAAGAGAATTGAAAGTTTTTTGAAACTGAACTGCAATGTTCTTCGTACTGATGATTGTAGTAGTAACTTCTGTACCTTGGTTAAACGGAGTACCCTTCATAACAAACGCTTTAATTTTAACGTGATATACCTAAGGATTTTTTGTTTCTATGCAAAATACTGGTATTCAGCTGCCTTCATGTACTGACTGGAAGCTGACCCCAACAAAGTTTAGAAAAGGCTCGGCAGAGGATGATGATAAGGATCTTTTGTCGCGCAAATGACGTTAACAGAGAGTAGCATAGTTGGTAAACCAATTAAGAAATGGTTTTGAAATAATAAAACGCCAACGTCATCATCATCTGCGCAGCTTTCTCCCAACAATGTTGGAGTCAGCTTCCAGTCTAACCGGATGCAGCTGTAAACCAGTATTGTTCATGGAGCGACTGCCTATCTGACATCCATAACCCAGTTATTACTGGGTAATACGATGCCCCTTGGTAAGACTGGTTGTCAGTCATTTTTTACAGAACAAAATCCCCAATATGCCGAGACCCTTGTAAAATATAGCTACGTGCATTTATGTAGTTGTCAACAAACCAATTTTTCAAACAAATGAAGCAATGAATTTTGCATTTCATTCATGCTCCATTCCTTTAACTAGTCACGCAATCCATAACTTTGAATACCTATCTCAATACATCGTGAAACTTTGAAACACGACAATTTTCTTTGTCACAAGTTTGTAATAGTAATAATCTTGCCTCATTCGTGTGGAAAATCATGCAAAACAGTAAAGACATCGTGTAGAGATGCAATTTACTTAATAAATTCTATTTACATCCGTAACGTACATTTGTCTCATTTGGTATGAAAATCACGTCTAAATTGAATGGAACAAAGGAAGTAACACGAGTAAAATGAATAAAATATGTTGGATTTTAATCAAGTGTCAATTTGATAGAATGAATATTTCAATTTTGATCAATTTTCCTCATCATTTCCAGCCTGAGAAAGGTATTTAAGGCGTAGATATACGTGAATTGGGCTTCATTTAGGATCCGTTAGAACCTTTTTTTTCCGTAACCCTCACAAGATTTTTTTTCAAAATAATATATATTAATCTACACAATATAAAGCATGTCCTCTTCTTTTCAAAAAAAATAAAAAAATATTTTAAATATCATAAATAAATACGCAAAGTTGCCTCTGTTTTATAACTTACTACCATTTTTCTCCTAAATTATCAATCACAGGATCTTTTAATTGCCACCAAAATATTATATTAAGTACTGCAGATGGGACCTTCTTCTTATTTTTGCCAATAACTTTCTTAATTTTTTTGTATGAATTTTTTTACGTAATCGCTACTCGCTAATCGCGTAGCCACCCCTCCGGCGCCCAGTATTTAGTGCGGGACGAACCGCGGTGCTGAACGGACCTGTGACACTTTTCTCCGCAAAACAAAAAATGTCGGTAGCCTAACCAACTACATTTTTTTTGGTTATATTTACACACACTTTTGTATAAATATAGTGTGTGTAAATATTAGATTATTTTAGAGTGTAATTAGGTATAACGTTGTGAATTATCACCTTGTAACTTGAATTTGCCGGTCATGTCAAATCACACCGGGCTGACATACGTCACCCTGACTTGTCTCTGCTCGCTCCACTAAGGATGTACCACGATGCGTAGGGTTGGGATTCCAGTTACCGATTTACGTTTATCAATATTTGTTAGAAAAAAAAATGCACTGTCTTTAAAAACTTAGTTGATAACATACAAGAATCACTTTTAAAACACAAAATTAGTAGGTATACGGTATAGACTCTATAAGTAACATAAACTAATACGATAAGCGAATTCGGTCTATATTACTAAACCATAAACATGAAAACTATTTTTTTTTAAATTAGGTAAGTACGCAGTTTGCTAAAATTATTCTGAGAATCCGATGCACAATCGAATTACACGGTTAACTTTATAAAATAACAATAAGGTCTTATTTAGGTCACAGTTTAGGTCCAATATTTTTATAGCAAAGAGTACCTCGCAACTAAAAATGAACTCTATTTCGACGTGAGAAACCGTTTTATTTTTCTATTCGTATTGTCTGCCTTTGTAAAAGCCGCTAGCCACCGCCCATCCGCCATTGTCACACAAAAATGTTTTGAAGGGTACTATTAATTTATAAATCATTTACGGTTGATATTTCGGTATTTATAAACGTAAAAATACGTCAACATACGTATGAAAGTAACGAACATGGATGTTAAACATTTTGTCAATTTTATTTTTATAAAATTTGTGTAGAAATCTACAACATTATTTTTAGTATATGCGAAACCTGAATACAGTTTGTTCAGAATCAGTAACTGAATTTGGTTTTTTTTTTAATAGGTTTTCAACCTTATCAAGTTATCACAATATTGGAAGGTTAATGTTTGATTGATAAAATTTGACAGATTCAGGTAGTGTAGCCCCAGCATAACGCGAAGATTTGCGGTGTCGCGACACGTCTGGCCAAAGAATTCGTCCTATCGCGATAAACTTCGCGAATACGAAAGCCCTTCGCGCCGCTGTCGGTAAATTGCCGCACATCAAAGGGTTTTGTCGCGACAAAGTTCGTGCGTTTGGCTACACTTCGCGCGCTCTAGTTGACTGCGATACTCCGAGAGGTTTAAACGTGTTTGATTGAACTTGTTAATCACGGATTGGAATAATGAGAGGATAAGGAAAGATGCAGTAAATAATTTTTACCCGAGTGCAACCGCCTCTTCCATTTTTTCCCACAAATGTATTATCGCGACGTTCTAGATTATCGCGACAGTAGCAAGGTTTTTTTCAAGTGTGGCCAAGCACTTCGTCATAGAGCGAACACGAACTTTATCGCGACAACGCGAACACGAATCTTCGCCTGCAAGTCTGGCCGTAGCATTAGGGGTAAGAGGCGCGCGCGGGAGACTTTGACTTAGCCACGCCCACATGACCAAGGTCAATGGCGTACTGCCGGCTCTTAATGAATTGTCAAATCCTCATGCCAAATTAATGATGATTGGCTGTTGTGTTTTGACGATTTTGAGGCATCTAATAAGATGACGAGTAATAAAGTCTGGAAAAAAACATGCTGCGCCGATTTTTCTCGCGTAAATCCACCTCGTAATGGACCTCTATCGTAATAAACATTTATCGACATATCCCAACCCTCTTTCTGTTCGTGTCAGATGTCTAAAGACACGGTGTACAACATTAGACCTGTTGACCCATTTCGTGCCGTCTTGAAGTGCGATATCGTTTTAGAAACTGATCCTGCTTCGTACTGCTGCGACGTCAGACTTGAGACTTGGTTTAATGTTCTTTAAAATCTGACTGTTTTGTCTTCTACATGTATTTGGAGATTATTTTGAGCTTCTCTGAGAAATGAGGTGTCCCTCAGGGTAGCTCAATTTCGCGTGTGAGGGACGTGACAATTTTAAGTCTACTCAGTGGCTTTTGGTTTCAAGTTGAGATGTAAATCTGCGCTTTTTAAACGTCAAATTACTCGTCGAGAATTTCGCCCCAATTAAGTTAGGTACCAACCTAGGTATCCAAGTCCATTAGAAAATTGTTTGCTTAGTTACGTTCCTTTTTTGAAACATCAAAGTGTAGTTGTCTGAAAAGGCACCGTCGCTTCTTGTAGTGCGAAACCCGATATTTTTGAGATAGTGATTGCTTCCTCGTGTTTTCAGCATTAATGCTGCTCTTTGCTGATTTTACTTCCTTTAAAGCATTCGGCATTGCAAATCGCTGTGCATTCGTGTATCATTTTGGTGTATGTGTTTTTGGAAACGAGTTTGGTAAGAGTTGTTAACTTAGTCAAATAGATACAATGGTCTTCCATTTTCCAAAAACATTGATAGTTTCAAGATGGCTTATGGGAAGACAAAAAGTTCTCTTTCCTTATCGATAGTTCGCATCAAACTGCCAAAAGCCCCACAAAACTTTCTATTACAGAAACCCAAAACAATTGCACTTCCTTATCGATACTTCCGAGGACCCCAATCCTTTAATCAGTGGCGTTTTTACATCTGTGTCGGGTGTCTTTTAACTAAGCGACACAGTGCCGCAGGTTAGACGCTCTGAGGCACTCAAGAAGCTGACACTGCATTTCATTAGAAAGCTGGTCTTACATGTCTATAACAAACAAAAACCTAATTTAAAGATGTTTTCTGAGAACGCTAGAAATCCGTTAGTATCTTTGTCCGATGTTTTTTTTTCAGTCGTTGTACACATCAATCTATCAAAGCATCTATCCCATTTTTCTGGCCCCTAAATATTGCATTTCCTTAACTATACTTCCCAATACACAACCCTGTCTCAGTATTTGAGTGCGTAATGCACGTGCGTATGGGTCTCTTGCTTGTAGTGGAGAAAAAAACTGAGAGACAAGCGGCGACACGCGTTCTAATACAAATCAGGAACTATTTCCTTTCTAACCTCTTTCATCAGTTCTGTGCTTTTATCAGTATCAGGTGTCTTCCAACTAAGCGACACCGTGCCGCAGATTAGATACTCTGACCCACTTCTCCAGTAGAGAAGCTGACACTGCAATTAATTAGCCAACCAATTTGTGTTCCGTTTTACTTTTATTGTTGTTAACTGAGAATGTTCTTGTTAGGCTAACAAGGTCTTTCAAGAATGATAGTTATGCAAGGTGCGAATTAATTGTTGAATGTAACTTGTGCAGTCATGGTGATATGTTTTATTAAACAGAAAATTGAGAAGACATTACTTCTCCTGCATTCTCTAGCGTTGTTTTCATCAGTAACCCTCCTGATTGCAGTGTGGTATCGAGATATACATGCATACAGCCATGTGGCTTTTTATCACAACCTATCTCTCCGAATAAAATAATGCGAAGTAATCGCCAGTACTTCAGGTCCAAATTTATGGAATATCCGGTATATTTGAAACCATCCGACAATTTTCCATCGGGCTAGAAATTTTAACAAGCTTCAATGAAAGTCTCAACACTACCTTTATTTGATTAAAACCCTTTTGTCAACCATTCAGAAACTCCTTAAAATCCTCCACAGCAATTTAAAATTCAATGGTACAACCCCAATTCTAGCTTGAATGGAAACTTTAGCAGTCTTATTTGCACCCAAGGAAATCTCGGACGAAACGGCTAAAAATGTATTCTAGAAATTCAAAAGGCTCGGAGTAAAGTCACTCGATACTTGCGAAAGTGGGTCAGGCTCTCTATTCTGGTGTTGGATTTACACTTAAGACCCTCAAAGTGGAAGTTCTGGACACGTTATTAGGTTTTTGTGTGTATCTTTAAGTCAATTGGACGTGGAAAGGAAATGTCGTTAGCGTCTTTAATTGATTTTACTCCAGGGAAACACTTTCCTGGAACTTGGATTTCTAAAATCTTTTCACTTATTTTTGGATTTATATCAGTTGCACACTTGCACATGTGGCCGATATATTACAACGATTTTCAAAATGCAGCACACTCAATAGAGAAAATTATGCAATCTCACTTACTATTATAAATAGGCAAAAGTTTGGTTGGATGGAACTTTGTTACTCAATGACGCCAGAACGTCTCAAAGGTTCTGGATGGAATTTGCCACAGGGATAGGATATAGTTTGGAACAGCGCAAAGGTGCTGTAAATGGTGACAGTCACTAAGGTGCTGTTGGTACCTGTTAAAGTAGCGAGGTATCACAAGTTCACAACGCTTATGAAGTTCTGAAGCTAAGACGATTCATAATATTCTCATATCCATACAAACTTGCCCTACATGCAGAATAAGGAGCACTGACTGAAGCACGTGATATGCAATACTTCAGTGCATTTCATGTAGTATGCTAATGTGGAATACTTTATCTGACTTGCGTAACTTCGTCTCGTTTGGATTAATACCTTGCATTCGCTCCGACGTGGCCTGATTAATCTGCATTTCAATGATATGGTGCTGGAATTTGAAGTTAGTTTTTGGGATTATGTTTTGGACTGTTCCAACTGTTATTGGGTTGTTGATGGCTAATGATTCTTCAGGATGTTTATTTCCTTTTGGTTTTTAACCAATTTATAATATCAATCCTTTATATTAAAATTATGTCCATCAACACGTATCGTATTACCCGGTACTAACTGGGTTATGGAGGTCAAATAGGAAGTCTCTCCATGTAAAATACTAGTATTCAGTTGCATCCGGTAAGACTGAAATCCGACCCCAACATAGTTGGGAAAAGGCTAGGCAGATGATGATGATAAATGCCCATCAATAATAAGTTCTAAGGTCCATGTTCACCAAAAAGATGACAGTCTGATTATCTAAAACAACTGTTTAAAACACATTTTTGTATGGTAATATGTCACAGTGACAGCTGATTTTAGATAATCAGACTGTTATTATTTCGGTGAACATGGACCTTAATCTAATAAACGTCGATCAATAGACAAAATACATAATGACAACCAGTCCGTATCCTCAACCTAATCGAATCGGGGAGCTGTCAATACCGACGCAATATCAATTTGTGGTCCTGTCCCCAAATACCAATAAGCAAAAACCTTTGCATGATTCGGTGTAGCCACCCGTTTTCCTGTAGTTTTCCTCATACTAACTCCAATATTTTTATGTATTTTCATGTCGATGTCCACATTTTCTTTTGATGCTTCCCCGAACTGGGTCAAAACGCCCGGGAATATTGGAATAAAAAGTATTGAAAACATCCCTAAGACAATGGTCGAAATATTTCTTTATCATTTGCTGGGGTTTTTGTGCGATGATATTTTATGACTTTTCTTTCCTCATCTTCTTGTAAACGGAGTTAAATTAGTGTGTATCTTGCTAGTTTGAATAGCACAGAACAGAACCTGTCTATATGGCGACGATTTGGAGATGTCCATCCATGTTCAGTTGTAGACGTTTTTCGGCTGATACGTGATGATTCTACTTAGTTACTTTGAACGTATTTACCTCATTATATACCAATACTACCATTCTTTATTTCGAATGAATAAAAACTTGTCTTTGGGGCAAACATAGACCTCTCAATGAGACCTACATTAAACTACCTTAGCGATGGGGGAACATTTATAACCACATCCTTTGACATAGATTTGATGTATTGGCCCTTATTTTGTAATACCTAACTTTATTGAAAAGAGCATCCATGGAGTTTCTTGTCCGTTCTTCCAAATTGTGACTACATTTTGCAAAATGACCGGTTTCTTGACAACTTAAGTGCCCTTAAACGGTCCAAATTGTAAAAGTTACTTTCAGTTTGAATCACTGTCTCTTAAATTGCAATGTGTGTAATTAGCAAACAGATGATACCCATCCCCTGTCAGTTATTATGCAAATCTTTCAGTTTCCACTAATTGAAGACCCAAAAACTGAGTTATTCAATCCACGCACCCAACTTGTCAGGTCATTTTAAGCTTACCCTACTTACATAAGGCAACTGCTTATAATTTTGCATAACTGTCGTATTTTCGTTACCGCTTGGCACATAGCCAAGGACGGATGGAAACTTGACGGGGTCACACTTATCGTCATGACAACCCCTTCAAACTTAGTTGCTAGCTATATTTGGGGATGTTTTGAATATTTTAAGGGCTTCTAGCTGAAACTTGGTCTCCTTTGCTGGTTCCTGAGTTTTCTTAAATATATATATGTCATATTAAGTAAGCTAGTGTTTTTTTTTTCTTTTTGTTTTATCATGAGGAGTTTCACTTGCCTTGCTTTCCGAGGCTCGGAGTAAACTCGGTATGTAGTGGGTGGTCACCCATCCACATACACTACCTAGGCAAGCACGTCTTAACCTAAAGATCGACCCGAGCGGCTGTTATTATTTAGCCACGGGCTCCTCTCTTGCAAATTAAACTCCTCATGATAAAAACAAAAAAAATATGAGCAGTTTCACTTGCAACTTTAATTTTGACTTTTTGCCCCAGGATACAGGCGTAGCCTAGTTTGGGGAACAGAGGTCCCCAAACTAGGCTACGCCTTGATTTTACTCGTTACGATTTGGCAGCTGGATTTTTCTGGTTAAGTTAGGTTAAGAAATAGATTGTAACAATGATTAAATAAATTTATTCTTATTCTTTTAGGCATTACTGGGGAAAAAAGAAAAATAGGCAATTTTCAAACGTATGAGGTTGCAGCAAGTCCCGTATCTGCACCTTTATCTTATGTTAATCTGTGTACCTATCAGCTTAATCAATTTGAAAGTTAACTGGAACGCATCGTATGGCGACGTCCGACCTAGCATGGTCGAAAATCTGTCAATTACTTTTAATACTATAAAATAGCACCACTCATTCCATACTCATCCTCACCAATGAGATCTCATTAATTACATTGGTGGAATCTGGCTATGGACACGCCATCTAAAGTGAGTTTTGGCCGATCTTCTCCATATTATGTCCTATCTTCTACGTGTCGTGAGTTTTTAAATTTGTTCGTTTTTATTCGTACCTACCACGTTCCCTACCGAACGCAAAACATGAAAAGCAAACTCCAAAACCGAGCATAACTCTAAAATATTGGCAGATACGAAGAACAGTGTTTGGAAAACACTTCGCATTCCCGTGTAGTGTGCGATGTGGCATCGACATTCATATTGACGATTGTTAAGTGTTTGACAACTGGCCCTTTTCAATAGTTTTCGTAAACTTGTGGATTTTATGTTTCCCTCTTATTTGCTTGTGTGCCGAAGGTTCATACTTAGTTAGAATGTTTATTGAACAATTTTTTATTTTGGAAGTTTGTCATTAATAAAAACCCCAAAAGGTCAGAGAAAACTTATTAACTTATTATTATCAAAGTTTAACACATGCCTCTGTAATCGTGAAAATGATAACGGACTGACCTTTGTGATAAAATATCTATCAATGGGTGAATTGCTTACCTAAAATTCATTCACAAGAAATATGGGAAATCCCGTTCTGGAAAAACTCGATAATAAGATTAAAGTAAGTACGTTGTATTATAGCGCCATAACTGATAAGCGTCAATCACTCAAATAAACAATTCTGAATATACTGATAAATCATTCAATTCAATTGAAAATTTTCTCATTTGCAAAAACGAACAACCGATTTCAACATAGGGCTAGAGTCTAGGCATCAAGTGACTTTTAGATATTTTAAAAAACCCATTGAGCTGAAAGACGTTTTTAAACTCCAATTTAAGTAAGCATTCTAAGTCTTTGGACACACAATCAACTTAGCAGAACGAACGAAATGACCGATCCGATCATGCGAAACACGTTCATACCTTCAAATTGTATAATCGTTCACTAAAATCACGTTTAGCCGATTTGATTGGGATATTCACACGGCACACCGAAACTGATCAGATTATCTCCACGATTTGGTATACTATGACACATCGGTTGCTGGGCCAATTCGTGCGTGACCAAGTGGTACAAAAAGGTATGCAGGTAATGTAGTGTTGAGGGCATTCATCTTGCACCTGCAGGCTTGGTGGCTTGGTACCCGGTACCGTGACAAGTGTCACATGTTCGTGTGCTTTGTCTGTGACATTATGTCGTGTCGTGTGCGGTGGTTTCAATAGTTTCAGCTGCAGGCATTATTTTGCGAATTATTATTATGCACCTGATACTACTTTTTTCATTACTTTTCGCCGTTTTGCAACCAAGATGTAGTATGGTAGTAATTTCATTGGTTTTATTGTCGGTTTTTAAAAGCTTTAACGATCGAAAGTGCATTAAGCGAAGAGCCCACCTGCTGTGCAAAACCACCACGACTTGACCTAACACCGAAGAGCTGTAAAAACAAAGTTATTTTTCCTAAGTACAAAAATAACTTCACATTTCTTATCTCTTTTTCTCAAATGCCGAAGACGATTAGCGATCGTTACGCGTTTCTGCGACACGCTACGGTTCGTCACGGTCCGCCATTAAGCTTCAGGCCTTACGTTCATTCACCTTCACGCTTTACCGCCTTGTAAACTGAATGGATTAGACCTAATCTGGACCATTGTGTTGTGACAAATGTGGAGAAGTACCAGGAGGACGTGTCTCCTCCTCCCTGTCTTGTTTCAGTAACGACCGTCTCGAGTTGTTGGTCGTATTCGTATTTTCTTGCGCCAGTTTTTTTGCTGATGTCTGCCTGATTTTTTCAACAATTTAGAGCACCTTGCTGATATTCAAAATTGTGTGGCGCCATTGCTATTTCAACTAACTACACGAGAACTTCTTATTGCCTGAGGGCCTAGAATGGCCGCTTTAGCAGAACATAGTACGAATCACCTTAAAAAATGTAATTACCTAAAATGGACTTTATTTTATGACTGTAAAGTCCATTATTAGAATTTAATTTTTTTAACGTGATTCATTTAATGTTCTGCTAAAGCGGCCATTTTAGACCCCCTGATGAAAAGGTGAATTCCAGAGAGGGTCCAGGATGCACTACGGCAAAATTGGAGACTTCTCATGCTTGATCTACCTCAAATATATTTGACTATGAGATCCGAGTAATATTTGCAAGCCCTTTGGCTTTGTTTCTCAAATCAGAACGCCATCGTAATCATTCCATTGCAGTTCTAACACTTTTACTACTACTTTAACTGTCTACTTACTTAACACCATATATTACTCGACCTTCTACCCTTATCTGTTCTCTGATAAATACTTAATATCACCATTCATCTTCAGCTATCAATTCAGATAACGTATCTCTTTAATCTCTGTTACGGCCCTCACCTGGGGGTCTAAAATGGCCGCTTTAGCAGAATCGTAAATGAATCACGTTAAAAAAAAAAATCTTAAAATGGTCCATGTAACCATTGCCTTAAAGTCTTTTTTAAGAATTTTTAATTTTCGTGATTCAATTTATTGAACAAAATTTTAAAATTCTTAAAATGGACTTTATGGTAATGGTTACAAAGACCGTTTTAAGAGTTTAATTTTTGTAACGTGATTCATTTACGATTCTGCTAAAGCGGCGATTTTAGACCCCCTGAGCTGTTTTTATTATCTTTGCTTGTAAAAGTCCATTCAGATATTTCGTTGGATTTCGATTCGATGTTGATAATCTACTTCCTTTGTGATAGTGGTGTATGAATGAAAGTGACACTTTCGGGGATTGTTATTGTTGTTGCATAATAAATAAATACATTGTGTCAGACGGTTGTAGACATCCAAAGAGGCGACGGCAGACCGCAAGCGTCAACGCCGAATGCCGTGTGAATGACAACCAGTGATACTACTGGACTACTTTGTTGATCTAGTAGTCCAACTGCTGAGCATGAGGTCCTGAGTACGACTCCCGTGCCGGGCAGAGTGTTGATGGGTGTTTCTGGGTTTTTCCATCAAGAATTTGTCAGCAGCTACGGAATTTGGATTTGAGCCCGGTTGAGTGTCCCCTATTAATTGGAACTTAAACATGACTGGCGTAATGTGGGTGTAATACTCGTATTAGGTACTCCTCTGCCTTTGGGGGCTTATGGAAGACATGTTATGTTATTTGATGCTACTAGTTTGCGGTCTGCAGTCGCCAGTTCACCACAACGTCGCCATCTGGGGAAGCGTTTTCATAGAGCTGCAAAGAAACCAGTCGTATTGCTGCTACTACAGGTTATCATTGCCATTGGGTCGGCTCCTGCAGTTAGCGGTGACCTTTAGGAAAGCCTTGCAGTGTCCTATATTACTATCTATGTAGTTACTAGCCCTAACATGAAGTCTATAGCCATCTTCATCTTGCTCTGACTGAGTGGAAATGATATCGTCTAGAAAATTCACCTGTACTTTGTTCACCTTTTGTGACCCCTTCTTTTGTGTAAGAAATTGGCGATCAATCGTAACGTCATTTGATTCATCACTCACCAAGACTTTTCTATTATAGAAAGTAACCATCGTCTATGGACTGTGGCTTATATTCTCAGAAATGTATTTCAACAGTGGTCAAATACTAATGCTATTTTATTTATGCATCCTTCATAAGGTAGTATTGGGAGTCCGACAAGATTTGAGTAAGTCCTCTCGATTGCAGTCATTGTGAGGTATTAACATTTTCGAATCGTTTAGTTAGACAACAGATTTCTCTGTCTCTGGCCTCTGGTCGCGAGTTCTCCTCTGAGGTCTTTGGTCCGTTTCCCGTGTCGGGCTAAGTTTTATTGGGCTATCCCGCCAGGATTTTTTTAGTATCACTCAGAATTTGCATGTAAGTAGTAATTGCAATAGGCTCACTCCGGTAATAAACAAAACTGGTAATTTTTTGGTCCTAAAGGTCTTCTTTAATCCTCCGGGGAGGTGTGATGTTATGTTATGTCTTTCCCACAACAACCATAATTATATTGTCAAGAATTCGATTTCCAATCCAAAAATTCAAGCTCCAACCGTGAACAGAACTATTAACAAATATTAATTGGCTCCGAACATTTCACACTACATGAGTCATGGCTTTGCAATACGAATCTATGTCACGTTGTTTCTCTATAAGGTGCTCTGCATTAGGAATTCATACAATACTCCTTGACTGGCCACGGAGTCGTAGGCAAATAGAGTGACCAAGTAGTATGCAAAGTTCTGGTATGGCACATTTGAAGAAGTTTACTATCTTGTGGTGCAAAGTATGCTTGGATGTTCGTAAGAAGCACTCACGTTCTTTAGTTTCATAAATCACATGGTTCAAGGTATATCTTGGTCTCTCTCCATCTCCGACTTGTCAAATGAAATTGCCGCAGTGTTTGTAACAGATAACATTATGAGCTACGCTGTGGTCTACGAAAAAAGCCTACTTCAAAATGTATCCTTTTCTTCTACTTGGGGAAACTTTTTTGCGCTAAAATTTTAGAAACATTTATCTGCAAAACCTTCGCGTGGCCATGAGCTACACGCGTATTGGGACAGCGATTGCTACGAAAACTCGCGTTGCACGTCGCACCACCGAGTCCGTGGACGGCGTGGTGGCGTTGCAGCGTCACTTTCGCCCGCTTTAATACTCCATTTTTCATCCTACTCCATGACTTCCCATATACAGTCAGAGTGGGTCGCTTGTGCAACAATAGTCGTCGGATTAATACAACGCAGCTCACAATGCGAAATTATACATGCAAACTGATAAGCCAGCTTGTAATGTATAGTATTTCTATTCGTTTCGCGTGTTAAAATAATATGTGAATTGTGAATGCAATAGACGGGATGTTGCTATAGCATGGTAAATGGTAATGGTAATGGATGTTATGGGATAGTTGAGAAATATTGACGGTTTATTTGGATAGTGTAATTTTGGTAGTAAAGTATTTGTTGAAGCCTTGTTGCTCTAGTACTCCCAAGCGCTACTGCGGAGTATTACGCAAATTTATTTATTTATTAACACATCATCACTATCATTACAGGATTGTACTAATTCAATAGTGTGGCTATAATTACAATTTTGTTATAATTATCAAAACATATTCTGTACATAGAGATTTTTGTGAACTCACCCGGAGAACAAGTAAAAAGATCTGTGCTGTCTGCTACGTCATTAAGTATACGCAAGGTACGCGTTATAGGGGCTTTACTCAGTAGTCCTACTACTGGGAACCGCCAATAGACGTGGCCGTCGCCTTCGCAATACATAATTTTCGGGCACACACAGGTTTATTTCTTTTAATATACCTGGGTTTGAAGTCTTACCACGCAATAATTTAAAAATATAGGTAGCAAGAGCTATGTCCCACCTTGTTTCCAATTTATTGTATCCCACCATGCCTATAACAAACAAGGTTGGATACATCAATGGATAAAATTGTATTGTTTGATGGCAATAGGCTGGCCCCTATTACCTACATGGAACTGAAACATTATGACATCGTCAAAGTCGCCGGTAACATCTGGATAAGGGACGCACAGAACCGGGAGTGGGTGATTCCGGGCTGATTTGATGATGATGATGATGAAACATTACTGGCGAAATAAAGGTGCTGTTAGGTATGCTTCTACCCAACGCTTTGGGAATTACAAGGCGTTATGTTACGTATAGGTGATGTTCTTCAAAATGTCTGTAGTGTAGTATTTACAGCTATTGCACATGTCCGGTCGAACAAGCTGTTTGGTTTACATTTTACAATCTAATTTGTGGGTTAAACTGTAAACTAAAAAACTTGTTCGACCGTACGACCAGATGTATGAACGTGGACGATATAGAAGGGATGTATGGATCGTAGCAGGTCTGTAGTTTCCTACCTCCTTGGGGAACAGGCCATGCATGCGTTTACCCAAGTAGCACAAAACTGCATTATAGGATGTCACATAGGGTCCACATCGGTAACATTAGCATTTATGAAGACTTATTACAGTTCACTCGAACTACAAAAGCTGAAAACTACGCCTTCGCCTGTTTATTGACTATAGTAACAACCACAGAAATAACATTGTAATGTTGCGAGCGTTAATATAGGTGTTCAGGTCTGTGTTAATCAGCATTTAGCAATAAATAGTAGCGGCAGCTACAATATAGCATTTTTGTGAACCTGAAAGTAGCTATATTCTGAATTGAAGACCACAAACGTACCCATAAAATGCTTGCATTTTAAAAAAGAACATGTGAACTGCTTTAATGTAATAAGTTATTCTGTGACTTCAATTAACAAAGATATATTGCGTCTTGCTGAACATAGTTGAACTTTTTTAGTGTTAAGCAGCTTGCTACATGCAATCTTATAATAGCATTTATCTAGCCCACATGATCACTATAGGTGAATTTATATGATGCTAAGTTACAGCAAACTGCTATAAATTAGATCATATGTGACCTTTGATCCTGCTTGGAGCGGAATACTTGTACTAGCATAGGCAATTCTACTACTGATGTTGTTAAATAAGATCCTGAAGGACTATTATTAGCGCCTAGTGCGTAATATCTTGTCAGTTGAACGCCGCGCCGCCATCATTGCGATATAATGGTATTTAGAAATGTGGAAATCTAAACGAAGAACTGGTGGGATTCGCCGAAAAATAAATGCGGAATACTTGAAAACTCTAAACAGCAATACAGATGATATTATACGATGATGATGATATACCCACTATTTAAGCTTTACATGGATCTGTGGCTGACTTGTTCGACACAAAAACTACTCGTGTCAGCTTGTTACGGATTTATGTACCACGTGTGAATTCATATACAGCACATAGAGTTTAATTGTGATTAATGCGGTGCACATTGGGTGTTCGCCATTTTTCTTGTTTTAACCTAAGTATTTATTATAATACTAACAATTTATTTTTGTTTATTTAACGAAAATAACAACTAAATTTGAAAAGGATACCAACTATTTATAAGTAAACAGCATATAGTCAAATTACATGTCATATAAAAAGAGATTTCTAGGTTTTTTTTTGTATTATCATTTTATTTTATTCTATAATTTTCACCTAAACAGTCAAATTTTGAGAGCGCGTGAAAATTTTCGCCTATAATCATACGATATTTGACAATAAACTTGCTTTCCCAATCAAATTTCATGCATGTTAAAGAAAAAAATCAAGGTTTTACTTACCGAAAACTAATATTTTATCACAAACACTGGTCACAAAATGGTTGGCGCACAAATACAACACCAAAGTAAGTATTAAATAAAAATTTGACACTTGTCAATTTTCAACAGCCGAAGAATTAAAAAGATCCACGTCTGTAGTTTGTGCTGACTAACAGGTAACTCACATCTAATAATTCAGCCATTGTGCTGCATAATAGGTAACACCCACTCTAATAATCAGCCAATGTTCAGCTCTTGGGGTGACTGTTACCATTATAAATGCTTAAATAATGCTAATATAACGCAATTAGTACAGTAATTGAACTATTAGCTGTTTAATTTGTGCCCAAATCGGAGTTATATCAGCTGAAACAGCGCCTCTAACGCTCTTGTTCAGCAGGCTTGTACAGCTTAAGATTCTATGGTAGACAGTGATTCAGCTGATATACAGCGTTTCTGTGCTACTTGGGTATGTAGTCAATTCGAATGTTAATTTCTTAGTCAGCTTAACTAATGAATCTAATGACGAGTACATCGTTTTTTTTTATATCGCTGGACGCTAACACACAGCGCCACCTAGTGCCACACTAAGCAAGGCTTGTGTCATGTACACCAGGTAGTTGATATACTACATAAATATACTTTTTTGTTTGTAAATACATACTTATTATACATATAAACATCCATGACTCGGAAACAAATGTCCATGCTCATCACACAAACATTTGCTCCTACCGGGATTCGAACCCAGGACCCTAAGAACGTAAGGCAGCCTCACCACCACTACGCCATTCGGGTCGTCAACATCGTTGAAACCAACATCGTCAATTTTTTTTGGATACAAAGCAATTTACCATAACTCAATCCCAAACATCTTTGTGATTGACGCACACTTGTCACTTGTGTGTATAAATCTGATTTAAACTAGTGGGAATTGAAATGAATTTTACCAACTAAAATCATCTATATTTTGAATACAATGCAACAGTTGGAAACAATATCACAATCTACCTTTGAAACCAATATTACTTGTCAGGAAATTGATTATAATTTTACCAACTAAAATCTCTATTTAGAATCCAACGTAACATTTCAATACAATATCACAATTCTCCTTTGAAATGAAACTGTTTCAATATTATCAATCAATACAATTTCACGACAGTATTAATAAATTGAAATATGTACGTGAAACTGTCCTCGTTCAGGAAACCGCAAATAAAGTTAGCGAACAATAACTTTGTTTCAGCAAACATTCCTCTGCGGTGGATTTGTTCAGCCATTACATTGGCAATATTGTATTCTACATTTAATTTAATATTTTGACTGGGATAATGGATTGGTTTTAACTATAAAACTTTTGGATTATAGCTTTTGATTTTATAAGACTAAAGGAAGACGCACGCTAGAACGTGGCCGGGTCCGAGTCGAGTGTCGCCCGTAGCACAATCCATTGCCCGTAGCTCGGTAGCGGCTTGGAAGCGTGAGTGCGTCCATACAAAATTGCACGGTCGACACTCTGCTCGGACCCGACTCGGTCTAGCGTGAGTCAAGCTTAAGAGCGTATTACGGAAACGGAACGACTACGTTACGATTCCGGGCTGAAATCATGAACTCTAACGTGGATTCTCCAGGGTTCATAATCACAAAGGTAATGGTAGGAATGACTTCGACCTTGAAAAAGTCTTTACTAGACCTTTATGAACTTGGAGAGTTGTATTATATTGATGATTTTGATTATTGTTAATCTGTAACTGCATACGTCTTACAGTCGCGAATCCTATTTTCATCAATGTACAATCTAGCACTGGCCTCCAAATTGCACAAAACCGTAAGAACATTTCAATTTCGCGCGCTACCCTGGAGAATCAGCCTTAAACCAACTTTTCGTAACCGACCCTACATTCACTACTACACTTTTTACATTTTATTTTCATCCACCACGCTCACGTAGATAAAGGTACCCACACTACTTTTAGTGTTCTATTTCGAGGTTCCATTCAGTACGAAGCTTCAGCCTTTGCACGTGCCGAACTGCTGACGGAATAGTAAAATTTCAGGTGCAATTTTTATCTTTGATTCAGTAGATGCAAATGTAGATTGGAGTGGCCGGGGAGCCTTCACCTCTACCACAGAATAGATAATAGACCCTCTACCCTCGACCCATGCGTCGGCAAGCCGTATGATATGTACCTGTGTACGTCGCATCGGCGTATGTTTTTATTTTTAATAGTGATCGCACGCGAACTGTCTCGTTGGCGTGACTGCTGGGCATAATGCCCAGGATTTGATTCTCGGGTTGGGCAGTGTTATTGGGTTTTTTATCAGGAGTTTCTCAGTAGCACCCACGGCGTCTGGGATTTGTGGTCGTTTGATGGCAATAGCCTCCGCCCCTATGTGAAATGGTACTTAAACATGTCATGTTACGTAAAGCATAGGTGTCACGGTAACTCGCACATCCCTCATGAAACGATAGATATGATGTGCTGTATGAGTAAGCGGGACAATACTATTCAAATATATTTTTTTTAGCTCGGGTTTGGCAAATCTATTGGAAGATGTGTGTTTGAACGTCATATCCAGGTGGAAATGACGCCCAAAATTTGTATTTCTGTTCGTCGCATTATCGCATTGGACATGTGGGTAATACGAGCACACAGGTGTGCGAAACCTTCGATTTTTCATTTCTGATGACAGTTGTGTTAAGTAATTGATGCATCGTGCAAACACAGCACGTAAAGATGGGTAGCCATGATTTATGATAATTTTCGGCCAAATCCGCTTTTGATTAACAATTCCGATGAACCCGTAAAAACGTATTTTCGTGCGGACTCAATAATGAGTTGAGGAATTATCCACAGAGAGACCTACATATTGACAAGTGAGATAAACAGGTATCTTCACCGGCATTCCAAGAAAAATATTGAGGTAGTCCCATCCGTGGACTAAATCACACGTCGGAATAACGATGTGGCTAGAATATTTTAATATTTTGTCGGATTAACCTGGATCGTGCGAGTGAAACGCGGTTCGGAACGGCACGTAGCCCGCAGGTACTATCAGTTTTTTTGCAAAGTCGACGTTGATGAATATTTGTTGATATTTTATTTTATTTATGTTGTTGTATTTTCTTTATTTAAGCTTGAGTTTAAGTCGATGTTTTGTCTAAGAGCGAACAATTTCAAACTTGTACCTACTAAGTAAGGATTTAATAAAAGCTTTTTTATTGTTATTTTATTTTTTTTTTCTTTATTGCTTAGGTATTACATAAGTACCTATTTAAGGGGCCAGCGGAGCGTGCGTCGTTCATACAAACGTAATACTAAAACAATTTGTAAATCAAACATAATTATTATTATTCTTAAAAAAGTGTATTTATTTCGATTGGATTAAGTACATAAAGGAAATGATATAAAGACGACATAATGAGGAATTTAAAATTTCTATAGAAAACTTATTTTTCTCATATCTCTTGTTTAAATCAATGTCCATTCAAAATATATGTTTGGGAACCTAGATATTATGTAATCCAATCATAATAAATAAGTACACACTACCTTCAGAAAATGTATGATTTACAAAATATTTTGGTTTTACGTTTGTATGAAATACGCATGCTCCGCAGGCCTCTTAAGTTTCGGAGTCTTTAAGTTTCACACGCCAATCAAATGTTTCAAGTACTTTTTTGGAAACTTCTTTCGATTATCACTTAGGTCCTGACTAGTCTACCAGCCACCCCGCGGAGATCGTCACTCCACCTATGTTGTGAAAGCTTCTCACCTTACCCTTGCCAAATAAGCTAACAACATACATCATGTAAATCGTTACTCCAATTACTGATGTTTTTTTGTCGGATAGAGAAAAATATCGCATGTCGCAAACGTGTTTGCGTTCTTAATATGCCTAGATCCTAAATAATGTTAATCCGACCATTTCATTCACCCCAAAGACCTTGGTCAAATCGTTTTGGGCATGTTTTGGCCATCGCGTAACGCCATTGTTTTAATCTATATCTATAAAAATGAATAAAATTGAAGTGTCTGTTTTTTGTTCCAAAATAACAGCTTTTTCTGAATGTTTATTAAATTATATACATATGTATAGGGTAGATATAACTAAAAACATTTTTTATACTTTTGTCCGTCTGTCTGTTTGTTCCGGCTTATCACCGAATTTCGGCGGACCAATTTTGACGAGACTTTTACTGGCAGATAACTGATCTTATAAGGACTGACCCAAGTTACTTTTCTCTTACTTACGAGATATCTTCCGTAATACACATACACACCAAACACCAATCACGGAAGATATCCCGTAAGTGACAATAAAAGTTTAGTTATAAACCGTGAAAGCATAAAACAGTGTTTAAATAACTTTTATTTTTTAGAAAAAAAAAACGAATAATTAACCAAATATTTTTATTGAATTCCACGCGGATGCAGTCGCGAGTTATAGCTAGTTTTATAATTATGACGTTGTTCAGAATAATTGTATGCAAATTAAATTATATTAAAAAGGGTGGACGCACGTATTAAACAGCACCAAACGTAATTGAATTGAACAATGGATGCCGCAATCGTCATAAATATTTTTTTTATCATAAAATAATTGTTTTTCATATTAAAAGCGAGTACTTACCAAAGCATTGTGAAATGTTATGTTGTGAATTGCTTAAGTATATAAATATAATGAAATCAATGGATCGTTTGAAGAATGATTTGAAAGAGAAAGGAGTAAATGATGCTGTGACATCTGACAGGGAAGAATGGAAGAGGAAAACGTAATGCGCCGACCCCAAATAGAATGGAACAAAGGCAAGAAAATGAGATAAATATTATGAAAACTGTTGGGTTTTGACGACCCGAATGGCGTAGTGATGGTGAGGCTGCCTTACGTTCTTAGGGTCCTGGGTTCGAATCCCGGTAGGAGCAAATGTTTGTGTGATGAGCATGGATATTAGTTTCCGAGTCACGAATGTTTATATGTATAATAAGTATGTATTTACAAACAAAAAAGTATATTATGTATTATACCTGGTGTCCACGACACACGCCTTGCTTAGTGTGGCACTGGGTGGCGCTGTGTGTTAATGTCCAGTGATATTTATTATTTATTTGCAATGAGTCAAGAAAAGTAAACCATTACTAGCCGTGTGTGTTATTCCCATTGACGTTTTTTCCAGTTCTCAACTCATGGTTTGTTACAATTTGTTGACCTAAATATAGCCGTTTCAGTAACAAAATTCAGAACCTCTTTATTTTGAGGTCTTTTAAAAAGTAACGTTTTCGCGTGATAGTTTAGAAATAGTCGAAACAATGTGCATTATTATGTGTCATCAATCATCATCTGCCAAGCTTTTAGCTATATATTTAACTATGTTGGGGTCGGCTTCCAGTCTAACCGGCAGGGCAGTACAAGTACGTAGGAATCGATAGGACTCGATTAGATAAATGAGTTTTTGACTCCATAAAAACTCATTTTATCGAGAATAACTGTCAAATTTATCTAATCCAGTCCTATCGAATCCTACGTACTTTGCACTGCTGATGCAGCTGAGTACCAGTATTTTACATGGAGCGACTGCCTATTTGACCTTCACAACCCAGTTAGTTAATTCTGGTTAATTATACAATACCACTTGGTAAGGCTGGTTGCATTTTATGTGTATTTAACAATATTATATTGTTTAGTACAACCACTGAGTAATATTATGAAATTATTTTCCTGAAAACTATCCTCATTTCATGAAAACATTAACTATTAATAGCTCTGTTGACAAACAATAGATAAAATTAATTGTTACCTGCATTTGTTGCAGGAAAATTACCCACGTTTTTATGTAGGCACAAGGATAATGGCTAATTGTTTTTACAGTACAATTGTTTCTAATCTATGCTTTTAACACAATTTAAGGCTGATTTATGATTATTTACGGTTTTTACTTACACACATTTTTTTTAATTTATTGTAAAAGATGTGATGATGGTCACCCTACCTATTTTTTTTTTATAATCCCAACATGATTCCAGAAGTTTGTGAAACAGTCATCGATGCTCACAAAAAGAGTTTTCAGATTTAAATACTCAATAGTATTTCTCAATTACAACCTCATTACTGACTTACCTAAGATAATAATTATTATGTACTACGCATAAAAAAAATCCGACGAACTGTTTTGCAGTTTCGCAGACTTTTTATATGTATACTTACAGATTTTTAATAAATAAATAAAAAAAAATCTCTAAAGGTCGTGGCTCACTTGACAAGCACCGCACCAGCACCGCTCCAACCCAGCAATTTACTTGCCATTCAAATTAGAGCATTAAATCGTGTGTCGCATAACATATTTTTTAATGTCCATATGAAAAAGCTTACGGCGGGTGGTCAACGCGCTTGCCGCTACCATACGACTCGCCTCGCGGGCGGCTCGGCGTCCGCGCGCGGTCCGCGCGCTGCAAGCGAGGGGACGGCGCGCCGTCCGCGCGCCGCAAGCGAGGGGTCCGCGCGCTGCAAGCGAGGGGACCGCGCGCGGACGCCGAGTGGCCCGCGAAACAATGTCATTGCGCCGTCATGCTTCTCCACGTCGTGGGTACTCTTTGTTTAATGTATGGCCAGTTACAAATTTAGTTAGAGAGCCCACGACACTAAACCTAGTTCGGTTAGAAATAAAAAGCAAATAAAAAAGCCCTAATAAACCGACTGATATTGTTGATATCGAAGGTTGATCTTATGTTACAATAACTGAATCAATCGTTACAGTACACCGGCTGAAACTTTTTTGTAAATAGTTTACATATACCTACTGAACTTAAAAAAATCTCAGAACTGTAATGGAAAGGGTGTTTGCGGGGTAGGTGAATTAAACCACGAATCCACGTTAACAAAATATAATTACTAGAGATAATACCTAAAATACAATGCTACCTCCCGGACTATTACTACCAGCGTGCGGACTACGAGCTTGCGCCTTGCGGACGGCGAGCGGCCGTCGCGTGGCCCGCGCGCCGCAAGCGAGGGGACCGCGCGCGGCCCGCGCGCCGCAAGCGAGGCGACCGCGTGCTTACACCTAGCTTGCGGCGCGCGGACCGCGCGCCGTAGCCTATATTCGAGGCGACGCCGGTCAGGAGCTGTGCTGGTGCCGTGCTGGTGCGGTGCTTGTCAAGTGAGCCACGACCTTAATATTTATGAAAATGTTTTGTTTCTGGAAATTCCAAGATGGCGCCGAGTGTTCCGATTTTGGCCAGGCGCAAAATGATCATACAGCTAAATTGTAAACTATACTAAAACCTTGGTAACTTACATAATAGAGCAAGAACACACAGTTCTGTAATGAGTAGTTTTGTTACCGTCAACCGCAGTCCAATTTAATTTCCACCGCGAAAAAGTGACTTTAATAAGTTATTACGTTCTATTTTAATATCCTACCTGGAACAAGGGAGAACCGTTTCTCAATTGGATTTACCGAACACGCTGAAAGCGCTAGTAGCAATTAAATAGTTTGTGGACATAAAGAACTACTAAATAATAATAATAATTAACCACCAAGGGTAGAGCTATTCGTATGTTGGGCCCAAAAAAGTTCCTGCCTGTTGTTAGCAACTTTTATTCAGTAAATAATGCTGACAAATTAGGACATTACGAAAGGAGACATTTTTTTTTGTTCGGGGATTAGGCCACCCACATAAATTGTAGCATTTATTATTGAAACTTACATTGATTTCTTCCTTATAACCTCTAGATTCCAGTGGTTAAATTAGCTAAGCATTGTCTAACCGGAATAAATGTGAAAAATCTGCAAAAACACCTACGACAACCAAAACAAACAGAAAATGTAAATGTCAAAATAATGAAGTTGTGTCTGTGAATCACTAAAAAAACCGGCCAAGAGCGTGTCGGGCCACGCTCACTGTAGGGTTCCGTAGCTTCCCAGACCATTAAAAATACCAACATTTTTCGTCAGCAAAAATAACTTTGTTTTTCATAGTATTTGTATGAAAAACAAAGTTATCATTTGCGTTTTTTTGAAAAAGTGCTATATAACTCAAAAACTATTCAACTCATCAAGTTGAAAATAATTTTCCTAGAAAGTTCATATAAAGGTCTACTTCTGTGATTTTTTTCATATTTTTTAAACTTATGGTTCAAAAGTTAGAGGGGGGGGGGACACATTGTTTTTGACTTTCGGAGCGATTATTTCCTAAAATATTAATATTATCAAAAAATGATTTTAGAAAACCCCTATTCATTTTTAAATACCTATCCAACAATATATCACACGTCAGGGTCAAAATTAAAAAAAAAATCGCTCCCCACTTTACGTCTGGGGGAGGTACCCTAATAAAAATGTTTTTTTTAATTTTTATTTTTGCACTTTGTCGGCATGATTGATATACATATTGGTACCAAATTTCAGCTTTCTGGTGCTAACGGTCACTGAGATTATCCGCGGACAGACAGACAGACAGACAGACATGGCGAAACTATAAGGGTTCCGTTTTTTGCCATTTGGCTACGGAACCCTAAAAAGTGGGTTTAAAACGTTCCGTGCCACGTTAATTGTTTAAACCATCGATGCGATTTTAGTGCAAACCTTTAAAAATGCTCACAGTTTAATAATATTTATTTTTATATTCTTTCTTATTCCATAATAATTATAGCAGATATAATTACCAACGGGTAAGTACCGTTCTTTTTTACTTAGTTAACAAAAGTAGACCTACAAAGAAAAATGGACCCTACGACAAAATTAAAACGTAACTTTTCAATACGTTTCTGCGTCAGAAAACCGTGTGAACCGTCAGCATACATCGCCCGCTCTAAATCAATACACCCCGATGCATATTCAATGAAAACTGCAACAGCCTCACTCCCCCATTGAATTATGCAAGCTGAGCAAAACTTTACGCTACCGTGAGCCTGTGAAACGTTTTTCCATAGTGTGATGTTTTTTATAGGGTTGTACTTAACGTAAAAGCTTTGAATATGGTTATAATTTCGGTAAAATACTTAGAATGTTCTTATTACCCAGTACTAACTGGGTTGTGGAGGTCAGATAGGCAGTCGCTCAATGAAAAATATTCAGCTGCATCAAGTTAGACTGGAAGGTGACCACAGCATACATAGTTGAGAAAAGGCTAGACAAATGATGATGAATACTCAGAATGTTAGTGGTTACTGTTACTGTTACTGCTAGCCTGCATCATCCCACTGCTGGGCAAAGGCCTCTCCCCATGACTTCCAGTTGGTTCGATCCAGGGCTAATGTTGGCCACTGGTCATGTTAGTGGTAGCGTACACGATTATCTGTCGTCATGAAATGGGGGGAACGGTAGGGTTGCCAACATTTTTTACAAGAAATAAAGTATGTTCAGGTCTATGAAGAATATTAAATAGTATTTTAGAAAATGAACAGTATTTTTTATTGTTTTAAAGACATATTTTTTAGAGCTTCTCAAACTACTTGATAATTTATTTACAACCTTTTTTTAAAGACTGCTTACGCCTCACCACAATTATAACAGAAATTAAAACAAATGAGGAGCTCATTTTTTATTAAATTTAAAGATACTCTATTTCTATCCTCCCGCCACCACTTAGCATTCATTACTGAAAAAACTCTTTCAGTAAATGCTGAGGTTGCGAAATTCGTGTGAGCTTCTAAGTAAGTATAACACATAATAATGTGTTTGCATTTTGATGCTGAAAACAGTATTTTGTATACTTTATTTTTGTTCATCAGTAAAAAGTATAATAGGCTTGTGTCCTTAAAAAATCTAATTAGTCAGTCATTTAGATTATAAAAAAATATTTGACCCGTATTTTTTCTTTTGTTACATAAACCAAAATTGACGAAGATACGACGCTTTTAAAATTCGCAATACGTCACGCCGTGCTATAGTTTTTAGTGCGTCACGAGCCCCCACTCCCGAGTTTTGATGCGTTTTATCTTTGTCAGTACTCAGTGATTTACAAAAAATACGTGTCCATTATTTTCCAATACTCTAACTGACGGACTAATTAGTTTTGAAATTTATTGATGGTGGAAACTAGCCTATTTAGTTAAAAACTGTATAATACTGTTTAAAACAGTATAGTTGGCAGCCCTAGGGGAACGCGGCCTTAAAGTAGCAATGTGTCGTTCACATCCCCGACGGCCGACATCATCAGTCCTAATAAAACTCCCGTCTCTTATACTAACGCCCACAACATCGAATACAAACAAGCCCATTCCATCTCAAACATACATAAAGTAATCCCCCCTCACAGCGAGGGGATACCCAAAAATCGTTCCGTCTGCCCACTGTCAATGCCAACCGCTCCCCCTCAATCGAATATAGGAAATTAATTCGGCTAATTGGAAAACACGCGCCGTCCCACTCCCATTAACATTTTGTATGGGAACCATTGAATATGTGGGTTCAGAAGTTCTGCTTCATTTAATTCAAGATATAAAAACTGTAGGCGTATGTTTATGGAAAATAATATCGCTTTACTTCATGAAGCCCTGATGTTGTCTCTAGGCCCAATTTCTCACTAAGGCCTGAGGCAACCAAGCATTCTGTACCTATGAAACTCTACGCAAAAATTATTGCTGGGAAACACGAACAACTTTTTTGGGGTGAAAAATCTCGTTTGACGGTAGAACTCAATACTTATAACGCACTCAAAACACAGCACTGTAGGATGCACCTGCTGGGAGTGGTGTTGTGGAGGTATTTAAAGTAAAGTAAACCTTAAAACTTGTATTGAAAACAAAAATAGGGTTAAGATAAGGTTATCAGGGATGGTCTAAAACAAAAAAACATATCGCAATGATGGGAAGAACAAGTTATTTAGTTAGTTTAGCAAGTGCCTTTCGGCTCCGTAAAAGGTATTTTTTTACACCCTTTATTCATCACAGATTTATATCCTAGTGACCTTGATTCTGAATGACATTTTCACCATAACAGTCGCAAGCCGACAAAGATCCAGGACTTGACCTTCTCTATCTGCCTTATACACCAATATCAGCAAAGTGCGGTCACGTTCAGACTTATCGATCACCACTTATTCAGACCTAGCGTGATGTTTGACTTTGTAATTGTAGCGGCTTCCATTGTGGACTCAATATCTGCATAATGTTATGCTTATGTCTACTGTACCTTAGAGTAGGCTTCATGAGAACATCAGAAGTTAGTTATTGTGATGAAAATTCTTTCATCACAATAACATCACTTACGATACCATTCCGAGGTAGGTACCTGATGAATTAGAGCTAATACTCGTATAATTCAATTCAATTTATTTATTTCAGGCTACAATGACCCGTAGATATATACCTTATAAACTAACATAAAATTAAGACTTAAAAGCTATGTTAGTAGCACTTCACAATGCCAGCCTATTACTGTTCCACTGCTGGGCAAAGGCCTCTTATACAGGTAGGCACGAGCATTTATCCAGGCTTGCTCAAGATGGGTTGGCGATTTCAGACTTATATTTATTAGAAGTCCAGGTTTCCTTCACAGACGTCTGTGATGTCCAAAATAAACTTAGAAAATACTTGCACAAATGAAGTGCAAATCATATTGGTATTTTCCCGGATTTGCACCCACTTGAGCCACCATGAGCTCGATTGGAGCTTACCTACTCGTGACTTTACTGCACTGACATTGGCCGACACATGTGCATATCGTACATCAATGGCATTTGTGAGGCGAATCAAACAAGATGGACGCTCTATTTCAAGCGACTCTGCCACTCGAAAAACGTGTCTCACTACAGACTACTCGAAAAACACACGCGTCTAGGATCATTATGTAGTTTACCAGGTTCTTGTTATAGGAAGCTCAAGAACTAAGCTTTAGAAGCCTAGTCCACTACAGAGGTATCTCGTAGACGTAGAACATGATCAGCCTGCCTCGTGTACGGTGCAACAGGATTACTCAAGCTTTGCGGACTAAGCCATCGTAAATTAGTCTTGCGAGTTCGCTAGGTCTTTGGTTCTTTCATGGAGAATAATTTCGCACTTTGAATTTTGTACTCTGCGCTGTATCATATTTTATCTGAACTTTTAAACATATTTATTTATTTATTAAAATGTATGCACAAGTAAAAACTGTACAAAGGTGGACTTAATGCCTTGAGCATTTTCTTCCAGTCTACCTTAGAGTGATGCAGAGACAGATCCAAGGGCATCGAATCAAAGTATATGTGGAGGTCCAATAGATAACCGCCACATTTAAAAAACTCGTATTCAGCTGCATCCGGTAAGACTGGAAGACAGCCCTAATGTAATTGGGAAGCATTAGGCAGAAAATTACATCTCTAAACGAAAATGATCACCTATAAAAAACTTAGTTTTTGAAAGACCCAAAACTCACTTTTCAAGATTCCGTAGCAATGGCAAGAACGTACCTTTTGAATTTCTTCTTTGCTGAATATAACTTCAAAATATAACTAACCTGAGCTTTTCTTCTGCCCACAGCACCCTGGTCCCATGGAAGATCTTCCGGGAGGAGCTGAACAACGTACACCCCATATCATCAGGCTTGGAGACGATGGCGCTGAAGACCACAATAGATCTCACGTGTAACGACTTCATATCCAACTTTGAGTTTGATGTGTTTACGAGGTGAGCATTGCTGCATTCGGTTGATCGCCAAGAGTTTCTTCTTACCTTAAAGGACTCGAGTAGTCGGTAGAGTTTCCGATCATTATTTAATTCTGAACCGGGAGACGTTGCGTTGGAAGACCTCACATTAGGTGGACCGATGACCTGGTGAAGGTTGTGGGGATCCGCTAAATGCGAGTCGCACGGGACCGGTCTATGTGGCGACACTTGGAGGAGGACTATGTCCAGCAGTAGACATAATTTGAATGAAATGATGATGATGATGATTTAATTCTGTATCCTGTTAGGTATTCGTAGCATGTATTTATTGTAATAAGTGGTTCAGCGAGCTAAGGAATGCCGATATCTTAATAGACACCTGCAACACCCCAGAGATTCACCAAAGCGATAGAAAAGAAGATCTTCAATAGAAAGTTTATTATGTCGGATGTCGGATCGGATGTGCCTTTAAATTTAATGATACTCGTAATTTTGGAAACGCAACGCAGAAAGCACTGACCTATACTAAAACCATTATTTTCCTGTCGGCGAAACAAATCCTTCATACTTCTCTATTACTCGTCATCTCAGCTCTCACCTATTCTTTTCTTACCATATCAACCTTCACACAGTCCATCCATAGTTTCTTTGGTCTTCCTTACTCTCATCCATCGACATGCATACTCAAAACTTTCATCACGTTTTTTCCACATTCCTCAGCATCGCATAGCCTCATATCAAGCCAACTGACATTATACTACAATGATAAATACAGGGTGTAAACCACCTCATCACAAAGCCGTTAACCAAGCATTCTGTACATCAAACTAAGTAACTTTACGCAAAAAATATTGCTGGGAAACATTTTTTTTTTTTGTAAATCATGTTTTGTGGTAGAACTCAATGTAACGCACTTAAAACATTGTGCTGATGGATGGATTGAATAGTACGGTGGTCGTGGTGTTACAAAAAAAAAAAAGTATTTAAAAAAAACTTGTAAAAAAGTTGTAACTTTGACCCCCTTTAACTCCGTAACTAGAAGGTTCCCAGGTATGGTGTAGAACATAAAAATGATCGCAATGATGGGGAGAACAAATGCCTTTCGGTTTCGTGAAGAGGTGTTTTACACCCTTTATATTATGATTTGTCTAATATACATTCATAGCAAGATTCTCTAGCTCCCCGCACTGATATCTTTAATTATTCCAGGTTATTCCAGCCCTGGAGCACGTTACTCCGCAACTGGCAACTGCTGGCGGTCACGCATCCAGGTTACGTGGCATTCCTCACGTATGACGAGGTCAAGGCGAGGCTGCAGAAGTATATCCATAAGGCTGGCAGTTATGTATTTAGGTAAGGTCTCTAAGTTCTTAATTTTAAAATATGGGGTAAATTCGCCGTCCAAAGATCGCTGTACATTACACACAGCGCCATCTAGTGCCACACTAAGCAACGAGGCTTGTGTCGTGGATACCAAATAGTTGATATACTACATAGATACTTTTTGTTTGTAAATAAAACATCTATGACTCGGAAACATGTCCTTGCTCATCACACAAACATTTGCAATATACTACTCGTATGTATGACGATGAGTGCAAATCGAAAGCAAATCGTTATAACTCTACAGTCTCATAGTTTGATGGCGACTACGCAGCATTTTGGGACCTCTCTCACTACCGCGATTGACCGCAGAAGCTTCCAGCAAGAAGAAAGGTTTTTCGTAGAATCGAGCGACCGACCAGTTTTGTTCAGGGTAGCGACCGGTCGATGCCATGCGACAAGTCGTGGTTGGGGTCTCGTATTGCGCGAGGGCTGTTACTTTTGCCAAACCTAATAAACCATGTAAAGAACATTCACACACACTGTTGCCACGAATACAGCACATGATTCTAGACACCCCCTACCTAAAAAAAATTAGAGGGGATGCTCTAAATTTTTTAATTCATTTTTATTTTACTACCCTACTACGATGGTACCGAACCCTTCATGCGGATGTCAGACTCGCGCTTGGCCGATTTTTTTACACCCAACGAAACGTCCACTTTTCAACAGCCGAGTGTTTGCTAAAATCTAAGTCTCCTTGCATCGCAGACATCGCAGTGACTGCATCATTCCGTAGACTACAATTTCTCATGTGTTTGTAACTACTCGTACACTGCAGTAGCGAAGGGTAAATTTTTGTTGCCGGTCCGTTGCATATTTTAATAATGTTTGAAAAAACCATACATCAAACCATTTGTAGTTTTAGTCATGTTTGGGCAATCACGTCCTAACTGAATTACCTACATTGTTTTACTTTTGGCAATAGTAGACTCCAGTACAGTGGTTGTTCCAAAGGGAAGCCGGTAGGTTTCGAGTTGTATGAACCCCTCGCCACTGCTATACAGGCAACCAAACCTTATTATTACTGAAAGCTTTAGCTCGATTAGCTTAATCGAATTCTCCAGAATCCAGACCCCACTTTGACGAACACTGCTCGCGTAGCCCACTACCCAGAATTCCCTTATCCAGAATTCTACGGATAAAGCTTTGGCTAGCTTAGAATTCCCCAGGATAAAGCCAATACATCGTTCTCGGAATTTCTTCACAATTTCCTCTTCCGTACTGGAAATTATATTGTGATACTACCTCATTGTTTCATTGAAGACAGTCGTTTATATTGAGATTTTCAATTTAAGTCAGATGTTTGAAACAGATACCTATTATTATCAAAGATCTTAATACTATCCCTTTTCACTAAAACCATACTATAAAATGAATCATTAAATAACAGCAGAATTATTGGGTTTCAAAAGCTCTGTTCAGCGCCGAGAATTGAAAATCCAGCAGTGGATTGTATTTCAGGTATTTCTTGTTTTTATTGAAATCGGTTTACATTTAATATTCGGTTCAAACAACAATAACATGAAATTTCAATTACCTTGAAATCTCTTTGACAGAACGTTTAAAACCCGCTTTTCGCTCAAACTATTAATCATTCCTTTCGTAATTTTGTCGAAACATGAATAATTTCAGTTTCCGAATATACTTAGTCCATTCACTGAAGACGTTATCTAACAAACTGATACCTATCATTAGTTATGTATCAACACATTGAGTCTTATATCCTACAGTACAACGAAGAAAATTATAACCTCTTGTCATCAAAATAGGGTTCAAATTGAATTGAAGCTGGCGTTTCATCCCTGAAATGCAACGTTTATACCAAAAAGGTTAAGGTCGGTTTGACCTTTATCCGCGTTTTGACAATGAATAATAACAGCATGTGAGCATCAGTCTAGTTTAATTTCTATTACCTGAGATAATGTTTATATTTGACACCTACGATGTATTTGCTTGAACTTGAACTTCGTAGGTGGTTGTCGTTTAATCTACACTCGAGAGCAATGAATCCGGGTCACTTAAAGAATCCTAAAAATCTCGGAAACTAAAAATGCTAGGTTAATGCAATAAATTGTATTTAATAGACAATGTAATACTCCTTAAATGAAGGTATTAAAACTTCTTAGTTATTGTAAAGTTATATCATAAAAAAATCAAATTTGAAAAAGGGCCACTTTCGAAGATGGAACTACGAAATTACAGCATTTGGTTTTGCTTTTGTTTGTAATCTGTCATTTATGTGGGTACTTAAACCATGTTGATAGTGCTCTATATTCATTATTCAAGCTGAAATTATGTCGCTTACGCCTGAAGAATGCACCAGAATACTTACAATGCTGGAAACCGACCGGAGTCAGCGCGATACAGCCAGGACTGTCGGTGTGTCGCTGTCAACAGTACAAAGAGTTCTCCGACGTTACGAAGAAACTGGTTATAACCTACGCAGACCAGGAACGGGCAGAACCAGGTGTACCACAGCACGAGAAGACCGATACTTGGTGAACACCATGCTTCGAAATCGCTTTCTCACAGGAACTGAACTCACAAATAAGTTTCGACGCCTCGGAGGAAGTAACCCAAGTGCATGGACAGTAAGACGTCGGCTTGCTGAATCTAACTTAAAACCCCTTAGACCTGCAAACGGCCCTAAACTGGAGCGTGGGCATCGTATTTCAAGACTAAGATATGCCCAGAGCCACGTAAATTGGAGTATTGAAGATTGGTCAAAAGTTATGTTCTCCGACGAATCAAAATGTATGCTCTACAAGCACGATGGAAGACACAGAGTGTATCGAAGACCAGGGGAAAGATTCAAGCAAGCATGCATCGAAGAAAAAGTAGCCTACGGTGGTGGGTCTGTACTATGTGTGGGCCGGAATTTCTTCTGAAAGTCGCACAGAGCTGGTGATCATAGAAAACGGCTCTTTAACTAGCGTAAGATATGTGGAAGAAATCCTCAATGATCACGTTGGTCCATTTATGGTCAATTTAGGTGAGGATGCTATATTTATGCATGACAATGCCCGACCTCATACAGGTAGGATTGTGAATGACTACCTTCAAGAGATGAACATTACTCGTATGGAGTGGCCAGCGCGCAGCCCGGATATCAACCCGATCGAGCATGCTTGGGACGAGCTAGGCAGATGCGTAAAACAACGAAACCCTCCCCCAATCACGCTTCGTGAGCTCAAAATTGCTCTCACAGAGGAATGGGAGAATATTCCCCAAAATCGTATAAGGAACTTGGTGTACAGCATGCCAAACCGCGTAAACGCAGTAATGGAAGCACGAGGAGGCAATACGAAGTATTAAAATTCAAGAAAATCGTAATAAAGTTCAAAAATTTAATGTTTCCTATTTTTGTTTTAAGGAGAGATCAGCAGTTTTTTTCTTTATGTAATTTTGTGTTAATAAAATGTATGGTGACTCATATTTTTTTTACTTTCACTTAAGGAGTATTACATTGTCTATTAAATACAATTTATTGCATTAACCTATCATTTTTAGTTTCCGAGATTTTTAACATTCTTTAAGTGACCCGGATTCATTGCTCTCGAGTGTATGTGGAATCAAATAATACGTTGTAATATGAATTAATTTACATTGGTTTCATGTTTCCATGAAAATCTTAATATACAATCACGTGTCACTACAATGTATATTTGTACAAGCGAATCCCCGAAACCACCCAACCAATTTCAATGAAACGTGAGCACAATAAAATTACACTTGGTCGTTAGCCCCGTATTCGGGTGTTCAAAAGACCTCGAATTCGGGTCATCCCATGCATATCACACTGGAATACGGGTTAATGACTTAAGTTGATTACCTGCACCCGCGTGCTCTCATAGAAGAGAATGGAAAACTGGCGTCGGGCAACCGAAATGATGAAGCAGGACTGGATCGAATACGGGCGTACTCGACCGCGTTCATTTACGCTTGGTCGTTTGCCCGAATTCCATAGGCCGATCGAACAAGTGTTACTGTGCATAGCCAGTCAGCTAATTCCCGTATCGTTATTTGAACCAATCACCTTCTATTCCAGGTTATCATGTACACGGCTCGGCCAATGGGCGATCGGGTATGTCACAGTGGATGGAGAGATTCTACAGACGATACCGCAGAACAAGAGCTTAGTACAAGCGTTGTTAGATGGATATCGAGAAGGATTGTAAGTTTATAGCTACTTTTTAAATATTTTATTTCATATTTCAACGTTGTTTCATGAGGAGTTTTTATTCAGCTGCATAAACAAAAGCTATTATGATGATGCCAGGGACCGTTTCAGGTCAATTCACCGAGCATTACCAATATTATTGATGGCCACAAATGCTGGTATCGCCATTATCACACTTCGTATATTTAATAGACCCCTTCAGTTTCGGATCATTTTGTTACTGTCTAAGCCAAAGTAAACTGTACGCATTGACTGGTCAACCCTGGTGCTGGGAACTGTAGACAATCAGCCCAAGCTGACATACCCACGGCCAATCAAATAATTTTACAAACTGTAAAATTTAGTCTATAATAGTTCAATATTACAGCATACTTTTACCACTTCTTGCATTACCTTTCGTCAAAACTGTGCTGGTTTTTCTATGATCCTAAAAAGCTAAGTACCCGGAGGATTACCCCAGCAATAAAAAAAGCCCATACTATGCTTTTAGCTACCTTTATCCGGACGGGAGGGACGTGAACCCGGATCTAAGCAGCGCCATCATATCACCCGCTGAAGACCATATCACCGTGACGCAGGAGCAGTACGAGTTGTATTGTGAAATGGGTCAGTAAACCATTTAATTGGGGCTTATGGTTGGGGGTTACCTTCTTATTAGTGAAATAATTTTCGAAATCGGATTAGTAATTCCGAAGATGTTGGATGGCTGGAGAGAGTGAGAGGTAGAACAAAGAAACGATGGAAGGATTTTGTGAGGAATTATATGAAAGATGGAGGAGAATGGCAGAAAAAAACGTGTGCGCCGACCACAAGTACAGGGACAAGGCCAGGGTGCCAATTCTGTAACTTAACGTTAAGCAACACGCCATTGACACTCTATCGACACACTACAGACATTATGTTGCCACTGTTGCAAATTTGGTATTCTGCAAAAACTTCAATGTCGTTTCAGCGGTGTTTCAGTAGTGTGTCGATAGTGTGGCAGTTCGATAGACACAATTGTCAAATACACTAAAATATTTACAGACTACCGTAACTTTAGCCATCATGACATTGACAGATTATAGTGGAGCAGAATACCAATTATTACAATAGCCTTTCTATGGCGTTTCAATGGAACTACAGTCGTAAGTCAATCATCATAAAAAAAAAAATGTAGAATACCAAATGTCAATGATTAGCCTATTGAGACACTACTGACACACTACCGACACACTATTGACAAGTTGGTTATTTTACAGAATAGGCTAGTTTCCACCATCAATAAATTGCAAAACTAATTAGTCCGTCAGTTAGAGTATTGGAAAATAATAGACACGTATTTTTTGTTTTTGTAAATCACTGAGTACTGACAAAGATAAAACGTATCAAAACTCGGGAGTGGGGGCTCGGACGTCACAACGCACTAAAAACTATAGCAAGGCGTGACGTATTGCGAATTTTAAAAGCGTCGTATCTTCGTCAATTTTGGTTTATGTAACAAAAGAAAAAATACGGCTCAAATATTTTTTTATAGTCTAACTGACGGACTAATTAGATTTTTTTAGGACACAAGCCTATTGGGCCCCAGTTAGATGATGATGACGTCATACATACAACCTTTACATTGTTATAATATTTGTGTAGATAACTTTATCCCACCAGTCGAGTCTTCTGGTTGAATAATAACATCTGTACATGTCGATCTTTAAGGTAAAACAACGCTTGCCGATGTGTAATCATCTATAACATTCCGAGACTCTTGTGCCTGGGACAGCATGCTGGCTATCACTGATGATAGTCTTTAGGAGTAGTCAGAAACTTTAAAGTCTGATAATCAATCTTGCCACGGGCTGACGTGTAGCCCAGTAACTACATTAACTCTACGTCAAATATTGGTATTCAGTTGCATACGACGTCTGACTCCTCCCTGCGTTGGTGTTCCCAAGTTCATATGACCCCAATATATTTTAGACTTCTTGTCGGGTTAACTCGATCCACCGTCAACCTCAGGATAAGATTGAGGTCAAGAATAACCAGCGCTGTGACGTTTTTTTAATGTTACAGCAACATGCTGAGATAGGAGCCTTTTGGCCTCGTACAGGACGAGTTTCGTTTCCTTTTTTTTTTATCTGTTATATTTTTATGAGTAAGTTTTAAATACTGTTAATATGATGTGTTTTGTCCTGTGCTAGCTAATAAATGCTTTTTCTTTCTTTCTTTCAAGAAAAATGTGAACAATACTCATCCTCAACTCCTAACATTTCAGGTAGCACGTTTCAGTTATGTAAGATATGCGCTGAGAACGACAAGGACATCAGGATAGAACCCTGCGGACATCTCTTATGTACACCATGTCTGACTGCGTGGCAAATTGTGAGTAGCATTCTTATAACACTTATCGCCAATGAATTTGCTCGAGCCACGCAAAAAGAGCTTTCATGGCAATGTACTAAAAGTGGATATTCCGTGGTACGAACCGAAATGACATTAACTGAGAAATGACCTAGTTTGTTTCGGTGTTACTTCTAGGATAGAAAAGTTTCTCTTGTTTAAATAAAATTTATTCTGACTTATGAAAGTCTCTAACGGATCCACAGAAATAAGTATAATTTATTCTCAAAATGGCAACCCGTTATTGCCATATTCTCATACGTCTTCTTTCTTCTTTATCGTGTGGTTAATGCTTAACCTGGTGTCAGAGTTTTTATGCCTCTGACTTGACTTTACATGCCGTCAAGAAATATTTCTCTCAGGCATGCTGGTTTCCTCACGATGTTATCATTCTCATACTAATCCTTTTATTTGCGTTCACAATGTTTAAAATACTTTCAGTATAAAGCTAAGACGACCCCGGATTTGAGTGGTCTTTCATTTTACGATACTCAAAAATCAACATGGCTGCAACTCAAGAATTTGACTTATAATATATACTGGGTTCGAACCCAGATGGGCGCATTACTTTGTGTAATTTCCACCATCACCACTGCTCTCAAAACGGTGAAGGAAAACATCGTGAGGAAACCAGCATGTCTTAGAACCAAAACTTCGCAGACATGTGACATCTACCAATCCGCACTGGGCCCGCGTGGTGGATTATAGCCCATTACCTCTCATAGAGAAGAGGCCTGTCCCAGCAGTGGGAACATTAAAGGCTGATGATGATGATGAATAATAACAGTGTTCTTTCATGTCCCAGGACTCAGAAGGTCAGGGCTGTCCGTTCTGTCGCGCGGAGATCAAGGGGACAGAGCAGGTCGTGGTGGATGCCTTCGTGCCGCCGCGTCCGCCCACTACGTCAGACAAGTTAGTTTACTTACTTCTAAAATAGCGGCCAAGTGCGAGTCGGACTCGCCCATGAAGGGTTCCGTAGCAGCAAGTAACATAATTATAAAGTTACGATTTTACTATTTATGACGCATTAAAAAAACTACTTACTAGATCTCGTTCAAACCAATTTTCGGTAGAAGTTTACATGGTAATGTACATCATATATTTTTTTTTAGTTTTATCATTCTCTTATTTTAGAAGTTACAGGGGGGGGGGGTGCACATTTGACCACTTTGGAAGTGTCTCTTGCGCAAACTGTTCAGTTTAGAAAGAAATTATATTAGAAACCTCCATATCATTTTTGAAGACCTATTCATAGATACCCCCCACACGACTTCGTTTATTTACACGAGGGACACATTTTTAAAGTATCACTTTCCGGCTCACAGTAAGCAGACATGACATATTGGAAGTGTCAACAATCATAGACAATCCACGGACAATCACTAGTGGTGTACCTACAGAATAATTCCATACTAAATAGTGATGTTACAACAAGGGGAAGTAAAAAGAATTACTTGAGGGATAGTGCAGACGACAGACTTTGTGCGATCGAGAAATCAAAAAAAAATGTCTCACAAAAGTGCGGTACCTACAGCCCTACAAGGTCAAAATGTATGAAACAACTGTTTTGGTGGTAACCATTTGTGCGTCGATGCCCTTTCTAGCCTGGTATATGCTAGGTCTGGAACTAAGACGCTTAAAGAAAATCCAAAGTTGCATGAAAACCTGGTTTTTGCTCAATATTAACTCAATAATAGGCTAGTTTTCACCATCAATAAATTACAAATCTATTTAGTCTGTCAGTTAGAGTATTGGAAAATAGTGGACACGTATTTTTGTTTTTGTAAATCAACGAATATTGACAAAGGTAAAACGCATCAAAACTCGGGAGTGGGGGCTCGTGACGTCAGAACTCACTAAGAATGATACCAAACAGTGACGTATTGGGAATTTTAAAAGCGTCGTATCTTCGTCAGTTTTGGTTCATGTGACAAAAGAAAAAATACGGGTCTAATGTTTTTTGATAATCTAAGTGACGGACTAATTAGATTTTTTCAGTTAACAAGCCTATTCACCTTCTTTACTGATTGTTTAGTGTAAAACTGAAACTTTTGACAAACTCATACACCAAGGATCATGGCTTAGGTTCGACCTATGTCTGTTTCCCAATGAATTTTTAATTAATTAAAATCAATTGAACGTTAATTACAGAAACACAAAGACTGCAGTGAAACCTGTATCATCAAACTCGTCCGGTTCCTCAGGTTCATCTGGTTGTAATGGATCTAGTAAGTTTGTTCCCATTTATTAATTATTACCGATTTGTGTACCTTAAGAGGCCTGCGGAGCATGCGAAGTTCATACAAACGTTATACCAAAATAATTTGTAAATCAAACATATTCTTAAGGTAGTGTCTGTTTATTTCGATTGGATTACAGAATATATAGGTTCCCAAGCACATATTTTGAATGTAAACTGATTTAAACAAGAGTTATGAGAAAAATTAATTTTCTATAGAAATTTTAAATTCCTCATATCTCGATATCATTGTCCTTTCAAAATATTTATTTGGGAACATAAATATTCTGTAATCCAATCCAAATATATACACACTACCTTAAGAAATGTTTGATTTTCATATGAATAAATAAATAATAAATAAATATCGCTGGACATTTACACACAGCGCCATCTAGTGCCACACTAAGCAAGGCTAGTGTCGTGGACACCAGATAGTTGATATACTACATGTATACTTTTTTGTTTGTAAATTTACATACTTATTTATTATACTTGTAAACATCCATGACTCGGAAACAAATGTCCATGCTCATCATACATTTGCACCTACCATGATTCGAATCCAGGACCCTAAGAACGTAAGGTAGCTTCACTACCACTACGCCATTCGAGTCGTCAAAATACGATCCTTCCGTTTGTAACATAGACGCCATTGTGTTCCAGGTGTCGACGTGACGATATCGGGGAGCGCAAACGGCTGGGCGCACAGAAACACTACCTTCAACGGACTCACAGACGACATTGATGATGCTGAGGTAAACTATTTGCTTTTATACTTGAAATTAATTGATATACAGACGAAAGGGTTGGTTGGAATAGGCAATATAGAGAATAGAAGAGGAACGGGGATATACGTTTACTTTACGTCCGTTCCACCTAGCTACATTGTAGTTACATTGATGTAACTAGCTGGACATTTTTATTCCAAGTAGTTACATTATTTAAAAATTTAACTTTAACGTAACTAATGAGACTTTTTTGTTCCACATAATTACATCGTAGATACCTGTACCATCGTAGATTCAAAAGATATATTAGTTAGCTCTCGTGAGTCATGTACTCCTAGTACTTTCATGCTCATGGCAACCAATGTCTTAATGAACTTACTTAATGAAACCTCTTTGGTGAGGAAATGTACTGGCCACTTATAAATGATAACGAAGTCATCGACGTCAATGAAAATTAACAGTTGGTCAATAAAATATAAAAAAGCTTGAAACATAAAGGAAAGTCTTGCAAAGCGGTATCGTATTACCCAGTACTAACTGAGTAGTGGACGTCAAATAGCCTGTCGCTCCATCACTACATATTATAAAACAAAGTCTCCCGCCGCGTCTGTCTGTCCCTATGTATGCTTAGATCTTTAAAACTTCGCAACGGATTTTGATGCGGGTTTTTTAAGAGGCCTGCGGAGCATGCGAATTTCATACAAACGTAATACCAAAATCATTTGTAAATAAAACATATTCTTAAGATAGTGTAGGTATATTTATTTCGATAAAGTTACAGAATATCTATGTTCCCAAATGCATTTTTTGGAAGGATAATGATATAAAGACGAGATATGAGGAATTTAAAATTCCTATAGAAATTTTCTTTTTCCCATAACTCTTGTTTAAATCAGTGTCCATTTAAAATATATATTTGGGAACCTAGAAATTGTGTAATTCAGTCGAAATAAACACACAATACCTTAAGAATATGTTTGATTTTCATATTATTTTGGTATTACGTTTGTATGAAAAACGCATGCTCCGCCGGCCCCTTAATAGATAGAGTGATTCAAGAGGAAGGTTTTTGTATATAATTTTACGCGGGAGAACCCGCGGGCACCAGCTAGTGTAAAATACTGTCGAAATTCAGGATGACACCTTATTTTACTGCATCCGGTTAGACTGGAAGCCGCTCCCAACATTATTGAGAAAAGGCTGGGCTGGTGATGGACCGAAACATAAAATATTTCTAACATAGTCGTAGTCACGGGTGTTTTACTAACAGCTTTTGAGTCGTGGATACTCGAATAAAGAGAAATTCTATTCTATTCTATAACTAAGCTAGGGCATAATTTTTCAATCGTGAGATAATTTTTATCCCAAGAACAATATAGCAGCTTTCCTATAGAAAATACATGTCAAACTGCAAGATTTATACATAAGATATTTTGCCATATTTACGTGCATGCGTCCTAAACGTGAACATTGTTCATGCCTGCGTCATTGTTTCTATTTAAAGATGTATCATATTTAAATTGACAAGATAACCACAGCGCATGCATACAACCGCGCCTTTACAAAAAAAAAAAGATAAATCAGCAAGATTGACTGAATAAGATAAAACTGCAGTATTTTTATCGATCAAAATCACTCAGACATATTGTTATAAATGTCACAATACTGCATACCATATAATGTTAGTTATCAAAGCGATACGTTATCAATGAAGCTTAAATCCCCTGATAAGGTATTATGAATGAAAACCTTTATCTGAATGTAATATCTTTTTGACTTTATGAATGACCCGATTTTATCCTTTCGTCTGTATTTCAATGAAGACTTTAAAATTGTATATTAGTACTTAGATTTTAAAAGGACTTCCCTGAATTAAAGTGAAATAAACATACAGAATGTAAACAGAACTTTCACAAAGACGTCAACTAAGCATTTTTTTTACATCAAACTAAGTGTAACTCTACGCATTTTTTTTATTTTTTTATTTATTTATTTAAACTTCATGTACTTACAAGAGTGGTACATAGGCGGACTTAATGCCACAAGGCATTCTCTACCAGTCAACCATTGGGTCAAATAAGACAGCATTGTGGTAGAGTACAAAAATCAATGAGAACAATGCCATTTTGTTAACAAATCGAAATAAGTACATAAATAGTATACATACTAATACACATATATTACAGATAAGATGAAATAAACTAATACATATTAAAATACATACAAATAGTTCAAAATACGAGAAACCTCTTAATAATAACTACGACTAGTTTGTGAGTAATTTAGTCTGTCTTCAAATAGTACCTCCGAACTGTCTTGTTTTTCGGGTGAACGATCACGTTTTTAGATAGGACTCAATGTAACGCACTTAAAACATTGTGCTGATGGGTGCATTGTATAGTAACATGAAGTTATAACCTTAAAGGGATCCGAGCATGCGTAGTTCATACTTGTTATACCAAAATAATGTGTAAATCAAACATTTTCTTAAGGTAGTGTGTATTTATTTCGATTGGTTTACAGAATATCTGTGTTCCTGAATATATTTTGAAAGGACAGTGATATAAAGATGAGATATGAGGCATTTAAAATTTCTATACAAAACTTATTTTTCACATAACTCTTGTTTTGCAGTTACGTTACATTGAGTTCTACCACAAAACGATTGATTTTTCACTCCAAAATAATAAGGTCGTTTCCTAGCAATGAGTTTTGCGAAAAGTTACTCAGTTTGATGTGCATAATGCTTGGTTGACGGCTTCGTGATGAGGTGGTTTACACCCTGAAAATTACTTTAATCGCACACATAGTACGTCAAACGGATAGGTGATCGCAGTACATTTATAATTTTAAGTTGATTAGCTCCTAAACCCGGTTTAAATTTGGCCTCCCTGAATAGAGGTGCTTCGCGTGAAAACCCTAGTTACATTATAAAAAAAAGTAATAAGTTCCCGCGAAATTGGAAGGCTTTTGAATTTCCAAATGGCTTTTTGCCGTTTGCCTTCCAAACCATATGAATCAGCCTTTATTACTTATACTTAAAAGTGACGGGAACTAGAACTGTGTAAACATCTTTGACAAGTAGTAAGTAGAGTAGTTGTTTCCATACATGTCACAATATTTTCAATATCATTAGACCATATTGTGATCGAAATAAGAATGAGATTGACTTCGAAGTTTGCTCTGAAGACTTTCAATGGCAATCACTTCATACACCCGTTTTCACGTAAACTAGGCGACACTTAAATACAAGGAGGTGAGTCGGTTATACAGGGTGATTTTATTGGTATATTTATATAGGTGGGCGGGGGGGGATGATCTACTGTACAGTTGGTAACGGGTTTGTAACCCGTATTAAACAACTTTCCTAAAGAATCTTATAATTATCCAAGTCGAAAAACAAGAGCGACTAGCAAGGTCTTACAGCACTAAAAGAGGGAAAATTCCTTGGAAAAAAGTTTAAAATTAAGGTAAATTATGGTACTTACAAGTTTTCGCGAAAATCTAAATTTGCCCATATCTCTTTTTCATGTTGACTCAGGACCTTCAGTTTTACATACAAACACCTAATAGGGACTATAGACCTCAGTATTTGGTAAAAATTTCAAGGTCCTTGCTAGGTCCACCCGTTCCTGAGTAAATCGCCACCGATTTACTGTCGTCCGTGTGCCTGTCAGACAGACAGACAGACAAGAAATCGATCTTATAAGGGTTCCTTTTTTTACCTCCTGAGGTATGGAACCCCATACGATAATTAAAAAACTATTTCGATGCATGAATTAAAATGCATTTTTTTCACGAATTTGATATCTTTGGGAAAGTGGTTTAGTAAGACGGGAAGACTCACCTGACGGACGTAGGTGACTCAATCGTGACTCTGTAAAACGATGGCGTTGTTGGATTTTGAACCCTCGGTTCAATACCGAGAGTGCAAACTATGCAAGAGTCTCCTAATATAAGTGAAAACGGGTGACGATCATCATAACTATAGCATGGTGTGCATTTTGTTTGTTTGTTTGTCCGTGTGGCATGTTTGTTGTCGTTTGAGCTTTTATTTATGCGTTTTTTTCTCATTTATCTGTTATTTCTTTCATTTATTCTAAAGGGTTGGTGGTTATCTGTGACATTTTATGCAATAAATACATTGACTACAAACATAAAAACATACATACACACACACACTCATGAACCCTGAAAACATAACACTCTTTGTGTTGGACAATCATGTAAAAACCGTGACAATTATAATACCGTCGGAGTTTATAAGAAACTCAGCTATTGTAAGAACATCAGTAATTTTAAAGAAACAAAAAAAAATATACAATCAAAAAAAGACAACTCAAAGGCACAAATATTTGTTAGTATAACTTGTCTAGCCTAAGCTACTCTTCGACACCACTGCCTATCATCTGCCTAGCCTTTTCCCAACTATGTTGGGGTCGGCTTCCAGCCTAACCGGATGCAGCTAAATAGAACAATTTTACCTAAAAATAAAATTGATATTAAGCATACTTACCTTTCTCTAAGCCATAAATTGAGATAGACGTATCCGGTTCCGGTACGGTGCAGCGCGGTAAGCCCCGCAGCGTCATTTCCGCCCCACCCAATCCGGCAGGTAGTGGGGATACCTTTGCGCAGCGCATGATGATATCCCTGAACCTCATTGCGGCTCAATTTACAGTGATTGATAAGGATGTCAATCACATAGGTACATTTATAATAATGAATCAGCAGACAGAAGTATAAATTGGCTTAGAGAAAGGTAAGTATGCTTAATATCAATTTTATTTTTAGGTAAAATTGTTCTATTAAGCTATGACTGTACCTTTCTCTAAGCCATAAATTGAGAAGTGTTTGTTATCGACTGCTGGATTGGGACTAAATTAGAACGCCAATGTGATCAACAAAGTTATTTATACATTTAATTATTACATTAGATCAACAGAATTAGTTTCTATGTCTTTATTAATTATAACAATACATTGATAATAATATTAAGGAAATCATCTTATCGTTTGAAACAGATTACTGATCTGATTTGAATGACTTGATTCGTATGTAGACCTGTAATCCTTGATTTCTTTTTTATAATATTTGTGAAATGTCAACGCAGAGCGCCAATTTCCTCTCTCCAAAATGTGATCAATGGGAATATTATCCGACCAACTAGCCGAAGCTACTGCCGATCGCACACTACCTGGACTAGTGTTTATTCCGGCTTGTTTTAACAACGACTTAATCCAGCCTCCGATGATAGTGCGGGTAGCTGGTTTGGGTTTACCACGTGTGCTAATAAATAAGCTCTCAATATTACCTCTTCGACCATTAGAGTACTCAAGCAATTTGTCAATCCAATAAATTGGGTCAATATTTGAGTTTGACTCGCATTTTAGTAAACACCAACCAGATTGCTTATAAGTTATATTATCAGTTTTTGAACCAAAAATCGGCCAAAACACAATAGAATCATCACTCCTTACAAAGTTTTCTTTATTTATATTCAATAATGTAAGGTCATGGACTCTGCGCCCGGAGCACAGTAAAAGAAGAATCGCAGTTCTTTTAGAAATTTCGAACAATGACATTTTGGAGGGACTTTTTTCAACCAAGAATCTATTTAAAACATTAATGTCCCAAATCGGACTTTTAGCTTTGGGTGGCTGTTTTAATGCTATACCTTTTAATACATGCTTTATAATAATATGAGAACCTAATGAGAAGCCACTAGATGGACGACAAAAGGTACATACCACAGACTTATGTACTGCAATTGTACTATAGGAAAATTTAAATTTAAGATGTAAATCAGTTAGAAATCGAGCCACATCTTCAGGGGATGGATCTATAGCGCTCACATGATTGTCACGTGACCATCTACACCATCGTAACCATGCCGGCTTGTAAGTATTTAAGGTCGATTTCCTCCAGCTATTTTCTAAAATATCTATCTGATCTTTCTGCCAAGAATCTAACAGTGACGACCACCCTGTATTAACCACACCTTTAAATTCAATTGATGAACTTGTGGAGGAGGTCGATTGGTTGTTGTGTCTATCAAGACTTGGTCCAGATATCTCACCTGGTAGGGAGGGCGCATGGAGCGAGACACCAGATCTGCTCTCCAAAAGACCTTCTCCCAATCTGGTGTTATCACCAGGTACATGCCTGTTGCCTGGTTCAAGTGCGCTAATACTCTGGGTATTAGACAAGGTGGTGGGAACACCCATGCTAACTGGTAGTGCCAAGGGCGACCGAAGGCATTGTGGAAAGCAGCCGCCTGATCTAAATCCAGACTCACATACCTGGGTACCACGTGAGCAGTTCGTGACGCAAAAAGATCTATTTCGGGAACTCCGAAATGTTGAAAAATTTTCCCGGTTGCACCGGGAAGCAAATGCCATTCTGTCGGAGCAGATTTCCTTGAAAGCCGATCTGCTACGTAGTTGTATCGACCGGGGAGGTGATATACCGACATATGTATTCGATAATGATCTATTTCGTCTAAGACTTCGTATGTTAGGTTTAAGAGAGGCTGTGACTGTGTGCCGCCTTCGTTGCGCAAGTAAGAGACTACAGTTCGGTTGTCGCTCTGAATTAATAAGCTTGAATCGGTCATCAGGTGACCTTTTACCTGAATAACTCGCAGAATTGCCATCATCTCCAAGATATTGCTGTGAGCGTCTCTTTCCCGTACTGACCAACTGCCACATAAGGTTTCGTTGTTGAGCTGCGCACCCCAACCTGTCTTGGCAGAGTCCGTCGTGAGGAAAAAAGTTGGAGGTGCGTCGTGCAGTTGAGACGCCATGTCGTGATTCTGTGTCCACCACTGCAGGTTCGGAATTACCTGGGCAGGCATCCGTGTCCGACCTTTCACATTCTTTCGCAATAGGGAATTGCCGAAGGTAAGCATTGCACGAGAATTCAAGCGCCCTCGCGGGACAACGAAGCTGGCAAAATTCCAAAGTCCCAGTATACTCTGGACTTCTTTCAAACTTACCTTTGTGGCTTTTGCCATTTTCGATGTTCTCGATTGCAGTAAGCGAACCTTTGCCGGGGGGAGTAATTTGACATTTTGCCAAGGGTCCCATGCTATCCCCAGATACTCGATTGATTGCTGAGGAGTCAGTATAGATTTTCGAAAGTTTATTACAAAGCCAAGGGATTGCAGTAGTCTTACCGTTAAGTTCGCCTGACTTTGCAGAGTTTCTCGATTCTGATTCGCCAGGAGAAAATCGTCCAGATACACCAGCAATCGGACTCCTTGGTCTCTTAGGATCTGCGCGATCCAATTCGTCAGGCTGGCAAAAACCTTCGGAGCTGTTGCCAAACCGAAGGGGAGGCAGGTCATTTGCCATATTTGGTTCGATACTATTAATCTGAGGAAACGTCTGTGTCCCGGCGCGATTGGCAAGTGAAAATATGCATTTTCCAGGTCTATTTTCACCAACCAATCCTGTGGTTGGAGGAAGTCGGGGACTTTGTACATGTTCACCAATCGAAATTTGTCTATTTTGACATAGTTGTTTAGTAATTTTAAATTGAATACCGGGCGAAACGAAAACGTCCCTTCCTTTTTTGGTACAAGAAAAACTGTCGAGACAAAGCTCGGAGTCAATGAAGCTTTTTCTAAAACATTTTGATCTATTAACTTCTTTAATTGAAATAAGATTTCTTTTGAATTTGTTGTGTGAAATCTTCTCGGAATTCTCGAGGGATGAATAAGTGGTGGTTTGCTTAAGAAGGGGATCCGATAGCCTGATATGATCTTTAGTATATAACACGGTGCCCCCAACTTCCTCCAGACACTTACCTGATGTTTGATTCCCCCGGCTTGAAAACGCTGATGATAGTCAATCGACTCGTTTATCACGCCGTCCCAGGGTACTACGTTTCTTACCGTATCGTGTATCTTCGGTGTGACGAAAAAACTCGTCTGCCCTTCTCTTTCGTCCTTGCGCAGGATTAGAGCCAATATTAGTGGAGGGGCGATAGTTTGCACTGTTGCGCACAGGCACTATATATTTCCTACCTCCTTGTGTGTCCTTTCTTTGGCCAGACGGTTTATATGACCTATACTGCGAGGATAATTTAGTAGGAGCAGCTTGAAAAATCTTCAAGACGCCCCCTTGTTTTCCTACAAAATCTGAAAACCTTGCATCGTCAAATAAATGATGCGCGGACGGGGGTATTTTCCTTAACGATTCCTTAAAACAACTTTCTTTTACTGAATTTAGAATACCGTCACGACGTTGTTGCACTATGTCAGCCCGTTTGCCACATATCATTTGCAACAAATCCGATTGTATTTTTTTGTATTCCCCATCGGCAAAAATTTCATTGATTTTTGAAGTAATCTCTTCAGTGGTCGTTGGGTTTTTTAATTCGGATACCCATGAAATGAATTGGCCTAAGCCTTTTTGAAATGCTTCGTTTTGCAAAATAACAGCATGTGACATAGCAGCTAAAGAATTTTCAACAACCGCTAACGAACGATTACGTTCAAAATTTTTCAAAACATCGTTACTTTCGAGCTCTACAAAACCTGGGGTAGAATTATACAGTTTTTGTACTTCAGAATAACGTACTTGAGCCCAGTCAGGCGAGTTAAAATGTTGCAATTTGTTAAGCAATTCAAGATGCATATTATTTGTCTGTAATGTTTGAGACTTGAGGGTAGTTTGAATTTTAAAATCAATCCCCTTTTCTTCATTTAATTCGTGTTCCAGTTCAGTAGGGCTCGGAATATATAGAATAGACTCACTGTCAGACATGCACGAATGAGTATTATTTTTAACAATAAGATCTTGCAAAGAGGATACTTTCTTAGTTAGTTTTTCGAAAGCGTCCTCTAATCTACTTAGCTTCGTACGGCGGCGCTCCTTTCGCCTACGATGTCTCCTTTTTCGCACCGTGGAAGAATCGCTGCTACTGCTCGAACCACTAGATTGCGACCGAGCACGTGGGGCATCGTCCATACTAACATTATTAAAATTTGAATTCATTTTTAACACCAACTTATTTTAATACTAATAGTTAAAAAATAGTAGGACACCCTTTTTTAAAAGTAACGAGTTACTTTTAAACGCGACTACACCGTTCGGAAATCCGAACGCCAATGAGATTCAGGGATATCATCATGCGCTGCGCAAAGGTATCCCCACTACCTGCCGGATTGGGTGGGGCGGAAATGACGCTGCGGGGCTTACCGCGCTGCACCGTACCGGAACCGGATACGTCTATCTCAATTTATGGCTTAGAGAAAGGTACAGTCATAGCTTAATACCAGTATTTTACATGGAGCGACTGCCTATCTGACCTCCACAACCCAGTTAATACAGGGTAATACGATACCACTTGTTAAGACTGGTTGTCAGACTTTTTGGGCCACTGACTACCTGTAATGACTGTCAAAGATGGACAAATGACAGCCGGGACTGGGACCAACAGCTTAACGTGCTTCCCGAGGCACGGAGGAAACTCGGTATGTAAGGGCGGTCCCCATCAACAGACCAACCTAGGCAAGCACGGCTTAACCTAAAGATCGACCCGAGCGGCTGTTATTATTTAGTCACGAGCTCCTCGCAACACAACTGCCTATGAGTTCACAAATTAATGTTCGTGTCGTTATGGCTCGGCTTATCTCGAATTGTACCGAGCCTATCCAGCGTGATTCGATGAGCAATGCAGACTGAAGAAGTCAAACATAACTTAACGCTTGTAATCCCTGCATAGTTAGACAGAGGTGTACATAATAGTACCTACACCCACATTTCGCCAGTCCTACGTAATAGGGGCCGAACCCATTGCCATCAACCGGGCACAAATTGAACTCCGTGACTGCTACTGAAAAAATTCTGGTGGAAAAATCCAATAACAATTTGCCCGACTTGGGAGTCGAACCAAGGACTTGCTCAGCAGTCACGCTGCGACCGCTTGACAATGTGTAGTAAAATTTCTACCAAATCAAAAGTGTCGAACAGAGCAAGTGTATGGCACCACTATTTGCTCAAAGTTCACAAGAGCATAAATCTACACATACATACAAATAAATAAAATTGAACTGCGTTGTTAATTTCAAAATAATGGCTGTTTATTGAATGCTTATGAAAGTATCTCAAAATTTGAACAAAACGTTCTATTTTTACTGACTGTCACACTGACCAATTTGACGGTACTTAGAGGCAGATCGCTGATGTTATAAGGAGTAACTGAGGCTATTATTTGTATTAGAAAAATAATTAGGGTTACGTGCAAAAAAACATAAGTAACCTAAGAAATTGTAAACAAAATACAAACAAACAACAAAAAAAAGTACTCATACAAGTTTTTTTGTTCGTAAGTTACAAACAAAAAAGTATAAATGTAGTATGTAATCTGGTGTCCATGACACAAGCCTTGCTTAGTGCGGCACTAGATGGCGCTGTGTGTAATGTCCAGCTATATTAATTATTTTATTTATTTAAATCTGATTCAATCATGGTAGAATATTTTAATTAGCTACAAACAACATAAAAATGTCAAAGATAACCACTTACCCATGCATGCCTTTCTCATAAAAACATAATGTATGTTTGTTTTGCAGAGGCTGCGGCGGAAATCTCCGCATGCTTAGCTAGCTCGGGTAGTAATGTATGCTTGACGAATGACGACATCACCGCCACGGATCACACATTCCACCATTTTGTTTTTTTATGTATTGTCCTGTCTTGTCTGAAGGTAGCCGTATACGATAGGTTATGCGTGATTGTTTTAAATGTTTACGCAAAACCGTGTCCCTTTCTAAGGATAAACCGTCCCACTATGTGGTGACGATTAATTTATCGTTGGTTTTAGTTGGCTTTAAGATTAAAGCGTCAGGGTAGCCCGTGTAGTGGTAGAATTTTTCTTACGATTTTGATGATTATAATGGGGAAGACCGTAAAAAGCTAATTGTAGATGGCGACACCATAGCTGGTCTCAATCTGTATTTTAAAATATGAAATGACATTCTTGGAACCAGCTATGCTAGCGCCATTAGTTCCACAGTGTGCATCCCCATTCTGACTTCATAAGTCTTACAGTCGCGAACGATATTTTCATCAACATACAACTTCGCACTGGCCTGAAAATTGCAAAAAACGTAAGAAAATTTGAATTTCTCGGGCTATCCTGGAGGATCAGCTTCACACGATTGTCTGTTGTCACGACAAAATAACGCAACGCGAGTGACGCGGCGGCCTTACTGTACAGTTTTCTCTTACACAAGTTTGCAATGTGATTGTACAGGCATAAACGGCACATGCGTAACCTATCGTTTATGGCTTGCTTAAGTGTCTGAAAGAAGGGGAAGGGGAGAAGAATCTTCCTGTAAAAAAAAATAAAACGCTTGAAAGTTACGGGTAGCTTGATGTCTTGGCATTAGATTATCAAAAAATATTATACTGGACCCGTATTTTTTCTTTTGTGACGTAAATCAAAATTGACGAAGATACGACGCTTTTAAAATTCTCAACACGTCACGCCTAGGTCTAATTTTAGCGTACTGACGTCATGAGTCCCACTCCCGAGTTTTGATGCGTTTTATCTTTGTTAATAATCATTGATTTACAAAAACAAAAAATACGTGTCCATTATTTTCCAATACTCTAACTGACGGAATAAATAGATTTGTAATTTTTTGATACTGTCGACATACCTATTCATACTCATACTACATTTGTGGTTTGACAATCGTTTACTAACTCCCCGCCTCCTTCTTGACACCTACGCGCTTTAGTTTGTGAAGCATGTTTGTATTTGAATGTTATAATTTCAATTTACAGCGCTGCATGTTTTTTGGCGCGAAAAATAATCTGCAGTTCAGCGGCCATCTTGTTTTTAAAAACAATTTCCACAGATGTTTTTTTTTTCACAAATATTTACTGGAAATGTCATTCAAGTGTCAATATATCCATGCAGCGCTGTAGATGTTTGTCGCCTGTGATTGTGGGATAGAATTGTGATATTGGAAAGGACACAGCACACTTTCGAAACAAAATTAAAATCTGAAATGAAAGAGATATTCTTTTTAACAAAATAAACTCAAGTCAATCTTACAAAAAATAAACCCCGAGCTCCGGCAGAGTAGGACGCTATAGAAATACTCATAATACGGGCCCAAGAGACATCAACGCACAAGCTAGTATCATAAATTCAACGCAATGTGTTTGTAGATCCACCATTATTTTTTTTTCCTTCTCTTAGTTTTTTTTAGGACATTAAAAACAAACCGCAACCGTTTGTTTTAAAAAAAAACTTCTCACTATAAAAATTCGGACATGCAACTAGGTTTTTACTAATTTATTTATTAGAATAAACAAATAATTAACATGATTGAGAATCACGTACATGTGGTAGGTAGTTCTTGCTTTATCGTTTTGGTTAGGGCCTAAACTAGTGTCAGAGCTTTTATGGAGCCCATGGGCCTCTGAATGAGTTTTGCTTACCGTCAAGATTAACAACAAGTGAAAAAAAGGGAATTTAATTCGAGGGACTAAATTGAATCCCGAGAGCAGCGAAGGATTCTAGAGCAGAATACCGAGCGCAGATTAGAATCCTGAGCAGAACGAGGGATACAAGAACCGAGTTGATTTTTTTTTCTCCAGTTGTGTACGTAGAGCACCATTGACTACGAGAAAATAAATAGAAATAAAGTATATTAGGCATGCTGGTTTCCTTACGATGTTTTCGTACACCGAAGCAAGTGATAATTATACAATTGGTAGGTAGTGCAGCACCTATATTACAGCACAAAATGTTGGATGTTATCACTGTGTACACTTCGCAGTTCCTTCACCCATGGTTAAGTCGCAAAGATATGCCTAATGACGTCACGTGTCTCATGGAGTTTCCGCCATCACAATATTCTATCCCTTTCCTTATGGAATTCCTTGTGTTCTATTACGGTTGTTATAAAGTTTCTTTGTCTGTATATTGTGTGTAATTCAGAAATAATGTTACAGCTTACTCGTGATTGTGTTTGTCTTAGGGCGAATTTTACCAGTATTAGCACCTTTAAACTGCGTTCAAGAGCTGTTAGTTGCTATGGGATATTAAAACTGACAGCTGATGAATGCGGTTTAGTTTTGTTGATCGCGTTTAGTTGCAATGGGGAAATTGGCCCTTTATATTAAGTGACTTTTCGCGTTGGGATATGAATGTTCTTTCAAATCATGTAAGGCATCGATATAAAATCTTAAGATTTTCGTTGACAGTGCACAAAATGTATGGCAGAATGTTGATACAAGTTCAATGAAGTTTCAACTATCAAACATTATAGCAAGTATATGAATAAAAAATCAATTCAAGTTCAAATATACTACACAAAGAACGCGTTTTTGTTCTTTTTATCGTGGTTTATGCAAAACAAAACGCATAAAAGTTACTTATAAATTGGTGCAATCGTACTGAATATAATTTATTGGCACTTACACGCTTGTTGCAAAAGTGGTATAGAATTCACTTTTTTCACAACTTTTTTACATTTAAGTATAAATATTTTTACTCCTTCAATCAAATCTCATTTGCAAATATTTTCATTACAATTCAGTTTTTTCTTTTTTAACAATATCACTTTTGCAGCCAACACCAACTATTTATTTTTATTTTTTAAGTCACTACATTATTTTTATGATAGGAATTTCCTAAGCAAATTCTGGCAATGATTGTTCATAAAACATTCGCCATTTTGTTTTCTTTAGTTGCTGAAATTCGTGCTAATATTGCAATCTTATTCATTTAATTAATAATTAATGTTTATACCCGTGACTTTGTCCGTTAAAAATGAATTTTGGAATACGTGTATATAAAATTAATGAAAGTCTTTTGACAATAGGTATTTGATGTAATTGTATTGTTTTTTTAGGGAAATGTTTTTCCCAAAATGGTTTAAGGTTAAAAAGACTGCTTCAATGTGTACTTAGTAAAATTTACACTGCAAGCTTTTATCGTCCATTGAAACGAAAACTAAAAGATCTGAATAAAAATTACAAATACTTCTCTGTTACAAATGAGTAACTAATTTAAAATCGCATAAAGGAGTCCTTTTCCTAAGGCCGCGTTCTAACCAAAGCAAACGCCGCGCGAACATACGCACGACCTTCCCGTTTATTTTGTTTGGCTAAGGTCCATGTTCACCGAGAAGATAACAGTCTGATTATCTAAAAACAGCTGTCAATGTGACATGTTCCCATACAAAAATGTGTTTTAAACAGCTGTTTTTAGATAATCGTCCGTCATGTTTTTGGTGAACATGGACCTAACTCTAACGCGTGGTCTCCGACAGCGGTTGCATTTTAAAGGCCCAACGTAAATTCATACTTAGCTAGAGGTAAAAAAATATAGATTCCAATGTTTAGATATCGACCCCAAGGCATCAAAGAGGACGCCTTCGCGGCATAGAATATTGGAAACTGTATCTTGTTACTACTAGCTACGGATTAATTTACGTTGCATTTAAATAAATGCACTGACTTGCCGTATCCGGTATGCGCTGGTCATTAGTGGCCAGAAGTGGCATAATTATACATGATTACGAATTTGCGCAACTGATCGCTTTGGTTGGGACGCGGGGTCAAGTGAATAAAAATATTTTTTTAAAATGAATTTAATCCTTTTTGTTTTTCATGTTTCGACTTGTATTACTAAATTTATTATTATAAAGAATTAAGTTAATTTTGCGCAAATTTTGTTGTTTACGCTTAGCTCGTATTAGTCGTATTATTTGACGTTATGCAATAATTTAATTTTTATTATTTTTCGTATTATTATGACGATTTAATGATTTATTTATTTTTAAGTGTATTTTTTATGTTGAAAATATACGCTTGGTGATATGTGCTTTTGTGTTTTTGTTTCACATGCCTGTTTGGTTTGTTTTTTTTTTTAATGTTTTTTTTTTTCACACACACACACACTTAATATACACAGCAAGTAAAAAGTGCATGCATATGGTTTTTTTGCGATTATTTCATGATACTTAATACAAATTAAAATTCCATAATTTTGCATGATCGCATTTACATACAATTTTATGAAACTCTTCCCATGCCTGTATTGTGTCAACTTCTTATTTTTTCTAGGTTTTCGATTAGTATAAAAAAAAAAACTATAAGTACAAGCAAGATTTTTGACTTCATAAAAAATAAAACCGACGAAGAAGATAACCGACTGTCGTAACTGCCATTCTGCCACTGGCGTAGTAGTAGCCAAAGATTGTTAAATTATACAGGGTGGCGCTGACAATTCGACAATAAATGTTTGCGTCGGGTTGTCTGTCGCGTGAGACGCGCTATTCATGGCCTCCACACACAAGTTGGGCGCGTCTCGGTAGTGGGTCGGGGACAGCCGACTTGCGGTTGCTACGCTGAATCTGCATTTTGCAACTGTTAAATAGTTTTTATTTCACGTTTATACGACAAACAAGTATGTTTTAAGAGCATAATATATAATTTTCAACACATTTGCTCAAAAAATGCATTTACGAAGCCTGTATACATTCTTATTCTTTATTGCACACAAAAAAAAACAACAAATATACATATTAATTGCAATAATATAGCTTATGTACAAAGGCGAGTGTTCTTTACGGGGTTGGATGGTTGATGCTTGTTGATTGAAACGATCTGACTCCAAATTAAAAACGATAATCAAGGTTCCACAATGTAGACCGCGGCCGAAAGTATATAAAAAATTGTATGAGCGCGAATGCGTGTGCGCGCTAAGGCGGTTGATAGTAAGTAGCGGGCCAGGTCGACCGCGTCCCGCGCGCCCTCCCTCAGGCGCTAGTGATGCGCCGGAACAGCGAGCTTAACCCAGAGTTGGGTTTTCTTACAGCAAACCTAATTTTGAAAGCGAGATTTGCAAAAGAGGATATACTTACGTATGTGCATTTACATTACATCCTAAATTAATTATACTTAAAAATACATATCGTTTTGTGGTCTAACACTTTGTGGATGGATTGAATAGTACGGGGGTCGTAGAGGTGTTTGAAGTGAAAATAAAAAAAAAACTAAGCCACAGTCACAGTCACAAGGCGTACGGTAATAACTTGAGAAAGTCTGTAGTTGCACATTCCAAAGCGTAGATCTCTATCAGTCGATATCCTCTCCATACCAGGACTGGGCCGAGTTCAACGCAGCGACATCCAGCATAGCAGCACTACGTCCCGTAGTCCGGTCCCCGGGCGCGTCGCCGCGGCACTCCCCGCGCGCGCCGCGTCGCACGGCGGGCGGTACCGCGGAGAACGCGTACGGGGAGCTGCGCGCTCCGCCACTGCCGCCGCGCAAGAGTCTCTCGCCCGCCGAGAATGTCATCGTGGCTGCCTCCAGTGTGCAGGATATTGCTGCTGCTAGCAGTGCGCATGGTGAGAGATTGATACTTATCAATATAAACGAAAATACCCTCCCATAAGAAGTTATCAATTCAAAAAATGGCCTTTTGAAAAACGCGATACTGGAGTTGTTTAAGCCAGAGTTATACTTATTTGAATTTCGGGAGTATTCCGAAAGATTGTTCCCGAACCCTGAACGGAATGCGTTAACAGGCCCCTCTATGACAAATCATAAACAAATATAAAAATAAATGTATATTAAACTTTTGATATTTTAAAGTTTTCAGATTTTCAATGTTGAGATTATGATTTTTGATGTCGTGTATCAATCCCAGTGGTACCACGACCAAGCACTAGGCTTGGTAGTATTAAGTATATGTTAAGTAATGTTACCTACCTTTTGAAAACAGTCGTTTATTGTACGATTGTACGTGTTTTCATAGCTTCAATGGAAAAAAAATAAGAAACGTTGACCTGATGAAGGATGCTGGAATCCGCTAGATGCTAGTCGCACGGAATCGGGCAATGTGGCGACACTTGGGGGAGGCCTATATCCAGCAGTGTCTATCGGGTGGAATGATGAAACGTTGTTCTTAGCAAAACAATCTTTAAAATGCTTTCCGAAATTACGAAACGTTGTTTTTAGCAAATCAATCTTTAAAATGCTTTCCGAAATGATGAAACGCTGTGCTTAGCAAAACAATCTTTAAAATGCTTTCCGAAATGATGAGACGCTGTTCTTAGCAAAACAATCTTTAAAATGGTTTCCGAAATGATGAAACGCTGTTCTTAGTAAAACAATCTTTAAAATGCTTTCCGAAATGATGAAACGCTGTTCTTAGCAAAACAATCTTTAAAATGCTTTCCGAAATGATGAAACGCTGTTCTTAGCAAAACAATCTTTAAAATGCTTTCCTAATTTTGTCATTTATCAGTTGTTGTTTTTGCTTGTCATTTTCTCAATTGTTTTTTTTATTTTGGCAGCGGAACCTAGAAGACGTTCATCATTAGAACCGGAGCCTGACTCACGGCACCGACTGACGTCCATCATCACAGGATCCACGGAGACCATCACCGGGCTCATTGACACCAGAAACGAGGTAAAAGCCTAATTACCACCTCGTAGTTCCTAAAGGGTGTAAAAAGACTTAACGAGGTTGAAAGGCACTTCTTCTTCCCGTCATTGCGATCATTGTTTTGTTCTACACCATACCTGGGAACCTTCTAGTTACGGAGATATTGGGGGTCACAGTTCCAACGTTTTCAAGAGCTTTTTTTTTAATACAATTTTTTTTAGTACCTTCATGTTTTTAATGTAACATTAGGTCCTACCGAATAACGTAATTTTTCGCCTTCTCGGTTTACGCCCTGTATACTTTTCAGCTGAAGCTTTAATTTTTTTAATTCGGTTTCAAAACGAATTATTTGGCACAAGTCAAGCCCAAATCGAACTGCCAAGTCAAGATCTCAAGTTCTAACCCAAGGCACGCACCTCTGATTTTTCGGATTAAAGTGCGTATTGCACAAGTAAAATTAAATAAAAATTAAAAAACCTGCGACACATAGAAAATAATTCGTTTATCATTAGGTCCTAGGTATCTGTTATCACCCCACTTTCCTCCTAGTTAATATCCTCATTCTCTTTCAATATAACATACCATTATTGTACTAGTCAAGCCTATTCATTTGATACCCAAGAGGGAAGTGTAAAAAAAAATCGTCATTTTGTGGTGGCGGCCATCTTGGGCACCAACAACAAGATAAATAAGAAGAATTGGTTCAAGGCCTAATGATGTGAAAAAACCGGCCTACTTGGTGCTACAATTTTGTTTCTTGTTTTTTCGAAATTATAACATAAACAGCGTTGATACTAAATAGGTGTTTATGGGCTATTATTATTACTTCCATAATCAAAATATTAAAAACACAATATGTCTCTTTATTTCCAGATACCACCCGACCCTCGAGCCTTCGAAAAGCCTCGCCGCGCTTGCACCCCCCAATCCAACAGCCGCCCCCTCCCCGCACCCCCACCCGAGCGACCCCACACCCCCACCCCCACAGAACCGAAACCAGAACCCCGACACATACCCGACAACAGATACAATCCCGAAAGGCAAGAGAGACCAGACCCAGTACCGAACAGACAAGATAAACCGCAAGAAAACAGACATCACATGCCAGAAAATAGGCAAAACGACAGGCACGTCCCAGAAAGACACATGCCAGAAAGGATAACGCAAGACAGACACGTCCAAACTACGCAAGAAAGGCCAGAACGAGTCGAAAGTCGACCGGAACGTCGTATCCCTACCCCAGATAGGCAAGAGAGGCATATACAGGCAGACAATAGACACGAAATTAGAATAATGGACAACAGGCAAGAAAATAGACATCTCCCTGAAAAAACGGAAAGGCATTTACCGTTATCAGAAACGCGGCATACGGATTTCCGACTTCCGCCCGAAAGGCCGCCGGATAAACCGGAGAGAATAATAGAATCTAGGTGTAGTTTTGACCGGGAGACCAGGTTAGAGAGTAGGGCGCCTCCAAGGCAGCGATCTTTGCCCGCTACTACCAGCGGGAGTGTAGACCACCCCACTAAGTCTACGACTATGCCTAAGTTTCCCTCTGAAGATAATAAAGACCCGCCGTATGAGAATGTGGCTGTGGAGAAGAATGAACTGGCTGTTCTACGTGAGTATTTGGAATTATATTCTTCATTGTTGTGTACTCAATAGCCTTTGCCTAACAGCAGGCAGGCATGTTGTTACATCATGTTTGTTGTTTTCTGTACGATTAAAGCATTCGTTTCCAAAAGTGGTGGTGAGACGACTTGGATGCGTACCGTAGCTGGTTCGAAATGGCGCTGGAAATGAGTTCTTGGAACGAATTGGACGAGGCCTTTACCCAGCATTGAAAAAGTATTAGACTAAATAAAATTAAGATTATTTGGCAAAAAGTTTGAGTAATTTTTGAATTGTTTATGAAACCTAGGTTACATAAAAGATTACACAAAGATACTCGTTAAGAAATAACTTAGTTGATTTCACTTTAGCTGCATTAGCTCTCATAGAGCATAAGTACTTTGCGGTGAAAACAAAAACAAAACTAAAGGGACAAAACCTGAAATCGCAAAAAAAAAATCACTGGTCAAAATGTACTGAACAGTCGATTTTTATCCGCGATTTCAGGTTTGTTCCCATAGTAAAAGTTGTTTGTTATCATGAGCACCAATCACGTGATTAAGTATCGTACACTAATTGCCAGTCACCCTATAATATTTTGCTGACAAATACCTTTTCTTCTTGTTCCAGCTAAAAAAATCAACCCTCTAACCCACGACAAGCACGGTCGGAAGTATGGAGACAACGTATCATACGAGAACATAAACTTAGACTACATCGCGCGCTTGGTCGGCGAAGGTTACCCGAAAGACATCGTCGTACGCGCATTGGGGATCACGCGAAATGACCTCGAGATGGCGTGCGATATACTTCACGAGTTTGGATCTAAAGTACCTAATAAGTGTTAATCGTAGCTAGTTTGTTCATTAAATTATTCGTTTGGTGGGGTCATTGGGCGTTACCTGATATTCTCCTTTAGGAAAATGAATTTTGTTAGGAATCATTTGTTTTGTCCGTCGTTTGACAAAAGAAGTCCAATTTGACTAATGAAACGGCGATCAGCACATAAAAACTGCGTTCATGAGCTGTCAGGGTCATAAATACCCAGGAATTTCAAACTTTTGCCTTCTGCTTTTGGACGCCGTTTAGATGTGCTAATAGCGATTAGTTTCATTTGTTAATCATTGGCAGTTATTGTATTTGTGAAAACACAAAATGAAACTTATACAAGATGGAAGACACCGACGCTAAAGCGGTTACCACTTAGACATTTTTCATCGGTTATTAAAAAAAGCAGCAGGGGTTCAGAATGACCGTAACCGTTATAGCACAGTACAAAGATAAGCAGTAGTATGACTCGGACGTGTCCTTGAATTCAATGACTGCTGTCGATCAGGGCTAGAGTTGATACTATCGGGTAGACTGCCTGGTTTAGCGTTAAGAAAATGACGCGACTCTCAGTCTGTTCGCATCTTGAGGTATCCATAAGGGGGCGGGAAGAGGCGCTCGGTTAATTACGTCAGCGTTTCGGTCGTTTCTTTGAAGCCTGCTTGTAATTTTACTGTGGTTATAGAACCACAGTAAAATTATAATCAGTAGGTTAGGATCGGTGTCCCTTCTACTTTGTATGTACCTATACAATTATTACAATATTAAGTGGAAAAAAAAAGAAATGACCACTTTCTCCACCAAATCGTCACTAAAGGTTTAGAATTCGTACCTTATGAACTAAATATAAGTCTGATTTTAACGTGTACATATTTCAGTGTCATCGTTTGTTTATTTATACATAGGAAAATAGAACTTAATCACGCTTAACATAACCACTATTTTAATTGAACAATAGCAGCGAGTATAGTCCTATAGTCAGTAACGAATTCTACGGGTTTTACATTTTTGATCAGAATTTGGCAGATTTTTTAGAATCATAATTTTATTGAATATCTGATCAATTAAGCTTTGTTCACTGTAGCATAATCAGCCCATAATGTTCCCACTGCTGGGACATAGGCCTGGAGGGAGTGGGCTGTGTCTTGACGCACAAACTCCACGCGCACAATATACTTTGCGCAAAATATTGAAAAAAATATGTTGACATTTCCGGGAAAATAAATATAGATATTTTGTGTGGCTACCAAAATAAAATTATTTTATCAAACAATCATTAGAATAGGTAAAAAAAATATCACTAAGGTTGAATTTGTTAAAAACAAGCATCATACTATTAACTTTAAGTGAAAAATTAAAGTTCTATTATATAAAATTAATTTTTAATAGTTAATTAATTACTAAAATTAAAATTGATTCTTTAGAGTACCTTTGGAACACCAAAAGTGTTGAATTATTATTAGTAATGTTCGCAAAGCGGGCAAAGCGAGCATTTTCCGGGCAATATCGATAATGCTTGGACATTCTGGTTATGAATCATAGGTTACGAATGAGGAATAGAATCTGCGATGTTTTTAAATGTTCACTTTGCCCGGTTAACATAATTATACAACTTTTATGACTCTTATACCAATGGATGCAAAATAATGTATCCAATAGGTAATTGAGTACAGGAGCTTGTCAAAATGACAGATTGACAGGCTGTCAATACGGACAGGTAGTGTTCAAATAAATTGTCCTTAATCGCCTACTGGTCGAACCTGTCGTTTGAAAATCTAAAATTGTGTGATAGTATTATAGATTGAAAAATAAATAAACTTAATATTAAGGCACGTGTAATGTATTTATTTCGCATCATTTTAGTAACAGTAAAACTTTTATTCCAGTGGTTTTTATTTTTATCAGTATTCACTTTAACTCAATCTAATTTTCATTAAATAATAAAAATGCTTTGTAAATAATTACTTGTACGAATAAATATCGCCTATATTTTCATAAAAAATCGCTGTCTCATAATGTTTACTTAATAGTGGTTCATATAGAATATATTTTTTCATATTTATGTCATATTTATGTATGGAAATAATACAAATTTTGACACTTCGACTTATGACACTTGCAATATTTAATGTCTAGTTTATAACACTTAATATTGTTGATGTAAATAATAATTCATATTTATATTTTTTTGGAATAAAAAATTATTTCGTACGTGTTGCATTGATCTTCCTTTTTGGTATAATATTAGAAAAAAAAGATGTAGCTAGTTCGATAAGTTTTTACTAAAAATAAATAATAAAAACAAATTCTTTTGAACTCGAAGAAAGAGCTTAATTATGGCACCAACGTTTCCTGATATTGTTCTTCGTATTTTTCTAAATGAAACATATTTTGTAAAAGTGCAATTTTCTAATTGCTCCTCTTTTCTTTTTATAATGCTTATACACTTGTAAGTAAAACTGCTTCAAATCTTATTATGTTTTTTTTTTAAAAATAAACTGTTAATGTTTTGTTTGGCCTTTTCGCAGTTATTACGATGCAGTTTTTGCAAGACAATTAATATGCTTAGTGAATGACTTGACTGAATTTTTTAGGTTAAAATCTATCTAGTCTTAATATTTCACTTTTTTGCTAATTTCATTGGTTCGTTTTTAATAGGTAATTAAATGAAAATGATATAGGTACATTGTAATTAATGCCAGTAATTCTTAATATTACATCTGCAGTGCAAGTACGTAAAATTCGATAAGACTCGTGTTGATAAATTTGACAGTTATTCTCGATAGAATGAGGTTTTATCGAGCCAAAAACTCATTTTATCGAGAATAACTGTCAAATTTATCTAATCGAGTCCTATCGAATCCTACGTACTTGCACTGCTGTAATGAATAAATAGTTAGTAGTACCCACTGAAGTTTTAGGTACTTATACAGGGTAGAAAAGCCACCGACGCTGTAACGATCACCTCGTATTCCGTACATCATTCTGAACCACCACACATATAAAATATGCGTTTGTTATTAAAAAAAAAAATAGCTATTTCCTACAAAACTGGAACGCCTTCACGGTCAAAATGTATTCTACACCATACCTCCAAATAAAGTATATAGCATAAAGTTCCAACTTTTTGAAAAGTATATTTTTAACTAAAAGTTATTAATGTAAGACTTTAAATTTAAACACCTCCGCGACCCCCGTACTATTCAATCCATCCACCAGCACAATGTTTTAAGTGCGTTACATTGAGTTCTACCACAAAACATGATTTTCAACCCATAAAAATGTTTCCCCAGCAATATATTTTTTTGCGTAATGTTACTTAGTAATGTACAGAATGCTTGGTTGACGGCTTCGTGACGAGTCTGTTTACACCCTGTATAAATTATGAGTGAATACATATCCACCACACTACTAGTCAGATTCCACTTTTTATATAAAAATGTTCTGCAGTTTTTGTATACACATTTTTATTTAAAAGATGTAATGTTAGTATTTTGTGATTTACAAGTTGTGTGTACATTTTAATGATTTCGACACAAGCCTCGTTGCTTTGTGTGGCACTAGATGGCACTGTGAGTAATGTCCGGCGATATTTATTTTTATTTCAGGTCACAACACTTTTTTATAATATTAAATTATTTGTGACCTATGAACCCATAACATACATAATTCAATGAAGCAGGTAAAATAATAAGAATACGAATTATTTCCGCCAAAACCCAGGTGCAGTATACTTTTTGTCACTGCGCATAATTCATCAAACATAAATCATGAAGTGTACACCAACTTAAATAAATTGTATTTCCCTTATAAACTTAAATTATTGAATACGCAAGCTATAATAATTATAATTTCATTTAAAAGCGCGTATTGCTTCTTATTATTATTAGTTATACTACGAAATATTAGTAATTATTTATATTTAGTAAAATAATTGTTTATAATCTCACGGACATCACAAAACATTTTTTCTTTCGCTTAGATTTAAATAAATATATGAATTACGTATTTGAAAATCGAACTTCTCTCTCCTCAATATGTTGCCAACAGCATCAATGTCAACAGTAACCGGTCAAGTTCCGAAACCCATAGTTGGCCAAAGCAAAGTAAGAAATTACTATTAGAATTGCAGTGTTATGAGGGCTGTCACATTTTTTCTTGTATTTGAGTGTATTTAGAGTCTTACACTATAACACGAAAGAAAAATTGTAATATTTATTTAGAACACTCCCGAAAAAAAAAGCTTTATTGGCCATTTTTTTTTTAATTTTGTGGCCATATCTAAACCATATAAACTCAACAAACCTGAGAATTCAGATGTGTGAGTGTGGTTTAGATATCGCCACAAAATTTAATATATATGCATATGCATATTATACCCGATAAAGCTTGTTTTTGTTTCTCTCGGGAGTGTTCTAAATAAATATCACACTTTTTCTTTTTTTGAGTGTTTTTAGAGTCCAACACTCAAATACAAGAAAAAACAAATAGCCCTCTCAATACCTTTTTTATCAGAGAGAGACAAATCTAGTAGAATTTCATGTCATGGGACAATATTTTGTGGTTGCCACAAAACCTTGATGTACAATGCACTTTTACCAGTGTTAATCGTTACTGGCTAATGTTGTTAATTTTATGGGGTCTGTAGAAAATGCGTAGCAAGAAAGGAATGTAATTTGACATCATTGTGCGGTTATTTTCAGATGTGTCTGGGTGAATTACAAAAATAAATGTTATGAATTGTGTTTTTTATTCCGTTTTTTCTACAAATTGGTTAATTAAAATATCTAATTTACGTCACGTTATTCATAAAACTGTTTTTGTTACTAATGATTAAAGGCACGTCTGAAATTATTTTGTTTAGGTACCTACTCATATTGTCAAAAAATTGTTATCATTTTGTTTATTTGAGTTTCCTTTTGTCGATTGTATGATTTGTATAGAAATGTAAAATAAAGAAAAAAGCAGTAATGCATTGATCATGAAATTGTAAAACAAATGTTTTCTAATCAACGCCATCTATCGAATAAATTGTCAACGGAATGTTTAGGAGAAGGCTACGTTTTGTTTTACGCTTTAGTAAAAATACGTTGCTAAATATATTTAAGTAAAATTATGTTTGTTGTTTTAATTGATTACCCTTATAAAGACTCAATAGTGTTGAAAACTCACATTCAATAATGCTTGTCGATTTCGTTCTTGACATTCAAAGGGAATTTAGCACACATTTTGTCAATTTTGAGTGGCAGCCTTCGCTACACTCAACTGGGCTTACATCCAGATCCAGAACCGCTCTGATAAAAAAATGGATACTTATGTTATGTCTTTAGTTTGACGTTTTGTCATTACGTTTCCGAATATCGAATGTATCAGGATTGTCATATAATTAAAATATACGAATAGGAAAATGCGCGTTTGATCTTTTATATAATAGGATACAAGACTTACATAACATAAAACCATGACTGTAATCTCCAAAGAGTTAGCCAGATGTAGTACACACACATTCCGCCAGTTATACAGGATGATTTGTAAATGGGTGGAGACCTTGAAAAGGGTGATACTAGAGCTCATTTGCAACAAAAGACATCACCCAGATTGGGCTATTTTCAAAAGTAAAAATATTATTCGGATAGAGCATAACAAAATAAACATTTTTTTATTATTACACCAAAGTCGTAAGTCAATTCACCGAGAAGTTATTCAACCACAAAATATCTGAGATCATCCAGATTGGGATTTTTTTTTTGACGGCCGACTTCAATAAATGCAGTTATTAAATAGAGCTTAAAACATTTTTACCATGCCACCCAAGTTCTATACTCAAGTTTTAAATAAGAGAGTTCTATAATCCAGTTTTAAATAATGGAGGGTGGGTGATTTCCTTTAACCCGGTAACTAGGGGTCCTATCTGAGGGGTTTCAGAGTAATTAACCTTTTAATATCATTGCAAATGAGCTCTAGTATCACCCATTTCACAATTACCAATCATCCTGTATGTTAAAGTTCTATGTAATATCCGGTGAACCTATTACCGTCAACCGAGCATAACTGACTGACGACCGTGACCGCTACTAAGTAATGTCTGATGGAAAAACCAAAAATAATATTTTGCTCGACTGGTAATGGAACCCAGGACCTCATACTCAGCAGTTGCACTTGCGACCACTAGACCACGAGGCAGGATCCTAATGAATAGCATCCAGAATGGTTTTCCGCTTTTTTTTATTGTTTAAATAAAGAACAAAACAAAATATAAATACAGGAACATCACAAAAACCTCAATAGGTTTGTCCGGATGTTGATCCACTTATAAGCTATCTTGTGCACTGTTTAATTGCACAATGCACACAAAGAAAATCGGCTGTATGAAGAGTAACGCTTTTGAAATGAAGAGGGGGCTCTCTATATACTCGTTGTATCGGCTCGTATGGACATTATGTGAACGCTTTACGTTTGCGCCATACCACCTTCCTTTCACGGCAGGCTGTGCTGAAGGTGCTAAAAACATCGAATTGCACAAATACATCGTTTTGGGTTGAAACACTGGAGCCATGAGGTCTAAGTGGTCACCTCGTATTTTGGGACATCGCACTGCGGTTGATCGACTCTCGCGACCTGGACCAGGGCTGTCCTATTTTCAGATCGAAGAATCATAATCTTATATTTCTTACTGAACCAAAAATCATTATTAATGATCATCACTTTATTGCTGTTTCTGGTCATTCGTTATTAAATGGCATAAAATTATTTGACTTTAACAACCACACGTGGATTTGTGAAATTTCAAGAAATGTACGTAATCATATTCGGAGTTGTTATTTTAAAGGTAAGTATAATAAAGTTACTCGGTTGCTTCCCGAGACTACGCCCGTGCCTATTGAGTAAAATTGTACTAAGGGTAGCCCAATGTGGCATACGTCTACCGTACTACAATAGGCATGATGACGTATCAAAAAATTGCAAATTATAGTTCGCCAGTTAGAGTATTGGAAAATAATGGACACGTATTTTTTGTTTTTGTAAATCGATGAATATTGACAAAGATAAAAACGAATCAAAACTCGGGAGTGGGGTCTCGTGACGTCAGATCGCACTAAAAATTATACCGAGGCGTGACGTATTGAGACTTTTAAAAGCGTCGTATCTTCGTCAATTTTGATTTACGTAACAAAAGAAAAAATACGGGTCAAATATTTTTTGATAATCCAACTGATGGAATAATTAGATTTGTTTTTTCGTCTACCCTATAATTAACTTGGATGATAAAAGAAGCAAACGGTACCACATTTACTTCTAAGATCTAAAGTCAGACTCCCTCCATCGATTACCAACAAGTTTGTACAAGCTGCCAATCATAAACGCTCCCAAACCATTATAAACTCTCCACCATAATTATGCCACTGCAATTTCAAAATTTGTTCCATTGTATCGTTCTCCTTGGCGTTTATTATCATGTCATAATTATAAATCTATCATCGAAGAGTTCGTGGCTAAGTAATACAAGCCGCTACGGTCGAACGGGTAACCCGCGAAATTCAAATATTTTGACGTTTTTTGCAATTTGCAGGCCAGTGGTAGGTTGTTTGCTGATAAAAATATCGTTTGCGACTGTCGTATGTAGTTACAGAATTATAGGAATCAAAATCAACAATTCCCAAGTTCACAAAGATCGAGGAACGACTTTGACCTTGAAAAAATCGTTTGAATTTCGCGGGATATTCTGAATCATGAGCCTTAACAGGCGTGATATTGTATCCTATATTAACAAACAAGGAGTCGTATAATATTTATTCGATAGCCGATACGATACAATACTTAGGTCTCTTACTACTTTTTCTAAGCCACTTGTATACATAGTTTTTTCACTAATAATTAATTGCATTATTCTTATTTTCAGTTGCAAATATCAGTTTCAAATCCACACTTTCCACGTCATATTGATTTACAAAAAGTTGGTGAAGCCATCTTCAATAATGAAAAATTCAATATTCTTAAGGCTACCACTCACCTTGTCACAGACCATTTCAAGGATTCTATGATAAGGCGGTCAAGTGCTCACCCTGGTGACATAGTTTTTATCGATAAAAATGGATTTAGACATGCTTGGTCTGATTTTGGTGACAAAACCAAAAGTTTGAGAAAGTCTGATCTAAAAGCTATAATTAAACATGTAAGTGAAAGTTCTGAAAACTTTTCAGATAAAACTACTGAATCCGGAATTATTTCAATAGATGGTAATGATAATGACAATACGACTACTACAAAAAATATCAATGAAAATGCAAGGAAAAATCAGAAAAAAGTAAACAATGCTTCTGGCAATAACTTAACAGCTGCTAAACCAAGTCCTATATCAACTGTTACAAACGCAGCAAAACCAAGTCCCGTATCACCTGTTAAAAACACTGCTAAACCAAATCCTATATCAACTGTTACAAACGCTGCTAAACCAAGTCCTGTATCACCTGTTAAAAACACTGCTAAACCAAATCCTATATCAACTGTTACAAACGCTGCTAAACCAAGTCCTGTATCACCTGTTAAAAACACTGCTAAACCAAATCCTATATCAACTGTTACAAACGCTGCTAAACCAAGTCCTGTATCACCTGTTAAAAACGCTACTAAAGCAAGTCCTATATCAACTGTTACAAACGCTGCTAAACCAAGTCCTGTACCACCGGTTAAAAACGCTGTTAAACCAAATCCTATATCAACTGTTACAAACGCTGCTAAACCAAGTCCTGTATCACCTGTTAAAAACGCTGCTAAACCAAGTCCTATATCAACTGTTAAAAATGCTGCTAAACCAACTGTTAAACATGACGTTAAAAAACCAAGTGGCAAAGAGAGGACTGTTGCCACAACTACCTTTTTTTGTCCATTCTTAGGAGTTTTAACAATGTCAGCTTTTATTGATTGAATTTATTTTTTCTAAGTTCATAAACAATTTATTATGAAGTGTTTTTTTTTGTGCTGGTACCTATATTGTTTTGTCTTGCGGTTTTTAGGCACCTACATTATAATTTGAATCTATTCAAAGTTTAAGTAAATGGGTGCTTCTAGGCAAGCGTAGTGCACCCTAGGCCACAATATCATCGCTTCACATCAGGGCCTCAAGTCTGCTATTACAATAGTGTCAGAATAGTCGATCATTGATTTCATAATGGTCAAGCTCTGTCAAGTTTTGTCATGTTTGGTAATCTACTAATATAATGGCGCCATTATGACTTTCCAATGATCAATGGAGTGTCAGTGACACTCCATTGATCAATGGCAATGCGACAATGTCATTAAATCACAATTTTATTACGAAAACATTGAACGACCATTGTGAATTTAGCAGATTACGAATTTGAAGCAAAATGACAATGAAATGGGAATGGAATTGTGTTGAAGTGACGAATTTCTTAAAATAGCAGAATTATTAGGCCACAAGACTGCTGTTAAAGTAGTATGAGAATGGTCTATCATTGATTTCATAATTGTTGGTTTTGACAAGTTTGGTAATCTACAATATAATGGCGTCATTATGACTTTCCAATGGTCAACCACTGACACTCCATTGAAAGAATGGATAGAATGGTTATTTCGTACATAAGAACAAATTACTGACTGATGCTATTTATGAACTTCGAAAAGTAATAACTAATATGTTAAAATACCGGCTGCGGCGATTGAACTGTCTGTATGTGAAAATTAAATATTTATGTTAATCTTCAATATTTAATTATACACTTTTGTCATGTGAAAATAGAAAGTTAAAAGCAGAAGTTCCTTCCGCCTTTAGCCTTTACTACAGGCTGAAACCTCTTTCTGAAAGAAACACAGGCTGCTCGAACGACGTCGTCACTCAAACAATTTCATTCTCGCGTAAGATTAACATTGAGCGCTTCCACCGATGTGTGTTTTTTTACCACAGACCCTGGTCTGTAAAACACCTGAATATACTAAAGTCCAGCGGATTCGAGTTGGGCGATGACGACGGCCACATACCTCGGTCGATCAGCTCTGGAACGTTTGCTTTCTACCAATTTTACGTTCCAATTGCTCTGTGCGATGTTGCAGTCTTGAAAGTCCAACGCTCAGAACCGAATGTGTTACATGCCCACGGTATCAGCCCTGGTCGCAAGACTTTGTCTTGATAGATTTGTTGGTTTATTTTGACTTGGTTGCGACCCATTGGAAGAAAAAGGATAGGAGAACGGCCTTTTTTAGACACCGACGCCCACACCATGATTTGGTCGGCTCCTTGGCATCGTGTGACTTGCAATTCATCTGAATGGTCGCCGACACGTCCCTTCAACCAAACACGGTCATTTTGTTTGTTTAAAAACTGTTCAACGCAAAAAAGTTTTCTCATCTGAAAACACCAAATTGGGAAGCTCGCCAGAGTCGAGCAAGCGAATCAGCTATTTTGATCGATCCAACCGTTTGCTATGATGTAAAGCAGTGAGCTTTCCCTTCAATATGCGAAGAACGCTGCGATCGCTCACCTTGAGATCCTGCGCGTGCTGGATTTCTGTCTAATCGACGACGCACCTTTTTATTAACTGCTGCCGCCGTTGCAGTACAGCGTCGTCCACCATCGTAGCGTTTTTTAACGCTACCAGTCTCATTATGTGCGGATGTACAAATTTCTTGTTCAATTGAAGATTTGGCAGCGCTCGACGTATTTCGACATTTGATTTTCCCTATAAATGTAGAGCAATCACTGAATTTCGTTTTAAGACCACTGTTTTAAATTCGAATGTGTTTCTCTCACAACAGAATCACTTCAAATGATATTAGAAAACATGTCGAAGACCAGCATTTGAGATTTTGGCGGCGGTCGATTCACTGGTTCGAATTTTACAACAGTTAGATAGAGATGGACAGTTCAATCGCCGCACCCGGTATACATAAATATAAATGACATCTGGCGGGTTTTATATTAATGGCAATACGACAATGTCATTTTAACACAATTCTATTGACCGACCAATCATAGACCATTATGAATTTAGCAGATTTCGAACTTTTAGCAAAATAACAATGGGATGTGACGGGGATCGTGTTTGAGCCCCGAGTGAGCTACGGCTAAATGTAAGACTATTTATTAAAAAAAGAACATGATTTAGTGGGTATCAGCTGCAGAACTGCGCAATTCTAAAAATCAACGAAACACACAGTATGGATATTACTGATTTCCTGATGTTGCTGTGCCCGACAGAGTCCATACTGATAATTTATTTTGTAGCACCATCTTTGTAATACTTAAGGACCGCAATAAATAATTAAATATTGAGTATTATTGTTCATTCATTTTGTGTATATGTCACCGTAAAATTGTCAAGTTATATTGTAATATCTCTAGCGATATCGCGATATTGTAAAATCTCGAAATATTGTCAAATGAACATACTGCTTACAACAAAACGCATTATTTTTCGTGAAATGCATGCGATGGTAGTCAACTCACGCGGAGTGGAGGGAAGGAGGGGTCCCCCTTGCCCAGTGGTACAACTCTCATGAAAAGATATTGTACCATTCCTGAGAAATACCGATTATTATAACATAACCTTAAAACACTTTATATTCCCCTAAAAAGCGTAGTCGACGGAGCCCCGCTTCGCGGGGCCCCTATTTCCGGGTGCAGGGTTTAAAGGAACCTAACTAACCTAGGGGGGGGGTGCCCCAAGTCCCGATTATGGGGGCAGAGATACTTCCGCATGTTCACTTGACAATATTTCGAGATTTTATAATATCGCTAGAGATATTACAATATAACGTATTTGACAATTTTACGGTGACATATATACTCCACTTAAAATAATTATGTGATTGATGATGTGACAGTTTCTCTAGTCCTGCCCACATTGGACAGACTTTTTTCTTCAAAGAAAGAAACGACAAATTTTCGACAAATTTTTTGTTCATCTGTCATTTTTGACAAAAAATGTTGACGGTTTTGAGAGTCATAAAAATAGATGGCGCGTTTCTCTCTGTCTGCTCCGACTTTTGGTATCTCAGTTCACTCGTGCAAAGTAACCGCGAAATATAGATCGTGGTGTTAACCCACTTGTTACTATCGTCCTTTTAAAAGAATGGCGCATAAACAAAAATCATGTGATTAATGTGGGTAATGTAAACAACTTTGGTTGATGACATTTCAAAGATGAGATGTGTGGCAATACAATAAAGGTATTTTGAGTGAGGTTATATGATATTATAATAATGTTTTGGAGCCCTGAATTCACGTTAAATCTATCATAATTATAATGGGGCGAATTACTTTATTATTGTTATTTTTTCAGAATTTTTGGTAATGTATACTAAAAGCTTATACTAGCATTTACGAGATTTAGAAAAAAAAATTGGACTAGTTGATATTTTCTAATTGTGTGAGGCGATTTTATTTGGTGTTCTTTATAAAGCCCAGTAGTAATATCGATTACTTCATCTTTTCAAATGAATGCTTTGTTTTATTAGTAGAATATTTGGTTGGATGGGAATCTCGACTCCATGAAATCACCAAAGAGTTAGAAGTTGATGAGGACACACAGTATCCTTGATAGTATTTCAAATTTTACCATACGAAAATTGTAATGCTGACGTCACCAACGAGATCTCCATGGACGAAAATGAAGTACGATTTCAAAATTTACCATGCACTCTATTATGTACATTAGCACACGTTCATTACGACCATTTAGACGATAGTGACAGTGATGATAAAATGACTATGATGAATGAATGGTAGCTGAAGTTAGGCAACTTCGAACAGCGAAACGACAGCAGCCATACAAAGACGTATTAGTAGCTGTAGGTAGTCCATCAATTGAAGATCAGTTATCCATAGTTCGTCTGTACTTTCTTCTCTTTTATCCAGTTCCGTAGATCCAGTTATCTATGATATTGATGGAGGAGAATTCGATCATCTTCAATTTCGGAGGATCATTGCTCAAAATTTCCCGCAAAGCTCACGTTATGATTGATGATAACAGTCAGCTGATAAAATGGTCTGAAAATGGCGCCGGTGACTGAAAAATGGTGTGGTAATCGGTTGTCGTGGTATGGGCATGCAAAATGTCATGTGGAAAGTTTTGAGTATGAATGTGAATGGCTAGAGTAGAGGAACACCAAAGAAACGATGGATGGACTGTGTGAAGGATGAAATGACTTTCTTGCTATATAATATGGAAGTGCCTGATGGGATGATGAGTAGTCGAGAAGTACGGAAGAGGTAGACATGCTGTGCCTACCACAAAATAATTGAGATAAGGGCTACCGAATAATGAGGCCTCTTATATAATAAGTACCAAAATACCCAGTTGAGTTGTGTGACAATAAAACTAAAAATCGTGTAAAACTTGGGAAGTTCCCTTGCATCCAAAGGAATCTTACCATACAAAATATATTAATTTTGTTTGAAGGAGTTTTTATTACTTTTTTTACTTTATTTTGTGTATAAATAAAAGCAATAGAGACACTTCGTTATTTTCTTTCATACACACTAGTAGCATATATTACTAGCGTCCTTTTTAAATAACACCATTTTCCTGATTTTCCAATAGACGAATTATTTTTTTAGCATTTTTCCTTATTATCATATCATGTGAGGATATAAATATCTAAATTTCATTATATTCGGATAAAAAAAGTGCATTCAGTAACAAGTGGATACGTAATTAACATTAGATAGATTAAATTGCGGAAGTCTTAAAGAAAAGTAGCGGTGGTGACTGATTTGGTATGCGCAAGCGATGCGGAGCAATGAGGAAAATGTCGCGAGAAAAGTTTTGGGTATATTTTGGAATAATACGACGATGGACGATGGATGGCCTATGTGAAGGATGATATAGCAAGAAAGGCGGTGTTTCTGATGAGATGACAAATAGTGAAATACGAAAGAAAAAGATGTCACGCTGCGTTAACCCCTATCAAATTGTGAGCAGGACATACATGCCAAGGAATCTGGATTTGTGCCTGGTTGATAACAATAGGCCCACCCCTTATGTTACATGGGATTTAACATAACTGGAGAGATGTGGGGGTACTATTTTGTACTCACATGCATGGTGTTACGAAGAAAAAACTAAAATGAAAATTATTCAATTTTATTAATCCTCCGCATGTTCTACAGTCCTTCCATCTTGCTTCTGGTCATGATTGTCGTTCATAAGTCTTCTGTTGAACCGCCTTGTCATGTACGGATCAAATTCCTCTGCTACTTTGAACTTGTCAAAAGTCCTTAGAAAAGTATTAATTGCTGTTTGAAAAGCTCTTCTGTAACTGGTTACTGGCATCCTCTGTTTCAACATCACTACTGGTTCAAATGGTATTACTAACCCTGCTGCAGTAGCAAGTAGGGGCATAAAAGGTGCTGGTAGATAGTAAGAAAACAATTCCAAGACACCGTTGACAACACATGTTCCAATATTTCTTAGTACTTCATTGACTTTAGGTGCGTTTACAGCTTTGATAATTGGTTCTGAAATGAGTTTGTAGACCGTTACTGTGAAACCGGCTTCTGGTACTAATACTCGTGTATCTTTTTCTTTGTTTGTTGTTTCAACTGATCGTGGTTTACTTGTTTTAGCAGTTGGTTCAGGAAAAATAATTGATTCTGATTGTACTTGTTCTTGTTGACCCGCTTGGATTGGCAGTACAGCCGTCACTGGTTTTTGTGTAACTAGCTCAGTTGTTTCAATTTCGTCTGTCTGTTGAGGCTAAGTTAAAAAAATCAAAATTAATTTCATGACTAATGTAACATGACAATAAGGTAACATTTCGGGGATTCAACTCATCATCTCATACCGTTGCTTTGCTGTAAACTCTTTTGCTTTATATATTTAACTGGACTTGGATAGATTATTGTTAAGACAAATATTATTAAAGCTACGCCGAAATGCATCGTCATCTGCCTAGCATATTCCGAACTATTTTGGGGGTTCAGCTGCTAATCTAACCGGATTCAGCTGAATACCAGTAGGTATTCTACATGGAGCGACTGCCTATGCAACATGCGTAACCCAGTTATTACTGTTAAATACGTACATACGACTTCCAGGCGACTGCCTGTAACGACTGTCAAAGATCTAAACTTTTGGAGGCAAAGAAGGAACAAAAAAATCGCTATGTAATGTAAAGGCAATGAGGTGGCATACAAGTTAAGCCTCACGTGGTACCCCTCCTGACAGACGAACTTGGATATGACGAAACCTCGCCAAGACGCACAGGCCAGCAGCGTGATTTTTTAAGGCCATCCATCCCCATACAAATATGAAAACTGACAAAAAACCTCAGCTCTATTATTGCAATTTACTCTAAATAAATGATAGCCAATGTTTCATCCTGATAATCTAGCTTTCTATTGGTGAAAAACTGGTTAAAATCCGTCCAGTAGTTCCACAGCTTATTCGGTAGAAACAAAAAAAATCTGTCCTCTTTAAAATGTTACTAGCTTCTGGCAACGGCTTTATACGAGTATATAACTGCCCCATGGAATTTTACTACTGGGATAAAAAGAATAAAGAGTAATAAACATGCATTGCATCCATACAACGTCACAAACTTTCGCATTTATAATATGAGTAGGAATAAGGAAAGTATAGTTTCCTCTCATTGAGAGGAGGCCGTGTCCCAGCAATGAGAACATTTTAGGCTGGTGATGATTAAGATGTATAGATAGGACACGCTAAAAGACACCAAACAACAAACATCACAGTAGCTGTACCTACATTACAAATTCTGCTCTGAATATTAGCCAAATAGCACATGATAGGATTACAGATGCATCTAGTATGCATGAATGTAATCCTATTCCAACATGTAGTCAATATGTTAATCGGTTTTATCTACTGGGAATTGGTAACATGGTCTAATGATATTCAATACCGGAAATTCTCTTCAGATTAATTGGCATCAGCGTTGCTTTTGACTGAGAAGCAGCATTAGGTTTGTTAATGGATTAGCCTGGAATATCCAAATACAGTTTTTACAAAGTCCCATTGAAATAGATGGACAAATTTTAACACAGCGCTTAGTACGTCTAACCAAAGATTCCAAGAAAAAAAACACTGATTAAAGTGATTTTATTTTGGGCGTACTTATGGACTATCTTCTACTTATTATAACAACACTATCCTAAAAAGGTGATCAACAGAACTGACTGGGTACCTGCTTACGAGAACGCGCCAATAATGGATGTGTTTATTCTAGAGTGCCAGCTGTTTATGGCAACACAAAGTTTTGTCTTTGGTAAAAATTCTTTTGTTTTCTCTCTTCGGTTAGCTTTAGTAACGTGGTGTATGCACGTCAGTGATAAATAAAATGTTCTACAAAGCAAGTGGTTTCAATCGTGTTAAAGCCAGTAAAAATACAGTCCACACGAACGAAGGTAGCCTCCGAGCTTACACCGAGGTGAAACTGCCACATTGGTCCTTCGAGCCGGATTCTTGCGGATCTTAGTATGGTTTTCGCAGCAATCGATACTTGATGTAATAATAATAATCGCAAGTATACGCTGAAAATCCGTATGCTCTGCCTTCGCCGCCTTTTGTTGTGCCACGCGGCCTCGCTGTACGCACGTAGACTCGCAGTGATGATGAGTGTTCTCGCCGCTAATAGCTTATGACGAATCGTAGGATAGGCAATGTTTCCTCGTACCTCTCCTTGTAGTCGTCGTCGTCGCCGTCGTGTTAATATAGGTTGGCTCGAAGGACCAATGTGGCAGTTTCACCTCGGTGTAAGCTCGGAGGCTACCTTCGTTCGTGTGGACTGTATTTTTACTGGCTTTAACACGATTGAAACCACTTGCTTTGTAGAACACTTTATTTATCACTGACTTGCATACACCACGTTTCTAAAGCTAACCGAAGAGAGAAAACAAAAGATTTTTTACCAAAGACAAAACTTTGTGTTGCCATAAACACCAGCAATTTATGATTTTTTTGCCAAAATAACATCACTTTAATCAGTGTTTTGTTTTGCTTGCGTATATCTTTGGTTGGACGTACTGAACGCTGTATTAAAGACCATCTTATACTGCACTCTTGTACATTCATAAATAAATGACACCAGAATTTGAAAGCCTACATTTAGCTGAGATGAAAAATTAAATTATGACATTGTCGATGCATTTCTCGATTCAATATATTTTGATGGTGACAAAACTCGTATCGTTTCTTATATAAATTCTATTGTTTATAACAAACTCACTGCTGCAAATGATGCACAAAATAGTGTAACAATAATGGCAGTAGAAAATTCGGCCATTGTATAAAACTACGCAGTTTCTTGGCACTTACATTAGTTTAATAATATGAATATGAAAAGGAACGGAAATATATTTTGACTGAATTCTAGAAACAAATAACTATAAACAAGTAAGTTATAAATCTTTTCTTTAATAAAATATGAGCTGATATCGACGAAGTCAATCATACTGTGTTATGGGCTTGAATTAAAATATCTGTACAAATTGCACTTAACTAAGAATTTTAAACTAAAATAAGTATTAATTGATCTGAAGATTTAGTAAACTAGCTTTTTGCATGCGGCTTCGCTCCTGTTATGTACGGAGATTATCTCACAGGAACGTTTAAAATGTAGCCTAAACACTCGGAAACACTCGGAGATAATGTTTCTTTCAAAATCGGATCACTATTTCTGAAGATACGTAAAAAATAAGATCGATAAATTTGTTTGTATGAAGGGGTACATACAAACAAATTTTATCACGTATAGTAATACTAAAGAAGAAACTGAAGATCTTCAAAATCTATCATTAGAAATAGAATTTATCCAAACGCTCGACGGTAAATTCATAGATTCATTAAACTAAATAGATCAATGGTCAATATTTTGATTGTACATGAAAACCTATCAATCAACATGGTTTACTTTCAGTTTTGGCTGAAATGAAATATGAGAAAGGTTTGATAGAAAAGGAATGAAAACAAAAAAAAAAAGTTTACGTAGGAAAAGCAATAAAATATTGCAATAAAAACGTTGGTGGTATTTTAATCAAAGGCAAGTCGTAAGCCGTGACGAGAGCATATGCCACGCTGTGAACGATCGAACATGGAATTGTTATATTTGATTTTGAGTTGTGTTTTATTATTAGTTACTGTGGATTCTGCACCGCAGGTAATTTAGAGTATATACTCATTATTAGGGTGACGTTCATCTGTCTATTGGTGTGACCAATGTGACAATTCTAAATGATATTTGCTTTCTAGTTTTTAACTTCTAGCCCAAAATGCATAAGTTGGTACTTCAACAGAAATCATTAACATCATTCTTCTGTTCTTATCGAAATTTATTTGGGGCGGCGCATTATGTCTTCTTGTACTTGACCAGAAATATCGCAGCAGTGTTCAAGTTCGTTAAAAGTGTTTGATTATAAATTGACACGCACTTGGCCAATCTAAGTTTTATTTATTTATTTTATTTATTTATTTATTTATTTACCAGAAAACAAACGGTCACACTGTTTTCATATTCTAAATCTAAACATTTACATAAACAGACCTATAGTTTCCTTAATGTAACAATATACAATAGCATGACAGCTTAAAATTATTACAAGAACAAGCAAAAATTGGAGAAGAAGTTAATACCTAATACGGATAAAATGTTTGATTACATTTATCAGTCAAAACCTTTTTTAATGAAATTTATTGTGCAACAGAAAACATCAATATCAGACAATCTGTCGTTTTCATTATAAAGTTTACATGCACGCCTTATGAACATGTTTTTACAGTAGGATGTTTTACTTTTGGGGATACAAAATAAATGTTTTTTACGACATCGACGCTCATGTCTTCGGGGCACTCTGAGTAATATGTTATGCAGAAGTAAGGGGACATCCAAAACATTATTGATAATTTTATATAATAAGACCACGTCTACGCAATCTCGACGCACTTCCAGAGTTTTGAAATTATGACATTTTAGTGAATCTTCATAGCTAGAATAGGTAAAACCCATTCTAAAATCAAGGGCCTTTACAAATTTTTTTTGAATATTCTCAATTCGGTTGGTGTGTACCTTAAAGTTCGGTTTCCAGACAGCACAAGCGAATTCAATTCGACTACGAACGAAACTGTTGTACAAAATTTTGTAAGTCAAAGATTTTTTAAACGGTTTACCAAGACGCAGTATTAAGCCCAGTTGCTTATATGATTTTTTTAGCATAGCATCAATGTGAGGAATAAAAGTCAGTTGTGAGTCCATGATAACACCAAGATCTCGGATTTGTGAAACTCTGCTAAGACACTTGCCATATAGTTTGTAATCGTGAATTAGAACTTTACGTTTTCTAGAAAAGGTTATAACATAACATTTATCAAGATTTAAAAACAGATTATTATCATCGCAGAACTTTTCAAAGTTATTTAAAACTAAAGTTTTATAGTCAATCAGTTTAATTTCTTAATTGATTGTTTCCTCCGTGCCTCGGATAACACGTTAAGCCGTTTGTTGGCCCTGGCTGTTTTTTGTAGATCTTTGACCGTCGTTACAGGAAGTCAGTGGCCCGAAAGTATGACAGCCAGTCTTACCAAGTACCAAGTATCATAATTATTACCCAGTAGTTACTGGGTTGTGGAGGTCAGTCGCTCCATGTAAAATACTGGCTGACCCTAACTTTTAGGAATTGGGAAAAGGCTGGCAGATGATGGTGTTATTGAACTCTTAATGGTATATTGAGCTGCTGGAAATATCCTCAACTCCTTTCCGCAGTTTTAAAAATTCATACGCTTTACATTTTCGAACTTACTCAAGTGTGATAAGGCAGTCGACTACACACCAAACCAGTAATGAGTGCACAGCTACGGTCAGCCGTTTTAGAGTTCGGCGGCACTGCCATCGCAATCTTCAATTTACGGTCACCGCAGAATTGTACCCAAAGCGGGAATGCTACTGCACGCGGCAGTAAAGACGATACGATAGGCAGTACGCTGTTTCTCGCTCTAGCAAATGACGATTCTGAGCGATAGTAAGGGATAGGAGCATGGACAAGTGCGATTCCGTGCTGCTAAATGAGATTTTACCCTTAAGCGCAGGTCACACCGCCGCGCCGGCTAGCGAGCGAGCCAGGCGAGCATCATTTCACCTCTTTCCATACTTCGGTTCTCACCACGAACTACAGAGCTAAGCAACTTAAACGAGGTGAACGAATAACATCGCTGACATCGTCGGATATTTCGTTCGCATCCGTTGTATCGCTGACGTAGCTTAACTCTGTAGTTCAAAGTATGAAAAAAAGTGAAACGATGCTCGCATGGCTCACTCGCTCGCACGACGCCCACCTCAACCGGTGCCGCCCAGTAACGCTTAATTTAGCTATATTCCGCTCGCTCCGAGTCCGTCTGTAGTTTTGGGTATGAACCCACATAGTTTAGCTCGCCAAAGTTCCGCTTAGTTTCCCTAGCCTCGCTCGCTGGCTCACTTGCTAGCTGGCTTGCGTTTTAAACTAATCGAATGTTACCTTCTTCAGGTACCCTACGACTACGTTCCATACGGTCGTAGTGCTCGCCGTGACGCTGGTCACCCTCATGACGTCAACTTGAACTATGAGCGCCTATTTCCAGCCAGACGCAAGTACATCGATTCACCAGCTGTTCGCATAGACCCTGATTTCGAGTCGTTTAAGAAATGATGTTATCTATGGAAGGAAATTATTAGTATAAACTATAATATATATTATGTAATAGATACGTGGGGGCAATGGTTATGGTTTGTCTGTGTTTTATTTGGTATTACTAATATTTTACCACTCTTACCAAGGAGTACTTACACGTTTACCCAGTAATGGCCGTTTTCTCTAACTTACTTACGTACAACTGTTAGTTAAAACACCTACGTCTCGTAGCTATCGGTGTTTCTATAAACAAAGTTAGCTTGAAAAATCTTATCCGCGTCACATATACCTGTCATGTTTCTCGGATGACTGTGATTTATAGAAAAAAAAAGATTTTCTGAGATGTTTTGATTCAAATAACGGTTCAAAGCTAAATGTCAAACATTTAGAGATAGCAACCTTCCGTTATCTGTTAGTAAATTATTAAAAATGGCCATAAGTTGAGGATGGTCAGATAGGCAGTCGTTGCATAGAAAATACTAGTATCTGTTTATTAAGATGCATCTGTTTGGACTTTAAGTTAATTCAACACAGAATGGAAGGCACGCAGAGACGCAAAAAGTATTTCCACCTATTCAGTACATCATTAATCACAGTTATTAATAAAAAAAAACAGCTGCGCTGCAGTCTGCTCCGTACATCATCATCATCAACGTACTATAATATTCCCACTGCTGAGACATGGCCTCCTCTTAATGAGAGGGAATGGGCTATAATCTACCACGCGGGCTCAGTGCGGTTTGGTAGATGTCACATGTCTTCGAATTTTTGGTTCTAGGAAATGCTATTTCCTTCATCGTTTCGAGAGCAGATGAATAACATTACACAAAGTAATGCGCCTGTCTGGGCTTGAACCTATATACTGTTCGTATTGTACCACCATTGGGCCACCGCTGCTCTGCACATAACGATGTAGATACATTGCTGCTTCTTTTGGGTCTTGAATGACATCATGAAATTATTTGTTGACATTCTACTGGGAAAAACAACATGGTGGCGTTAGTATGGCCACGCGTTAATAATAATGCTACATGCAGAACTATCGTTATATATATTTTACTTGACACGATACTGTTCTACCTGATTACCTCTTATCTGCCAGTTCATTCTAGTTTTGTTCTCTGTACATAATTTCTAAGTTTCATACTAAAAATCGTGCTGAAATATGAAATTTCAACATTGCACTCCGTAAGATACCTACCTACAGACTTGTACAATGTTGGAATTTCATCCTGAAAACAATGCTTGGTGTTTCCCGAGCAAAATTATTCATTAACTGCATTCAGATTATGAAAACAATGTAGAAACAAGCTGCGCTTACTTCCAGCGAAAATACTCGTAATTAGCAAGGGATATTTCCATGAATAGGTACACAAAGTAAGAAAATGAAACAACAACAAATAGACGAGCAAACTTATACTTTAATATACAAATACATACAGATTCAGAAGCGTCCCACATTTTTGATCAAAGATAATCATTTTAAAAATACAATAAACTAATAAAAATTATAGAAAATACTGAGTAATTTCAATGACGAACTTGCATTAGTGGGTTATACACCAATTTAATGACCACTTTAAAAATTATAAGTATGTTTGTTTTCTAATTGAAAAAAAAAATTGTTGAATCTTTTATAAATCGACTAAATAATAAATATGGAAACATTTGAAATCTCGAAAAACAATCTTAACCTTATGGGTTAAGATTACTTTTGTGTTAAAAAATGATGTGGTCAAAAAACAAGAGTTACATAGGTAATGTCGAATGAGTAGTTTAAGGTCCAGGTTCCAGGTTTCTTAGTGGTGGTGACCGGCTAGGGACGCCAGTAGTTCGTGAACGTTGACATGCGAAGGTAATGGGGACGCCAGCTCAGCATACCTGCTGGTGTAATCAGCTGGACCTGATCGAGAGTCATCGTCGTCAGCCTGTGAAAAAGAACACGTTTTATTATTTTGTAAGAAGGTTAAGAGGAAATGCGGGTGATCTTTTCTCCATACAAACGCTCTCGCCTGTTTTATTTCTGGTATGTGACTTTAGACCCCCCCCCTTGCCCTTTTTCGACGTTTTATAAGTGCCCATCTAGGCCTATGTGAAATAAAATATTTGGATTTGGATTTTGATTTTGATTTTGAAAGAATGATGCTTTACAGTCAAATATATCAAACTCTTTAAGATCCCTATGTTTTCATTTTTGATGATAAATAATATATATGCAGCAGAAACCTTTACAAAATGCTCAAAAATACATATTTAGACCGCTGTCAACAGAGGCCTAGTTTACAAAGAAAACTATTAATGAATAATGAAAAACATAGGGACACAGTACACAGGGTGTAATTTTGCAATGCCACCGCCCACTTGGAGGTAAAGTACTTACTCTAAATACTAGAGATAGCAAATTTACTCAAAGGAAACATTCCTTTATTTTTAAAGAAACGCATTCACAGATTTTCTAAAAGTTGCTGGGTTACGGGAAGAGTTGAAAAAGAAAATCCCTCAGTATGCCTTTTTATGTAACTTGTACAATTAGCGTAATACCAAAATTTAAAAGGGCTCTTAAGAAGACTTGAACTTACCATTGCGACTGACAGCAACCCAAACATCAGACACAGGAACGCGAACCACTTCATCGTGAAACCAAACCGTCTCGTTCACTTACACCACCTCAGCACCTAGTTATATACCACTTCAGAACTAGGCTACAATTCAATTACGACTTAATATCAACGTGAAACAGATCAATTTGATCCGCGGCCGTTTGGTGGTTGATTATATTGTATGATTTGTGTTTTCATTTAGCCTACTTTGTGTGGTGCAGTACTTTGGGGCTAATAAGTTGTAATAGGGTAGACGACAAAACATCTAATTAGTCCGTCAGGTAGATTATTAAAAAATATATGACCCGTATTTTTTCTTTTGTTACGTAAATCAAAATTGACGAAGATACGACGCTTTTAAAATTCTCAATACGTCACGCCTAGGGATAATTTTTAGCTTGTTCTGACGAGTCCCCCACTCCCGAGTTTTGATGCGCTTTATCTTTGTCAAAATTCATTGATTTACAAAAACAAAAAATACGTGTCCATTATTTTCCAATACTCTAACTGACGGACTAAATAAATATGTAATTTTTAATAGTCATGCCTATTGTGATTCTCTGAAAATGAATTGAAAACCCCCTTCTTCTTAGTGTGTCGATTGCCAATTTTATTTGGCTCAGAAATAAGCAATGCGAAGTCTGCTCCTTGACTTAGTCATAAGATCGTCAAGTACGCAGGTGTTAGGGCATGCAGTGCAAGATAGAAGGTGGGCTAATTTATCTGTGGAGACACGCTGCATACACATTGGAAATCTGAGCCGTCCATGAACCCCCATCTCATGAATTCCTAAGAAGAAGATCCTAAGTTTGAAACAGATCGCGAAAAATGTATCGAGTGTTTTCGATAGGTATTTTTGAGTAAAAAACTCTATTCTGTATTTTATTCCTGTTTATGGCAATAAGCAAGCTCTCATGAGAGGGAAAATCGTGACTAATAATAACAGCACTCGAGTCGATATTTAGGTTAAGTCGAACTTGCCTAGGTTAATGGTTGACCAGCCATTCCATACCAAGTTTCCTCCGTGCCTCTGACAGCACGTGAAGCCGTTTAGTCCCGGCTGTCATTTGTAGATCTTTGACAGTCGTTACGGGTCAGTAACTCGAAAGTCTGTTATCCTTTCTTGCCAAAAGGTATTGTTTTAACCAGTACTATAATAATTGGGTTGTGGAGGTCAGATAGGCAGACACTCCCTGTAAAGTACTGGTATTCAGCTGCATCCGGTTAGACTGGAAGTCGACCATAACCATAACATAGTTGGGAAAAGGCTAGGTAGATGATGAACTTGGAGTCTAGATTATTCTCAGGTTTTTAGCGATTGGCACATTCTCTATTAAATAGGGTACCAACATGAGTGCTAAGACTAAACAAATTAGTGAAATTTGGATGTAGCTACTTGCTCATCATTACAGGTACCTAGTATCTACTTATGTTATTGTTTTTAATAACGCAGGCGTGTCGAATTCATTATAATGTATGTGCTTATCTACATGATATCCTTTCCTTGAATGTAAAAAAATAAAAATACTTCAATTTTCACGGATTTATTACGGTTTTAATTAAAACTGAGTCACAGATTCGTGAAACAATGTCACCTTATAAAATGATTCTTTTAAAATTCTAGTTTCTAATTTTTTACCTTTGCTTTACATACCTTCGTGATACGTTTACTATTGGAACATCCATCAGCACAATTTTTTGAGTGTGTAACATTGAGTTTTATTAAAAAAAAAAATATCGTTTCCCAGCAAAATTTTTTTGCGTAGGCTTACTCAGTTTGATGTATAGAATGCTTGTTTGACTGCTTCGCGATGGGTTTGCTTAATCCCTGTACACGAGAATAGAAGTGACCAAACCTTTCAAAGTATAACATTCCTTTCGTTTCCAATACAGCGTGTTAGGTTAAACGAGGGACATATTGAGGGAAGGTATTCAGTATTCGATTCTCAATCCAAATATGTAAAAAACCTATAACCTTAATTTTTGACATAATTGTCTAATTAAATACATTACTCATGGACACTGAGCGCGCAAGTAGGTGTCACGCGGCAAAACACGTGCCAGTCCTGAGCTCCGTGCGCAAATTCCGCCCCTTTGCTTTGTGTCCCCGATGCACCGACAGGGCACACCCCGCGCCACCCCGCGCTCACCTCAGTGTATGCGCGAGCGCCGTTACTTCCGCATGTCTATTATTGCGTTTCCGCGTATAGCATTTAACAAACAACCCCACTTACTTCGCGATATTAAGAGTGTCCTGTAAACGTGTTCTTTAATAACCAAAAATTACGTCATATCATTATTCCAGTGAAGAATATTGCGATTATGGTTCGTGCTTAAGTGTTATCTAGTGTTATTGTGCGAGGAACCGTTAATTATTATGCAAGGTGTCTATCAACGACTGCGAACATTCGGTCAGTACCTAGTTACCTAGATATTTGCCTGTCTAAAGCCAGATTTAAAGTATGAAGAGAAAATGGATTATACCTAGAAAGGTCATTGACCCGCACACATGTTCTGCGATAAGCGCATGGCCCATACGTTGCGAAACTTAGGCGAAGTTTTTGGTATGGATCTATCTGTTATGTATTAGTGTTTTCTTTTTGTCCATATGTTTATTAGTATCATGTAAGCATGGACTATTGCGGGTTTGAATAAGTCCCTCGTTTAAACTAACATATTGTATATTCTACATTACTAAGAATGTCTACACCACATACTCATACATGAAACTTCAAACTCACAATCATTTTATTAGGTTCTACGAAGTCAGTTGAAAAGCAATAGAGCCTTGAAATAGTTCTACGGTTTGGGATGTCAAACGGAGCGCCGAATCTATCGAAATGTTTGGAATTCAGTGGCATCGCTACGGAATGAACTTATTGGAATATGGTTTATTTGAAATTGTAGATATTTTGAACTCTAAAAGGGGGAATCTTGTATTAAAGGGGGTTTGGAGGGAAGTGAGGAATGTGGAAAGATAACTGACTAGGTGGACAGACGTTCTCATTCTTCTTCTTCGTGTCGATGATTCCCATTGTTGTTGTTTTAAATTTGTTTCGACCAGAACTCAGCCACGTCGACGGCGGTAGTGGTGGCTTCGGACAGGTCCCTTAGAGTGCAGGTGGAGTTGCACAAAGAGCATGTCAGGAGGTAGGCCATGGGTTGAGACAAGGCTCCGCAGTCGCACTCAGCTTTATCGGAATACCCCCACCGAACCAAGTTGAACCTGCAGTGGCCCACTTGGCTTCTAAGTCGGTTTAGAGTCTATCTCAGTAAAGTGGCCGGAAGAATGGACAGCCATGACACAAAACCGCCAAAAATTGAGAGATTTGGAAGAGACCTACACTCAGAATTGTGTGGCCAAAGGTTGAAGAAGAAGAGGCAGTTGACTCTACTAACATTACATAACATCACGCTTGTAATCCCCAAACGGTTAGGCAGAGGTGTATCTAGAACCTAGTAGTACACCCTCATTTTAATAAATAAATAAATATCGCTGAACATTACACACAGCACCACCTAGTGCCACACTAAGCAACGAGGCTTGTGTCCTGGACACCAGATAGTTGATACTTTTTTTTTTGTAAATACATATTTATTATGCATATAAACATCCATGACTCGGAAACAAATGTGCATGCTCATCACACAAACATTTGCTCTTACCAGGATTCGAACTCGGGACCCTAAGATCGTTAGGCAGCCTCACTACCGCTGCGCCATTCGGGTCGTCATTCGTATTTTACCATGCAGCTATGTTTAAGTTCCACGTATACGGACGAGCCTATTGCTATCAACCGGGAGCAAATCCAGAATCTGCGATTACTACTGAGGAATTCCTAGATGGAAATACCCAACACCACTTTGCCCGAAATCATATGTATCGTATGGACATCATAAAAACTGCAGGAAAGTATTCAAGCACACAGTTACTTAACAAGAATTTCTGTGTTATACAACAACTAAGAACACCGACTACTGAAAACTCACGCTCTAATCGGGGTTTAAAAGGTAAAATCGACTCCTTCTGTCAAAGTCGGATAAAATGTAGTCCATGTTACCCGGACCATAAGTAATAACGAAGTGATTGACACCTTGTTTATCAAAATCAAGTTTAGGTATACGTAAATACAAACACATTGCTAAAATCATAACCTTCCTTTTGGCTTTACCGTAATCGCGTAGGTACTTAAATAAAATAAAATTACTCCTCAAAATAAAAATAAAAAACAAAATCAAAGCATTTATTTCAAGTAGACCAGTTACAGGCTCTTTTGAATTATCGAAACAAATATGAAAATTAACTGTAGCCACAGTTCCGTCACAAGACATAAAAACTGTGAAAGTACTGTAGTTGCCCATTCCCTAGCGTAGATCTGTATATGGAGAAGAACGGGCAATAAACTCCATGGCCACTCTTTCAATTCAATTCAATTCAATTTATTCAAGAACAATTTACATTGTGTTTGAAATCTTAATCTAAAAATAAATGAATAACAAAATATACGTCAATCAGAATTATAAAACTAACACAAAATTATAGAAAATATTACAAAAATTAGAAAAATCAAAACAATACAAAGAAATCAATACCAATAAAAATTCAAAAACATTACGCCTACATAAAATTAAATAAAAAATTACAACATAACATTATTATCAATATTACCCAGTCTCACATAAACTGATATCTATAAAATTAAGAAGTGGATATGTCATCGTCTATCGAATACAGACATTTCTCCAATAGGAATGCTTTGAGTCTTGACTTAAATGAGCTTTTATAAATTATAGTTTTTAAGTCCAATGGCAACCTATTAAAAATCCGCACTGCTTGATATTGAGCACTATGCTGAACAATATTAAGTTGGGGTATTATTTTATTTTTAAAATCTTTCCTGCGCGTACTTTCTCTCATCTGTCTCTCCTCATCTGTTTCATAGTTATGCAGGTATTTTTTAAAATTGACCAACAGTACTAAAACATAGAGGCTGGGCACAGTAAGAATGTTTAAATTTATAAAGTGCGGCCGACAGCTCTCTGTTTGCGATATCCGGACCATGGTTCGTATGGCCCTTTTTTGGAGCACAAAGGCTCTCTGGCAGTTATATTTGTAACTATTCCCCCAAAACTGAACACTGTATCTCAACCTTGATTCTATTAGAGCATAATATACTTTTTTAAGGTGTTTTATGTCTAATACGTCCCTAAGACTGCGTAAGGCATAACACGCTGAAGAAATATACGAATCAATGGCTTGCAATTCTCTTTTCCAATTTAAATATTTATCAATGTATATGCCTAGAAACTTTACCTCATTAACTATGTCAATTTTAACTTCATTAAGTGCAATCATGATGTTGTCTTTATTACGAGCTGTTGTACTAAATAACATTATGTTGGTTTTCTCAGTGTTAATTAAAAGCTTGTTACCATCGAACCAAGATTTAAAAGCTCTCAAAACTGCATTAACCTTAGCAGAAAGCTCCTGTATATCGTTAGCTTCAACTATTGCGTTGGTGTCATCTGCGAAAACTGTCAGTTGTGTGTCGGGAAATATTGAAACCATGTAATTAATTAAATCATTCGTAAAAAGTATAAACAATATGGGCCCCAAGATCGAGCCTTGGGGTACGCCTGCTACTATGTCTTGCATAGAAGATCTATTACAATTGCTATTACCATTTGCTCTCATATTACTAATATCTACATACATTTTCCTGTTACTTAAAAATGAGGAGAAGAGTTGTAAAGTTTTGCCTCTCACACCATAATGCTCTAATTTTGCAATGAGTAATTTGTGGTCAATTGTATCAAAGGCTGAGCTTAAATCAAGGAAAATGCCAGCTACCCTCTTTTTCCTATTCAATTTACTAATAATATCTTCCACTAATGTATAAATAGCGTCCCCTGTTCCGACATTTTTTTGGTATCCAAATTGTCTTAAGTGCAGTACCTTATTTATATTTAGATGAAGTACAAGTCTACTCTTAATAATTTTTTCAAAAATTTTGGATAAAATAGGGAGCAAAGAGATGGGTCTATAGTTTTTTGGATCTGTTTTTGAGCCCTTTTTGTGGAGTGGAACAATTTTCGCTATTTTTAACTGTTCCGGAAAAATACCTTCTAAAATGCATTTATTGTAAAAACTAGTCAAAGGTTCAGCTAATATATCTAAATTTTCTTTAATAACTGCTATGGGAATGTCGTCATAACCACATGATTTCTTATTTTCCATACGATTAACTATTTTTACTATCTCACTTGGAGTAACAGGGGCAATAACCATGTCATTTTGAACCCTTTTGGTGCTTTGTTCTAGAAGTTTTAGGGGATCCAGATTCTCATGATTACTCAAAATACATTTGTAGCCAAAATGGTTTACCAATACATTTGCAATATCTAAGGGATTTTCTATAATTTTACCGTCAAATTTAAGCATGGGAATTTCAGAATGCGGTGCTTTTATTTTATTTGTGCTTTTATTTATAACTCTCCAAACTTCTCTACTCAAATTACAAGAATTGTTAATAGTTTCCGTTATTGTAATTTTCTTGGCCTTAGACAGTACCCTTCTGTATATTCTTATATATTTATTTTTATAATTCCTAACACTGTCTTCCAGCTTGGTACCACCAGCACACAGCAAACGTTTCATTTGACTTGATTTTTTAATACCTTTTGTCATCCACCTTAGTCTGAAACCATTTTTGAGTTTAATTTTTTGTTCTCTCTTTTTATAACTATTTTTGAAAATTGAAGCAAATGTCTTCAAGAACTTGTTGATGCCCATACCAATCCAATCAGTTCCAAGAATACTTTTTCTAAAAGCTAGGCGGTTTTTGGTGTTAAAGACTCTTTTATTTACGACTATATAATTATTATTATTTGAATTATCAATGTTATCTAACAAAAAGTCGCCCAATAGCGCACCGTGTCCATCTGCCAAGCCATTGTGGTCTACATCACATTTTTTTACATAATCATCAGGCAGATTAGTTATAACATTATCTAAACAAGATTCACAATTGTTGCGAATAAACGTAGGTGTATTAATAAGCAGTCGGAAATTATAACATGCCAGTAAACTTATGAATTCAGTCCGGTTTTTGCTCTCAACCATTAAGTCCACATTAAAATCACCACAAATAATGCTTTTCTTATTGAACAAATATTCTAACAACTTCTCCATATTTAACATGAAATGAGCAAAATTCTTGTCATTAGGAGTGCGGTAACAGCAACACAAATATAGACTAGTACCAGTATCCTTAATACAACACACTTCAAAGGCTTCCATCTTATACAATTTGTTTATAAAATCTATATTTTCCACTTTTCTGTCAATGTGTCCCAAGATTAGACTCCCCCCTCTGATTTTTTTGTTCCTCGTATTGTATGAGATTAAGTTATAATTTTCGAGATTAAATACAGGAATCGATTTATCATTTAAAAAATGTTCACTTATACAAATAAAGTCTACTTTCTTATCTAGCGAATTTATGTAAACCTCTAGTTCACTTTTCTTGTTACTGATACCACATACATTTTGATGACATATGAACACATTTGTTCGAGTTGGGCAAACACACTTGAAAATAGGTACTTTAATTGATGATTTATCATAGAAAAAACTGATCGCTCGGTTTAATGTACTCTTGCTTACTCGTATTTGTAATCTCAGTAATTGTTGAGGCTGAGTTGTCATGAGTGTCAATCTTTGTGATTGGCAAAACTTCTTGTGAACCGAATAATTTGTAGTCAATCATTATCCTGCACATAATCTTGTCAAATATGTTTCTCCATCCGTATTTATTTATTTTCCCCGTATTGTAGGAAAACATTTCGTGCGATAGGCTAGCATTGCTATCGAAAAAATATGCGTATTCATTATTTTTTAAGTCTGTTAGGAGGAGGTTATTAAAAAACTCTACTTTATAATTATGTATTAATGCACCTTTTACGTAGATCGGAGTGCAGATAACAATATTAGTGTGTGTTACATTCTTTAGAGAGTAGTTTAGGTTGTGAAGTATATTTGCATAGTCACCATTTTGCAGATCTTTTTCTCCGATGAAGATCAGACAGTAGTCATTCATTGAGAAATCTTTTAATTTGTATTGAAACGTTCTTAAGAAATCTGTTGAGGTGACGTTAGATACTAAATAATGACAATACTCAAATTGATTAGAGAATACTTCTTCGATTAAGGGCAGAGTCCCCCTTGTGCAAGTGCTGCTGAAGATAGAAAGCTTGTTTTTGTGTTTGACGCCTGCAATATTTTTGCTGGTAATACACACTTGTGCTGCAGTTACATAATTTTGCTGATTGACATATTCACAGGAATTAATACGCTCGGTCAGCAATGCTATCTCTTGTTCTGCGGCCTGTAATTTCTTTTGAATTTTTAGTATTTCCTGTTCCAGGCTAAGTACGTATTTATTGGTTTCCACTTTCAATGAGGCGGACGAAGGAGAGGACGGTAAAGAACTCAAGTTGTGTTGCTGTATCAGGGCTTGCTTCTTTTTCTTTGTGATTGACCCCGGGTTTTGAAAAATGGTAGAAGATTGGCACAGGGACTTTAAAGTGTTGATTTCCGTGGATAATTTGTTGATGTGTTTATGCAGATCGGTGTTTTCTAACAAACAATTTTCTAATTCGTTTTCCGTACTTTCCAGTTTGAGTGTGAGTTGCGCGATTGTCTCTTTCATCTCTGAGGTAGTAATCATATCACTTACCGTTCTGTCCACACTCCTTGATAATTTGTTGGGAGTTATATATGACTCATCAGAGGTTTCGCAGTCAGTAGGAATTTGGGAATCGGATAACATTGTGCTATTTGACTGTACTTGTTGCTTAGGTGATACGGTCTTCAAAATAGTTTGCTTTTTCCGTAAAGTAATGCCAGATGATGAGTCGGTTTTAGCATATCTTTTGCTTCTGATACACGTCTTAGTCTTACATCTCCATTTCTGTTTTGCTTCTGGGTCCTTGAGCCGATATGTGTGTTCTGGGTATCCATCGCAATCAAGTTCGTATCTGTTATCACATGCGGAGCACAAGGCCGTACTTTTAATGTCTACCTTCTTTTTACATTTATGACATACTAGCTGACCCGCGCAACTTCGTCTGCGTAAGGCGAACCAACAGTTCCTAAAATTAGCGCGTTCAACCAACCAAACAAACAAACTCTGCAGCTTTATAATATTAGTACAGATTCGAGTAAGTAACAATTTACTTTTTCTCGAATAGGTTTACATTAATCGCCAAAATATTCTACTTTTGTTTTTTCAATTATGGGCTCTTTCTTCGACTGCCTTACATTTCTATCTTTGGGCACTCGACGATTTCATACTCCAGCTAGGTCTAAAGTCTTCATCAAGTGGCATGGCATGAGCCTCAACACGTTAAAGCTGCTTCAAACTGTTGCGGACCTCTCGCATCTGCCTTCCTTCTCCAAAGTCAGACCTTTGATGTTAGTCATACTTCAAGCAGGTCAACACAACACGACGTAGATGTAGATGCTGTAAACTCTTGAAAACCTTTTGCAAATGTTTTCGTCTCCTAGCCGAGCCGAGCCGATGAGACCTTCGATGACAGTAATACTCCAGCTATTACTAAAGTTCTCATCAAGGTGCGTTAAGTGAGCCCAATGACGACATAGCTGCTGTAAACTGTTGAGGATCTCTTGCAACTGCCTTCAGTCTCTATCGTTAGACCATCAACGACAGTCATACTCCAGCTAGGTTTAAAAGTTCTCATCAAGGTGTACGAAATGAACCTTAAACACGATAGAGCAGATTTGTTTGAAGTGTTGCGGACCTCTTGTGACTGCCTTTCGTGTCCATCGTTAGACCGTAAATGATACTCATACTCCAGCTAGGTCTCAAGTTTATATCAAGGTGCATGAAATGAGCCGACACACGATATAGCTGCTGTAAACTGTTTCGGACCTCTTGTGACTGTCTTACGTCTCCATCGCTAGACCTTCAATCACAGTTAAATTTCAGCCAGGTCTAAAGTTGACAAAAAGGTTTATGAAATAAGCCCCAACACGATCTTCTTTATCGTGTGGTTAGTGCCTAACCTGGTGTGAGAGTTTTTATGCCGCCCAAGGTCCTCAGTCTTAGCTTTACATGCCGTCGATCAAATATCTCTCAGGCATGCTGGTTTCCTCACGATGTTTCAGCATGCGATGATTATACAATACGCACAGAATCTGAAAAATCAGAAGTGCGTGACTTTGATTTGAACACGACTATTTTCAATATAAATTGAGACAAACTTTGCGATACACGCTTTTCAATAAAAAATAATCATGAAAATCGAACTTCTCTGGAAAAAGTTATGCGTCATAATCATCATCATCCATAGTCCGACTTCACCCACTGCTGGGTACAGGCCTCTCTTTGTTTGTGCCAAGCTCCACGCTCGTGTGCCAGTCTCATCCAGGATATCCTCGTAATGGCAACAATATCGTCTGCTTATCTCACCTCGTGACGACCAAAACTTCTGTTTCGATTTCTAGAACACTTGGTCACAGCTTTACTCCACCTGTAATCACCGCATCCTGCTAGGTGACCTGCCCTACTCCATTTGAATTATCATCATTCATCATTATTTCAGCCGAAAGACGTCTAATGCTGGACATGTGTCGCCACATTGACCGGTCTCGTGCGACTCACATCCAGCGGATTCTTACAACTTTCATCACGTCATTTAAGTATTGCTCACCCATAATATAGGTACCTATACATAAAGAAAAACAGGCGTTGGATTGAAAACCTCTTCCAAAAAACCAAACTTGAGACATCTGAAACGGGCGAATGTCAGTATCATTCTTTCACGGAAAATCATAACACCGTGATTCAGAAAAAGGATTCAAATGAACAACGCCATTAACTATAGAGCACGAAGTTAAACTGCTAGAACATATGCATGGAAAGCGGTCGAACAGATACTCTACCGGCTATGCAGATTTTTAAAGCAGGGTCATGTTGACTATTCTCTTCTTCTCTATCTTGTGATTTTTATTCATTAGTACCATTTTGATTCAATAGATGTCACTGCATGTATCCTCAGATCATGATGATAAGTTCTCCTTAAAAACTTTAAAGTCATAATATATCTTTTGATGGAGAGCACCGATTACAAAGAAACAAAAATGAAAACCTTCTCTTACTTATGCACAATATTAATTTGTGCATTGAATCGAACCACATAGGCTTTATAATTTACACATGATGCTATAACAAAAGGGTTACGTAGAGACACACAGACAGACGAAAATTTATGAAATAGTAGATACAGGGTTCCGTGTGTGATCCTTTATATTTACAGATTTATTATTTGAAATAAGTGATTCCCAAACTGTCGTTTAAGTGTTAAAAAAAGTATTTGTTTAAACAATGATTTGGAAATCTTAAAGCTTTAAAAAAAAAACAAAATACTTTGTTACAAAAAGTGAAAACCGTGTGGGTTTTGAACGTGCGAACCAAAGTTACTATCGGAAATCTTACAGCATTAATCAAAATCAAAATGTATTGCATGTCTTTACTGAGGCTTGAACTTGCAACTCATTGTTCGAAAGGCGGTAGCCGTCACCGATGGGCTATTTGTTCTAATGACAATTGGTTAAAAATAGTTATTCTATTACAATGCATGTTATGACGGTTGTCAGTTGTCAAACAGTTGACAAATATAGACGAATTGCATATTGCTCACCCCCGTAAGTAATTAGCGTGATAATATATAGCCTATGTCCTTCCCTAGGTTGAAATACATCTCCTTGCCAATTTTCATTACGATCCGATCAGCCGTTTTGTCGTGAAAAGGTAGCAGACAGACAGACAAACAGAGTTACTTTCGCATTTATATTATGGTATGGATATGGATTACTAGCGGTATTACTTTTCGACCGCTGTTGCCATTGCTTGTTGTGCTGATTGCTGACATTATATTCCAGTGAGGTTTTTGTAAAATCACAATTGGAATAATAAAATTGATATTCCTAAAAGTGAACGTTGTTACTGGGGTTTGAACTCGCGACCACTTGAACGACGCAAGTTTATAGGCAAAAGTAGTGTGCATACACTACTAGGCCAACTGTACGTTGAGAACGGTGTTGAATTTTTTGACTGGTTGCGGCGGATTAAATGTGTTTGCCGAAATACGGATTAAGGTTCAAAATCGCTTCTTTTTGTCGAGTTTACGACGGTTGAAGTTCAAACACTAATGAATCACTTTTTTTTCACTTTGTCTTTGTTGTTATTGTTTGTCATGCACTTAATAGGTAGTTTTTTGGGTCACAGAATGTTTCATAGGTTGAAAATTAGTTGTTTCTTACAAATTGACACTTGTTATTGTTTTTTATTGTGATTGTCATTGGGTCGGATTATGATGTATTGTTTTGGACATAACTTCACCGTTTCTGAATAAAATTCGTTGCAAACACTGTCACTCAGTTATTGATTCAAGTTTTATTGGTACACCACTTTTTATACACTTCTAAACACTAATAGTATTTCTTTGTCTTTGAAATCAGAATGTTTTTAAAAACCTTGGTTACATCATTCATGTTGAGATCTCGTATATGTGAGAACAATGTAGCAAGATGTGCCAGTTTTAATTAAAATATAAAATAATTAATTCAAAAATAAAATAATTAATTCAAATAAGCCCACCTAACCTACAATCCAGCATGCGAAGGCAAAACATCCACGTATATTACGCCACATAACACGCAGCCAATCGCTCAAGCTACTGAATATTTCATGAATAAGCCTTTACAATGGATCGATATCACCCACTGCAATAATGTTTCTTTTACGAGTATAATGGTGAGAACGGCTGCATTTTATAGTACTACTTGGGAAACTAGCCACATTGTGAGAAGGTACTCTTAAGAAATAAAATTCAAATCATATAGTGTTCCACATCTATTGTGGAGGAGCTCGCGGGAGTTTCCTCCGTGCCTCGGAAAGCACGTTAAGGCGCTTAGACGAGCTAAATTAGCAACTCTATTTGTGTTGGTTCAAACTTCGTTTGAAATGCTGTTGGAATAAAATTCTAATCAGCTTGCACTACAAAGTGGTCGTTACGTCAGCCACTGCGGGCCAAATAGCGCGAAATGAGTGGTTTCGATCGATTTACAAAAAAAATATTGATTGGATTAAAAAACTAAAACAGTGTCATGCTAATATATTGTTTGTAGAACTATTTTCCAAAAAATCTGAATGATCGCATGCACATTAGTATGTTTTTTATTGTTTGAAAGATATTTTTAGAGGTAAGCTCGTGATTTCTTTTATCGAGCCAAATTAATTGTATTATGTTTTCAAAACAGTATCATGCTAGTATATATCCTGAAGAATATCATATATTTTTCTGGTCTTGTTTATAGCAGTGAATCGTATACTTTTAGTAATTATAAAACTCGCGTTTAGCTCGTGTAATCGCCTTAAGCAGTTGATCCCGGCTGTCTTTTGTAGATCTTTGACAGTCGTTACAGGTAGTCAGTGGCCCAAAAAGTCTGACAACCAGTCTTACCAAGGGGTATCGTATTACCCAGCTAGGTTGCAGAGGTCAGATAGGCAGTCGCTCCAGGTAAAATACTGGTATTCAGTTGCATCCGGTTAGACTGGAAGCCGACTCCAACATAGTTGGGAAAAGGCGAGGCAGATGATGATGATGATAGATATATCATCACGCCTGTAATCCACGAAGAATTAGACAGAGGTGTATCTAATAATGCACCCAAATTTCGACAGTTATGTTTAAGTCCCATGTAATAAAAGCGAGCCTATTGCCATCAACCGCGCCGCAAATCCAGACGCCGTGGCTGCTACTGAGAAAATTCTGATGGAAAAACCCAATAACACTTTGCCCGAGCAGGGAATCGAACCCCGGACCTCAGCTTAGCAGTCGCACTAGTGACCGCTAGACTAACAAGGCAGTCAAAAGAAACAACAAGCAGGGGTCGAAGAAGTTCGGGGCTGCGAGACTATTCCGAAGAGATACCGTGTCTCCGGAACGTAAAGGGCGAGGAAGGAACATGGATGGGTTTTAGTCAGTAAAAGTTTGACAGTCCCTCCCGCTCCGCCCAGTGTGGGAGAAGTCATTTGATGATTTCCCATCAATAAATAAGGGGTCAAAGAAGTTAGTGTTTCATGTAAATTAAAAATTACCGATCGTTTCATTCGCTATTTGAAGGCCCAAATACATGGTGAAAACGGACCACTTACCAAGCATTCTGTACATCAAACTAAAAAACTCTACGCAAAAAATATTGTAGGGAAACGACTTTCTTTTTTGAATGATAAACTACGTTTTAATTACAGTAAGACTCAATGTAACGCACTCAAAACATTGTGCTGATGGTTGCATTAAATCGAGGGTCGTGAAGGTATTTAAATTAAAGTTACAACATTATAAACTTCTCATCATGTTGGATCTTTGACACCCAATTTCACCGCAACATAATTCTAGTACAAAAAAAAAATGATCGCAATGACGGGGAGAACAAGTGCCTTTCGGCTTTGTTAAAGGTGCTTTTACACCTATTCGGTCCATACGAATTAATATCGCGTTTAGGATTCGTAGCTAAGTAAATTAAGCTGCCTTGGACGATCATTAAGGTTCCGAGTGACAACGGTGGGCAAGTTGGGTCTGATCATCCACTATATACCAAGACCTCTTTACCTCGGAAAGCATCTTTATAGGTAGTTTGATCCGGCCTGTAATTCGTGGATCTTTGGCTATCGTTACAGGTTGTCACAAGCCTGAAAGTCTTGTTGGAACTGGGTTTTTAGATTGTTGGTAGGTCAGAGAGGCAGTCGCTCCATGTAAAATACTGGTATTACTAGCTAGCTATTACTAGCTAGCTATTAGCTAGCTTGAGGTAAATAAAACACAGATTATTTTACCTACTATTTTATTCAAACAACAGTATAATATTCAATTACATAGAGTACAATCTCAACTATCGCTCCTATAGCGAGAGCAATACAAGTTGCCACGCGACTATATAGCTTAAGACTCTGTGATACGGTGGTTTCTGGTGGTGGCGGTAATACGTCAGCAGGTACTTCTGCATCCCGCCTCTGTCGCCCAAGTGGGAACACGGCACGCCATGGTGCATCCTGGAAAAACTAACTGTTTATGGAAAAAATATTTATATTGTTCCCACTGCTGGGACACAGCCCCCCTCCCTGTGTGAGGGTTTATGTATACGTTGCAACAGAGAGGGTATAGGTATAACTCTGATTCAGCATTACCCTTTGCTGTCCTCTTTCAGCGACACCTTAAGCCGAGGCCCGTAGGTACCCCGGAGGGGATGACCTTAGCGTGTAGTCGCTTAGTTTATAAGTTTTTCGCCCTGGCTGAAGGCATGACACTCAAGGCATCCACAGGATAAAAGATGCTGTATGTCTTGTATTTTTACCTTATCATAAGTGATGGCTGGATTCAACTCCTGAGGCATCAACGCTGACTGGAGATCTGCATCGCTTAGTAATTTGTTCTAGAATCATTTCAAGTGTAAATTATTTTTAAAAAGAATTAACCGGTGGTTTAGTTAACTGGTGTGTGATTGGGGGTAGACTGTCTACACCCCGTTTATCCTACTTCCTTCATCATCTCAGCCGACATCGTCCACTGCTGGACATAGGCCTACCCCAAGTGTCGCCACACTGACCGATCCCGTGCGATTCGCATCCAGCGGATTCCCGCAGCCCACACCAGATCATCTGTCCACATAGTGGAAGGCCTTCCAACGGTTACGTATCGTAATACCTAAGTTCATCTCAACTAATTTCATTATAACTACGGTCCAAAGACCTACTGTTTAAAATACCTAAAGATCGTTTCACAGACTTTTGTAATAACTAATGAACGAAATCCATAAAGGACTATTCATCTACGGTTTACTCACCTACGGTTTACTCGCCTACGGTTTACTCACCTAAAGGACGATTCACCTAACGGACGATTCACCTACTGTTTATTTATACTTTAAAGTTTCTATTCGTTTGTTTTGACCACGTTAAGGCTCTTGACTCCGCGGGAGACGCACCGGGCGTCGGGGGCCACGTGGTGGCTACCGGCCACCGAAGATGCGGGCCTGTGGACGGTTAGCTATGGGCTAGCTAGCCGTCCGTCCGTCTAATGACGACAGGCCGTGTCGACGGCGCGTTCGTGTTCCACGCGCGCCTCAAAGAGATGTCAGCTAAGGGGAGGGGCCCGCAAGGGCCGAAGCCTGCCGGGGTTGCGGGCCTATTCGAAAGAGATACCGCGGCCCCGGAACATAAAAGGCGAGGAAGGAACATGGATGGGTTTTAGTCAGTAAAAGTCTGACACTCCCTCCCGCTCCGCCCAGAGTGGGAGAAGTCATTTGAAGATTTCCCATCCTAAAAAAAAAAAAAAAAAAAAGGCACGACTTAACGTTGAGATGATGTTATATACACCCATACACATTTGGTTAGTTTTCTATTAGCGTTAACGATTGTAGGTAGATTGTCAAGTTGGCGAAGTCTACTGATAACTTTCAAAGGAACCATGATCCAACCTTCATACTCAGGGAGCGTTCTAAGTTCTCCCTAACACAGATAATATTAGGGATGTACAGTACACTGAGAAACTTTCAGGTTTTTTAAAATAACGATGGTCTGAACGCCACGGGCTCTTTGGTCCATTAGGTATTTCAAACATAGTTGAAATAACCAATATCTTAAAAAACCATAAGATTTATCGTCCGTTAGTGCAATTGATTTTAGTTGAATCAAAATTAGGTAAGTTAAACGGTAGGTGAGTCGTCCAACATGCGTTATGAACATATGTGAATCAACCGTAGTTATAATGAAATTAGATGAGATGAACTTAGGTATTATGATACGTAACCCTTCCAACACAACGTCTTCCGGTTCGCGGTCGCCACTTCCTTTGTATTTTATTATTATAAAAGCGAATATTTATAGCTCTGATATTTGTAACTCTTTCACGCCAAAACTACTGGCCAGTTTTGGATGAAATTTCGCACACAGATATTTTATTTTTTTTACAAAATGGGCCTGCCCTTGTGCTCGATCACGCCTGATGTAAAGCGATGGATGAGGTCTATGATGGAACGAGCGTGTCCAGAAGATACCTGTTCACTCTTGCATTGAAGGCAGGTGGGTTAAATGTGGATGGGAACACAGAGAGTGACACAGGCAGAGAGTTCCACACTTTGGCAGTTTACGAGTATAACTAAGATTAACACATAGGATATTTTTATCCCGGAGTATTTTCTCATGTCATTATATCGATGTATTTTCTCGAAACCTCAACAAAACTACATATTTTTCCCTTTTTATCAACAGTCGTGTCATTCATCATGTTTGTTACTTTGTGACAGTATAATGTAGTGTGATGGATTGAAACGGCCTTCGAAGGAAACTAATGCACCAATTATGGCGGACGTGTATCGATTAGCTTATATATTATTAAAGACCAAGGTTGTACTTGCAGCGCCTTGTAGCGTGTTTTTTGCTGTTGGAAATTGAGTTTTAAATTCATAACAGAAGGTTTATAGGGATATGAAGAACAGCCAACAGGGTGTAAAGTTCTTCATCCCCTTTAGATTAGAGAGGGTCTTCCGGGTGTTATGTCTGATGGGCAGTTGTAGTCGGGTTTTTCTATACAGGGTGTAAACCGACACATCACGAAGCCATCAACTAAGATTCTGTACATCAAAATTAGTAACTTTACGAAAAAAATATTGCTGGGAAACAAAATCTTTTTTTGGGGTGAATAAACATGATTTGTGATGGCAGAACTATAACACACTCAAAACATTGTACTTATTGATGGATTGAATAGTACGGGGTTCGTAGAGGTGTTTATAGTCAAAACCATACACTAAACACTAAAACTTGTATTAATAAAAAACTTGATAAAAAGTTGGAACTCTAACCCTCAATATCCCCGTTACTAGACGGTGCAAGTGAAGTGGTCCGTGAAGGTCCGTTACTGAATGGTGAAGAACAAAAAAAATGATCGCAATTACTGGGAGAATAAGTGTGTTTCGGCTTCGTTAAGAGATTGTTTACACCCTATATATGACGCTGTGGAACTTTTTTGTACAGATGGGCGCCTTGATATCAAGTACCCGAAACTGTCAAATTTTCTCAATTAACCTTATGCCATAATGATAAAGTTGCAATTCTATTAAAGACAGATTGTAGCTTGCTGTACGGCTACACTAGATGGGAGATAGGGGGAAGAAAATGCTGGAGTGGAGACCACGGATGGGACAGAGAAAAGTGGGAAGATAACCGACTAGGTGGGCAGACGATCTCATTAAAGTGGCCGGAAAATACTGGATAGCCATTTTACAAAACCGCCAAAACTGGAGAGATTTGGAAGTGACCTACCCTCAGCATTGGGTAGCCTAAGGTTTAAGAAGAAAACGAGAGAGATGTGCTGGCATCTGTACTATGTTATTGTAGTACTTCTTGTAGTGCCGCTATAGGTATTTTTATTGAATTTGATTTGATTCTTTATTTCTACGACCTAAGTATTAAATTTTTGGAAAAAAATATACATAGATAACATGATTGCTGGCAATCGACAGATATTACTGTTTATTATTATCGATACTGTAAAGGAGAGTCCAGACAGTGCTATAGGATAAAAAATGTTTTTTTTTGTATCAGATTCCCGAGTCATCAGTCAGCCTCAAAGACTCAAACCAGGCAATATTTGCAATCAGTATCCATGAAGAAACAATTCAAGAATACTTTTGTGTGAACTTTTGTCTTTCGCATTTTGTCTATACCTCTATTCTTTTTTACTAAAGAAAATATCTTTTCCACGATTAAAGACGATAGATCTTTTATATTTATTGACGATAGATCTGTATCGTAAAGATATACCCGTTAGTAGGTACTTGACATACTGCGACGCCGACGGCGCGAGTCAGTAGAAAATAAAATGCGTTTTGTACATTCAGTAAGTATGACTACCAACTCTAACATAAAAATGAAACCTAACACTATACACAAAGACTACGCCACATCATGTGAAAATAATGCCAAGTGCATCCTGGCAGTGTAGGTGAATAAATGATAACTTGACGTGTGCATACGGTCACTTGAGAACTCTTACATAAAACATTCAAATGTGAACACACACACTCGTTTCTTTCACACTTGTATGAAACTGGACGTAGTCCTGCTAAAATGTACAGACGCTAACACATCAGGCTGGCTTTTAAGTAAACTGATCCCACACGGGCGGATCCCGCGGGATCAGATGGTCAAATGGATTTTTGAATTTCTATAAAATTTCTTTGACAGGTATTCAACTATTCACTAAGTATATAAAGCATTAGATTCAAGGTTTATTGGGATTTGTCAGTTTCTGGTAACTTGATGTGTTGGCATCTAGGCTATCCCTCATCTCTCTCACCTTTTTCCCTTGGGGATAGGCAGACTACATAACACCAACTGCTACGATCCTTACAAACTCCTTTTTCCTCGTCCACGTTCATATATCTGTTCATACAAGCACGCCGGTTGCGAGTACTGCGCACCTGACCTTCTAAAGAAGGTCACCAATTGACGACCCGAATGGCGTAGTGGTAGTGACGCTGCCTTACGTTCTGGGTCCTGGGTTCGAATCCCGGTAGGAGCAAATGTTTGTGTGATGAGCATGGACATTTGTTTCCGAGTCATGGATGTTTATATGTATAATAAGTATGTATTTACAAACAAAAAAGAATATATGTAGTATATCAACTATCTAGTGTTCACGATACAAGCTTTGCTTAGTGTGGCACTAGGTGGCGCTGTGTGTTAATGTCCAGCAATATTTATTTATTTATTTATTTATTTATTTAATTTGGAGTACTTACATGTAATGAATTTACATAGGAAACGCTGATTAACTTTAAATGTGTTAAATCTAATATATAAAATTCTCGTGTCACAGTGTTATTTACCATCTCTTCTGAAACGGCATGACCGATTTTTATGAAATTTTACATGCATATTCAGTAGGTCTGAGAATCGGTTACTATCTATTTTTCATACTCCTAAGTGATAAGGGTTATCCACCCCTAACATTTTTTTTAACTAGAAATAATTTATATGGCAAAACAATGTTTACCGGGTCAGCTAGTTATATATAGGTATTCTTCTTCTTTATCGTATTAACCATACCTGCCTAGCCTACCCTGGTGTCAGAGTTTTATGCCGCCCAATGGGCCTCTGAGTTGGCTTAACATGCCATTGAGACGTATCTCTCAGGTATGCTGATTTCCTCACGATGTTTTCCTTCACCGAAGCAAGTGATAATTATACAATACGCACATAAATCAGAGGAATATATTGATTTGATAATAATATGCCATGTGCAGAAAGTTGGGATTGCTTTGTTGGTTGAATAGTTGCAAGCGCACCGCTGAGCGTGAACTCCTGGGTTCGTTGTGTGTGAGTGGTTGAGTTTTGTCTTCTGGAACTTCTCAGTAGCAGCCACATGGATTTGTGCCCGATAGATGGCAAAGGCTCGCTCCCTATTAAATGACACTTAAACAAAACTGACAAAATGTTTGTGTACTATTAGGTATAATTCTGAATAACCTAAACATAACTGGCGAAATGTTTGTGTACTATTAGGTATAATTCTGAATAACCTAAACATAATTGACGAAATGTTTGTGTACTATTAGGTATAATTCTGAATAACCTAAATATAATTGACGAAATGTTTGTGTACTATTAGGTATAATTCTGAATAACCTAAACATAACTGGCGAAATGTTTGTGTACTATTATGTGTAATTCTTAATAACCTTTCTGGGATAACAGGCTTGATGTTATATTATTTAGAATGTTGTATTATGGCAGAACTACTCTTAACTGTGAATGTTTGTAATTTCACAAGTTTTTTCTCATGTTGTTGTTACGGGGTTTTTCCCTGTAGGGACCAATTTATTATGAATAACAAGTGAGAATTGGCTGTTTTTTTACCTTGGATTGTGTTTTTAGAATTGGAAAGTGGATTTGAGTTTCGTTTGTTTCTGTTGCACTGCACTGAAACTCATTCTAAGTGTAACTTCGTGAAAAAAATGTACACACAGGTTTTTTTCCAAGCTATTGCCATTGCTCGATGCCATACAGTGGTACAAATGTTTGGTACAGGGGTAAAAACTTTCGTTTTCAAATTGTTTTATAAGTCAACAATATATATTTTTTAATGGCATGCGCGATAGCTTACGTCAACCAAAACCTTTTTTACAAGCTTTTCTTTACTTATTTTTGTGTGTTTGTTTAGGTCAAATCTTGATATTTAATTTTCAAACTGTTAGGTACCTATTCCCCAATCGATTGACCTGAACTTTTTCATACACGTTTAGTTTGGATGACAACGCATAATAAGCTAAGTGACGTCATTCTAAATTCAATATGGCAGACTCTTAAAGATGGTGTACTAGTTATTGTGTATGCATGCACCCATGCTATGGGTATCAATTAATAAGTTTTGCTGAGAAGAATACGAAACAAAATGACGAATGAATGAAACCTACCTACATAAGGTAAAAGCTTGTTTAGAAAATGTTTTTTTAAGCTAAAGTGGGACTGGGCTGGCCATGTCTGCTGTTCCCGTCCCGAAAATAACCACCATCCTCGCAGGAGATGGTCGGATGAGCTGGACAAAATTGACAACCAGTGGTCCACTTGGCCCTGGATTGAAAAAAATTGAACTCATGGGACCTCTACCCAGCAGTGGGATGATATAGGCTAACAGTATCAGTAACTATTACCTTGTTGTCATTCCCACCATCACTTTCGTTGATAGATGCAACGTTATCTAGAGGATCAAGCAAGACCCATTATGAACACAAACTTGTTAATCCAATAGGCCATTGGTTGTATTTCATCGCAGCTATAAATATCGAGGTTGCCACCTCTCTAAGCCCGGCTTCAGTATAATAAGCCTACTGCCCACTGATTTCCCGGGGGGACTTTAAATTTACCGGGACACGAGTAGGTACCTGACGACGCCTCTGTATCTCCCGAACGCGTAAATCATCATAGGTTGTATGTTTGTTTTAAAAAAATGTACTTGCAACCGATTTTCATAAACACTCCAAAAGTGATAAATATTTTTTTTTTGTTTGTGAATTTGGTGAGTTTGATTCTCATTTTTTGGAGTAATTCAGCAACTCGTCCCACATCTCGATGGCCCATTTGGGACGAGTTGATGAAAATCAAAATAAATAATATTTTCACTGTGCAACTCGTCCTACGTTTCTTTTTGTGTGGAACTTTATCAACGTTTGGTACAGTTATTAAGACAAGATATAACAACAATCGAAACAAAAGTACTAGGCTATCAGGAATACCGACTTTTGAAACTAAAATTCGGTTGAAACTGGAACTAAAAGTCGGTTATATGCAGAGTGGAAGACCACCGACGCTGAAACGGTTACTTTATTCAGTACATCATTATGCCCCATAGTTATTTTTTTTTTTTTTTGTCAGTTACTATAATAAAGCTAAAGGTCGTTGGGTCGACGATAAGGGACGCACAGAACCGGGAAGTGTGATATATACAAAGTGTAACAGAAAGGGTATAGTCATATGAAAGCGTGTGCTACAGACCATCAAACTGAACAACTTTCTCCATGGGACCACCATCGTAATTGCGAAAAAAATTTCAACGGCACCATACTAAATTCCAATACCTTCTCGACCAAATGTATGAAACCGCTGATAATTTTTTTCAATTACGATGTGTTCTCATAGAGAAAGTTGTTCAGTTTGGTGGTCTGTAGCACACCCTTTCATATGACTATACCCTTTCTGTTACACGTTGTATATGTCACCGTAAAATTGTCAAATACGTTATATTGTAATATCTCTAGCGATATTGTAAAGTCTCGAAATATTGTCAAACGAACATACTGCTTACAACAAAATTCATTATTTTTCGTGAAATACATGCGATGGTAGTCAACTCACGCGGTGTGGAGGGAAGGAGGGGTCCCCCTTGCCCAGTGGTACAACTCTCATGAAAAGATACTGTACCATTCCTGAGAAATATCGATTAATATAACCTAACCTTAAAACACTTTATATTCCCCTAAAAAGCGTAGTCGACGGAGCCCCGCTTCGCGGGGCCCCTATTTCCGAGTGCAGGGTTTAATGGAACCTAACTAACCTAACGAGGGGGTGCCCCAAGTCCCGTTTATGGGGGCAAGAGATACTTCCGTATGTTCAGTTGACAATAATTCGAGACTTTACAATATCGCTAGAGAGATACACGTTATATTGTAATATAATGTATTTGACAATTTTACGGTGACATATATATAAATAAGGACGTATAAAAGTGTTTGTGAAAACCAATTTGCAAAATAAATATCATTTATCACTTATCATTTATCATTTGTCATTTATCATCTGTCATTTATCAGTTGTCATTTATCATACAGAAGACGTTAGGTTGGCGAAAATAAAATGCTTAGGAATTGCTTAGAAATACATGCAGAGAGAGATTGCAGAGAAACCTGGGCAAAAACAACTTCTACAACTTCTGGTTTTTGCAAAAGTGTTGCAGATAGGTGTGCATGGTAGATGCTGGTGTAGATAAGCTATAATGCACTTATTCCAAGACCACTTTCAATTTATTGTACGAGACATTTATACACATCTTTTATGGCTGTACACTCTCACCAGAGTCTCACCTGAGACACTCCGAGGCAAGGCGAGTGCGAGAGTGTACATAATCGCTTTGGTGTTCTTCGCTTGCTCTTCGACCCCTGACGATCTTTTGAGAGATGTCTCGGAGGAGACATAGAGAGAGCTCTCGGTCGAGAGTGTATAGTCACGTTTGGGTAGAATCAGTAATTCAGCAAATTATAAATTCGCTTGTTATTTTCCATCATTATCATTAATATGCAATTTTGTCCACACATCGTTATCGTCACAAGTAGCCTAGGATTGATTTTGTAATATTAATTATAAATAATTTGGAAAGTTATTACTTACTCCAAAATTGTGTCCACATGCGTCATTGAAAATTGCGAAAAACAGGAAAAGAGATAATAGTTCGAACATGGTAGTACAACGAAAAATTTAAAAACTGAGTTTATAATCCAAAACAGAATATAAAATAAATCGACTTATAAAAAAACCCGGAAACAAAAGCTGTCAAATAAATTATTCTATAATAAAAGAAATGTCTTGATAACAACATGGTTGAATAAATTTTTATGTTTGACATAAAAATTCAGAACGGTTTTCTAAAAATCGAACAAAAATATGGCGTTTGGTCTTATTTTATTCTTAATTTTCTCATCTGTTTTTGGACATATTGATGTGGATGACAAGGTAAGAGTTCAAATAATTATTCTTATAACAACGTGACTTTTAGTCGTCTTGCAAAGGTGGTCTAAAATAAAAATAAAACACATTTTCATCTTCGATTTTTATTTCAACATCGCTAATGGTATCCCGCTCGATGTATCCGACATAAAAAAAGTGTACAAAAATAAAAAATACTACATAAGGACATTTAAAATGAAAAAAAAAACCTGGTCTATTTCAGCGCTTATTCCAACCCCGGATGAAAAGAGGAGCATCAGGTGCTCTAAGCATAGTCACAAATCATGCGCAACCGATACATGCTGACGTCAAATCTGAATCCACCAATGACAACGCTGAGAAAACTGCCAACGAACAGGTAGAAATTTTCGAATTTCAAATTAGTCATAAGTACAGTATTGTAGATGTAATGATTGATAAAATAGGGCGAATGATGGGTTTTCTTAAATAATAATTGTGTTTTATCATCGAGCCGAAGAATTGTGAATGTTATGTACGCCTTTATTGTCACGTGCATCAGACCGCTTTATCATAAAATGTGAATTTCTTTGTAAAATGTATGTGATGTGGCTGTACTTATTCAAATAAATAAATAAATAGTCTGAATGGATCAAAATGAATGGACCGCGGAAAAAATGTTTACGTCCGAACGGACCGGTGCCAAAACAAAACAAATAAATAAACTTCATAAGTACATTCGGGCTCAAAAGTTTAAACATGAAATAAAATGTTAATAAATTTTTTGTTAGATTTGTATTATCTTCTTTAGAAAAAAAAATAATTGTGGTTAGTAGTAGCCTCACGAAATGTACTAGGCTGACATGAATCCAAGATGTTATTAAATTCATTTCTAGTAGACAAATACGAAAATAAATACCACCTTAAACTCATGTCAGCCAAGTACTATTTGGGGTACATAGACCGATTCTTAAAATACATACTACCATGAACTCATGTCAGCCAAGTATTATTTGGGGTACATAGACCGATTCTTAAAATACATACTACCATGAACTCATGTCAGCCAAGTACTATTTGGGGTACATAGACCGATTCTTAAAATACATACTACCATGAACTCATGTCAGCCTGGTAGGTACTTTTTGAAGTGTTTAGAACGTGCGTTTCGGGCTCTGGAACCTGACAACAACAACAACAATGTATGTGGCTGTCCCATTAGACTTATAATTTTTTATTCATTTGTTTTTTTTTGACACCGGCCCTTTTGGGTAAAACATTTTTTGTCATTTGGTCCATTCAGACTAAACATCCCGAATGATAACCAGACAGCACGAAAGTATGGAAGAGTAACAAAAATCTGTGTGGTATACTATGACTAAAACCCGACTATTGAAAAATCACGCTCTATTTATATTCGGGGTTTAAATCGACTGCTCCTATTGTTGAAGCCGTTTAAATCGACTCCTCCTATTGTTGAAGCCGTTTAAAGTGTAGCATATGTTACCCAGGCCAGAGGAGCTCGTGGCTAATTAATATCAGCCGCTCGGGTCGATCTTTAGGTTAAGCCATGCTTGCCTAGGTTGGTCTGTGGATGGGTGACCACCCTTACATACCGAGTTTCATCCGTGCCTCGGAAAGCACGTTAAGCCGTTGGTCCCGGCTGTCATTTGTCCATCTTTGACAGTCGTTACAGGTAGTCAGTGGCCCCAAAAGTCTGACACCAGTCTTACCAAGTGGTATCTTATTTCCCAGTATGAACTGGGTTGTGGAGGTCAGATAGGCAGTCGCTCCATGTAAAATACCGCTTACCGCATAATTTAGCTGCATCCGGTTAGACTGGAAGCCGACCCCAACATAGTTGGGAAAAGGCTATGCAGATGATGATGTTACCCGGGCCATAATAATGAATCGATTGACACCTTATTCATGAAAATCGTATGAATAGTTTAGGTGCTACGGAGGAACATGCGTATATAAAAATATACATACATACATATAATAGACTGCTAAAATCATAAACCCTTACTTTTAACTTCGCTGCAATCAAGTAAGAAATGAAAAAAATAAGTAGTTAAAGTATGGCACAACGATCACACCAAGCATTGACGAAATGACACTATAGTCCGGGCCACGAGAAGCTATGATTTTTGTAAACAAAGAATTTCTACCAAGTTTCGTAGCAATAAATCAATCAACAACTCAAAGTCAAACTCAAACTCAAATTATTTATTTCAATTAGACTATTACGGCACTTTTGAATGTAAAAATTACAAAACTACTTAAGGGGCCGGCGGAGGATGCGTATTTCATACAAACGTAATACCAAAATTATTTGTAAATCAAACATATTCTTGAGGTAGTCTGTATTTATTTCGATTGAATTACAGAATATCTATGTTCCCAAATATGTTTTTTGAGAGAATAGTGATGCAAAGACGAGATATGAGGAATTTAAATTTTCTATAGAAAACTTGTTTTTCTTATAACTCTTGTTAAAATCAGTGTCCAATCAAAATATATATTTGCGAACCTAGATATTCTGTAATTCAATCGAAATAAATACACACGACCTTAGGAATACGTTTAATTTATAAATTATTTTGGTATTACGTTTGTATGAAATACGCATGCTCCGCAGGCGTCTTAAATCAAAGCTACAGTCACAGTCATAAGGCATAATGACTTGAGAAAGTACTGTAGTTGCCCATTCCCTAGCGTAGATCTCTATGGAGAAGAACGGGCAAGAAACTCCATGGACACTCTTTTAAATCAAAATATTGTTACAAAATCATGGTTAAATCATTCATGTTGTGATTATACATATATGTGACAACTAATAACAACAATTAATAATCTCAAATTCAATCAACTCAAATTGTCATACGTGTAATACGAAACTAACGAGCCATTTCACTTGGTCGGGTTATATTTTGGCGATATAAAGCGCTGTCGTCTAATGTTTTGTGGTACTGGAACGCATCTGACATCATGGAACGTAAACATTTGGGCTGCCATTTAAAAGTAAGATAATAAAAATCAAAAAAAGTTTATTTCGGAACAATAACATGACACAAGGTTAACAGGTAAAACGATGGAAGCTGCAAAAGTATAAACTGTAGCGCAGCCACCAACGCCCTTCTCCAGATTATAATGGAAAGATGTCCCATGCAAAAAGTGCTTACAGTTAATTTAGGTTTACCTACTTAATTTATAACAAAAAAAAGGTCACGCTGACGCTGTTATTTTTGAATTTGATCCAAAGGTTGTGGATGCAAATGTGTGTTTACTAAATTTTGTAGCTTCTCGTGGCGGGGACTATAGTATCATTTGATCATTTCCAGCCATGCCCTCAAAATAGTGGTCCAGCACACATTGAGCCTGGCGTAGGATTTAAGGTAATTAATATAATCTTAGGAGGTCGTCGCAAAATTATAACAGTTGCTCAAGTCGTGCCTAGGTTGATCCGTCGATGGGTGAACGCCCATTACATACCAAGTTTCCTCCGTGCCTCGGAGAGCACGTTAAGTCGTTGGTACCAGCTGTCATTTGGAGATCTTTGACAGTCGTTTTACGTAGTCAGTGGTTCTAAACAAGCAGTCTTACCAAGGAGTCTCGTACTAGCCAGTACGAACTGGGTTATGGAGGTCAGATAGGAAGTCGCTCCGTGAAAAATACTGGTATTCATCTGCATCCAGTTGGACTGGGAGCGACCCCAATTTAGTTGCGAAAATGGTTAGGTAGATGATGTTGATCTCAATCCAATCGATTTTGACTTAGTCAATCATCGACATTGCTAATAGAAGGTCAGTTTGCCTCTGCAGTCACTACTGCAAGCTTAAATATTATCTAGACCTATTATAGACAAAATCCTTCTATAATTTCAGGTAACACCGCCCAAAGATGCAGTAACATTTGAGCCGACATCTTTAAGAAGATCTTTCACGGCGCCGTCAGTCCTCACTTTAATCAGAAGCATCAGCAGAGTCCTCACTCTCGTTGTGTTGTTTATATCAGCTATATTGGAGTTCTACCCAACCTTCCATGATTTGATTTGTGAAATCGTTAGTTTTATGAGTGCGAAACAACTATAATTAAAGTTATTTCTTCAATTTCCTGGTTTTTATTTTAGACAATAACTTGTGCCCGTGAATTTGCTTGTGCTCTGGTGGGAATATATTCCACGAGGACGTTTTAAATGTAGATTCTGACATTTGAGAATAATGCCGCTTTCCATTCGAGGAAGAATTTTCGGGATTGGATCATTAGTTCCGAAGATACGATCTTTTTGTGATATAATTGATTTTCTAGAAACTTTTATCGTTGTAAACAATATTGACAATGTATTTTGCAAGGAGATTGGTGATTGGTGATTGCAATCATCACCCGCGTGCTCTTATACTATGAGAATGCGAAATTTATTGTACCCAAGTGCGATTTAATGATCTCTGTGTGTGAACCAGTTTTTATAGGTTAATTAACCCTACCTTCATCATCACCATTTCAGCAGAAAGACGTCCACTGCTGGACATAGGTCTCCCCCAAGTGTCGCCACATTGACTGGTCCCGTGCGACTCGCATCCAGAAGATTCCCGCAACCTTTACCAGGTCATCATTAACTCTATAATACTGCTTAAGACGCCTGCGGAGCATGCGTATTTCATACAAACGTAATACCAAAATAATTTGTAAATTAAACATATTCCTAAGGTAGTGTGTATTTATTTCGATTGAATTACAGAATATCTAGGTTCCCAAATATATATTTTGATTGGACACTGATTTTAACAAGAGTTATAAGAAAAATAAGTTTTCTATAGAAATTTTAAATTCCTCATATCTCGTCTTCGTATCATTGTCCTCTCAAAAAATATATTTGGGAACATAGATATTCTGTAATCCAATCGAAATAAATACACACTACCATAAAAATATGTTTGATTTACAAATAATTTTGGTATTACGTTTGTATGAAATACGCATGCTCCGCCGGCACCTTAACCTTTACACTAGGGTGTTCACCTAATTAAAACCCCTAAATGAGTAATCTTTTCGGTCCCTGATATAAACAATTTCAATATTAAAACGCACTCGTTCACAATACCACGTAAAATAATTATATTATTAGCCGCCATGAAGAATCGATTAATGATGTTTTAGTAAATTAGTGCAAACATAAGATTACAGTATTGTTCGTCATTGTTCTTCAATAGCTGCAATGGAACGATCCCCTGTGTGTTAAACTTGAACCGTTTTATTGAAAAGAAGATAGAAAATCATGGAGACTGTGGTTCCTGTGTGTTTGTTTTTAATATCAATTTGTTTTGGTTTGGAAAATAGAACAGCCGTAAGTTGTGTTCTTAATAAATATTGATAGTAGTGCAATCATTGCCATTGAGTCAGTCAAAGGTTCTATTTGGTCAAAAATATCATCAGAATTCTCTTGCCGTTTCCCGATTGTATTTCGAATCGGCGCATCATGCATTTTGTTACTAATAAATGGCAATGAATCATATTCTCTACTACTCGTCATCTGATCAGACACCTTCTGTCTTGGCATATCATCCTTCAAACAGTCCATCCATCGTTTCTTTCTTACATAGATCCTCTACTCTTACACCCACATTCATATTGACATCGTTCCTCACGACATTTCCTTCATTCCTCCGCATCACATAATCCGACCAAGACTACGGCTGTTATTTGGATAATTAGTTGATTATCCACAAAACTTTTCAGTCACCGGCGCCACTTTCAGACTTCCTTTTATGTATCATTTCTTATTTTATCTATTCTCGTAACACCCTCTGCATTCTCATCTTAGGCTACATGCCTTTCATTTATTCCTTTTATGGGCCAACATTCTGATCCATACAAAACAGCCATTCTAACCATTGTTTCATATATCTTTCCCTTAAGTTTAAGGGGAATGCAGAAGTCGCAGATATTTTTGATTTAAAATTATGTTTTGGTATAAATGATCTGTTATTACAAATATTGAATCCCAATGACCTTTAATAATAAAAAGTTCTCAAAAAGCGTGTTAAATTAAAAATAATAATATTTTATCAAATCTTGATACACATGATTTGATTTCAATTAAATATTATTTAAAGGTTTGAGTTTATAAATTAAATTAAACACACGCTTTAACTTAAATATGTAGCCTTAAATACACATAAAATATGACCTCATCATTGATTCATAATTTATTTATGAAACATTAACAGAGGTTTCAAATATGTCACAAACCTCAAACACTCCATGGCAGAGTTACTTTTGCATTGTTATTTATAAGTCTACATTTTCAAGAGCGTTCTCTTTTATGTGATTTCAGACGCAATTAGAACAACAATTAAAAGTCCAGAAAAGAGAAAAGCAGTATCTCATAGAAGATGACCTTAACGAAGGCCCTGAACAGATAAGAGATGAACGTCAAAGTACTCCATTTAAAAATAATAACAATCTAGACGCGAATGGAAATTCAAGAATAATTAATATACGCATTCAACCACCTCCCAACATTCAGACAACTCCTAAACAATTCATAAAAACTGAAACTTTGCCAAAACGAATTGATACGACACCACAAAGAATACCAACAAAAATTCCACTTGTTCTTAAAACTGTGAAAGTCGTACCAGGACCAGCACATGCCATACGAATGAAGATGTTAGAAAGTAAAATTAACCAGTCAATATCGAATGCCAATAAAGAAAAGGCTTTGTGTCAAAATAACGTTGCCCCACCAACTTCGGTAAAAGACAGTATACCATATTTTAATATAGAAGATAAAATGTCTCGTTGGACAGAAAGTGCCTCAAGTCCAAACAAAGTTGGTGATGAAAATTCAAATCCGGAAAGTTATGGAACGTCAAATAGAGATGGTACAGAAACTTCAGGTATTGATGGAAAAACTCCGGAACACAACGATTTAAACGAAGGTTTAGATGACCAAATTACTTCAGGTTCAGATAAAAAAGCAACTGAGATTAACCCAATTCATTTCTTCGTAGATGAACCTGAACCGTTACCACCATCATTCAGGAGACAGCAAAAGTTTGAAGACACGGCTCCTCAAAATAAAGAAGTAACAATTAATAAACTAAAAGAAATTCCAATAGTTAGAAAGGGGGCATTAAAACCTAAGAAAGACGAATTTAGAAAAAAAGTGAACGACAATGGTGATGATAATGACCCAGACATTGTACAGTTATCAAATGGAACGCATCTAATAAGTATTAAAAAGATTCAAAATCCTGACAAGTTTAAACCTGATAATTTACTATCACGCAGCGGAGAAGATCTCACTGTTCCAAATGAAGAAAGAATCGTGAATCGAGAGCCACCTAAACCAAAACCTGTAGTAGATGAACCAGAGAAAAATACGTTTAGTATTACTGAAAAATTTTATACAGGCCAAGACAAAACTTTGGGGTTAGGTGGGCTTGTGTTTAAAGATAATAAAAATGTGCAGGAAAAGGGTAAGTGATGTAATGAAATGTAACTTTCTATGATAAAGCAATCCAGCATTCTTACCCAATGCCTACTTGATGGTAAGTAAGTGATCATCGCTAGTCTATGAATAATATGTATAATAGAGGGTGCATTCCAGGAATAAACCTATTTTTTTTTAAATCTCAATCTGTCATTTCACTCACTCGGTAACCTTAGTTGTACGCAACAGGGACTGCCCATCTAAGCTGGCGGTCATTAGCTAAGACTGGAAGCTGATCCCACACCGATACTAACACCCTTCAAATCGGAACCAGTCTTACCAACGGGTATCGTCGCTCTATGTAAAATATTCAGCTGCATCCATTTAGACAGCAAGCCAACCCTAACATAGTTGAAAAATGGCTAGGCAGATGATGATGGTGGTAGATATCCAAATGATGAGCACTTGGCTCGACCAGGTGCTTTTAAAAAAACTCTCATTTATACTGAAAATGAAACTAGTCTTGGATTGTTTCACGATTTAAGTTACTTATACTTGTCCCATCATTTCAGGACAAAGCCGCTGTCAGTGCTTGCATACAGCCATCTTGTGATGAAGATTTTAAGTAGCGTATTTTTCAATAAGACTAGTTTCATTTCGGTAAGTTCTTCTTTCATCATTTTCCTGTCCTTGTTCTATGTTACTTGGAGTCGGCGTATCAGATTTTTTTCTTCCATTCTTCTTCGTCAACTGGCATGCTATTATTTACTCCTTTTTCTTATCATTTCTCACACAATCCATCTTTTTCTTGGTCATCCTCTCCCCCCATTCATCAACATTTATATTCTTTTAGACAGTCGATTCCCTTTCAACTTTTCTGTAACTGGCGTAACTTTTAAACTTGACGTAATAAACTTATTCCTTAGTTTTTCCTTGACGGTTTTATTTTTAACGTTGTTAAGTTTTATTGTATTACAGACAAGTAAAAATGTCAATAACTTTAAACATACAGACAGAGTCTGTGTTAAAGTTGTAAAAAATTGTAACAAATTGTCAAATCTTCGCAAACGACTTTGCACTGGTTATTCATTTTATTACTGTTTAATGTTGAATTTCATAAGCATTACTCTGCTTTAAATTTTATATTTTCATTTTTTATTTATTTAGGATATTTTTTAATCTTAGATATTTATGCACATGTAACTTTTCAGTTATACCTAATTTAATGTTTCAGACAAAAACGAGTGCATTACAATAACAAATGATTATGAAGAAATTGAAGGAACATCTCCAATTTTGACTCCGCTAACTCTTCCTACCAACCCACCGACATTTAACGAAGGAAATCAAGAAACTTGGAACTACCTTCAAAATCTGTACTACAATTCCTATTACCAAAACCTCTATGACCAATATCGACAAAACCATGTACTAGCACAAAACACTCCAAATGTTCGTGGGCAAGCAATTGTAGACCCGAGAAACTATGGTGCAATACAAATCAGTCCATACGGACTGATTTATGGCCAACAAAACATAGACCCAACTGGATCTGAAATCACTCTGCCATACTATCCTAATGGAAAGCCAGCAACAGACACAGATTCAAGTGAATATCCTTACACCCCAATTGTTAGTGAACCTCAACCAGAAATTGACAGCGTTGATTGTGCGCTTGGTTCAAAAATCAGTTTAGAAAATACTTCTGACCGCATTTGGGGAAGTTGGAATGATATGCAAGCAAATATTAGTAAAGACCAGACTAATGGTGCTTACAAGCCTTTGGATATAGATATCAGAAGAAATTCTGATGACATAGGAGATGGGAATAAAATTGATGTGATCGGTAAATCAGCGAATCCTTATCCAACTTCGACTTTGCCAATAACACTCAACGGTGCGTTAATCTATCCATATGTTAATCGAGGTTATCGATATATGCCTTGATAGATAATAGTTCGTATTTATATTTAGCTTAATAAAAAAAAAGCGATCATGGTTAGGTAGCTAAGTTTTTTTTAAATTATGTATTAGTTTGAATTATATTTTTAATGTTTGTCTAGCTTTGGAGTTTCTATTTTATAGCGCACTACCTTTGTCCTGTGGCTTCACTCGCATTTTGTCGGAAATTTTAATTTCGGGCTATATTTAATAACAAAATTATATAAAATGAACAATTACTCGTACTCTAGCTGATGTTTTTTTTCATGAATTATCATGATGGTACTATTTACCAATATAATTGTGATAAATCAGTTATACCAATATGTAACGCATACGCAATTGGCCGTTGGTAGATACTCTTCATTCATGTACAACACCAGTTATCATAATAGTTTCTGTAGCCGCTGATTGAATAGTTTCAATCAGTTTCTGTTGTAGATTAATCTTATTCCTTTATCATATTATGTCAAAACGTCATCCCGAGTGACTGGCACGCTGGGGTACCTACATAAACTCCGCGCGGTAACGAACATTAGTCACTTTTAATTTCTCCTGTGCTGCCATCTATCAAACTTGCAGGCAACTTTATGATCAGCGATCCCATTACTTTTTTTTCTAAACCACTAAACAAAAACTAACTTAATAAAAATGAAAGACCTTTTTGTCTAAGCTCCTAAATAAATGGTTAGGCTGAACACCAAACAAACAAACAAGTGCCAGTTTCACAATAAATTATTAATTATTACGAAAAGCATGAAATTGACATTTTATCAAAACTAGCCGCCTCAACCTGCGACTTCACCCACATAAAAAACACTAGCTTTACATCTCTCGTGACTTCACCCACCTTAAAAACACTAGTTTTCCTTCACCCGCACATTCGTCCATTTTAAAAACACTAGCTTTCCATGACCCGTGACTTCGCCCACTTTAAAAACACTAGCTCTCCATCACTCGCGACTTCACCCACCTTAAGAACACTAGCTTTCCATCACCCGTGACTTCGCCCACCTTAAAAATACTATCTTATACGCTTCAACATATCTTTCCATCACCCGCGACTTTGGCCACCTTAAAAACACTAGCTTTCCATGAGCCGTGACTTCGCCCACTTTAAAAACACTAGCTTTCCATCACCCGAGACTGCGCCCACTCTAAAAACACTATCTTTCCATCACCAGCAACTTCTCTCTTTCTAAAAAACTAGCTTTCCATGACCCGTGACTTCGCCCACTTTAAAAACACTAGCTTTCCATCACCTGCAACTTCGCCCACTTTAAAAACACTAGCATTCCATCGGTGAACGAATCTGTTTATCAGATGAGTAGTTTACCTCGAGCTGCCCCGTTGGTCTACTAGTCGCAAGCGACTGCTAAGCATTAAATCCTAAGTTCGATTTCCGGATCAAGCAAAGTAATAATAATAATAATAAATATCTTTATTTCCCAAAATACACACAGAGATTGAACAGTTTACAATTTTGAATTAGTGGTAGAACATTGAACGTTGAACGTTGAACGTTTAGATGCTTCAGAAATCTGTGCACAATAAATTAAACTCTGTCTCTTAAACTAGGGTATCCTGTATCTTAAGAGACAGTGTTTCACAATGAGGTTCCAAATGATTGAAGATATAGGTTCTATCTAGTTATAGGTTAGGTTACTGCAGTTTTATTTTAAATAATGTACCTAGGTGTGAGTATGCGAGGGTGAGGGTGAATGAATGTGATAGTGGGTGTGTAGGTGTTTATGTGTGAGTGGATAAGTGTAGAATGTGGTGTTGGTGTGTTGAAGTGTGAGTTGTATGTGCGAGTTTGAATGGATGCGAGGATAAAAGTATTCGTGCAAGGATGGTGATGAGAATGTGCTAGTTAGGTGATGTATGTGAGCAAAGTCTCCGTTGTGGCATAGTCCTGTTTAAGTAGCCATTCTGTCACTTTTAATTTTAGGTTGTGCTTGTTGAGGTCTAAGATATTCAGATGTTTATGAATCTTCTTGTAAATGTACGCGCTAATTACATAATATTGATGTCGCGCGAACGCGGTTCTGTGTTGGGTGCCTGGGGGAAGGTTTGTACGCTTATTCGGGTTAGACGGGGGAAGACTGCTGTGTTTTCTAAGGACAGATTGAAGCACAAATAGCTGACGTACTGTGAGAACCTTGCAGTCTACATACAGCTGTGTTGTTGGGTATCTGTGAGGCTTCTTTGTCATTACTTTTAGTACCGCTCTCTGTGCTCTCTCCACCCTCAGCATGTGACCTTTCGTTGCAGGGCCCTATACTGCGATGCAATATCCTAAGACCGATTGGCATAGCGCGTAATACACCATTTTTAATATATCCGCGTTGGCAGAGTTCCGGAGGGATTTAAATATATGTATGAGGCGCAATGTTCTAGTCGTGACAGCGCCTAGTTGTTTTTCCCATGTGAGTCCATCATCTATGAGGACTCCTAAGTACTTTACGTTGTCGCTTCTAGTTAGTGCTGGACAACGGCATGGTGCTGATCTGTTAGAGCATGAGTGGGCAGTAATTGAAAAACTGAGTGACGGTGCGGTCTTTCGCCTAATTGCAAATGGGATGTAGCAGGTTTTGTCTACGTTCAAGGTGAGAAGATTAGAGTTGAGCCATTTCATTATTTCCGCCACTGTCGACTCTGCTAGAGATTTGATTATATCCCAAGTAGGGCCGTGAACCACGATCGCCGTGTCATCAGCGTATGTATAAATCTTAGTATTTGGAAGGTCCATTTTACAAAGGTCGTTGACGTAAATTAGAAATAAGGTGGGGCCCAGTATGCTGCCTTGAGGGACGCCGAACGTAACAACCTCCTCATCACTGAGGTGGGTATCAATTTTAACTCTCTGAGTCCGATTCTTGAGATAATCTTTGAATATTTCAAGTGACACGCCACGTACTCCCAAGTGTTCTAATTTTGAGATAAGGATGGGAAAGTGTTTTACCATTAAGAATTTATTTGTAGCAGCCATTGAGTCTAGATTCGTGCTTGGTTGATGGAAATAGGGTCGCCCCTTATTACATAGGACTTAAACTTAACTGGCGAAATGTTGGTATATTATGTACACCTCTGCCTAACCCTCCGGGGGTTGCAAGCGTGATGTTATGTTATGTAGTTTATCCATACTAGTATGTATGTAATGCTTGAAAGCGTGAAATTATTTCATCAGCATATAAACCACGAATAATAACAGTTTTAATTACTCTAGCGTGGGGCACTAATGAAATATGCGCACATAAAACAATGCCTTTTCATATTCAAACAAAAGCACTACAATTGGTTGCTATAATTAAAAATTTGCTCATAGCTTTCATATCATTTATTGAATTTAAATCTTTCAAGCGATTCTCAGCTCTATATTTTACAGCTTTGGTGGGAGAATTGGTTGAAGTTTTCATTTCAATTAGTCGAATATAATGCAAACATTCAAAAGTCTCACTGACATTGATATGGGTGGAAATCTACCCATTGATAAATGACGTTAAGCACATAATGTTGATGGCAGATATTATTATTTTAAGAGAGTTCAATTATTCGTGTTGTTTATTTTATTAGACTTTTATTTTGTTAGACAAAATCGAACCCGAGATCTCATGCTATATATTATAACACTAAAATCACTGCAAAAAAAAAATGCAAATTTATTTAGTCCGTCAGTTAGAGTATATTAGAAAATAGTGGACATGTATTTTTTGTTTTTGTAAATCAATGAATATTAACTAAGATAAAACGCATCAAAACTCGGGAGTGGACTCAATCAAACTCACAAAAAAATATACCTACCAAGGCTGTATTGAGAATTTTAAAAGCGTCGTATCTTTGTCAGTTTTGGATTATGTAACGAAAAAAAAAAATACGGGTCAAATATTTTTTGATAATCTAAATGACGGACTATTTAGATTTTTTGTCGTCTACCCTATTGGTGTAACAAAACGTTTACTTTAAAAAAAAAAATGGTGATCGTTTACGATGTTTTGATAGAAAGGTTGATGCATCCTCGTAGGCCCCAGATGATGTTCATTTCCTTGATGTAGAGGCAAACATATTGAAATATACTTACGATAATGGAACAACGCAAACTAGCCGTAAACTGGCTACTAGAAGTGTAAACTAAAGTGTAACTTGTAATTTTTCTTTGGAGCCCAGTACATGCCTAGTACTTATTTGGTTGTGGAGCTTGGACAGGCCATGGTCCATGTAAAATACTGGTATTCAGCTGCATTTTGGGTTAGACTGGAAACTGACTCTAACATAGTTATTGGGTAAAGGCACCAGTTAGGATAGCAATAGCGGTCATTGCCCTTAAAAAACAACAGTAGTTCCATCATGGAACTTATTTATTTACTAGTGAAACTAGTGATAAAAAAAAATCAACGCTAGTTCCATTATTTTCAGATTCTTTGAAAATGGAACCAGTGATTATAAAAAAAATTAGTAGTTCCATCATAGAACAGTTAATGGTACTAGTGACAATGAAGCTTCCCTTAAGCTTCTTCGTACGAACCTAGCAAATAAACCCTTTATCGTTTTTCATTAGAAAACATGTTAAAGATCACGATGCCTGACGATTCAAGACTTGAACAAGCTTATTTTTGGATTATTTTTATTTTTGGAGTAAAGAACTTTAATGAATACGAAAATGAATGTTGGTTGAGTCAATGACTGCTATTGCGGTCAGACGCAGTTTTGTAGCCCAGCGGCTCCAAAGAAATATGAACCTAAGTCTGAGTAGACATTTAAAGATCACGTTTCTTTATTAACTTTTTTCGATTATTGTCGGGGTTGTACTGAAGAAATGCTTTTTATATTATATTATACCACTTTAACAACCTGAAGATACTAAAATAAATTAGGCATTTCTCTCAAGTTCTTTTCTTAACGATAAATAAAACGAACGTGTTATATAGGCGAATATTAAATATTTTATTTAATATAAACCCTAAATATACCAGCAATTTACAGGAATCCAGCGAAATTGTGTAATAATAAACAAACACATATGATATCTTTATAATTGAATAAATTATTTGAGAGTTATCGTGGTTTTATTAAATTAAATTATTAAAACAATACATTTAAAACGAAGCTTTTTGGTATGCTACTAAAACTATGTAATCTTAAAACTACATTAATCTAAATTAAAATATTAATTTCTCAACAAACATTGAAAGAAGATGGAATGTTATTTTATTAATTAAATAATAAATAATGCCCATATTTTACTTAAATAGGTACACGAAGTAGTGTGATCAAAATTTATAATAGAAAAAACGGAATAGATATCTATTATGTTATAAATAGTTCAATTCACTCCTTTCAGTATTTTCTACTCTTTGGTATTCATGAGACACGTCAATCCAATGCCAAATACGTTGTTAGGAAAAAGAAATAATGTATATTTTTTGCAAAAAAGATTACAACAATAAAAAAGGAAAAATATTTTTTGTCACGGAAACCATTTTACATAAATCATACTGTTGTTTAATTTTTAAGGAAAACCTTTATAAAAAACAAAAAATGGAACATCAATTTACATACATTTTCAACAATGAAACGATTTCTTTTTTGCAAAAACAACACAACCCTTTAGATATTAACAACAATAAGTAGGAGACATAAATTGACAATATTATGCAGTAGAGAATTGACATACTCTACACGATTACTGACTTTACTTTACTAGTAAACAATTCAAACGCTACTGACTTCGCAAACACGAAATCGTTATTGGGACAGCCAAATATATATTCATAATTCTTCACTCACCATAGACTAAAAACCACATCACTATTATGCTAGAGATGTCCCATTTATTGACTAAACATTTACCAAAGATATTCGTACCTATACACTCGAAAAAACAGCAATAATTGGTAACACTTTGCCAGATGACAAATGGATAGGTGGACGATCAAACCACCTATCCGTAGACAACGTGTTAGCAATCGTCAACTATTCAATTCACACATCGATAATATACATAGTTAACAATTTACACACCCAAAATATTCTAAGAAGTTTCCTCAAATTTTTTTCGATAACTTTTTGGTATTTTTGCTATTTGACACGTCCAGTAAAAGACTACAGAGTAAATATTCAAGTATCCCGAAGACAGTTGAATCCCGACCAATATTTGATAGTCAACAACATATTTTACAAGATTTTTTTTTTGAGGAAACGGCTTAAAAACTGCTCTTAGTCGAAAATAAAAAATCAGTGGAGAAGTTCAATACATATTTCTTTAAGCGTCATTAAGAAGTGGGATTTTATATATTAATGTCGTGTTTGCAAAGCCAAAGACGATCCTGCCCTGTGTAGACCGCATGGTCACCTTATTTGACGTCCTTGCGCACTTTGTGACCGCGGAAAGAGGCCTGGATCTTAGTCGCAGCCTTGTTGAGGCCAGGATCGGAGAGGTCGATCTTTTCGATGTCTTCCTGCAAAGATAAAAGATAACTGTTAGCGGAATTCTCCTTCTTCTTCTTTATCATGTGGTGTGTCAGCGTCTAACCTGTTGTCAGAGTTTTAATACCACCGATGGGCCCCTGACTTAGCTTTACATTCCTTCAAGAAATTCCCATAAAAAGTAAATTTTATGGGGTCAAATATTTTTACACACTTGGGATACATATTTCATTACTTTTATGATGTGGACAACGTATACGATATCCGATGATATATAAGAAGATTTTTCTAAAAGGAAGTAGTGCTTTTTTTAATCTTTGTTATACCCAATGTGCATTTAAAACTCCTGTGACAAACGGTGTGCCACAAATTGACATTATTTTCCCACAGCAATTGACATTATTTTCCTTTGTAAACATAGAATTAACCTTTTAAATATTTTTAATCGGTAAACAGAGATGATTCTAAAGGATAAATGAAACGTGTTGCACTGACATAGGATGGAGGATCTTAAATAAATAAGTTGTTACTTAAAATTACTTAAACGAGTACCTACTTTTAGGTCGATATAAAGACAAGACCTCTTAACTTATAAGATTAAATCATTTTGCCAATTAATGGGCAACGATTATGTCACTCTCTCTTGTGATTAATGAAAGTTTTGTCTAAGTTCGGAGAGGGCTACGTCTAGCAGATGTCTAGCTAACCGCGATAGGCGTAATTGATGGATTTGCTAAGAGTTCAAGATTGTTCTAGAGCCTTAGAATTAAACTTAGTCTAGTTTTTGTTTCAAACTAACAGCCATTTTACAGGGAAAACCAGTTTTATAATAGAATAGAATGTTCTTTATTAAGTACACTATACAAGTAACATTGCCGACTGCCTCGTTGGTCTAGTAGTCGCAAGCTCGACTGGTGAGCATGAGGTCCTGGGTTCGCTGGCGAATGTATACACGTCCAAAGGTATACATACTATGCTTTAAGATGCACGCGATGTAGGTCACGCCTTTACATATGACTTTGTGAACCTTGATCCTATAGTCCATAAATATTTGGATGTAACTCAAAGCATAGCATAGTCGACAAAGTACGAAAAAGTTCATACTGCTTTTAAGGTGGAAGCGCAAGAATAGCCTGCGAAATTCTAATTTTGTTCCATTTTTTGAAATTTACAGGTCATTGTCAGGTTGTATTTTGATAAATTAATAAAAGTCGTGCCAGTAACACGTATTTAGTTACAGAATTATAATCATTAAAATTATCAATATAACCATGTAAGTTCAATTGACCCCATTGAATGGCTTTTGACGCCGCTTCTACCTTAAACCTCTCTCTCGGTCTCTCAAAGCCCCATCCGGCTCGAAGGACCAAACATAAATGTAGGGGATCCCTGCACTTAGTGATGATACCGGGGCGATTCTATAGGGATGATGAAATAAAACCGACCACAAATTAGCCTGGCGATAGGTACGAATTGCTGAGTGCACAGAATGCACGGCGCATGAGTATGAAAAAAAAAAAGTGCGGTTCCGTACAGGTCAAGTTCTACGAACCTTGTCCTGCTGCTCTTGATCCTTGACAGCCTGCTCGGCTTCAGCCTGCTCCTTCTCCTTGCGAGCTTGGTGGCCTCGGAACGACGCCTGGATCTTAGTCGCAGCGCTGCATAGCTCTGTGGGCAAGGAAAATTAACTGTTAGAACTATTCTCGGAGCTAATGTTTTTGTTTCTCATACAGGTGGGATTTGGAAGATTGTGTCTGGATCAGTTTAATAGGCTAGTTTCCACCATCAATAAATTGCAAAACTAATTAGTCCGTCAGTTAGAGTATTGGAAAATAATGGACACGTATTTTTTGTTTTTGTAAATCACTGAGTACTGACAAAGATAAAACGTATCAAAACTCGGGAGTGGGGGCTCGTGACGTCACAACGCACTAAAAACTATAGCACGGCGTGACGTATTGCGAATTTTAAAAGCGTCGTATCTTCGTCAATTTTGGTTTATGTAACAAAAGAAAAAATACGGGTCAAATATTTTTTATAGTCTAACTGACGGACTAATTAGATTTTTTTAGGACACAAGCCTATTAAACCTAGCAGAAAATAAAACGAAACCTTTTAAGAAGTTACTCGTATTTATTCCCTCTTTTTAATTATAATGAACTTGTAGAAACTTTTGTTAAACATGGATTCCATTATATTATAAAAGGGACAGTCGTGCTTGGCATTCGATACACAAGGTTGAAGGGACTCCAACACACTTGTAGTCTTGTTGGAAACAGCTGTTTTACGAAAAATCTCTATGGATATAGCTCAGAATGACAACTTCAATCTGGGTTTTAGCATCGGTGTACCTTCTGCTTTGTTTATTATTATAATAGTTTCTCATTATAAAAGTTACGCAATATGAAACTTTATTACCACCTTCCTTCTTATCAAAAGAAATACAAACTAACAGTATCACCTCAAAGTGTTCGCGCCGACAATATCAAACATTTCGGCCGGACGCGACCTCTCGCGGAATTTCATCAGAGCTAGCTAATCTGCGCTGACAGCGGATTGATTGTGGCTACAGGGTTGGCAGGAAATATTGCTAATTTATAAACTGACTTTTGCTACTCTGTCACAAAGCTGAGGTTCCATTGAGTGAGCATACTCAAGATATTTTGCACGTATGTAACAAGCAAGTCATCATACCCCTGCATTTATCGTAATTCATTTGGAATCGATGCAGCATGTCTTTTTCTTCTAATAGCTCTCTCTTATTACCGACTATTATTTTACAGACATATTATCTTTCAGAGAGTACGTCTAGCTTCTTTTCTTTGATCTTCACCTACCTTTTCTTTTCCTTAACTTTTTGGTCACTTGTGTCATTCGTAAGATGGTCATCGGGGACTCGCTAAATCACTTCTGATGAAATAAACGTTACAATTTTGTATAATTTATCAGTTTCTAATTCAATACATACGCCAGCACATCAAGCTATAATCTGTCAAATTTATTTAATAGACTTTCAACTTTATCGCTAAGGTATTAGCTTCAAAGTTGATTGAGAAAGTTTGACAATTATAGGTAGCTTGATTTGATATAGACCAAAACTCAAAACCAAACCAAAACTTACTTTTGTAAAATAATGCTGGAAACAGACCAAACGGTGTTTGCTAGCAAATAAAAATGTCGATGCTCCACAGAAAATTAAACGAGACTATTTCCAAAATAGAGTATGAGCATTCAATTTGTGCCCGTTCTTCGGTAACTGCAGTCATTTGTTTTGCAGGAAACTTGGCACGCAATGCATGCACGTCGAGCAATGTTTTACTACCAACTTGGCAGGTTTTATAAGACAGCATAGAGGTTTTCTTGATTGCCAGGATTCTTGTACCAAGTAAAGAATTGTTTGGTTTATAGATTGCTGTTAGTTTTTTTTATCTGAAAGATTGCAGGAAAGTTAAAGTTGCGCATGATTTAGGCCGCAGTTTTTAATTACACATAACGTACTCTAAGCACATGAAAACGTGAATACATTTTGGAACTTAGTCCTTTAATATGACCGTAGTCAGAAGTCTCCGGACTCAGGTGGAAAGATGTCACTCCAACCTCGTTAAGTGAGGCTACCTCAATGAAGCTGCAGCGGGTTGTGGTTGTGGAGCTGTGTCGCAAACTATGCTTCACCTCCAACCCGAGCAGGGTTAGCCCAAAAGCATGCAGCCGAAGTGATCTTCGCGCTGACGACTCAGTGGAAATGGCGAAGTTCAGGTCTAACAAAATATAAAAATTAACGTTACGAAGAAGAAGTAGATCTCATTTTCAAGTACAGTCTTACTTGAATCATCGGTGGTTTTATTTCAAGAACATAATACCCTCATAAAATGATTTCATAATTTAGTACTCCGCGCGAACTAAATTATGAAATATGACTATATAGTCGGTCGAGAACGAAAAAAAATAACAAAGACAGAAACAACAATTGAATCTCAGCTTCGTTAAAGTTTTTACACCTGCTATGTTTTTCAATCTTACAATAACTTTAAATAAGATTAGACTCAGTAATTTTGATCAAACCAGCTAAGAAGTTTGCCAACCAATCCATGATCGATCACAAGAAGCTGAAGGTACATAAGAATCACAGATCACACTCGTACAATTTTCTCTAACATGAAGAAGCGATATTTCCTTTCACCATTTGTGGGACTGGAAAATAAATTGAACACACGGTTGGAATACATATCGGTGCTCATCTTCTAACTGGGGCAATTGAATGGCGTGATGTGGCAGTTTTCTTGAACGTGTCAAAACTTCATGTGTCATCGTGTATCGATCGATTCCTGTCTGTCTTCGAGGAATAGGAAAGCTATAATTATTTATAGCTTTTTGATAATTGATTGCTGTAGTGAAGGATACATTTTTGTAAGAGTACATAAAATATCTTTAATGTGAATAAATTGTTTGTCTATAGAATTTTGAATTGACTCTGTAGGTAGGTAGGAATCCAGTTCTATGGAAGCTTCGCCACTGCCTGGTGCTTCCAAATACGACACTAGTACAAGTTTTAATGATATATACGTGTAAATCTCATGTAGCCCGAGTTAATAAGACCAGAATACAACATTGGTTGTAGTCATTGTGTAGATCCGTCACACGCCTCTTTAAATTATGCTGTCAACCACAACTATACTATACAGTGTGTAGTCATGGAAAAAAGATATTTTGGGTTCTTATATAAGAACTGTTTTAATACACAAATACACTGGTTCAAATCCACTTCCCCGCTATTTGGCAGCCATTTTTTTTTGTATCTACGCACATAGGTACAAAAAAACATGGCTGTCAAATTTTTGGTCTTATTGAGATGAAAATAGGCTTGTTCGGAGGGCGACAATATGGTCTATTGTCAACATTGCGAAATGATGGGTTCTCATTACTGTTACTTTCGGAAAAAAAAAGACAAAAATCCAAAAAATAACAAAAATCTTGCAAATCAAAACTGTAAACCAACAATCAAAAATTTTTAGCTACTTACTTCTTTGGTAATCAACTAGTGTTTTAAAACAGTTGTTTTATTAGTAGGTACCTTAAACATCGCTAGTCCGTGACAAGACAGTTTAGTTTTTCAAGTGGAGAAAACTATAATTTACTTAACACCCACAAGGGATGATCTATGTACTTTTTCAAGTTTAAACATAAGCTAGGATATCCATTTTAGCAGCATACATTTCCAGCTTGACACCTACAAAGGACTCCTAATTTGCCAACCCTATCTCTGGTATACCTTCGTTATCGAACCATAGGGCAAGAGAGGGTAGTGCCCATCAGCCCCTGGTTGTTTATTCATAGATACCGACTGTGGCTACCGAGACTTATCGTACATTCGTCGACTGTTTTTGTTTAATTTCACCTAGAATACCCTGTGCCAATCTGTTTTTTGTGAGGTTTGTGCCTAATCTGGTGTCAGGGTTTTTATGCCGTCTATAGACTTCTGACTTGGCTTCACGTGCCGTCGAGAAATATTTAACTCAAACTCAAAGCATTGGTTGCGCTCTGAGGAATGATTTAGTTGCGCTTAGATGGTTGCGCTTAGAAATAGGTGCGCTCTGAGGAATACCTTAAATGAGAGGTGAGGGACTCCGCGGCCCCGGAACGTAAAGGGCGAGGAAGGAACATGGATGGGTTTTAGTCAGTAAGAGTCTGACACTCCCTCCCGCTCCGCCCACAGTGGGAGAAGTCATTTGATGATTTCCCATCATAAAAAAAAGGGATTTTGAATGTCAAAAAACAAAAAAAAAGCGAAGCAGCAGCTTATCGCTTTTTTTTTTGTTTTTTTTTTTGTCACAGTCACAAGGCAAAATAAATTGAAAACGTACTGTAGTTAAAAGCACATACCAAAGCGTAGATCTCTTTGCAGAAGAAGAGGCAAGAAACTCCATGGACACTCTTTTTAATCAAAATATTGTTACGAAATTTGGGTTACATCATTCATGTTGAGATTATCTTAAAGTATGCTGGTTTCCTCACGATGTTTTCCTTCACCGAAGCGACTAATAATTTTACAACTGCGCAACTGCAGAGAAAACAAATGAAAAAAAAGAAGTATTTTAAGACGACTTGCTACGACGCGACTAGCCGAGTACGGTTCGCGCGCGCAGTTCCAATAACGCAAGTCGCATTGCCTGAGTTCGTAAATAGGGGCAGCAATTACCCAAACACCTTATGGGCATAAGGTGTTTGGGATTGCTGCCCCTAGATTAGTCCGTGTTATAGATAGAGATTTGTTTTAGATAAGGCTTGATTAAGAGGCTTGGGGTTAGATTGTTGCTACGGTCATTGCTGGGTAAGCCTGGTCGTGAGATCGGTGAAACATCTTATTTTGTTTATCTTGAGAAAATGTAATAGTGATAATCTCTGATCTACTATTCTACCATCATTTCTTGTAGCAGTATTATTGTCATCTTACTTCACTCTTTTCACGCTCTGTTAAACATAATTAAACTAAAACCTCTATTGTTCAATTACTGGGTAAAACTCTCCAATGCCGACTTCCATTTTCTTTCTCTTTTCCCTTTTGTAGCCAATCCGTCACAATTTCACGAACGAGTCTAAGATTATTTTAGTATCTTTACGAAATAGGTAATTTTCGGCTTTCTATATCGTACTTTACAATACACAGGTATATCAAACATTGTTTTGTTTTGTATTTCAAACCACATCATAAAAAATCAGACCATACTATTAATAAAAAACACCGTCAACACAACATGCAAATGGAAACAAAACAGAGCCACAGGCAGACACTGTTATTTGTAAAAATCTGCAATTTTCGCTCTATTTATTCGATTCACCCCTACAGGCTTGTTTAACCGAGTAGATAGATATATACAGAAGGTCGGCCCCATACAGTGAGCGAGGATAGGCGCACGCATACATAGACGCGTACGTACGGAGATCTAAAACAAGTGACAATCGCGAGTCACTCGCTGTCCATGAAGCGTGTCTATGTGGCTCTCTAGTAAACTCATTCCACACAGGTGGATCCCGCCTACTCAATCAATTTTTGAATTGGTCAACTGATCCCGTTGACCAATTTTATGTGGCTCAATGTGTGCGTGGAGATCTCAAACAAATGCGATCGCAAGTGCGCTTGCACTCGCTGTACGTGAAGCATGTCTATGTGTGCGTGGAGATCTCAAACTAATGACAGTAGCGGTTGCGCTTTCACTCGCTGTACGTGAAGCGTGTCTATGTGTGCGTGCGTTTTCGATTGTTGTATAGAGCTGAGGGTGTAGAAAAGTGGCAAATGCTTACGAAGCGATTCGTGTTTCTGCATCGGTTCTCAAATTGACATAAACCTTTCGGAGGTTTATGATAGTTCCATACGTTTTATGATCATCGTTATCGTTAAATTAATGTTAATTTGTCTAGACTTTAGTCGCTTTGGCCTTCTGTGTCTATCTAGTGCTTGGGTTAATGTAGTTTGGTTCTGTTTTGTGTACACAGGTAACCGGAAACCTGGATGTTAATGTATATTGTGTACTTGTGTAGCTATCACTACTTGGTTGTTGGTAAATGTATACTTACAGTTTAGTAGATGGAGTTAGAAATATTTAAGTGTTTGTCAATATTTTAAAGTTTAGAAGAATGCTGTAGACTGCCTCGTTGGTCTAGTGGTCACAGGCACATCTGCTGAGCATGAGGTCCTTGGTTCGATTACCAGGTCGGGCAAAGTGTTCTCGGGTTTTTCCATAAGGATTTTCTCAGTAGCAGCCACGGAGTCTGGATTCGCGCCCGATTGATGGCAATAGGCTCGCCACCAATTACATGGGACTTAAACATAACTGTCGAAATGTGGGTGTACTATTAGATACATCTCTGTCTATACCTTTGGGGATTCCAGGCGTGATGTTATGTTATGTGAAGAATGTTGTTCTTTGCTCACTGAGCATTAATTAAATGCTCAGTGAGCATGCTCAGTGTTGCATTAATTTAATTTAATCTTCAATCACTTAATATAACATTACGTAGCTGCTATGGGTGAACTGTATGGGCTCATTTCTGGAGACGCGGCGCGTCGGGCGGCGCGTCGGGCGGCGCGGGCCGCTTCAAATTCAAACATATGTCAATGTATGAGAGCGTTTACGGAGAAGCGTTTTTACGCGCGTTTGCTCGAGATGCAGCGTCGGACGCCGCGTCGGACGCGGCGGTGCACGCGGCGTCCCCCGCGGCGGTGCACGCGGCGTCCCCCGCGGCGTGCGACGCGGCGTTATGTCATGGAGACTTCTGCCAGTTTTTGGAGGATGATGTTATGCCCAATGGACTAAGTAAATTAGTTTTGAATGATAACAGTATGAAGTAAAATATGTTTGTGTTTCCTTTTGCTACATTAAAAAAATATTCTTCTACTTTGACAGATTTAAACTAGATAAAAACATAATATGGTTTTCGCTTGCAACTGCTAGAAAAAATAAATCCAACCGTATTGCTTGAGGCAATCGTAGTTCATATAGCATTATTTGTATATTGCATAGCTATAAATCACGAATTTATTAAAAAAATGAAAAAACATAATTCCTTCAAAATTTAGTCGCAGATTTGTTTTATACATAGTCGTATGAGCCATGTTTTGTAATTATAAACGTGTACTTTTTGGAACAAAATTTCTTAACGCGTCTTACAGATAGTGCGATTTAGTAGAAATCGTCACGTTATGCAATGCTGTATGCGGCCTGCTGTATACTACCACGTAAAACACTGAACGAGGGTCCGTCCCTATAATGGCAAAGAATATAATACAACACTTGAAACAGTTAACATTGACATGAAACATATATATTTGCTGTAAGCTCATATCGAGTAAAATACCATCTTGCCTAGGTAACGAAACCGCTATGGTTTCGTTAAATGCATTTTACGTACTTCTAATCCGACTACAATACCATCTATCGAGCGAGGGGTTTAACTTTCGAATCATTTTTGATTTAACTCTTAATGTTTCTCTATCCAACGTTTTTGTCATCTTTCTCTGCTTCTGTCATAGGTTTTCACAAATAATTTGGAAGTGAAAACTTCTTTAGCGACGTTGTGCACTTTTTGGGATGGGTAAAAAATGTTAAACTCGCGTCTGGACACGTGACCTGATCGAAAATTCGTAAGACGGAGATTCAAAATGTAGGTAGATGTGGTGTTCACTCGTACACTAGTTAGGGTTTAGAGTAAAACCACCGTATATTACTGTGGTGTCTTTGTTCAGGGTTGTACAATAAAACACTGTTTCCAATATTCCTGGGTTAGGCGTGCGGTCGCTAAGGCTGCTCCGACTAGACTGAACGCGGCGCATCGCCCCGCGCTCCCTCCAATGTGCATCCCCCACCACAGAATGCATAACTCATTTATTAAACACTACAGTAGTTAATATAAATTGTCATATTTGTGTACGATAGCGCAATAAATGAATATTTTACTTAACCACATAAATTATAGTACTTTTATACTGGTAATTAAAGCAATTCGTGCGAAATTATTCCCTAACCATTCCAAATTATAAAAAATGCACCCCACTCCCGCAGTGCAACCTTTTTTTTTAAATTGAGTATCATAATTATAACCTCATAACAGGGTTGTACAGACACGTGGAAATTTTGAGAAAACGCATTTGTTATTTGTGTTAGATCATCCGTGAAAATTGTTTAGTTTTGAAATACGAATTACGTTCGATATTAAAGAAAAAACGGTTGACCGCACAATTTTTTGTTGTTGTTATGCATCTACATCACACGCAAAAGAAATAAATATACATAATCAAAAATATTCAAATCTTTCATTGCTCTTTTTCACATAAATCGTCTACTTTGACAATGGGGATGGCAACTGTGGAACTAATGGCGCTAGCATAGTTTGCTCCAAGCATCGTCATTGGTAGAAAATCTGGTAATGTCATTTTAAATTTCAAAATGGCTTGACCTCATTGGTCAGATTGGGAACAAGCTATGCTAGCGCCATCTGATTTAAGCTTTCACCGGCCAACCCCATTCTTGGTGCCCGTCAAATGTCACATTGCCAGCGCCAATGATGCCATTGTTACTATGCGTTGCTTAGCCAATTAGAGACGAGCGTTCACAACCTACCCAATCATAACTTCGTGATGATAATAGAGAACAAACTAGCTGTTTAGAGAAAACAAACGTTGTGGGGCCGTCTATCAAAAAGATTTTGTTTGAAGTTACTAAAAAAAGCGGCCAAGTGCGAGTCGGACTCGCCCATGAAGGATTCCGTAGCAGCAAGTAACATAACGCTTTTTTATTTTTATATTTGAGTTGATTGAATGAAAGCTAAATTGCGGTTTACGATTTATGACGTATTAAAAAAAAACTTACTAGATCTCGTTCAAACTAATTTTCGGTGGAAGTTTAGGTACATGATAATGCACACCATTTATTTTTTTTAGTTTTATCATTCTCTTATTTTAGAAGTTACAGGGGGACACACACATTTGACCTGTTTGGAAGTGTCTCGCGGGCAAAATATTCAGTTTAGAAAAAAATTATACTACTTATCTCAATATCATTTTTGAAGATATACCCATAGATACGACACACGTATGGGTTTGATGAAAAAAAATGTATAGTTTCAGTTCTAAGTATCAGGAACCCCCAAAATTTATTGTATTTTTTTTAGTTTTTGTTCACAGAATACCTCTATTTACCAAGTTTCAACAGCATAGTTCCTGTAGTTTTGGAAAATAGTGGCTGTGACATACGGACGGACAGACACAGAGACAGACATGACTAATCCATAAGGGTTCCGTTTTTTGCCATTTGGCTACGGAACCCTAAAAAGCTCTCGAGTTGGCATTGGGACCAAAGACGCTCTGTGCTGTATTTTTTTTTACAGACAATTGACAATACTGAGACTTCCACAACATCAAAAGAGTTTGCATAGATGATGAGGATAATTCCAACTTGATTTTATCGAATCAGAGATCGATTATTAAAATAAATCGACATGCTTCTCGTGCGGATGTGCAGCACGTATTCCTTCCCTCCTACTGCAACGACGCGTGTGCCGCAGCGTTGTCGACTGCAGGCAACACTCACACGCTACAAGATCCCTGGTAGGCAGCGCGGCGTAATAGAGGAAGAGCCGTGACGATCAGCCCATCGCTATTTTATAAAACCGAAAAGTTTGTCTGTGTATGTCCCTAATTTTGATCACGGTTCCTATGAAACTTATCAGGTAGCAGTTGTATAAAATTGCTCGCGAAACGTGATTATTTTAGACAAAAAATGAGTACCTGTCTGGAATTCAAACCTGAGACCCTAGGTTTATAAAAAAAAAAAAAAAAAAAAATGATTATGATTATGAATTATGACCGAGTAAGATAGGATGAAAGGTAGAAATAAAGAAAACATATTTATTTGGCATAATTATGCCATAAGTACACAAGAACAGAAAAAATAAAAACTTAATTACACAATTAAAAAACTTAAAACTACACAGACAAAAAATGGAAAGAAATAATTATTGTTCGTCTCACGGCTGCGCCAAATAGGCCTAGTTTAGTTAAGCACTCGTAGATGTAGCGTGCTTCTATTTGCAGAGCCCGGCAGATCGAGCGAGATCCGCTGTTATCATGCCTCGACGCACTCGCGCTCCCCCGGGCCAGCTCGTCCCGTAGGTCGCGACGCGCGAGCCGCACGACGAGGAAGCGGGGGTGGGTCTCCACCGGCGCCGTCGCCTGCGTTGCGTTGAAGCGCCAGCCTCCTTGCTCCATGCTTGGGGCTCACGAAATTGCGCGCTTTAATTTTGACGCCAATCTTAGCGGCCACCAACATGGCAGTGTAGGTGGTGTTTTCTCCACTTATCTCTGGAATATTAGATCTAAGGATATCATTTGCGAGCAAGTCCTGGTCACGGTCGTTTATGTCGCTCAACTGATTTGTAAGATCCACATTCGACGATTGCGACATTTCGGATTGAGCCAGTTTGGTCTCCATAATAACTATCCAACTCCAAGTTACTCATTCTATTGTTCTAGCTTTAGAAGTTCAGACAAACACCATAGGTTGAGCACAGCAACGGAGTACAGGACCGCACATACCGACGTTAAACCACAAGTTGGTTTTCCGTTCCTCGAATAATTATCTTCTATAAACTGTGGGTTTCGGGTACTTGTGTATTGATGGGGTTCACAGTTATTTACTGTTTTTTTTTTTAATATTTAAACAGCACATGAACACTAAATAACAATGTTATTCGTAAGTTGCACTGGCAGAAGTATTTATTCACTAAACTTAGGCGAATTAGACTGTTATTTTTATTTATTCGCGAGAAGAAAAACACAAAGAGCTTATGTCTGTTTGACATCCGTGACGTGACATGATGACACAACGCCGCGTGCACTGTCGCGTCGGACGCGGCGTGCGACGCCGCGGGCAACGCGTCGGCGGAGCACGCCCCGCGTCTCCCTATACAATATTGTACTGAGGCCGCTGCACGCGCCGCCTCTCCGTAAACGGAAAAAACGCTCGACGCGCCGCGTGAAGCGCCGCGCAACGCGCCGCCCGACGCGCCGCGTCTCCAGAAATGAGCCCTATGTGATTATGTGCAATGCCTGAAATATATATATATATATATATATATTTTTATTTTTATTAAAGGAAATAATACAGCTTGCCATGTCGATTATGTCTTTTCCGAGGGAAACTTCAGAAAAAACTTTTAGCAAGATTATAGATTACTTTAATTTAAGTGGCTTTATTATCCAAAGCACGGTTTGTAAGTTAAATTACCTTGGAAAATACAAAATAAAGTAATTTTGGTAATTTAACTCGAGGAAGTACTGTTATTTTTAAAACTACTAATAAATGGCCATAAAACAAAAATACCATACTACCAATTTCTCTAATTAGGTACTAAAGTACCTTTTATATGCTAATTACTAACAATATAACTTATACTTTAATAAAGAACATAAAACGATTCCATAAAAATAAAGAATAATTCGGTCAAATACTTTCGAAACTCTGTATAGTTAATAAATTACCATTGTTTTGGGCGTTTATTGCTTCGTCAATAAACTTGGGGTAAGTGATATAGGCGAGGGTAAGGGTAGGGGGAGAGCATCGGGGTAAAAGAGATAAAACAATTAAATACGGGGCCATAAACAGGACATGAATTGATTCGCGCCAATAAAATGAAATCGTTAAGCATCATCATCGATATTTACTGCCATTGTTTGGAAAACGGATGATTTGTTTATTCTTTTTTTCTACTGGATGTAAAGCTATAAAAGGTGTATTGTATTGTACAACAGGCTGGTGTCCGCAACTCCACGTCAAAGCGCGTATTTTGCGTATGGGCTATAGTCCACCACGCGGGCCCAGTGCGGTTTGGTAGATGTTACATGTCTTCGAATTTTTTGTTCTAGGACATGCCGGTTTCCTCACGATGTTTTCCTTCACCGTTTTTGAGAGCAGTGGTGATGAAATAAATTACACAAAGTAATGTGCCTGTCTGAGTTCGAACCCACGACAAAAGAAAAAGGGAAAAAAATGGGTGTTAAAAACTTCTTAACGAAATCGAAAGGCGCTTATAACATACCCCAGTGCATCCACATTTCGCCAGTTATGGTTCCATGTATTAGGAGTGTGACGTGATGGGTGCAGATGATGAAATAATAAACGTTTCTTATGTGACTTGGTGGTTTATTATTGTAGAAATCGTATGATTAAAAATAAAAAACTGAAACAATAAATAAAAAATACATGGTTAAAAAAAAACAGTCCTAGTATGACGAAATTTTTAATAGGCGGCGAGGAGCCGCAGTTACAAGATAGTATTTTATAATCAAAAACTTACCCCGTGCGTCGGGTTTTTTTTAGAACTTCATTAAATAGAAACCAGCTGTGCTAGTTAGAGCAAACACTCAATACTCTGGTAGTAGGAAGAAACTTAGGAAGATGTATATCGTTACATAATTTTGGTAGGACTGATAAAAATGGCTGTGCAGTCAATGCGACAAGCCAATTTTAAATTCGAATTTTGAAAGGACTGTTACATTTCTTTCTTTGAGTACGTAAGCACTATGGAGGTTTTTTAGTCGTCGTGGAGGTTTTACGTCCACGAGACTGTAAATGAAACGACATCGTTACAATACCGGGGTGGCCGGCGCAAAAAAAAAAAAATCTTTAAGGATTTTTTTTTTTTTTTTTGCAAAAGAAGGAGAATTGGTATGAAGAGGTGAAAGTTAAAGAAAAAGTTAGTTTAAAGTTAGAAAAGAGAAAAAAAAAAATTAGTAAGTTAAGTTGTTATTAAGTCAGAGTTAAATTAAAGTTTAAAAAAAATACGGGAATGATAACGATGTCATTATCACAATTACATTAAATTTGGTAGGTAAGTAGTTACAAAACAAGTCATTTTTATATAAAAATAATAATATAGTTAATAACATATTTGTTAATTAATGGAAGTGCATGATAGAATTTGAATGTAAGAATGTTAATTACAGTGAAAAATTTACACTAGGTTGGTTCCGGTTCCATTCAAATACTAACATTCATAATACTAACATTCATCGTATCTAACAAAGTCTTAATCAATAAGTCTGAATTAAGGCAACAGTTAAAAAGAGAAATCTTATATAATAGAAGATGTTTCTCAAGGAACTAACCCAGATTAGTGCAGGCTTATTGAATTATTGCCAGTCACCACCCGCTGGCGTTTGGTGATCGTATTCAGTGTTTTTGTGTGTGATGAATGTCATGTGTAAGTGTGTGTTAAGTGTTATAAAAATTTACAAGTTTACTAACCCTAATAATGGTCAGGAAAGATATTAATCTGCTTAGAGATTATAATAAGTAGGTACTTGTGAAGAGTACATAATATTTTAGGTTTACGATGGCTTATTTTTTTAATTAGGTGTCGTAACCCGCACCTTTAAAATAACCCACTTAAAATTCAGGTTCAAGGATAAAAAAAAATACTATCTAACTTAAAAGTAAGGTTCACAAAGGCTTATTTTACGAGTTATGAAAACCGCTCGACACCATGGCTTATTTTAGGAGTCGTGCACCGCTCCATAATAAAAAAAGAAAAACAAAATCAAGAAATAAAATATGGTATTAACAAGCCAAATGTTTCATGAGGTATTCCTTGTGTGGAGTATTTACAACTAAATAGTTTTTAAAAGAATAGTAAATAAAATTATATACTAAACGGAATGAGTCTATGCCTTTTTTTTAATAAAACCATTAAAAAAAAAATAACAAGTAAAATTAAATGATAGCAAAAGAATACAATATTTAAGAGTGATAAATTAAAGTACAATAGTCCGTGCAGGGTTAAATATTGAGTTTGAGAGAGGACTCGAACAGGGTATGAGAAGTAAGAGGGTATGAGAGGTAAGAGGGTATGAGAGGTAAGAGGGTATGAGAGGTAAGAGGGTATGAGAGGTAAGAGGGTATGAGAGGTAAGAGGGTATGAGAGGTAAGAGGGTATGAGAGGTAAGAGGGTATGAGAGGTAAGAGGGACTCGTCATTCAAGTAAGAGAGGACTTGGCACAAGTCAAGTGAGTGAAAGAGGTTCAAGTGAGTGAAAGAGGTTCTAAAGAGGGTTTAAATGATAATATTATGTTTAGGATTAAAAAAAATCGTTCACCTTGGAAACCGTTTTGGTGGTCAAATACGGAACTAACCTTAGTACTGGCAAAAAGACTAATACTCCATGAAGCGAGTTCAAAGACTATAATACTGTGGCCTGTTACCTAGCAACTACCTATGTATAGTAACTAGTTAATCATAAATATGACAAAAATGAAAATTTATACAATTTTCTTTAAAATGAGGAGGTTGAGGTATGATTTCAGGTTTGTTAAGTTGTGAAATATCCATATTGTATATATGGCTTTTAAATGGAACAATAGGTATAAAACCTTTTCAGTCAAATAAAGAAAATTGTTGAAAACAAATAGTGACAACGTCTGAGTATGACAGTTTATGTATTTAAATATTCTGATTATGATGATAATTTCTGATTATGTATTTTATTATATTATATTATTGTATAGTTGTGTATTTAGTGTTAAAAATATATTCTGTTAGCTGCATGTAATGTTTGTAAGAACTTAGCTTACGTATTCTCGAGTCGGCTTCGAAGGCCTAGAGAAATACGGGCTAAGCGTGTAGTAACTTGGATAAGGGTACTCCCCAAAGCCAAGGGTGAGGTAACCAACGTGTTTTGGAATAACTGCGAGGGTTTAAACTCCAAGAACTCGAGGGTTTATGTAGCTGTCGTTAGACAAGCCGTAGGTGTGAGTAGGTGATGTCTGTAAGGCTGTGTTGTAATAAGTATTGAGTTTTGTAAGTATTTGGTATATGAGTAATAGGTAGGTAATTAGTTTGTGTATGAATGCCTCCGGTACTAAGACAATCGGGAACCGATTACATTTGTAACCTGCCTTAGTAGCGTCGAGCGTGTTATTGTCTGTAAAATGTGTGTATAGTGATTGTAGTTTAGATAGTTGTGATACGTTCTGTTTTGTGTTATGAAAAATGGGGATGAAGTTTGACTGTAGTACTTACATAGGGTAGAATATGGTATAACACTAAAAAGTAATCACTATAACGCCGTTGTTATATACGCGCTGTAAATATTAATAATAATCTCTAATCATCATTTTTTGATCCAATTAGGGTGGTCAGTGTCCTCGGCGCAGTCACGTAGAATGTAGCGGGAGATGGTGTAAAACGCTTCTGGTAGCTGGCGTGTCGGCCTCGTCAGGCGTGTCAGCGCTTTCTCGCCAAGCTTCTACAACCTCATCCCGGGGTAGTTCTTCCGGACCGGGGTTCGATTCCCCGCCGGAGAGCCAGTGTGACGTGATGGGTGCAGATGATGAAATAATAAACGTTTCTTATGTGACTTGGTGGTTTATTATTGTAGAAATCGTATGATTAAAAATAAAAAACTGAAACAATAAATAAAAAATACATGGTTAAAAAAAAACAGTCCTAGTATGACGAAATTTTTAATAGGCGGCGAGGAGCCGCAGTTACAAGATAGTATTTTATAATCAAAAACTTACCCCGTGCGTCGGGTTTTTTTTAGAACTTCATTAAATAGAAACCAGCTGTGCTAGTTAGAGCAAACACTCAATACTCTGGTAGTAGGAAGAAACTTAGGAAGATGTATATCGTTACATAATTTTGGTAGGACTGATAAAAATGGCTGTGCAGTCAATGCGACAAGCCAATTTTAAATTCGAATTTTGAAAGGACTGTTACATTTCTTTCTTTGAGTACGTAAGCACTATGGAGGTTTTTTAGTCGTCGTGGAGGTTTTACGTCCACGAGACTGTAAATGAAACGACATCGTTACAGGAGCAAGTCTATTGCCATCAACTGGGCACAAATCTAGACTCCGTGGCTGCTGAGAAATTTCTGATGGAAAAACCCAATAACACTTAGGTCAACCCGGGAACCGAACTCATGACGTCATACTCAACAGTTGCACTTGCAACCGCTAAGCCAACGAGGCAGTCACACAGTTGGACGAAACAAGTGGCGACCAAGTGGGTGAGGCTGCCTTACGTCCTTAGGGTACTGGGTTCGAATCTCGGTAGGAGCAAATGTTTGTGTGCTGAGCATGGACATTTGTTTCCGAGTCATGGATGTTTATATGAATAACAAGTATGTATTTACCAACAAAAAAGTATATTATGTATTATATCAACTATGTGGTGTCCACGACACAAGCCTTGCTTAGTGTGGCACTAGATGGCGCTGTGTGTTAATGTCCAGTGAAATTGAAAAAAAAAGTAGTTTGTAAAATACCACAAATTGGCGGCTATTTATAAAAGTCAATATTATTCGTCCCTTGTATCAAAAATAAACAGAAAGGGAACACATAAACCAGCAAAAATTTATACAATTCTATGTAAATGGGTATTTACATAAATATCGCAGCCTCCATACTTCTTGTACACCTGTTTGTTCAGGTTTTTTGTTTATTTATTTGATTAATTCGCGATAGGGAATTGAAAGGTTGGTGGTTTTTAAAAGGGGGGGACCGAAGGTACAGTTCTGAAGCCGAAAGCCGCTAAACTTGTTTTCCCCGTCACTGCGATCATTTTTTTGTTCTACACTATACCTGGGAACCTTCTAGTTACGGAGATATTGGGGGTCAAAGTTACAAGTTTTTGACAATTTTATTTTTAAACAAAAGTTTTTATTGTAATATTTTTACTTTAGACCTCTGCACAACCCCCGTACTATTCAATCCATCCATCAGCACAATGTTTTGAGTGCGTTACACTGAGTTCTACCATAAAACATGATTTTTCAAACCTGTATTGTACTACCCACAAATCCCGGGGATGGGTGACCGATCATTTCATGAATAGGCCACTCCATACTTTGGAAATTCCGTTTAACGGTTGGTATGAAAAACAGGGTGTAAAGTTTTATAACCCCTATAGAAAAGGGAGGACATAAAGGGTGTGAAAAACCTCTTAGGGTTTTCCCCGTCACGCGATCATTTTTTTGTTCTACACCATACCTGGGAACCTTCTAGTAACGAAGATATTAAGGATCAAAGTTCCAACTTTAAGAAATGTTTTTTTTTATACCTTCATCTGTTAGCAAAGTAGACAAAATAGTTAAATAATGGCATCAGATCGATTTGGTCGGCCTTCAGAGACGAAGGGATAATAGAAGTTTCAATGTAAGATTTTTACTTTAAACACCTTCACGACCCCCGTACCATTCAACCCATCCATCAGCACAATGTTTTGTGTGTGTCCTAACCTTCTAGTTACGGAGATATTGGGGGTCAAGTTCCAACTTTTTGACAATTTTATTTTTAAACAAAAGTTTTTATTGTAATATTTTTACTTTAGACCTCTACACAACCCCCGTACTATTCAATCCATCCATCAGCACAATGTTTTGTGTGCGTTACATTGAGTTCTACCACCCCAAGTAGCACAGAAACGCTGTATATCAGCTGAATCACTGTCTACCATAGAATCTTAAGCTGTACAAGCCTGCTGAACAAGAGCGTTAGAGGCGCTGTTTCAGCTGATATAACTCCGATTTGGGCACAAATTAAACAGCTAATAGTTCAATTACTGTACTAATTGCGTTATATTAGCATTATTTAAGCATTTATAATGGTAACAGTCACCCCAAGAGCTGAACATTGGCTGATTATTAGAGTGGGTGTTACCTATTATGCAGCACAATGGCTGAATTATTAGATGTGAGTTACCTGTTAGTCAGCACAAACTACAGACGTGGATCTTTTTAATTCTTCGGCTGTTGAAAATTGACAAGTGTCAAATTTTTATTTAATACTTTGGTGTTGTATTTGTGCGCCAACCATTTTGTGACCAGTGTTTGTGATAAAATATTAGTTTTCGGTAAGTAAAACCTTGATTTTTTTCTTTAACATGCATGAAATTTGATTGGGAAAGCAAGTTTATTGTCAAATATCGTATGATTATAGGCGAAAATTTTCACGCGCTCTCAAAATTTGACTGTTTAGGTGAAAATTATAGAATAAAATAAAATGATAATACAAAAAAAAACCTAGAAATCTCTTTTTATATGACATGTAATTTGACTATATGCTGTTTACTTATAAATAGTTGGTATCCTTTTCAAATCTAGTTGTTATTTTCGTTAAATAAACAAAAATAAATTGTTAGTATTATAATAAATACTTAGGTTAAAACAAGAAAAATGGCGAACACCCAATGTGCACCGCATTAATCACAATTAAACTCTATGTGCTGTATATGAATTCACACGTGGTACATAAATCCGTAACAAGCTGACACGAGTAGTTTTTGTGTCGAACAAGTCAGCCACAGATCCATGTAAAGCTTAAATAGTGGGTAACACGTACGGCACACGTATTGGCTTTTAGGGATCGGTGGAAATAGCATAAATCCTCACTAACAATGCAAATGCAGTTTCTGTGTCTATCCGTTTATCTCATCCGATCAGTTGTCATCATAAATTTATAGATATGTACTTAATATAAAAAAAGAAGTAGTAGTAGTAGTAGAAAGCAGTAGTAGAATTGCCTATGCTAGTACAAGTATTCCGCTCCAAGCAGGATCAAAGGTCACATATGATCTAATTTATAGCAGTTTGCTGTAACTTAGCATCATATAAATTCACCTATAGTGATCATGTGGGCTAGATAAATGCTATTATAAGATTGCATGTAGCAAGCTGCTTAACACTAAAAAAGTTCAACTATGTTCAGCAAGACGCAATATATCTTTGTTAATTGAAGTCACAGAATAACTTATTACATTAAAGCAGTTCACATGTTCTTTTTTAAAATGCAAGCATTTTATGGGTACGTTTGTGGTCTTCAATTCAGAATATAGCTACTTTCAGGTTCACAAAAATGCTATATTGTAGCTGCCGCTACTATATATTGCTAAATGCTGATTAACACAGACCTGAACACCTATATTAACGCTCGCAACATTACAATGTTATTTCTGTGGTTGTTACTATAGTCAATAAACAGGCGAAGGCGTAGTTTTCAGCTTTTGTAGTTCGAGTGAACTGTAATAAGTCTTCATAAATGCTAATGTTACCGATGTGGACCCTATGTGACATCCTATAATGCAGTTTTGTGCTACTTGGGACAATATATGATTTTGGCTGCTTGGTTACCGAATTTAGCGGTAACAGTCACAGCAGGTCTACGTGAAGTTTTCTTCTTTCTGCTTCTGCAATTTTAGTAAAAATTAGTTTTATCTTCTTCAATTGATATCTCATTTCTGAGGATCGTGGTTACTAGACCCCGTTAAACAGAGTATTTACCTCCATTGACTCCGGCCAAAAGTTGCCATTATCACCTGCTGAAGTTTGGGTACGTAACTTCTTTAACTTAGTCGGACCATCGTGTTGGCGACTGGCCTCGTGTTCTTTTGCCTTCGGTATTACCAACAATGATCTGCTTTCCAAGGCTGCTATATCTCCTTCGACCATTATGTGGCCGAAACTGGTCAAAATACTCTTGATAACTTAGTTTTATAAGCGGTTTCAAAAGAAGCTATTCTATCAAATTATGGTTTACCTATAGCCAAAACTACGGTTTCTAAGGAGCTCTGAATAGCTTATCTGATCCAATGTAGTACTAGAATTGAGCCTCCAAGGTCGCTATTTAAACTCCTGATAGTCCAAATAATAGGCATTGGCACCGAATGGTACTAGCCTGTGGTTAAAATTAGAAGCTCATCCATCAATAATACATATAATATTCCACAAAATATACTACATTACGTTGGTTTACTTGTCAACGCAAGTATAATAAATGTGTCACGATATGATGAATGTATCTCTGAAAATTTGGCTGGAGGTTGAATAAATGATAATGTTTTATCGATAATTTTTTGAAAATATTGTTTTTTAGTTACTCTTTGGCCACGGCCTACGCGATTTTAGAGCGTGTGCGAATGGAGAACGCGGTTTTGCAAGCCACCTTAGCTATTTGACGGGTCTTGTAGTGGCTGAATTCCTGTTACGCTTTAAATATCGGTCGCGTACGTCAACGAGAAATACAGTAGCAACGTCGCCGCTGACGTCAGCGTATAAGGGTAATTCAGGTATAAGTCGTGGACGGGGCGTTAGTTGTGCCTGTCGGTGATTTAAAATTAGTCCTAAACGAGTGTTTTAGCATTTTAGTCTTGAAAGTCACAAAATACCTCTATTTTCCAAATAAAATGCTTTCAGAAAGCGAAATGAAAGTAATACAACAAAACATCAACAAAATGGCCGTACACAATAGTATCGATCGACTCAATATCGACAAAGTACACATTTTTACCGACAGTCCTTTGTTCCCACGCCACGAAAGTAACATTATAGCTAGCTAGCCTGAAATGTCTTGGTATACAACGTGAACACAGAATAGATAATATGTACAGAAGGTTCATACAAGGGGCTGCATATCAAGTGCATAATGGCCACCTCCTTTCCACATCGATGAGATTATTCATTGAACGACCAAAAACCGGCGCACTCAGTCACAAATGACGTGCGTAAAGTCGGACAAGTTTATCGGTTTGCAGGCAAAATGTTCAACTTTCCACAGCACTGTTAATCTGTTACTTTCCAAACTACCCCCATGTTTGGAAAAAGGCTAGTTATATGATGATTGCATTACAACATTTTGGTCATCTTAGAGGCTAATCACACTGCCAATATGAATTTAGTCGCGAGTGCACTTGCACTCGCTGTACGTAAAGCGTGTCTATGTGTGCGTCCGTATTCGCTCGTGATATGGAGCTGTCCTTCTGTCCCTATCTATTCTGTGTTGTCAATCATCTAAGGGCTACCGCACACTACAGACAAGACTGTCTTGAGACAGACTTTCGCTATACAAAATATATGAAGATGCGCACACTTGAGACAAAACGTCTTGCAGACAAAACTGTCTCATACCTACAAAAACTGCACAGCGACAAGTCTGACTACCGATTGTCGGCTTCCCTTTTGGATGTACGCGGGCGCGCACATCTACGACAAAACAGTCTAGCGATAGGGCATCGAAAAGTGGCTATTATCAAACCCGGGTTTTCGGTTTCGGGTTTTTTTGTCCAAAACCGGGTACCCGAGTTTTTCGTTTTTTTTTTTTCATCAAATGATAAGATGTTTGTTTTGCAAATAGGTTTTTTAATTTAATCCGCTGGATGCGAGTCGCATGGGACCGGTCAATGTGGTGACACTTGAGGGAGGCCTATATCCTCAAATGGACGTCTTTCGGCTGAAATGATGATGATGAATGCAATAAATGAAACAAATCAAAACTCAACTTACATTTCTTATAATTGACCCCTTATTTACATCGTTGAATAGTTTTTTCTCTCGGTAATGATAATAATTTTCGATTAAAAATGTTTCGTTTTACCATTATTGTAAAAAAAGTAGTTTATTTAATATGACTTTTTACTTTATATTGAAAAAAAATAAAGTAAATAATATAGTACCGAAAGTATACCGAAAGACCCGGTACCAGATTGTTAAAAAAATACCCGGGATTTTCGGTACCGGAATTTCCCGGGAGCATGCCCTATAGTAGACCAAACAGTTTCGTCTCAGGTGTGCGATGTGCCCAAGACAAAACAGTTTTGAGACAGACTTGTCTTTATGAGGCAAGTCTGTCTCAAGACAGTCTTGTCTGTAGTGTGCGGTAGCCCTTAGTCTGGCGAAAATGATAGCAATTTTTGCGAGAGTATTTAAGAATTTATTTTTAATAGAATTTTTGTTATTTCAGCTGAAAGGCTCTTGTTTTCTTTTGATGGGCTCGGAATATAAATATTTTGTTTTTTTAAGTAAGCTGATTGAAAAATTATGAAAATATTATCAAGCTTTGGTTATTAAAGGGCCTTTCCTTCTACAACCAATGAAATGGTCAACAGTAACAAACATGGACAAACTTAGTTTCAATTAAAAACTTCCTTCATTAGCCTCGTTGTTTGAGTGGTCGCAATCGTGACTGCTGAGCACGAGGGGCACGATTCCCAGGTTGGGTAAAGTGTTATTGGGTTTTTCCATCATCAACCGTGCACAAATCCAAACTCCGTGACTGCTACTGAGAAATTCCTGTTGCAAAAACCCAAAAGCACTTGCCCCGACCCGGGAATCCAACCCAAGACCTCTATATCTTTAGAGCTCTCATGACTCATGCTTAATAACAAATTGCTTTATTTGCCAATTAATCAGCCAAGCATACCGGAAGTTTTCCCTTCAACAGTTAATTTGCCAAAACAATTTTCAGCAGTGAAAATTAACTGGGTGCTCTCACATTATAATAATATTTTGACATATCAATTTTATTTACCCTGACGGATTAATCATGGCTACATGTAATGCCAAACCATATTTGGCAAGAGTACAAAAATTAAATGTAATATTCATTGCTGAAACCACATAGCGTGTAAAATTATGAACAGTTTATTAGATTTGGCTTTAATATGCTTTACAAAAGGTATTATGAAACATAAATTTGGTACTTTTTTCGGCTCAACTATCAGTTAATTTGATTATAACTGATGTAATACCTGGATGAGAGTTTGAAGTTACCTTTGTTCGGCAGTGGACTGATCTAGGATGATGATCATGATGATAGGGACTACAGAAGGAGTCATACCAACGATTATGAGGAAAATGTAAGCTCTGTTCTGGTTTTTCTAGAAATTGATCCCGATCGTCTCGTAATCCCGCAATTCTAATTACATAATTAGTGCGTTTTTTTGTAGAATTTTAGGTATCGGAAAGTTTCTAAAGAAATAACTCTTTTCAGACTCTAAGACTGCGTTCTCTGGGATGCTCTGCGATGGTCTAAGGATTCGTAGTTATGGATGTGTGAGAAATTAACCAATCACATAATTATTAGAATACGTCAAGCTATGAAAAAAAGATATTGTTTAGTTTCACACATATCCCTCTCTACGCATTCTCGCTCATCTCTGGTGGAAACGCAGCCTTAAGTCGACAGCACTAAATCCAATTTTTACAATTTGCAAAAGCGGTAGTATCTATTGGTTTCCACCAGATTGAGTCTTGACCTGAAGCGTATCTATAAGATTAAAAACCGGCCAAGAGCGTGTCGGGCCACGCTCACTGTAGGGTTCCGTAGCTTCCCAGACCATTAAAAATACCAACATTTTTCGTCAGCAAAAATAACTTTGTTTTTCATAGTATTTGTATGAAAAACAAAGTTATCATTTGCGTTTTTTTGAAAAAGTGCTATATAACTCAAAAACTATTCAACTCATCAAGTTGAAAATAATTTTCCTAGAAAGTTCATATAAAGGTCTACTTCTGTGATTTTTTTCATATTTTTTAAACTTATGGTTCAAAAGTTAGAGGGGGGGGGACACATTGTTTTTGACTTTCGGAGCGATTATTTCCTAAAATATTAATATTATCAAAAAATGATTTTAGAAAACCCCTATTCATTTTTAAATACCTATCCAACAATATATCACACGTCAGGGTCAAAATTAAAAAAAAAATCGCTCCCCACTTTACGTCTGGGGGAGGTACCCTAATAAAAATGTTTTTTTAAATTTTTATTTTTGCACTTTGTCGGCATGATTGATATACATATTGGTACCAAATTTCAGCTTTCTGGTGCTAACGGTCACTGAGATTATCCGCGGACAGACAGACAGACAGACATGGCGAAACTATAAGGGTTCCGTTTTTTGCCATTTGGCTACGGAACCCTAAAAAGGAGGCCTATAATTGGAAGTTATACTCTTCTTTTTTAATTGAACGCTATCCAACCATAATTATATTGTTAAGTTTGAACGTAATCTAAGACGTCAATGGCCGACCCACTTTCACTAAAAATATTAAATTTCATTCACATTATTCAAAAAACTTCTCGGGAATCTAAAAATGCCTTTACAAAAAAGGCACAAACTAAACTAATAAAATGGTATCAAAGGTTGCCTGGCAACCCCAAGTTAGGCAAAGCGGGGGAAAGCCGGGCAGGGGTATACGTAGCGGGCAGGTACGAATTGTGTGCTTTATTAAATGTTCATTAAATCTGCTGAAAAGTCGATGTTCTCGAGTTTTAGGATAAAACTATCACAATGCTGGTGACTTTCTTTGCCAAGTTTTTTTGTATCTTTTTTTGAATTTTTAAACTGCAGTGAGAGGTTGATTGATGGCGGAGCAGGCCGGGCTGGAGCTCGTGCATGTGCCCGGGTGGGCCGGTATGTATCTCCCAGCAGTACTGGACGCGCAGCTGCATGTACTGCACGCCACCTTAGAGAATAATAATTATATGAGGTATTTATAGCTGCAGAAGCGACTTGTTTTTTTAGCGTGACCATGGCTATCTAAATTGTAGCTTAGAAGTAGCTTCTATAGTTATTTGTAACGAACAAACAACAGGACACGATATTAAAATGTAACTTATATTATCTAAGGAAAACAAATAAGGGAAATAATAGGAAAGAATGGATGATAATTTTATTTACATGGAAAACCAGAGAGGGTAAGGCACGCGTTTCGCGATACAGACGTCATGTAAGAATTACAAGCACGTTATGGTTGTAAATAGACCCTTAACTATTAAGTATGGACGTCAAATATTTTTAACACTATTGCGGACGTGGAGTCTCTCAGGCTACTATATTTACATGCAAAATTTTTCGAGAAACTGATCGCACCGTCCAGCAGTTCATGAACTTTCCAAGCGTTACTTTGACACTGCTATTAAGCATAGGAACCCCCTTATCGCATTGACCGCTCGATACGACCCAGTGAATCAATTCAGTCCGACGTCCACGTCACACTGTAGTCACCCCCGACGACCCTATCACTATCTTGCAAGAGAGTAGGAAAGAGACCAGTAAGTACAATTTGCAGAATATACAAGTACAAACCGAAAACATTTCGACCTCGCCGTCGAGGTCCGGCGCGTAACCCCCGTTCAATCCCCCCCGACCCGAGCCAGTAGAGATTAATCAGCCCCAAAAAAATGCAACTCAGATCCAGCTTGTCCCCTTGCTGCCCCCTCCAGCGACGCCCTAAGCCGAGATTCGTACCCGGGGGTGGAGGGGAGGGGGGGGTTACTGCCTGGTCGATTAGTGTATCGTTAATTTTGCCCCTGGCTGGAAGCCTTAAATTCAAGGCATCTTCAGGACTTGCCCGGTTAAGGGGCCGGCGGAGCATGCGTTTTTCATACAAACGTAATACCAAAATATTATGCAAATCAAACATATTCTTAAGGTAGTGTGTATACATTTCGATTGTAATATAGAATATCTATGTTCCCAAATATATATTTTGAAAGGACAATGATATTTAGACGAGATATGAGGAATTTAAAATTTCCATAGAAAACTTATTTTTCTCATAACTCTTGTTTAAATCAATGTCCATTCATGATATATATTTGGGAACCTAGATATTATGTAATTCAATCGAAATAAATACATACTTCCTTAAGAATATGTTTGGTTTAAGAATTATTTTGGTATTACGTATGTATGAACGACGCACGCTCCGCAGGCCCCTTAAGCAGAAGCCAGTCTCTCTAGACTGAACTGCAAGATGGCCCTACCCAAAAAAAAAAATGAGAAACTGATTCGGAATCTACTCAAAACCCTATCTATATCTGATTTTAGGCCTGTAATAAGAAAAGAAAAGGTATTTTTAATCAACTTTCTTTATTATAATTAGTGAAAATATGAAAAATTAACAGTCATGATACTTTTCCAGACTTTTCAGGGCTATTATGTTAACCCATTAAAGGTAAGTAAATCTTACACTACAACAAAAAAAAAAACATCTTTATCCAGTAATTTAATATACGAACGTCAGAAAAAATACAAAAGCTTCATCTAGCAACAAAAACATTAAATTCTGACAGCAGTCATAATAGATATAAATTACTGACAGTCAGCGCAAAGGGACTATAAACTTGCAGGCACAGAAGCTTGCTGCAAACCATACAAACATCAGTGGTTATTTTATGTTTTTTCCGGGACATATTCTACATGCTTTTCAAGGTCCTTGACTGACTGGTAGTTTCTGGACATCTTCAGTACCCACATCTTAACCCATCGTCTGACTGATACAAATCCAACAATATAGAATTTAAGTTTTTCTTCGAAAGATGGATGGGTGAATGTTTTTTTTCTGAGGCTGTATTGAACTAGAACCACTCCATGTATTCTGCCATTTTTCATGACAAAAATCTAAAACATACAAAAACTATCAAATATTTTATATGGCAGCAATGGACGTGAAACCTGACAGGCTCCAGCCAACATTTCAATGGATATTTATACTCACGTGTTACGCATCCAGCGACACAACCTCCTCCATTTTTTTTTTTTTTTTTAGTATGGGAAATCATCAAATGACTTCTCCCACTCTGGGCGGAGCGGGAGGGAGTGTCAGACTCTTACTGACTTAAACCCATCCATGTTCCTTCCTCGCCCTTTATGTTCCGGGGCCGCGGTATCTCTTTCGAACAGTCCCGCAACCCCGGCAGGAACCTCCTCCATCATTGGCTATTTAGATACGAAAAGTAAAGCTACTGAGACACTCGGATGGAGGTAATAGCGAGGGAAAGTATAAGAAACTAAGAACTTGAGAACCGCGCGGAGCCTGTGAGACTCCATTTCCATACTTAAAGGTTAACGAAACTGAAAAGCCCTTGTTCTTCCTGTCATTTCAACCATTTTGTTTTCCTTCTAGTTTCGGAGACATTTTGGGTCAAAGTTCCAACTTTTTCACGATTATTTTTAGCTTTACTTTTAATACAGTGACCCCCGTAATATTCAATGTATCTCAGCACAGAATGTGTTACATTGCGTCTTACCATAAACGTGACTTTTCACCTCAAAAAAAGTTTTTTCCAGCAATAATATTTGCGTAAAGTTACTTAGGTCCATGTTTACCAAAAAGAAGACGGCCTGATTATCGAAAAACAGCTGTTTAAAACACATTTTTGTATGTACCGTTATCTTTTCGGTGAACATGGACCTTAGTTTGATGTACAGAACGCTTGGTTACCTAATGGCTTCGTAGAGGAGTCGGTTACACCCTGTATGTATGTACAAGTATATACGAATACTAATCCAAAATTCTCATCATTTCAAACTCCCCGTATATATGACTGAAGAGACGGACGGCGGCGTCACAATCCAATTTCCATTCGAGCTGTCCATGCGTTAAATATTCCCAAGTTTGTTCTTTGTTTCAAGGGAATTTTGTTCAATTCCCCATGGTTTTAATGGGAAAAGCGAATTAGAATCCATTTTACGATCAAAATTCTTGCTACGTAGGTATTCTGAAACAGATTAAATTCTAATCTATATTCAAATCTAATTCTGAATCGAGTTTAATGACTGATCATCTCTAGAATAGGTACGTTTAGATTGAGTTAAACGGATGAATGTTAATTACTATGATTGTTTGACGTTTTAAGGTCCCGGCTGTTCACGATGGTAAGTAGCCCTTCATACGCTAGACCGCCTGGCACTTGCACAAGACATGCGATTATTTAAAAATCTTTGAATGCAGTTCAAATTATTTCTAAGTCTTCATTCAGTAAAACTTCCTGTCCACAGTATATCGAACGGCCTATAAAGGGTGTAAAACACCTCTTAACGAAACCGAAATACACCTGTTCTCCTCGTTATTGCGATCATTTTTTTGTTCTACACCATACCTGCTACGGAGATATTGGGGGTCAAAGTTCCAACATTTTCACAAGTTTTTTTTAAATACAGGTTTTTGCTGAAAGATTTTTACTTTAAACACCACAACGACCCCGTACTATCCAATCCCATCCCACAATGTTTTAAGGACAAACATTGAATTCTACCACAAAATATGATTTTTCACCCCAAAAAAAGTCGTTTTCCAGCAATAAATTTGCGTAAAGTTATTTAGTTTGATGTCATCATCACTTGTCCACGCCGTATCCGGCGACGGCGACTCCTTACTGTCATATATTAGGTGGTGTTATTAGTATGGAAAGCTCTAAGGTGGCTAGCAAAACCGAACTTCGTTTTGAAGATTCGGTTACATGGAACACAGAAGAGTTGGCCGGCTGAGTTAAAAGTATAGGTATAGGAAGGCTTCGCTTGTGTCTTTCGTATTTGGCGTTTTGCGTCAAGATGTTCTAAACGCTCTTCCTCAAATCTGTTTATTTGCGTTTTATTACGTCCTTATAGCGGAGGTATTGGCCGCCCTGCCTACGCTTTCCACATGAGAGTTCCGAGTAGAACACTGCTTTTGGCAATCTACTATCGTCCATGCGTACGACGTGACCTGACCACCTCAGCTGTTGCTTCATGACGAGTGCCTCAATGCCTGACATTCCAGCTCTACGCAGGACTTCTGTGTTTGAAACACGATCTTGCCATTTAATCCGCAATATGGATCGGAGACACTTAAGATGGAAAATGTCCAGCTGCCTAAGATCCGCTCTGTAGGTAGACCAGGTCTCTGCGGCATAAAGTAGGACAATCGCTTTGTACACTAGTATTTTAGTTTTAAGCTTAAGGTCGTGAGAGTTCCAAACACGAGATCTGAGCTTTCCAAAAGCTGCTGCAGCGCCTGCTATTCGGGTTGGTAACTCTGATGCCAAGGTGTTATTATTTCTGATTCGGCTACCCAAGTACTTAAAATGTTTTACCTCCTCTAGACCAGTACCATTGAGGCTGATACTAGAGGGATCATTAGCTTTTCCTCTTGGGGGCTGTTTGAGCACTTGAGTCTTACTAGTACTGATGACTAAACCGAATCTACGGCATGAGTTATTCAGGGAGTCAACATAAGTTTGGAGGGACTCCACTGATTCGGCCATAAGACAAACATCATCAGCGTATAGGATGTCTAGGATGGAGAGCTTAGCAACTTGGCGCTTGGCTCTGAAACGGGAAAGGTCGAAAACGCTTCTATCAGTCCTAGTGTTTAACTCGATTACGCCTTCACAATTTTTTGCGGCATCGCGCATTATAGCGCCAAAGTAAAGCGAGAATAAAGTAGGAGCCAAGACACAACCCTGTTTTACGCCACTGGTAACCGGAAATTGGTCTGAGAAATCATTTTCGTGACGAACTTTCACCATCATGTTGTCATGGAATTGGCGTATCAAGTTTAATAACTTCTCAGGACAGCCAGTTTTTTCTAGCACAATCCACAGGGCATCGCGGAACTCTATCGAAGGCCTTTTCTAGATCTACAAAACACAGGTAGAGAGGACGGTATTGTTCCAGGCTTTTTTCTTGGATTTGTTTGACAACAAAGATGGCATCTACTGTTCCTCTACCTGGTCGGAAGCCACATTGAGTCTCCGGAAGTATAGTTTCCGCGTGATGAGATAGACGGGTGTTTATGATATGAGCCAAGATCTTTCCTGCCGCAGAGAGCAGAGAGATACCTCTGTACGAGCTACAATCGGCAATGTCACCTTTGCCCTTATACAATTTGCAAAGGGAGGCATCTCTCCAGCCCTGCGGGATGACTTCACTCTCCCATATTTTTAATATGAGGTCAAATAATTTGCTCTTAATGTGTGGGCCGCCATACTTATAGATTTCAGACGGTAAGAAGTCTAGCCCTGATGCTTTGGCATTCTTCATCCTCCTTAGTGCAGCGACAAATTCGTCGTGGGATGGAGGCTCCGCGAGATCTTCATTAATAGGTAGATTTTCGAGTGAGTCTACATACAGTAAGTCAGTTGTTTGGGTCCTGGGGTTCAGAACATCTTTGAAATGTTCCGCCCACCGGGCTAGCACGTCATTTTGCTCACTTAGCCGTTGGGTCTTGTCCTTACTGTAAATTGGGGCTATCTTTTTAGTCTTTGGGCCAAAGACAGTTTGAAGAGACTCAAAAAATCTACCAGATTGATTAGTATCAGCGAAGTGCTGAATTTCTTTGGCTTTCTCCACCCACCAACTATCCTTAAGGTCGCGAACTTTAGATTTAAGACTTTGATGAGCTTTTCGCCGCTCAGAGACATCGGATGAAAGAAGAGAACGCCTATGCTGATCAACGAGTTTCTTGATCTCCATATTGGAGTCGTCGAACCAATCCTGGTTTTTCCGTTTTGGCTTGCCAATCACTCGCAAAGCGCAACTATGCAGATTCTCTGAATATAAACGCCATGTTTCTTCGACAGAAGTGGTTTCTGTTGTCTCTGGCATACTGGCACAAAAAGCATCATCTACTTCTTTAGCTAGGCTGTCATCGTGAATAAGTTTTGCGTAGTGAACCTTCGCTGGTATTTTACGTGCTGCTCGACGTGGTGCTTTTAGCTGTAGTCGTAGTTTAGATCGTACGAGTCGATGATCAGTCCAGCCTTGGGCACCCCTCATTGCTCGGGTGATTAGGACATCTGCGAGGTCTCTCTTTCGAACGATCACATAGTCTAAGAGGTGCCAGTGCTTAGATCTTGGGTGCATCCACGTGGTCTTGAATTTATCAGGCAAACGAAAACAGGTATTTGTGATGCAAAGTCCAAATTCCGAACAAAGGGTTAGAAGGTCTAGGCCATTGGCATTGCATTTTCCAACTCCTTGGTGTCCCAGAACCCCATCCCAAGCACCATAATCGTTGCCAACTCGAGCATTAAAATCGCCTAGCAGAAGGATTTTACCCGCAACTGGTATTTTTGATAGGACTTCACGAAGCTGGTAGTAGAATTTAGATTTTTCTTTATCTGAAGAAGGCAGAGTTGGGGCATATACACTTATCAGATGAATGTACTTCTTAGAAGACAGGTGAAGTCGGAGTGTAATTAATCTATCGCTGATGCCTTTGGGTAGTTCTTGCAAGGACTTCGCCAGCTGGTTACGCACGGCGAAGCCTACACCACTAGCTGCCCTCTCAGTACTTGGTTTCCCGCTCCAGTAGTATGTGTAACCCCCGAGTCGTTCGCACAACTCTCCGGTTTCACTAAAATGTGTCTCACTGATCGCGGCAATGTCGCTGTTATATCTAGCCAACTCTCTGGCGATCAGAGCTGTCTTCCTCTCTGGGCATGCGTTCAAGTCGTTATCCAAAAGGGTACGAACGTTCCATGTTCCTATAACAAGATCTTTAATACATTGTTTCTGTTGCTTTTTTCGACCGCATTTAGGTGGTGAACAATTGACCGCGGTTTGCCAATTGCGTAAGTAAGTAAGAGACAGACTATTTTTGAGCCACCTTTTCTAGGCCCCTCCCCGGATTGGGGAAAGCAGAGCGCTCCCTAAATAGGGCTGCTTTGTCGTCAACTGAGCTGCCGAACCGGCCCCCCGTCTCAATCGGGACACAGAGCGACCATCACCAGAAGACCGCCCACGTGCAGATGCCAACTAAGGTTCGGACACACCTATCCTCCCCCTACCATCGGCGCTCCATCGCCGTGGGACTTACGTTCGTAACCATTTAACATGCAGGAGTCATCTGCGCGTGAATATATTTAAGTGGACGAGCAGTTGCGCAGGTGCAGATCCACTCTCTCGTCCTCAACGTTCTGGTGCCGGTGGACCGGATAACCGGTACGACCAGCCGAACACTGTAGGATGCAGGCGATTGACCGCACGTCGCTAGATTTTAAGGGTCCAGACGTGCGCCCTTTAAGGTACATCGCCAAAATACCTTGCCTAATCGCTGCAGAGACCGGGTGCTTTTGTCTATCGACGATGCTCGCTCTCGGCACCGAAAAGGACTTTATTTGGTTGGAGGACCATCCATAGACTGACTGCATCGAAAACTTAACAAGCCTCGATGCAAACTTAACAAGCCTAGTTTGATGTACAGAATGCTTGGTTGACAGCTTCGTGATGAGGTGGTTTATACCCTGTATAGCGGCAACTGAAAAAACCGTGAAAATTTCAAATGTCTACATAATACACGTATCATGAGATACAACCAGCTGACAGACATACGGACGGATGAAAAGAAAAAATCGGCCTAAAAGTACAATAACCTGATAAGTTCAGGCAGAATATAACTAATAAAGGAATGTCTGTTGTATCTACGGCCCAGAAATCGAATTAGCCTCTCCGTCCCCCCCCCGGTACCGATAAGCATCGCTACTTGATTACTCGCTGACTCATGACAAATAGAGTGTGGAGCTTCCCACTTTGTTTTCCTACCAATGATAAATGATGTACTGTAATAAGAGAAAGGAACCAATGTTGAAATGGAGTCTCGTTTTGTCGGTATTGCACTTAAGGATAATTGAGATAGAGTTGAAAATAGAATAATGTTTTGCGTGTAAAAACTGAAGACTGTTTATTTCTTTCCCGAAAGATAATTGAATGTCTTAGTGGCCTGGAGTTTCACAGTTCTTTTTTTATACCAATGTGTCTTTTTAAGTAATTGGATGCTTTCCAAGTTTTAAATAGAAAAATAGTGCCGGATTTTCAGGAAACCTGGAATCGTAAACAGGCACTGAGCGAACGTTAGATCCTTTTCTTTCTTTAACCTTAAATAATTTTTCAGTTACAGTAAATACATAACTGCCTATTTAGTTTAGTGGTTGCAAGCACGACTGTTGAGCATGTGGTCCTGGGTACGGTTCTCGGGTTAGGAAAAGTACCTATTATTATGTTTTTCCATCAAGAATTGGTTTCTGTCCAGTTGAAGGCAATAGGCTCCCCCCTATATTATGTTATGGGGGCGGGAAATCTTTATAATTTTCTCATCGGGAATTACAAGGCGTGATGTAATGTTATGTAAATACATAAATCCGGATGCACCGTTATGTACCCCCCTTATATAAATCGAATACCCGTAAAATAAAAAATCTGAAACAGATACAAATCCATCTAATTTCTTGTTTACACAAAAAAACTTAACAATACACTAATTTAAACTAATAAAACTCAACGCCACTTCATAAAACCGATTGGCAAGCTACAAAAAACCATTCGATATAACACCGAGATTGTAATTTAATCGATTCAATTAACTTCCACGCCATCGATTCTGTGGAGGCAGCGGTTGCCTATCGAATCGATAAGATCGCATCGGTAGGAGTCGGCCGCGCGATTTGATTCGGGAAGGTAACGAAATAAGCTGGCTTAGAAAATAGAGACGTTGGTTGTGCGTTTTGATTAATTTTGAATTTGGAATGGATACGTCGATAGATAATCTTGTGTTTAATGAAATTGAAATTGATTATTTCGGTACAAAGAAAAGGAAAAACATTAATCGCCATGTTTGTTTGTGCTTGTGGACGATTGCTGGTTCCCTCAAAATGGTTGCTTGACATTAGCAAGTATTATGTTAAAAATATTGCATCATCATCTGCCTAGCCTTTTCCCAACTATGTTTGGGTCGGCTTCCAGTCTAACCGGATGCAGCTGAATGCCAGTATTTTACATATAGCGACTGCCTGTCTGACCTCCACAAGCACAGCCCAGTTAGTGCTGGGTAATACTATACGATGTCCCTTGGTAAGACTGGCTGGTAGACTTGGGCTACCTGAATTTCTAACAAAAACCATACATACAAAACAAAAACCATCTACAAAACCACCATTGTCTTAAGTACCCCGTTCTTCTTAACATACAAGACCCACATAAGCAAACCAATTTATTGTGACAGTTATTAGACGCATCAACCCTGGAACACTGCCAGACAAGTGAACCATCTCTCTCTGTATGTTTTTATATACGCAGATTTAGCTGTATTCTAAATTGAGAGTTGGAGAGTTTCCTTGAGCTAACCGCTTTAATTTAAGTTAGTGTAGTGTGAAATACAGTGTACTTACAACATTGTATTACACAAAAGAGATTTTTTGTTGATGTATAAAGTTTTTAGTACGTAGATTCTGGTGAGAAGTAGTTGCTCATATGGAACCCCTGATTTCAGATCGTAGGTTGGACTCAAGTAGGCATATAATGTACTAGCTTCAACCTGCGGTCAATAAGGCGTAGTCGACGTAGCCCCGCTACTCAGGGCTACTATTTCTGTCTGCAGGGTTTAAAGTAACCTAACATAACATGTGCATTCTGCCCATCCTAACCTACGGTGCTCAAACTTGGTCCCTGACTGAGTCACAAAAGTCCAAACTCAAGGTTTGCCAAAGGGCGATGGAGCGTAGTGTATTGGGTATCAAGCCCAGTGACCGAATTCGCAATAGCACAATACGCTCAAAAACGGGAATCGCTGATGTGGGCAGTAGGACTGCTGGGTTGAAGTGGGATTGGGCGGGCCATGTCTGTAGAATGCATCAGGACCGATGGGCCAAAGTCGCCACTCAGTGGGTGCCAGAAGACGGGCAGCGTCGCCGAGGGAGGCCTAGAAAACGCTGGCGTGACGACTTAGAAGCGTTTGCGATAGATTGGCCTGAGAGAGCCGCACGTAGAGAGGAATGGAAGACTATGGGGGAGGCCTTTGCCCAGCAGTGGGACAATACAGGCTAATAAAAAAATAAAAAAAAAAACATAACATAAGGTCGGGTGCCCTATGTATGCCCTCGCTTTCAAAGCGGCGTATCGACGATGCGCCCGTTTGTATTTGGGCGGAACATTTACGCGCCGCTTTGACGAACGCGAAGTGCTCATTCAATGCAGTGTACTTTATTTCAGTCGAATAGTAATCCGACTGAACGTTAAGACGCCGCATTACATAACGGCGATGTTTTACAATCCGGCGCGCCATTATATAATACAGCGTGTTCTACGATATGGCTGCGACATACACAGTGTTTGTTCTATCTGTGTGCCAAATTTCATTCAAATCCGTTTAGCAGTTTTTGCGTGAAAGAGTAAAAAACATCCAGACATTCGGACATCCTCTCCCTATTTTTCGCATTTATAAAATTGGTAGGATTTACGATCGTAACATTTTTAACACGGTAGCATAAATACTAATAGGTATTCAACGGTTAAGTACCTTAAAATTATAATTCTACGAAAACGACCTTTTAATATTGGCTAAATTACAAGAGCATACCACTAGAAATTGAGCACAGGCATTCCCTTATAACATGTCAAAATCCATCACTAAAACATCAAAGTTAACCATTAAAACCGGCCAAGAGCGTGTCGGGCCACGCTCACTGTAGGGTTCCGTAGCTTCCCAGACCATTAAAAATACCAACATTTTTCGTCAGCAAAAATAACTTTGTTTTTCATAGTATTTGTATGAAAAACAAAGTTATCATTTGCGTTTTTTTGAAAAAGTGCTATATAACTCAAAAACTATTCAACTCATCAAGTTAAAAATAATTTTCCTAGAAAATTCATATAAAGGTCTACTTCTGTGATTTTTTTCATATTTTTTAAACTTATGGTTCAAAAGTTAGAGGGGGGGGGGACACATTGTTTTTGACTTTCGGAGCGATTATTTCCTAAAATATTAATATTATCAAAAAATGATTTTAGAAAACCCCTATTCATTTTTAAATACCTATCCAACAATATGTCACACGTCAGGGTCAAAATTAAAAAAAAAATCGCTCCCCACTTTACGTCTGGGGGAGGTACCCTAATAAAAATGTTTTTTTAAATTTTTATTTTTGCACTTTGTCGGCATGATTGATATACATATTGGTACCAAATTTCAGCTTTCTGGTGCTAACGGTCACTGAGATTATCCGCGGACAGACAGACAGACAGACAGACAGACAGACAGACAGACAGACATGGCGAAACTATAAGGGTTCCGTTTTTTGCCATTTGGCTACGGAACCCTAATAATTCAAAATAAACACTTCACTCTGATCTCTGTTTACCCTCAAGAATACACGTGTTTATACACCCGTTAACGAGCTTGTAACTAAAATACGGTGGTCACAGAAACGGGAGCACCCTGTATACAAAGTGTAAAGTACTAAACTTTCGTAAATAATGGAGGTAGCCGGAGTCTTGCAGACCGGAACGGTTTAATTGTTTCTAATTTAATTATTTATTTGAAGAAGTAATTAGAGAGAATTTATAGTAAAAGGAAAAGCTTATTTACCTTTAAAGATTCTTAGACATGTTTACAAAGTAGTTTTCACTCACTGAGCACGTGGCTAAAATGATAACAGTCGCTAGGGTTGATCTTTAGGTTAAGCTGAGCTTGCCTAAGAGTTTGTCTGTAGATGGGTGAGCACCTATTACATAGGTACCGAGTTTCCTTCGTGCCTTGGAAAGCTCAAGTCTGCTATTACAATAGTGTCAGAATAGTCTATCATTGACTTCATAATTATTGATTTTGACAAGTTTGGTAATCTACTAACATAATGGCGTTATTATGACTTTCCAATGGTCAACCATTGACACTTCGTTGAAAGAAATGACATCGAATGGTAATCTCGTACAAAATGACAAATGAATGACTGGTGCTAGTTACGAACTTCTTACTACTTCAGATTAGTTATGAAACTAATAAATAATACGTAAAAATGTATATAAATGAAATCGGGCGGGTTTTATAATAATGGCAATATGATAATGACATTATAACACAATTCTATCACGACACCATTGACCGATCAATTATCGACCATTATGAATTTAGACGATTTTAGCAAAATGACAATGGAATGAGATTGGGAATGTGTTGGAATGACGAATTCATAAAAATAGCAGACTAAGGCCCCTGGCTGTCATTTGTAGATCTTCGACAGTTGTTACAGGTAATTAGTGGCCCGAATCTGTATCGTAGGTGTACTAGTACTAGGGCACGCCACGACAGTGGCGGTAAGTAAAAGAGGGGTCTTTGAGGAGTGGCTTGAGAGGCGCCACGGCGCCCTCACCTTCCGCCTGACGCAGGTCCTCACCGGACACGGATGTTTCGGGAGGTACCTGCACCGAATCGGGCGGGAGGAACCGTCCGGGTGTTGGTTTCCACTGTGAGGATCGACCGGAGGACACGGTGGAGCACACGGTGGAAGTCTGCCCTGCGTGGGCGGAGCACCGCCGTGTCCTCGTAGCGGCGATCGGCGGCGGCGACCTTTCGCGTCCGGCCCTGGTTCAATCCATGGTCCGGAGCGAGACGGAATGGGAAGCCGTCACCTCCTTCTGCGAAGCAGTCATGCTGGCGAAGGAGGTGGCGGAACAAGAGAGGGAGAGAGCCTCTCTTCCCGGCCGCCGCGGGAGACGCACCGGGCGTCGGGGGCCACGTGGTGGCTACCGGCCACCGTAGATGCGGGCCTGTGGACGGTTAGCTATGGGCTAGCTAGCCGTCCGTCCGTCTAGTGACGACAGGCCGTGTCGACGGCGCGTTCGTGTTCCACGCGCGCCTCAAAGAGATGTCAGCAGAAGAGAGGGGCCCGCAAGGGCCGAAGCCTGCCGGGGTTGCGGGACTGTTCGAAAGAGATACCGCGGCCCCGGAACGTAAAGGGCGAGGAAGGAACATGGATGGGTTTTAGTCAGTAAGAGTCTGACACTCCCTCCCGCTCCGCCCTGAGTGGGAGAAGTCATTTGATGATTTCCCATCCTAAAAAAAAAAAAAAAAAAAAAAGGTGTACTAGTACTAACTGGGTTGTGGAGGTCAGACAAGCAGTCACTCATGTAAAATACTGGTATTCAGCTGCATCCAGGTAGACTGGAAACCGACCCCAACATAGTTTGGAAAAGGCTAGCCAGATTATGATGTTTACCAAGTAGGTACATGTGTCTTTATCACTCAAGTGGTAACTGTGTCACATTAGACACAATTAACTGAAGTAATTATGTTGCGAGACGTCGTTAGTCAGTGGCGGTTTTACATAATGTAATTTATTTAGCCGTGTCTCTCGAAATGCTGAGAAAACATCGTCAAGAAACCAAAAATCGAAGACATGACTGTGACGTCTACCAACCCTCATGTGGTGGTTTTCTTTTTATTTTTTTTAAACTTTGCTCACTAGAAAATTTCTCCTGTATCGTGGGTGCATTTCACAAACATTTAAACTCACATAAACACACAGCTAGACCGGGAACAACTACCTGTAGGTCATGCAAATATTTGTTCCGTGCGGGGATCCGAACACGGGACCCTAAGAACGTAAGGCAGCCTACACTATTGCTGCGCCATTCGTGGTACGGTCGAACAAGCTATTTCGTTTACATTTTACATATTGTAAATTTGTGAGTAAAATTGTAAACCAAATAGCTTGTCTGACCGTACATTAAAATTCTGGGAAGAGCGCTTCCGCACTGTCGTATATTAGCCGGGAATGTCAAGCAAAGGAATTAGCATCACGAAATCGATTTCCTCCTGTAATTGGGTTTTGAAAGTCAGACGGCTTTCAAAACCCTAGCTTCCGTGAAGACGAGAAGAAATCCAATCGCGTCTATAAGTGCTAATCTGTATAGTTCACTTGGAACCTCACTAAAGTGATCGCTCACAATAGGGAATATGCAAGAAAAACAAAACTCTTTGTATTTTATTAAGAATGCCTTGTATTCGCGCTTATAAACATTATGGTACACTTGTTTAAGTTTCTAAAACATCACTTATTTAACAATTTATTGTTTTATGTAGCATGTTTTTAGTTAAACGGAACGCACTCACAAAACACATCGTCCTCGATAACAGCGGTGACATCAAATCTATTTGTAAAAAAAACACTTTTATTTGAAATATAGGTAAAGTATCACGACGATATTATTATAATATCGTTATCGCGATTTTTGCTGGAATAAAGCATAATTATACAATTTGTAAAATTACTTTAGTAAGTGCGAGTCGAACTCGCCCATGAAGGGTTATAAGTATGGGAACCCCCAAAATTTATTGTTTTTCTTCTATTTTTGTGTGAAAATCTTAATGCAGTTCACAGAATACATCTACTTACCAAGTTTCAACAGCATAGTTTATAAAGTTTCGGAAAAAAGTGGCTGTGACATACGGACGGACAGACCGACAGACAGACATGACGAATCCATATGGGTTCCGTTTTTTGCCATTTGGCTACGGAACCCTAAAAATAGATGTAAACAAGGCAGATTGTGATAAATGACGTCACATTATGGCCGCGACAATCACGGACGTTTGAACAGTCATAGAAAATTGCAGGAGTTTAATATTATTTTTGAGTGACAAGCAGTAGTTGAAATTAACTTTTAATACTTTTCTTGGGTTGATAATAGTGTATTTTATTGATTTAAGTGAAGAAAAAATTACATGCATATTCCCTATTCGATCTCAAACTCATTTGTTTTCAACCGACTTCCAAAAAGAGGAGGTTATCAATTCGATATGTAAAGTAAAAATTAACCTACGCTGATTCCAAAACCATTTGGAGATTTTAGGGTCTTATGCCTTATTTTTCTATTTTTAGCTTTCTATATCAGAAGATTGTGTTTATTTTCACAATAATACTTGTAATCATTTAACTTTCATTTGACCTCTAAATGACGTCATAACGTAGCCTGAATAGACTACTTCCTTCGTGCTTTTCAAGATAAAAAAAAAATACTTTTGTTTGTCATACCGTCAGTGTCAAATCAAAACTGTCAATGCTAGTTACTGTGTTATTTATTTGAATGCATCGCGCGCTAATAATTTCGCGTTCAAATGATCTTCGCAACAAAAAAGACGACGCCCAGGCTTGTATTCCATATTTACTTCCTTGCACCACTTCTTTTCTAGCGTTTCTTTCACATTTACAAACAATTTGTCTCGGCTATTTGTTGTAGTGTTTTTACATGACGGTGCGAAGCATTTAGCACTAGTTGTCGATGACAGATTCATTGCACGGATACGCAGCACGGATAATGGATAGAAATTAAAATTTGCCAAAAATCGTAGAAAAGAAACTCAACTCAGTTGCTTAAAATTAAATGTTTTACGAAATAAAAATGTAAAAAAATACCTGAAAAATACTTTACATACCGAATTCGACTGTATTTTTTTTTTTTTTGTGTTTGTTACCTCAGAACTTTCGACTGGGTGAACCGATTTTGATGATTCTTTTTTTGTTTGAAAGCTGGTGCTTCCCGTGTGGTCCCATTTTAATTTGCTGAAGATCTATCTGATGCTGATCTTCGGAGGTATACAATGGAACTCTTCAAAAATGTACGGCAAATCTGCAGTGATTGCTGATATCGCTTGTAGGTTTATTGTTTATACAACATCATGACGTAACATTACGCCTGTATGCTCTGAGGGGGTATGCAGGTATGCAGATGTGTAAAAAGCACCCAGATTTCGATAGTGTTTGTTACCTCAGGACTTTCGACTGGGTGAACCGATTTTGATGATTCTTTTTTTATTTGAAAGCTGGTGCTTCCCGTGTGGTTCTACTTTAATTTTCTGAAGATTTGATGCGGATCTTCGGAGATATACAATGGAACTCTTCAAAAATACACGGCAAATCTGCAGTAATTGCTGCAATCGCTTCGATGTTTATTGTTTATACAACATCATGACGTAACATCACGCCTGTATGCTTTGAAGGGGTACGCAGATGTGTACAATACTCCCAGATTTCGACAGTTTCGTGTATTAAGTTCCATTTACTGGGGATAAGCCTATTACCGTGACATGTATTGTTTTTTGTTTATTTTATTAGCAAGGATATACTTCAAGGGTAGTTTGATGAGAATTTGGTAATGTTCTGACGATGGGATCCATGACAAAGGAACGGAACTCTTCAATTCTTAGGAGCAAATTAACGGTACTCGGCCAAATATGGCTTTTAAAGGCTATCCGGATATTTGAGTCACCTACCATAACGTCGTTATTAACCGACTTCAAAAATAAGGAGGTTCTCAATTCAATGTTCCCCGATTACTCGAAGATGGCTGGACCGATTTTGTTTTTTTTTTGTCCCATAATCATCAAATCAGGATCTGATGATGGAATCTTGGAGAAATAGAGAGAAATCTTCACATTTTATAGGCACACTAGAAGCGATTTGGGTAGTTTTAGGAAGTCTAATTTCTCGAAGTGATCCCATTTCAATTTGATGAAGATCTGATAAAGAACTTCGGAGATAGGCAACGGAACTCCTCAATAAATGATAGCAAATGTACTGGGATTGCTGAAATCTCATGTCTGTCTATTGTTTACACCAGTTCATAACAAAAAAATCCCACCGGTACGCTGTGAAAGGGTATGCACATGTGAAACACTAAAAAGTGAAAAATAAAAACTTTTTTTCAAAAAATAAAACCGACTTCACACAAAAAAGTTAAAAATAACTTTAGCTTCAGAAGTCGGTGACAAAAAAACTAAGTAAATCGATCAAACAAAGGTCACCGACTTCTGAAGCTAAAGTTATTTTTCACTTTTTTGTGTGAAGTCGGTTTTATTTTTTGAAAAAAAGTTTTTTTAAAGTTGAAGATTCAAAGCTTAGACAAATGAGAATAGTTTCCAAAACCGTTGTATTTCTATAAAGACTGTCAAGTATTTTGTCAGAAGTATTTCGGTTAAATGTCAATGACATTTCTTTTAGCAATAAAATGTTACCCTGTTAACCTAGTCTACCTTGATACCGTTCTCATTTCAAACGGCGGAATACTGTTTTGTTCGGAAAACAGTATTATTAACCCCCGACGCAAAAAGACGGGGTATTATAAGTTTGACGTGTCTGTATATGTGTGTGTGTGTGTCTGTCTGTGGCATCGTAGCTTCCGAACGGATAAACTGATTTTGATTTAGATTTTTGTTTGAAAGGTGAATTAATCGGGAGACTCGGGAGTGTGCTTAGATATGTTTGATAAAAATCGGTGCAAGATGGGATCCTCTACAAAATGGTGGATTACACATTTATTCAACAACTCCCTCTATATGGGTATCAAATGCAAGGGCTTGACTAGTAGAACACTATACGTTATAGTATATTTCAAATCCAAGATGGCTGCTACCAGAAAATTGCGAATTACGTTTTTTCACAACTCCCTCAATAAGGGTATCAAATGAAAAAAAAAACCTTGAAATTATGCCCCAATGTGTCGGGGGTTTGTTAAATTTTTAATTTTAAGTAACTGGTTTGACGTACGAATCGGTCGGTAGAAGAAACCAATTTGTATTGACAAACGAATAGGTTTCCTCTAGGCAACGGCATTCACCTTAGGCCGCATCATAAGTTTCAGATTAGTCGAGTTGCAGCTAAAAGAAAGCCCATTTAGTGTGAAAAAAAAACCAGAAATACTATACACTAGCAAACTTCGCGACTTCGTCCACAAAAATTATTATAGTTCGGCTAATATGCAAGATATCAATATAATTTATAGCTTATGTTACTTGGAAAAGATGTAGCTTTCTAATGGTGAAAGATTTATTTAAATTGGTTGTGTAGTTCTTGAGTTAAATCGTAACAAACAAACAATAAAATATATATCTTTCCTCTTTATTACATTTGTTTATACAAGCCAAAAACCTAATATAATAATCACTTTAACAATGATGATAGATCGTTTTCGTCTCTCATAGTATTAGGCTCGTTCATATTAACGTTCAAAAGGTTATCCCCGCTCTATCAATCTTAATTCTAGCTAGTTTGTGAATCTGAGCCTTTCCTGGCAGTTTGTGGCGTAAAGTGTTTTATATGAAGTTTACTCAGTTTGAGCGCAAAGCCAAAGGGTGTTAGAGTGTTTGATGGATAATATAGTTAAAGTAAGGATGAAATTGTTTGGTTTTTTTTTTTTTTAGGATGGGAAATCATCAAATAACTTGTCCCATTCTGGGCAGAGCGGGAGGGTGTGTCAGACTTTTACTGACTAAAACCCATCCATGTTCCTTCCTCGCCCTTTATGTTCCGGGGCCGCGGTATCTCTTTCGAACAGGCCCGCAACCCCGGCAGGCTTCGGCCCTTACGGGCCCCTTCACTGTGCTGACATCTCTTTGAGGCGCGCGTGGAACACGAACGCGCCGTCGACACGGCCTGTAGTCATTAGACGGACGGACGGCTAGCTAGCCCATAGCTAACCGTCCCCAGGCCCGCAAAATTGTTTGATTTTGCGGTAGATATTTATGGTGGAGGTGTATTTTGCAGACTATTAGGCAGGTGGCATCAGCAGTGATAGACTTGACGTGTGACCGTTGGATTGCCAAATAGGTCTCGAGTTTGACCTCACACGTCTCTGGTTTTTCAGATTCATGTGCGTATAAGCCTGAATTCCTGCCACGCTGACGTTGGTCGTGTACAACTTACAGTTGCAAATACGCACTGCTGACGTCAGCGTCGCAGTATGGTGCGGTATAGAGCATAATGTATACTCGTACGCGCGACCGATGTCAGCGTAGGAGGATTTCAAGCTTTAATTATCACTTGCTTCGGTTGAGGAAAATGTAGTGAGTAAAGTAATCCAGCATGCTTGAGAGATATTTTTCGATAGCACGTTAAGCCCGACTCCAGAGGCTTATGTGTGGCGTTAACTTTCAAAAATTCAATCTGTAAGCATCTGTTTACAAACCGGATTTAGCTGAATACCAGTATTTTACATGGAGCGACTGCCTATCTGACCTCCACAACCCAGTTAGACTGGGTACTATGATACCCCTTGGTTCTGATTCACTCAAAATTCACTCTATAATGGATTCAAATAAGGGTTGTAAGACAGATCGTCATTTCGCAGAACGGCGCACGGCTTGAAGGATAAAACAATATTCCTGTATCCACAGGAGAACGCTCTCCCAAAACAACAAACGCCTCTATCTAAACGTTGCTAACACAACACGACCACGGAAATCCTAAACAATCAGTCTGGGCCCTTATCACAAAGGGCTATTAATATTATAAGACAATTATTTACTTAATACGGCAAGAAGCCACTGAAGATATAATTTGCGTTGCTAGCTTACTGGAGATTATAAGCGATCTTGACATTTTGGTAAATTTCGTAATCTTCTATTGCTTCTTAACTTTGAAGTTTCAGCTGTAAAACTATCAATGTCAAGCTGAGACTGACAAATCGATAAATAACACACAGCATAAAATCATATCTTTTGCCCTTGTTCTAAGTTACTTGGGGTCGGTGTTACATGTTTTTTTGTTCCATTCTCCTCTGTCCACAATCTTACACAATCCATCCATCGTTTCTTTGGTCTTCTTCTCCCTCTCAATCCGTCGACATTTATATTCTTCATTCTTTTAGTCACATGCGATTCATTCCTCCTCATCATAAACTGCATATAATGCAGAAGAAATATAATTATAATTGAAAGAAAGAAAGAAAAAATATTATATTTCATAACGAGGGACTAAACGAAGCCATTATATACCCGAGGTGGTTTGAATCCCGAGCTTGCGAGTGAGTTCCATTTTTAAATTACTTTTTACTCCCTAGGGAATAAATGGTAACTTTAATCCCGCTTCGTTGGGCTATATTGGCGTACTTTTAGAGCATGAGAAGTGAAAAATACATTTATTTGGCACCGTCACAAGTGTAAAAAAAACCGGCCAAGAGCGTGTCGGGCCACGCTCACTGTAGGGTTCCGTAGCTTCCCAGACCATTAAAAATACCAACATTTTTCGTCAGCAAAAATAACTTTGTTTTTCATAGTATTTGTATGAAAAACAAAGTTATCATTTGCGTTTTTTTGAAAAAGTGCTATATAACTCAAAAACTATTCAACTCATCAAGTTGAAAATAATTTTCCTAGAAAGTTCATATAAAGGTCTACTTCTGTGATTTTTTTCATATTTTTTAAACTTATGGTTCAAAAGTTAGAGGGGGGGGGACACATTGTTTTTGACTTTCGGAGCGATTATTTCCTAAAATATTAATATTATCAAAAAATGATTTTAGAAAACCCCTATTCATTTTTAAATACCTATCCAACAATATATCACACGTCAGGGTCAAAATTAAAAAAAAAATCGCTCCCCACTTTACGTCTGGGGGAGGTACCCTAATAAAAATGTTTTTTTAAATTTTTATTTTTGCACTTTGTCGGCATGATTGATATACATATTGGTACCAAATTTCAGCTTTCTGGTGCTAACGGTCACTGAGATTATCCGCGGACAGACAGACAGACAGACAGACAGACAGACAGACAGACATGGCGAAACTATAAGGGTTCCGTTTTTTGCCATTTGGCTACGGAACCCTAAAAAAAACAAAACAAGCTAAAAAAGAAAACAAAAAAATGCTTAAAAATAACAAAAAAAAAAACAGTGTGGCACTGTGTGCCTCACGGCTGCGCCAAATAGACACAGTTCAGCAAAATACCAGTTAACCGATGCCGACGCTGGTTTTCAACCGGACCTGGATTAGTGAGGTTATGGATGTGAAGCAATTTTATGTTTATGTGTGTGTTTGATAGAATACAATTTCGTTTGGAAACAAGAAAGAAAGAAAAAGTATTTATAAGCCAAAAAAAGATTTCTGGTTTCTAACAAGGTTATCCAAGGAGTAATAACATTTCGTTTAACTTACCTATACAACTGAGGGCAATTTCTTCCAGATTTTTATCCGGGGAATAATATGTATTTATTTTCTTACAGTTATTCCTTACAAAAACCGCACGGCAACAGTTCAATCTACCAGATAAACGCAATCGGTCTTTAAAATTGTCTTGAACGAATTAAGTCCCACGATTAGTTAGTAAATACTAAGAATGTCTTTAAGATAAATCTCCCAAACTGTTTTAAACGACAAGAAAACTTACTAAATTAACTTACTTAAGTAAGCGGTTTAATTTATATCCTCTCATCTAGTGAAACTTAATTAATACTGAAGAGTTAGCAGAGTCTTACCCCGGGGTTTTATAAGCCCCAACTTTGCACACCCTAGATTCAAAATAGTTTGAGTCTCAAAATAGTTTTGTTGTTATAAAATAGGTGGTCTAAAGAAGTTTATTAAACCTAATTATAATCATACTCGACCTTAGTCTTAAATATTCAAAACCACCACATTCCCCTTTTATATAAGACTAGCGGACGTCACGTGGTTTCACCCACGTAGTTCCCGTTCCTGTGGGAGTACGGGGATAAAATGTAGCCTATGTTACTCAGGTTGAATGTAGCTTTCCAATGGTGAAAGAATTTTTGAAATCGGCACAGTAGTTTTTGAGTTCATTCATTATAAACATTCACACACAAATTATTCAATTTTTTTCCTTTTTATAATGTTAGTGTAGATTGTGACCTAATTTTTCCATTCGCAGTAATCTTGTTAAAAGTTTCCATGGTAATATCTAGATTGAAAATGGGGGCAACATCTGGCTTATTTCAATGCATATAAAAAGATTTTTCAGGAAATTGGGTCGTGAGAAAAGTAAGTTTTTATTATACCTCCACTTTGCATGAAATTATCCAAGTTAAAAAGCTAAAGAAATGTAGGTCTATTCTGTAAAGTTTACTCAAGTGAGCCCACAAAAAAATAGGGGTAAAACAACAAAAAAAACCTAATTAGTCCGTCACATAGATTTCATTAAAATATTGGACACATATTTTTCTGTTTTCATGTAAACAAAAAAATAAGACGATGCAGTGCATTGAAAAATCGTGCTACGAGACATTTGAGTACATTTTTTAATGGAAAGGACATCACAAGACGAAGTTATAACGCGTCAAAGTTCATGAGTGGGGGGCCCACTCATGAACTTCGACGCGTTTTATCTTCGTCTTTTTTTTATTAATTTGGTAAAACCAAAAACACGTATCCAATATTATTCGATAATCTAACTGACGGATTAAACATTATCGTATATTTTTTTTGTCAGGTATCATCCCTATTCAAAAGTCAATTTATAATATTTTTAAAGTTAATCAACGCGAATTAACAACGAGACGCCGATGTTTAAAATTAAAAAATCAAAATCTTAGGGTTCCGTTGCCAAATGGCACAATCACAAAATCAAAGCGTTTATTTCAAGTAGGCCAGTTAAAGGCACTTTTGAATTGTCGAAACAAAAATGAACATTAAATGTAGCTACAGTCCCAGTCACAAGTCACAAATCAGTGAAAGTACTGTAGTTGCCCATTCCCTAGCGTAGAATCTCTATGGAGAAGAACGGGCAAGAAACTCCATGGACACTCCTTTAAATCAAAATATTGTTATAAAATCTTCTCAAAAATGAAACACTTATAGAAACGTCCAGTCCGTCTGTCTGTTCTGCCGTAAGTAACAGCCATTGTACTCCAAGACTGCTCACACCACACAGTTAAAATTTGGGCAGCAGGTGTCCTCTATAAACCGCTACACAAAAGTGATGCAAAACTACGAATAAAGAAAATACGACTCGATCTTGGCCGCGTTTTTTTATTGAGAAAACAATTCTGTCCCTAGGGGTAAAAGCAGCCAGAGGATAAATCAGGGGAATGTATAATATAATTTAAAAGAAACCTTTGGCTTTTATATGACAAAAAGGTAAAGGGAAAAAGGTAAGTTTTCTCCTGGGGTTAAAATACAGCATTTATTCTTGTCAATTTAAAATAGTGTTAAAAACCCTTGTTTATTGCTGTGTCCTAACAGGGTCTATAATTGTTCTTAGCTGTTAGCTCATTGTAACATCTTTTAAAACTTAAGGTAAACAAAATAATATGAAAATGAATAAATGTTAAATGATGTTTATTTTGTAAGTAGGTTTTCACAAACACTTTTATACGTTAATTTTTTAAACTAGATGGGGCCGGTGTTTCATACCTGACTACTCTGAGAAACAGCCGAAACAAACTCAGAGGTCATAGTCTCTTTTGAAGTCCAGACATAATCTTGCTCAATTCACATGAGGAATAATCAATCCACACAAATACTGTTAAAAACTCCCAGGGGAATGGATACTTTTTTTACTGAAAGTTTTCGATTAATGGAAGCCATTGCTTTTTAGAATAAGGTGCCTCTTTTCCATCACTACACCTTTTTTAACTTTACTGTAGGTACGCTACGCAGCTGCCTAACGTATGAAAATTAAAACGTGCCTGACAACCGGTTATATCAAAGTTCACACGTCCTCTCGTACACGTACGCCTGTTTTAATATCGTTTCATGTAAAGAATTATTCATTCGAGAATATATTTATGAAGATGTCGAATCGGGCCGATCTTTAGGTTAAGCCGTGCTTGCCTAGGTTGGTCTATGGATGAGCGACCACCCTTACATACCGAGTTACCTCCGTGCCTCGGAAAGCACGTTAAGCTGTTGATCCCGGCTGTCATTTATCCTTCTTTGGCAGTCGTTACAGGTAGTCAAAGGCCCAAATAGTCTGACAACCAGTCTTACCAAGGGGTATCGTATTACCTAGTATTCACTGGGTTGTGGAGGTCATATAGGCAGTCGCTCCATGTAAATTACTGATATTCAGCTGCATCCGGTTAGACTGGAAGCCGACCCCAACATAGTTGGGAAAAGGCTCGGCAGATGATGATGATTTATGAAGATGTAAATATGTACTACCAAATGAAAAACAATGCGTTTCAGCTCCGACGCGTGATTGGAGTTTACTTCCAAATACTGACAAATTGACTTATTGATATTTTACCTGTTTATAGGGTGTAAACAGACGCTTCATGAAACTGTCAACCTGTACATCAAACTAAGTAACTCCACGTAAAAAAAAAGTTGGGAAATTGCTTTATTTTGGGGTGAGAAATAACGTTTTTCGGTAGAACCAATGTAACGAACTTAAAATATTGTGCTGACAATATCATAAAAGCTAACAAACGTACAATACATTAAAAACATGTACCTAATTAAAAAAAAAAAACATGTGAAAAGTTAGAACTTTGACCCCAATTATCTCCTTAACTAGAAGGTTCAAAGGTCGTATAATATGGTATGGAACGAAAATAATATATTACAATGACGGGGAGAACAAGTGCCATTCGGCTTCGTCAAGATTCTTTTACACTCTTTTAATAAGTATAACTACCGTTGTAAAATAAAAAAAAAACACTGGCCACGCTATGTAGGTACTGTGTACACTTCACTTTTTGCTAACGCTTGATTTTATTATCTATCTATTTTTCATACCGCGCGCTTTTTATGAAAACGATTCTACAAGGTGGAGCAGGACGATTGACATTCCTTTAAACCACGTAAAGACCCCATCATTGCGATCATTATTTTGTTCTACACCATACCTGGGAACCTTCTAGTTACGGAGATTATGGGAGGTCAAAGTTACAACTTTTTGACAAAGTTTTTTTTAAATACAAGTTTTTTTTGTAAGATTTTGACTTTTAACACCTCTACGATTCCCGTACTATTCAATCCATCCATCAGCACAATGTTTTAAGTGCGTTACATTGAGTTCTACCACAAAACATGATTTATAACCTCAAAAAAAAAGTTGTTTCCCAGCAATAATTTTTGCGTAAAGTTACTTAGTTTGATGTACAGAATGCTTGGTTTAAAGGAATGTCAATCGTCCTGCTCCACCTTGTATATGAATAAAATCCAACATCTTAAAAAAAATGCGGCGCAATATTATGGCCATGGCATAGTAACAACTACCACAACTGCAAAAAGTTCTAATCCACAAATATAACCTTAAGAACCCTTACCAAATATTCAAAACAAATGAGCTATAACCATACAAAGGTCACACAACTTCTTTACGAACGATAAAAATCTAAATTATTACTCTTATGATTTATTCGCGTGTTACTGCTATCACAAAAGGATTGTGACTCGCACAAATGTTTGAGTCGTAAAACTTATGAGATTATTTTAACTGTGGATGATATTGCCTATTGAGGAATAAAGGGTATAAAAACCTCATAGCGAAGCTGCTGGGCGGTTGTTCTCCACGTTATTGCGATGGTTCTACACCATACCCGGGCTCGACAGAGATATCGACAAAATTGCTAACTTTCGATCGCTTATTAATAACGAATGAATTCGGCTGCAATAATAATTGTGCTTGCGAATAATGAAAGTTTCTACATCCTAGACGCGTTTCTCGTAAGCATAATTATTGCAACCGAATTTATTCGTTAGTAATCACCGATCGAAAGTTAGCGATTTTGTCGTTATCTCTGTCGACACTCGGCAGTTGTCGTGTTACTTTGTAGTGTATGTTAGTAAGTATTATTGTGTGTGCGAAACCATACCTTATTTAGGATTAGCTAAGTAAGCAATATACTAAGCTCTTGTACGCTGTATCTATGTGAACAGAGAGAATAAATCGAGACATTATCCAGAGCGGATGTCTTTTATTTACCACGACACTTCATGGCGATCCTGCCATTCAAGGTCACATCGCGAATGAATTTTGGACAGTTGAGAAATTAATACAAAATTAAATAGTTTTGTGTCGTAAAACATGGGAACTACTCAAACGAAAGAAGAGACGATCATCGCACAGACGGCTGCTGGTAATGGGAAAAATGGTGCGACAACCGAGTTGGGCTACTCCAGCGTCAGTACGACCAATATCCTCCTCACCCTGATCACAATCGTCTTACTGGCAGCGGCATGCTACGCTATCTGTTATTCTTACAAGAAGATGCATGTCAAATGGATGGAGAGGCAGATGAACCGCAGGTCCTTACGTCGCAGGCAGACCTCAGTGTATTTCAAGAAACACGCTCCCCGTGATGATGTAGCGGATATACCCGTGTAAGAAAAAAAAAACAGACATTTCCAAAAATTTAAGTGCTGCATACGGTTCAGTGATTAAGTGCATTAAAAGTGACTACATAGTGTTAACAACAGATAAAAACAATAATATACTCTCGTGAAAACCAAGCCTACGGAACTATTTACTAATACATAACGTCTAGTGATGCTCTAAAAGGCATATAATATTATTAATTTTACGTCTTATGAATAAGAAATTGCGTGTAAAATGCATAATTGTGTAATTGCAAGTAAGTAATTAATATAAGATTTTATTGTTCGAATATGTAACACTTCGTAAATCGTGCACGGTGACTCACCGAATCCGATACCCCGCGCCCTATATGGAATGTTTTCGCATTGCTTTCTATGTTTGGAAGACAGATCGAAGAATTTAAGTGGAGATAATTAGTTGTCGTGATGATGTCATTAAATTTCTTTATGTTATATTAATAGATTATGGCCGATGATTTAATTAGAATATATGAAGATTTGGTGGACATTCGCAAATATTTAATAAGGAAAGGACAAGCTAGATTTACGGGTTCTATAGCGATAAATAAGTTAAAAGAAGCTAAGAATTTATATAGTGAAGCACAATTATTATATTCTAAGTTATCGCCTGATTTAAAACCCGAATTAGTGACGCAATTGTCCACCACCTTTGATAATATTAAGAGTGTATTTATAAAGATAAGTCAATTGTGTACATCACCTCCTGGTGAAATAGAAATAGTTAAAATGGAATTTGACATTCGAACGGCGTGTAACTTAATTCCCCTTATGGATGGTAGGGAGGACACTACGAAACGATTGATTGATGCAGTTGAAATGTATGCGGATATGTTAGACGATTCGGGAAAAAATCTTTTAATAAAATTCGTAATTAAAGGTCGCTTATCAGAGAACGCTAAGCTCCGTTTGTCGAATAGCTATGACACCGTTTCTAATTTAATACACGATTTAAGGAAACATTTATTAACTACAAAATCATTTACCGCTATTCAGTCCCGTCTCCAAAATATGAACCAAGGTTTTAGGTCAATTGACGAGTATGGTTCGGAATTAGAACAACTTTTTACCGATTTAACCATCTCACAGGCAGAAGGCGATTCGTCAAAGTTCGCGATACTAAAGCCATTAAATGAAAAAATGGCCATTAAGAAATTTTCAGATGGATTGAAAAATTCAAGGCTAAGCACCATCGTGGCCGCTCGCAACTATGGTAATCTCAAGGACGCCATACAAGGCGCTAAGGACGAGGATGTATCAACGCCTTCTACGTCCTCTAAGCCGGACGTCATGCAGTATTCGAGAAGAGGTCGAGGTAAGTTTACACCTTCTTCAGGTCCAAGAGGTCAAGGTCAACGTGGCCGTAATAATTATGGTTCTTTTAATAATTATAATCGCCGTGGGTACGCCGTGGTTACGTTAAGATCATTTCAAAATTCTAACCGCGGCAGAAATTTCCCACAGGCGAATTATAACAACGGCCGATATTACCATCGTGGTAACAGGCGAGGAAATAATTACAGGCGTAATAATGTTTTTTCAACGCAACCCGAACAACCTGCGCAAATATCGGCGCAGGAAGTCGTTTCCCAAAATTCCAATGAAAATAATAATTCCCAAAATTTTAATAATAAGCAGTTTTTTCGATTTTAATGATTATATTTTGGCTTGTAAGGGACGATGGCAATTTGTGTCATTTTATTGTAATAACAAAAAATATTCATTTTTAGTAGATACGGGTGCGTCAATATCTATTATTAAGAAAAATGAATTACCTGATTCGATACCTATATGTTATAATATCACATAAGCCAACTTATCCCAAAAAAAAAAAGTAACACAAACAATTAATTTATTTAAATAAAAGTCCTATATCTATCACGCTTCACAAAAAAAAATTAGAGGAAGTTCACAATACTTGGCAGGTATTTTTCAGGGTCCAGCTCTTTAGACAACGTGGAGTACAGCTTCCAGGTCAGGCTTCAGGATCGGCAACTTCCTGGTCCAGCTTTGTAGAGGCAACAGCTTCCAGTTCGGCTTCAGGACGCGTCAGGTATCAGCGCCTTTGGGAGCAACCTCCTGGTCCAGCTCTGTAGAGAGCGTGGAGTACAGCTTCCAGGTCCAGCTTCAAGACTTGGGGCGCGTCAGGGTGTCAGCGCCCCCAAGATACAGCTCTTCAGAGGGCGAACTTCACCGTGAATTCAGTGAGACTTATTAAATAGAAGTATCTAACTTCAGACACACTTCAGATCCCGTAGTAGACTGACTGAAATGTGTCAGGAATGCCCTTTTATACCCAAAAATTCTTTTTTTGTTCAGTTTTTCCACATCAGTTGTTTTATTTTAGTTCTTTCATTCTCTCTAGATTATTTTGATTTTAAAATCAAAAATGTGAGTTGCCTGTATTTAAAACGACCAGTATTATTCAGTAAAAAACTTCCTCGAAGAATTCTGTGAGCGTGCTAATTAATTTTATAAAAGTAAGATAAGATACTGTTATTTAGTAAACAATAGTAATTAACTCTAAAATACATTATTTGAGCTAATATATTGATAAAATAAAATAAAATTATATAAATCAAAAGAAACCTTCATAGGCCTAGGCCAGTAAGAAAATTAAAAGTAGAGGAAAAGTAACTGACAGCTTGACAATTGACGTAATGTCAAAAAAGTAAATATTGGAAAAATAATTTTTATTTCAGCTAAAATCGATGTTAAAACATCTTTCTAGATTGAAACTAACGTGAGCTAAAATAGTTACTGCCAAAGCGCGACTTAGATGTAAAAAGAATATACAAGGATAATGAATATGAATGATAGTAAAAAGTGTAAGTACCTATAGTGTGTAAATACTATATTTCCTCATAAGTATAGAGTGTCTGAAACATGAAAATACTATATTTCCCCATCGACCCCGAGAAAATTTTTGGTCTAGAACAAAAATTTTGGAAGGTTAAAGTATAACAGCATTCACAAAACGTACATACTTCATTCAATCACACCGACATCTTACGTAGTTAAGTCAGGTAGGATTCACATTCAATGATCACTACTCAACCTGATAAGTCAATAACTTTAAGGCTTATTTTCGGAGTTGTAATCCGCTCTCGTCTAAAACCCATAATGAAATGAAATATAGAGATTTTTTTTTATTAGTTTAACAAGGGCTTATTTTTATGGAGTTGTTAGCCGCTCCGAATCAACTTTAGTTGATATAATTATAATAAGGGCTTATTTTTATGGAGTTATTAGCCGCTCCGAATCAACTTTAGTTGATATATATGATAAGGGCTTATTTTTATGGAGTTATCAGCCGCTCCAATCAACTTTTAGAGTCGATAGTAAAAAACAAGTCATACTAACTTGTAGAGTTAGTTTACACGAAGGTTAGGTAACTTGTACCTAAAAGCACTTCTTAGAGATATCTGATCGGAACAGATAAAAAGAAAGATTAAAAAAAATAATCTTATAATGGTGTAAGAACCGATGAATGAATTATAAAATAAATAGAGTTTTAATGGGCCACAAAGAACTCTATTATAGAAGAAGGAAAGAAAAAAAAATGAGTCATGAGTATGAAGAAGAATTTATTTACATAATTATATACATTATATTTTAAAGTCTTTAATATGCCATTTAGCCTGGTTGCCATTAGAGTCCTCAAGTATATAAACTAATGGGGATAGTTTCTGCAACACAGTGGACTTCACAAATTTTGGCGCTAATTTTGCGCTAAAATAAGTCCCAGCCTGACTATGTACATAGTTTCTTCGCCAGACTGTATCTCCTACGTTATATTCTTTAAAGGAACGACTTTCGTTATAACGAGCAGAGTTACGAGCATGAGCAATATGAAGGGCTATCTGAACCTTATCGAAAATTGCAGATAATAAACCTATGTTAGTAGCATAGATGTCCCTAGGTAGAAAAACGATTTCATCAAGATTATTAGTTGGCGTGTAAAGTGAGCCAGAAGTAACTGTTTCTCGTCCAAATAGTAAAAAGTTAGGAGAAAAACCAGTGGTAACATTAGTTGTGCTGTTCATAGCGTATTGGACTTTAGAGAGGTGGGTGTCCCAAGATCTATGGTCATCACCAACCAAAGATGACAAAGCTGTGATTATAGTACGATTGTATCTTTCAGTGGGATTAACTTGGGGGCAATAATGAGGAGAGAAGAATATGTGTGGTATGTTATATCTGCCCAGAAAGTTGCGAAATTCATGGGATTGGAATTGAGTTCCATTATCCATAATAATAGTCTGAGGTACTCCATGAACGAGGAAAACTAAATTTTCTAAGTTAGAGATGATGTTAGTACTAGAAGCCCGTTTTAGTGGAAAGATCAGAGAATATTTAGTAAAACAACAGTTAACCACTAAGATAAATTGATTTCTTCGTCTAGTCATAGGTAGAGGACCCATTAGATCCAAAGAAAATGTTTGAAAAGGCCTTGAACAAATTTTTGGTTTACCCATAAGGCCGAAAGGAGAGTGATTTGCGTGTTTGTACGTCAAGCAATTATCACAGATAGAAATTATTTTAGCGATATCCTTAAACATAGCAGGCCAGTAATATAGAAATGATAGTTTTTTATAAGTTTTAAAGATTCCTAGATGAGGCTGGTCTGGGGACCCATGGTTATTTTTGATAAGGGTTTCCCGGAGATCAGGATGAGGTACTTCTTTCCACGCGAAATCTTCAGTTAACGCGTAGGGAGATTGAGTATAGCGGAATAATTTATTTTCGCGAATAGTATAATTAGGGTATTGATCAGGATTGTTACGACACTCCAAAAGTAAGTTATTATAGCGTTCCAATGCTGGAGGTACGGGTTGAGGATTAAGTAAAACAGGATTAACGCCGAGTGGACATGAAGTACGCGAGAGTAAATCAGGGACTAAATTGTCTTTACCTCTTTTGTGTTTTAGAATAAAATTAAAAGATGACAACCTAAGAGCCCACCGCGCGAGTCTACCAGATGGATTGGACAATTTTAGAAACCATTTAAGTGCTGCGTGATCTGTATAAACAGTGAATTGTTTACCATTATCGATATAACAACGCCAATGTTCTAAAGCTGAAATTACCGCAAGAGTTTCTCTTTCTGTAGTTGAGTAATTTCGTTCGTTTTTATTAAGAGATTTGCTCATATAAGCTATAACTACTTCTTTGTAGTCTTTTATTTGTGTTAACATACCTCCGATGCCGAAGTTAGAGGCATCGCAATGTACAGAGAAAGGGAGATCGTAATCAGGACAAGCTAGTATAGGAGTAGTTACAAGAGCTTCTTTTAACTTATTAAAAGCCACAGTAGCATCTTTATCCCAAATGAATTTAGGGGCATCTTTACCGGAAGAAGTTAATTTATTAAGTGGAGATGCAATTGTGCTGAAGTTAGGAATAAAACGACGAAACCAACTACAAGTTCCAATAAATTTTCTCACTTCTTTACGAGTAGTGGGAGTAGGGAATTCAAGTATTGCTTTAATTTTAACCGGATCTGAGCGTAAACCGTGCTCATCTACAATGTATCCTAAGTATTCAAGTTCATTTTTAAAGAATTGACTTTTATCGAAGTTAATAGTCAATTTAGCAAATGTTAATTTCTCGAGAACTTTAACTAGATAAGAGATATGCTCTTCAAATGATTCAGATATGATAATTATATCATCAAGGTAACAAAAGACCTTATTGTCAAATTCTGGAGTAAAAAGCATGTCCATAAGTCTTTGCTGAGTAGCTGGTGCATTAGTTAAACCAAAGGGCATGATAACAAAACGATACATGCCTCGACCAGGGACATAAAAAGCTGTTTTATCTTTATCAGATTCTTCTTTCAAAGGAATCTCCCAAAATGCTTTAGCAATATCGATGCTTGAAAGAAATTTAGCGTTTTTGAGATTATCTAAGATTTCATTAACAAATGGAAGGCTATATGCGTCTTTACGAGTGACTGAATTTAGTTTACGGCTATCAAAACAAAATCTCCATTCGCCATTCTTTTTAGGTGTAATGATAACCGGAGAAAGCCAAGGACTTTCGCATTTTTCAATAACGCCCCATTCTAACATTTTATCGACTTCTCTAATGAGAGCTTTTTGTTTTTCGGGAGAAAGGCGATAACATCGTTGTTTAATTGGAGGAGTATCACCGGTATCGATATGATGACTAATAAGAGAAGTGCGACCCAGTATTCCTCTACTTTCGAAGGATATAGCTTTAAATCGTTTAATCATGTCATCAGCGATAGTTTTTTGCTCTAAAGAGAGGTGATTATAAGGAAGTACTTGTTTAGTAATTTCAGTAACCACTGAACATTTAATATTTGGCTTAAAAGCCGAAGAAAGTATATGTGGAACAAGGTTAAACTTTTTCCAAAAGTCGACTCCTAAGATAATTGAAGGAGATATATTTGGAAATACGAAGGCTTGGATTAGATGAGTTTGATTATTGTATCTAATCGGAATGTCAATTGAGCCAATGGATTTACTATTATGATTACTGGCAGTAGTAATCGTCATTGGAAAAGACTTTGATAACGTGAAACCTAATTTTAAAATTTCTAAGTGAGAGTTATTACCAAGTATTGTAATAGAACTACCACTATCTAATAAACCGGAAAATATTTTGTTATTGATAGAAAAATCAATAAAAGGACGATTAAAATCTTTTTCATTATCATATATTGAAGTTATTTTGTAACAATGAAAGAATTTTTTTAAGGTTTGTAACCAATCCTGCCAGTTTTTATAATCCAAGCGGTTGTTTAGTTTTTTTGAGTTAGTTTTATTACAGTTAGGACAATCAGTAGATTTAACATCTTTTAAACCACATCTAAAACAAATTATTAATGTACGAGGTTGCGAGCAATTTTTCAGTGTATGCCCATTAGTGCGACATCGTACACAAAAGGCATTATTATTAACTTTATTAATTGAATTAACTTGTGGTTTATAGTTAAAACGATTAAAATTTGTTTTAGAAGGAAATGAGGTAGATGTTGAAGTCTTTGACGTTAAATTAGAAGATTTATAATTAAATTCAACACATAAAGGATTATTTGTAGTTTGAGGTTCGCTGAAACGTTTCTCTTTGTCCAAAAATTCTTCATATTTTTTAAATAAGCGTATTGATTGAGTTGATACTATTATTCGCGATATAAGGTGAATAACATGGTCGGATGTTACGAATAATAATTTGCAGTTTTTTAGTTTCCGGTAGTTTCTCTGAAAGTCTGGAAAACATTCCAGTCAGTATGGAAACAAAAATAACTATAGGTTCATTCTTGCCTTGAGTTCGACTATTAATGGCTTCTAGTAATTTATGATCATAGTCAAAACCACTAAAGTCTGAAATCAATGCTTCGCAAAGTTCGTCCCATGAAAACAAAGAATCACGTTTAAAACGGTACCAATGTAAAACGTTACCGGTAAGTAATTCGAACGCATGATCCAATAATTTGCTTGAAGTAATATTTCTTGAAATACTAAATTCCTGAATATTCTGGATGAATGAACGCGGACAAGTGGTGCCGTCGAATTTTATGCGTTTTAATTCGTTAAGGGAATTATTGGGAATTGAGTTTTGAGGTTGAGACTGAATGTCCGGGAGAATAGTATGGAACATACTCCCAGTATTAGGAGTTGAAGAAGGACGATTGACTATTATAGGTTGAGAATTGATAATAGGATCAGCGATTAAAGAGTGAAATTTTGATTCTAAGTTGAGAAATCTCTCTTTAACTTGAGATAAACGATTTATCTCCGAGGGATCCGAGTCTATGTCAATCCTCTCTAGTCGAAAATAAAGATGATTAATAAAGGTTTCAATTTTTTTGTTTAATCTATTGTTGCCTTGTTCTAATAATATAATTTTTGATTCAATATAATTTAAGGTAATGGTAAGTTCATCCAAATCAGTTTTAACCTCCAATATCGAGTCTAAAATATCTGCAGAAGAAGTACGAGGTGCAAGTTGAAGAATTTGTTTTTTAAGCTGTATTACAGTATCTTTTGGTTCTTCTAATCTTATTTTAATCTCATATTCTAGCTCTGCTTTGTTAAGAAGTTCAAAGAAAATAATTCTATCCATGATTAATTTAAAGTTAAAGAGGACAAAATTGTATTAAAGGGAGGAAAAACGATAACTCAAGAGAGTGAGTTTTAAAGAAGACTTAAGAGTTAAAGAAAACTCAACAACTCAAGAGACGACTCAAGAGAAAACTCAAGAGGACTCAAGAGTAAAGAACTCAAGTGTTAGAAAGTACTCAAGTATTAAAGACGAGAGGACGAGAGGATCCTACATAATAAAATAATATCGTAAACCGATGATTTTAGTAATAAAAACTGAAGAGGGTTTTTATTTAAAAAGTTCAAGTGCCCACGACACTATACCTAGCTTGATATAAGTGTTAAAGAGGAGGACTTGAGTGTTAAAGAGAACTAGAGTATCCGATTTAATGACACGAAAAAAAAAAATTTTTTTTTGTGTTTTTAAAGTTCCATCATGTTAAGAATAACAAGATGTCTGGCGGGCAGGGGGGACAAATTTTTCGTTATTTTTGCGATAAGACGCACCGTTTCTGAGATATAAGCAATTTTAGAACTTGCTATAATTCGATGACGCGCATCGTATGTTAAAGTGTGAGAGTGTGTGTTAGAATGAGATGAGAGAGTAAGTTATAAGAGAATAAGCCAAATAAGAGTCTAATAAGGGAATACTAGTGCTAGTTTTTTTTTGAATTTTGAAAAAGTAATTGAGTTAAATCTAAGTCTTGATTTTACGTTGGGCGCCAAACTGTCGTGTTACTTATCCCAAAAAAAAAAAAGTAACACAAACAATTAATTTATTTAAATAAAAGTCCTATATCTATCACGCTTCACAAAAAAAATGTTAGAGGAAGTTCACAATACTTGGCAGGTATTTTTCAGGGTCCAGCTCTTTAGACAACGTGGAGTACAGCTTCCAGGTCAGGCTTCAGGATCGGCAACTTCCTGGTCCAGCTTTGTAGAGGCAACAGCTTCCAGTTCGGCTTCAGGGCGCGTCAGGTATCAGCGCCTTTGGGAGCAACCTCCTGGTCCAGCTCTGTAGAGAGCGTGGAGTACAGCTTCCAGGTCCAGCTTCAAGACTTGGGGCGCGTCAGGGCGTCAGCGCCACCAAGATACAGCTCTTCAGAGGGCGAACTTCACCGTGAATTCAGTGAGACTTATTAAATAGAAGTATCTAACTTCAGACACACTTCAGATCCCGTAGTAGACTGATTGAAATGTGTCAGGAATGCCCTTAATAACAGTATCTTATCTTACTTTTATAAAATTAATTAGCACGCTCACAGAATTCTTCGAGGAAGTTTTTTACTGAATAATACTGGTCGTTTTAAATACAGGCAACTCACATTTTTGATTTTAAAATCAAAATAATCTAGAGAGAATGAAAGAACTAAAATAAAACAACTGATGTGGAAAAACTGAACAAAAAAAGAATTTTTGGGTATAAAAGGCCCCAAGTCTTGAAGCTGGACCTGGAAGCTGTACTCCACGCTCTCTACAGAGCTGGACCAGGAGGTTGCTCCCAAAGGCGCTGATACCTGACGCGCCCTGAAGCCGAACTGGAAGCTGTTGCCTCTACAAAGCTGGACCAGGAAGTTGCCGATCCTGAAGCCTGACCTGGAAGCTGTACTCCACGTTGTCTAAAGAGCTGGACCCTGAAAAATACCTGCCAAGTATTGTGAACTTCCTCTAACATTTTTTTTGTGAAGCGTGATAGATATAGGACTTTTATTTAGTAAACAATAGTAATTAACTCTAAAATACATTATTTGAGCTAATATATTGATAAAATAAAATAAAATTATATAAATCAAAAGAAACCTTCATAGGCCTAGGCCAGTAAGAAAATTAAAAGTAGAGGAAAAGTAACTGACAGCTTGACAATTGACGTAATGTCAAAAAAGTAAATATTGGAAAAATAATTTTTATTTCAGCTAAAATCGATGTTAAAACATCTTTCTAGATTGAAACTAACGTGAGCTAAAATAGTTACTGCCAAAGCGCGACTTAGATGTAAAAAGAATATACAAGGATAATGAATATGAATGATAGTAAAAAGTGTAAGTACCTATAGTGTGTAAATACTATATTTCCTCATAAGTATAGAGTGTCTGAAACATGAAAATACTATACAGTCTCGACAGAGATACCTCCGTAACTAAAAGGTTCCCAGTGCCGGCGCACTGGGAACCTTTTAGTTACGGAGATATTGGGGGTCAAAGTTACAACTTTTTGACAAGTTTTTTTTAAACAAGTTTTTATTGTAAGATTTTTACTTTCAACACCTCTACGACCCCCGTACTATTCTATTCATCTATCAGCACAATGTTTTAATGTGCGTTACATTGAGTTCTACCACATTTTTTTTTGCGTAAAGTCACTTAGTTTGATGTACAGAATGCTTGGTTGACGGCTTCGTGATGAGGTTGTATACACCCTGTATGGTTTACAAAATCCATTCTGAAAATAATTCCCCTTTCATCATTGATACCACCAAAAAATGAATTGTCACTGCAACGAATCACCCGCAGAAATCACAAATAAAAACACAAATCACCATGAAGTTTTTATTCAATCGTAAGTTTCCTCGATTCGCCAAGTTTTCTTATTACTACTACCTCCTCATTTATGTTAGGGTTGGTCGCAGCTATTTGTGTAATGGGTTCCACCACGCAACCTTCCTACCAACCACTTTACATGAATTATGAGCCCCTCACAGGTTTTTGCTCGTTTGAATTCTAAAGGGGCTTGCGGTCAGAAAATATTTCCTCGAACTAATTGCCTATTTCAGCACCTCTTGATAAGTCATGTTTAAATTATGGAATGGTAAAAAATGTTTTAGTGATGAAATTAAATTTACTTCTGCTTGTAAATCTTCTACATACCTAAACCTTTTATGCCCAAAAGGCCGGGTAGAAGTGTGCCGAATAGTACTCGCAGTTTACAAGTAATGTTTTTTATTAGGAGGCCGGCGGAGCATGAGTTTTTCATACAAACGTAATACCAAAATAATATGAAAATCAAACATATTCTTAAGGTAGTGTGTATTTATTTCGATTGGATTACTGAATATTTATGTTCCCAAACAAATATTTTTAAAGTACAATGATATAAAGGCGAGATATGAGGAATTTAAAATTTCAATAGAAAATTTTTTTTCTTATAACTCTTTTTTAAATCAGTATCCATTCAAAATATGTGTTTGGGAACCAGTATATTCTGTAATACAATCGAAATAAATACACACTACCTTAAGAATATGTTTGATTTACAAATTGTTTTGGTATTACGTTTGTATGAAAAACGCATGCTCCGCAGGCCTCTTAAGTCCCATGCAATAAAGAGTGAGCCTATTGCCAACAACCGGGCACATATACAGACTCCATGGCGATTACTGAGAAATTAGCAATGGAATAACCCAATAACACTTTGCATAAAATCTTCTATCATCTAGAATTTTTCTAAGATACCGTTATTTGTCAGTTTTCAAATAGCTTATTAGATTGTGTATCCGATCCGGGGATATTAAATGCTATAAAACTAAAACAAATACTTAATGTATTCTCTAAAGCTGTCTGATTACGGAAAGCAAAATATCCTTTTTCATAATCAAGCATCTTTGGTTGGTCGTAAAATTAGAAACATACAATAAACAATGTTTCTAAAGAACAAGAAGGCTAAGATCAAAAGAAAACGTTTTGCACTATAGGAATTTAATCAACGTTCGTCTGAAATATATGATTTACAACATTCATAAGAAATAATGCTCACTTCGAACCGAATACCAGCACAGAATGAAACTAATAAAATTAAAACTTTCCTCTCCTTAATAAAGGCCTAATTATAACAAAGTATGCTCCACATTTTTACTTCATTTTCTTGAAGTATAAACGGGTCCTGAAATATTACACGAATCTTCCAAAGAATTTCAGGCTGTAACATTTGCAGTAACATTTATTCTTCTGGCATATTTTTCGTGATATAATTGGCGCAGTGAAATACGTAGAATCGTTCGCGCCGTCGACTGTATTTCACCTGGAAATGTCGCTAATTTTTGGCTTTCGAAGAAAAGAGACGAAAATCTTCGAAAAAATAGAGAAAAGATTTAAAAGAGCCTCCAGGGGTAAATATATCTGCCGGGGTTGCGGGACTGTTCGAAAGAGATACCGTGGCCCCGGAACGTTAACGACGAGGAAGGAACATGGATGGGTTTTAGTCAGTAAAAGTCTGACACTCCCTCCGGCTCCGCCCAGAGTGACAAAAGTCATTTGATGATTTCCCATCCGAAAAAAAAGGTAAATAAATATCTTTTTCAACACACTTGCTCATAAAGTGGCTCTAATTTCACCGCAATTAGGCACATAATGACACCTGTAATCAAACTGTGACTTTTTCATTGCTATTATTCACAAGTGAGTTATAGGGTTTTTTTTTATTTTATTGGTTGAATTGCTTTGTTCTTAAAAAAGTTTCGATACAAAAAAGATCGTGTTCAATAACACAAATAAATTAATGTACCTATTGCTTGCTCATTTCATACAACTTCGTATCTACATAGATAATTTCAACTTATAAGTTTTTAATAAATAAAACTTTCACTCAAATGCAACTTTTGTTTTCTTTTTTTTTTTTACTTTTTTTTTAATAATAAAACTTCGAATTCCCCATTTCGTACGTGGCTAAAACGCTATCCGCTAAAAGCCAAAAAAACCTCATTCTTTTAGTCTATGGGCGATCGCCATTGTTAGATGCGCGCGCATAGGAAAACTGATGAATTATTCCCGCCATTGCGAAAAAAAATTCACAACTCGTTTTCACTGTTGAAATTATAGTTATTTTTAGTATTATTTTATTCTCAAGTGTGTTGAAAAACGTAGTATGATATACGTGTGTGTTGATGATTACCGTCTCGGCTCTCTTAAGAACCTCGCCTAACGGCTCGGTTCTCAATGGCGCCTCGGCGGTAATCACCAACATTACACACTTGTACCATAATGTACTATTATCCATGATGTCAACGTAGCTAGGACCAGCCTTTAGATCTTCGTATCTTTTGTATCTTAGCTATTATGATATTATGAGTTATTCCTATAAGTCAAGACTCGTGCCTACACCGGCGAAGAATTAGAAGACTGATGTCAACAGTTATCCCTCTAAAGTAGGTGTATATTATACTGCACACACTATATGGTTAATTAAGAAAAAAAATTTATGCACACAACTTTCTCGGATTTAATGAGATTTTTGGTTCCAAAAGCTAACTTTAAGTGTTTGTAAGGAAAAACATGGAGTTAGAGCAGGATAAACCATGCATTCCACAACTGATATAGATAGAATCCCAAGAGTATTGGGTTTCTCAGTAAATGCCGGTTTTTGAAGACTAAATTACCTATTGGTATTAAGCTGTTTTCAGAAAGACTTGTAACCGGCTTCCATGATGCTGAAGTAACGAAGCTTTGAGCCCACAAAGACGCAGAAGATGATGAAATCTTTGCACATATATTTTATATCATTATGCAACCGCGTTTCTACCGCAGTAGGTCAAACATAAAATAAATAAGAGACGCATAAAAATGTGCCTTTCTTTGCCATCAATAATACGACCTTTTCCCTGCGATATAGAAGGAGAAAGGATCTGCTTATTATTCGTAGCACGTCGAAGTCAATAAATGTCTGGTCGACAATCGATCTTGGCTGAACCAAAGTAATTTGTAGGTCGTTTGCTTTGGTCGATCGTGTAACCCCTTGGATACAACTTAGGTCCTACGCTCACGGCGACATTGTTGTAGTGACCATCGTTGATATAGTGCGTTAGCCGCATTTCATTTGTAGCGCGCGACAGAAGCGGTGCAAACGCTCGTCAACATCACTACTGGCCTTGGGGCCTTTTGGCCTCGTACAGGACCTACTTTACTTTACTAAATAAAAAAACTTTTCCTTTATTTATTGTTTCGATACAAACGCGCGACTATTGCTGACGATTTCGGAGGAGGGTGGAGAACGGAGACATGATGTTCGCGTTTGCATTGCGACTGAAGTATGCATTGTTTAAGTATCAGAAAGGTTTGGACATACTGTCCAATTGCGCATCTTGACGTGACTGGCAGTTTTTTTAAAACTGTGTCGGTCTCGACTACAGTTGGACAGTGAGAATTATTTTTCGGGAACCATCATGAGTCACCATGACCCGTCTTGCAAAGAGCTGTGACGTGAGGCCAAGGCGCAGTGCTGCCAATGTAATTTGTAGGTCGTTCCGTTTGGTCGCTCGTGTGAGGTTTGTTATAGCGATGTAGGTCAGGTGGCAGATGTTACCTGACCTATATTTTGGTGAGAGATGCCAGAGAACAGTGATAACAAAATAATAGGCTAGTTTCCACCATCAATAAATTGCAAAACTAATTAGTCCGTCAGTTAGAGGATTGGAAAATAATGGACACGTATTTTTTGTTTTTGTAAATCAGTGAGTACTGACAAAGATAAAACGCATCAAAACTCGGGAGTGGGAGCTCGTGACGTCACAACGCACTAAAAACTATAGCACGGCGTGACGTATTGCGAATTTTAAAAGCGTCGTATCTTCGTCAATTTTGGTTTATGTAACAAAAGAAAAAATACGGGTCAAATATTTTTTTATAATCTAACTGACGGACTAATTAGATTTTTTTAGGACACAAGCCTATTACCTACTAACTTCTACCCACGACTTAGCTCGCAGAAACAAAACAAAATAAACTGAATGTATTAGGCTGTGGTTGGTAGTATTTTAAAAGATATGATACTTTTGGTTTTATAGATAGCATCATGCGAAGCTGTAGCATGATTTATAAAATATCCTCGAAATAAGATAAAACACTCTTTATCGTGTGGTTAAGGCCTAACTTGGTGTCAGAGTTTTATGCCGCCCAATGGGCGTCTGAGTTGGCTTAACATGCCATTGAGACGTATCTCTCAGGCATGCTGGTTTCCTCACGATGTCTTCCTTTACCGAAGCAAACGATAATAGGCTAGTTTCCACCATCAATAAATTGCAAAACTAATTAACCCGTCAGTTAGAGTATTCCAAAATAATGGACACGTATTTTTTGTTTTTGTAAATCACTGAGTACTGACAAAGATAAAACGCATCAAAAGACGGGAGTGGGGGCTCGTGACGTCACAACGCACTAAAACGCGTGACGCGCGTGACGTATTGCGAATTTTAAAAGCGTCGTATCTTCGTCAATTTTGGTTTATGTAACAAAAGAAAAAATACGGGTTAAATATTTTTTATAAGTAATCTAACTGACGGACTAATTAGATTTTTTTAGGACACAAGCCTATTGTACATTAAGCACATGAATACGAAAATTCAGAGGTGCGTTTCTTGGGTTCGAAATTAAGACCTGTTATTACTTGGCGGCTATAGGCTCTCACTGTTTCATAAAACTAACTAATTTACGACTACGACCAAATATCCAGCTAAAAAGGAAAGAAAAAAACCCATACTGATTGATTTCCTTTCCAAACTAAAGCTCATTTAACCAAAGCTAATAATTGTTAAAGTTTATTCCTCTTTTACGAGTTTCCCTCATTGAAATAAAACGTTACTGCTTCGTATTGATTGCTTTCGTTAAACGGAACACTTTTATTCCAACGATGTTTGGGCTCTTAGGGCAAGGATTCACAGATTGCACTTTGAAAGAAAGCGGTTGCGACAAAAATGAACCTTATTTTCCTGCATTTAATGTAGTAGTTAGGCTTGAATTCCTCCTGCGCTAACGTCGGTCGCGCGTACGAGTATACATTGTGTTCTATAACAGGGTTATTTGTAAACAGCAGTAGTAAATTACTAACATCATGAACAACAACATTTATTCTACGACTTTCTCGAAAACAGCCAAAAAAATAACTACTTTTCATCCAAAACTCGATCAGCTGTTCGGAAATATGTATGTAGAATTGATTTTTTTGTCTGCTGTCGGAAAAGTCGTAGATCAAATGTAGTCCTGCGAGGTTGTTGGTGTTTTACAAATAATCCCGTATAGCACCATACTGCGACGCTGACTTACGACGCAGACCTGCTGCCGTATTTTGATCTCGCTGACGTCAAAACCGACCGTGCGCGACCGACGTCAGCGTGGCAGGAATTCAGGTCTCAGTGTGTACCAAGTCATAACGTAAAATAAATAAATAATGTTAAAATTCACGCACATTCGCCAAATGTGCGGTTTTATGGAGCCTGCCCGCTTCATCGTAATATACCATGACCTTGCTAAGATATGAACGTACTTATTAGGCAAGAAATATACTTTGTATTGAAAGGTATAGACAAAACCAAAGACATTTTAAATAATAGAACGGACATTTGGGAATATGAGATTTCATACAAAAATTTTGATTCCGAACATTTTCGATTATGACACAAGAATGACACCTGACAAGCGGGCGTATGACACTAGACAGAACGATTTGTTACTAAGCAGTATAACCAGTATTGGATTACGATTTTCTTCGTCTTGTCCGGTCCATTCCTCGTAAATATTTGAATGTCCTTGGACAAAACTAACACCAAACTTATATTGTCACTCACGGGATTCCGTGATTATTTACTAAGATGATCCCGGTGATCCCGATGTTCCCGGTTTTAGCGTGATTTTTTAAGTGACAATATAAGTTTAGTTTTAAACCGTGAAAGCTTAAAACAGTGTTTAAAACTAACACCGCCGCGTCTCATGCACGTATCTTCTCGGCACCGGCAAAATATTTTCGTCAACATGACACGCGACGGTGACGGACCGATCTAGTGGGCATAGTCTCAAACACGTAGCAAACGCGCAAACGTTTCAATCAATATGTAATATTAAATCTCATTCCTTTACTCACAAAGTCCATTTTTGTATGAGATGTTTACTAAGGAAAATTCAGTCTAAGGGCGGTTTGTAAATGTTATCCTGCGTCCGTCCGTGGTTGAGGCATAATCTCGAGGATAAATGGAATGACCGATCTGTTTATATGAGATTAGTATTTCATACAATAACGTTATTTAGATAAAACCTTATTTGTTGTGGTGTTATGTGATATCATTATTATTGCCATTAAAATGATAAAAATGAATGATGAATTGAAAACATCAATCTTTATTTTAACAGGGCTTTTTGTTACTGTAATTAAAGAATGCCTCTAAATAACGCGAAAGAATGAGAAAAAGCCGTGTAAAAATAAAGATAATATTTACTTAAAGCGGTTCAAATACAATTTTCAAGAAACGATTACTCGAAAGCTATCAAGATTTTCGGATACCTCTGGGTGTGAGGAATCTATTTTTTTTTTAAGTTTCGTCATTTGTACCAACCTAAGTTCTATTTACAGTCGAACAAGCTATTTGGTTTACATTTTATAACGTAATTAGTGAGTTAAACTGTAAACCAAATGGCTTGTTCGGCCGTACTCATGGTCGAACTAAAGGCTTTATTTATATGATAATTATGAAAAAAATACAAGTACAGTAAACCGGAGTATATAGCTTTTAATTAGTCAAAAGAAATGTCCAATTGAAGCTTGTTAGGCTTGTTCATAAAGTACGCTATTATAAATCATATAGCTGCCCCAAAATTAGTCCTACCTTAATTGCCTTAATTTTTATCCTTCATGGAAACTTTGAAACTTTGGCACTTTCTTAATGCTCGAACATTTCGCTTGTTACGAATTTATTTAGTCGTAATTAAATTTTGCCAATAGTTTTGAGCTTGTTTTGACGTTAATTCGGACTAATAGTCAATTTTAGTTCGTTAAATATTTTGATTGCACGTCTTTGTTGATTAATAAAGCCCTAAGTTTAAATGTTTCGATTTTAAAATTGGTGTGTTGGTAATTATGGTTTCCCTACCAATGTTGTATTGTATACGAGATTTAATTAATTGTGTTTAATAAATTTTTCTAGTCGTAGTGTTCAATAAATTTTTCTAGTCGTAGTGTTCAATAAAGATTTAATTTAATTCTAAACTTGGTAAATGGACTTTCATCATCATCATCATCATCATTTCAGCCGAAAGACGTCCACTGCTGGACATAGGCCTCCCCCAAGTGTCGCCACATTGACCGGTCCCGTGCGACTCGCATCCACCGGATTCCCGCAACCTTCACCAGGTCATCGGTCCACCTAGTGGGAGGTCTTCCAACGCATCGTCTTCCGGTTCGCGGTCGCCATTCGAGAACTTTTCGGCCCCAACGGCCATCCGTTCTGCGAGCAATGTGCCCTGCCCACTGACACTTCAGTTTAGCAATTCTTCGGGCAAATGGACTATAGCAAGTTTAAATAGGATTCAAATCAATTATAAAGCCATTCACTCATTTTTCGCTCAGCTGTTTCCTAAATAAAACTTAATTTTGTACAGTAAAAACAATAATTTTGAAGGATAGCAGCTACTTTGTGTCAAAGTGATTAATAATGATTACTTCCGCCGACAATCTTTACTCTTTTGTTACAGATTTAAATATTATCTATTCATCCATGCAAGATACCATTTATATTTTTTACCCTAATAATTTATTCATTTTCAAAGAAATAAACGGAGTAAGTCGTTTCAGTGAAAAATTGTGAAAACTTAATGGAATAGAAAGGGCGATAAATTATTGAAACTAGTTCTGTGTCGTTTGCAATACGTTAGGTAAAGGCACTTAACGCACTGGGCATTTAAAGTGCTCAAATTGGCGGTTGAGAAAAAGCAATAAAGCTTCAGCTTTCACTCTGTCAAAACTAAAAAGTGACTGAATTAGTTATATTGTTTTTGACAAGTTGCTAAAGATTGGCAACACTATAAGAAATTGGCTTTTCTTCCATTACAATATTAGTGTAGAAGTGTAGATAAAATTGTATGTGGAAAAACGCTTCTGCTTTTTGTCGCTTAAATCTCTTAGAACTTGCATAAACTTGACGCATTAAACGTCGTAGTTTAATCGCTTACTGCGTTATAATCCTTGGTTCTCTCACAAAGCGTAACAATGGCTCGAGTCCAAGTATCGCATTAGGAAGTTAGAGTATACGACGGTTTCGAATTTATGGCTGTAACTATGCATAATACTAATTTACTAGTTCAGTAATTTGCGTAGATGCAGCAATAGGAGTTAAAGTAAAAGGATGTTACGGCAGAGTAGTAAACAAGATGCTCAAAAAGCTTAACATAATCAGCCGTTAATTTTCCACCGCTTGGATGAGGGTTCTGAGAAGGCAGAGACCACTTAGGTTAAAATTGGTGGATGTCTAATGTCTTCGTTTTATTTTGTTCTAAAACACGACGGTTTCCCCATATTTTCGCTGTATGTATGTTTAAAACTAATCTGGTTCACAGGTGCTTAAAAAATTATGCAGTTTCTGAAATGCGGTCTTAAAGTTACGGTTCTTAATTTTTTTAAACACTTTTTACTGACAAGTTTTTAGTTTTCCCCAAATTGTCGTAACCATAAACATAAAATATAGGATGTAAACCACCTCATCGCGAAGCCGTCAACCAAGCATTTTATACATCAAACTAAGTAACTTTACGCAAAAAAATTTTGCTGTGAAACGGTTTTGTGGTAGAACTCAATGTAACGCACTCAAAACATTGTGCTGTTGGATGGATTGACAAGAACTTTCTATCTCTCAAAGCAACGTATTCATTTCAGTTTAATTCAATTTAGCATGATTAATGATACTTTCCAAGCAAACTGAAAAACCAATTTTTCTTTGAAACTAATAAAAACATCAAATCAAATTCGCCTCAATCTTATTTCTAATAATAACAAAACCCTTTCCAAATAGCCCTGAAAAGTATGAAAAACGATTTTCTTCTGCGCCCACAGGGTGTATTTATTTTGAGAGCCGGGTATACAGGGTGGGGTTATAAATCACTGTTGTTTAATCGCGAGCCTTCTGTGAGTTATGAGCTGTCGATGCAGTGTCCTGCCTATAGGCAGTTTTGAGGTTACCGTGATTTGAGATTTAATAGGATTTCGTCCATTTGTCGGTGGCAGTAGCGGAAAAGCTAATATCTATAGGGAAAGCTAGTATACCTATATGTCACCGTAAAATTGTCAAACACGATATATTGTAATCTCTCTAGCGATATAGTAAATTCTCGAAATATTGTCAAACGAACATACCTACTGCTTACAATAAAACGCATTATTTTTCGTGAAATGCATGCGATGGTAGTCAACTCACGCAGTGTGGAGGGAAGGAGGGGTCCCCCTTGCCCAGTGGTACCACTCTCATGAAAAGATAATGTATCATTCCTGAGAAATACCGATATAACCTAACCTTAAAACACTTTATATTCCCCTAAAAAGCGTAGTCGACGGAGCACCGCTTCGCGGGTGCAGGGTTTAATTTAAAGGAACCTAACTAACCTAACGGGGTGGTGCCCCAAATCCCGATTTCGAGAGTTTACAATATCCGCTAGAGAGAAACACGTTATATTGTAATATAACGTGTTTGACAATTTTACGGTGACATATATATATTAATTTATTTACTGTACGGTCCAGTGTTTGACTGTAAGTTAAAAATTACCGCTTTCTTGTTTAATTCTATTGAATAATATTAGTTTTACGTACTTAGTGGCAAAATTTATACCCAAATAATATAAATACCCAAAATAATATTTGGTGGGTAAATTCATGCCTTAATATTATTTTGGGTAGGTAATTTTGTGGGTAATGCAAAGCTAGGCAATATTGACATTTTTTAATCACTACAAATTATAGAACAGAGTCCTACGCCGCGTCTGTCTGTCTGTTCGCGATAAACTCAAAAAGTACTGCACCGATTTCCATGATTTTTACCAATGGATAGAGTGGTTTTCGAGGAAGGTTTTAGTATATAATTTGCCCGCGAGCATGATTTAGTAACTAGTAAGACCATTTCAAGGAGTTTTAGTTACTTATTATGCAATAGATTTTTTTCCCACCTTTGCGTAAAACAAGGGTAGGGTCTTCTTCTTTATGACGAGTAATCAGGTTTTGAAGCTCTTTTCTCTTTAAATTTTATGCACCCACCAAACGTGCGTAACACTGTTTGTCGGCGAGATTTTAAATACATTTTTTGGGCCGCTGACTACCTGTAACGACTGTCAAAGATGGACAAATGACAGCCGGGACCAACAGCTTAACGTACTTTCCGAGGCACGGAGGAAACTCGGTATGTAAGGGTGGTCACCCATCCACAGATCAACCTAGGCAAGCACGGCTTAACCTAAAGATCGACGCGAGCGGCTGTTATTATTTAGCCACGAGCTCCTCACAATAATCAATAGTAGGTAGTAATAAATTGTTTAGTATTCCTGCAAGTAATAACAATGTATCTCAAAATAATCCTTTGCATAGAATGTGTAAAAACTATAACGCTATTTGCTCACACGTAGACATTTTTCATGATAAATTTAGCTCTTTCAAATCATTTCTTCTAAATTATAACGATGTATGATTTTATAGATCGTTCAAGTCTTAATCGTAATTATTTCGTTCATTATTAATTAATTAATTAGTAATGTGTTAAAAACTTTATAACTCGTACTGAAATTTAATTTTTACCTTAAATAAAAATCAGAAGCATCAGAAGTCGGTGACCTTTGTTTGATTGATTTAGTTTTTTTGTCACCGACTTCTGATGCTAAAGTTATTTATCACTTTTTTGTGTGAAGTCGGTTATATTTTTTGCAAAAAAGTTTTTATTTTTCACTTTTTAGTGGTTCACATGTGCTTACCCTTTCACAGCGTATCGGTGTGATTTTTTGTTATGAACTGGTGTAAACAATAGACAGACGTGAGTCTTCAGCAATCCCAGTACATTTGCTATGATTTATTAAGGAGTTCAGTTGCCTATCTTCCGAAGTCACCAGATCTTTATCAAATCTATCTTTTAACTGTCGAAATCGGGGTGTATTGTATACTTCTGCGTACTCGCTCAGAGCATACAGGTGTGATGTTACGTCATGATGTTGTATAAACAATAAACAACCAAGCGATTGCAGCAATTACTGCAGCTTGCCGTGTATTTTTGAAGAGTTCCATTTATATCTCCAAACATCAGCGTAAGATCTTAACCAAATTGACATGGAACCACACGGAAAGCACCAGCTTTCAAATAAAAGAAGAATCATCAAAATCGGTTCACCCAGTCGAAAGTTCTGATGTAAGTGATGTAACAAACATTGTTAAAATCTGGGTATTTGTACACATCTGCGTACCCCCTCAGAGCATACAGGCGTGTTGTTACGTCATGATGTAGTATAAACAATGAACCTACAAGCGGATGCAGCAATCACTGCAGATTTGCCGTCTATTTTTGAAGAGTTCCATTGTATATCTCCGAAGATCAGCATCAGATCTTCAACGAATTAAAATGGGACCCAATGGGAAGCATCAGCTTTCAAATAAAAAAAGAATCATCAAAATCGGTTCACCCAATCGAAAGTTCTGAGGTAACAAACACAAAAAAAAAAACAAAAAAAAAAATTCCGACGAATTGAGAACCTCCTCTTTTTAGAAGTCGGTTGAAAATAAAAAGTAGCACAGCTTATTTTTTTGACTTCCTTTTATCATGGTCCCCCTACGTGAGTAGGACGGTCCTGTTCTGCTCACACAGCTTATTGGCAAGTAATGAATTTATGTACGAAATACCCTACCTATAGAAATTACTGTTATTAGTCGTATTATATTATACATACAGCCAGTCAGAGAAACCTTGTTTCTTTCAATTTGCATAACACAAACATAGCACTAAGCCTGCATCCAGAAAGGGGTTAGGCAGAGCTTTACCTAAAGACTACTTGACACAATCCAGAATCTTTGTGAATAATATAAATTATAGTGTTCCTTATTGGCTTTACTGTATGTGAATTTTATCTCATGAATTTATCTATTTTTTCGACTTTTACTACATCAACATTGTCTTTGTCGTTTATGTATCTGTGGAGAACGTTGTTGGTTGCTTCTTCTATTTTTTGTAATATATATTGTGTTATTATTGGTTCTTCCAAATAAATAAAATAAAATAAAAATAAATCGTGTAAAAAGACTACTAAAGAAGCCGAAAGGCACTTGTTCTCCCCATCGTAATGATTTTTTTTTGTTCTACACCATACCTGGACCCCAATTCTGCTATTTTTATAAATTCGTCACTCCAACACGATTCCATTCCCATCCCATTGTCATTTTGTTTAAGTTCGTAATCTGCTAAATTCACAATGGTCGATCAATGATCTCGTAATTAAATTGTGTTTTAATGACATTACCGTATGGCCATTATTATAAAACCCTTACTATAAATGGTTTTCGAAATCTGCTACTAAATGCGAACATTTATTCATGCCAGATTTCATTTAAAATAGATTTTATTAATGTACGAGATTCCCATTCTATGACATTTCTTTCAATGGACTGTCAGTGGTTGACAATTGAAAAGTCATAATGGCGCCATTATATTAGTAGATTACCAAACTTGTCAAAACTTGACAGAACTTGATCATTATGAAATCAATGATCGACTATTCTGACACTATTGTAATAGCAGAATTGAGGCCCTGGGAACCTTCTAGTTACGCAGGTATGGGGGGTCAAAGTTCCAACTTTTTGACAAGTTTTTTTGAAATAGGTACTTAGGTATATGTTTTTATGTAAGATTTTTACCACCCTACTATTGAATCCATCATTGAGTTTTACCACAAAACATGATTTTTCATCCCAAAAGAAAGTCGTTTCCCAGCAGTAATTTATTCGTAGTTACTTAGTTTGATGTACAGAATGCTTGGTTGACGACTTCGTGATGACGTTGTTTACACCCTGTAAAGTACTTCCACATTCCGCTAGTTCAAATCTCATGTAATTGAGCACAAAATAATCAGGTACAAACTCCGATTTGAAGCTGGTGTTAACTGAGAAGTTCTTAATGGAAAAGCCGCATGACAATTTTGTCAAACCTTTTTTTTTGGATGGAAAATCATCAAATGACTTCTCCCACTCTGGGCGGAGCGGGAAGGAGTGTCAGACTCTTACTGACTAAAACCCATCCATGTCCCTTCTTCGCCCTTTATGTTCCGGGGACACGGTATCTCTTTCGAACAGTCCCGCAACCCCGGCAGGCTTCAATTTGGCCAACCATGGAATCAAACACAATGCCTTATGCTCATTAGAAGAAATTCCTCATGGAAAAACCCAACAATACTTAACCCGACCGGGGAACCGAACCCAGGACCTCAAGCTCAGCAGTCGCGCTTGCGACCACCAGACCAACAATGCAGTCAAGCAAGTGGCGTTTGTGAATACTAAACTACGCGGCAGACCCCTAAAATCACAAGTTCATTGAACTACAAACCCACAAACAAAGGCTTAACCGTAAACTCCTAGAGGAAGGTCAAAACGCAAACATAGTATTTCCCTCTTGACCTGTACATACAAGCATCGTCTTAAGCCAAGCACATACGATGACATAGCGGAAGCTTAGCTGTGGTTTGTCGTCGATCGCTTTCAGGGAATTCCCGGCGGATATTCCGGGGAGACGCCTTCTGGTGTGTTGCATGTATTGCCGTTAACACAAGTGGGGAATTTGGAGCTGGGTATAAGGATGTATGGAATGACCTGATGGTAATTGTAATGCTGGCTGGCAAGAAAAGGAAGACGGAAAAAAACTGCTTAAGATGAAAGCGCTAAGATAATCTGCGAAATTCAATTTTTCTATAAGTTTTTTGCAGGTCAGGTGTTGATGAAAATATGATAGTTACGGAATTCATCTTTTCCCAAAGATGTTGGGTTCGGCTTCTAGTCTAACCAGATGCAGCTAAATACCAGTATTTTACATGGAGCGATTGCCTATCTGACCTCCACAACCCAGTTAACTGGGTAATACGATACCCCTTAGCAAGACTGGTTGTCAGACTTTTTGGCCACTGACTACTTGTGACGACTATGAAAGATCTACAATTGACAGCCGGGACCAACTGCTTAACGTGCTTTCCGAAGCATGAAGGAAACTCGGATAGTTACGTAATTATAATCATTATAATCAGCCCTCCAAGCTTATTATTTTTTTCATGAAATAGTTACGCTAGCTGCCCGGGTGCTTTCACCTTAAAAACAATTGACTGCGTTTTAGGATAACGATCATGACTATATTGTGTAGGACGAAACATCTTCAGATAAATTCGAAACAAATGAATTCAATTGTGTGTCACTATTTTACATCAAGCAACGCCAAATAGTTTAGTTTGGGTGGTACAGCAGATCATTAAATAAAGACGTGTCGGAGTTCCATAATGTCGGAATAAAATTTTGTTGTAGTACCGTTTCTCAAAGTCCAGACTTCGGTGGGAACATTAAAATGGCCCCGCGTAGTATTGTACTGATTTTTAAATGAATGCCTGTCTATATCACTTGCTTATAACGGTTTAGTTTCTACTGACGCAACATGCGGAACAATGTATTAAGCCACGTTACTGAAATATAAAGGAGATGGTCAAAAGTGGTACAAAAAGTCTCATGCATCAAGATTAAAATTTTATAGTAATTATTTCCATATTTTTTTACGACATTACACGTCGGGGTATTGATTTTTAAACAGGGTATTTAATTTAAAGTAAGTATGAATATTTTTTTACTCCCTTTACATGACGTTTAGACAACCGGTCATAGAGATGTAGAATGTTATAAAAACTATTTTAATAAATCGACTAACCTGTCTTTTCAACCGTTTTTTTTTACCATAAATACCTGTAACGTTTGCTTTGAAAACATTAAACGAATTATTCGTATTACATTTGCTTTGATTTTGTTGAATAACATTAACAATTAAGTAAAAGCGGTAGGTACACCAAATCGATTTGATATTATTAATTGACACAAAATCGATTTTCTTACTAAAGATTTTGATTTACTGATCTCATCCCTAAATGACATTGACATTTGATGTGACGTCTACGTCCATATAGTTGAGATAAATTAATAATTGTATTGTGAAGTATTTGTTTGTATTTTGTGAACTTATTTCTATTTATTCTGCAAATAATTAATGTCAAGTCATAGGGTCAACCGAATAACGCCGTCAGTCACCCGGCAAAACCAATGTATCAGAAGGCTCATTTTCTACTTGTATGGTTTTGAGGTAATCTTGGATGTTATAAAATTACTCCGAAACTCCGGTTTTGTTTACAAAAACAACTTTTGTAGGAGTTAATATGATATGTGTAGACCCTTAAAAACAAAGTTTGGTACGGGATTCCATATATCCATCCTTTGATCATTTCTTAATCTCAAAACTAAAATGGCTCTTTCCCGAAAAGCTCGTTCTAGATTATTCCTTCGTACAATCAGGGTTTAAATAGCTTGACAATAGAACATAGCCCCGGAGACTTTGCCTCAGATTAAAGTAAGGAAACGCCCACGATCTGAAACACTGGATTTATTTATTTATTTATTTATTTAAACTTCATGTACAAGAGTGGTACATAGGCGGACTTAATGCCACAAGGCATTCTCTACCAGTCAACCTTTGGGTCAAATGAGACAGCATTGTGATAGAGTACATTAAAAATAAAAATACCATTTTTAAGCATAAGATTCTTAAGTCTTAAACTGAAACTCTTCATGAATTTATAACTGCGGAACTCCTGGGAGTCCAAGTCTGATGTCTTACGCAATGGAATGTTCCTGGAATGGCTGATCACTGACGTAATTATAGATTTTCACAGCTTTGGCAATCTTGTGACAATCTTGAATGGTGTCATTATGTTTTCGGGTGACGTGCCATTGACGCTCTTTTTAACCCCCGACGCAAAAACGACGGGGTGTTCTAAGTTTGACGTGTCTGTTGTCTGTCTGTGGCATCGTAGCACCCGAACGGATGAACCGATTTTGATTTCGTTTCTTTTATTTAAAAGATGATTAAGTCGGGAGTGTTCTTAGCTATGTTTGATAAAAATCAGTCCAAGATGGCCGCCCCCACAAAATGGCTGGTTACATATTTATTTAACAACTCCCTCAATATGGGTATCAAATGAAAGGGCTTGACTAGTAGAATACTATACGTTGTATTACATTTCAAATCTAAGATGGCTGCTACCACAAAATGGTGAATTACATTTTATGTGTCGTGTAATATTTTAAATTTAATTTTACTGGCGAAACAATGTACAAAACCCAGTTATTATGTACAAAGATACATGATGATATAACTGGTTGAATACACTTTATTTACTCATTATCTTCCTAGCCTTTTCCCAACTACGTTGGGGTCGGCTTCCAGTCTAACCAGATGCAGTTGAATCATGATCATGATGAAAATACCAGTATTTTACATTGAACAATATCTGCCCTCCACAATCCAGTTGGTACTGAGTAATCTCTCACGTTAAGACTGTCAAAGATCTACAAATGGCAAGCAGGACCAACGGCTTAACGTGCTTTCGGAGGCACGGAGGAAACTCGGTATGTAATGGGAGATCACCCATCCACAGATCAACCTAGGCAAGCACAGTTTAACCTAAAGATCGGCCCAAGCTGTAAAATGAAGCCTCGATCTCGGTTTGAATTTTACAATTATCCAATACAAATTACTATCAAACATCATTAATCTGTCTACCAACACATTAATCAGACACCACTATAAACTAGAACTACTAAATACATTGTTAGATGCATCAAGTTGATTACGTTAACTGTAGTTAACCCTAACTGTGTTACGCTAAAAGCCTTAGAGGTGTATACAGCGTGTTTCAGAAATGTTTGGTTACCTATATTTAACGGTGTTGGGTAGGGCAGGACATGACGCACGCCTCGGTGATGACAGATGGACTATCCAAACCACCAAATGGACTGGGCCACCAGGCAAAAGAATGGTAACGTAAAGGTAAGGTTAACGGTGTGGTTAGACCATCAAACTGAACATTTTTTTTTTTAATTTTCTCTTTTTATTTTTGTTTTATTTTTCCCGAATATTGTATGCACGTCATGTCCTTGCGACGCATAAATATTTTTTATTTTTTCTACGAGTATTCTATTCGAAAAATCAGCCGTATAAAATTTCAATACCGTTACAAATAGTCAGTGGCTCGAAAGTCTTACAGTCTTCGAGTTTCGTTTCTTTTAATTTTTAAATATATGTTTGTTTTTTCTGTGTAAGTTTTATTAGTAAGTTTTATACTGATATTTTTTATGTGTTTTGTCCTGTGCGTGCTAATAAATCCTTTTTCTTTCTTTCTTTCTTTGCTTCAATTACCGGGTTGTGGAGGTGAGATAGGCAGTCGCTTCATTTAAAATACTGGTACTCAGCTTCATCTAGTTAGACTGGAAATCGACCCTAAGTACAATTTCTAGGTCATCATCAGCCAACAACAGTCCACTGCTGGACAGCCTCTTCAATCGCACGCCATTCAACTCGATTCTCGGCAATTCTCGTCCAGTTGCTACCAGCCACCCTTTTTTTTCGGATGGGAAATCGTCAAATGACTCCTCCCACTCTGGGTGGACCGGGAGGGAGTGTCAGAGTTTTACTGACTAAAAACCATCCATGTTCCTTCCTCGCCCTTTACGTTCCGGGGCCGCGGTATCTCTTTCGAACAGTCCCGCAGCCCCGGGCTACCACCCTGCGTAGATCGTCACTCCAGCGAGCCTGAAGGTGTCCCACCTTATGCTTGCCGATTCACACAATCTCCTCTCAAGAACACGCGTCTACCCCAACGGTTACTCTCTAGATTCGACCATAAATTTATGGGACAACCAGTGAAACAGTTTCGCGATCAAAATGTTACTCCATGGAAAAACAAAACAATTTTGATGTTCGTTACTCTTTTAGCTATTTATCCACATACCTTTAAGACTACACATTTCAGATACACCCTGTATAAAGATGTGTACAGCGTTTTAGGGTTAGATAAGTTCACGGCAATTACCTTTTATGTGGGGTCAAAGTGTTATTGGCAAAAATGGTTGTTACAAATTGTTTTTATTGCAAATTGAAGTACGGTTTTTTCATTAATTTAACAACAGGTTCAATTTTTATAAACAGTGTTGCGTTTGTGCGTTTTACTATTCGAGTGGTTTATTTTACTTTCCAAAACATCACTTCGATCTCCCATCACAACACCCAGAAGCAAAATGAAATGATACAAATTACATAATTATGAATTGACAGGGTGTACGCAGACTCTGCATGAAGCCGTCAACCAAGCCGTCTGTATATTAAACCAAGTAACTACGCAAAAATTATTGCTGTAAAATTACATTTTTGTGAGGTGAAAGAATCAGACTTTTCGGTAGAACTCAATATTGTGTTGAAGGTTGGATTGAATAGTACGGGTGTCATGAAGGTGTTTAAAGTAAAAATCGAATAGTATGAAATCTCATGTTATAAAAAAAAACTTGTGAAAAGTTGGAACATCACGAAGCCGTCAACTAAACTTTCTGTACATCAAATGTACAGAATGTTTAGTTGACGGCTTCGTGATGAGGTTGTTTACACCCTGTATTTACTTAAAGAAGAATAGTAACACCATGACACACTTATAATAAACACGAACTACAAGATACACACAACTTATGTACGGAAACAACCAACCCCATTAACCAATTAAAGTTACAACTACAAAATAAATACTCACTTATTATTCCAAGGTCGTTCTTCTATCTAACATTCAAGGTTCTAACTTAAGGGGTGTGGCTGTAGTGAGCAATGACCTTGACACGCATAACCTTGGACAGAGGGGTCGAAACCGGAACCTTTTGGGGGCGAATCGATACCGTTTCCATTTTAAATGTAAAAAAGGTTATAAATGGGTTCCGTTTTTTGGAGGGCTTGGAGTTGATTTGTTTTTTTGCGATGAATTTTTTGTGTGATTATTTTCAGGTGGTATTTGCCTAATGTGTTTTGAATTTAGGGTAGTTTGATGAAGATACGATTGTTTTTTGTTACTATTCAATTATAGCGGTAGTAATAGATTTTGATAGGTTGTTGCATTTTTGATTCTATGTTGTTTCCAGTATCCAGCAAGGCTCAACACAACAACATTTACAATCTTATTTCAGTGTTAATGTATCAAATATTAAACAGCGTTTAACTAGTGATTTAGTTATATTTGATATTTAAATGTGATTGCAAGCAGATTAACATTTTTTTAAAGTAATGTTTTTAATTGTGGAAAATAATTGTTCAGTCAATACAATTAAACATCCAAATAACTAGACTTTTTGCTTTACACTGGTTAGTGCGAAATTAATACAATATTCCAGTAAAATATGAGCAAGCTGAGTTGTTAATTAACATGTTATGAATACTTTTGTATGGGTAGTGAAATACGGTTAAAAATATACCATCGAAAAGTTTGTACTGCTAATAATGTCACACAGGTAGAACGAATAATGAATAATGCCAATGTGTTACTGGCTGAAGGCTTATCGATTTTATAATGTTCTTTCTATTCTGAAGAGACGTAAGTTTTGCAGGTTGAAAAGTTATTCTGTAATCGCGGATTCAAAACGAGACATCGTACGAATTTTTTAATCGTTTGTGATATAGAATAGGCTAGTTTCCACCATCAATAAATTGCAAAACTAATTATTCCGCCAGTTAGAGTATTGGAAAATAATGGACACGTATTTTTTGTTTTTGTAAATCACTGAGTACTGACAAAGATAAAACGCATCAAAACTCGGGAGTGGGGGCTCGTGACGTCACAACGCACTAAAAACTATAGCACGGCGTGACGTATTGCGAATTTTAAAAGCGTCGTATCTTCGTCAATTTTGGTTTAATGTAACAAAAGAAAAAATACGAGTCAAATATTTTTTATAATCTAACTGACGGACTAAGGTCCATGTTCACCAAAAAGATCACGCTCTGATTATCTAAAAACAGCTGTTTACAACACATTTTTGTATGAGAACATGTCACAGTGACAGCTGTTTTTAGATAATCAGACTGTTATCATTTCGGTGAACATGGACCTAATTAGATTTTTTTAGGACACAAGCCTATTATAGACGCAGATCATCACCTGTCTAGCCTTTTTGAACTTTGTTCTAGAATTTTTCTAGTCTTATCGGATAAAGCTGAATAATTACTAGTAGCAACGATGATGGACATGAATGTTGATGGATGGAACAGGAGAAAAAGGCCAAAGGAAAGATAGATGGCTGGTGTGTAGAATGATATGAAAGAGAAAGGAGCAAATGATATCGTGACGATTGACAGGGGAGAATGGAAGAAAAAAATGTGTTGCGCAGGCAGCCCGCGTAGCATGACCACCGTAGACACGACAGAGAGTCGACAAATCTTTTGTTCATCTGTCATTTTGTCGATTCAATGACAGATGAACAAAAGATTTGTCGAGTCTCTCTCGTTTCTCCGGTGGTCATGCTAAGCGGGCAGGAAGATCATGATGAATTTACTTGCAACGAATGCCCAACTAACCTGACCCAGTTGCTGGGTTTCAAGGATTGGTTGTTCGGTCTCTTGTGTCTCTTGGAAGCATTGGTTGTTAGAACTTCATGAACTAATGAAACTCATAAGCTTATCCTACCAGAATGTATCTAAAGGCGCAATCCGCATTAGGTACTAATATTTGCTCACAATGAGTTAGCTGTAACAATTTTAATCATTAGTCCTCATAATCATTTGCCTATAGCCTTTTCCTAACTATGTTGGAGTATATCTGTCCTGCTATTCTCATTTATGAACTCTGTGCGTACTGTGACTTTCTGTCGGCTTTTAGTCAATCCGCATGCAGCTGAATATTGCCTATCTTCCTCCGCAACCCAGTTAGCAGTGGGTAATACCCTTTGTTATGACTAGTATAGCTTCAGTCATTAGTAAAATATGACATTTTATTTTATTGGAAAATGACTATACATTTTTGAGCCTAAATAAAGCAATTTTATCATAAAAAGATCCCACACACATTAAAGCTCACAATGAAATGCTTTTAGTCATACAAAGGTTCTAAAAGAGAGGCGCACGGAGGTCATTAATTTGTTTAACATCAAAAGGTCCCAACAATGAAGAGAAAGTGAACGTCACTCAGGGCTTAATAGTAATTAATCTTCCATACGAAATTTAAATAAAATTTCTGTGGGTATAGAAAACAGGAGTTTTCATAGATTTGTGACCTTGACCTTGGTGACAGAAGGTGGGGAGGAAGATGGTCTTTTGATACTAAATAGATCTTGGAAGTTAAGGTGGCCTGTATAATAGGCATGACAACAGTATCAAAAAACATACAAATATGTTTTGTCCGTCAGTTAGATCATTGAAAAATAATGGACACGTAATTTTTGTTTTTGTAAATCATTGAATATTGACAAAGATAAAACGCATCAAAACTCGAGAGTGGGGACGCGTGACGTATTGAGAATTTTAAAAGCGTCTTATCTTCGTTAATTTTGATTTACGTAACAAATGAAAAAAAAGGGTTAAATATTTTTTAATGATCTACCTGACGGACTAATTAGGATTTTTTGTCGTCTATTCAAACTTTCTATATTTTTTTTGAAATTTGCATTTAACTACCTAGCGACTTCGTTCACATCTAAGAAACTTATTAATACCTCCTACATGATTCTGGCCTCCTGGTGGTTTGTGAGATTTTATTATATTTTTTTCTCAACTCCTGCTTATCTTTGCTTTCTTTTAGAAAAAAACAGATGTGGGGTCAGTTAACCATTATCTATTTTTAAAAGGGGCAAGCGGTCTCTGATCCCAGTTTCGAAGTGGACGAGTCCTGAGTCACTTGGCAGTAGTGCCAGTGAAATTCGACAGATAGTTTCAGAGAACATCCAAACTGATGCTTAAAGGCAGTTTTCTCCCGTCATTGCGATCATGTTTTTTGTTCCAGGCAGTACCTAGGAACCTTCTAGTAACTTCCAACTTTTTTAATAGTTTTTAATAACGGTATTACGTTTGTATGAAAAACGCATGCTCCGCCTGCCCCTTAGTGACAAAATAATTTCTAACAACAACAACACCACGCTTGTAATTCCCCCAGAGCAAGACAGAGGTGTACCTAATAGTACACCCACATTTCGCCAGTTACGTGTAAGTCCCATATAATAGGAAAAGCCTATTGCCATCAACCGGGTACAAATCCAAACTCCGTGGCTGCTACTGAAAGATTCCTAATAACACTTTGCCTGACCTAGGAATCGAATTTCAGGTTATAGTTATAAAATACTAGCGGACGTCACGCGGTTTCACCTGCGTAGTTCCCGTTTCCGTGGAAATATGGGGATAAAATATAGCCTACATTACTCGCTGATAATGTAGCTATCCATTGCTGAAAGAATTTTTCAAATCGGTCCAAAACTTTTTAAGTTATTTCACTATATACAAAAATACAAATCTTTTTTCTTTATAATCTTTGTATACGTGACGTCTTTTACCTAGTTTCAGAGATGGAGAAAAAGCCAAAAAGCCCTAAGTTTCGACCGTGTGACTAATGCCCTACGATTACAGTTAGGGATAAAGATCTGTGATAGCTAAGCCAGCCATACATTCTCGCTAAGGTGATTATAGAAAGGATAAAGGAAATACCTTGAACTGAACGAGGTATTTTCCTAAGCCTTTTTAGGATTTTTTCTTACTTTAGAGCAGGGATTTTTCACTCCTATAAATACAAAAAATAATCACAGTTTTATTTACACAAATAAGTAAAATTGTAATTTCAAAATAACAGCTTTTTGCATAATAGCATAATTAACAATAAAAAAAAATGTCTGTCTGTTTGTTCCGGCTAATCTCCAAAACGTCAGGACTGAATTTGACTGGACCTAAACTGGCATTTAGCTGATGTTATAAGGAGTAACTAAAGCTACTTTTATTTAGAAAACGGATTAGGAAACCCATAAAATTGTTTTGTAGAAAGTAATATGTTTATAATATTTTTAGTTACTGTTAAGGCTGATGCTGCAGGGTAGCTTGTACGATCGAACAAGCTATTTGGTTTACACTTTACAATGTAATTAGTTCGTTAAACTGTAAACCAATTAGCTTGTTCGACCGTACGTTGATGAAACTATCGTTCGCGACTGTAAGACATATTATTATGTAGTTACAGAATTTTAATCATCGAAATCATCAACAATACAACCCTCTAAGTTCACAAAGTTCAAGGAACAACTTTGACCTTGTAATTCGTCCACCATTATGATCCTGGAGGGTTCTATTGATGATTTTGATGGTTTTAATGCCGTGACTACATATGTCTTACAGTCGCGAACGATATTTTTATCAACACACAACCTAGCACTGGCCTACAAATTACAAAAAAACGTAACAAAATTTGATTTTCGCGGGCCACCCTGACGCTTTCACCTTAAACGCTTTAAAACAAGCTTCTGTATAACTACTACGACCAGCAAAACCTGCTACGTGAAAAACAAATGGTTATATAAAAACTGTGCTCATGTTTCCCGCAAAACATTTTTGCAGAGTTAGTATTAACGGCACGCGCTTAAATAATGTTTTGTTCATTTTTAACCGACTGTATAAATGTTGTATGAAGAAAGAACTAGAAAGAGCTTGAAGTGGGTTTATGAGGATCATTGCAGATGACTGTGTAATTTTTGTTGATTTGTATTTTTTTTTTTATTTGGTTTTATTCTAACAAAACAGACAATAATAAATAAATATAAATATCGCTGGACATTAACACACAGCGCCACCTAGTGCCACACTAAGCAAAGCTTGTGTCGTGGACACTAGATAGTTGATATACTACATAATATACTTTTTTTGTTTGTAAATACATACTTATTATACATATAAACATCCATGACTCGGAAACAAATGTCCGTGCTCATCACACAAACATTTGCTCCTACCGGGATTCGAACCCAGGACCCTAAGAACGTAAGGCAGTGTCACTACCACTACGCCAATCGGGTCGTCATAATTATATCACATTTGTTTAAATTACATTGTCTGCACTTATATATAGGTAACATTGAACCATATCTTAAACCACATCCGTTAAGACACAATGCCGTGTTTAGGTGTCCAAAAATTAAATAATATAACAATCTCAGTGTAAATTAACAATTATGACTTACACTTTGCATTTAAAAACTTTCAATGTGGTTAGAAAGAAAAAAGCAGTGTACATCCTATTCATGAAAATAAAATGAGCTTATAGTTATTTGCTATACATTGTTTCCAATGGGACATCTCACACTTAGGTGCATCACGAGGCAGTTATAGAGATTCATGAAAATGCACTTTGAATTTTTCTAAAGCTTTGTATCTGTGTGATATTTTATTCTTCTCTGTTTTTGGCAGTTCAGCATAAGTTTCAGTATAGCCATCAGGTTGGAAGACACAGTCCCAGCCAAAGTCTCTAGTACCTCTTGGAGGTACAATCGTTCCAGTAGTAATGCCTTGGAACAATTTAACATCTAGATCTTCACAGTTTCCAGCACAGTAAGCAAAAGTGCACACAGCTTTAGCAGATTTATTCTCCCAACCATTCAGCAGTTTCACAAGCCCTTCAGGTTCTAATTTCTCCAGGAACCACTTGATGTATGGCCCAGGAAGACCTTTTAATGCATCAAAACACAGAGCTGTATCTTCCACTAATACTGGCCTTTTCAAACGTCGCGCAGCTTCTTGGCACTTCTTAACAGACACCTCATCGATTTCCCCTTGAAGTTCCGGCAAGTCTAGCTTGTGGCTAATTATTTCTAGAGGAAAATTACTTCCTACAATAGCCCTGAGCTCTTCTAGTTTCTTGGCATTGCCAGTGACGAAGGTTATGGATCTTTGTGCCATTGTAATTTAGAAATTTATCTCACCGTTTTCCTTGACAATTATAACTATTCAAAGTTTAAATCTCAAAAGTTTGTAAATAATCTCTGTTGTTCAGAAAATGCCTATTTTTAATCTAGTTTCATTTGAAACACAAAAGATTTTCAATTTGGGACAACTAACACCTCAAAATGTCCAATTAAATTTTATTTATTATCCAAAATATTACCTCAATTCATTCATAATTCATTTTGCGACAAAACAAAACAAATTCCAAATATTTTGTACCATTTATATTTTACGACTAGCAATTCGCCCGTGACTTCGTCCGGAAACATTGTGATAGCTCGGCTAATTAAGCATGATAAAAATATAATCTATAGCCTATAGCCTATAGCATCCACGACCGAGACGTGGTCGCTCACAATGGGCGTTATCAAAAGGCTTAAAGTCACCCAAAGGGCAATAGAGAGGGCTATGCTCGGAGTTTCCTTGCGTGATCGAATCAGAAATGAAGACATCCGCAAGAGAACCAAGGTCACCGACGTAGCCCGAAGAATTGCCAAACTTAAGTGGCAGTGGGCAGGTCACATTGCTCGCAGAACGGATGGCCGATGGGGCCGAAAAGTTCTGTAGTGGCGACCGCGAACCGGAAGACGATGCGTTGGAAGACCTCCCACTGGGTGGACCGATGACCTGGTGAAGGTTGCGGGAATCCGTTGGATGCGAGTCGCAAGGGACCGGTCAATGTGGCGAAACTTGGGGGAGGCCTATGTCCAGCAGTGGACGTCTTTCGGCTGAAATGATGATCATAGCACCCACGAATAATGTAGCGTTCAGCCAGTGAAAGAATTTTTGAATTGGATCATTAGATACGGAGTAATCTCCGGAGGTTATACCCCCCTACTTACAAACTTACAAACCAATAACTCTTTAAAGTAGTAGTATAGACTTTTAAAATTAACGATAAAAATGAACACGGATATACACCAACAAAAAAACAAAACGTGGCTAGAATAGGTAAGACTTCACGTTTATCCAGAAATTCCAGTAATTCCGAGCACTAACATAGCCCGCAGTCTGTAGACTTATTCTTTAACCTAATTTGAGAACCACGTCCCACATACCGCAGTATGTAATGGTGCATGCATAAGCTTTTATTATGTTAACTAACAAGCTGCAGTTACTAAGCAGAATGAAAATATAGCTACGACGTCTTCCACTGCGGCATGAGTGATAATTGAACGATATCTTTTTCTTAAGCATGAGATCCTGGATTCGATTTACAGGTCGCGCAGTTTTATTGGGTGTTTCGATTAGAAATTTCGCAGTAGCAGTCACGGGGTCTGGATTTGTGCCCGGTTGATGGCAATAGGCTCGCTCCTATTAAATGGGACTTAAACATAACTGATGAAATGTGGGTGTACTATTAGGTATACCTCTTTTTTTTCGGGACTTCTCCCACTCTGGGCGGAGCGGGAAGGAGTGTCAGACTTTTACTGACTAAAACCCATCCATGTTCCTTCCTCGCCCTTTATGTTCCGGGGCCACGGTATCTCTTTCGAAAAGTCTCGCAACCCCGGCAGATTAGGTATACCTCTGCCCATAAACCATTCGGGGATTACTGGTGTTGTTACATTATGTTTATGTATCAACATCTTCGAATTTTGGTTCTAGGACATGCTGGTTTACTCACGATGTCCACCTTCACCGTTTTGAGAGCAGTGGAGATGAAATAAATTACACTGAGTAACGCGCCTGCATGGGTTTGAACCCAAAGACATGTGACATCTACCGCAAACCGCACTGGGCCCGCGTGGTGGATTTCGCCCAATCCATCTCCTAGAGAGGAGGCCTGTGTCCCAGCTCTGGGGACATTAATAAGCTGATGATGATGATTATTAACCCCATTTCAAAACACAATTTTTCTTTTAAGTTTCCCAAACATTATAGATAGTCTTAGATTTTATTTTCCAAAGTGCTAGGTCGCGTGCAGACCCCGCCTTCCGGAAATCGAAACATTAAGTACAGCGAGTGCTGTTTGTAACTAATTGTGTTTTAATTTCTTTCTGTGTTGGCACAAGATTGTGTTTGTTAAATTTCACTTTATGTGGAACAAACGAACATGAAATAAAGGGTTCTAAACTACTATAAACTGTTATTTTGAAGTAACTTTTAAACGGATATAAGTAGATGGACGGAATGGTAAGAAATTTTAAAAGGGGATTATGGATTACATCTGAAAAAAACTGTGTTCGATACATGTCTCCTACCATGCCTACTATATGCAATTATGCATGTCAAACTTGGGCAAGATCAAAAGCACCCAAACAGCAATGGAAAGGAGTATGCTGAAGATAAGAAAAATACACAAAATGAAAAATTAAATCATCAGGAGGAAAACGAATCACAGACGCTATCGAGCATGCACTTACACTGAAGTGGAAATGGGCAGGACACATTTCACGCTACACAGATAAAAGATGGACCATAGAGACCACTCGATGGAAAGGCCCAGGAGGGAAAAGAAATGTTGGTAAACCAAAGAGAAGGTGGGCTGATGATATTATTGTATAAGTAGATGGACTGTATGAAAGTTTAAATGGCTGGAAAGGGGATGGATACAGCGACTAGTAGAGAAGTATAGGCCAATCGGGGATGTTCTGTTTAGTCCATCACAGTTAGATTATTGAAAAATATTAAAGTGATTTTTGTTTTATCAAATTAATAAAAAAATACGAAGATAATGGGTGGGGCATGTGACGTCACTTGATGGTAAAAAAGTACCCACATATTGTGTTTCACGAGTTTTCGACGCACTCTATCGACTAAAATTTTTGTTAACGTGAAAAAAGGAAGAAAAGCGTCCAATGTTTTTTTTTATAACTATCTGACGGACTTATTCGTTTTTTTTTGTCCTATCGCCTATTCCAAGGAAATTGGAATAAGCACCAAACACTTGGCAAAATACAAGCGTTATAGCAAGGAACTAAGATTAATTTTTATATTTTAAGGCAGTTCCGTACCAGAGAAAGCACCGCATAAAAACAAGTATTTGTAACAAATTGTAACATTATGTACACGCACGCACTGTAATGCTCGGTTTGCGTAACTCACTGATGTAGTGCGCGAAACTGAACTGATACATTCAAGCCAATGCTCCCGGTAAGGAAACGACTTTACGATCATGATCATCATCATTTTAGCCTGCAGACGTCCACTGCTGGACATAGGTCTCCCCCAAGTGCCGCTACATTGACCAGTCCCTTACGACTCGCATCCAGCGGATTCCTGCAACCTTCGACCAGGTCATGGGTCCACCTAGTGAGAGGTCTTCACAACATCTTCCAGTTCGCGGTCGCCATTCCCGAACTTCTCGGCTCAATCGGACATCCGTTCTGCGAGCAATGTGCCCAGCCCATTGCCATTTAAGTTTGGCAATTCTTCGGGCTACGTCGGTAACCTTGGTTCTCTTGTGGATGCCTTCATTTCTGATTCGATCATGTAATCGTTCGATTTGACTTGGAAACCATAAGGTCCATGTTCACCAAAAGATGACAGCCTGATTATCTAAAAACAGCTCTTTATAACACATTTTTGTACGGGAATATGTCACAGCGACAGCTGGTTATAGATAATCAGACTGTTATCATTTCGGTGAGCATGGACCTTAGTCTTCCTGTCTTCACTGCCCGCAAAGCAAAAGCCTGCTTTAAAGACATGTTGGAAATTCAAGCCCGTGAGCTCGTGGCTAAATAATAATAGCAGCTCGGGTCGATCTTTAGGTTAAGCCGTGCTTGCCTAGGTTGGTCGCTGGGTGGGTGCCCACACTTACATACCGAGATTCCTCCATACCGAAAAATACTGGTATTCAGCTGCATCCTGTTACACTGGAAGCTGATCCCAACATTGTTAAGAAAAATTCAAGCCAAGTTCCATGACTTACCTCGACAAAAACAATCCTTGAAAGACAAATGACGTACTCAATAAAACCTCTACCGATAACCATATAAATAAAATTATTAGCTACTAAAACCTTATACCCCACAAAATGTCTACCCAAGAACCTAAATGACATATCCAGTAAAACAATAAAATTCGACGACAGAACCCATCTACATTGAAAGCAACACAATTCAATAAGACGTCTGCCAAATAAAATTCGGTGTACAGAGAGTATAGTATGACACGATGTAAAGATTACATCTTTGTACAGTGGTAGAATGAAAAGGTTCAATAGTTTGTTGAATGCGTATTTTTTTATGGCTGCTTTGCTTTTTAGACTCCAATCTAACTACCGAGTCACTGCCCACCTCACAAATGTGGACAACTTTCATCTTTTTTTTATATAATAAATTACATCGTTTTGTGATCAATTCAAAATGTTGGCAGTGACACAAAAAAGAATGGCACGGTTTGACCTGAATGGTTTTATTGACCTGGTGATGGTTGCGGGAATCCGTTGGATGCGAGTCGCAAGGGACCGGTCAATGTGGCGACACTTGAGGGAGGCCTATGTCCAGCAGTGGACGTCTTTCGGCTGAAATGATGATGATGATGCTATTATTGGCTGTAAAAACGCTTTAAATATGAATTAATAAATTATGTTTTAAACCGAAGTTGCATTTAAATTTCCTAACTAGTCAACCAAAACGTTCATCCTGCAGGCGAGCATCAAAATATTCTTGACTAAGTCTATTTAAACTCGTCACACAACTTGAAATGTGATTGCGTTTGAAGTATGCTGTCGATGTGACCTCTAATTTGTGTCGTGTTGGACACTGCGGTATATTTCGTGGGATGCATGCGCGGTTTACGATGTACTGCTTTGAATATTATGAGTTCTTGTGTTTTAGTGCCGTTTGAAGATACAAGACGAGCTTGTATGAACAAGAAGTGTAGAAATGTAGAAGATTTCCAACAGTGTGGAAAAATGTAGTATTTTAAATAAAATACATTAATGGGACTACAGGAGCTAAATTAGAAATTCTATTTGTGACAATCGAATTTATGTCTTTCGGTTCCAGAAAGACCTAAAAATAACCCTGTAGATAATATAATGCTTGACAGAAGAAGAAAATAAACAGGCCATTGATACACCCAAATTAAAGCCACCGGTTCGTAAGACTGCCTGGAGGCGTTTTATTTGACCCCAATATCGGCTCAGCGGTTAATTAAGAAACGGGTCGGACCCTTGAGATATGGGTACCAAATAAGTAATCTTACGAAAAAAATATGAATACTCGTAATAACGATGCGGAAGAATATTTTGATGCATATTTTATTGTCCTCTTAATATCTTTGTATATTGTTATAATATGTACTCGTTTATGTATAGGTTTGAAAAATATAACTTATCACTATATTTATTTAAGATTCATTTCAAACATCCCTCGAATTAAAAAAACAATTTTTGTTTTTTTTTTTTTTTATGTCAATTTATCTTTACTTACTTACATCAAGATGTGCAAGTACACAAAAAAAAAACTTAAATTCATGTAATATGTTGATTTATTTTATCCTTGAATATTATGTGTTGAACAGTAAAACTATAACCAACAGTTTAGTTGCTCTGGAAAGAGAAATTTTATTTTATTACCTTAACTAGTTTTAACACTTTTACACAACATTCATTAATATAAACTATGCACTAGTTTTACCTGGAAAGAGAAACAACATTTAAAGCTATTGTTTCACCGTTGTTATGAAACACTATTAATATTCTAATTACACACATGTTTATCCTAACATAACCTCTAAATTCTCCAATGCTGTGTCAGTTTTCAATATGACAGCTCGCACTTAAAGTACTTACGGGATTATATCCGTGATTTTCTTTCGGTTTTTCGTCCCACCCGCATACCTCTTCAGTATTCCCGCGATCATGATGCTTGCAACAGCGTCGAAATATCGGGTGCTCGAAAAACCGAAAGAAAATCACGGATATAATCCCGTAAGTACTTTAAGTGTAGTAGTAAAAAACCGTGAAAGTCTAAAACAGTGCATGACAGCTCGCTCCACAGAATCAAGCAATTTCACTGATTACTTATACAAAGTTATTACGCGGCAAATTCAAACTGTAGGTACAAACTAAATGAAGTGTCACGCACTTTGTTTACATTCATAAAAGACTATCTATTAAAATGTAATACCGATCATTCTTTCTCTAATTTGATGTAAAATTGCTGTACCAGACATGTACAAAGTATCTATCTGCCTAGCCTTTTCCCAACTATGTTGGCTCCCTGTCTAACCGGATGCAGCTGAATACCAGAGCGACTGCCTATCTGACCTCCACAATCCAGTTAGTACTGGGTAATATGATACCACTTGGTAAGACTGGTTGTCAGATATTTTGGGCCACATGATGTGTACGAAAGCATTTGCGTTAAAACAAAGAAGAAAAAAACGAGGTTTGTAAACTTTGGCAACCTTTTTAAAAGCTATATATCGTGCTACCTAGCTAGGTGCGTGAAAAGGTCTAGCGTTGATTGCTAGGCAACGCATCAAGGGAACCATACTTACTGGATGAACGACATCCATTTGTTGAGCCTGGATGGAGATGAGGTGTCTAGTTTAGAGACGTTTTAAATCACGTGGGTTTGCGTGAGTTCAGCACAGTTTTTTAGGACTGTAAAAAAAAATTGTAACAAATAATATGCCAGAAAGTCTGAAAACTAGTCTTACTAGTCTTACCGTATTATCCAGTACTAACTGGGTTGTGGAGCTCAAATGGAGTCGATCCAAGTAAGCTCCAAGTTAGGAAGCCAACGGTTTCAAAATAAATCTAAACTCAAAGTCATAAGAAAATCTTTTTAGAATTTTGCAAAGTGTTTGTTGCTCCGGGTTTTACATAATTAAGTTACAACCACTAAATCTGGTTGTAGTTGCAAACCAGATTTCACCGAAATAAAAAAACATCCAATTTCCATGTCTTACTGGGTTTTTTAGGGTTCCGTAGCCAAATGGCAAAAAACGGAACCCTTATAGTTTCGCCATGTCTGTCTGTCTGTCTGTCTGTCTGTCTGTCTGTCTGTCCGCGGATAATCTCAGTGACCGTTAGCACCAGAAAGCTGAAATTTGGTACCAATATGTATATCAATCATGCCGACAAAGTGCAAAAATAAAAATTTAAAAAAACATTTTTATTAGGGTACCTCCCCCAGACGTAAAGTGGGGAGCGATTTTTTTTTTAATTTTGACCCTGACGTGTGATATATTGTTGGATAGGTATTTAAAAATGAATAGGGGTTTTTTAAAATCATTTTTTGATAATATTAATATTTTAGGAAATAATCGCTCCGAAAGTCAAAAACAATGTATCCCCCCCCCCCTCTAACTTTTGAACCATAAGTTTAAAAAATATGAAAAAAATCACAGAAGTAGACCTTTATATGAACTTTCTAGGAAAATTATTTTCAACTTGATGAGTTGAATAGTTTTTGAGTTATATAGCACTTTTTCAAAAAAACGCAAATGATAACTTTGTTTTTCATACAAATACTATGAAAAACAAAGTTATTTTTGCTGACGAAAAATGTTGGTATTTTTAATGGTCTGGGAAGCTACGGAACCCTACAGTGAGCGTGGCCCGACACGCTCTTGGCCGGTTTTTTTTATTACTAAAGAGTGAAAAATAATACATGCAAATAAATTGTGATAATGTTACTGTTACCTTGTCATTCCACTGCTGGGCAAAAGCCTATGTCTTCATGACTTCAAAATAAAAAATCTTCCAAGCCAAACTAAACACACCCTAGTACAATGAACATGTAGACACGGTAATAACTTGTTGACACAATCCTGTTTATTCATTCACTACTCTGTAGTGACTACACTATACAACTAGTTACTTTTAAAGCCAATCTATTTGATTAAATGGCTTGCAGCATACTGGCTGTTTGTAGTCGACGCTCAAAAAAGGTTTGTTAAAATTAAATGGATTGGAAACACTCGATTTGTTGGTTCTGTTCAGTCAATTTAGTTAAAATAATTGTAGGTGTAGTTAATATTTTGATCTTTGAGCATTCAATTGAAATTCGTTTATTTTTTGTTTTCATTTATCGATGACTATCTTTTTGTCTCAGCTTTGCTTCCGTCATGTACCGAAATGAACCTATGGGAACCTTTTAAATGTAGATTATGACACTCGAGGATAATGGAGCTTTTCGTTAGTGAAAGAGTTTTTGGGATCGGCTCAGGAGTTCCGAAGATTACACCCTACATATGAACTTACAAACACACTTTAACTCTTTATAATATTACTAGCCGATGCCCGCGGCTTCGCCCGCTTAAAATTATATACTAAAACCTTCCTCTTGAATCACTCAATCTATTAAAAAAACCGGCCAAGAGCGTGTCGGGCCACGCTCACTGTAGGGTTCCGTAGCTTCCCAGACCATTAAAAATACCAACATTTTTCGTCAGCAAAAATAACTTTGTTTTTCATAGTATTTGTATGAAAAACAAAGTTATCATTTGCGTTTTTTTGAAAAAGTGCTATATAACTCAAAAACTATTCAACTCATCAAGTTGAAAATAATTTTCCTAGAAAGTTCATATAAAGGTCTACTTCTGTGATTTTTTTCATATTTTTTAAACTTATGGTTCAAAAGTTAGAGGGGGGGGGACACATTGTTTTTGACTTTCGGAGCGATTATTTCCTAAAATATTAATATTATCAAAAAATGATTTTAGAAAACCCCTATTCATTTTTAAATACCTATCCAACAATATATCACACGTCAGGGTCAAAATTAAAAAAAAAATCGCTCCCCACTTTACGTCTGGGGGAGGTACCCTAATAAAAATGTTTTTTAAAATTTTTATTTTTGCACTTTGTCAGCATGATTGATATACATATTGGTACCAAATTTCAGCTTTCTGGTGCTAACGGTCACTGAGATTATCCGCGGACAGACAGACAGACAGACATGGCGAAACTATAAGGGTTCCGTTTTTTGCCATTTGGCTACGGAACCCTAAAAAACCCGCATCAAAATCCGTTGCGTAGTTTTAAAGATCTAAGCATACATAGGGACAGACAGATGCGGCGGGAGACTTTGTTTTATAATATGTAGTGAAGTACATAATGGTATTCAGTTGTCCCCTACAACATTCATGAGGAAAATCCCAGAAACGCTCTTTGCAAGATACACAAAGCATAGAATTCAACACTATTTAAATATTATTGCTTTCCATCTAACCAACAATTTGCTTTATTATGCTTATATACATAAGCATAAGTATAGAAAAGCGTGAAAGAGAGAAGAATCTCAAAAGAGTAAAACAGAAAAAAAAACGTTCCTCAACAGAAAATAGAGGATTTTATTTAAATTGCTTCAACTAAAAATAGCATTTTCCTTTGAAGTGCCATAACCAGACCATCTCGCTTTCAACATTATTTTACTTTGTCGCTACATTTTTGTCATGAAATAGCGAGAAAGCTGGGATGGTAAACTATTTTATAGTATGCAATAAAGGTAATGAAAAAGAGGCCTTCAAAATGGCCTTTTTAACCGACTTCCAAAAGGAGGAGGTTCTCAATTCGTCGGACCCTTTTTTAACCGACTTCTAAAAAAGGAGGAGGTTCTCAATTCGGATGTTTCTATTTTTTTTTTTTTATGTTTGTTCGCGCATAACTCCGTCGAACCGTTTTGAAAAATTCTTTTTTTGTTGGAAAGGGTATACTTTCCAAATGGTCTCATAGTCACCAAGTCGGGATCTGATGATGGAATCTTGGCGAAATCGAGGGAACTCTTTTTCGTTTGATAAGAACCATTCTACCATCAGATCTGATGATGAAGCCAAGAGTCACGGAACTCCATAATGAGACAATGTATCCTAGTCGTGTTTGGGCTTGTTGTAATTGTTACGGTATACTTGGCACTTTCCATGTGTACCAAGCACATGTGAACCAGTAAAAAGACTTCAGAAGCTATAGTTAATTTTCACTTTTTTGTTTTTTTTTTTGAAGTCGGTTTTATTTTTTGCAAAAAAGTTTTTTTTATTTCAATTTTTTATATTATGTTCCCCGATTACTCGAAGATGGCTGGAATGATTTGGATTATTTCTGTTTTTTTTTGAAAGGGTAAACTTCACAGGTGGTCCCATAATCATCAAGTCAGGATCTGATGATAGAATCCTGGAGAAATAGAGAGAACTCTTTAAATTGTATAGGCACACATGAAGCGATTTGGGTAGTTTTCGGAAGAATCTTATCTCGGAATGGTGTCACTTCAATTTGGTAAAGATCTGATGAAGAACTTAGGAGATAGGCAACGGAACTCCTTAATAAATGATAGAAAATGTACTGGGATTGCTGAAATCTCATGTCTGTCTATTGTTTACACCAGTTCATAACAAAAAATCACGCCGGTACGCAGTGAAAGGGACACTATATGAACTACAAAAAAGTGAAAAATACAAAACTCTTTTGCAAAAAATAAAACCGACTTCTAAAAACAAATAAAATAGAAATAACTGTAGCTTCAGAAGTCGGTTACAAAAAAATAAATCAATATGTTACAAATATTATTATTGATAACTGGTAACATCAAATAAATACCTACACTAGCGCGCCATTAACTAACTCTATGCAGCTCTGATATATTATATTCTATTGTCTGTGGTTTGTATGTCTTTTGTTCATTAGTATTAAACCATTCATTTTTTCTACACCGAATTTTATCGTTTTATTAGGGCCCAGACATGCTCCAAGTCTATGGGGACCAATAAAAGTACAATATGTGTTTTTTTTTTGTAGAATAAGCTAGCATAGGTGTAGGCGTCGTTTTTTCGTGAAGTCTCGAAACGGCTCAGAAATTATCAGCGACAGGTTTTGCCGTGAACGATGAGTGGATTGGCAGTTTAATGCTGGCAGGTTTACCAGAAAAATATGTACGTATGGTGATGGCGATTGAGCATTTGTGGATTGCCATTACAGCCGACGTAATCAAAACGAAGTTGATCAATATTGCTGGTGATGATGACTTGGAAAAAGGTCGTGCTTTCTGGACTACAGGGCAGCACAACTGCCAACATTCTAATTCTAAAGTTGGCAGCAATGCAAGAAATGACAATTCAAGTCATCATGGCGGATTGTTTATATAAGAATCAAATACGAAGAACATAGATAAATCGCATATCAATCCAATGATCAACAACAAGTACCTACCACTGGCGTGTAAATTGCAAAATACTAAAGAAAATTTGGATTTGGCGGGCTACTCTGACGCTTTCACCTTAAGAGCGCGTATTCCAAAAGTTGGCAACGTCGCAAATAGCTGTCAAATATTTACATGTTTTCATTAATTTGGCAATTTTACTGTATGAAAATAAGAAATATGGCTCTGTAGTGCACTAAAAAATTGAATATGAATTGCTATTAAAACCCTAACCAAATCCTTTTTTTACATCTAAAACTATATATTCGGTATTACGATATTAATTATTGCATTTCCTAATCAATTTTTTAGTCCACTACAGAGCCATATTTCTTATTTTCACACAGTAACATTGCCAAATTAATTAAAACATGTAAATATTTGACAGCCATTTGCGACGTTGCCAACTTTTGGGATACGCGCTCTTAAAGTAAATATATGACAATTTGAAGTTGTTTTTTTTCAAATGTGTTAGATCTTTAACTAAAAGGCCGGAAATAAAAAAAAATACAAGCTGAAGGGGGCTTGTCTCCACCGATCACAGTATCAGATCACGTTAGCCACGGATCACGGCGAGTTGTATCCGCTGATACCGTTATCTAATAACTAGTTCCTCTCGGCTACGTTAAAGCGGTTTTTACATCCTTTTCACCAGATTATATTTGTCAATGCTTTTCCATACATAATTATGGGCACGTCTCATAGTCAACTCTGAACCAAAAACTCAGTACTTCAATGTTCCTTTTTCTTCTAGCATTTTCCGATACATTGCCCATAATGAGTGTTGAAGTATCGAGACAATACATCAAGATAAGATCAGGAGCAAACGTCAGGCCATTAGCGAAGTACTTAAGTACTAGTAAATTACTTAAGTGCGGGCAAACCATTACCTTACTTACGCTCCGTTCACGACCTCAGGCTATACAACTCGCGTTAAGAGGGGACAGGGGCTGCGATTCTCAATACATTTGTTTTTTCTTTCTGAATAGTGCTTCTCTAAAGTAATCATCATATTTTTTTTTTTCACAAAATCAAGCTTTACTGTAGACATGTCTTCTCATATATTTTTTTCAGCAACTAAAGAAAACATAATCCTCCAAAATTAAAAAAGCGCGACGCAACAGTTTCTTCAAATACCTATTTTTTGGTCCTATTCCCTAGTAAGCAAGACGCGCGTGTGTCACTTGTTTCCTTTGTGTAAGAACCGTCGTTTTCTGGTGTGTTCTCTCTACAGTCAGGGCCTGAATTCTTGTCGTGCTGAGATTGTGTTCTATATAGCACCATACTGCAAAGGTAACGTCAGCTGCGACCGACAGCCGTATTTTGTTCTAGCTGACGTCACGACCGACCGTACGCGACCGATCGCCAGCGCGACAAGAATTCAGGCCTTGAGACACTTGCAACTCACCTGTCGCATAAGCGTATATATAGGTTGTGGCCAGGTGGTTAGAAAACAAGGGAACCTGTATGTTCTAACCGCAACTGGAATTATAAATTTTGTGTTTGTGAAGGTTTAATAGGTGTAAGTAAGGTGAGGTCTATGATGCAGAAGGAAGAGAAAATATGTCTGCAATATCTACTTGCGATTGGAGGATCAGATCTAAGTAAAACATATTTTTGTTTGTTTATATAACTCCAGAATTTCTCTAAGTTTATCATTATTCTTCACTAACTAGTGTAGTCTCCAAGATACTTAAACTATACTTACAACCATGAGATGTTGAAAATGTTTAAGTGTTGAGAAGTTTAAAACTACAACTTGGTGTTTAGAAACGGGCGCTAAAACTTTCAGACTACTAAAACCTTGCTATACCTAGCTAAATAGGAACCATATGAGTCGGTCCGACGGTCAAATTGGCAACCGAAAAACCTTTTTCCACAGACACAAGAGTCGAAAACGTCCCATATGACGAATGACACATTATTTCTTAATCTACAAAATGTAACATCCATTCCACCTGCGTTACTCCCGTCAAAGTGAATACACCTTTCACGACACACTACACCATGTATAAATTCAACAAAATGGCCGCCAGTAAACGTGACGGATGAGAACATCATGTATAATTCCTTCCCTCCTTGCGTTAATCCATTTGGAGAATTCGCGGTACGTGTTTCTCTTTCACTCTTGGGGTGTTAGAGAAGGACGAAATGTGATGGAAGGCCTGCTTTCTATCACAGTGACATCTTTGTTGAAGTTTGTTTTCAACTTTTGTGTTCAAGTTTCCTTTTGGGTTGAAAACATCTATTTCAGATATGTACACGAGTCAGTCGACCTACATATGATATGTAACATCCACTGACTCCTCGACTACTGAACATGAGCTCGTACGTTCGATTCCCAGGTCTGGCAGTGTTATTGGGTTTTTCCAACAGGGACTTTTCAGTAGCAGCCACGGAGTCTGGATTTATGATCGGCTTATGGCAATAGGGTTGCTCCTATTAAATGGGACTTAAACATTCCTGGCGAATTATTGGTGGAAAAACTCGACAGCACTGCAAGACCCGGGAACAAAGCCCAGAACTTCATACTCGACAGTAGTGCGTGCTATTACAAGACACAAATAAGGCTAAACTTAATATTGTAACTTACGGGATATCTTCCGTGATTATTTATTATTTTGAGCTCCCGATATTTCGACGCTGTTGCAAGCGCCATGGTCGCGGATTGACTGGAGAATGCGAAAGAAAGAGGGTAGACAGATTTGTTTGCTCGTAACAATTTCATTTTCCATCCACCCGCATTCTCCCATCAACCCGCGATCATGCTGGCTCTTGCAACAGCATCGAAATATCGGGAGCTCAAAATAATAAATAATCACGGACGGGTAAGTGACAATATAAGTTTAGTTTTAAACCGTGAAAGCATAAAACAGTGTTTACAAATAAGACTGTAATATTCGATCACATGTTTACTAATACTTCAGTGTAGGTATCTATAATATCTGGTATTAAAAGATCAGTAAAACGAACAAAAACGGGTTGAGTAGGGTTCAAATCAGGGTCAATACCCAGTTTTCGGATCACGCAACGCTAAAACCCAAAAAGTCGTTGGCTCGTTCCCTAAAAAGGATTGAAAAGTTCGGGCAAATTTTCAAACTTTCTTTTTTAATTATTCAGTCATGTTCACCGATCAAATTCAAGCTTTTAGGCTAACTCCAATTTACAGTTGGAGAACTTTACACAAACAAGTACTCGAAAAAAAAGGAATTTTGTTTTTATTTCTGAGTACCAGGATAATAATAATTCACAACACTGCGTTCCAAAACCCACCGCAAAAGAAGTACAGTTCATAAGATCTGGTATTAAATCAATACATGCTTCAATTCCCCAGGGAAGCGTTATTGGCTGTCTCCTTTTCCTCATATATATCAATGACCTCCCCAAAACCATAGACGGGCCATGTGTACTTTTTGCGGATGATATCTCGATCCTGACCTCATGCCAAACAACTGATAACTTAAATGAACAACTTACGGCTATTCTTGAGAAAGTTATAAACTGGATGAGCTACCATAATCTCGAAATAAATTTTACCAAAACTAAATTAATGGCATTCCACCCCTGGCAGAGAAAAGCAATCAATATAGACTTTACCTTTAATCACCAAAAATTGGAATTAGTTAACAATTTCACTCTCCTAGGCCTAACAATAGACACACATTTAAACTGGAAAACACATATACAGACAGTAAAATCAAAAATTTCAAAGTTTTCATATGCTCTCCGCGAAATAAAAAAGACTACAAACCAACAAACCGCACTAGCCACATACTACGCGTATGCCCACGCTTGGTTCAACTACGGTATTATCTTATGGGGAAATAGCACAGACGCCCCGTCCTTATTTACCCTGCAAAAAAAGCTTTTACGAATTATTACCAATATAGAACCAACAGATAGTTGTAAGCCTTATTTCCAGAAACACAAGATTCTAACCTTAGTTAATATATATATATATTGGAGCTATGTAAACTCGTCCGCAAATATCCAGACTCTTACAACACACGGGGAGACATACAAAGTAATTATTCGTTGCGACACAAAAATAGATTAAACTTGCCCCCCTCCCGCCTTAAATCTCACTCATCCAGTCCATATTCTATGTCAATAAAAATATACAACAAGCTACCTGAAGACATAAGAAACCAAAATAAAACTAGTATATTTTTAAATAAATTAAAGAAATTCTTAATTAAAAAAAGCTATTATACAGTCAACGAATATTTAACAGATAAATTTAATAATCATTCATAATTATGAAAAACAGACATTTAATAAATAAAATAACCAAAATTAAATTAAACTATAAGACTTTTACACAAAATACATTTTTATTAAATAACTATAATTTAACTAATAAAAATGAACAATTTTAAGCTAGTAAATTAATTAGCAATTTTAAACATAATAATATAAATAAGAAATGATTCGGTAGACTATTATTATTATTGGAGGCTATTATGATTATTAGATAAATGATAAATGAATATTTAATAGTATAAGTTATAAAGCGCTTTTCCTCTCTCTATTTATTTTACTTTAAAAATTGCTGTGCCCGCGTGTTTGTCCGTGTGCAGGACAAATAGTGGGCCAAAATAGTAGGAAACTGATGCTCACTGGTGGCCACAAAGGAGATGGCGATGGCGGGAGGACTGGACAAGTTCCGCCAGAGCTGGACGGAGGACTCGTGGATTCGCGAGAAATGGAAAGAGGGGATTGAGGCCTTTGCTAAGGAGTGAGATACAGCAGGCTATAGGAAAAAAACAAGATAAAACACCTACTTGTTGCTGTGACTATTTTAACGTTCATGGATTCCCGCCGACCTTTATGTTACAAATAAATAAGTATATAGAGTTAACTCACGCGATTCATTCGGCACCCTCCCACATACGAATGGAACATTATTTACCTGTAACAAAAAATAAATATATAACTTTAGTAAATTGCAGCGTGTTTAAAGATGGGTAGGAGACCAGTCCAAAGAATAAAATTGTTTAGCATGTGCATTACACACAAACAACAAAAAGTCTATAATAATAAAAAAATTAAGACTACGAGTTAGTAACTACATACCTACACAGGTTGGAAATAAAACACAAATCACACCTAGCTATTTTTGACGCGAAAGAGCGAATGTAACGATTAAATTAGAATCTTTATAAAATCACAAAAAATTGCTCACGTTTTGTTGTCATCTTTGACGAGGTAAACGACAAAAAAATACCCAGGCCATAGTCAGAAGGTTTTCTAACATCGTTATTTTATACAATGATGGATTGTTTGACACCTGCGTCGTTTATCAATTTATTGATCGCAGCGGGAGTTTCATATCTGAGAAGATTTTCCTCACGGGAAAGTGTGCGATTATGTATTTTTGTATCCTAACTGGGTGTTACAATCCTTGAGGTTTTATGAGATTTTTAAACTGTCATGGTCTTGAGGTTTCAGTCTGAAATGATCATCGTGTACCTGGCCTTTTCCCAACATTATGTTGGGTCGATTTCCAGCCGAACTGGATGCAGTTGAATACCAGTATTTTACATTAAATGATTGCCTATCTAGCCTCCACGATCCAGCTACTGGACCGAATATACCAGATACTACAATAAGAGATACCCTGTAACTTAGACACATTACATTTTCTGAAATAAAAGAGATTTAAAATAAGTAAAAGACGAAAGACGAAATAAACGTAGTAATTTTCTGATCATTTAATAGGGACATACAACAATTTCACTAGAACGAATACCAACTTTAGCAAACTACGACGCGGCGCTGCGCGGACTTTTACGAGATTGACTCAAAATATAACTTTATTTGCTACACGAAAAGTTACACGTTTCATTGTGAGAATTCAGAATACGTTGCATCAAACAGCGCCTCGAGACGCCGCGCGGCGCAGCGCGTAATCCCTGTGGCTTCTTCCAGTACCGTCGTGCCTCGTCGCGGCTCGGTGTGAACTGACGCAAGCAAAAAAAAACGTTTCCTTTTAATTTTAAAACTTAATTCGGCTATCAAGAGATAAATTAACTATCAGCGGAAGTTGGTAATTAGGTATCTACGTTACCGACCGAGCCGGCTTCCGGCAGAGTTGACTTTGCCTATAGGCTATAGGTAGGTAAGTATGCTTAGCATAAATTGATTAATTACCAGTTTCTGCTTGTCTATGTTGGGCAGAGTAAATGAGTTTACTCTACTACCAATAATGATGACAATAAAGTCCAACTGACATGAGGTACTGAAAAGCAGACAATCCCGATGAGTTTTTTTTGGAAATACGAAATTCTTTAAAAGCTATTGCCAATGGTCTAGGCTCCGTGGACAAATGTTCACTAATGCCAGATAATTATGTTGTACTGTAGTAGCACTAAAGCAACAAAGTACAAAAAGTATCACAGCGCCACCTATGAAACAAATCAAGAACTGTCATCAAACATTCTAACGGCCATTTTCAATAACTAACAAAAGTCCGGTCGCGGAACAGGAAGCATTTCGTACAATGACCTGTTATTACCTGTCTGTCACACCCGCGTGAATATAATGAGTATGAGTACGAGCACAGATGCAATGGTCGCCGTCCTCCGTCCTGATGTCATTTATTCTCATAGGAATTACTTTAGTAATTTTTATTTCTGCCGAATTAGTAATTGTAACTCGATTATTATTCTTATTCTTATTCTTTATTGCACACACAAAAATTAACAAACAGAAATTTACAACATACATACATTTAGTTATTGTTATAACTTATACTTAATATAACATCTAAATAAATAATTTACATAATAACAATAATTTATTTTCTTTCTCCTTCAAATATTTCATGTAAGCCGCACTTAATAGAAAAATGTTTGTGACCACTGTCAGTAGATAAAGAGGTCATTGTACGAAATTCTTCCTGCTCCGCGACCGGACTTTAGCAGATTTCGGCAGGTTGCCCTCTCTTTCTGTTTGACATTTCGTTTACTGCCCGGTTAGTAACAAAACTTCACAGAGAAGCTTCCTTTGATTTTTCTATGAGTCAACTCAGATAAGGTGACGCGGATAGGATATTCTTTGTTTATAAGCACACCGATAGCTACGGGAGTAAGCATATTAACCAACAGGTATACATAAGCAGTTTATAGAAAATGCCCGTAAATCAAGCTAATAAAGATATCCGCGACTTCAGACCATAAAAAACCGATAGTGGTGTCGATTCTGTTGTGCACAAACTAAACTTCGTTTAGGCTATTGCTATCTTTTACTAAAAGGCAGTGCGAGAAAAAGACAGCCATAGCTATGAACTAAGATCGAGATATCAAACTAGTTTATGCGTTGCGCTTCACCGTGTTTTTAGTCGACATGTTTTTACGTGCACCCTTCATTTGTTTAGTTCCAATTGAATTTGACAGCTCTAAATTACGTCCGTCACTTTCTCGTTTTACTGTAGAGAAAAAGATAGCAATAGTCTAAATTAAGTTTAGTTTGTGCACAACAGAATCGACACTAGTAACTTTCGGGCAGTTGCCCAGCCATAATGCCCGTCTAATCGAAGGATCCTCCCTTTTCTATGGGAGATGATAAACCCATACACTCTGTTCTTCATATTCCTACTGTGCCTAATTGCCATTTCTTTGCATTTTACCTACACCAGAGAACCCTAATAGGCATGACAACAGTTTAAAAAATAACAAATCTATTTAGTCCGTCAGTTAGAGTATTGGAAAATAATAGACACGAATTTTTTTTGTCAATCAATGAATATTGACAAAGATAAAACGCATCAAAACTCAGAAGTGGGCGCTCATGACGTCAGTACTCTCTAAAAAATATACCTATGAGTGACGTATTGAAAATTATAAAAGCGTCGTATCTTCGTCAATTTTGATTTACGTAACAAAAGAAAAAATACGTGTCAAATATGTTTTGAAAATCTCTAACTGGCGGACTTATTAGTTTTTTTTTGTCGTCTATCTTATTTCACAGACTAAAGTAATCAATACCAACATAATAATATTATGCCGCTTACAATACACATTAGTGTAAAATGTCGCACGTTTTAATCACGGAAACTTGTGTACACAAATGGAAGCAAAAAAGTGTAAACATTCAACTTTTTGCTATCACGCGTTGTACACGCGATATAAAAAAACAAAGTTGGTCATTTACGGTCTTTTTTACGTTACAAAGCTGATGCGGGCTGTTTGCATGTAAATATTTGGATGTTGAAAACAGATTGCTGTAACGATGGAAAATATTTATTTCACAAAATAAATAAAATTGCTTGGGTCTTGGTATAGTGATAGGAAAGTGATACTGCTAAGAGGTTGTTGTATCGATTCCTAGGTCGGTTAAACTGTTCATCTGCCTAATCTTTTCCCAACTATGTTGGGGTCGGTTTCCAGTCCAACCCGATGCAGCTGAATACCAGTTTTATACATGGAGCGACTGCCTATCTGACCGCCACGACCCAGTTAGTACTGGGTAATACAATACCCCTTGGTAAGACTGGTTGTCGGACTTTCGGGACACTGACAACCGGGACCAACAGCTTTACGTAGTTTCCGAGGCACTGAAGAAACTCGGTATAAAATGGGACCCACCACGGACCGAGGCAAGCTAGGCTTAACCCGAAGATCAGCCCAAGTGGCTATTATTATTTAGCCACGAGCTTTTCCTATTTGGTCATATAAGTATGCACGCTGGTCACGGACTAAATATTTGTATCAGAAAACAAATAAAATTGTTATTTGAACCCTCTTATGATTTAGTAGGTGAAAAATTGAGCTTCGAAAGTCCGGCTTCCGATATTTTATCGCTCGTTATTGGTCAACGTTTATGGCTCATGCAACTGCTACCAATCATAAAACGCAGTGGTTATAACGTTGCTCAGTAGATATTAAAGTCTGAAAACGATAAAATTGACTCTAGTACTGTATGTGGAGCGTTTTGGGGTACTTTGTTTTTGGCTTTGAATTTGGCTTTGGCTGGACATAGGCCTACCCAAAGTGTTGCCACATTGACCGGTCCCGTGCGACTCGCATCCAGCGGATTCTTGCAACCTTCACCAGGTCATCGGTACACCTAGTGGGAATGAATGACTGTATAGTTCTGTTAAAACTTTATGGCGGTCCGCCATTGCTCCATCGCTTTTAAGCTGTGGAGTACACAACATTAGGACGCATTGTCTTGACTGTATACAGGGTGTAAACCACTTCATCACAAAGCAGTTAACCAAGCATTATATACATCAAACTACACACATCAAAAGTGTCTAGGGATCAACATATATTTTTGCAATAACTTTTCTCCTGATTGATATTAATTAAAATTTTCTTTAAGGATTCATCAAATAAAGTGTTTTCGTTTGTCACAGTAACGATAAACCAAGTCACCTTTGCATTAATAAAGAAATTTGCCATTTTCCTAATAAAGGGATTTTTGACATTTGAACCACTAACATTAAAGTTCGAAAAAAAGACTGAAATAACAGTTTTCTTTAAAATTTTATTGGGTAACTTAAACAATTAATAATCCGTGTTTCTACCGCGAACACTAACAACACAAGAACATCGGTTTGGCATACTCAAAATGAGTTCATCCAAATCACGCTGTGGAATGGCCGCCCATGTTCGTTGCAACAACAAAAAAAGGTCTTCTTGCGACTGGATACCCTCCATATTCGGCAGAGCTCTTCTCTGTAGCATATCCCATGCATGCTCAATCGGGTTCAAGTCTGGCGACTGAGCAGGCCAGGGCAGGACATTGATGTTAGCTGCGGCGAGAGTCTGTCTTACAACTCTTGCGGTGTGCGGTCGTGCATTATCATGCATTAACTGAAATAAGGGACCGATTTGCACTTGTAGAGGAACGATGACGTCTGATACAATCGTCTCAGCATAAATTTGAGCGTTGAGGTTGCCTCTGATCCAAATCAACTCAGTTCTTCCGCCGATCCAAATACCCGCCCATACCATGATGGTTCCACCACTATAAGGATGGACTTCCTGGCAGGATTTTAATCGCTGTTGGCGTCCAGGGGTTCTCCAGTGTCGTATACGTCTTGTATCCGGTCTCATACCAAAACGAGACTCATCAGAAAACACACAAAACCACATCTCAATCTCAAGAAATCCGCATAAAAATGCTTGATCCCTAGACACTTTTGATGTGTGTAAGTAACTTTATGGGATTTTTTTTTCTGGGAAACAACTTTTTTTTTTGAGGTTATAAATCATGTTTTGTGGTAGAACTCAATCTCCGTAACTAGAAGGTTCCCAGGTATGGTGTAGAACAAAAAATATGATCGCAATGATGGGGAGAACAAGTGCCTTCGTGAAGAGGTGTTTTACACCCTTTTTTGTATATTGCGCAGACCGTCACTCGCAGCTAACTTCCGAATCGCCACAAAGTTTGAACAGAACTATGCCTTAAGTCCTTTACAGGACCTAAGAGGGATTACTTATTTCTACCACCAATCCAATTTTCTTCCCTTCTGCGTATAATGCAACATAAGTTTACCCCAAACCAGAGACAAATTGACTTCATAGTATCGAATCAAACAAAGATCCAAAAAGACTTTATTTCTATCAAAAAGGTCCCTTTATGTCACAGAGATCGATTGGCTCATAGATTCTAAGGGCTAGGGTGACTATTTATCACTGCCTCCTGACCGGACCGTCCTATTTTAAAGCATTACTGGCCGACCCGACGATTTGTAAAAAATGGGACTGTTTGGTATTTTGAATACGACATTTGTTTTTGGGTGCGGGTAACTATAAATTGTGATGGTTTACAAGTAGCAAGTGGTTTTTCAGCGGTAGTGAGGCTGCCTTACGTTCTTAGGGTCCCGGGTTCGAATCCCGGTAGGAGCAAATGTTTGTGTGATGAGCATGGACATTTGTTTCCGAGTCATGGATGTTTATAATAATATGTACATAATAAGTATGTATTTACAAACAAAAAGTAGGTATATATGTAGTATATCAACTGTCTGGTTACCACGACACAAGCCTTGCTTAGTGTGGCACTAGATGGCGCTGTGTGTAATGTCCAGCGATATTTATTAAAAACTAAACTAAAACTAAACAAACGTTAGTTTGGGTTCGACATCTGCTCAGTTCAGTCACAGTAAAATATTTCGAAATACCTATTTAACAGAGAAGTTATTCAAAGTACATAATTATTTTATTTATTTGTTACTAGAGGACGTCAAGCGGTTTCACCCGCGTATTTCTCGTTCCTGTGGGACTACGGGGATAAAATATAGCCTATGTTACTTGCTGATAATGTAGCTTTCCATTGCTGAAAAAAATTTTAGGTAGATTTGCTCAGAAAAAAAATCTACCTACATATTTGTCTTGCACCTAAAGACGAGGATATATATGTATACGTATGTATGTGGGCGACAAGCAAAATTTAGCCACACTCGACAGGTCGCAATAATGCACCGATTGCTGCTGAGACTGAGGACTGAGACTGAGGACTGAGACTGAGGACTGAGACTGAGGACTGAGACTGAGGACTGAGACTGAGGACTGAGACTGAGGACTGAGACTGAGGACTGAGACTGAGGACTGAGACTGAGGACTGAGACTGAGGACTGAGACTGAGGACTGAGACTGAGGACTGAGACTGAGGACTGAGACTGAGGACTGAGACTGAGGACTGAGACTGGGGACTGAGACTGAGGACTGAGACTGAGGACTGAGACTGAGGACTGAGACTGAGGACTGAGACTGAGGACTGAGACTGAGGACTGAGACTGAGGACTGAGACTGAGGACTGAGACTGAGGACTGAGACTGAGGACTGAGACTGAGGACTGAGACTGAGGACTGAGACTGAGGACTGAGACTGAGGACTGAGGACTGAGACTGAGGACTGAGGACTGAGGACTGTAGATAGTCCACATAAATTGTCAATAGTCGGACGCCCATGGTTTACGAGATTTAACTGTTTAAAGTTTCTATAATGAGAGGATTTAAAAATGTTAAACATTCTATTACAGGACAACGATTTAGAAATTCATATTTTTTTTGACTTTCAATAGTCGGACACCTACGGTTTTAAAGTTAACAGAAGAAAATTACTGTTATGGCGGTCAGATAGGGTAGGTTAAGGTTTTGTAGACTGAGGACTGAGACTGAGGACTGAGACTGAGGACTGAGACTGAGGACTGAGACTGAGGACTGAGACTGAGGACTGAGACTGAGGACTGAGACTGAGGACTGAGACTGAGGACTGAGACTGAGGACTGAGACTGAGGACTGAGACTGAGGACTGAGACTGAGGACTGAGACTGAGGACTGAGACTGAGGACTGAGACTGAGGACTGAGACTGAGGACTGAGACTGAGGACTGAGACTGAGGACTGAGACTGAGGACTGAGGACTGAGACTGAGGACTGAGGACTGTAGATAGTCCACATAAATTGTCAATAGTCGGACGCCCATGGTTTACGAGATTTAACTGTTTAAAGTTTCTATACAAATTTAAAAAAAACCACGCCATTTGCCATGGTACACGTCAAAGTTGACATTTCACTTTCCGTTGACAGTAGAAGTGTATTTTGTACATGTTTTTTACATAAATATTATTTTATTTTTACATATTCGCATACTTTTGGTGTGTATTAAATGTGCACAGTAATTGATTGCTGATTAATATGCAATTACACTGACATTTTTACATAAAACATAACGATTATATTTTTATTTTTTGGAAATGAACGTGAAGCGACACCAAAAAGCGCGCCAAGCCATTTGTCTGTCAGCCGTCAGCGTTAGTCATCGGATGTTGCCATTGCACACTGCAGTTCTTTCAAAATAAATTGTCCTAAAAGTCTAGCTAGTTGGCATGAGGAGCGTAGACCGAAGGCCGGCGGAGTAACGACGACATTTGTGACAGAAAGTGAGTTGTGTAATGTAAAATGCGAGCGTAGCGAGCGCGCTTCATGGAGTCGTAGCTGGTTCTAATTCTAAATATGCTTGTATCTCGAAAACGGTGCGTTCTATCTTAAAAATAATGAAAAATTGCTCCCCTTAATGACCATCCTAAAAAGTAGAATATAAAAATAATATTTTACAAATGTAAATATGGGTGAATCCTTCTTCCAAATCTACCTCCTCCTGTGGCTTGCCGAAGGGATTTTTTTAAATAGGTCTGGTTGTTTTTAAGTTTATTCGTTACATACAAAAATACCAATCCTTCCTTTTTAAAATTTTAGTATAGATAATGCGGCATCAGAAATACATTTTCCGTGAAAATTTCAACTGCCTACCTATTGCAAATCATAAGATACAGCTCGCTGGTATTCTGAAGGACGGACGGACTGACGTAGACTTAGGTCCATGTTCACGAAAAAGATGACGGTCTGATTATCTAAAAACAGCTGTTTAAAATACACTTTTGTGTGGGAACATTTTACAGTGACAGCTGTTTTTAGATAGTCAGACCGTTATCTTTTCAGTGAATATGGACTTTAATAATAGGGTCCTATAGGTTACCCTTTGGGTATAGGACCCTGAAAACAATAACCAAGATACATCGCTGTACAAGAATCGGCCAATACAAAAAAAAAACTTAACTAAATTTTTTACTTTTAGATATTTTACTTCATTCATTTACTCATTAAAATATATATGTCACCGTCACATTGTAAAAATCGTAATAACTAGCGAGATTGTAAACTCTCGAAAGATTTTCAAACGAACGTAGGTACTGGGCTCCTATTTCTGGCTGCAGGGTTTAAAGGAACCTAACTAACCGAGGCTAACGTCGGGGTGCCCGAAGTCCCGATTATAGGGGCTGAGATACTTCCGTCGCATGTATTTCACAACATTATGGTTTCACTTCGATAGATTATAATCTACCAAAAATAATGCGTTATATTGTAAGCAGTATGTTCCTTTGACAATCTTTCGAGAGTTTACAATCTCGCTAGATAGATTACAAACTAACGTGTTTTACGGTGACATAATTAAACATACATATATAGACGTTATGTTAAAAACTTAACCTTAGCCAACAGAGGAATCTGTTGGCTTGGCCGTACTCAGGCAATGAATAAACATTTTATTTTCATTTTTGTTTAATGTACATGTACTTGATGAAAATTCGTTTGTTTTTTTGACACCGGTCCGTTCACATGAAGTCAAAAAATGTCTAGGTTTGAACCACAGTATTATATACGGACGGGGTCAGTGTGTAATTTGACCGCGGTCCATTCGATTTGGTCCGTTCAGACTTAACACTCTAATATAAACAGACTCCTTATTTTTGCAATAAAACCAAACTAAATTATGTTAAAACCTTTAACAGTCATAAATAATCAAAGTAAATTGCCAAATAAACTTCACTTTACTTCGCCTTTCCTTAAAATATGATAAAACCCTATCAAAATGGAGCTACCCGTAATCCAAACTGTAATAAATTCTCGGTCTATCTGATGTTACGTCTAGAAGGTCCTTGACCTGAAATCTTTGCCTGGATCTAGACAAAAGAAGTGAGTGCGTGAGTGGTTGTCATGCAAAGGTCTGTGATGTCATGTTGAAGGTGGATTCTACGGAGTTTATTTTTCTAGTATATTTACATTTTCTTTGATAAAAGAGCGACTTATCTATATGCGCTACCTTGTGTTACTTTTTTAGGCTTTAACTGCTGATTTGTTTCGATGGCCGGAAAACCATGACCTGGGTGAAAACTATATCTTAATAATTATGTCCGAAGACATAAGACAACGCGTAAACGCACATTCAGGGAATTATTCTCTTGTGCAAATCTCGCTATCAAAATAAGGTTTGTTTTCACTATATTAACAGTACCCATATTTCAAACTTAGTTACTCCATTTCCCCATATAAGAGGTTGAATTCTGAAAAACATGAAACACAAAATAATGTTAAATCATTTATATCAAACTAATCATATTTCCCCATGTAGACTTTTCAACAACTTAGGGGGTGAATTTTGAAAAATCTTTTCTTAGTGCACCCCTAGACCACATAAGGAACCTACTTGCCAAAATTGGAATCTGTAGACCCAGCGGTTTAGGCTGTACATTGATTTTAGACTTTGTCACCCCATTTCCCCCTCTTAGTGGTTGAATTCTGAAAAAACCTGAAATCCGTTTCTACTCATTAATCAATAGGAGTACTTCTGTCAAGTTTCGAATAAAATAGTCTAACTAATCATGTTTCCCCATTCAAACTTTGGAACCCCGTTTCACCCTCTTAGGGAGTGAATTTTGAAAAAACCTTTCTTAGTGCACCCCTAGACCACAAAAGGAACCTACTTGCCTAATTTGGAATCTGTAGACCCAGTGGTTTGGGCTGTGTGTTGATATATCACCCAGTCAGTCAGTCAGTCAGTCAGTTTACAATTGTTTTATACATACAGAAGACGATAAGTATAATTCCTGTGGGGTTATTTCCGACCTATAAGAGAAAAGTCCTACCTCTATCCCTAAAGTGATTTATTGTTTTGCGTATCTTCAAAGATTCACACAAAAATCCATCAACTCATTTTTTACTTTACGGAAAGAGGTATTATCAAAACTGGTTCATCCTTCTAGTGTTATCGTTGACCCACTTCTGCTAAGTTAATTCTCAGGGAGTGTACACGAAGGCTGAGACTTCCGATTGGAAGTACACACCCTGACGTGAAGGTTAGCGACCATTTTATAATCTTAGTGAAGGTGCTATTATTACATCAGTACTTACGTTACAAGAAAATGGGTAAATAATAGTTCATTGTAATACAAGGGGCTAAAATTACCATTATAGACGACGTAGTTTTACTACCGAGGTTTAGCGAGGTAGTAAATAGAAACCGAGTTATAATGGGATTCTAGCGCCGTGTGTTACACCGTACTTTTCACTACGATTGCGAGAAAATAAAATAACCATATTTTATATGATAGTTTAATGTACAATTTGTACCGTTGTTGAAATTTAATGAGATTTTTTCCCGGCAACATAATTTCAGTTCTCTGTGAAGACCAATATAAAATTGTGTCGTCTGTGGGGTGAACGTAGGAGATAAAAAGGAATCCTATATAATTCAAATAAATAATACAGAAAATTCATACATATTCGCGCCAATGCCGTTTTTTATTTCTTCTGTAGCTGGAATGCAACGCACACATCCTGCCAAAGAGTTCGGCGCGTTTGGTTCCATTTTTAAAGTAAAATGTTTTTTTTTTTTATGGAACAATATTATGTCAATTCTTTATGAATTATGAGTAAAGACTTTGCGTTTTTGAACACCGACGACGAAATTTAAAAAGAAAAGCTTATTTTCCCTAGGGCTATAATGAGCAATTTTACGGCCCCTCTGGTACGCTATTATGACGGTCTTTTCGAGCAAGAGGAGTGAAAAGTAAATTAAGGTTGGTTGAAACAAACTACAAAACAGCATATTGTAGGGTGGGGTAGGTGTAGGTAAATTCTTCGCTAGCTTCAAATCGGTCGGTCTAACCGATTTGTATTCTATTGTAACAAAACAAAGGTATGGCAGTGGTGTAACTAATTATAGTACACCCACATTTTACCTGTTATTTCCTATATTTGTTGTCTTATTTGTTTTTATCAGTGCTCACTAACATAGTCGTAAGTTTTACTAACAGCTTTTGAGTCGTGGATACTCGAATAAAGAGAAATTCTATTCTATTCTATAGGAGGTCCTATGTATTACTACTATACCTACTGGGTGTCACTGATCGGTGGGAGTCCCCGATGCTGCAAAGCGGCTTCATGTCGTAATTAAAATGTTCTTTGCTTATACTAACGTTAGTTTTTAAGTCACAATATGGACAAAAAATAAAAATGGCATTTATTTCCAGTAAAATATTTCTTAAATCTATACATGTTTAAATGTGGTTTATTCTGTGTTTTTTATTCACAACCTGTTTTATGTAAATTTAACTTTATCTACTGTGTAAGTTACCATAAGTATATAAAAAAATAAAATAAAATTAATAACAATTTTTTCCTATAGGTATCTATTTATCTATAACTATTTTTGATAATAATTATGTTTATTTGCCTAATCTATTTTTTTTATTTTTATTTTTTTTAATCACCGGAACCCCAGAATGGGTAAAGGCCTCCTCCAGTGATGCCCATTTGACTCTGTCTTGAGCTACTTGTCTCCAGTTTGGGCCAGCTATCGTTTTAATTTCGTCTTCCACTCTTGTAATAGGTCTCCCTCTTGTTCTTCTGGTTCTAATGGGCATTATCTGAACTAATAATAATAGGGGTAAGCCTATTGCCATCAACTGGGCACAAATCCAGACACCGTGGCTGCTACTGAGAAATTCCTGATTGAAAAAACCAATATCAATTTGCCCGACCCAGGAATCAAACCCGGGAACACATGCTCGGCAGACGCGATAACGTTTGTTTTATCGTACCGTGCATTTTATGATGAGTAAAGTTGCTATTAATTAAATCAGCAAGTAACACTGCCTGCATTCTAAACTGACAGCTTGGCAGCCAGAAAAATAATCAAGCTACGAATTTAACAGAATGTAGTAATTTAGCACCTACTGTGGCAGGTGGTTTAATCATGTAAAAGCTCCGGAAAATACGTAGAAAAAAAATTAAGAGCTGTTTGGCATGTTCAGAATTCTGTTCGAGATTTAATTGGATTCTAGCTAATGCGCTCGGCCGGGCGTACCTAATTAAAACGGTATCTTCCAAATTCTCCAGACATGGTTAACATTCCAGGAATAGTCGTACTTACTTATTTTTTATCTATATGCCTATGCTCACGCTTTATTAGATGGGACTCATACAAAAAGGGCAAAATGTGGGTATACTATTACACTACTAGTAGACCTCTGCTTAACTCTTCAGGGAATAAAGAAAGAAAGAAAGAAAAAGCATTTATTAGCCCGCAAAAGACAAAACATAAAAACATTAATGGTATAACTAACAAAAATTGAAAAAAAAATAAAAAAAATGTAAAAAGTAAAAATACAGTAGGCATAATGTTTTTATTTTATTTAATATCTTAGTAAAGCAGTTTCAATGCCAAAATTACATGATAATAGACGTTTATCTGCTAATTTAATTTTAGTTTTACACCATTAAAAAATTATCACCATTAATTCGATGTTAAATACCAAAATCAAACATCGTCGGATGTTTGAATAATGAATTTAGATCATCAATAAATTCATTTTTAATTCTGTTTAATTTTTTGCTTAGACGTTTCACTTCTAGTCAAATATGCCGAATGAAAAACACGTGATCAAAAGTGAAGCGACAGATAGCTTAAAAAAACAGGAAAACTGGATATTTAGAAAAGATAATTTTATCCCACTCAAAACATGCTTATCTCACAAAGATCCCCATTACCCCGGCACCCGCCTGCCTTGACGGATTCTCTTCCAATTACCAAGACAATATACAATGGGGGCCTCCTCCATTTGTACGCTGCCCAATTTACCCAAGGATTCAATGTACGGCCTGAATTATTATTTTATAGAAAAAGTTATGAATTGCATGGGAACTTTTCTTTAAATGTATAGTTTTTATTAGGACTTTATTTTTCTGGGGTTAAAAATGGTGTGCATTTGTAATTCATGAGTAATATAGACAAAAATGACTAAGTATTTAAAGTTTTGTCGACTTTCAAAACTTGTGTGAAAGTCGGTCGATCTTAGGTCATTCAAGTATGTTTCAGTGAGCTCCTATTACATACTGAGCGTAGCAAGTGTCCTTCTTCCATTCTTTATTCTATCCCTAAAATACTCGCAAAACATCTCTTCTTATTGTTTGTGACTAACAAACGATAAGAAGAGATGTTTTGCGAGTATTAAGATCTTCAAAAGAAAGCACTAATTCATATTTTATTTTGGCTCTGCATAATATCTCCCTACTGCAGGCATTTCATTATTTTAGTTCAAATCTAAACTCAAGGCCCGAGAAAACAAAGGTTAAGTAGAGATAAAATATATCCCAGCTTTCAACAGTGAAAAATAAAGAAAAACGGCAAGGACAGCTTTCTGAATAAAAAGCTGCTTGTGCAATTAACACATTGCATTATTCAATACATTATTCATTTTACGGAAAAATAAGATTTAGCTTAGCAGCTAAATAGATGTATGTTTCACCTCTTGGTTTTTTTTATTTCGAAAATCCTCAAATATTCACCAGCATTCACGCTCCTCTGTAAAGGGCCAAAAAAGTGTTTTTGGCGCTGTATACCTAATCTTTTATTTTTCTTTGAAAACGTTTCCCTAAACTAGTAATTTCTCCTATATTGTGGGTGCATTTACAAACGTTTAAGCTCACATACACAAGGAGCCAGACAACTAACTGTAAGTCATGTAAATATTTGTTCAGTGCGGTAATCGAACCCGCGCCGTGCACCGCAACAGTCAATCGGTCAGCCACTGCGCCAACCGAACCGTTTCGGTATCGCAGCCATCTTGTTTTTCAATACAATTTCACGAAACAGTTTCCAGAATATCAACAACAACCTTTCTTAATTAAAACAAAGTTATTCAAGCGTGAAAACATTTTTATCCTTACCATTTTTTTTATTCGTATTTTGTTTTATGCCAGTTCTTTTTTACAAAGCCTATCCGTCGATTAAGTACTGCTATAAAAATTATATCAACGTTTATTAGAGCCGTTAAAAAAGCCGAGTTGGGGCCTGAAGGCGGAATTGAGAGATTAATTCTTAATTCGAATTTAAAATTTATTGTTCTCTTGCATTTTTTAGGGCCAGCAGCGGAAATGCCGAGTGAGGTTTCGCATCGATTTGGCCTTATTTTATGGAGTCTGCAAGTAAAGAAGATATTGTACGTTTCAATGGGAATGGTTGAGGCATGTTGGGAAATGCCTATTGTTTGTATTTGTGGGGTTCTCAGTGATCTAAAAGTGATGTGTTTAGAGTCAACAGCGGGAGTTTAAGAATAATTTTAGGATTTGGTAAATATTATTGGCAATATAGTATGATGGAAAAATAAATATAGTTTCCAATAAAGACTGAGCGAACGAACGTCATGACAAACAAACATTAATTATGAGATTCGATTTGAGTTCTTTATTATTATTTTTGAACGTTAGCAGTATTAACAACGAGATTTTTATCAACCCTAATTGGATCATAATTTGAAGCGGCAGTAATTATAATTTATAGGTTGCAAACAAAAAAATCTTAGTGGCAACGGGCCAAAAAACACTGGTATAAATAAAACCAGGATTTTGGTCATAACAACATTTTTATGTAGAGAAGAAAACTGCGAACACCAATTACTTACTTACTAAAAAAAACTAGCCTAGAAATACCAGCTTTACTCACAGTATTTCTACAGTACTTTTAACCTAAATCCTGTCTTTATTTCACCAAAAACGATACATTGAACACACGAGTAAATTCCAGTAAACGCTTACTCGTTGAAAGCACACATGCTTCAGGGAGACATATATAAATTAGAACATCTTACTTAAGTTGAACAGAAGGGGAGATGACGTCACGTATCGTTTTCGATGGAGAAACATTTTCAATGTGTTTAAACCCTTTTTAAGCCCAGACACGAAAATAAGTGGCGTTATAAGTTTGAGGTGTCTGTGTGAGTGTGTTTATCTGTAGCATCGTAGCTCCCGAACGGATGAAACTATTTTGATTTTGATTTTTTTTTTGTTTAAAATATGAATTATTCGGGTGTTAGCTATGGTTGATGAAAATTAGTCCAAGATGGCCACAAAATGGCTGATTACATATTTTTTCACAACTCACTACTCAAACCGTACGTTTCGCAGATGTGGCGTGACCCTTAATGTGTTTTTAAACTTGTACATTTTGTTTTACTATTTTTGCTGACTTAACATGAACTCATCATTACGCCTTCGATCCCTAAAAGGTATATTCAGAAGCTTATAAAAACCAGTCTTAAGGGGCCGGCGGAGCATGCGCTTTTCATACAAACGTAATACCAAAATAATATGAAAATCAAACATATTCTTAAGGCAGTGTGTATAAATTTCGATTGAGTTACAGAATATCTATGTTCCCAAATAAATATTATTAAAGGACAATGATATGAAGGCGAGATATGAGGAATTTAAAATTTCTATTGAAAAATTATTTTTCTCACAACTCTTGTTTAAATCAGTGACCATTCTAAATATGTGTTTGGGAACCTATATATTCTGTAATCTAATCGAAATAAATACACACTACCTTAAGAATATGTTTGATTTACAAATTATTTTGGTATTACGTTTGTATGAAAAACGCATGCTCCGCAGGCCTCTTAACAAAGGGTATCGTATTGCCCAGTACTAACTGGGTTGTAGAGGTCAGATAGGTCGCTCCATGTCAAATACTGGTTATTAGCTGCATCCTTAGATATACATTGGAAACCTTTTTTTCCTCGATGTGGAAATCCTCAATGGATGTCCTCCACCCTAGGGAGAGCAGGAGAGATCTGTCAGACTCGCGCTAACTAAAACCACACTGGTGTTCCCTCGCACACTTGCGTTGGGGGGCAGGACTTCTGTTGCCCCGGACTAGTGCCAGCCCGCTTGACCTGCGGCCCTCGTCCCGGAAGGAGTGACGTGTAAAACTCGCCCCGCTACGTCTGTGAGAGGTGCGTGTGGAACACGATGCGCCGCTGCCGCCGTCTCGGGTCACATAGAAGCCTACCCCAACACCAGTTGAGAAAACTAGACAGAAGATGGTCATTCCAAGGTTTACCTTCAGTAAACCCGACTTTTCGTCAGTTATGTTCTAGGAGCGAGTTTTCCGTCATCATCATCATTTCAGCTGTAAGACGTCCACTGCTGGTCATTTGTGGTTCGAGTACCAAACCAACATCTACAGATCTGCTTGAAAGAGGACTTTTGGCCGCAGGGTGCGTTTATCGTCGCTTCAGAGGACGGTTACGCGACACCACGCAGCGAAACACGACGCCGACAACGCTGCGTGTATAGTTTTAGTATAAGGTTTAAAATATGTATTAGTTTATTATTGTTGTTTAATGTTATTTTATGTATTTTATCTATGGGCCCTAGTTGCCTGAAAATAAAATGATTATTATTATTACTATAGGCCTCCCCCAAGTATCGCCACATTGACTCGCATCCAGCGAATTTCTGCCACCAACGCGGATTCCACGGTACTACTCGGAATTACCTGATGGGAAAACTCAAAAACTCTTACAGCCAACCAACGAGGCAGATCACAAACAAAAACATAATTATTTCTAGTATTTTTACAGGATTGTTAGTGACCTTTGTGTTTAATTAGCAATCCTATTAAAAATAATTATTTTGTCTATTCGTGGAAAAGCCTGTAGAATTTCTTGTTGTTTGCACAGAGACTACAAATTTATTTAGGATTGTTTATTATTTTAAGCATAATAAAATGGGTTTTCTATACTGTTTGTTTTTACAGGGCATAAAACATAACACAAACATAATTAAATGTTTGTTAAACAATTATTAGAAGAGTAAAAATATGCATACCTACACAAATTGTGTTACCGGTCATAATTATCTGCCTATAGCCTTTTCTCAACTATGATGGAGTCAGCTAGCAGTATGATCAGATACAGTTGAATAATAAATCATTTTTTACACGGAGTGGCTGCTTATCTGACCTCCATAACCCAGTACTGTGGACACTACCTCTTGGTAAGACCAGTCTTTATGTTTGACTGTCAAAAATCTACAAATGTCAGTCAGGACCAACGGCTTAACGTGCAGACCGAGACATGCAGAGATCAAGAGACTAGGTACGTAATGATGGTCACGAACCAACCTAGGCAAGTACGGCTTAACCTGGAGATCGACTCAAGTGGCTGTAGTTATTTAGCTAGCAGTGGTAATTTGGTGTTTCCGAGGTATGGGGAGACTAGGTGTGTAATGATGGTCACCCATGAAAATGGACCTCGGCAAAGGTTGCTTAACCGAGAAGATCGACCTATTTAGCTAAAAAGAAAAAGAAAAGAAAAGAAAAAGAAGAAAAAAAAAACAGGCAGGAAAAGAATATAACTACTTTCACATTTATGTCAAAGAGCTTTGAAGTGCTTTTTCAAAAACCTATTTCCAGCGAATACGGTGTGGAGCAGAATAGAGTGCTACTTTGCAGGTAGTGAACTGGACACAAATTGAACTTTGAACTTTGGTGATAGTAGCCGCAATTCCCCTTTTCAATTTCATATATTTATTGCAACCGTGTGGTGGTTGCAAAATTGGCTATGGAACCTAGTATACGAGTAGATTTTGACCAAAGCAAAATACAGGTTTCAAGGAACAGTATATCATTCCGGACAGTCTACGAATCCCCAGGTTCATAGAAATTTTTAATCGGTTACCGTTACTGTAAGAATGTGACATCCTTCTGCGTGGCAAAGGTCTCTCTTCCCATGACTTTCAAATTCTTTGATCCAGAGCCAATGTGGACCACTGGTCCTACAAAAGTGCTATCCCTTTTTTTCGGATGGGAAATCATCAAATAACTTCTCTCACTCTGGGTGGAGCGGGATCCCAGCGTCAGACTTTTACTGGCTAAAACCCACCCATGTTCCTTTCTCGCCTTTTATGTTCCGGGGCCACGGTATCTCTTTCGAACAGTCCCGCAGCCCCGGCAGGCTCGGCCCTTGCGGGCCTCTCCATTATGCTGACATCTCCTTGAGGCGCGTGGAACACGAACGCGCCGTCGACACGGCCTATCGTCATAAGATGGACGGACGGCGAGCTAGCCCATAGCTCACCGTCCACAGGCCCGCGCCTAGAGTGGCCCGGACGCGGACTTTCAAAATGTGTGGAAAAAATATTACAAAAAAAAAAAAAAAAATCACCCTGGTCAAATTCAAGGGTGAGCTACATAACAGATCATTAAACTGAACCACTTTCTCTATAGGACCACCAGCGTAATCGTAAAAAAATAATCAGCTGTCTCATACACTTACTTGAGTAGGATTAGGAATTTTGAATGGGGCTTGTATTACCGTTGATTATTTTTTTGCAATTACCATAGTGTCCGATGGAGAAAGTTGATCAGTTTGATGGCACCCCCTTGAATTTGACCGCGATGTAAAGGCGGCACCTTGTATAACATAATATCATCAGGCTTGTGAACCCCGGAGAGTCAGGTAGAGGTGTACCTTAAAAGTACGCCTATAATATATTTCACACATGAAATCCTATGAAAAAATCACATGAGACTTATTTTAAGCAACCGTGCCAAAATCATGATTTTACAGCAGATACAAAGATTATCAATACAAAAAGAAACGTGGGACGAGTTGCAGAATGAAAACATTATTTATTTTGATTTTCATCAACTCGTACCAAATGGGCCGTGGGCATGTGGGACGACTTGCTGAATTACTCATATTCCTGATGGAAATGCCCAATAATATTTTGCCAGGACATCGAACACAGACCCTTGTGTTCGGCAGTCGCTCTTGCAACCACTAGACCATTCAGGTCTCAGTCGTTTTGAGTAAAAAGTTACACAGCTATAAAAATAAAAGACAGTAAATGTAACAAAAATAAAGGTTGTCAATAAATTATTTGGTTTGGTCTAGACTTTATTATTTGACTATAAACGGTTTTAGTCTGTGTTTTTGGCCTTGGAACTGCTAGCGTTATTTCATAGACTGTTGCAGATTATCATATTTTTTTTAAATTTACTTTTTCAATGTGGCATATTACGATACTCGCATGGGGAAAATATTTGGTTTAGTTGCCGAAATGACAAAGTTACAAGATGGTGACGGAGCTTAATATACCACCAGCATAAAAGAAGTCCTTTCTTTTAATAAAGATCACGGTCTGCCTGCAATCCAAATTAATCGAATATTGCTCAGTTGACACCAAATTAATTTCGAATTTAAAGTAATAGCTGATCTGCGGAACTTCGTCTGCGTCACGTTAGAGAAAGACATTTTTCGTTGATGCTCCGCTCCTATCGATCTTAGCGTAATGTTCTATAGCCTATAGCCTTCCCCGATAAATGGGTCATCTAAAACTAAAATATTTTTTCAATTTTAACCGGTAGTTCTTGAGATTAGCACGTTTAACCAAACAAACAAACTCTTTAGCTTTCCCTTCGGCCACAATCGAAACCAAGGCTTGAAACCAGTTTCTAAACAAGAATAATAGTTCTTCTTTCGAAATTCGAGTATAATAGATGAATGAAGCTCAGTAAAAAAACAATTTTTCAAAGCCAAGTTGAATGCAAAGATTTTCTCCCGGTTTGGTGGCTTTTCAATTATACTTACTATTCAATCCAATATAAAACGATGTTACGCAATCTAGTACACCCACCTACCCCTCCTGAATTAAAAGAAAGCATATTTTGTCCAAGGCTATTTTTCCACAAAGACTATTTAAATCAGACTTAATTCAGAACGTTTTTAGCATTCTAATGTCCCAGTTCAGCCGGAGAATTTCAATTCTCTGGTATTCAATTCCGTACTATTCATTATTTAAAACTAAACTCATTTCGGGTGTACCTGGAATCCGTAGCGTCAGCAAAAAAACGGTGAGTCATTAGGTGACCGAGCGTTTTAACGGCGGCCATTTTGAACAAAATGGCGGGTTAATTTCGGAATACTTCAATACCTTTTAGAAGTAATTTAATGGCTTACAATATGTAGATAAAGTTGAAATATTATTCGTTGGTACAACACTTGTTTGCCATTCTTATGATTTTTTTGAAGCAAGTCCAGTAAGTATTTGACTGTTTTTTTTAACCGACTTCTAAAAAAAGCAGGAGGTTCTCAATTCAGATGTTTGTATTTTTTTTTATGTTTGTACGTGTATATCTCCATCGCTTGCCAACCTATTTGAAAAATTCTTTTTTTTGTATATAGTCACCAAGTCGGGATTTGATGATGTAATCTTGGCGAAATCGAGGGAACTCTTCAAATTTTATAGGATAACGTACAGCGATTTTGGTATTTTCTACAACAAGTGAAGCATTTGCGTTTCATAAGAACCATTCTACCGTCAGATCTGATGATGAAGCCAAGAGTCACGGAACTCCTTAATGAGACAATGCATCCTAGTCGTGTTTGGGCTTGTTGTAATTGTAATGGTATGTAATGTAAGTATGGTATGTAAGTACGAGTACCTTTAGCTTCTGAAGTCAGTGACAAAAAAATTAAATCAATCAAACAAAGGTCACCGACTTCAGAAGCTTTCACTTTTATGTTTTTTTTTGAAGTTTGTTTTATTTTTAGTGAAAACTTCTTTTGGTTCGTTGAGCACTTTTTGAGTGAACGAAAGTCATAGAACTCGCGTGACCGTCACCTAACGCTTCGGAATTTCTTAGACGACCCGCTAGCTAACGAACTTTCTATCCGCTGTCCTTATAGACTGCCCCGCAAGTTTTGTTTTATTTACAATGTTATTTTATTATGATACGACAGCTGACCATAAGGCCCTGGGTTCTAACCTCGGGTCGGGCAAAGTGTTATTGGGTTTTTCCATCAGACCATTTTTCATTGGCAGCGTCTGGATAAAATTTGTGCCTGGTTGATGCCAATATGCTCGCCCTATTCTATGGGACCTAAGACATAACTGGTTAAAACTAAATAAATAAATATCGCTAGACATTAACACACAGCGCCACCTAGTGCCACATTAAGCAAGGCTTGTGTCGTGGACACCAGATAGTTGATACTACACATTATATTTTTTTGTTTGTAAATACATACTTATTAAACATATAAACATCCATGACTCGGAAACAAATGTCCATGTTCATCACACAAACATTTGCTCCTACCGGGATTCGAACCCAGGACCCTACGCCATTCGGGTCCTCAAACTGAAAAAAAAATGTGGGTGCGCTATTAGGTACAACTCTGCCAAACCTTTATGGAATTACAAGCGTGATGTTATATACCTATGTGTAGATTAGCCTTACCTGGAGATACTCATCAGACTTCCGTTGATAACTGCTTAGGTTTCCAAGAAAATTCAGTCTAAAAATTACCTGAAACAAAAAAAGAACGAAGGGTAAATACCTCACAGTTTCTATTTTAATTCAAGAAGGTTTTTATCAGAAGCCATAACCTGTTTTGACTTAGCAAATGCAAAGCAGTTGAACTTTTCTACTTCAACATACGAATCATTTAATAACACGAAACACACATACATATAAAAAAACAAAAATCATAACATAACCCTATATTCTCCAGAAAAATAGGAAAAAATAACGTACATTTTTGTGAAAGGGTGAAACAAGGCCTTTTGTGCTGACGGTACTCAGTTAACAATCCGTGTCGACCGCGGGAAAAACTAATGATCTGCTGCGGATTCGCTTGTTTTATTTATTGATTGACTAGCCGATGCCCGCGGCTTCGCCCGCGTAAAATTATGTACAAAAACCTACCTCTCGGATCACTCTATCTATTAAAATACTCGCATCAAAATCCGTTGCGTAGTTTTAAAGATCTAAGCATACATAGGGATAGACAGACGCGGCGGGAGACTTTGTTTTATAATATGTAGTGAAGTACATAATGGTATTCAGTTGACCTCTACTCATTCATGAGGAAAATCCCAGAAACGCTCTTTGCAAGAAACACAAAGCATAGCATTCAATACTATATTATTGCTTTCCATCTAACCAAAAATTTACTTTATTATCATCGAGTAGTTTTAGAGTTAAAGTAATGTAAATATATAATTACTTAAAAAACTATTCGACAGATTTAAAACATTTTTTTTTCACCATTAAATAGCCACGTTTTTACTGAATAACATGGCTGTATTTTATCTACAGGAACTACATGGAGATACAATTTTTTCATCACACATAGTACTCGTAACACACTCCAACAAAAAACTTGAAAATGGAATTGGTACAAAAACTCACTTTTTACCCAAACCAGAAACAAATTTCAATCGCATTAGGGACCAACTGTTTCCAGCCGGTGTTTTTAAGTAATTTTGTTACTTTTACTGCATTCCGTTTCTATGTACTGCTGAGGTCACTGACGGTCTGCTACTTATTATCACTCTTATGTTCCAAGTATTATGGTTGAAATCCACCGTCAATGAACAAGGTAGTACCTACGGGTGAGTTAATACCATACGGTTTCCATCAGGGTAATGACTACTCAATGAAATGAACATGTTTCGAAGATATTCTTGTTACTTATGTATCACTGGTACATGTAGCAGTAGAAGTATTTTTATTGATGATGAATTGGACTTTTTTGGAAGCGGCGAACAGAGAATCAACAGCTGTTTTTGCGAAATGTAATGGCTTTTATTATGCACAGTGTAAACAGGCTCTACGAAGTCGTCAACCAATTATTCTGTAGATACATCAAACTAAGTTACTCTACGCAAACTATTTTGCTGCTGTTATTTTTTTTTGGGTGAAAAATCACGTTTGTCAGTTGGACTCAATGTAACGCACTTAAAACATTGTGCTGATTTATGGATTGAATGAAACGGGGTCATGGAGGTGTTTTCACATCTAGCTACCTGAAACTGTCGAATTTTTCCAATCAGCCTTGAATCTAATGCTTTGACAATATAGTTGAAAATCCATTAAAGAAAGGTGACAGAATGGGCTTGACGTGCTGGCTACGGAAACGAAATACACAAATCCTTGCCTAATACTTCTCAACTTCCTCCATTTCAAAGTACTTACATAGGTTTATACAGCTGCATTTTCTCCCATATACATAATAAATGTAGCCCAAGGCCCTTGGAAATGTAGGTCAATAACATGAAAACATGTAAATAAAATAAATCTTCTTCAACTGTTGGTACTTAATCTGAAACTCGTGACGAAAAAAATAAGATTATATTTTTTGTCGACAGAAAATGAAACTGGTCAAGTACGACAATAATGTGAATGCCGGTTCCGTACCGCTGCCATCTTGCAAGCACAAACATCGTGCCTCATGTCTACTTGCTCTTCTATTCATCTATATTCTCATTATGCGTGTTAGTAAAACACACTAAAGTTACTCTTTAGTGTGCATAACGCACCTTCTTGTGTGTTCTCTATGTTTTTGATATCCTTTTTTGGCTATTGATTTGTCATTAGATCTTTGTTAGCTTATGGAAGTGAATAAAAATTTGCTACCATTTTAAAAAATCGCCTTTCTTTTAGTAGTTTAATACATACAATCCATTCTCACAGTATCATGTAGGATTACAATTAAAAGTTCCAGTGACTCAAAGGACGGCATGAAAAGTTTATGAGTACAAAAACGACCAATTAAGTTGAATATTTAGATATCACGGTAGTAAAACAGTTGCATAGAAGATTGCAGACTATTTGTTTTTTTTTTGTATTGTCATTTATTCTAATAGTATTGTCACAAGTTGAAACTGTTGATATCGGAATAAACGATCGATTCGTGTTTTTGTCCCTGACGTGCCAATGAAAGCGTCGCAATCTACTTCTACCGTTTTATTCCAACTTCTGCGGAACCCTAAAAATGGCGACAGAATTTCATTTCAGTTTTACAACTGTAAGTTTCGTCATGGGTACGATCTGTTGTTTTATTTTCAAACAAAACTCTTTGCTAAGTAAATGTCAAACAAGACCAACTTTTCCGCAGTCGTAGTTTGTTTATTTTTTAGTTTTCTTTTGTTTAAGTACTATTCTTTTCTTCTTCGGTGAAGACAAAGACTTGATTTGAATCACAGAGTGTTTTATTTTTTAAAACATAATAAGAATATCAGAGAATGAATAGGGTAAGCCTAGTGGTGGGACCGACCGACTGCAAGGTCTCAAGTTCGAACCCAAGGCGCGCGCCTCTCCACCTCTGATTTTTGGAATATTATGCTTCGGTGAAGGAAAACATCGTGAGAAAACCATGCCTTAGATATATTTCTCGACAGCATGTTAAGCCAAGTCAGAGGCCTAAAACTTCACAATAAAGAAAGACACAATTGAGTACCTACAAAATTAACTTGGTATGAATACAAAACTGAAAATAGCTGACCGAGATGGTTCACAAATGTTTTACCAAAAGTCCATTGACAAATTTTCATTTTATAACCAACGTTTCGTATACTATTCATTTCGCAAACAACTTATTCCGCAAATGTTTTATTTTAAAAATATTCGTTTTGCAAACATTTATTTGGCAAATACTTCTTTTATCAAATGCATCAGATGATATTTATTCATTTATAAATTTTTCATTTTTTACTTAAATACGTTTGGACAAATCACGTTTCAACAAAATAATTTACAAGCTAGTATTTTTTTTCTCTTTTTTAAGAAAAAATTAAGGAAATGCATAGTTTTTTCATAACATGCAAACAGGCATACTTCATGCATGCAGCAAGCAAGCAGCAAGAAAGCAGCAAGCAAGCAGCAGGCATTTAGAACGCATGCAGCAAGCGAGCAGTAAGCATGCAGCAAACGAGCAGCAAGGCCAGCAAGCATGCAGCAAGCATGCAGCAAGCATGCAGCAAGCACGCAGCAAGCATACAGCAAGCATGCAACCATCAAGCAGCAAGCATGCAGTATGCAAACATGCAGCATGCAACATGCAGCAGGCATGGTTTCTGTCACGGCTCCGGCGCTGCGGGGCTCCGGCGGTCACACGCGAGCTTAAATTACACTCTAGGGGTAGGGCAGAAAAGACTACGTGGTGTCGGTTCTGCAGCGATTCATTTCTGTCACAAAATTTGTGCTTCTAAGAAACCAAATTCATTTATTTGCATTTTTTTTTTAAATTGCATAATCAATTTGTGTAACGTCTTTATTTCAAACGTTGTTTTATGAGATAAAACGAAAAAATAATGAATTGTTTGTCAAATAATACGTTATTAAATAAAAGTTTATGGCATAATTATTTTGCGAAGTGAATTATTTGTTAAACTTGTTGTTGTATACTGATGAAATGACAAATAATGTGTTTTCTAATCGTTGCTTGTCAAGTAAAAGTTTGTGAATTAATGTTTGGTGATCTGACTGGTCACCGACCGAGATATTGTTATTAGTCTTTTCCCAACTATGTTGGTGTCGGCTTCCGGTCTAACCGCGCGAATGCAGCTGAATATCAGTATTTTACATGGAGCGACTGCCTATCTGACTTCCACAACCCAGTTAGTACTAGGTAATATGATACCCCCTGGTAGACTGGTTGTCGGACTTTTTGGGCAAATTGACTACCTGTGAAGACTGTCAAAGATCTACAAATAAAAACCGGGACCTTATTGAGCTTTCCATCCACAGACCAACCTAGTCAAGCACGGCTTAACATAAAGATCGACCCAAGCGGCTATTATTATTTAGCCACGAGACCCACTGAGTTAATATTCATGTGCACTTAAAATAAAATGGGCCTTCACTTGCTGAAAAATTCTGTCATCAATTTATATGCGAAAAACTGAGGAACAAACTTGAAGGTGAAAATAAATTACAACATTTTTCAAAGAGTGAAGTTTTGAGTGCCTTTTTTTAGACCTGAATGTCAATGTTATAAAAGAGGTATTCGATGAAAAAGTAGTGAGGAAAATGTTGAGAATGAATGACCGCTTCTTTCGCAATACCCAAGTTACTAAACCAAATACCTGTAGACATCAGAGACTCATTGAATAGTAGAAACATAAAGCGTAAGCTAAAAGAATATTACATCAATTCGATTATTACTAACTACTAAATCTCAGGCCATGGCATGCGAAGACAGACACAGAGGTCTAATTGTGTGCTTTATTCAAGTGTGTGAAATGTAATGTATAAATAAATAAAAAATAATAAAGAAAACTTTTCTACTTGACTATCGAAAATTGGTCAACGGGTCCAGTACAACTACAGTACTTTCACAATTTTTATGTCTTTTGACTGAGACTGAAGCTACATTTAATTTTCATCTTTACTTCGACAATTCAAAAGTGCCTGAAACTGGCCTACTTGGAATAAATGCTTAGTTTTTGATTTATATGATCAGTTGACTAATTCTAAATGCACTAGGTCGTGTGGACCCGGGGGTCCCGCCTGTGTGAGATCAGTTGGCGAACGAGCCGATGGTTGTAAGAGTAGAGGAAGACCAAAGAAACTATGAATGGACTGTGTGACAGATGATATGGCTAGACAGGAGGTGACTGTTGAGATGATGAGTCATAGAGAAGTATATATGGAAGATGAAGACGTATAAGCTGCACCCCTACGATCCGATCACTATCTTGCAAGAGAGTAGGAAAGACACCAGTACAGTTCGTAGAATGTACAAATACAGACCGAAAACATTCCGACCTCGCCGCCGAGGTCCGGCGCGTAATCCCAAGTCAATCCCTCCCCGACCCTTGCTCGAGTCAGCCCGCGATGCTGAGCCTGTAGTAATAAAGCAGTCCCTAAATAATGACAACCAGATCCAGCCTGTCCCTTTGCTGCCCCCAGCGACGCCCTAAGCCGAGGTCCGTACCCTACAGGGGGTGCCCTTAGAGCGCTGTCGCTTAGTTTTTAGTAATTTTTGCCCTGGCTGGAGGCCTTAAATTCAAGGCATCCACAGGACTTGCCCGGTTAAGCAGAAGCCAGTCTTCCTAGACTGAACTGCGAGATGCCCTACCCAAAAGAAAAACAAAAAAAAATATATGCTGCACCGATCCCAAATCAATTTTAATAAGGGCAGGGGAATTAGGTATTCGAAAAAGTTCCATAATGTTTCCGTTCCGGTATGTATAGCACAAAATGTAATATTGCCTTTTACTTCAATTAGTTAGTGGCTTACTGTTAATATCCTGTAGGAAAACAGGGAAAGCCAAGTAATATTCACATTTAACGTCATATTATTTGTAATATGGAGGCTGGCAGCGTTTGCCAATTAAGTTCTCTTATTTATCTGTAATAAGGTTTTATTCTAAGTGTGCGAGTGGGTGAACAGTCAGATCACCAAACATTAATTCACAAACTTTTACTTGACAAGCAACGATTAGAAAACACATTATTTGTCATTTCATCAGTATACCAACAAAAAGTTTAACAAATAATTCATTTCGCAAAATAATTATGCCATAAACTTTTATTTAATAACGTACTATTTGACAAACAATTCATTATTTTTTCGTTTTATCTAATAAAACAACGTTTGAAATAAAGACGTTACACAAATTGATTGTGCCATTTAAAAAAAAAAAGAAAATAAATGATTTTGGTTTCCTATAAGCATAAATTTTGTGACAGAAATGAATCGCTGCAGAACCGACACCACGTAGTCTTTTCTGCCCTACCCCTAGAGTGTAATTTAAGCCCGCGTAGGCGCGTAGGGGCGAGGTGGGCCGCGAGCCGAGGAGCAGGTGGCTTTAACACTCGCCGCCGCGGCTGAGGCTGGCCGGCTTCAGCCGGCCAGCAAGCCGAAGCTGCGGTGGTGAGCGTTAAAACCCTCTGCGACGATAAGCTCGCGTGTGACCGCCGGAGCCCCGCAGCGCCGGAGCCGTGACAGAAACCATGCCTGCTGCATGTTGCATGCTGCATGTTTGCATACTGCATGCTTGCTGCTTGATGGTTGCATGCTTGATGCATGTTTGCTGCATGCTTGCTGCATGCTTGCTGCATGCTTGCTGCATGCTTGCTGGCCTTGCTGCTCGTTTGCTGCATGCTTGCTGCTCGCTTGCTGCATGCTTTCTAAATGCCTGCTGCTTGCTTGCTGCATGCATGGAGTATGCCTGTTTGCATGTTATGAAAAAACTATGCATTTCCTTAATTTTTTTTTAAAAAGAGTAATAAAAAATTACTAGCCTGTAAATTATTTTGTTGAAACGTGATTTGTCCAAACGTATCGAAGTAAAAAATGAAAAATTTATAAATGAATAAATATCATCTGATGCATTTGATGAAAGAAGTATTTGCCAAATAAATGTTTGTAAAACGAATATTTTTAAAATAAAACATTTGCGGAATAAGTTGTTTGCGAAATGAATAGTATACGAAACGTTGGTTATAAAATGAAAATTTGTCAATGGACTTTTGGTAAAACATTAGTGAACCGTGCGAGTGTGGGTGAGTGTTGGGATGGCTCAGAGCTTAGCTCCCTTTGGTGATTACAGGCATGATGTTATCAACATAAACAATAGGCTTGTGTCCTAAAAAAATCTAATTAGTCCGTCAGTTAGATTACAAAAAAATATTTGACCCGTATTTTTTCTTTTGTTACATAAATCAAAATTGACGAAGATACGACGCTTTTAAAATTCGCAATACGTCACGCCGTGCTATATTTTTTAGTGCGTTGTGACGTCACGAGCCCCCACTAGCGAGTTTTGATGCGTTTTATCTTTGTCAGTACTCAGTGATTTACAAAAATTAGTTTTTCAATTTATTGATGGTGGAAACTAGCCTATTGACGATCTTCTATGTCTATTGGCTACTACAACTAGTATAGCCAATAGAAATGGAAGATCGTCAATTCCTCTTGAGCAAGTTTGGTGATCAAATATACTCAAGATTTCTCTGCATGAGTCTTTGTCTCAGTTCCAACAATTAGCACATATACGATTTGCACCCACATTGCATATTGTGTGTGTGTGTGTTCGTTAAAGCGTGTTTGCACTAGCACAATATATGTGTGCACACACGCATAAGGTGCGATGGTGCGGTGTTGCGGTGTGAGCCAATAATTGTTCATTCACTGCATTGAGCTCTTTATTAACTGGAAATGCATAATTAATTTCTATTTTGAATGTCAACTATATGCTTGTTTTTGTAATTTGTTTTGTATTGTTGACTGAGCATGTTTGCATGTATGTATTGTAACTGTAATAATATTGTTGCCAGTTTTAACTTTATAATTATTGACCTAGATGCCTATTTGTTTTTTTTTGCATGTGTATGCTGTTTATTCTGATCAGCAGGGGCGTAACTACCACTGTGTCAGCCGTATCTAATGATATGAGCCCCCCGAGTAACGAGAGCCTGAAGAGGAAAAACATCACAAAATCTTCTCACAACCTCAAAATTTTCATGATAAAAGAGACAATGAAAATATAACTTATCACGGTCCAGAAAGCTCCAATTGTCGAGATGCTCTTTTTTTTGTAAAAGTGACTCGTTTGACATTAATAATTTTCTCCTCTTGTTGGGCTTCGGCGTACTCAACCTGTGAGCGGCAAAGCCCCCGAAAATAAGTTCTTATTGGGTCCTACTAGCCCTAGCTACGCCACTGCTGATTAGCATAGAAAAGCCTATGTTGTAGTATCAAAAAAGGTTCTGGACCTACATACAGCCTAGAGATCGTCAAACGTAGTGTGCGGTTTTGAAACTATTCAAACTGAGTTTCGGTTCAAAAACCACATTCATGTCATGAAGGTTTTAGAATGGGTTTGCCGAGAATTTATCGACGAATTTACAATTGCAATAGAACCGATTTAAACCAAACTACATTTCTACACGCTTATTTATTGTATCGATTCACAAATGCACTGTTCCACACGCGAAGATTTTCACAGACAATTTGGTTTTAAATGGGTACCTTCCGACAAACATTTGTAAATAATGGTCTATTTCCTGATTCGCGTAACTTACCCACCGTTATCAGCGTAAATAACTGAGGACCGTTTTCTTTAATTTACTTACGTGTAACTGTTAGTTAATATGCCACGACTCGTAGCTATCGGTGTTTCTATAAACAAAGTTAGCTTGAAATATCCTATCCGCGCGTCACCGACCTGTCACTTGATTCTTAGAAAAATCAAAGAAAACTTTTCTGTGACGTGTTACCATCGATCTGTAAGCTAAATTTCAAACAAACAGAGATAGCTACCTACCGATACCTTTTAGTAAGTTATTAAAATTGGCCTTTTTCATAAAATTTAAGTATTGTGTTTTGTTCCTTAATTTATGTCCTCATGTTTGCAAGAACCCATTCAATCAATCAATCAATCATTTTAGTTTCAGGCATCTTAAGGTCCATAGATAAAATACACAACATTACATTTCAACATAAAAATATACAAATACATACAAAAATATCTACACTAATATTATAAAGAGGAAAACTTTGTTTGTTTGTTTGTTTGGTTGTAATGAATAGGCTTAAAAACGACTGGACCGTTTTTAAAAATTCTTTCACCATTCGAAAGCTACATTATCCACGAGTAACATAGGATATATTTTATCCCCGTACTCCCACGGGAACGGGAACTATGCGGGTGAAACCGCGGGACGTCCGCTAGTAACTTATAAACTATGAACTATGACACACGAAGTGACGGCGTCGTGTTACGCTGCGCGGTGTCACGTAGCCTGCCGCGAAATCGTCGGTAGACAACACCCTCCCTTCGGCCAAAACTCTTCCTTGAGAAACACTTGTCTAGATGTTTTGTCGGAACTCGCACCACAAACGAAAACGAACTCGAAAGCGATACGATCACTCCCTAAACCGATCCCAAAAACTGAAAAATCATCAATATTTAGTCATTAGTCATTAGACATTAGACATTAGTCATTAGTCATTAGTCATTAGTCATTTAATCATTTGTTAACATAGGTACATTAGATAGTTGTTTCTCAAATTCGTTCCTTCCCAGAACCTACGTCACAAGAAAACCAAGCAAACAAAATAACGACCAGGGAAGTAGAAATGTAGCCAACATAATATTACTACTGGCTATAACCCCTGTCCCTCTTTTATCTGCCATGGCGACATGGAGTCTGGCGAAAGTTTTGTGTTTTTGCCCCGTTTTGCCAGATTCTTGAACGTTGCCGAAATGCCCAGGCTTTGAGGTCAGTGGGTTTGGAATTTATTGGACTGTTCTATGTAGGTTAGAGTTTTTAAGGCTGTTGGAAACTGGGGGCCGTGATTGATTATGAGTTATCTTAATACTTAATATATTTTTTTTGCAATCTTCATTAAGAGATTCTTAGGTGGTAAACTTACTATTAGACCTTAAGGACCCTGTCAAGTGCACCAAAATAAGTGAGTCGAAATTAAATCGAAATAAAACAGGAATAGCGTGTTTCTTATTTTTTTTAGTAGGTGTTCAAAAGGGAATACCTATTTTTTTTTTGTTGTATTCTCCATTGAACCCCAAGTTAAAATATTTACGGGTGCTCTAAGCATTGGTGTTCAAAGGGGAATACTTCTAGTATCTGGAGATTATTATGGGACTATAATTTACGTTTTGTTATGTTTTTAGTTACAGTACATTCATTTGCTAGACCGTGCTTAACAATGTTGGACTCAGCTTCCAGTCTGACTGGATGGTCTTGAATACCACTATGGAATGACTGTCTATCTGACCTCCACAACCGAGTTAATTGGGTAACGTAGTAAAGTGCAAACGTAACTCTTTATTGCGACTGATTAAAAGGATTCTCCACTTGTAATGTATGTTTTTGTGTTGTATTGTATGTAATTATAATCACACAATGACCCATTTTGCGAATTAGGCCATTGTGTAGCTGCCCTTGACTAAGGATAAAGAAAAGAAGAAAGAAATGAAGCAGTATTGGTTTTCACAACAGCTACTGAGCTCAGTCATTTTAATCGTCTATGTTTCCTTAGAATTTTACTAGTACCTTTAAGCTAATTACCGTTCATTGTGTGTTTTCATATTAAGTAAAAAGATTAATCAGTAAGCCTAGAGTCGCTATGGAACTGTCTGCTGGAGACGGACATAGTTAAGTGATCTCAATGTCAGTTACACGGAAATTCGCATTGGTAAATAGCTTTTAAGGCGCCCGGTGGAGCATGCGTGTTTCATACAAATCTAATACCAAAATAATTTGTAAATCAAACATATTCTTAAGGTACTGTGTGTTTATTTCGATTGAATTACACAATATCTAGGTTCCCAAATATATATTTTGAATGGACACTGATTTAAACAAGAGTTATAGGAAAAATTATTTTTTTATAGGAATTTTAAATTCCTCATATCTCGTCTTTATATATAATTATCCTTTCAAAATATGTATTTGGGAACATAGATATTCTGTCACTTAATCGAAATAAATACACAATATCTTAAGAATATGTTTGATTTACAAATTATTTTGGTATTACGTCTGTATGAACGACGCATGCTCCGCCGGCCCTTAAGTGTACTATCGAGTTCACTAACGATTGACACCTTTTGAACCTAATTACTTAGGTCATAAGGGTGATATTTTGGCCGGATAAACCAAAATGCACATTACTATGCCACTAACATCAATTCTCCTCTAACACATATTATCTCCTCTGTGCATACTCTCAGCCCAGTCACTCAGTGTCAGTTATCACGAATGTTTGTAGCCCGATATATCCCGACTCTCCCCTTTATCCCGCGAACTGACAACTGACTGAAATGTTACACAGAATAGAGGTGGAATATTGTTGGATATTTTATCGAACACGAAAATTTAATTACTTTTACGGTTTTTGAGTTTTATAATTCTATTTATTATTTCGAAGCTTTCTTTTACATTTGTATAAAAATAATATGGTGATGCGAGATAATTACGTTTCCTCCGTGCCTCGGAAAGCATGTTAAGCCGTTGGTCCCGGCTGCCGTTTGTGGATCTTTGACAGTCATCACAGGTAGTCAGTGCCCCAGAGGGTGACACTTAGCATGTTGTCTACTGTTTAAATTGTGCTTCTACCCAGACTCGTTAGTTGGGACTGCACAATTAATTAGCTATAATGACTGCTTTTGTTAGCTTGGGTTTTACCTGTTATAACAAATGTATGAGTTAATGAATAAAAAAAAAATTATAAATGCGAAAGTTTGTGAGTATGGATGTATGGATGTTTGTTACTCTTTCACACAAAAACCACTAGATGGATTTGGATGAAATTTTGCACACAGATAGTTTATAACCTGGACTAACACATAGGATACCTTTTATCCTGGTAGTAAGATCGCATGAGACAATTATCAAACTTCACGCGGGCGAAGCCGCTGGCAGAAGCTAGTATACCATAATATTGACTGTGCCCACAACTGTGTACAAAAACTATGCGGGTACTTTGGGAACTGCCGATTGAAGTGAAAACTAGTGAACTGGTAACCTACCAGTTCGTAGCGCTCGTATCAGATCTACGAGTAGTAAGAAAAGCGTACGTGACGGTCACGCGAGTTCTATAATTTTTGTTCACTCAAAAAGTGCTCAAAAATAAATAACAAAATTCATTCCGTTTAATATTCTCAGTTTAAACACGCCGTCATTACTCTGCGACGTTCAATTGTTTCAACGACGGATATACCATGAATTTACTGTACTACCAAAAGACACCGACTAGCAAAATAGCTTGTTATGCAAAGTAGTGCTTTATCTTAATCGTGATAGAGTTGTAAATAAGCTGTGTTTTACTATACTGCGAACAGTCACGGAACTGTATGCAAATTCTAATTTTGAACTGAAATTTATTTACTTGTAAACATGAATGTTGTAATGAGGTTCTTTGATTGTATCTCAGTGGAAGTTTTAATTGGTAACAAATGTATTTGAGATTGCCTTAAAACGTAGTTAGTGAAATTTTATAAAGGTTGTTACTTACGTTCGTTTTAATTGGGAACAAATGTTTTATTATTTAAATACAGAAATTTCTTCATTTTTCATTACAGTTTTCAGACCTACCAAAGCTTCATTTATACAGAAAAATGTTACTTAAAAGCAGTTAAGTATTCTTTTTAAGACGGCAAACAAGAAGTATAAGGCTACTTACATAATTAGAAAGAAGTTTTTGGAACGAAGTTCCTTATCGCGCGTTGTGAAAGGGGGCTAGACGGAAAAAATTCTTACGAAAAAGTTGTCACGACACTTTTTAAAAATAAATGAAGGTTGCAATGCGTTTGTTTCATTTCTATTTCGCATTGAACAGTGTGGTGTCGCGACGATTATTTTTGTTGAGTGAACATTATATTTGTTAATAATAAAAAAAATATTATTATAACTTAAAAAAAATAAATTTTTGTTACAATTCCTTCACTAGTTAATCGAAAGAACTTCGTTCCATCCGGGTGTCCCTTGACACCTCTCAAGTTTTTTTTTGTTAGCAATACGCTCTCTTGACGACGTAGACACGTTTATGAAAGATTCCCACTCGAGAAAATAGTGCATGCTTTTGGGGGAGACCTTTTCCCAATCGTGGGACAACAAAGTTCAAAAACTAAATATAAGAGTAAAGGAAATATAGGATCCATGTTTTGAGAGTATTATATTAATATTATAAAGCTGTAGAGTTTGTTTGTTTTTTGTTTGGTTGAACGCGCTTATCTCAGGAATTAAAACAATCTTTTTGCGTTGGGTAGTTCATGTATCGAGGAAGGTTATAGGCTACATAACATCACGCTACAACCAATAGGAGCGGAGCATTAATGAAAAAGTTGCAAAAACAGGAAAATTTATTCCTTTTGTGAGCTCTTTCTCTTATATGTGACGCAGACGAAGTTGCGTGGGTCTGCTAGTGACGAAGTTCCCTCTAAATGTGGTCCACAGAGTACGTGCCAGGCGGCCAATATGGGTAACTAACTACCAATTAAAATATAATAAAAACTAAAATAATTTTCCTAGAAAGTCCTTATAAAGTTCTACTTTTCAGATTTTTTTCATATTTTCTAAACTTATGGTTCAAAAGTTAGAGGGGGGGACACATTGTTTTTTACTTTTGTAGCGATTATTTCCGAAATTATTGACATTATCAAAAAATGATTTTTGTAAACCCCTATTCATTTTTAAATACCTTTCCAACACTATATCACACGTTAGGGTTGAAATTTAAAAAAAATCACTTCCCACTTTACATCACGTGCTAACGGTCACAGAGATTAAGCGAGGACGGACGGACCGACAGACATGGCGAAACTATAAGGGTTCCTAGTTGACTACGGAACCCTTAAAAAAGAATTCACAAAGCACATAAATAAGGTCAAACTAGAATCTACTGTTATCACTTCGTCACTTACCTATTTAGAACTTTACGACCCTAAAACCCAGACCCATCTGGACCTAGGCTCCTAGACTAAACAAAAACCAGCCAAGTACCAGTCGGAGTCATGAACGAAGGGTTCCGTACAACCTGCAAGGAAGCTGAGATTGACATTTTTAATACTAGTACCGCTAAATTGAAGAAAACTTTAACCAATACCTTCTTTGAGCGTACTCGTATTTAGTAATTCTTCTGTTTGGTGTTATATCAGTCTTATTTATTTGTATGTCATATTATTTATACATATACGACCTGTACAAACTTGTAATTGGCCATAGTTTGTTTAAACTATATTTAACTGTCGGTTTAGCTGTAGGTTTTCCTAAAAACGAAATAAATAAATTATTATCAAACAAAAAATCACATTTGTTGTTTTGGAGCCCCACTTATGTATTAATTTAATTCTGATTTTAGCTTAATTTTAATTAGATTTTGTTGAAGACAGTTGAAATTTTCACAGATGATGTGTTTCTGTTGCAGCTATAGCAACAGAAACACATCATCTGTGAAAATTTCAACTGTCTTACTATCACGGTACATAAGATACAAATGAGGCTGCCTTACGTTCTTAGGGTCCCGGGTTCGAATCCCGGTAGGAGCAAATGTTTGTGTGATGAGCATGGACATTTGTTTCCGAGCCATGGATAATAAGTATGTTTTTACAAACAAAAAGTATCTACGTAGTATATCAACTACGGTGTCCACGACACAAGTCTCGTAGCTTAGTGTGGCACTAGATGGCGCTATAATAACATGTCTATTGATTTTTGGAACAAAGTTCCTTATCGCGCGTTGTGAAAGGGGGCTAGACGGAAAAAATTCTTACGAAAAGTTGTCACGACACTTTTTTTTCTTTTTAAAAATAAATGAAGGTTGCAATGCGTTTGTTTCATTTCTATTTCGCATTGAACAGTGTGGTGTCGCGGCGATTATTTTATTACAATTCCTTCACTAGTTAATCGAAAGAACTTCGTTCCATCCGGGTGTCCCTTGACACCTCTCAAGTTTTTATTTATTTAAATAGATGGACAGTGGAGTCTTAGTAATAGTGTCCCGTTTTTATCCGTTGGTTACGGAACCCTAAAAAACGAACGACAACCTAACAGACCCCTAGACGGTCAGCAGTGTCAACAAAATTGGGGTAATTTAGCTTAGGAAAACTTATTAGGGTACCTAACAATTTTGTAGGACAAGGCTTACTAGGGTCTGTGTATCGAGACATATTGTCGATGTCGTTGTGTTTGTTTCACTTGGTACTCGATAAAAGTGGTCGTGTAGGATAGTGTGGAGTTGGCTTTTAGATAATAAGGTATTTTAGGAAAATAGGAGTGTTATTCGCTTTTAAATAGATTGTTACTAGCTTCTGCCCGCGACTTCGTTCGCGTGAAGTTTTGATATCGCAACGCATCGCCTGCTCAACGGAAGCTTTTTTCCCGCTTGCAACATTTCTTATTGCTGCCCCGCTTCTATTGGTCATAGCGTGATGTTATATAGCCATTGAACTTCCTCGATACATGGACTATCCATCGCAAAAAGAATTTTTCAATTCGAGCACGTAGTTCCTGAGATAAGCGCGTTCAACCAACCAAACAAACAAACCAACAGACAGACAAACAAACTCTTCTGCTTTGTAGTATTATAGTATAGATGTGTTATCTACCTCGCTGGTTTAGTGGCCGCAATCGCTACTGTTGAGCATGAGGACGTGGGTTCGATTCTCAGGTCGGTTATTGGGCGTTTCCATCAAGAGCTTCTCTGTAGCAGCCACGCAGTCTGAATTTGTTGGCAATAGGCTTGCCCCTTTTACATGCGACTTAAAAATTATTGGTGAAAATAATGTGGGTGAACATTAGGTAAACCTCTGCCGAACCCCGAAATTACAGGCGTGATGTTATGTTTATGTGAAATATTAACCATAATCCAGATAAAGATTGAGTAACACACAACGGGACATGGCCCTAACTGAACATGCCTTGGTATTGACCGCATTCCATTATGAACATCGAATCTAATTTTGTTTAATTGACCAATCAAGCACTGCACGTGATTCAAGGTTTGTTTTTAGGTCTTATAACCTACTTACCTATAAAAGTACCAAAGATATTCGACGAGTAGCTATTTGGTTACACGCTACGAAAACGTAGCTGGGTGATGCATTAATTATTCGTAGCAGCAATATCGACTCACCTACGTCGTAGCAACCAAAGTATGTATTACTAGCGGACGTCCCGCGGTTTCACCCGCATAGTTCCCGTTCCCGTGGGAGTACGGGGATAAAATATATCCTATGTTACTCGTGGATAATGTAGCTTTCGAATGGTGAAAGAATTTTTAAAAACGGTCCAGTAGTTTTTAAGCCTATTCATTACAACCAAACAAACAAACAAACAAAGTTTTCCTCTTTATAATATTAGTGTAGAAGTGTAGATTGCGCCGGCTACGCCGTAGCGCTATCTTACAGTCAGCTACGCCGTAGCAATCATTGTGTCAGCTACGCTTGCGCTAAAGTAAAAGTAGACTTAAAAGAAGTGTGTTAAGAACCGCTTTGGATGTTGGGTACAAAATCTTAATAGAACACAGCACGGTCGTTTTAAAATTTTACTACAAAGAAAATCGTCAAAAAATTCAGGACAACAAATATACAAACATTTGTTTACTCATGAATTTGTACATTATTCGACTATTTATTGTTAGTGTACCCACCAAGTTTGTCAAATTTGTCGTCAACCGTTTTAGTGTTCTTTTTTAAAATCGCGTACAATATTGAGCATATTATGAACTTTTTTATTTATTTATTCTAATCCAAATGTTGCCTATATTGTAATTTCGGAGTATCAATACTTTGTCCTCAAAATGGCTTACACAATAAGATAAGAAAATACAAAAGATCCTTATATAAAGCCGTTTAATATACTAAATAAAGAACTAGATAACCATTTTCAGGAACAAATAAACTTTCGTTGAAAATAAAGTAAAAATATTAGTAGTCGCTTTCTATATTATTATGTTTTATTCTTGAGAAATAAATACTAATGTGTTTGTGTGATATTCTCTGCTAGGATTTTGTTGCCAAGGCAATAATAATACGAATATTATAAGAGGCGATATCTTTCTGTATATTTCGTCATAACATCGCCAATAACAAAGAATTCTCATACTCTCTTTTCTTTCGCTTGTTTTGTAAAAAGAAGGGATTGTACTAAGCTATTTTCTATTGTCGCCTTGACTAAGCAGAATTATTAATCAGATTTGGTAGTTCTATCATCACTACATATTATTATTTTTATATTATTTTGAAGACCCAAATGGTAGTGAGGCCGCCTTACGTTCTTAGGGTCCCGGGTTCGAATCCGGGTAGGAACGAAAATGTTTGTGTGATGAGTTATGAGCATGGTAACAAATGTGTTTCCGAGTCATGGATGTTTACATGGATGGTATATTAACTATCTGGTGTCCACGACACAAGCCTCTTTCCTTAGTGTGGCACTAGATGGCGCTGTGTGTAATGTCCAGCGATATTCATTTTATTTTATTATAAAACAAAGTCTACCGCCGCGTTTATCTGTCAATTCGCGTTAATTTAAAAACGACTGGACCGATTTTCATGCTGTTTTCACAGTGGTTCTCGAGGAAGGTTTTGGTGTATAATTTGTATGCGGGCGAAGCCGCGGGCATTAGCTAGTATGTGTGTTATGTTAACACAACATCATACCAATAATCCCGGAGGGTTAGGCAGAGCTGTACATAATACTGCACTTATTTTTTTTTTATTATTTTAATCTTATCCGTATCTGACCGTGGCATCACTTTCACTTTGAGCCCTATCAGAATACCAGCGCTGTGACGTTTTTTAATGTTACAGCACCATGCTGAGATAGAGGCTTTTGGCTTCGTTCAGGACCTTTCGTTTCTTTTTATTTTTAATTTTTTATGTATGTTTAGTTTTCATTAGTTGTAAATAATGTTCATTTTTATGTGTTTTGTCCTCAACGGGCTAATAAATGCTTTTTCTTTCTTTCTTCTAATAATACACCAAGCCGGCCGCTGATCATGGGGTCCTAATTTCGGTTCTCAGGTTGGAGAAAGTGTGATAGTGTTTTATTCATCAGGAATGCCTCAGTAGCATCCATGGGGTTTGTATTTGTGCCTGGTTGCTGGCATTAGGCTCGGACCCAATATATGTGACTTAAGTATACCTTGGCCCAGCCCTTCGGGGTTAGCAGGACTAGAAGTTATATTATACAGGATGTAAACAAACTCATCACGAAAGTGGAAATTACAGTTTTTTTCCTACTCCTCCGCTATACTTTCTGATTAATTCATTTGTTCATTTCGTTAAATTCATTCTCTGGGACTTCGTCGAGCTTCATTGTCTTGGCGCTTTTCTGGTGGTCGCCACTGTTGATTCTGGCTTTCAGGAGTTACAGTGGTTTGGGCGTGTGTGGCGGGCTTGTCCCAAAAAAAAAAAAACTCATCACGAAGCCGAACAACATGACAACATGAATGATGTAACCAAGATTTTGTAACAATAATTTATTGGTGGTGTCCATGGAGTTTCTTGCCCGTTCTTCTCCATAGAGATCTACGCTAGGGAATGGGCAACTACAGTACTTTCACAGTTTTTGTCTTGTGACTGGGACTGTAGCTACATTTAATAAATTTTCATTTTTGTTTCGACAATTCAAAAGTGCCTGTAATTGGCCTACTTGAAATAAATGCTTTGATTTTGATTTTTAACCGTGATTGCTAGACAGTTGAAATTTTCACACATAATGTGTTTCAGTTGCTGCTATAACAACAAATACTAAAATCAGAATTAAATTAATATTTAAGTGGTGCTCCAATACATCATGGTACAGAATCAGAACGCTTTGTGCACGACTCCGACTCGCACTAGGCCGGTTTTTGTTTAGTCTAGGAGCCTCGGTCCAGATGGGTCTGGGTTTCATGGTCGATAAAGTTCCAAATAGGTATTGGTTACTTGAATTAAATGCTTTGATTGATTTTGATTTTGCCGTATAATAAGCATTCAGTACATCAAACTAACTAACTGTACCTACGCAAAAATTATCGCTGAGAAACCACATTTTGGGTGAAAAATCACATTTTACGGTAAAATCCAATAATATACCGCACTCAAAACAGTGTGCTATGGATGGATTGAATAGTACGGGGGTCGTAGAGGTGTCTAAATTAAAAATCTTCCAACAAAATATCTCCGTAACTAGAAAGTTCCTGGGATATTTTTTTGTTCTAGAGCATAGTCTAGAAAAAAAATACTATCGCAATGACGCCATGACGGGGAGAACAATTTTTTTACACCCTTTATAAACAGACAAATCATAGAACAATATTGAATTTCCAAGTGGAATATTCCATACAAATTTATACCAAAAACAAATATACGAACAAAACAAACAAACCCCACTAATGACTCATAAACTAATATTAACTAATAACAATATTAGCATCCAATTTCCGCCGTATTGTTCCCGCTGCGGAAATAAACGGAATCTGCTTATCGAGTAGTTAGGAACTCGATAACGAACCGGGGACATAGATTATGAAATGAATGTAGAACTGAACAAAGAAGCTAGTAGTAGCATTTTTAGCCTGATTTCTATCTTCTCTTATTTTACAGAGCCTAAAGGAGACGGAAACGATTACCTACATTTTTGGGCCTGGAGGTAAGATAATGAAAATGGTATAAATAAATAGATTCAGATTTATCAGTCCCTTGCTGAAAATTCTGTAAGCATTGACAATCTGAGAGCTGAGTTATTTAAGGTTTAGTAAAAGTGAGGTTATATTACAGTCTCTATGTATGAAAGAGCTGATAGCTGCGCTGAGCTGAGAGCTGAGCTGATACTTATAAGTTCTTTAAGCACTAACGTTAAAAGCTTTTCGTTTTGTAACTCTGCAATCGATTAATTAAATCGATAATGTTATGAATCCTTATTTATGGGTTCGTTGTGTCTGTCTGTCCGTCCGTATGCCACAGCCACTTTTTTCCGAAACTATAAGAACTATGCTGTTGAAACTTGGTAAGTAGATGTATTCTGTAAACCGCATTAAGATTTTTACACAAAAATAGAATAAAAACAATAAACTTTGGGGGTTCCCCATACTTAGACCTGAAACTCGAATTATTTTTTTTCATCAAACCCATACGTGTGGGGTATCTATGGATAGGTCTTTAAAAATGATATAAGTAGAGGTTTCTAATTTCATTTTTTTCTAAACTGAATAGTTTCCGCGAGAGACACTTCCAAAGTGATAAAACGTGACCCCCCCCCCCTGTAACTTCTAAAAAAAGAGAATGATAAAACTAAAAATAAAATATATGATGTACATAACCATGTAAACTTCCACCGACAATTGGTTTAAACGAGATCGAGTAAGTAGTTTTTTTTTGATACGTCATAAATCGTAAACCGCAATATACCTTTCGTTTACAACGAACTACAAGAACTTTTATACTATGTTACTTACTGCTAAGGAGGGTTCCTTAGCAGTAAGTAACATAGTATAAATGGGCGAGTCCGACTCGCACTAGGCAGCTTTTTTAATATTTTGAAATAGAAAAAGAAAAAGTGAAAAATAACTTTAGCTTCTGAAGTCGGTGACGTTTGTATGATTGATTTAATTTTTTTGTCACCGACTTCAGAAGCTAAAGTTATTTTTCACTTTTTCTTTTTGAAGTCGGTTTTACTTTTTGCAAAAAAGTTTTTATTTTTCACTTTTTAGTGGTTCACATGGAAAGTGCATACCGTTACAATTACAACAAGCCCAAACACGACTAGGATACATTGTCTCATTATGGAGTTCCGTGACTCTTGGCTTCATCATCAGATCTGATGGTAGAATGGTTCTTATCAAACGCAAATGCTTCACTTGTTGTAGAAAATATAAAAATTGCTGTACGTTATCCTATAAAATTTGAAGAGTTCCCTCGATTTCGCCAAGATTCCATCATCAGATCCCGACTTGGCGACTATGGGACCAACTTGGAAGTATACCCTTTCAAACAAAAAAGAATTTTTCAAATCGGTTTAGGCGTCTTCGAGTAATCGGGTAACATACATAAAAAAAAAAAAAAAAAAAAAAAAAAAATACATACAGTCGAATAGAGAACCTCCTCCTTTTTGGAAGTCGGTTAAAAATATGACTAATTTTTTAGACCATATCTCAACTTATTACATTTCGGCCCACAGTTTTCAAAGAGAGTCTTATATCCAGTAGTGGGTGAAGTCAGGCCGTGGATGATGTTTATGATGAAACATTAAGGTCTTTAATCAGTGCATTTTACTTGTTATGACTTCCAGAGCAGAAACGTTGGAACTTACGTTATATACGGACACGGTTGATCCTGAAGCGAGCTAAAATGAGCTTCATGTTTTATGTTTCAGTGGATGGGTATATAAGTAGAGGAAAAAAAAAAACCATGGATGCATCTGATGAGATGACGAGTTATTAAGAAGTTTGAAAGAATTAGACATGCTGCCTACCACTAGGTGGACTAATGATCTGGTGAGGGCTGCGAGAATCCGCTTCGAATCGCACGGGACCGGTCAATGTGGCGACACTTGGGGGAGGCCTATGTCCAGCAGTGGACGTCTTTCGGCTGAAGTGATGATGATAATGAGACATGATGCATCGACCCCAAAAATATAGGGGCAAAGGTCAAAATAATGAGATGTTGCAGTGAAGTATCGAATCCAAAATAATATTGTTACATCGGACCTACTAGAACATTCGAGGAAGCACGTGATAGTATGTGTACTTTGGAATTTCGAGGGGTTTCCATTATTATTACTTTTAAAGTTAGGTAGGTACCTACAAATTCGCGACCTATTTATAAAATGACATTAGAATTTCGACCGTACGCCTAGGGCATACGGTTCATATTTGTTTGTTTTCCACGACCTTATACCTACTACTTTTATTACCTACCTACCTACTCTTTTGTTAGTGTTTTCTATGACCCTCTAGAATATTCTTGGTTATTCTGGTGTGTCTGTTGGCGAGTATAAATAGACCGCTCAGGGCCGCGACAGTCAGTCTTGTTTTGGCTACACAGCGAAGCGAATCGAAGTGAACTTGAAGAGCGATATCTAAGCGAATAGTGAACAGTAGTGTATTGTAGTGTACTTCTTGTGATTAAGTTTAAATTGTTTTGTGATTAATAAAGTTAATGTTGCACACCTGTATAAATACAGACGCGCGTGTGTAGCGATACAGACGCAATGCAAACGCGCGTGTGTAGCGATACAGACGCGCGTGTGTAGCGATACAGACGCAATGCAAACGCACGTGTGTAGCGATACAGACGCGCGTGTGTAGCGATACAGACGCGCGTGTGTAGCGATACAGACGAGATGCAAACGCGCGTGTGTAGCGATGCAAACGCGCGTGTGTATTGATACAAACGCGCTGGCATTTTGCGTTTTTAAGCAGAACCTCGTCAACAGTAGCAAGATGGCGTCGGTCGAGACAGCATTCAATCAACCCCGTCCGTAGGGAAGGCGCGCGCGCTAGCGCTCGTATCGGTGTCGCGCGTTTGAATCGATACAGACCCGCCGGTGCCGCGCGTTTGTATCGATACAGACGCACCCATGCCGCGCGTTTGTATCGATACACACGCGCCGGTGCCGCGCGTTTGTATCTATACAAACGACAACAAACTGCTCTGCAGGATAAAAACGCGCCGGCGACGCGCGTTTTGGGAACGCGCGTCGCCGGCGCGTTTAAAAAACGTGGTGTGCATAGGCCCTTAGTGTCAAAATATTCACTTCTACACATTTTTATTCTGTGTCAGAACAGAAATATTGGTAATCTACTTATAGAATAGTTAGCAACTCGATAATGAACCGCCACGGATCCGTTTCTCGTTTGTTATTAATTTTGTTTGAGTAGTAAGTATTATATTACGAGATTCACTCGAAATTCCCATTCAATGCTACCAACGATTGAATTGAGCTGAGAGTATTCTTGACACGATTTCTTTTTGACGATACTTGGAAACTTTATTTGGTATTGGAGAGCTGTTGTTCAGAATTTTTTTAAGATAGTAGATTCTACCCGCGGTTTTGCTCGTGTCGGCACAAAAAGTGTTTTACGTCTAAGACCAGCAGTACAAGTACGTAGGAATCGATAGGACTCGATAAGATAAATTTGACAGTAATTTTCGATAAAATGAGTTTTTATGGAGTCAAAAACTCATTTTATCGAGAATGACTGTCAAATTTATCTTATCGAGTCCTATCGATTCCTACGTACTTGTACTGCAGATAAGATAAGACCTTTTTGGGCTTAATATTTTATCAATAATTGTCGCGCATCAGACCAACATGTCACATCGAACAACCTTCTAATCTACGAGCATAATTAATATTATGCTAAATACTATCGAAGTATGGTAGGAGGAACAAATTTTGCCTTAAATAAACTGGTACAAGGGCAGGAGATGGTTGCGGGCCTGTGGACGGTTAGCTATGGGCTAGCTAGCCGTCCGTCCGTCTAGTGACGACAGGCCGTGTCGACGGCGCGTTCGTGTTCCACGCGTGCCTCAAAGAGATGTCAGCATAAGGGGAGGGGCCCGCAAGGGCCGAAGCCTGCCGGGGTTGCGGGCCTGTTCGAAAGAGATACCGCGGCCCCGGAACATAAAGGGCGAGGAAGGAACATGGATGGGTTTTAGTCAGTAAAAGTCTGACACTCCACTGGCAGGAGATGGTGATGATGAGAATTTAACTATAAGATGGCCAAGTTATTTTTTACATTTTATCTTCGTGTACCCATATCGTTAAGCGTATGTTAAGCGTTGCGTCAGTACTTTGAAAAACGCCTTCCAAAATTACAAACATAATATATAATATCAACCACAGTGTCATTCAATTAGGAAATTGAATGAATTTACATATCTTACTGCTAACTTAGTAAAATTTTCTTCTTTCTTCAAAGAACTCCTCTAATAAATTACCAACACAAAGCGAGCCTCGAACTTATTTTATAAAACACATTACCTTATTGTTGTTCAGCAAAATACTTGACTACCCTCCACAATGGCATTGAAGATATAGGTACAGAAGATCGACTCCATATAACAAGCACACATAGTCACACTTCACGTGCAAGCGCACTCGCGACTGGCATTTGTTTGAGATCTCCACGCGCACTTAGACACGCTTCATGATAGTGAGTGCAAGCGCACCCACGACTATCATTTGTTTGAGATCTCCAAGCACACAATCATTGACATGCGAGTGCAAGCGCACTCGTGACAAGCAATGAGTTCTCTTTATGTACTCGTCTATGATTGTGTGCGTGCTCCTGTTTTTGCTCGTTATATGGAGTCGAACTTCTGTAATATTCTGTGGAAATGAGCTGAAGTTCCAAGAAACGATATCTACCCAACTAATCTCTTACGTTTGAGGAGTTGAGAACAAAGTTGTGAATGTACCCGCATCTTGTGAAGTTGTAATGAAAATCTAAATATAGCTATTCTTGTAATTCAGTGAGCTCTGTTCTTGTTGAATGCTTTATGGGTGAGCAGATTTAGTTTGTACTAGCTTTAGCTCACGGCTTCGCTTCTCTGGATGTCGGTAATAAGCATGACGACAATATAAAATTACAAATCTATTTAGTCCGTCAGTTAGAGTATTGGAAAATAATGGACACATATTTTTTTGTTTTTGTAAATCAATGAATATTGACAAAGATAAAACGCATCAAAAATTTCTAAAGAAAATTTATTTTTCTCATAACTCTTGTTTAGATCAGTGTTCATTCAAAGTATGTGTTTGGGAACCTATATATTCTGTAATCCAATCGAAATAAAAACACACACTACCTTATGAATATGTTTGATTTACAAATTATTATGGTATTACGTTTGTATGAAAAACGCATGCTCCACAGGCCTCTTACCTGCAGCTGAAAAAATTACAGTCAATAATTTGATTTAAAATGTTGAACATGAAACCGCACTTTACAGAACGGAAGTTGCCAGTTTTAAATATTAATTATATTAAGTAGTCAGGCAGAACTAATTTAGTCGATTAATTAATGCATATTATGAAAAGATAATTGTCATTGTTTATATTCAGCAGTGGCAGTGGTTAAAATATTTATAGAGGATGATATGGCTAGCATGAAAGTGACTGCTGAGAGGCAAAAAAAAAACATTGAGTAAAATCCTTAATGGTAGACTCCAAGACTTATTGCCTATATCAATTACTAGCCTTTCAATTCATTTCTAAAAGAAAACAAAAGAATGCTTCAACATTGTGTAGAAAACAATAGGCAATCAATCAAACAATTACCGAGATCAAGACGAAAATAACTTGGGGGAAACTTTTCTTATGACCGATATTAGGCCCATTCCAATTTGGTTGGTGTTGGTAATGCAAAACCTAGTTCCATAGAGTTCACATTCGTATCTTCAAGCCTGTCAGTTGGCTCAGCTGATTAATCTGCTACCGTCTTAACCTTAGATCTTATTTTTTTCTTTTTCGGATGGGAAATCGACAAATAACTTCTTCCACTCTGGGCGGAGCGGGAGGGAGTGCCAGACTTTTACTGACTAAAACCCATCCATGTTCCTTCCTCGCCCTATATGTTCCAGGGCCACGGTATCTCTTTCGAACAGTCCCGCAAATAACCTTACATCTTCGATTACCAACAAAAGGACACTTTGAATAAGTTTATATTTTTGTTTCGGTAACACGATCACCATGGGACAATAACTAAACGTTACACAAGCGAAATCAGGGGCTTAAGCTAGTGGGTTAATAAAAAAGGACATTAAATTATCAGACATATCGTGTGTGGTCTAAGAAAGTAGGTCAACATTTTCGGCAGTAATCTGCACTTAACGATATCTACCGATTATACCCGGGCTGCCCAAAGATAATGATGACGCTTAATCTTCGGGCAAAATTGATAGCCAATATCAGACTATGATCAGACATCTAAGATTAAGTTGCAGTCAAACCGACCGGGGTATCATCGTGGTGGGCAGGGACTCAAACTGTAACCGTAATAATGTGTTTTTAACACTGTTTTTAAAACAGTTTCAACAGAAAAACACTTTTAGATGTAACAGATACTATAATGGTACCGAATCAAACTGTAACCTTTTATATGTGTTAATAAGTGTTAATATGTGTAAGTTGTGTAACTGAAATAATCAGTTTGCGACTAGATTTCGGCTATCTAATGCTTATTAACCATAAATAAGTACATTGTAAATTTGGCAACACTGAGTTTACCTGTTAAACCTTTTATATCTGTTACAGATATGTTACGGTTACAGTTTTGTAAGTGTTTTGGGCTAACACATTGAAAACACATTTATAAGTGTTACATATTTGATTCTGTTACCAATTCAACATGTACATAACACTTATAATTCTATAACCTTTATGAAGGTGTTTTTAAGTCCCTGGTGGTGGGTATTTTGTATATACCAGCTAGACTGCTTTACCGAGTGCTAGGTGTTACTAGGGTGCGTCGGGCGTTTTTGGCCGCTTTAGCGGAATCATAATACGACGGTAGACGATAAAAAAAAAATAATTAGTCCGACATATAGATTTCCATAAAAAATATTGCACACGTATTTTTTTTTTCTTTTGTCACGTAAACCAAAATTGACGACAAATTGGCTTTTTTCGTGCAGCACCATAGCAGACGATGACCCACCTCTTGTCCTGCACCTTGTGCAACCCTGCAGCCTCAGGTATTTGTCCGAGGCCACTAATGTCGCTATTGGGGTGCTAGCTGAGATTATTTTAACATTATAGGATGACTATCAACATGACGAAGAAGAAAACTGACCGGACAGTACTGCAGACAGCCTACGAACTTTGACACATATTTCAGTAAACTTAAAATGTCACTTACGGATCTTTCTTCAATCGAGAGGATGGCTTCAAATTGTCAAGTACGTGGAACCCGTTTTGTGGTGTGGCGTCTCGCGCTATAACCCCACCACCGCTCTGGCACATCGGTGGTGAGCAGTCAGCGCCACGCCAGAACGCGCCACGACACGACACGACATACAAATATGTCTCTAATCATACTAAATGTATGAAACCGATATGCTTCTGGCCACGTAAGTGTGTTTCCGGCATTAGTGTCGAGTTCCAATAGTGCGCGTAGCATAAGACAAAGAAAGAGGGTAGACAGATATGTCAATCCGCGATCATGCGCTTGCAACAGTGTCGAAATATCGGGAGCTCAATACAAACAATAATATAATCACGGAAGATATCCCGTAAGTGACATATTAAGTTTAGTAATTGTGAATCGTGATAGCTTAAAGTCAGTCTTGCGCGCGCACGCATAACAGATGGACGTGCTAATTGCGAGTTTAGAGACAAAGTACGATGGCGCAGTCGCGAGTGTTAAAGTGTTCAAATTGCAACATTGTTATCAACGAAGTACTTTCCTTTGTGTGCAATAAGATCGATGTCATGGACGAAGAGAGTATAAGTCGCATCTGTGTAACTTCGTTTACTGACGAAGACATAAGTAAGGCAAAGAGTCTGCTGTTTGAGTCGGTTCCAACAACAAAACGTAGGATCCAAAGGAAACGGGATGGAAAAATGAAGCGTGATATAGATGATATAATTTGTTTGCTAAAGGAAACAGATCCTGAATTGATTCCCATATTTGTTGCACGGGACCTTCAAAAACTTCCGGCGGTCCTGTTTGATCATTTGGATTGCACTAGGCTTTTAAAAGACTTGCTTAGAATGCAGAATGAGATTAAGGAAGTCAAGGAGCAATATGTTACTTTTCAACAATTGGAGTCTGTTAAAAAAGACATTGAAAATCTAAAAAGTTCAACGATGGATGTTCGTCAAAAAAACTCAAAACAAGCCACCTGTGTGCTACCCAATGCAGAAATTGAGAAGTCAGGTACTACAATTTTATCTGCGCCCGGGAGCCCGTTATTACATTCTTCGCGGGTGGAGGGTACACAAGAAAAAGATGATGACGGTAGAAGTCTCTGTGTGATCGGCGGCGGCGGCGTATCGGTTGTAAACATTGCGACGAGTGGCGAGAACGTGATGACGCATCGCGTAGCACCGGTAACACCGGTGAAACTGGCACCTGGCCGAGTAAATAAGTTGGGACACACTGCTGTGACAAATGGCGAGCATGTTGGGAAGCAATCGACTTTTGCAAGTGTTCTGAGAGAGGAAGGGAATGCTCCCTCGCAAGATAAGGATGGTTGGACGTTAGTGCAAAGAAGTAACCGGAATAAGAGGTTTACAGGAAAAATGGGGAAAGCTGTTATACAACCTGATGCGAAGTTTAAGGCGGCTGAGATAATGGTACCGTTATATATTTCCAATGTTTTGAAAGGACTTTCTAAAGAAGACGTTGTAAAGTATATTAGCGAGAAATGTAATTTACAATTGAAGGTGGAGAAAATGAGTATGAAAATAGAAAAGGAGTATGACAGTTACAAAGTTTTCATTCCGAAACATAAGGAAGATATTTTTATGAATGACGAATTCTGGCCGGATGGGGTATCATACCGCAGATTCATACATTTTAGAGGAAACTTCAGAGGCACAGTGGAGACACAGAAAATTAATACGAAGACTAATAATAATGGATAAAGCGGTAAAAATGATCAGTTTCAATTGCAAATGTGTAAAAACGTCGATTGACTGTATTAGGCGGCTGTGTGTATCAGCTGACGTTATAGCTTTACAAGAAACATGGTTAATGTCCCACGACTTGACGTTTCTAGGCACTGTGCATGATGACTTTGCTTACACTGGGACCTCTGCGGTGGATTCTTCGGTTGGATTACTGCGAGGTAGGCCATACGGAGGAGTGGCACTCCTCTGGAGGAAAAGTTTATTCTCATCTGTGACGGTGGTAAAGTGTAATAGTGCGCGTCTTACAGCAATACAGATAGAACTATCAAACAATAGGTTACTTGTTTTTTCAGTGTATATGCCTACTTGCTGTACTGATAATATAACTGAGTTTACTGAGTGTCTAAGCGAGATGAACGCTATTATAGAAAATAGTGATATTCAATACGTGTTTATGTTGGGAGACTATAATGCGCATACCAATGAACTTTTCCACTATGAATTGTTGAAGTTTTGTGAGGATCAGTATTGGACTTGCGCGGATAGCGAGATATTACCTTGTGACTCTTATACATTCGTGAGTGATGCGCACAAGTGCAAGCGTTGGCTTGACCATTGCGTCGTTACTGAGGCCGCGCGTCAAACAATATCTAGTGTAGAAGTATTGTACGGCACTTATTGCTCCGATCACTTTCCCATTCAATTAGAATGTAATCTAAGTATAGTGAAGTCTAGTATTCCACTACGTAAAGTATTAAGTAGTAGTAAGGTTGAATGGGGCGATCGAGACTTAGAACAGATAATGTTATATGAGAAATTCTGTAACTCAGGTTTACGTGAAATGGATTTCCCCCCAGAGTGTACTAACTGTGCGGATAAAATATGCAGTGATGTAACTCACAGAGTGGTTTTAGACAATATGTACACAAAAATCATTGATATACTTTCAACATCTTCTGTGCGGACCGCTTCATGTAATAGGCAAAAATGTTACAAACCTTTAACTGGGTGGAATAGGCATGTTAGAAGTGTTCACTTTCAGGCTCGGCTTGCTTTTCAGATGTGGCATTTACGTGGAAATCCAACTTCAGGATCTATTTATGAGAATATGCGAAAAACACGTAATATTTTCAAAGCCAAATTAAAGTGGTGTCGCAATAATCAAACACAAATAAAACTAGACATAATGGCTGAGCAGCACAAATCTAAAGATTTCGGAAAGTTTTGGAAGAGTACTGGTAAACTGAACCCCAAGCCGAGTCTGCCAGTGAGCGTGGCAGGAATTTGTGACCCTCAAGTCATTTCAAATTTGTTTGTGAAACAGTTCCAAGTTGATCCCTTGTCGGGATCGGTTACGTCCGTGTCTTCGTCGGTGATTGGCGCTGAGGAAAATTCTCCGTGTTTAAGGTTTTTGGCAAAAGATATAACCGATGTAATTAAAAAGATGCTTAGAGGTAAGTCTCCGGGGCATGACCACCTCAGCGTCGAGCACTTGCGATACGCGGGAGTTCATTTACCGAGGGTGTTGGCAACATTTTATTCACTATGTATAAGTCACTCGTACTTGCCTGATAAGCTTATGAGAACCATAGTCGTGCCAATAGTTAAGAACAAAACGGGCGATGTTACAGACCCCACAAACCCGGATTATCAGGGTTTCAGACCCGGACTATCGACGGAGACTGCCATTATGTGTCTTAAGCAAACTGTTCAGTATTATGCTGACAGGAAAACTCCGGTCAATGCATGTTTTCTGGATTTATCGAGGGCTTTTGACCTGGTCCCATACGATATCTTATGGGAAAAACTGCGAAAGGAAAGCAGCGTAGACTGTACTGTTATTTCTTTGTTTAAGTTTTGGTACGAGAATCAGACGAATTATGTAAGGTGGGGTGGAACTCTGTCTGATGTGTATGGGTTGAAGTGTGGGGTGAGGCAGGGGGGTATTACCTCACCTCGTATCTTTAACCTTTACATTAATCAGCTGATTGTTGAACTTAGCAGCACCCGTATAGGCTGTCACATTGACGGAGTTTGCGTTAACAATATAAGTTACGCGGACGACATGGTGTTGCTGAGTCCATCAATAAGCGCACTCAGGCGTCTTGTAAAGATGTGTGAAGACTACGCGGTCACGCAGGGACTCAGGTACAATGCTAAGAAGTGTGAGTTATTGGTATTTAAGGCTGGCACCAAATGTTACTCTAACGTGCCAGAAGTGACTATAAATGATACTCCGCTATCCAGAGTAACAAAATTTAAGTACCTGGGTCATTGGGTCACACATGACCTGAATGATGACCTCGACATGGAGAGGGAACGCAGGGCGATGGCTGTCCGAGGTAATATGCTGATCCGCAGATTTGCACGTTGTACGACGCAAGTCAAAATAACCCTTTTCAGAGCATACTGCCAGTCTTTTTACACGTGCAGTCTGTGGGTCAGGTATACGCTGAGGGCATACAACGCCTTGCGTGTCCAGTATAATAACGTGTTCAGGATGCTGTTGGGTCTACCACGCTTTTGTAGCGCTTCCGGGATGTTCGCCGAAGCCAGGGTTGATGGTTTTCATGCCATTATGCGGAAAAGGTGCGCATCTATTCTCGGTAGAGTACGTGCTAGCTCCCACAGCATTCTGAATGTGTTTTGTGATAGGTGGGATCCAGTGAGCCAGCATGGGGCTGCCATGCTGGCTCACTGGATACGGCTGCACATGTAAGTGTAAGTCTTATATATTTTGTAATTTTTTTTTTCTTTTTGTTTTACTAACATTAGGTTAAGACTTACTAACAACATATGGATTGTATGATCTGAAATAAATTTATATTATTATTATTATTATTAAAACACAAAATACAGTAAATCATCTGTCAAAATATCGGTATCTGAGTACCTTCCGAAATCAGGTCCAACAGCAAATTTAGTCGAATCCAATCTTTATTATTTGTAACTAAAAGTTGTTTTTTGTTTGTCTCTAATGGTAAACAGGAAAATGTAACATTATAAATAAATTCATCGGGAGGTACTTAAAAGTTATGATGACGTCAACAAAAATTTTTCCTCGTTAGGTACTTTCGCTTAAGGCGATACACGAGCTAAACGCGAGTTTTATAATTACTAAAAGTATATGATTCACTGCTATAAACAAGACCAGAAAAATATATGATATTCTTCGGGATATATGCTAGCATGATACTGTTTTAAAAACTTAATACAATTAATTTGGCTCGATAAAAAGAAATCACGAACTTACCTCTAAAAATATCGTTCAAACAATAGAAAACATACTAATATGCATGCGATCATTCTGATTTTTTGGCAAATAATTCTACAAGCAATATATTAGCATGATACTGTTTTAGTTTTTTAATCCAATTAATAGTTTTTTTGTAAATCGATCGAAACCACTCATTTCGCGCTATTTGGCCCGCAGTGGCTGACGTAACAACCACTTTGTAGTGCAAGGTGATTAGAACTTTATTCTAACAGCATTTCAAACGAAGTTTGAACCACCACAAATAGAGTTGCTAATTTAGCTCGTATAAGCGCCTTAACCCGAAGGCATCAATAAATAATTAGATTATTTCTTTATAATATTATTCTTTTCAACTTATCCGATTACTAACTTTTAAGTTTTATTGCGGTTCATTAATCTTCCTTTTTGTTTAATTGATTAGGGTTTACTCTGAAATATGTAATTTCGAAACACTAACATCTGTTTGGCAATGGAATCAAGGAGGATTTCAAGGCCAAATCTTTGAACTCGATACACGTCCATCGTCCATGATATATGTACTTCGATATCTTTTCAGGTTGAACGTACAGGCCAGAAAACCTGTGCAGTTTACTGCTACACATATTCATGCATACCTGCAAAGTGTACCTGTGCAGTGGAAATTACAGTATTTTCCTATTCCTCCGCTATACTTCATGATTGATTTCGTTGCGGGATCCAAGACAGTTAAATTCATTCTCTGAGACTTCGTCGAGCTTCATTGGCTTCTGGCTTTCAGGAGTTACAGTGGTTTGGGAATAGTGTGGCGGGTTTGTCCCAATACCTGCAAAGTGCGCTGTAGATACAGGCTAAACGATACATGCATAACCTTTGGTCTATCCTTATACTTTAAGCAATTTTTTTCACTATTTTTCTCCATCACTGACTCAACTTGCCTGTCACTTGCGTTCATGGCCAAACAGCAAATAAACTTAGACCATGCATATCAAAAACGATCAATCCGTAATACACACCATACATTGCACTGTCACAACACTATGATCCAATTACTAACCCAACACATGAGACATGGTTGAGCTAGCTCAAAATGTGCCCGTTCATTAAACGCTCGCTGGAATTTAAGGGGAAGTCGGAGTGGCTACTCTAGTAATGAGGTCATGTGAATGCCTCTCCATGTATTTGGGACAGTATTTAGAAGCGTTTGGCCGCAAAACGGTGCATTAGGGAACGGAATTGGTCAGAGGAATATGTGCCTTAAATTTAATGGTGACGGTTGAATTGTTTTTGCTGACCACTGGTTTATGTGGGTTTGCGATTTGAATACGGATGCATTAAAGGATTAATGCAAGACACTCAGGAATAGCTCATTTAGGGATGTGGACCAGTCATGAGACACTAGCTGCTGACTGCAATTTTGTTCGCGTGAAAATTTTGATGTGTTTTCAAGGATAAAAAGGCTCCTATGTCCTTCTTTAGGATATTACCTAATCTGTCTCCTTGCCAAAGGTAACGATCGAATCAATCATTAATGAAAGGTTTAACAAATAAACAGAGTTACTTTCGAATTTAAAATATTAGTATGGAAGAATGTATCGATTAGCTATGAGTACTCCCATTGTACTTGGAGTCGGCAGAACATGAATTTTTCCAAATAACCGTGTAATATCCATTTACTAATGCAAAAGTGATGCAGTCTACCTATCGGTTTGTTGCCATGTTACGCCTGACCCGTCTGACGTGTTTTTTTTATTAAAAAAAAATGGCAATCTTTGTTAATACGAGTAGGTACTATTATCAATATTAAATTAACGATATACAACGCACGCCGTACACACGGCGAAACATTTCCAGTATAACATGAAATTCTTAAAGCTTTGTATATGTCACCGTAAAATTGTCAAACACGTTATATTGTAATCTCTCTAGCGATATTGTAAACTCTCGAATTATTGTCAAATGAACATACTGCTTACAATAAAACGCATTATTTTTCGTGAAATGCATGCGATGGTAGTCAACTCACACGGTGTGGAGGGAAGGAGGGGTCCCCCTTGCCCAGTGGTACCACTCTCATGAAAAGATATTGTACCATTCTTGAGAAATATCGATTAATATAACATAACCTTAAAACACTTTATATTCCCATAAAAAGCGTAGTCGTCGTAGCCCCGCTTCGTGTATTTCCGAGTGCAGGGTTTATAGGAACCTAACTAACCTAACGGAGGGGTACCCCAAGTCCCGATTATGGGGGCAGAGATACTTCCGTATGTTCAGTTGACAATAATTCGAGAGTTTACAATATCGCTAGAGATAAACACGGTATATTGCAATATAACGTGTTAGACAATTTTACGGTGACATAAACATTTTCAATACAGTGAGATATCCGTATAAACTGGTTTGTATAACTTAATTGGTCGCCGTGCGCAAAACTTGTTACCAAAGGAAATAAATACAAAAATGCTTGAAAAATTCAACATTCTGAAAATAACGAAGTATTTTCCGGCTGAAACGAGAACACGAATGTTCAATATGGATGGAATAAAACCCACTGAAATATATCTGTTAACATTCTTCATTATCAATTGAATTCATGATTCAACGGGTTGGTTGACTATAGTCCTACCAGTCAGTAGTTCTTGGGAGACACATCAGTATTCGGAGACCCACCGGTGGGTCTGCTTGGTGGGTTCCTAACCTTTTGGACGCCATTGTCACATATACGTGACAAGCAAGCGCGTGCCCTGTACGCCAAACGACACAAATATGTGACAAAATAGTAGATGAAATTGTGGCTTGGCGTGGAGGGCACGCGCGTGCGTTTATGCTGTGGCGGTCAAAAGGTTAAAGACGAAGTGAAAAATGCCAGTGGAACTGGCCATGTATTTACATAGAACATGGAACAACAAAAGTCCAAAAAAGGTAGGTAAAGTGGATTTACGTATCTTTTGTTAAATAAAATAAATTCGTGAAATAAAATTGAAGTAATGAAAATGAATGAAATGTTTTAAATTGAACATTGATAAATATGGAATACATTTCACTTCAGGTGAAATATCGATATATTTGGCGAGAAAAAATAATGTTGTATAGTGTAAATAATTATGTTATCCTGTAAATCAGACTTTTCTTTCTTTCTTCTTTCTACAGTCAACAATGCTGTTAACTTCAATGAAAGAAGCTTAACGAAATCAAATTAAACTTTGACGAAAACGAGATTATACATAAAGAAATAACAAAAGCAATCAAATTATATTGTGCTAGAAGACAATAATAAAAGAACCAACAAAACTACTACTTAGATAGATATCCAATATACCAAGTTCTTCTCAAGCACTTCCTAAGGTTGGAGCCAAGTGTCGTAATTTGGGTAGCTCATTGTAATCGGCATCATCACTTCTAGTTAAGCTTTTGTTGATCACGTATAGTATAAGTTTTAGGTATACATAAACAAGAATATTTGATGTGAAATAAAAGTATTTATTTTAGGGTATGAAGCAACAACTTGACAAGAAAAAAAACTTTACTTTTGGAATCCGGTGACTTTGTCTCCGTAACCAACTTCTGAAAGTAATGTTACATTTTAGACTTTTAAAGTGTTTGTTGGACGTGGATTTTTATTTTATTATTTTTATTTGTAGTATTCCACAAAAAAATCTTATCAAGAATTAATTTTATATTGTAACTAGAAGTTATCATGGGACAGTTATCGGACTGGCCTATTTCTTTGGGTCAGCGAAATGTGGGCGTAAAAATGTGCTGCTCTGCCCAACTCTTTACGGATTACAGTCGCGATATTATGTGTAATTCAACTGGCTTGACGGAAGTTTTTCAGAAGATAAGATAAACCTATACGTTTTTACATACTTTTGTCGTGTCCGTGTGAACCAATTTCCTTTACATTCACTGTGTACACATTGTTAAATAAATATGTAATCCGCCTTTTTGTGGCGCCGGCCATCTTGGACTGATTTTATGAAACATAGCTAAGAAAACTGCCTATTAACTCACCTTTCCAACAAAAAAAAAACAAATTCAAAATCGGTTCATCCGTTCGGGAACTACGATGCCACAGTAGACACATACACACAGACACGTCCATAGTACACGTCAAACTTATAACACCACGTCGTTTTTGCATCACCCTTTAAATAGAAAATTTATAGCACGTTGCACGTATTAATGTCAGTTCACAAAACTATCTCACGATCTGTTAGATACACGCAAATCATTGGAGCAATTAACGAAGGTGCAATGGATCATATCTAACCACGCAATTACATCTCACCCCTCTAGGGAAATACCATGAAGTTATGTCTTGTTGACTGGTATTCAGATCAGTGTGCAGTGGTGCATAGTTAATTGACAACCTATTTAAATTGTACGTATATTAATCACAATGAAGACAGAGCTCTTGGCTAAATAATAACAGCTGCTCAAGTCGATCTTTAGGTTAAGCCGTACATATCGACTTTCCTCTGTGCCTCGGCTGTTATTTGTAGATCTTTGGCAGTCGTTACAGGTAGTTAGTGGCCCAAAAGATCTGATAACTAGTCTTACCAGGGCGGTATCGTATTACCCAGTATTAACTGATGATTCAGCTGCATCTGGTTAGACTGGACGCCGACCCCAACATAGTTGGAACAAGGCTGGGTAGATGATGTATTTATCACGACTAGTATTTGTACAGTTATATGATATACTAGCGGTCGTCACGCGGTTTCACCCGCGTAGTTCCCGTTCCCGTGGGAGTACGGGGATGAAATGTAGCCTATGTTACTCGTGGATAATGTAGCTTTCGAATGGTGAAATAATTTTTAAAAACGGTACAGTAGTTTTTAAGCCTATTCATTACAACCAAACAAACAAAGTTTTCCTCTTTACAATATTAGTGTAGATTACTGCCGCGTTGGTCTAGTGGTTGTAAGCGCGACTGCTCAGCATGAGGTCCTGTGTTCGATTCCCAGGTCACGCACTAAACTTACAAATCTTATGCAAACTCTGGTGTAAAATAAAACAACCTATAAATAGAACACCGCTGGAAAACAAAGAACACCGGCCACAGCGCGAACAATTTTTTGTTGAAATTTTATTTTAGCGTCTGCCCATGAGAAATATGTAAAAGTATAGAGTTTGAATTCCTGAACAATTTTGTCTTCTGTTATACTTTTATACGAAGTCAGGAATTAAAGATATTTTAGTTTGAAGTTGTAAAGGTTATGTATGTGCAGTCAACATCAGATAAATGTAAAAATAAGTACTTACTTAGCACACACACGCAAAGTAAGGGTAGATCCCTTATTAGCGTGTGAAATATGCAATGGCGAATCAAATATATCTATTGATTTTAAAAGTGGGTGACTGAGTGGGTTTAATAGACATTTTGTAACTTGATTATATACTTCTTTCTGTAAACTATACCACTGATTCCTCAAATAATTAAAAAAGCATTTTATTTGTCAACTCATTTCAATCAATTTCAATGTCAAATTGTAAATAATTCGCTATTTCATCTCTTATTTATTGATTTTTAAACTGAAATCTTCATTTTGATCTTCAGTTGGACTTCGATTAATTCAGTTACTGAACAGCATGTTGTGTTTTATTAATGAAGTACGAGTTGCCTTCGGATTTTGTTTGGTGTTTGTTGATATCATTTCCATTAGAGATTTTCAAATGATGGTACGAGTACATCCCAACCGAAGCCAATGAGTTACAAGAAACCTGCCGACTGAGATCGGTCAGGACCAATCGCCAGTCAGAATATTATCGTATTTAACTACTCACGAGAGGGAAAAATAGGCAATCATTTTGTATTGAACTTCCAACTAAGTAGCTACGTGCCACGATCTTGAGTAACGGAATGTGTGTAATATAATCATAATAAATAAATAATAAATTATTAGTATCTCCTTTCTTGACTTCTTATTTGTGCGCCTTCCATTGCATTTGTAAGTATCACCTACATTACTTTAGTAGAAGGCGAGCCTATTGCCACAGACCGTACGAGCACAATGTTCCAGGCTTCAGGATACTAGAATTACAGAATCAGTACAAAAAGTGTTTCCCTCTAAAGATATATCATCCTATTATACTACATACATACTATTATTTCATTAAGCCAGTTGACAAAATAAATGTCATGGGTTTTTGTTTGGAGGTGACATTATAGTTAGAGAGCCCATGACACTAGACCTAGTTTGAAAAGAATCTCGATACATATTATAATATTATTTCTTTCATAATGGGGTCACACAAAATGGCGATGCTACAATGCAAAACACCTGGCGGCGCTATCAAAAAAACTATTTTTAGGTATCTAGTATGATCGACCTCCTGAAAAAACCACCGCTCATTTGAAATGTCATCAATTTCTTTGTAAGAAAAACCACTGCTGCATCTTCCAAACAGTGAAGAAAGTGGTTGCTGCAGCGATTGAACGTCGCCCTCCGCGCAGCTGGATTCGGCATTTTGTCAGCACCCGGTTCCTTTCGATTTATACTGATTGAATACGCGTGCCACGGTCACGTATGAATAATTTTACGAAACTTGGGAGTCATATCATACTAGAAATCGTTTTGTTCGCCAGGCTTTTTGCATTGTAGCATCGCCATTTCGTGTTCCCCTATTAATAACGTTACGAATTATTTATATTTCGCCTGGGAGTGTCATGGGCTCTCTAACTATTAAAAGTATAGCCTAGCCAAAAGTCATGAAGTCAAGCCAGAATGAAAAAAACTAAGCCATGATTATTTCTTATCATCATTATTCTAGTCAATCAAGCTTTTAATTATTACGATTTTTTTTCCTGACTTCGATAGGCCTTAAGCTTTATTTGATAAATCTTAGTTAATTATTTCGTCGGTATCTATAACGGTGACGTTTGTAGACGCTTAATAATTTCATCAGCAATTGTAGGGCCGGTGTTCTTTAAGTTTCAGAATATTTTTATTATCTAGAAAGTTTTCGAAGCGTCGCAAACTTGGCATTTTGTATGTGTCTCAAAGGAATTCTGGATGATATTCATTGTATGAAAACAGTGTATTTTTACACTAACGACGGCTAAGGAAATTGTTAGTTACTTCAGGGTATTTTTGTTGACTACTTGGTAGGTACTAGAAATCTTTTTAGATATTTCTTTGAAACTTTTTGCTTTTGACGAGCTGAAAATGCAACTGGCGTCTTAACCACGACAGCGAAAAAAACAAATAAAAGAAGTTCTTTAGAGCAGCCGAAAAAGCCAACAAAATCCGCTTTGAAATTTGTTATTTTGGGTTTTCAAAGACTCGTTCGTTGGTAAGTTGTTACTAGTGTTTCTAGAACAAATCTCTTCACTATATCTTCTGGGCCACTCTTTGAAACTCTTGCCAAGAGCCACATGTTTCAAAGAGCCGTGAATGGCCACGAATTACACGCATGAGCGACACAAATCATGCGACAGCGAATGCCGAAAAAAACAAATTAAAACATTCTGCACGACTTGAGAAGGTACAAAACTCATGTGAAAAAAAGAAGTGATGCGCGCGCGTTAATTAACGTAAGTGGCATCACTCGAAGTAGTGCACGAGGCCTTACAGCAGCTAAGGAAATTGACAGTTAATTGAGAGTATAAAATCTAATCTCTCGTTAGTGACTAGTATTTCTTAGAAAAACCATTCCCAGTCTCTTCTAAGTTTTAAAAGAACTCAAAATCTTACATTTATGTCTATAAAATAGATGAAAGCAGTTTTTTGTTGGCTGTAGGTAGGCTCTTTTCACATGACTTGTTTCGTTCTTGTGAGTACAGTCGCCTCGCGAAGACATCATATAATGCACTAGCTGACCCACGCAACGTCGTTTGCGTCACATTTTGCCCGTTTTTGCAACATTTTTCATTATGCTCCGCTCCTATTGGTAGTGGCGTAATGTTATAATCTTCCTCGATAAATGGACTATCCAACGCAAAAATAATTTTTCAATTCCAACCAGTAGTTCCTGAGATTAGCGCGTTCAAACAAACAAACAAACAAACTCTTTAGCTTTATAATATTAGTATAGATTTATTTCTGTTGCAAGACGCCTGTCGTTGAGTATGTGGCCAAGACGTAACAGTGGTTCAGGAAATAGTATGTTACTTCAGTATATTTTCACAATCCCGTTGGTAACTTATCACTAGTGTTTCTTGGACAAATCTTTCTTAATATTTTCTGGGCCTTTTGCCAAGAGCTGCAAAGATCTGAGAGTGAGGCTTATGAGCTCTGATTGTTTGTTGAAAAAGGATTATGTCTCGAAGTTGGCTGGCCGCGGATGTCTGTTGGCTATTAATGTCAAATGATTTTTATCTTTGTGAGAAAATCTTGAGATTATATATATCTGTATTTAATTTGTTTACTTTAACAGAGATGAATGCAGATGTGTATAATACCAAGGTGGACTTGATGATGAATGAATCATGGACTCTATTACTAACGAAGCACAGTGGTTTTGAAGAAAGCTTATTAGTTCATTTGGTCGACGATTTTAAAAATGAACACGAACTTGGAACTATTTAAAACAAGCATCTTTTTTTTTCTTAGCATAATTGTCCCACTGCTGGACAAAGGGCCTTCTCTCTGTGCGGTTTTCTCTGGCCAAACTGTCACAAATACTTCTAAGTCGTCACGCCAGCGTTTTCTGGGCCTATCTCGGTGACGAAGCCCATTTTCTGGCACCCACTGCGTGCTGACTTTAGCCCATCGTTCCTGATGCATTCTGCAGACATGGTTCTCCCAATCCCCAAACCCAGCAGTCTAATAAGACTGCTGGGTGTGTCTAGCCCACATCAGTGATTCCATATTTTTAGCGTGTTATGGTATTGTGAATTCTGTCGCTAAGTTTAATACCCAAAAATAAATAAATTACTCTATTCCATGATCACATTATAAAAAACATCCAACCCTAACTTTATTCTAATAAAAGTCCAAACTATTATAAATAAGAGATACAAGATTACATTACTAATAAACAGAGTTTCCCCAAAGACATTATTTCCTTCTGAAACTTTCATAAGGTTCTTACCCACTATTTTAACGACAGATCTTCACGTCCTCGGCTACTGAATAAAATATCGCACTGCTGGTTGGCAGCATTCAATTCCACAACTTTTCGGGTACATTTCGACCTCGTTGGAAGTTTTATTAATAACTGGTAACATCGTTTTTGATGGCAGGTTCCTTTTTTTTTTATTGGGTTTTGTATTTTCGGAAGAGCGCTGAGGAGGATTTTTTAATACTGTATTTTATTGATATTTTTAGCTCACATAAAAAGAAAGCTAGTAAGCCGGCCATATTACTTGTAGAACCATTCTCAGAAAATCAGAGTGAGACCTAAAACACGCCCCAGCGTAAGTCATCCTTAGCCACGAGCTCCTCTGAGGGTGATTATACTATACCGTAGTAGACGTGTTCTTGAGTGGAGACCGCAAATCAGCAAGTGATTGGATGCCCTCAGCGACGGTCTCCGCAGGTTGGCTGGTAGCAACTGGGTGAGAGTTGGCGAAAATCATGTTGACGTTATTATGTTGCCGATATTTGTCCAGCGGTAGACTGTTGTAAGGCCGAGGATGAAAATAATTGATTTTTTTTAAGTTCATCATCATTATGCCTGCCTTTTCTCAACTATGTTGGGTTCAGCTTCCAGTCTAACCTGTTTTTTTTTTATGTTAGGTCGTTAATTGTTTTTCATTTTGTTTCAAAATGCATTGAAACACTGTCTACTTTTTATCATTGGTCGTATTCATGTTAAACACCGCACCGTAGTAAATAATATTTTATTCTACCCATTTGTGGAGAAATCAAGGTCTAATTTAAATGGCAGCAAGCTAAATAATTTAAAAAAACTATTTAGAAAAAAAACTGCCAAATAACAACCATAAAACAAAATATAACTGAACAGCCTACGAGTTATTGAGCAACCTAGTTCTCAAACGAATCAGAAGTACTACTGTCCAAGTAATACAGAAACTAGTACAATCAAGAGAAATCACATCAAACCGAAATACAGTTGTCATGAAGAGCGGTACGCGCCGTGCCAATCACACCTACACTGGGAACAGCTTAATTCTAACATGACTGTGTTAAGACTTAGGGCTTAGTTACATTGGCAGAGTCGGCAGCCTAGTGAGTGACATTGTTACTTGAAAAATAGTGTAGTTGAGATAAACTTTAAATCACTGAAGGTAATGACCCTTTGAGTGATTTAAAGTTATTACGATTATAAAGTTTAGCTATTCAAAGCTGTAAATTGTGATGATACAACGAACCACTTTTACTATTGATTTAAAATTGAAATCACGAAAAAAACTGGTTCATACATGTTTAATTCGACAAAATATAGGTAATAGCTGATTTTAAAAGCTGTTATAGTTTACACATCGATCGAGCTGAAAGAAAAGCTCTCAAAGCTAAACTATGGCAAAAGAAAATAGTATTATGAAATCCAGCCCGATTCATAAACAAACGAATATACATACATTTCGGTTCAGTCCACAACATGTAGGCATTCTCAAAATGATAATATAAGCAAAACCGTAATCATAATCAATCATACCCATTTGAGTATTACTATCGGACTAGAAATTGTAACACTATTTACTGTACTAGTTGTCGCTTACTCCACCAATGCGAACGCTACCTTAATCCCCTTAACTCGGTACGGTATTGTGTGTATTGCGAATATGACTGTGTATTTATGATTATGTTTCTTGTAAGCCTACTGCTTAGGTCCAATTCACCGTGTAGGGATTCAGCAAATAGGTATTTATGCCTTTGTATTGACAATATTGTTGTCATGAGTAAATCGACTTGGCCCATTTCGTTGTTTGTTATAGGAGTTTTCCAAATTGAGACATTACGCTCGGTTGATTATGGTCAACTCGTGCACAAACCAAAATAAAAAACCAAAACAGCGCTGCGTACAATAAAGTGGGGCCAGAGCAAAACTACGTCTCGCTCTGTGCATACACGCTCACACGCACACATTAACATCAAATTCCAATTAAACTACGCCTCAATAAATGCACACATGTTTACGAAACCGGCCTCTCTTCTCAGTTCGCAGAGTTCCGTTTTTACTTGGTCTGAAATCTCGTGATTTATTTTAAAATGTAAAAAATACAACATAATTAACCTATAATGTATCCCATTGCCGGGACTGAGACCAACGCGGGCCCGATGCCCATTTCTTTGCTGACTGCGGTGATCCCCAAAATTTGGTCTTTCACAAGTTTTTCACCTGAGATATTATGGCGTTTACCTGTGTAGTTAGTAAGCTTTCAGATAAAACAGATTTCGTTAAATTTAAAACAAATTACTGTCCTAATCTATCTACGTACATTTAAACTTAGATTAAGATTTAATTCTTTCTTTCAAGTGAGCTTAAATCTTTCCTAGAGTCGATTGTAAAATTGGCAAAAATGAAAGACTTCTGGCAAAAAGCCAAAGTGGAGTGCAATAAAGCAAGCTTACATTGTAAATTACATATTAAGCTGCAGTCTTTCTTAATACAATTAAAAAAAATGGAAAAGAAGCTTTTATATAGTTACTAGTAACTTAATTTTCAAACAATTTCCGGTCCGTATCAGATTTCATGTAGATTAAAATTTGAGCTTTACAGAGTTATTGTACTCATTGACATCATCAATACAACCTAATATCTAATTCACGGGATACCCTCGCGGTTTCACCTTCACATAGAGCAATGATAACGGCCTTGACTTCATCATTATTGGCCTATTAATACCCCACTGCTGAGATACAGGCCTCCTCCCTATGAGAGGCATCGACTTACGCGCCATGAATCATACGTTCGAATGCAGGTCACAAAAAAATTCATTTCACACTCCGAAAACACTGATGTAAACAAACAAACCGTGATGTACATTTTAAGAAATTTGACATGCAGCTGAAACACATGGAACATCCACTAACACACACTGGGCTCGCGTGTGAATTACGGCCCACTCCTTCATCAAAGGAAGGAGGAAGGAAACTTTGATTTGCCTCGCTTTTTCCAACTATGTTGGGGTCGGCTTCCAGTATTTTACATGGAGCGAATGCTTATCTGACCTTCACAACCCAGTAAGTACTGTGTAATACGGCACCCCTCGGTTAGACTGGTTGGCAGACTTTTGAGCCACTGACTGACTACCTGTAACGATTTTCAAAGATCTACAAAATGACAATGTGCTTTTTAGGGCACGGAGGAAGTCGTGTCGACGGCGTGTTCGTGTTCCACGCGCGTATCAAAGAGATTTCAGCATAAAGGAAGGGGCCTGCAAGGGCCGAAGCCTGCCGGGACTGTTCGAAAGAGATACCACATAAAGGGCGAGGAAGGAACATGGATGGGTTTTAGTCAGTAAAAGTCTGACATTTCCTCCCGCTCAGCCCAGAGAGAGTAGGAGAAGTCATTTGATGATTTCCCATCCGAAAGAAAAAAATAAAAAAGGCACGGAATAAACCCGGTACGACCCATCCACGGACCAACCCAGGCAAGCGTGTCTTAACCTGAAGATCGACCCGAGCGGCTAATTTTGCCACGAGCTCCTCACACATTATATTTCTCCGAAAATCAGAGTGAGACCTCAAACACGCCCCAGCGTAAGTCATCCTTAGCCACAAGCTCCTCTTGAGGGTGATTACACTATACCATTAATATTCATTACGTAACAGACCTATTTCTACAGGGGTTTTCCCCATCCTATACTATTGAAACTAATAAATTATGTTTCGAACACGTATCCCTTGCCAATTAACCCACTACATTAGTGTTTCTGTTTGATATGCCTCAAGGTAATCTGTGGTAAGTGGGAATGTAGGGGTTGCATATTTAAAGCGGAGATTTTGTGCAAAAGCGATTCTCATACACCGCTCTTCCGCGCGGTCGTACAGAGGCAGCGAAGATTTCGGTAGCAGGTGGCATATAATGATGTCTTAAAGCAGGATTGTTTTAATCTTATTTCAGAGTGAGAATGAGATGGCACTAGACGTTTTTTATAGCTCCGTCTCTTTGCCAAACTGAAATGACAGACGTTAAATCAATCCTGCTTTAAGATGTCATGGAAACCCCCTTGTGCGCAGGGCGGAGAGGTGGTGATCGCCGCTAGACCACGCGTTCGCGTGGTGTTGTGCGTTGTGTAACTAGAATATGGTCGCTGGTCGAAAAGTTTCGATGTAGTATTTGAAAAGATAACCTTTGCGAATTTTGGCCAATATTACAAATTCTTAGTTTTATGTAACTCTATTTCTAGATAAGAACAGTATCTACCATTATAATCACGGGTGGGTTTTAAAATTCTGGAATCAAAATCAAAATCAAAATCAAAGCATTTATTTCAAGTAGGCCAATAACAGGCACTTTTGAATTGTCGAAACAAAGATGAAAATTAAATGTAGCTACAGTCCCAGTCACAAGACATAAAAACTGTGAAAGTACTGTAGTTGCCCATTCCCTAGCGTAGATCTCTATGGAGAAGAACGGGCAAGAAACTCCATGGACACTCTTTTAAATCAAAATATTGTTACAAAATCTTGGTTACATCATTCATGTAGAGATGGTATATTATGTGAGAACAATGTAGCAAGATGTGCACGTTAAAAGTGTCCATAGCAAAACAAAAATAAAATACAACTCAAAAACAAAATAATTCAAATAAACCATGGCGACTAAGAGATGACCAGTCACAACTGACAGCGCCCGTTCACGCACATGACGCATGGATCAGCACCATTCAGCTCAACCATTTTGAAGGGAACTAAATGGTCCGACACACGCGCCACCATCAGCGAGACATTTGAGTGAGCATGACATACTCTCAACCGCCAGGGCACATTCAAGTCAAGAACTGCCGTAGGTTTCCAGTGAATGATAGGTTACTAGTACATAGTACTCACACAATATGGGCTATGCGATTATATAATACTAACATTGAATCTATACAATGCAAAGTTAGTTAAGTACAATCTTCAGCAGCTCCAACTATACCATATAATGCTATCAATTTTTGCGCCCCTGTCCATGTGGAGCAGGACCAGCATTAAGCCAAGCATTTTTATCAGCGATATAATCGCTCAACTTGTAATATGCTTTTTTACATAGTGTGCGTTTAATGCATGTTTTAAATTTCGTCTCATTCAGTTCAAGAATACTTTGTGGAATTTTATTATAGAAAGAAAGAAAGAAAAGAAAGAAAAAATGTTTATTCGTCGCAAATCCATGACGTGCATACAATATTAATAAGGTACTTAAACATAGAACGCATTTACAAACACAAACATTTAACTAAAACTGAAAAATACACAGCAACATTAACATAAGTACTTAAGACTAAACGGACAAAAAATAAAAAGTTGCACGCCGTGAGTGCGACAAATAGGTTTACCACTCAGCATGATGCTGTGCTATGGGGAACCCACAGAACAGCGCTGGTTTTCAGTGGTCACCTGTGAAAAACGTACGGAAGCCAATACAGCGATTAAATGAGTATGTAACTAAAACAAAACAGATCGGACTTAGAGTACTCGTATGCAATAATTGTCATAAAAACAAAAACATTTCAAATAAAAAATAAAGGTACAATATTATACAGACTGCAGGCTGAACAAAACAAACACAATAACAAAGACATGACAGGTGTTTTTTTTATTTTTTTTTGTCTCGCTTTTACCCCACCTGCGCGTCGCCGCGCGCCACCGCGCCTTCGCCTGTGGCCCTGCGCGCGCGCTGCATTTCTCCTCTATGCCTGTTGGCGCGTTGACGTACGTTGCGTCATACATAAGTCAGCGCAGCGCGCCGAGCCCTCAGCGGCGGCGCGGTTTCGCACGACTCACGAGTCTTGTGTACTCACGTGATGCATGTCACGCGACTAGTTGCTATGGTGCTACCGATAGCTACCTTACTATGTATGTACATACAGCTTAGTCGAGGCTGAATAACACATAATGTGTTTTCTTGGAAGAAGTGATGCTGTCTCGAGCCGCCTGGATAGATATGCCTCGTCGATAGATGATAAAGTTTAAGTAAGTAATCATTTATATTGTATTTGCTGTTCATATTTTTGTTTTTCTAAAAGGATTCTTTTTAAATGTAACTTAAAATTTTCTTTTGTTTTTAGGGATCTTATTGGAGGTGGCAGATCATTCCAGCAGCGAGTGGCGGCATACTTGAAACAACCCCTAAAGGCAATTGTCTTATGTCGAGGCATCGAGAGTGGATTGGACGTGGAACGAGCAGAATAACTGTAGTGATCGTGCCTCCAGCTAATTTTTTTGGACAGATATTCCGGTTTGTGTGTTTTTATGATACCGAACATCAAAACTGCCAAGTGTAGTTTCCGTCGTGCAGCCATTTTAAGAATGTTGTTTTCATTTAAATACGGTGTGATATGATGCCTGCGGGGTATATTTAAGCAGTAACGAGCACATGCATTTTGTACTCGTTGTATTAATCGTTCAGTACGTGTAAGAAGACATGGCCCGTAAACAGTGTCGCAATAATTAAGTTTGGACAGTACTAGGCTATCCACCAATCTCTTCCTTATCGTGACACTAAGGAAATCCCTCACTCTGTACAAAACTTTCAGTCTATAAAAACAGTTTTTTACTACACCATTTAGATGTTCTTCAAATCGTAGTTCCGGGTCAGTAATTAGCCCAAGATTACATGCGATTTCTACCTTTTGAATACTTTCCCCCATAATTTTGACATCAGGTTTAGCAGAAAGGATTGATTTGATTTGATTTCTGCTCCCCATGACCATGAACTTTGATTTTTGAGGGTTCAGTACTAGAGAGTTGTCCTTAGACCACATAGCAATTTTATCAAGCTCCTCATTAACGGTACGTACGGCGGCTGCTGTGTTACTGGCGTTAAATGAAACATATAGCTGAGTGTCATCCGCGTATACATGATAATTGCATTTCTTTATACATGTCGTTATGTCAGCACTATATAGTATATAGAGAAGCGGACCGAGCAGGGATCCCTGGGGAACTCCCCTTGTTATTGTTTGTGGTGAGGAAGATAACGTGGAACCGTCTTTCGTGCGCAATTCCACCCGTTGTGACCTGCCGGTGAGGTAGCTTTCAAACCAACCCGTTGCCCGCCTATCAAAACCATAGTACGACAATTTTGACAGTAATAAGGGAATATTAATTGAGTCGAACGCACGTGAATAATCAAGCAATACCAGTATAGATCCCTCACCACGGTCCCGAGCTTCCAGAATGTTACCTAACACATCCGCCAGGGCAGTTGCGGTTCCGCGCCCTTTCCTAAAACCCGATTGCAGTTCAGGCAGCATACCATGCGCCTCGAGAAAATCGGTGACCTGCAAATACACCACCCTCTCCAACACCTTGGACAAACATGGCAAAATACTTATGGGGCGAAGGTCTTTGTAGCTCTGAGGGTTATTATTTTTTGGAAGAGGCCGAACAATTGCATTTCGCCACAAAACAGGAAATTCACTTGAGGTTATAGATCTGTTTATAATTTCTGTAATTGTAGTAAGTGATTGCGGTAGTGTAAGGGATAACATGTCTCTCGATATACCGTCAATACCTTGTGCGTTAGTTGATATATTTTTAATTATATTTAGAACTGTTTTCGAGTCAGTTGGCATTATCGACAAATTTGCGGACCCAAAACGGTTAGATTTAAAAAAGTTTTCTTGAGTGGTGTTAACATTGGGGTCACCTGGGACATCTAGAAAAGCTGAATTTATACCGTTCGGGTCGTCAAATGGTTCTAAGAGCACATCATCGTTCTTACTCACAGGAAGTACATGTTTTTTTAAATTATGCCATAAAGATTTTGAGTCGCCTATGTTTTCATTTATATATTTTGTAAAAAATGCTTTTTTCTCATTTAGTAAACCAACTATTGCTTGGTGTTTGAGGTCTAGGTAGTAACGTTTGTGTGCTTCCAGCTTGGTTTGACGGTATCGATCGCGGGCTTCATTTCTTAATTTAAACATTAACTTTATAATGTCAGTTATCCACGGTGTTGGTTGCGTTTTGAACACCTTGGTTTTTATAGGTGCATGGGCATCAAAAAGTTGAATTAGGTGTGAGTTAAAGGAATGCACCATGTCATTAACATCCTGCAGCTCGCAGATTGAGTCCCATGGGATGGCCTCGAGATCTCTCTTGAAATCATCAGCCGATATGTCTCTAAGCGCACGATATGTCACCTTTTTACGTAAAGGTTTCTCTTTTTTAAATAGAATTACGCATGAAACAAACGAGTGATGACCTAGCTCCGCTATATGGTTCACAGCAACGTCCCGATACCGCGCATCCGTACATATCACATCGATCAGGGTAGCGCTTTCTCCTACAAAGTGCGTAGGCGTAAGTACTATTTGTTCCATGTCACAATAATTTAAAAACTCGGTGAGCTTTTTTGTTTTGGAATTATTGATGTCAAGCATATTTACATTGAGATCACCCAGTAAAATAATGTTGTCGTATGGAGCCAGTGCACAGATACTGTCTGTAATCGCGTCTAGAAATATATTTAAATCTAACCAAGGGGGGCGGTATGCAGTCCCTATCAGTAACTTTTTCTTATTGGCGGTAATATTCAGCCACATTTGTTCCACCTGTGGATGATGCGGGTGAGCTCTGATTCGGGCGGTGGTTCCGGCTTTGACATAAAACGCGACCCCTCCCCCGCGCCCCGCACGGATTGACTCCGGGCGAGGTCTATGACGCAACTGATACCCAGGAACCACTGGCGCCCGGCCTTCCTCCCCCTCGCGCAACCACGTCTCATTTATTGCCATCACGTCGACTGAGTGATGGTTCATAGCAATAATAAACTCATCATGATTTGTCGACAATGAACCTGCGTTGAGAAGCCCAAATTTAATGTTTCTATTTCGCAACATTGTTCATAATAAAAGTATGGTTAAACACAATAAGAAAAAGGGTTGAGCGAGACAAATCGGGTGGATACCAAACATTTGAGCAATAAAAGTACATACTTAACACTAAAAAAATAAAAATATTAATAAACAAAGGGAACATCAAAGTTAAACAATACAGAATTAAAATTTTTATGAGATAATGTTGATAATAACCGTACGTTATATAGATAACAGTTGCACACCTGCTTGCCTCACAGTCAAAGCACGCAGTGCCAATCATTGCACAACAATCCAAAAAAAAATATAAATACTGACTCGACCATTTTACAAACATTACAGAACCCAGTACAATAACGAGACCGAACAAAATATTTACATGTCTACTTCTGCGGAATATTATCTGCGTCCGACCCAAAGACTTCCCGTAGATCCGTCTCAGTGCGCACGAGTTTCGCTTTATCACCGGGTTTACGGCGGGCAAGTATACGGCCATGCTTCGTCCATACAAATTGCCAGCCGAGGCGTTGGCCTGCCTCCCGTGCCCGGCGAAATAACTGCCGGTTAAGCTTTGTTAGGCGTTCGTTTAGGTAGTACCTACTTGGTGGACCGGTCATTTCGAGATCCGCGGTGTTAGCACCTCGCCGTACTCTCGCGGCGCGCAGCAGCTGATCGCGCAGGTCGCGGCGTACAAGGCGTACGACAACGGTACGCGGGCGGGTCTCCACTGGGCCCGCGGCGCTCGTAGCGTTAACCTGTCTGCCGCCCATACGGTCCACGCTCACTATGTCGCCATCTTCAATACCAACGCCTAGTTTTGTTGCTATTAATTTTACGGTGTGTACTAGATTTTCCGAAGCTAACTCCGGTAAATTTGATATCTCCAGATCACCTGAGAATAGCTGTTGGTCCCGGTCATTCAGTTCCCGCTTCAGTTGAGCTATTTCCTCAACCGCTGCCGAACCATTCACCGTAGCCAGTTTCTTCTCGAGAGTGACCATTCGGTTTTCCATTTCCTTGAACGCCCCCTTCATGTGGTCTCTGTCTGCCTGCAGCTCCGCTAGATCCGTACGAAGACCCTGAAACTCGCTAAGGAACTGATTCTGCATGGCCTGCAACTCCTCCCTGAACATTCGGCGCAACTCAGTTTGCAACTCTTCCTTAAACGTGCGCAGGATTGCTGACAAGCCAGGACCAACGTCCTGAGCATCAGCCAGTGTGCTGCAGCTTAAACCGCTGGTGTCCATCGACTCCTCAGTCCCATATGCTTCCGCTGTTGTATCGTCCACCTTGACCGTCAACGATGTAGTTTTGCAATTCGAGCAAGTCCAGGTGGGAGCAATGAAACCCGTCAGTGGCAGGAACCCACAAGCCCGATGATAAAGGGCGTTGCAAGTACAACACCTAGCGGCCTCTAGTGGCGAAATAAATTTAGCACAACCGCCACACTTTGCTGCCGGCATTGCGTTGCGTTGGATAAATGAACAGCGTTGGTATCTACGATCGATTCTGCTGAGTACCTCGGGGCGTCAATAGATGGCGCTGTACCAAATGTTTGTGTGTGTCAGAAAAGCGTTAATCTAATAATCTTATGGTGTTTAAACACCATACACTGCACTTCTCTTGCAACAAGACACACACCGGACGCACATAAACAACTGAATGTTCTGTATATTTGCAAACAGTTTTCGTAACTTTCACTTTTTTTAGTAGCAGGTACTTTTTTTCACTTCAGTTTTTAAGTTAGTTTTTATTGCACTTTTCTGTCCAAATAAAGCACTGCACCACTGGATAACGATGTATCTTGACTATTACATGTATTCGTATAATTTAGACAAATAGATACTTCCAAAGGACCACTTGTTTTATTTTAAAATGCAGAGATATATAAATATGCTTCCAACTGTTTGACGTCCGTACGTCATCCTCTCTTATAGCATCTCAAACAGTACCCCATGAAAGATGAGTCTACTTTAGCGAGTCTAAAGCCTGGCTGAACTAATTCGTCCCTATTTCTAGTACTGTAATTATGTCTGTCACCTCTTTTACCAAAAAGATGCAAATTTTTTCTAACGTACATTATGTTTTCGTAAATGTATTGACAATGTACCGTCATAATGCCAATATCCTTAAACAGTTCCCTTAGAGAATCGCGCCTACGAAGATTATATATAGCTCTGATGGCTCTTTTCTGCAGAATAAATATAGACTCAATATCTGCAGCCCGTCCCCATAGCAAAATACCGTAAGACATTATACTATGAAAGTAACTAAAATAGACCAGTCTAGCGGTATCTACATCAGTGAATTGACGGATTTTTCTAATGGCATATGCTGCTGAACTTAAGCGCCCCGCAAGCGATGTTAAATGAGAACCCCATTGTAGCCTTGAATCAAGCGTAAGCCCCAGGAAAACCGTTTTATCTACGAATTCAAGTTTCTCATTATTCAATAATATATCACAATCACTACCCTTAACATTCGGTAAAGCAAATCTTATGCATTTGGTTTTTTTTTCATTTAATACCAAATTGTTTGCTGTGAACCAATTTTGGACCTGAAGTAGGGCATTATTCACGTCATCTAAATTTTGTGCCCGTCTGTTTATCTTAAAAATTAAGGAAGTGTCATCAGCAAACAACACCATATTTTGAGGTTGGTTTTTCAATAAATAGGGTAGATCATTTATATATACTAGAAAGAGGAAAGGTCCCAATATTGAGCCTTGTGGAACCCCCATTTTTATTTTTAAACCCTGTGAATTAACACCATTTATCTGAACATGTTGTTGTCTATCATTCAAATATGATCTTACCAAACTAAGTGCAAGTTTACCCAGTCCGTAATGCTCAAGTTTCAAAAGTAATGTGTCGTGATTTACGCAATCAAACGCTTTGGAGAGATCACAAAAAATTCCTATGGCATCTTGGGACTCTTCCCACGCAGTAAATATGTGCTTTAATAAGGTTACACCGGCGTCAGTTGTACAACGTCCCTTGGTGAAACCATACTGTTGATCATGTAAGATTCTGTTGGTGTTAAAATGATAGAGCATTTGATCAAGCATTACTTTTTCAAAAACCTTGCTAAAAACTGGCAACACGGATACAGGTCTATAATTGTTAGTATCTTTACTGTCCCCGGATTTGAAAAGAGGTATGACTTTACTGTATTTCATTAAATCAGGGAAAACTCCTTGGTCTACACATAGATTAAAAATTAAAGCTAAGTATGGGGCTATTGTCTCAAGTATGGATGTACAAACTTTGATAGACATTCCCCATAGATCTTCGGTCAGTTTGATTTTTATTTGCCGGAAAGCTTTAATAACTACCATAGGGTTAATGTGTTTAAATTTAAATTCAGCCAGGCAGCCAGACACATTCGCCTTTAATAAACCCATTGAGACTTCAGGAGAGGAATTTAGAGCCTCCGTAGTTTTTAATGGTATTTCTGTAAAGAAATTTACAAATTCTTGAGCTACTTCCTGATTAGAGCTTTTAGGACCACTTGCTGTATCTAATGTGTAGCTAGTGTTACGTATTTTCTTCCTGTTAGTCTCGTTATTTATGACTTTCCAAACTGTCTTTATTTTATTTTCTGCTGTTTTGATCTTGTTGCTAATGTGCAGGGCTTTAGCAACCTTGCATGTATTTCTAAAAAATTTTGAATACTTAGCAACATACTTGTTAAAAGTTTCAGTGTTAATAAAAGGCTTAAGGCCATAAAGCTCAAATAGTCTTTCCCTACTTTTTCTGATGCCTCTAGTTGCCCAATCGCTAAATATGAATTTAGGGCAAATACTTTTTGTCTTCTTTTCAAAAGTTTTGTTGAATTCCGTGTGAACTATTGAAAAGAAACGATTATAAAATTGATTTATATTAATATCGTCATGGCTCATAACACTTAACTTGTTCTGTAGGGAAATATTAAACCTATTTAATTTGCTAGAAGTTATAGGTCTAAATTTAATCTGTACTTTTTGCAATGGTGTATTACACCTATAAGTTACAGTTTGTCCGCTATGGTCAGACGGCAAACAATTTACTATGGCTTTATCTAAGTAATCACAATCGCAGAAAACATTATCTATACAAGTAGCAGAAGATGTTGTGATTCTAGTAGGTTCAACAAAAACGTTAGTCAGGTCAAATGACTTAAAAAGATTTAATAACCGACCACTATTTGAATGTTCTTCTAAAATATTGATATTGAAATCACCACAAATTATTGTAGATTTATTACTGGCTGCAAGTTTTGCCAGGACATCTTCCATTATTGATTCAAATATGGAAAAGTTTTGATAGTTTGGGGGTCTGTACACACACATAATTACATGCTTATCTAGCTCAACACAGGACAGTTCGACGCAATGTTCAACCGAGAGACCTACTATGTCATTACGTTGCTTATATTTAAAACTATTTTTAATTAATATTAGGGAACCTCCACGAAGCATAGTTTTACGATTAAAACAATAAATTCTTGTTATCACTCGGAAACAGAGATGTTATCCATTTCCAATTCTGCAGACACATTTATTATTACAAAAGTCCACAAAAACAGTATCATCCAACAAAATAACGGACCCTTAATCTCCTTACAACAAAATACCAGTTATTTCCGTATCCCAGAAATTAGAATAAAATATACAAATCTTCGTTGAAAATAGGTAAACATTTAGCTAATAAGTGTCCGAGTCCCGACTCAAACGGGATTTATTCCAGCAGATGTTACTCTAAATTATAAATGAATTTAGTGGAGTTTCGCCTGAAACTGGAAGATATTTTGACTGAAAATTATATTTTGGAGCGAAGGTAAATTGATATTTTGGGAAGAATTATGTGACACTCGAGACTTTATTTTGTGGAAGGGTAAATAAAGTTGTTTATTAAATAGTCGCTTTTTGCAGTTTGACTGTATTGGTTGGATTATTTCATTATTAGGTTATGCCCACGGATTCGCTCGCGTGGAGTTCGGTTATTTTGGGGATCGTTCTATCGGGATAAAAAGTATCCTACTAAAGTGCTGGGACACGGGCCTCCTCTCTATGAGAGGGAATAGGCTATAATCAGCCACGCGGGCCCAATGCGTAGTGGTAGATGTCACATGTCTTCAAATTTATGGTTCTAGGCCATGCCGGTTTCCTCATGATGTTTTCCTTCACCGTTTGGAGAGCAGCGGTGATGAAATAAATTACACAAAGTAATGCGCCTACCTTTGTTCGAACCCACGACTCACTGAACGTAATTCGGGGCTGCCACCACTGGGCCACCACTCCTCTCGGTCGGAGTATACCTGTACTGAAAAGTTTAGATTTGTTTCTGACCATCGTCTACCGATTGCCTACTAGGCAATCTTATAGCATTTTACATAAATTGTTTGCAACTAGCACCCCCAGTATTATCCATAGATGAATCAATTCTTAAAATTAAAAAAAAATATGTAAACGAAACGGGTATTTTTCATGTAAAATCGACGCATCTACGTAACGTTGTACACCGACGTGGCCTTCATTACCCAACAACTGTGTATCACAAAACTCAAGTTTACAGACTTCTGAATACCCGTAATGACAAACAAAGATTTGCAAAATGACAGTCAGGATCAACGGCTTAACGTTGCTGCCAAGGCACGGTCCGACCTCGACAAACGACCCGTGCAGCGATTATTATTAAACTATGAGCCGATTTTCTACTAGCATGGCCAACCAGAGAATGAAGTATAAACCACCATTTTGAAAACCCTTGTTGCTATTAATGAACCGGTCTTCTTCGTTTTTTTCTTGTTGGTGGTATAACTTTAATTAGACTACTATTATATTGTTCGAGACCAGTACTGTAGTGGACAGGGTAATTGTAGAATTAGTTGTGTTAATTAGGTCAAGTTAACGGGCACTTAGAGCACTGCAACAAGTAGGACATGCTCTGAGTATATAAAACATTAGTACAGCCTTATAGGTATAAGTACTAATACCTTCAAAATTCTGTAATATACGCTATTAATAGTTTTACAGATTTTTTTTTTTAAATAGTGGTTTAGTTTATTTTTTTTTTGAGTACACCCTATGCATACTCTTAATATGGTTTACTGGGTCATATTTTGCGCCGTGGACCTGCATTGCACGATTTTTATATTTTAACAAAACATCGAGATTTCCTAATACATAACCTTGCGAAATCAGTTCTCTAAATAATGATAAGAAAACTGCATTAACACGAGACCAGAAAGTTTACTTCTTTAATTTGATCCAAGTTACAAAACTGACAGCATTCTCACCTCTTTTCATTAAAACTGCTAACCTCGTATCTCACGATCTCACGTCCACCATGAACGTGCCAACTTATCATTGTATTATGATTGTCACCAGGAGACAAAGTTGTGTCCTAAATCATCACAACTTACTTTTAATCCCGGAAAGCGACCAACTTTGTCTACGTGGGGTTCGCTAGTTGAATAATGAATGTTAGTGGAGGTGAGGGGTCGTTTATATGGAGAAAGGCAATGCTGATAACCAGCGATACCCTACCGTCAATACGCCCGTTTGCGACAAGGATGTCATAAATCATTGATTTTTCGATTTCGTTTGTAGTGTAATATAAAATAATAATTAACGAAAGTAAGTATTCAATTAAGTAACACAATACTTAAAACAAACCTTTGACCTTTTCATTAAAGGTTACTATGGCAAAAAATATTAGCAAAATAATGAAGGTATTTGTAGTCTTACGTTATTTCATTATTGCTGCAATTGTTGCGCTTGATTTTAAAATTCAACCTGGAAAATATTAACTCACTATGATTCTTGCTTACGAGCTAGTCGATCTCATAATTATAGCAAACGATCGCGGCCTCGCACGCATGGAGTTCGGTAAATATTCACATTTAAAATAATTAGTCGTCAGATAGTCTGTATGAAACAGGTGGTCACCCATCCATAGACCAACCTAGGCAAGTGCGGCTTAACCTGAAGATCGACCCGAGCGGCTAATTTACCTACGAGCTCCCCACGCATCATATTCCTCCGAAAATCAGAGTGAGACCTAAAACACGCCCCTGCGTAAGTCAACCTTACCATAAATAATGTGTAGATATATTTGTAAGCAGCCCTGTGATTTCAGCTAAGAATAGAAACGATCCTTCAGGTTGTGGGAGGTGGGTGACAGGACGTAGACGGATTGGAAATGATGGTATAATCACGGACTATTTTAGTCATATTACTGGTTTGTTATTGTTTGGATATTAATCTGGACCTGAAATTATGATTTATGTGTTCTTTGTTATTTAAGTTGTTATCGTTTAGTAATAGTCTGGGTAGAAATTAAATAGTTAAATACTTCTGTTTGAAACATTCTCGTGAAGATTCCTTTTCGCAGAAGGTGTCAAGGAACCGCTAGTATTTTTTAAAAGTAATTTCTCAAGTGTTTGCACCTATACGTTGAAGGTACGTGTTGTTAGAACCTTCTTTAAAATCTTTGAGAGAAAAAAGATAAATTAGCCTTAGTTGGCATAATATAACATAACATACATCACGCCTGTAAACCCCAAAGAGTATGGCAGAGGTGTACCTAATAGAACACGCACTTTTCGTTATTTAAGTTTAAATTACACGTAATAGGGGACGAGCCTTTTTTTTTTCGGATGGGAAATCATCAAATGACTTCTCCCACTCTGAGCGGAGCGGGAGGGTGTGTCAGACTTTTACTGACTAAAACCCATCTATGTTCCTTCCTCGCCTTTTATGTTCCGAGGCCGCGGTATCTCTTTCGAACAGGCCCGCAACCCCGGCAGGCTTCGGCCCTTGCGGGCCCCTCCCCTTGTGCTGACATCTCTTTGAGGCGCGCGTGGAATACGAACGCGCCGTCGACACGGCCTGTCGTCATTAGACGACGGACGGCTAGCTAGCCCATAGCTAACCGTCCACAGGCCCGCGTCTACGGTGGCCGGTAGCCACCACGTGGCCCCCGACGCCCGGTGCGTCTCCCGCGGCGGCTGGGAAGAGAGGCTCTCTCTCTCACGTTCCGCCACCTCCTTCGCTAGCATGACTGCTTCGCAGAAGGAGGTGACGGCTTCCCATTCCGTCTCGCTCCGGACCATGAATTGAACCAGGGCCGGACGCGAGAGGTCGCCGCCGCCGATTGCCGCTACGAGGACACGGCGTTGCTCCGCCCACGCGGGGCAGACCTCCACCGTGTGCTCCACCGTGTCCTCCGGTCGATCCTCGCAGTGGAAACACCCAGGCATTTCCTCCCACCCGATTCGGTGCAGGTACCTCCCGAAACATCCGTGTCCGGTGAGGACCAGCGTCAGGCGGAAGGTGAGGACGCCGTGGCGCCTCTCCAGCCACTCCTCAAAGAGGGGACTTATCGCCACTATCGTGGCGTGCCCTGCACGGGGTTGCGACAGTCGCTCTCTCCATGTCGCCATGAGATCGCACCCGAGGTCTGTCCGCTGGGCGGCGATTTGCCGCGGCAGCGGAGTTTCCCCCCGGCGTAGTGCCTCCGCGCGCCATTCGTGCAGGCGCGCGAGGACTATCGCCTCCAGATCCCATGGCGGCAATCCGGCAAGCAGGCCCGCCGCCTCGCGGGAGATCGTGCGGTAATAGGGGACGAGCCTTAGTTGCCTTCTTTAAACCAAAATCCAATCCGACTTTTACCGAATAAGCGAATACAAAACCAAGGCTATGTCATTATGATTCAAAATAAAAACAAATTCGATTTTATAACCCAGAAAACAGTCCTTCAGAGACTTCAAATCCTTTTCTAAACATTTAAGACACTATTTGCATACTTTATTTTCTTCGTGCAAAATAAGAAGTTTTCGCTTTATAAGCGTCGTCGACTTCAAGTTACATTTCCCAGTATAAGTTGACCCCTCTTTGTGTGGAAGGTCTATACAAATCGAGGTCAGCTTATGCCATCTAAGTCTTGGAGGGTAGTTCTGTGTACTTTCCTCCTTGGCAGTGCCGTACTATTAATATTTAAGTTAGAGACCAAACTGCCAACAGTTCAATATAGGCGGCCATTTTATTATGTATAAACGATGCCATATTTACAATTTATTGAGTTGATGCTCGAGAAAATTTTCTGCTAACGTTTGGAGCGAAAATTGATACTTTGGTGCAGTGAGACGTGTTGGTCTTTTCTGTAAGGAATCCTCCTTACAGAAAAGACCAACACGTCTCACAAAAATATCATTCTTTTTTAAACTACGAGATTCACGATTCTTGCGAACATTCGTTGCGCGAGCTTTTGTTACGCGACGAACATTCATTCGCTGGGTCAAACCGATCGGATTACGGATCGTATTCCGGTCACTGAATTTTGACAGATGATGGATCTGTCAACTTCCGCGTGTCCGCAGCCAGCCAGTCCGTTGATTTCAGCGAACGTTATGCGAGCACGCCAGAACGAATTTCCTATCATTCAACCCATACAAAAAACTTAAGACGCCTGCGGAGCATGCGTATTTCATACAAACGTAATACCAAAATAATGGGTCTCCCTTGTTTGACCGAAAGGAATTTGACAAATTTTCACTTCCCAAAAATTTTTTTTTAATTTCGTTTGCCAAATTATTATTTAGCAAAAAATCTATTCACAAAAATTTTTAACGCAAACCTAATGTTTGGGAAATTAACGTTTAAACTATAACTTGTATGCCAACTAGTACTTTTAACATTTTTTATTTAGTCAAATATTTCAGTTGGAAAAAGAGTTTTTACGCAAAATTAAATAAGCCAAATATTTTGTATCGTCAGTTTTCCATTTTTTTTTTCTATATGATGTAGTCGTTCCTGGTCACAGGTTTAACCTAACCTAACCGTTATTTTAAAATAATTAATTATCCTAATCTAAATAGCTCAGTTCCGGGTAGCCTACTAAAAACAATCTCTTTTTTCTATTAATACAAGTCGTTTCTGGGACTGGCCGGCCGCTGCCGCGGCACCGCTCGCTCCGCTCGCTCGGTTCGTGCGTAGGAGGTAACAGTTTTAACCTAACCTAACCTACCCATTTTGTTTTAAGACGAAATTAACCTAATCTAAATAGTTTAAACAATATCTTTTTTTCTATTAATAAAAGTCGTTTTGCCCAATTTTTTTTTCTTAACAAATCATTTCACCAAACGTTTATTGTCTGAAGATTGTTTGCTGTAATAAATCATTTGATTAAAGACCAAATGCCATATTGACATTATACTTGGTAATATTTTGCCAAGTAAAAATTTGACCAAACAAAAATATGCGAACTAAAATCATTCGAAATATTGCAATGGTATAATAATTTGTAAATTAAACATATTCCTAAGGTTGTGTGTATATCGATTGAATTACAGAATATCTAGGTTTCCAAATAAATATTTTGATTGGACACTGATTTTAACATGAGTTATAAGAAAAATATTTTTTCTATAGAAATTTTAAATTCCTCATATCTCGTCATTGTATCATTGTCCTCTCAAAAAGTATATTTGGGAACTTAGATATTCTGTAATCCAATCGAAATAAATACATACTGCCCTATGTATTTATTTCGATTGGATTACAGAATATCAATATATATATTATGACAGCGATGCGGAGGAGTACTTTGACGCCTAAGTGTCCTTTTGACATTGTTGTATATATATTGATACTAGTTTTACGTTTAGTTTTATTTTTGTAATTATATATAGTTTTACTGCCCTATTGAATATGTTTGATTTACAAATAATTTTGGTATTACGTTTGTATGAAATACGCATGCTCCGCCGGCCCCTTAAGAAAAAAGTATGTTGCCAATAAATAAAGATGATATTTTCAACAATATTAATTAACTAACTAAACAAAAGGACAGGTAATAGAAATTAAGCTGTAATGGCTTCAGGAGTAAGGCAAATTATGCCATTTAGTTTCAAATGGTCTATTAAGACTTAAGCCTCAAGCTTAGCTATTATGTTGTAAATTAAATTTTATTACCTCTACTTAGTACTCTGGCTTTTCTAGGATGTGTATTGCTTGAGGCAATTGCCGTCTAAAGATTGCAACTTAACCTAAATTGAGCTTAATTGTAACGAATTTAGAATGATAATTGCTTGTTTCTTGCTTGTTCTTTAAGTTTGTATGTATTCTATTTTCTCATCTTTTACACACTATGTCTACATCTCTTTTTATCTACTCTCCTTTCGCAGGTATGCTGGAAGAGATTTCTTTAGAAATGAGCATCACCTTTGAACCTATTTTTTACTCCTTTTTTCTTTTCTGTATGTAGTGTGTACATAAATTGTTAAATAAATCATCATCATCATCAGCCTATAATGTTCCCACTGCTGGGACACGGCCTCCTGTAAACGAGAGGGAATGGGCTATAATCTACCACGCTGGCCCAGTGCGGATTGGTAGATGTCACATGTCTTCGAATTTTTGATTCTAGGACATGCCGGTTTCTCACGATGCTTTTCTTCACCGTTTTGAGAGCATTGGTGATGAAATAAATTACACAAAGTCATCCGCCTGTCTGAGTTTGAACCCACGACTTACTGTTCGTAAGTCGGGGCCGCCACCACTGGGCCACCGCTGCTGTTAAATAAATAAATGATTTGAATTAATTTTACCCAAGACACATGTCTGTCCATCTACGTCATATTAAAAGGGTACTTTATTTAATTGTTCGATAATATAGTCCCCCATTTCAGGTTTCCTGGATGTTTTTGCAAAAATAAAAAAACAAAAATGCTCATCATCAATCATCATCTGCCTAGCCTTTTCTCAACTATGTTGGGGTATGCTGTCTCTTCAAAATCAATATTTAATCCATATTTAATGTAACTTTTATACACATAAGACAAAACATCACGTCTAGAATCGCCGAAGGGTTAGCAGAGGTAATATTATTATTACACCCACATTTCCCCAGTTATGTTAAAGTTCCATGTCACAGAAGGTGAGCCTATTGCCAACAACCCGGCACAAATCCTGCTACTGTTACTGAGAAATTCTTGATGGAAAACCCCACATATTGCTCGACCCGAGAATCGAACCTAAGACCATGAGACCAACCACCAATAGACCAACGAGGCCGTAATTTATTATTAAGTATACATTTTATGTTACAATTTAGGCAAACATTAAGGGGCCGGCGGAGCAAGCGTAGTTCATACAAACGTAATAGGTACCAAAATTATTTGTAAATCAAATATATTCTTCAGGTAGTGTGTATTTATTTCCATTGTATTACAGAATATCTATGTTCCCATATATATATTTTGAAAGGACAGTATATAAAGACTAGATAATTATGAGGAATGAAGTTAAGACACTAATGGTGAATGAAAACATCGTGAGGAAACTATGTCCTAGAACCAAAAAATTCGAAGACATGTAACATCTACCAATCGTCACTGGGCACGCGTGTCCCGAAGGCCTGTGTCCCAGCAGTGGGAAAATTAATAGGCTGTTGATGATAATGATGACTAATTACTTCCCTAACTACATTCAAAGGGCACATCTAAAAAAAGCAAATGCGAAAACACTTGATACTTATTATTTTCCCATCGCCCAAGTAAGTCCTTTAATTAAACTCCGCAAGGGAAGTATATAAGGCAAAATTTTGGGGTAATAATTCCGAACTTTTACGCAATAACATTTACAAGAAAAAGTTTCAATTTATTACGCCTTGGGGCGGAACGCTAATCTCTGAAACAAGTTTAAGGAAAATTTTCCACATTCCAATGTGACTTTCATATGAGTAAAACTTATTTTTGTTTGGGTTTGTTTTGGGCTGGGTTGAATACTGAGCATGTGGTCCTGGGTACGATTCCCATGTCGTGCATGGTATCATTGGGATTTTCCATCAAGAATTTCTCAGATTGGCAATAGGCTGGCTCACTATTATTTGCGACTTAATCATAATTGGTGAAATTTGTATGTATGTACAAGTAGGTACATCTCTGCTTAGCCGGGGGGATTACATGCTTTAAGTTATGTTATCTATACTAATATTATAAAGAAGAAATATTGTTCTGTTTGTTTGTTTGTACCGGATAAGCTCCGAAACTATTTGATCGATTGTAACCATTTTTTCACCAATTGAAAGCTAAATTATCACCATATAATGATCATGCAAATTAGCTGAACAATCACATTTTTCATCATCGTATATCATCATCATATCATAATCATCGGACGAAATCGCAGGCAAAGTGCTAGTGTATTATAATTATGGAAATACCTATACTCAGCATTACAGCTCATAATCTCAGTAATGATAATGAATTAAGATTGAAAAGGGAAACCACTAACTTAACACAATAAAAGGTGCGCCGTCATCAATCATTGTTAAACAAGGTTCGCAGGGATTTGTTAACTCGCGTTCTGTTGCTTTTATTGTAACAACCAGCCTCCATTTATTAAATATATTAAGAAGTAGCTTTTCCCGCGGCTTTGCTCCCGTTATGGTCAGAAATACTTTAATTAATAAAAAAAAAATAAAAATCCAATCCATTTGTATTATAATTAAAAAATAAAAAAAAACAATGCAACACATTAATATTATTACTAAAAAAAACAGTCGAATTGAGAACCTCCTCTTTTTGGAAGTCGGTTGAAAAAAAACAATTATAATTTTAAAAGCGCCGTATCTTCGTCAATTTTGGTTTACGTAACAGAAGAAAAATACGTGTCAAATATTTTTTGGTAATCAAAGTGACGGACTAATTAGATTTTTTCAGGACACAAGCCTATTCTTTCGTTTTTTACTTGGTATGATATACGAGTACAATTTGACAAAATGCTTGGTTGACGGCTTCGTGATGAGTCTGTATACATTCTGTATATATATATATGTCGAGGAATGAAGTAAAAGGTTTGTTTACATACTACTAGCATCATCTATTAGCACTTCAGATACCTTAGTCGATATATCAAATCGATAACAGCCATCATAGAGTCAGTAGATCGAGCCGAGGTTGTCTATGAATTGTCGTGTGACGTTTGACATCTGACAAATGTCAAGAGGAGGCGGTAAAAGTTAGCAATCTTCTACCACCTATAAAAACTCCATTATTTAAAAAAAAAACTACTAATATTTGAACAAAAAGCATCAGCGAATTTTCTACCTAGACTTTAACTTTAATCTATCAACCCCAGCCACGCATTGTGTAAATATTCAAATAAGCCCTCTAAAGAAACCTTCGACATAGGTTTCGCCCTTTTTCGGAATATCCTAGAATCTTTGCTAGTCTCGTAGGCAATGAAATCAATCAACGACCTTGATTACAAAGATTCAGAGAGCAATCTAAGCTAGACAGCAAAGATGCCTCTCGAATAAGTAAGTATTTTGATTAGGTCAACCGCTAGATTTGAAGAACTAACCCTGAAAACGAGTCGTTTTTTAAGCCTAATCAGCCTTGAGATGTTTTATTAACGAAAAATGGAGGTACTGTTATTACTACATTTGAAACTTTGTTAATGAAAATTGGTCAGATTAAACTGTGTATTAAGCTCGACCATCGAAAAAACACATTTTTCTCACTTAGTCGGGTAAAAAGAAAAAAGGGACATCCCTTTCAAATCATAAAGAAGAAAACCAAACCCGTTGAAGTAAAACCGATCACCACATACACAAAAGAATTGATAGTATAATCCTACAGTTCTTAAGGTTCAAAATAGCACTGACCTTTATCATCAGCTCTAAACTCCGCCTCCAGCTCAGCCTTGGTCGGCATCGGCTCCGGCTCTTGTTGTTTCTGCTGCTGCTTCTGCGGCTGCTGCTGCTGCGGCTGCGGCTGTTGGGGCTTGCTAGTCTTCATGCTCATTGATTTCCTCGTCCTGTGTCCACGGAACGCTGCCTGGATCTTTGTCGCTGCCTGTTCTTCTGGCTTGGGCTCTGTAGTCTTTGTCTTCTCTTCTGGAAAAGAAGAGAGGAGTTGTTTTAACATAACATAATCCACGAAGAGTTAGGCAGAGGTGTACCTAATAGTACACCCAAATTTTGCCAGTTATGTTTAAGTCTCATGTGCAGACGCCAGCACATCAAGTTACCACAATCTGTCAAATTTCTGCAAAAGATTTTCAACTTTATCACAAAGTCAGAAGGTTCACGTTCGATTGGCAAAATTTGACAGATGACGTCTGACGTGTTGCGCCGACCCCAAGTAGAATGGGACAAAGGCAGGAAGATGATGCATAGGGGTTGTTTTATTTTGTTATATTACCATTAAGAGGCCGGCGGAGCATGCGTTTTTCATACAAATGTAATACCAAAATAATATGAAAATCAAACATATTCTTAAGGTAGTGTGTATACATTTTGATAAAATAAAAAATCTATGTTCCCAAATAAATATTTTGAAAGGACAATGATATAAAGACGAGATATGAGGAATTTAAATTTTCTATAGAAAAATTATTTTTCTCATAACTCTTGTTTAAATCAGTGTACCTACATTCAAAATATGTGTTTGGGAACTTATATATTCTATAATCCAATTAAATAAATACACACCACCTTAAGAATATGTTTGATTTACAAATTATTTTGGTATTACGTTTGTATGAAAAACGCATGCTTCGCAGGCCTCTTAAGTAGAATGACTTTCTAATGAGAGGTGACAACTGCTACCAATGACCTACTGCTTTCCAAGGAATTACCAAACGCAAATAAATATTTACTAAAGGAATTAGAAAATGATTTAACTGTCCAGCTGATACAGTAAGCAGTAAGATAGTTTAATTGAAGTTGTGATGAAATTCATCATCATCATTATCAACAGCCTGAATTCATACACCGTGGATGGGCCTCTCTTTTCTTGTGCCAATCTCTACGTTCCTGTGCCAGTCTCATCCAGGTCCCCGATGCGATGGCAACTATGTAGTGATGACATCAGTAGCTAAATATAACATACTAGCGGACGCCACGCGGTTTCACCCGTTAGAGTACGGGTATAAGAAAGAAAAAAGAAGAAAGAAGAAAGAAGAAAGAAGAAAGAAGAAAGAAGAAAGAAAAAAGAAAAAAGAAGAAAGAAGAAAGAAGAAAGAAGAAAGAAAATAAAGCAGTATTTTTTAAGTTAATTCGGTACGTACAAAATACAAACACACAAATTCTCTTCTCTTCTTTATGATATTCGTTTAGATAACCTACAGTTAAGTTACAAGTTATTTACCAGTAACCACCAAATTGGAAAATGAATCTATAACTTGAGATATACAGGGTGTAAACCACCTCATCACAAAGCCGTTAACCAAGCATTCTGTACATCAAACCAAGTAACTTTACGCAAAAAATATTGCTGGGAAACAACATTTTTTTTTGAGGTTATAAATCATGGTTTGTGGTAGAACTCAATGTAACGCACTTAAAACATTGTGCTAATGGATGGATTGAATAGTACGGGGGTCGTGAAGGTGTTAAAAGTTAAAATCTTCCAAAAAAAAATTGTATTTAAAAAAAACTTGTCAAAGAGTTGTAACTTTGACCCCCCATATTTCCGTAACTAGAAGGTATGGTGTAGAACAAAAAAAATATCGCAATGACGGGGAGAATAAGTGCCTTTCGGCTTCGTGAAGAGGTGTTTTACACCCTTTATTTATAAAAATCGAAGTCAAAATATTTTATTTCACATATGCCTAGATGGGCACTTATAAAACGTCAAAAACGGTGCACGGTTCGCGTTAGTCGATTCCATGGAGAAGAACGGGCAAGAAACTCCATGGTTACTCTTTTCAAATCATTTGGTGTTACAATAATATTATGTTACAGCATTAGTACTTTAGTATGGGAGGACAGCGTAGGCCTGGCCTGGCGTTGCTTACTATACAAAAAATGTAAAACAAGATAAATATTGAACAAAAGTTAAACAGCATCTGGGAATCTATAGTTAGTATTGAATACACTTTTCCGTGCAAAGAAATAAAAATAACAAAACCAAATATAGGTCGCGCTGTGTACATCAGTTTTTATTAAAAGTACAAAGTCTATCACAATGATGTCTACAAGGTACTTAAAACAACATGTTTCATACTTAAAAGTTTCAAGACTTGGTACGTAATTCTCGGAGAAAGTATCTGACAATGAGTGCCTTATTTTTCACGCGGAACCCGTTAAATGTCATCGTGAACATGCTGTTACTAATGATGATTGCTTTCATCGATTTGTAATGGTAATTAATGACTAATGATTCAGTCCAGTTTCACAGAGGTAGACTTAATTTCACAGACCCAATTACGGTGAAATATCATCAATACTGTCAAAAACTTGCCTATCTTCTTTATTTAATGCCAAAAATACTTTAACCTTTTTACCAAGCAATTCTTTTTTATCAAATAGCCCTTTACTGCTCTCCACTAAAACAAACGCCAAAATTGCTGTGCAATTTTGAACCTTATGCAGAACACGATATACCTTAAAGAATAGTGGCAATATTTTTTTCACCTGTCAAGAAGTTTTTAAGTAGTTTTATCTGCTGTCTTGGGTCCGATGCCAAACAAAAACTCTTATAGAAAATTGAGCAAAACTTTTCTGAAACGTCGATGTAATTTAACGCGAATTCGCCAAAATTGTGAATGTAGGTCAAGAATGGAAAGTCGAATAAATTTTCTTTGATTTACATTTTGTGTGTCTTGGAGTAAAAGTAGGGCAAAAATACTCGATTTATATCTAACGTAGACTGGCAATGGACGAATAAAAGCCAAGATTTTATCGTTAGTCTGTTATTTTGCCAAAAGTAACTTTTCTTTTTCGGATGGGAAATCATCAAATAACTTCTACCACTCTGGGCGGATACCAAAAGTAACTTTACAATCACTTTTTGGTATCATTTATGCAGGCAAATGTTCCTCTTAGATTTTAAAGTCTTGTTACCTTTTTTTTTATTTCATATTTTGATTTATTTTTTTGTGGAAAAGAGGTTGACTGATCGGAAAATAATGTGTCTCTAAAGATTAAGGGTTTTGCAGGGTTTACAATTGCACACAACAAAACTTTTTTGTAGAACAAAGTTATAATGAACTAGCTGACCCACGCAACTTCGTCTGTGTCACATAAGAGATAAAAACGAAAGGCAAAAAAAAATCCCCGTTTTTTGCAACATTTTTCATTCCTGCTCCGCTCCTAATAGTCGTAGCGTGACGTTATATAGCCTAAAGCCTTCCTCGACAAATGGACTACCCAACACAAAATAATTTTTCAATTTGAACCAGTAGTTTCTGAGATTAGCGCGTTCAACTAAACAAACAAACAAACTCTTCTGCTAATATAATATTAGTATACAGGGTGTAAACCACCTCATCACAAAGCCGTTAACCAAGCATTCTGTACATCAAACTAAGTAACTTTACGCAAAAATTATTGCTGGGAAACAACTTTTTTTTTTGAGGTTATAAATCATGTTTTGTGGTAGAACTCAATGTAACGCACTTAGAACATTGTGGTGATGGATGGATTGAGTAGTGCGGGGGTCGTGGAGGTGTTAAAAGTCAAAATCTTACAAAAAAACCTTGTATTTGAAAAAAAGCTTGTCAAAAAGTTGTAACTTTGACCCCCCATATCTCCGTAACTAGAAGGTTCCCAGGTATGGTGTAGAACAAAAATATGATCGCAATGATGGGGAGAGCAAGTGCCTTTCGGCTTCGTGAAGAGGTGTTTTACACCCTTTAGATTTGTCTTTGGTACCAAGGGGTATCGTATTACCCTGTACTAACTGGTTAGTGTGATACTAGCTTGTGGAAGTCAGATAGGAAGTCACTCCATATAAAATTCTGATATTCAGCTGCATCCGGTTAGACTGGAAGGCTTGGCAGGCGACGATGATCTAATAAAATTATTGTTCTAGGCATTTTATCGCTTAGTTTTACCAAAGAGTTTTAGTTCTTGCCTTAGGTTGATAAAAAAAAAGGAAAAAAATAAGTTAGTTTAAGTTTCTAACTGTATTGTTTGTGCACATAGGTTTATCCTCTCCTGCAAATCTCGCAATTCAAGTATGGTTTGCTGTAAGAAAACCCAATTCTGGGCCTGCAGTCTCGACATTAGTAACGACGCTGTCGGAAGCTAACGTAACATAAATAATAACGAAAAAAATCGGTTGCAATAACAACGCTTGGGAGAAACGCAAGTCTCTACATTCAAGTTAACGTGCAAATTCGTACATTATCTTGACATATTGATGTCGGTAGGCTAGCGAAAAACGTATTCATAGTTCGGCTATTTCAAAGACAATTTTTATGCTTTCACAAAATCTCCTTGAATATGGGGAAAAGCAGAAAACATGATTCAATAAAAATCATTGTTTTTTTTTGTATCTTAAACTGAGACTATAAAAGCCTTATTTTGATGGCACTATTTTTCATGAAAACTCGTAAGTAGAGCCAAAAACGTTTAAAAAAAAATGGTTAAATATTTATGGAAATTAGAATTTGCCTCCTTGCAACATTGGCTTAATGTCAATGTCAAACGGTTTTGTATTGTTTTCACTGTCATTGGAATCCAATATTTGTTGTGTTTATGTTTTCAATGGTATTTTCTGAAGCATTTTTCATTGATAGCCAACAGTACAGTACCTCTACTAACTTTTTTCTGGCTAAAGCTGCGACCCCACCGGACATACTTCTACATTCACTTATTATAAATGTCGTGAAGTTATACTGGAACTCGACCTAAAGTTCGTAAGGTCGTTGTGTTTGAAGAGATGGCTGAAATTCATAAAGGAGCTCCATGAACAATTCTGTTGTTATTCCGTCCGGATACAGAAATAAGCAAATTCAAGGAATTTTACATTTTCACGCTGATGTCGTGTGATGTGTCGAAGCATGCCGAAGCTATCGGAAGCAGCACGTAGCGAGCTGTTGAGCCGTTGTGTCACACCACAGAAGGCCTCCGAGCCGGCTGGAGACTATGGTAGACAAATGACGAAGAACAATCAAAAAACAAACAGTGAATTTGTGTAGTGTGGTAATATTGATCAGATATTTCCAAGACTATATTTGTTTATTTATTATTTATTTATTTATTAAAATAACCAACTTGCAAAATAACAGTTAAAAACCACACATACAAGTTATTGGTCTGAAAACAAATTAACATAAAACATTGAAATCATAATTATTAAAATAAAAAAGAACAAAAAGTAGACAAAACAAAAAGTGTGAGTAGTGTAATCGCAGTGTTCCAATATTCGATATTACCATATTATAGTTGTTAAGGATTCACAGCAGAGTAAATGACACAAAATAAATGCTTGTGTGCAAGACAATTCCAAAATATTCAATTTACAAAGGTTTGAATCTTGTCAACCGATCTGCAAATCACAGAATCATTTAACTTAAAGGAAAAGAAGTGGTTTTCCATTACATTTTATAATTATCCAAGCCTGTTAAGTGTAAAATGAAACTCTTTCAAACTAAAGAAATAACTCAAACAGGAGTGAAGTCACTCGCAGAATTACCCGTATGCAGAATCTTAATATTTAGAAGTTGTACCATTACCATTAATTTATAAAGCTCTAAGTACCTCAGAAAGTAGTTAACCTATCCTATATATTTTTTGTGCCTTAAGGAAATGGCTAAATCAACCAAATTATTAAAACTATGACAAGTTCCTCAAAAATATTCATCTCATTCTTCCCATATTAAAAATGCTTTGTGTAATTTAATTATAACGTTGATTTTCATGTTAGTATTTCAAAAATTGATAATTTTGCATTGTTTTAAGAAAGTGTTTGTGTGTATTATTGTTTGTATTGATGCAGATATTTGTTTCTACGCCGTGTTCAGTTGAAATAAAAGTGTAAAATGTTTTGGTGGTAATGATAAGATTGTACGTAGGTACCTATTTTTTAGTAGACTGTAAAGATGATGTGTGTATTAGTTATTATGTCTTGTTTAAAATTTTGACATAGGATAAGTATAGAGGATGTACTGCGATTTGTAATTTTCTTGCCGTATTATGAGTTTGATGAAATGTGTCCTTTTTACTTCACATTTTATACAAATAATAAACATATGTACATACGACCTTCATTACATGTTTTATACATTTGGTTTTAGACAGTACATAATAAGATTTAAAATGTCTGAGCGACCTTATTTATTAGTAGAATTATACTTGAATAACTTTGATATTAATAAAGTTGATAAAGTTATAGATTACAATATTGTGTGTTATATTTATTTAAATGAATCCTCTTCCTTCCAATGAAATGAATATTAGCGACGCCTGTTCACACTAATTCATGTCCGGAACCTACTTATTTATAGGCTAGGTTCAGCTTACGGCCATTAAAGGCCGTAAGCACAGCATACTTTGGTACAGACAATAGAGCTTCGAGTAATAAGCCCGTCCGGCACAGTTTTTGGTCAGTAATTCCGTGAAAACCACCAATAAATTAATTTACATTGGTAACGATTCACTTTGCAGGCTGTCAGAAATGCTCGCAAAATATATTCGTAAACTTTACGAAATTCGTTGAGTTAGCTACAAAGGTTGTTAGTAAACCAAGGACACTCGTTACCTTTGAGTGTAGAGACTACCAAATATCGCTAAATCTGGATCGGAGAGTCTTTGCGACCGAATTCGTTAGATTTGCGATCGTTATCTATGTCGAGACTGCAGGCCCTGGGTTAAGCTCGCCGTTGTACATAAGCTATATATTTTAATTTTGTGTAAATTTTTGTTTGTTAATTTTTGTGTGTGCAATAAAGAATAAGAATAACAATAGACATCATTAACATACAGATAAAACACAATTATTACAGTGAAATATAATCATAATCAGAGATCCAGACTAAAGCAATAATTCAAAAAAATAAATTACCAAAAAGCCTCGCCACCTCACCACTGGCCCACATTAAAAAAAAACAAAGAGCTCAAATAAATTAAAAGAGACGTAATTTCAGCCACAAAAAGGTCTAGACTAGACTCACGAAATCCGAATTTTTCGCAGAGATAAAGGAATTTTTCAACGGCTAATGTTAACACGGTGAATTATTCAGACGTGAGGACACAGACACTTTGCGAGTGGAAATTTAAAATAAAAAGAGGTTATTTTTAAAGCAGACTGTTGGTCGCGCGAAAATTGCACGCGCGTAAATTACATTGACTTTTGTAAACGTGTTATGTGTTTTTGTCTGGTGCCTATTCAAGTAAGAAATGGATAGTTTTTTTTTCTTTTGGCATCGTACAGAACCAATTTCATTTTTAGTTTTTCTATGTTTATTTTTTATATAATTTTGTTTTACTCTTAGCTTAACCTTGTTTTTTTTGTTTTGTCCTGTGTGGACTAATAAATACTTTTTCTTACTTTTATCCGTGTAATAATCTTGGAAAGTTTTCTATTTTTTTTATAAATATTAAACTTTTCACATTTTCTACGTGATTTTCAATTACAGAAATTCATAAATAAGCTAAACAAACAACTACTTTTAGAAAATATGTATAATTTCAAACAAACAGTGCGCTAGTGCGCTATAAACTTAATTGAATACGACGGTAAACATTTTTATTAATGAGGAGAAAAAGAACAAAATAAATACTTTCGTTCTGCTAACGTATAAATCGCGACAACTCGCGTCTAAAACCGCACGTCAACGAGGTTATATTAAGAGCCCTTAACTCTTTGTTTTTATAATGCTAAGCTCAGTCATTCTTACAGGGGATAAAAACCGGGCCAAGTTTTATAGTAGGGACACTAAAATGTAACCTTTATAATGTTGTTAAATGTTAGTCTGTCCCACGTCATACGACATTTTAGTCGCACATAAAAGAGTTTTATTGTGCGAGTGTGTTTTGTGTGTTAGCTAGTGATTTGATTGTGTTCTGAATGAGGTATTGTGATTTTTATTTGTTACGTTAATTCTATTTACGTTAACCTACGTTAGTTGCTGCTGGATAATAGTCAAATAATCGTTAAATCGAAAAGTTAGATTTATTTGCATTATACAAAAACAGCATTAAAATGGGAACGATACTCGTAAACTGTTATATTTGTGGAAAAGGGGTTGACTGATTGGAAAGTAATGTGCCTCTAAAGACTAAGGGTAGGTAGGGGGGAGCACACAACAAAACTTTTATGTAGAAATAAGTTACTTATAATGAATGAATTTAATTGGTACCAGGGGGTATCGCATTACCCTGTACTACAGGGTTGTCAAAATCAGATAGGCGGTCGCTCTATATTCTGATTAAACTGGTATTCATCTGCATCCGGGTAGACTGGAAGCCGATCCCAACGAAATTGGGAAAACGCTAAGCATGTAATGATGGTACCTAGGATGACTTTCACGGACGTCCCATTTCCCAAAAAAATAAAACCGACTTCAAAAAAAAAGTCGGTGACGTTTGTATGATTGATTAAATTTTTTTGTCACCGACTTCAGAAGCTACAGCTATTTTTCACTTTTTTGTTGTTTTTTTTTGAAGTCGGTTTCATTTTTTCCAAAAAAGTTTTATTTTTCACTTTTTAGAGGTTCACGTGTGCTTGGTACACATGGAAAGTGCATACCGTTACAATTACAACAAGCCCAAGCACGACTAGGATACATTGTCTCATTATGGAGTTCCGTGACTCTTGTCTTCATCATCAGATCTAATGGTAGAATGGTTCTTATCAAACGCAAATGCTTAACTTGTTGTAGAAAATACCAAAATTGCTGTACGTTATTCTATAAAATTTAAAGAGTTCCCTCGATTTCGCCAAGATTCCATCATCAGATCCCGACTTGGTGACTATGGGACCGTTTGGAAAGTATACCCTTTCCAACAAAAAATAATTTTTCAAATCGGTTGGCAAGCGACGGAGTTATGCGCGAACATAAAAAAAAAAATTAGAAACATCCGAATTGAGAGCCTCCTCCTTTTTAGAAGTCGGTTAATAACAACAAGTCTTTGGCTTCGTGTCTTGTGTCCTAAAAAAACAATAGAATAACTACAAAATAAAAGACACATTTAGGAACCATTTATTATTATGATGGTTCCTAACGTGATTTTTATTCTGTTAATGATAACCTTGGCGGTTCAAGCACCACTTGCTCTTCTATTGCGATTCTAAACGGGCACTAAATTTGATTTATGTTTATTTCATAGGAACTTTCACATTATGTTAAAATAAGTGAAATTTCCTGCAGTTTCTGTTCTATCTCCTATCTGTTTATATATATGAAAATCTCGCATCATGTTGTTCGTGGTCGCACTCCTTCAAAACGGTTCGACTGATTTTCATGCATATTTGGTAGGTAGTGAGAATAAATAGGTCGTAACTCACACCATAATTTATGTTGCAGAACAATGTCTGCGGGGTCAGCAAGTAATTTTGTTTTAAGGGAAGAATAGTGTTTTAAGAGAATAGTGTTTGAGAATAATGTTTTAATGACAAGAAAAAATGTGATAGCCCTCTTAAGATGGTATTATGCTTTTTCTTCTTCTTGTGTCGTTGGCACTACATTTTTTATAATTATTACTATGTTAGCCCAAAGCTTTACCAATTCCATCGCGTAGATCATCCTCACTATTTCCGTTATCCAAAAGAATGACTGTAAACTGAAATAAATTATGTCACTAAAAAAACCCGCGCAATGTAATATCCATACCATAATATAAATGCGAAAGTAACTCTGTTTGTCTGTCTGTCTGCTACCTTTTCACGACAAAACGGCTGATCGGATCGTAATAAAAATTGGCAAGGAGATGTATTTCAACCTAGGGAAGGACATAGGCTATATATTATCACGCTAATTACTTACGGGGGTGAGCAATATGCAATTCGTCTATATTTGTCAACTGTTTGACAACTGACAACCGTCATAACATGCATTGTAATAGAATAACTATTTTTTACCAATTGTCATTAGAACAAATAGCCCATCCGTGACTGCTACCGCCTTTCGAACAATGAGTTGCAAGTTCAAGCCTCAGTAAAGACATGCAATACATTTTGATTTTGTTTAATGCTGTAAGATTTCCGATAGTAACTTTGGTTCGCACGTTCAACACCCACACGGTTTTCACTTTTTGTAACAAAGTATTTTGTTTTTTTTTTTAAAGCTTTAAGATTTCCAAATCATTGTATAAACAAATACTTTTTTAACACTTAAACGACAGTTTGGGAATCACTTATTTCAAATAATAAATCTGTAAATATAAAGGATCACACACGGAACCCTTTTTCTACTATTTCATAAATTTTCGTCTGTCTGTGTGTCTCTACGTAGGCCTTTTGTTATAGCATCATGTGTTAATTATAAAACCAATGTGGTTTGATTCAATGCACAAATTAATATTGTGCATAAGTTAGAGAAGGTTTTCATTTTTGTTTCTTCGTAATCGGTGCTCTCCATCAAAAGATATATTATGACTTTAAAGTTTTTAAGGAGAACTTATCATCATGATCTGAGGATACATGCAGTGACATCTATTGAATCAAAATGGTACTAATGAATAAAAATCACAAGATAGAGAAGAAGAGAATAGTCAACATGACCCTGCTTTAAAAATCTGCATAGCCGGTAGAGTATCTGTTCGACCGCTTTCCATGCATATGTTCTAGCAGTTTAACTTCGTGCTAATGGCGTTGTTCATTTGACTCCTTTTTCTGAATCACGGTGTTATGATTTTCCGTGAAAGAATGATACTGACATTCGCCCGTTTCAGATGTCTCAAGTTTGGTTTTTTGGAAGAGGTTTTCAATCCGACGCCTGTTTTTCTTTATGTATAGGTATGGCTGAGCAATACTTAAATGACGTGATGAAAGTTGTAAGAATCCGCTGGATGTGAGTCGCACGAGACCAGTCAATGTGGCGGCACATGTCCAGCATTAGACGTCTTTCGGCTGAAATAATGATGAATGATGATAATTCAAATGGAGTAGGGCAGGTCACCTAGCAGGATGCGGTGATTACAGGTGGAGTAAAGCTATGACCAAGTGGCGTTCTAGAAATCGAAACAGAAGTTTTGGTCGTCCAGAGGTGAGATAAGCAGACGATATTGTTGCCATTACGAGGATATCCTGGATGAGACTGGCACACGAGCGTGGAGCTTGGCACAAACAAAGAGAGGCCTGTACCCAGCAGTGGGTGAAGTCGGACTATGGATGATGATGATTATGACGCATAACTTTTTCCAGAGAAGTTCGATTTTCATGATTATTTTTTATTGAAAAGCGTGTATCGCAAAGTTTGTCTCAATTTATATTGAAAAAAGTCGTGTTCAAATCAAAGTCACGCACTTCTAATTTTTCAGATTCATGTGCGTATTGTATAATCATCGCATGCTGAAACATCGTGAGGAAACCAGCATGCCTGAGAGATATTTGATCGACGGCATGTAAAGCTAAGACTGAGGACCTTGGGCGGCATAAAAACTCTCACACCAGGTTAGGCACTAACCACAGTAACCACACGATAAAGAAGATCGTGTTGGGGCTTATTTCATAAACCTTTTTGTCAACTTTAGACCTGGCTGAAGTTTAACTGTGATTGAAGGTCTAGCGATGGAGACGTAAGACAGTCACAAGAGGTCCGAAACAGTTTACAGCAGCTATATCGTGTGTCGGCTCATTTCATGCACCTTGATATAAACTTGAGACCTAGCTGGAGTATGAGTATCATCGACGGTCTAACGATGGACACGAAAGGCAGTCACAAGAGGTCCGCAACAGTTCAAACAAATCTGCTCTATCGTGTTTAAGGTTCATTTCGTACACCTTGATGAGAACTTTTAAACCTAGCTGGAGTATGACTGTCGTTGATGGTCTAACGATGGAGACTGAAGGCAGTTGCAAGAGATCCTCAACAGTTTACAGCAGCTATATCGTCATTGGGCTCACTTAGGGCACCTTGATGAGAACTTTAGTAATAGCTGGAGTATTACTGTCATCGAAGGTCTCATCGGCCCGGCTCGGCTAGGAGACGAAAACATTTGCAAAAGGTTTTCAAGAGTTTACAGCATCTACATCTACGTCGTGTTGTGTTGACCTGCTTGAAGTATGACTAACATCAAAGGTCTGACTTTGGAGAAGGAAGGCAGTTTGAAGCAGCTTTAACGTGTTGAGGCTCATGCCATGCCACTTGATGAAGACTTTAGACTTAGCTGGAGTATGAAATCGTCGAGTGCCCAAAGATAGAAACGTAAGGCAGTCGAAGAAAGAGCCCATAATTGAAAAAACAAAAGTAGAATATTTTGGCGATTAATGTAAACCTATTCGAGAAAAAGTAAATTGTTACTTACTCGAATCTGTACTAATATTATAAAGCTGCAGAGTTTGTTTGTTTGGTTGGTTGAACGCGCTAATTTTAGGTTGGTTCGCCTTACGCAGACGAAGTTGCGCGGGTCAGCTAGTTATTGTATAAACCGTAAAAAGCAATCTATCACTATTTATCCATCTTTCTAATTATCTATCTTTTAAAAACGAACACTATGAAATACATCAAATACCTAAACATATAATTAATACGGTAATGCGTAAAATATCAATTTTGCTAGGCAGGTAGCCAATATTTCACCCGTTTCTATACAAAAAAACAAATTGTGAACCTCAAGATGGATGACAAAAAAAATGGTACAAGAATAATGAAATACCTAGGCACATAGGCTTCATCTGGACTATATAGACATATATCTAAAACAAAAAGTCTTTTCAACCGAACTTACCCAGTCAATGCACGTCTCAAATAAATAATTCTAGAAAAAGTTAGATGAACCAAACTTCATTGTATCTAGGTCGTAGGATGCCTGACTTGTGTCTAAATTATTTATGAACAGGGAAGGCACACAAGTGAAGCCGCGGTAAAAGCTACTACATAAATAAAATGTGGACTTTGTAAGGGAAATATTCGAGCCAAGAACTTTGGCGGCCATTTGCATTCCGCTTTGATATTTTGTAACGAACTGTGTGATCGGAGGGAACGATGCGAAATGTAAAAGTTTGTGGAGAAAATTGTAAAGTCTAGCTCTGGTGAATGAAAATATCGTGAGGAAAAACCAAACATAGCTGAAACATTTCTCAGACCCATGGGCGGCATAAAAACTCTGACACCAGGTTTGTGTTAGCTTGTAATTGAGAATTTAATGGTTGCAGTAAAGAGTGTCGATTTCGAAAACCTTAAAGTAGTAGCTAATAATTTACTTATTTATTTATTTATTTCTTTATTTATTTATTTCCTCATCATCACTATCATTACAGGATTGCCCTAATTCAATAGTGTGGCTATAATTACAGTTTTATTATTTATTATAACATATTCTGTACATAGTGGCTTTTGTGAACTCACCCAGAGAACAAGTAAAAAGATCTATGCTGTCTGCTACGTCATTAAGTATACGCAAGGTACGCGTTATAGGGGCTTTACTCAGTAGATTGGTCCTACTACTGGGAACCGCCAATAGACGTGGCCGTCGCCTTCGCAATACATAATTGTCGGGCACACACAGGTTTATTTCTTTTAATATACCTGAGTTTGAAGTCTTGCCACGCAATAATTTAAAAATATAGGTAGCAAGAGCTATGTCCCTCCTTGTTTCCAATTTATTGTATCCCACCATGCCTATAACAAACAAGGTTGGATACATCAATGGATAAAATGGATATACACCATACAACCTTAAGTACAGAAACCTAGTAAATTTATTTTGTATACGCTCCAGCATGAGACTATATTTAGCTTCATGCGGAGCCCATATGATTGCGTTACATTCGAGCTGACTTCTTACCAATGCATTGTATAAAGAAGTTAGCACAGCGATGCTTGTAAAACCCTCAGCTCTTCTAAGGACGAACCCTAGGCTCCTATAGGCTTTTTTACAAACATTTACGATATGATTACGAAATGCCAGGCCCGAGTCAAGGCGTACTCCTAAATCACGCACCGTTTCTGTTCTTCTCAATACCGTGTTGTCCACTCTATAGTCATATTTCTTTGGCATTTTCATCCTACTAAAAGTTATTGCCGAACACTTAGATGTATTAAACACCAACTTGTTCTTCTCTCCCCATTCCACAACCCTGTCTATGTCTTCCTGTAAGCGCACACAGTCCCTTTGTTCTTTCACGGAGAGCAGCAATTTTAAATCGTCAGCAAACAACAGGCACTTGGCATTCTTGACGACCTCGGGCAAGTCATTTACCATCACTATGAATTGAAATGGTCCCAAATTACTGCCCTGACTTACGCCTGACCTCGTAAAATAGGGCTATCTACTACACAGTCAAAATGTATGAAAGTTTTTTTGTTGATCAAAAATTTGCGTAGCAAATTTCACAGTCAAAATGTATGAAAGTTTTTTTGTTGATCAAAAATTTGCTACGATGCGGTGTTTTATTTGTTATTTTTTAACAAATAAAACACCGCATCGTAGCAAATTTTTTTTGTTAAAAAATAACAAATAAAACACCGCATCGTAGCAAATTTTTGATCAACAAAAAAACTTTCATACATTTTGACTGTGTAGTAGATAAGTAAACTGCACTTTTATTATTATGAAACAGCTGTTTTTCATACACTAAACCCGCTGATCTTACCTATCGTATTACCCAGTACTAACTGGGTTTCTGAAGATTTGTTTATTTGTTTAAGGAAAAAGCTTATGCCACGATTTTTCCTTGAGTGCGAGTTATAAAAGACTGGTTTATTAATGAGCAAGCTTTCCTCGTGCCAGATTCAAATTCAATTAAGTATTTTATTTCCTCCTTTTCCATAGCAGTAGCAGTTTGCAAAGAAATTAATTTGATTCAAGCCCGTCAATAATTCACGTTTGATTTGCTCTGATCTTTCTTCATATTGTATCACTTTTATCAAATTAGCTTTGGAATGGGGTAAAGTCGCGTGGAGGTTGAAAATTTTCCACGAAAACGTGTTACGCGATGTCAAAATATGCTAAAAATATATAACGGATAAAGTAAGGAATAAATATATTAGAGGAAGTCTGAAAGTTGTGACAGATACAGAAAAGTTGAAAGGAAATCGACTGACTTGGTATGGGTATGTGAAATGCTCCTCATATCTCTACCCTCGGGAAGAATCGCATTTGCCTAAAAGAGTGATGGGGTGGGGGTGGGGGTGGTGGGGTGTTTGGTGTGTGTGGTGTGTGTGTGTGTGAGTGATGAGTGGTGAGTATCTTGATGTGGTGGGGTGTTTGGTGTGTGTGGTGTGTGTGAGTGATGAGTGGTGAGTATCTTGATGTGGTGGGATGTTTGGTGTGTGTGTGAGTGATGAGTGGTGAGTATCTTGATGTGGTGGGGTGTTTGGTGTGTGTGGTGTGTGTGTGTGAGTGATGAGTGGTGAGTATCTTGATGCATAGATGCTGTATCTGCTAGATGCGAGAGGGAGAGAAAGACCAAAGAAACGATGGATGGATTGTGTGAGGAATGATATGAAGGAAAAAGGAGCAAATGATATCGTGACGATTGACAGGGGAGAATGGAAGAAAAAAATGTGTTTCGCAGGCAGCCCGCGTAGCATGACCACCGTAGACACGACAGAGAGTCGACTAATCTTTTGTTCATCTGTCATTTTGTCGATTCAATGACAGATGAACAAAAGATTTGTCGAGTCTCTCTCGTTTCTCCGGTAGTCATGCTAAGCGGGCAGGAAGATCATGATGATAGAAATATGTCATGACCTATCTAGCTATCATGGGGTTTAGGTTTCCGCACTTAGTCCTTGAAGTAGACTATTGTGCGTGAGCCATGGTGGCTGATTACTCCAACCAGCCCACCTCCCTCCAGAATCAGATCAAACTTCCCGGTCTACTCAGGGCATCCGCAAGTGATCTTGGCGTTCCCAGGGTCTCCTCGCGAATCTTGGTAACGCCTGTGCACTCAAGGAGCACATGCGCCACCGTTGCCTCTGCCCCCACACTCTGCACAGGGGACTGTCAGTGATTCCTAGGGTGTGGAAGTGTTTTTATGTCATGACCTATTCGTATGCCTTTCGTTGAAAGTAAAAGCATAACAATCATACAAACTCATTTTCACATTTTTTTTTTAATTAAGTCTCTCTTGTGCTGTAAATCTATACTAATATTATAAAGCAGAAGAGTTTGTTTGTTTGTTTGTTTGTTTGTTTGGTTGAACGCGCTAATCTCAGGAACTACTGGTTCAAATTGAAAAATTCCTTTTGTGTTGGATAGTCCATTTATCGAGGAAGGCTTTAGGCTATAAAACATCACGCTATGACCATTAGGAGCGGAGCAGGAATGAAAAATGTTGCAAAAACGGGGATTTTTTCCTCTCTTATGTGACGCAGACGGAGTTGCGTGGGTCAGCTAGTGTTTTAATAAAACCTTGGCTCTTTTTTAGCTATAATTTCATTTTTTCTACCGTGATTACAGTAATTTCAACACTCATTCAGGAAACTCATAAAAAAAACTTCATAATTTTTCAATCAATCATTTTTATGAAAGTTGTATTTTGTATTCATACATTAGTTTCTGAATATAAAATAATAATACGGTAGCGAATGGTCTATTAAGGGAAGAAATTTTTCTTTATAAGTTTTTGATTGTAATGACCGTTGACTGAAACTGTACCTATGGGTTCTGTTGATTATTTTGCTTGTGGTTCCGTATGAAAAGTTTTGTGCCTTTCTTTAGTAAGTAGTTTCTTAGCAGCAGTAAAAGTACGTAGGAATTGATAGGACTCGATAAGATAAATTTGACAGTTATTCTCGATAAAATGAGTTTTTATGGAGTCAAAAACTCATTTTATCGAGAATGACTGTCAAATTTATCTTATCGAGTTCTATCGATTCCTACATACTTGTACTTGTACTTGCTACTACTTTTATCGCTGGCTTCGGTGAAGGAATAACCACGTGAAGAAACCATTATGCCTGAGAAATATTTGTAGACGGCATGTAAAGCCAAGTCGGGAGGTCCATATGTGGCATAAAACTCTTACACCAGGATAGGTACAAGCCACAGGAAAATGAAAGAAGGATTAATTAATTAGTAACGAGATTGGATGTCTGTGAGATTTCTTGGGGATTTAATACGAATTGGAAAGAGGCTGATATACAGGCAAGAGTCTAATGAAGGTTCGTAAGTGTGATTTTCTTTCAAAACTTCAATCGAGCGACTCGACAGGTTTCTTCTTACATTTTCTTCTTGTCTGTTCAAGACTATTAGGCGAACTAAGGGCCTAAAAAAGTTAAAAAAAGCTAACTAATTGACAGCAATAAATATAAATAAATAAACAATAATGACGCTAGTTGACAGTTATCGCCAGTTGTAAGCAGTTAAATTATTTTAACTGTTCCGTTTTATTACCTTAGCGCACGTGATGTATGAGCCAGTTAATTTTTTACTTTTAGCTATGATTTAACTGTCAACATGTTATTTATATCGAGGTATCTTTACTAAAATTAATATAAAGAGTTGATGTTTGATTTTTTGTTTGTTACGATTTAATTCAAGAACTTCACGATCGATTTTAAGTATTATGTCACCAGTAGAAAGCTACATTTTTACCAAGTAACATAAGCTATAAATTTTATTGATATCTTGTAAATTAGCCGAGCTATCACAATTTTTGCGGACAATGTCGCGGGCGAAGTGCTATTTGATAATAAAGAGGCCTTGATAAAGTATCGTCTATCATCGATGATTTGATTGGTTTTATTTGAGGAGAACTTAAGAAATAAGAATGAGCGAAGCGAGCTCGGAACTTGTGGCACCCTGACCCAGACAGGTTAGGTTCGAAGGGGTTGGCGGGGTCCAGTGTGCGGGTGAAGCGCGCGAACTAAAACCCCGGCCATCCCCTTTCTGTTAGGTAGTAACCGGCTTCTATCTCTGTTTGTAGAGTTTAAAGTAATAAACTCTACAAACAGAAATAGAAGCCAGGAATGTTTTTTTTTCTGTAATTTGTTTTGCGTGTACGTAGATCACTACATGTAATAAAACAAAGTCCACAGCCGCGTCTGTCTGTCCCTATGTATGCTTAGATCTTTAGAACTGCGCAACGGATTTTGATCCGGGTTTTTTAAATAGATAGAGTGATTCAAGAGGAAGGTTTAAGCATATAATTTGTCAAGCGTGTAAAGCCGCGGGCATCAGCTAGTAAATAAATAAGATAAGGAAAAGTCGTGAGTTTACGTATCCGTTGCCGTAAATTATAGTTCCAATAACGAAATCGATTTTCATGACAAACTCAAAATAGACCACAACATATAGTGCCCACCAAACAATGTATATGATAGATTACTAGTAACAAACAAAGAAACTTCAATCTAAATACAACAAAACTTTATCTAACATAACTTTACAAATAAACTAACAAAACCTAAAACCAACCAGGGAATCCTAAATCCGGCCATCAGTTACTATGTTCCAGTAAATAGACGGTTCCTAATGAGTCTTTCACACGCTATCCTTGATTGTTATACCTTTATTTGTGTTTCTATTATAGTTACTGTTAGAAGACCTATTGTTTCAGTTTTCAAACCCTTTCGAAATACAGCAGAAAAAAAGTTGAATGACTTTTGGGTTGATGGAGAAATGGAGATTCGACAAAAAACTTTGTTTCTTTCTTGGGTTGTAGTCAATGGAATTGATACATTTTACCTTTCATTAAATAAGGTAGTTCTGATTTTTTAAACATATGTTATATGTAATGAAGTAGTTATGTCGAATCCAATTTTTTGACATCCAAAACCCTCAGTATCACTGTTTAGTTTTCGAAAAATCATAAATTTTTCGTACTTGTTTTAGTTTTTGTTTTTTTTTCCCACCAAGGATCACTATGAAAGTTTTTAAGAAGACTGCAACAAAATCAAGGCAATTTGTTTATGTTAGACCAAATAACTTCTTAGAAAAAAAAAAAAAAAAACCACCCATTACATACCGCGTTTTTTTCGTGCCTCGGAAAGCACGTTAACGTTTTGGTGCTGGCTGTCAATTGTCAATCTGCGACTGCCTGTCTGACCTCCATAACCCAGTTAATACCAAGTAATGCGATACCCCGTGGTAAGACTGGATGTCAGACTTTTCACCCGTTATAGTCGAGACTTGAAGTATAGCATCTACAAATGATAGGACCAACACTGGGGTATCACACCGCCAATATCATAGGTTGCGACAAAAAAATCTTAGTGGTAAAACCCAAAAACACTTTGAGTCATCTGGAAATCGCACTCAGGAAAATCAAGAACGACCCTAAAATTAATAGTTCCCATAATGATATCATAAGACATTATTTTATAATAGGACACCATGACAAAATAAACATTTTTACTTCGAACCGAACAAACCCACCCAACCAAGAATTAATCTTCCATTATTATTATTCTTACAATGGTAATGAGAAATCTCCTTGGCAACAATCATAATAATATATTATATTATTACATGCCAAACAAATTACTCGAGCGAAATCTCAATGTAGCGAATAACGTTATGTGTCGGAGTGGTTGGCATGTCTTTGTTAATTATTATAGCAATAATATTAATTGGCAAGAATGTGGGATATATGTTTTTGGTATTATGGTGTATCAGTAGTAAAGCATGTTCTTAAAAGGGATTTTTTTGGGGTAAGAAATTTTCAGACATAAGTTCGTGATTTTTTTATCGAGTAAAAATAATTGTATAATGTATTATGTTTTCAAAACACTATCATACTAGCATATATCCTGAAAAATATCAAATATTTTTCTGGTTGTTTATTGCAGCGAATCATAATTATACTTTCAGGCATTATAAAACTAGCGTGTAGGTCCTGTACAAGTTTTCCCGCAACGAAATTAAAACGAAACCCGCCATACTTGTAGTGTAAATTCAACATCAAGTATTCCGTTTCACATTTCCATTTTACTGTATAATCAAGTTTTTTTAATCTTATTAAGAAGATAATAATATATGGATAATCTACACTTCTACACTATAATATAATATTATAAAGAGGAAAACTTTGTTTGTTTGTTTGTTTGGTTGTAATGAATAGGCTTAAAAACTACTGGACCGTTTTTAAAAATTCTTTCACCATTCGAAAGCTACATTATCCACGAGTAACATAGGATATATTTTATCCCCGTACTCCCACGGGAACGGGAACTATGCGGGTGAAACCGCGGGACGTCCGCTAGTATTTTAATAAAAATAACGTTTAACTTTTCAAGTGAAAAAGTAAATAGAGCCAGCCACAAAAACTGACGATTGAGAAAAGAGAGCCTGTGTCTTCTTTACGATATATATGTAAGAAATTAAGCTAGCTACATGCGAAATAAACACAAAAAAAACAGAAGATATAATAAGAATAAAGACCAAACTAGACGGCAAAAAAAACAAGAAAGTTGGTATGAAAAATTAAAAAAAATATATGAAAAGTGTAAACCAACAGAAAAATAAGACTAAAATAACCGAGCAAGGGTGAGTTACGTCGTTTCAAAAGAGATTTAAAACCAACTCACAAACTACACATAAAATGTTTTCAAGGTTCATTCAAATCTCAAAACATCTGACTTCATTTAATATTCTAAATTGCCATCATAATATTTTATAGATCACCCAGAGTCAAGCATAAAATGATACTCATTAAAATGAATCTCTTTTCAACAAAAATAAGAGGAAACGATTTAACTATTTAGAGGAAAACAGTAATGGCCACAAATATTTAAACTATTCGATGTCACTTGATTATTATCCAAAAGTCCAAACTCATGGTTTGTCGAGGCGAGTAGACTCCTTAAAAGTCACTTCATCGGCCGGCAACCGATGGAAGTATTAAAAAAAGCGGCCAAGTGCGAGTCGGACTCGGTTCCGTAGCAGCAAGGAACATAATATAAAAGATGTTTTTTTTAGTTTTATCATTCTCTTATTTTAGATGTTACCGGGAGGACACACACATTTTACCACTTTGGGAGTGTCTCTCGCGCAAACTATTCAGTCAAGAAAAAAATAATAGTAGAAACCTAATATCATTTTTGAAGACCTATCCGTAGGTCGTACCGTACGGGTTTGATGAAAAAAAAATTGAGTTTCAGTTCCAAATATTGGGAACCCCTAAAATTTGTTGTCTTTTTTTTCTATTTTTGTGTGAAAATCTCAATGCGGTTCACAGAATACATCTACATACCAAGTTTCAACAGCATAGTTCTTATAGTTTCGAAAAAAAAGTGGCTGTGACATACGGACGGACTGACAGACAGACAGATAGACAGACGTGACGAATCCATTAGGGTTCCGTTTTTTGCCATTTGGCTACGGAACCCTAAAAAGGTGGCGCGCGGTGCGGCAGCGCTTTATATTGATGGAAATCATAAGACATAACCAATAAGAACCAATAAATTAAACATAATCACATAAAATATAACGCAATAACTATGAGACAAAACTATTCAAATGTCATGTCATGTCATCACGCGGCAGAGCTAATCGAAGGATTCAAATCTTTGAACGATGCTTCCTTTTGTATTTATTTTCCTAATGCTGTTTATTTTGGGATAAAATGGCACTTCAAACAGTTGTCTACTTCGTTAGATTACTAGCGTATTGAATTTCAGGCGTATGGAATTACAGGAGGACTATGTCGGCGTAATAGTCTGAAAGAAACACTGATTGTGTTTTGTTTTGTTTTTTTTTATGAATATTTGGTTTTATGATAGCGGGGGGCAAAATTCTGATTAAAAAGAAATAAGTAGATTATACTTTATAACATCATTAAGTTTGGTGGTTGGTTGGTTTTTAAGATGGTTTTCCTTTCATTTAATTTATTATGTTTGTTAGAGAGATTTGATCCTTATGATTGACCCTATCGATTGATGTCAAAAAGGTATCCGTCCCGGGTTGATCGATGCCCGAGTGTGGCAAGCGAATTTCCAAAAATTTGTTTCTTTTTAAAAATAAGGGAATTTTCTTTGAGGAAAATTTTACAGTATTTTCCCTCCAGGGGAATACAAATCATAACTAGAACTATATACAATAGTGTGGCTGATACCTAATTACTGTAAAAATACAGCTGTTCAGTACAATAAGCGAACATAAATGTACTGAACAGCTGATTTTTTTTTCGCGATTTCAGGTTTGGTCCCATAGTAAAAGTTGTTTGTTATCACGAGTAGAATCACGTGTTAAAGTTTCGTACACTAATTTTACCAGTCACCCTATATAATTACAAAAAATAAACTACAAGTAAGTACCTACACATAAACAACGACGCCAAAAGGCGTCAAAATACTCCTCCGCATCGCTGTTATCCGGAAACGTGCCCAGACGGCTGGTAGCATTACCACGTTGAATGGCAATGCTAATTTTTTGGCCAAAGACAGAGCCAGCGGACCAGTCGGTGAAAGTTTTGTAGGTAGATAAAATAGTAAGTAACACAATTATCACCAAAAATTGGATATTTACTATGTTTACTTATTTGATGTCAGTTCCCGATATTTCGAAACTGTTGCAATTACCATGATCACGGATAAATTGAAGTTATGATTATGTTGTAGTAGTAGTAGTAGTAGTAGCCATGTCAGTTCAAAAACTTAGATAAAATAAACTTGGATTAAAGAATCCATTTCCTTTGTTTGGCATAATATTTACAACAGCATTCTTTTTTTTGTACTTGCTGTATTAGATTTCCAGCATCACAACGGCTCAGAGGAACAATACCGGAACGTATATTTCTTCTTTATTCTTTTGTAAAAAGATAAAATCCGATGTGCTTAAGTGCCTTTGCAGGAATTTTAAATACAGTTTTATTTTTTTTAGAATCGGTTCTTTGAAAAATGTTTTCAATTTATTTATTTATTTGCTGTCCTTTCCGCATCCGCCATCTTTAAAGAAAGTGTATCTTTGTTTTAATATTACAGGATAGACTCGCGCCTATGTTTGGCAATTTTTTGCGAATTTGGCGACATGTCGTAATGTGTGTTGTATTTGAGTTAAATAGTTATTGTATTTAACGTATCATTTCCCAACTATGTTCGGGTCGGCTTCCAGTCTACCGGATGCATCTGTATGTCAGTATTTTACATGGAGCGACTGCCTATCTGGCCTCCACAACCCAGTTAGTACTAATTAATGCGGTACCCCTTGAAAAAACCAACAATGTAAATATCAAAAAATGGCAGCCAGGACCAACGGCTTGACACGCTTTCTGAGGCACGGAGGAAACTCGGTTTGGCATACATCGTCACCCATTCACGACCCAACCTAGGCAAGCACGGTTTAACCTAAAAATCGACCTTTGCGGCTGTTATTTTAAAACCACGAACTAACAATTACATAAAGTCTGAAATTCCGCACCTCTCAAAAGGAATACCTATCCCAACACAACCACGTTTCACCAAGATAAATCCTACTATAAAATCTCAGTATATCGTGGCTGGCATAAATCAAAGGGGCGCTAAATTGTGCCGGGACACGGTCGCGACCGTTGATGTGCACAAAGGCATTGCTGCAGGTTGCACGTCACTATGTGCACTGAATTGTGCACTGTAGGTGGGGTGGGGAAAGGAGGAAATAAGAATTTCACGATTTTCAGAACAGAGATGAACACGTTTCGTGAAAATAGTGGACGGTCGAATAAAAATAAAGATAGTGTTTTGAAGTGAAAACTTTTTTAGGCGCCATAAAATCATGGGACTCGCGTGACCGTCACCTAACGTTTCGTAGCACTCGTAGCCGATCCGCTACGGCGTAGCTGAAGACTGCCATATACTGCCCGGCATGGTTTTTTTTAAAGCGGTTCCCATACAATCTTCAAGAAGTTATGAGTCGAGAACAATCAAGAATTGCTGAAGATACATAAGGTATTTTCGGATGCCCCTGGGTGTGAGAAATCTTTTTTTTTTTTATTGACGTCACTTATATTTGAACCACCCTGTAAAGGGAAAAATTAAATTAGGTAAGGAAAATCCGTAGACGTGATGAAACAATAATTGTAGTTGATCACCCCAAAATAACTATAACGTTCGAAAAAAAATAAAAATAAACTGTGGTTTTGCATAATTAGTTTTCAAAGTAAAGTAAAGTGCAAAACTTCTTTCTTCTTCAACGGCAAAGATTTTTGCTGTTTTGCTTCTTGATGCAGATTTAAAAGACAGAATAAAGTTTTTTTTTTAAACTGACTAAAACCATTTTGGAAAAAGTCGTAGAAAATGAAAATAATTTAATTTAAAAATTAAATAGATTTTTTTTAATATAAAATAAATAGGTAGGTATTGTAATTTACGTGTCAAAAACCCTTTAAGCAAAATAATGTCAAGATAATACAAAAACATCTTAACGAAGTGCCTCATCAAATGATACTGTATTGTATTGACAAGGATCCAATTATTTTCCCAGTCAAGGATACTTATTACAAGATGTTACGATAAAAAAGGGTACTAAGGAAACATAAACATAAAAAGATCCAACATTTTTTCATATAAGAATCGCAATTTTTCGTACGGAACCCGAAACATAAATAATTTCGGAATTTGATCTGGGAGGCGGGTCGATGACCTTACAGTAAAAAAATGAGGCTGGATTTTCGGCAGAGTACCTGCAATATTATGTAATAGTACTGTGAACTACAACTTCACGGTTTTCAAGTCGTGGCAATGTTTCAAAAGTTATAACGTTCTCGGTTTTTTTTTTTTATAAACCCCGAACGATTAGGCCAAGGTGTACCTAAAGGTACACTCACATTTTATCAGTTATATTTACGAGGGCTATCACAAATGAGTTATAAGCCACTCTAATACAAGCAAAATTGTGTTTTTAGAACACTCCACAGACAAATAATTAAATATTATTAATTAATTATTTTCTGTTTCTTCTTTTCTTTCTATATGCTTTCTCAAACATTGTTTTTTATTTTATTTTTGGCTATATCTAAACCATAATCACACAGCAAAACTTAGCCACTTAAGTTTGGTAATTCTTCGGGCTACGTCGTTGACCTTAGTTTTCTTGCGGATGTCTTCATTTCTGATTCAATCACACAAGGAAACTCCGAACATAGCCCTCTCCATTGCCCTTTGGGTGACTTTAAGACTTTTGATAAAGCCCGTTGGGAGCGACCACGTTTCGGTCCCGTATGTAATCACTGGCAACACACACTGATCATACATAGACTTTCGTCTTAAGACACTGCGGTAAGTTTGAAGAGAAGATACCGCGCAGCTTCCCGAACGCTGCCCAGCCGAGTCGGATTCGACGATTGACCTACCCAACTGCACCGTTTTATAATAAGAGGGAATAAATCAGACTCAAATTATATATTTAATAATTTAAAGATAAATTTAACATATGAGTTTCATGACTGACATGGTCACTAACACAAACATTAGAATTTAGAACGGGATATTTACCATGTTTATTGTTTGTTGTTCGTTTGTAAGTACGGCTATGAACAACAACTGTATATTTATATATGTACTCGCCACAAAATCACCAACCAAACGCCTAGAAAAATTGCAATCTCAACAAACAGTATTTATTCCCTAGTGTCAAGTGTCGCGAGTGTCTATCGGCGTGTCAGCCCTCACGTAGAGCTGACAAAGCCAGCGGACACTCGTCTGGAGCACTCTCAGTGGTGTCGAGGAGCTTGTAACGAACTAAGAAGTAGCCAAGATAGGAAAGCATGTGAGTAGCCTAGATTTGTTATGATGATTTTTTTTGATGTAGTGGATGTCTTCGAATTTTTGGTTCTAGGACATGCCGGTTTCCTCACGATGTTTTCCTTCATGTGACATCTACCAATCCCTCTCAAAGAGAGGATGCCTGTGTTCCAGTAGTGGAACATGTTCATGTGTTTTCCTCATTTTAAAAATAACATTAATTTGTAAAAAAGCATACAAACATTTTGCAAATTAAAAAAAAATTGACGAAACAAGTAAATAATTCAAATAGAAATTTAGAAGTGTGTACTTCCAAAAATCGTATAAGTACAGCCGTGGTCGCAATCGACCAACGCGCGCCCCTTTTTCGACGTTTTATACGTCGAAAAAGGTGCACGCGTTGGTGCCAATCTAGGCCTATGTGAAATAAAATATTTTGATTTAGATTTTTTGAGTTCATCATGAATAGTCTTAATGATTATTTAATTTTATGAGCGAAACAAAATATATTCAATTTTAAAAATAGCTCCATTAATATTACATCCACTCCGCCATAAGGCATGTAAAAGTTAACCCAAAAAGACATTTGCCTCGACCACAACAAACCTTTTAAAGGATTATAACTGTAAGTTAAATATAAACATTTTGATAAAAATATTCATATTTTGCATTGGTGTTTTTTGCCAGGGTTAAGCCGGGTAACATCAGGAGGGTTAAAACGTGGGTTTGACAGGAGGGCGGCAGTATCAAACGATTTGCAAAATTTTATAAGTGTTACCGATATTTTTTTGATACATGTTTTATGTTTGTTTTTTAGGAAAAGTGGCCATGAAAAATATAACTTTGATGTGCGACGAATTTTTCTGTCTGTATTGATGTTTGACATACCAATAGAACGTACACGTGTTACTAAAATCACACCTGTTATTTCTAAAAGGGCAGGGCAGTAATGTTTAAGTCTCATTGATTATGCGTAACGTTCAAAGCAAATGAATGTTTTTCTTTATATCAATATAATAAAGGGGCGGACTTATTGTTATCAACAGGGCACGAATCGGACTCTAAGCTATTGAAAAAATCCTGACGAAACATTTCATAACGATCTGCCAGATCTGAAAATCAGACTACGGACCTCACGCTCAACAGCTCAATTCTGACTAAAAGAAAGAAAGAAAAAATATTTATTTGACGTCAGTTATTAAAGCACACACGCAATAATTAAAAAAAGAAACAATAAGTAAAACAACAGTATTTGTGCTGCGTATGCCTCACGGCTGTATGGTCCATTTCAGCATTCATGCCAGACAGATGACTACCATTTCAAACAAGGAATCAAGGCAAGGCAAGCCGCAGTTTTCTTTTTTTTTTTAATTTTTTTTTATGAGTTTTCTACCGCAGACGTAGTGGGTTCCCCCGGAACGTAAAGGGCGATGAAGGAACATGGATGGGTTTTAGTCAGTAAGAGTCTGACACTCCCTCCCGCTCCGCCCACAGTGGGAGAAGTCATTTGATGATTTCCCATCCTAAAAAAAAAAAAAAAAAAAAAGACGTAGTGGGTCGCGCTCTTATTTACTTGTTTTAAAATATTTATAACTACGATCGTGCTCCATCAGTGGACACGTTACATTAAACTAAGCTGATTATTAGTAACTTAAAATCTACGTGAGTCTATCCAATTTTTTTTTTCTTTCAAGCTTTACAGATGTTGATATTTCCTTAACCACTAATTAAAATTAGCCAGCCACAGCTTGAAGCATAATCAGTCTAACATGTTCCCTGGGACAAAGGCTTTCTTTCCATAAGAGAGACAAAAGACAAGCCTTCATAAAATATGGATCACCTTGAAAACGAACCTACCAAAACTTTCCTCCACGAAATTTCGTCTCAACTATTTACAAATTCAATTCCCATCGTCCTAAAGTCCGCATTCACCGTCAACCATCCAGAAAATGGCGGCATTACGTGTAACTGTCCAGAAAATGCCGGAATTACAGGGTGTTGTGACCACAGGCATTCGGGCATTCGGTATGTGGAAGCGTTGCAACCACAAGTATGTGTGTTTGTTTGTGTTGACATTATTGGGGTAGGGAGTAGTTTCTAGGAGATTTGATTAAATCGATTTTACTGTTTGGAATATCGATGGTTTACCTACATACAAAAATGCAAGAACTAAACTTCTACCAAAATTTGAATTCATAAGAGGTTTTCTTGTAATTTTGGGAGCTGACTGTACTGTACAAAAAACAGTTGAATCATCTGCCTAGCATTTCCCAACTACGTTGGGGTCGGCTTCCAGTCTAGCCGGATGCAGCTGAATACCAGTATTTTACATGGAGCGACTGCCTATCTGACCTCCACAACCCAGTTAATATTGGGAAATAAGATACCACTTGGTAAGACTGGTGTCAGACTTTTTAGGCCACTGACTACCTGTAACGACTGTCAAAGATGGAAAAATGACAGCCGGGACCACCAGCTTAACGTGCTTTCCGAAGCACGGAGGAAACTCGGTATGTAAGGGTGGTCCACCCATCCACAGACCAACCTAGGCAACTATGGCTTAACCTAAAGATCGACCCGAGCGGCTGATATTATTTAGCCCCGAGCTCCTCCACAAAAAACAATTAAATATGGTTGACGAATTCAAAGTGTGAAAATTGAAATTATTACGAATTGGGACACTCTTTCACTTGTTTTGCACGTCTTTTGTTTAGTTGGCGAAATGGGAAAGTTACGATCCTGTATGTATGCCTGTGTGTGTTTAGCTAAAACAATGTTTAATTCAGTTACGAACTTATTTTTAATACTAGCATTATGGTTATCTTTTCTCGAGTTTATGTCTTTTTTGAGAATTTAAATATCTTTAAACCTACACTAACATAATTTTCAAGAAAAACTTTTCAGTTTGTATATAAAATATCATTCAGTATAATTTCTTTGTTTTCGGGACTGTAATAACATCAAAATGGGTAACATTAGGTCCGGCGCAGTTCATAAAATGAGCTCAAGCCGCAGGAATCCTCAACGTTAGCCCATCCTTGGGTCCTGCCGACCGCAAGCATTCGGGACACATTGTTGCTTTACTAGATAGTTCTACTAGGTTGTTTTGGAAACAAAATTAAAGCATGTGTCCTTGACTTTTTTGTACCTTCGTTTACAGAAACGAGTTTCAAATTAAAACAAAACGGTGAAGGAAAACATACATTGTGAGGAAACCGTCATGTCCTAGAAACAAAAAAAAATAAAGAAAAGTGACTACCAATCCGCACTGGGCCCGCGTGGTGGGTCATAACCAATTCCCTCTCATACAGAGCCTGTGTCCCAGCTGTGGGATCATTAATAAGCTGATGATGATGATGAATGACAATACATAAATGTACCAGCTAGTTTCTACCCCCAGCCTTACTTGGCCCGTCTATCCCGAAAGCACGTAAAGTCGTTGGTACCGGCTGTCAATTCGGTATGTAAAGTATTTTTCAGGTATTTTTTTTACATTTTTATTTCGTAAAACATTTAATTTTAAGCAACTAATTTTAAGCTTTTTTTTTCCAAGTTACAGTTTCTTTTTTATTATTTTTTAAAGTATTATTCGTGATGACGTAATTTCATAGCCTGAATAGCTTTAAGTCTTTGCCACGTTTTCAGTACATCTGCCGTCCTTTAACTAGAGTGCCGTTAAGTACCAAAACCACATTTTGAGATACGCGCGAAAAACGGTAAAATAATTTAAAATGGATGCTACTTTCTAACGAGAAGTCACTCGCGAGACTTTTAAACACCAAAAAATAGATCTTAAAAAGCTGTTTTAGTCAGTGTAGCTGTCAGTCAATAACGTTTCAGTAAATTTCAAAAAATAAATATTTATCATTATATTAAAGTAATCTATAAAATATCTAGCCTTAAAATCCTGACTATAATGCCGTAATGTATACCTTAACGGCATTTTTGCTACTGGTTATGACCTAATAATGTACTTATATACCACACTTAAAAATATCGTAATAAAAATAACCTTAAAAGCCGTTAAAACACTAAAAGTCAGTATAGGTTAGCATTATTGCTTCAAAAAGTAGACTCGAACTATGCTATGTTGCCGCTAAGTCACTTAACGGCAATCAAGACGAGTAAAATTCAATAATAACTTAATGTTTTTTCCTGCCGTAGCATTTTTTTATTTATTAAACTGCTATATTGCGGCTAAGTACAAAACGTTTAATGATGACGGCATTTTAGATATGCATTACGTTTTATATATAAATAGGGAATCACATGAATTGAAGTCAAATATAAAAATAAAAACAAGCATTTTATTTAAAATCTTTGTTTATTTATTAAATCAAAATGAGATCAATATTATTTCAAAAACTCTTATCAACTTAAGTCTTAACACTTATTATGGAATATGCTTATAATTATATTCTAGAGTAATTAAATTACACTAGTTATTAAAATATATAAAAAGAAAAAAAATCAGGAACTTTTACTTATTGTTAAGGTATAAAATAATTATCAAAATAACAGTCTTCAGTTACTTAAATTTACTCAGTACTTTTAATTGACTTTTTTATTATTCTTAGCACCACTTGTGCTTGCCTCAACATTAGATTGAGTGGTTGGCAAATTGTTCCAAAATACCAATTTATGTGGTGGTATTATGTTGGATAATTTTTCAATAATGCCAGCTTTTCTCTCAACATCTATACCTTTTGGATTAGTACGAAATTCTAACTTGAACACTTTTGGATTTTTTAAATATTTGTCATTCATGAATCTCACCAGTGTGTATTCTTCTTCAAAATTGTTTTTGTACATGAGATCATAATTATTCCGACTAAAACAAACCTGTGTCATGTTTTTTAAATAAGCTCTCGGATTAGAATTCTGTATTCTTCTATCTGATACATAATTTGGTACACTCAGAAAGTTTTCTGCGACCAAAGATTTCACGTTAACTTTTGAATTATTTATAGATGCCACTGCTTCTTCAAAATCGGTAAAGTCGTAGAGTTTTCCCTTCTTCTTCATGGCGAGCTCTACTTGGCGATGCACTTGGTCGGCGCTCATAAACGTATGGCCAGGCTCTAAATAGTGCAGAACAATTTGTTCTGCACTAATGTCACTACCATTTACCATGTGCACCAGCAATGAATATAGTAACCAATTTTTATTCTGTGCGGTGCAGTTGTCCAGCCAGACATGTATGTTTGTTACATCTCGGTGTCGAAGAAGAAAATAATAAAATCCTGTCATGATATTTTCTTGCCTCCGTCCCGCTTGAGCATCATGCCATAAGACAGTTAGCGGCTTAGATTCCGATGTTATTTTACCCAGAGGTGCGAAGGTGTGATTATAAGCTACAAGACGCTGGCAAAATATAGCAGCTTTGAAAGATTCCAATCTTGGTAACATAATCACTTTCTCTAAATCAGCGCTGAAATAAATTGCAGTATGATCTTGTGGCATTTTTTGTGATTTTCATAGAGCTGCTTCGCTTTTAAGTATTTCTCGTGATGCTTAATCCAGTCCATACACACAGCGCAACCATCAGTTTGATCGTGAGAAGTTTCTTTTTTATGTAAATCGTAGGCTTCGCACACTTCACATTCTTCATTGCCGAGGCGGGCAAAAGATATATTCATACTTCTTAAATGATTTCTGTATAATTCGTAGCTGACTTTTTGATCTGGATATTTTTGAAGGAAATCTCTATGCATGTGAACCACATTCAAATCGCTTGGCAGGTAACGTCGCAATGGAGCATGTTCTCGCCTATAGTGAGGTACCATTGGATTAAATGATTCTACATGTTGTTTTAACATATCTCTATTAAATGCAGGAGTTTTTGTATGTTTTCCTCTTTTATCACATGTGGTGTCTATTCGTTTATCTTGAAGGATCCGGTCATTTGTTTTAACGTAGCCTAAAGTGGTTAAGAAAAATATTTTACAGACTTCTACCTTCGTGCCATCGATTTTTTTTAAAAAGAATGTCCTTCTCGGCATCCTTTTTGGTTCGGTTGTGATTTTTCTTTTAGGTCGTGCTACTGCAGTGTGTGTGTTCACAAACAAATGTTGATCTACGAAGTTCATTTTCCAGTAGTTGCGGTTGATTTCTTCTCGATCTTCTTGTGATAATTGAGTGGTACATTTTTTTAAACATTTTTCGTTACACCCCGGTTGGACTAAGTGTTCTAAACTTTTTTTGTTTTTTGCGTCTATTTTTCTTTGAAGGGCAGATGTGTTATATTTTTCTTGTTCCAAGTTGTGCGATGTATCTATTTGGAAAATTGCAACATCAATCGTGTTTCTACGTTTGCAACTTTTGAATAGGTTCTTGAATAGGTTGCACAGTTATATCAAATGAACTCCTTCGCGATTTATGCAAAATTATTCTATTTGCAATATTTGCAGAAACCATGTTATTATAAAGCCCCGCCCGTTCCCGTCCCGGAGCCAAATCAGTCTTCTTATTTCTTTGTGATTTTTTTCGTTTTACCTCACAAATAGAATCGTCACTTGAATCAGACTCAGATGGGTTGTAATCTTTATCTCGGACTGAGTCATCTGAATCGTAATAGCATGTGGTACTTATATCTTGTGTGGGGTTACTTGGTAGCTTATTCATTTTATTGTTACTATCGAAATTTGTGGGTTCTGGTGATTCTTCAATAGGCATAACCTCTTTGCAACTAAGGTCGATTGACACATTATTAAGGTTTGACTTGGTTTCTAATTCCGTATTGTCACATTTTTTTGTGACAAATGTTTCATTCAAACTTTCGAATTTAATTAAATCAGGCAAGTAGTGCGAGTTGTTTGATATTCGCGTATCAATCAAAATCACCCAATGCTCGCGAGAATACTTAGCGGCATTTTAGATTAGTTATGTTGGATAGCTGCAATTTAGTCTTGAGCAATATTTAAAATATTTTGCTGGATTGTTAAATAACTGCCGCTTAATACGAATTCTATTGTAAATTACCAAATTATTATTTTTATATAAAATTCTTAAATGCCGCAAAGGGTGTTTTGCAGCATTTATGAAAAGGATTTTTATATAATGGCTTTAAAGATATGAATTTGTATACATCAAATATCAAAAAAGCCAAGTTAAAAAGCCGCTAAAGTACTTTTACCACGCTATAGGATAGACAAATGATTTAACCACAATTTAGCTAGGTAACAAATCGCAAATTATCGTTAAAATCCATGGCTATGTAACTTTAGGCGCATTTTTGCTTGGCAAAGTCACATAACTACGTTTTAGCGAAGGTTTACTATATGATTTGTGCTTTTAACGGCATTTCTTTTTTTCATATCTCGAAAACCATAAAAGCTATTGAAACTGTAAATAGATGGATCGATAGAACTTTTTTTTCTGATTTATATGCTCTCAGAAAAAGTGAAAATGCCAAATTCCGTTAACGGCATTCTAGTTAAAGGACGGCAGACATACAAAAAACACTAAATAAGTTCAAAGTTGACATTGATGACAGTTGACGCTTGACAGATACGTGTTTTTATTTTGTTGTGAAATGTGAATGCTGTGATCGTGACTGTGATGTAAACTTTTTGTTTGAGTTTCTTTTCCTACGATTTTTAGCAAATTTTAATTGCTATCCATTATCCGTGCTGCGTATCCGTGCAATGAATCTGTCATCGACAACGTTCGTACCGTCATGTAAAACAAAATTAAAGCATGTGTCCTTGACTTTTTTGTACCTTCGTTTACAGAAACGAGTTTCAAATTAAAACAAAACGGTGAAGGAAAACATACATTGTGAGGAAACCGTCATGTCCTAGAAACAAAAAAAAATAAAGAAAAGTGACTACCAATCCGCACTGGGCCCGCGTGGTGGGTCATAACCAATTCCCTCTCATACAGAGCCTGTGTCCCAGCTGTGGGATCATTAATAAGCTGATGATGATGATGAATGACAATACATAAATGTACCAGCTAGTTTCTACCCCCAGCCTTACTTGGCCCGTCTATCCCGAAAGCACGTAAAGTCGTTGGTACCGGCTGTCAATTCGGTATGTAAAGTATTTTTCAGGTATTTTTTTTACATTTTTATTTCGTAAAACATTTAATTTTAAGCAACTAATTTTAAGCTTTTTTTTTCCAAGTTACAGTTTCTTTTTTATTATTTTTTAAAGTATTATTCGTGATGACGTAATTTCATAGCCTGAATAGCTTTAAGTCTTTGCCACGTTTTCAGTACATACAAAAAACACTAAATAAGTTCAAAGTTGACATTGATGACAGTTGACGCTTGACAGATACGTGTTTTTATTTTGTTGTGAAATGTGAATGCTGTGATCGTGACTGTGATGTGAACTTTTTGTTTGAGTTTCTTTTCCTACGATTTTTAGCAAATTTTAATTTCTATCCATTATCCGTGCTGCGTATCCGTGCAATGAATCTGTCATCGACAACGTTCGTACCGTCATGTAAAAACACTACAACAAAATAGCCGACACAAATTGTTTGTAAATGTGAAAGAAACGCTAAAAAAGAAGTGGTGCAAGGAAGTAAATATGGAATACAAGCCTGGGCGTCGTCTTTTTTGTTGCGAAGATCATTTGAACGCGAAATTATCAGCGCGCGATGCATTCAAATAAATAACACAGTAACTAGCATTGACAGTTTTGATTTGACACTGACGGTATGACAAACAAAAGTATTTTTTTTCAATTTATCTTGAAAAGCACGAAGGAAGTAGTCTATTCAGGCTACGTTATGACGTCATTTAGAGGTCAAATGAAAGTCAAATGATTACAAGTATTATTGTGAAAATAAACACAATCTTGTGATATAGAAAGCTAAAAATAGAAAAATAAGGCATAAGACCCTAAAATCTCCAAATGGTTTTGGAATCAGCGTAGGTTAATTTTTACTTTACATACCGAATTGTAGATGTTTGACAGTCGTTACTGGTAGTCAATGGCCTGAAAGTCGATAACCAGTCTTATAAAGGGGTATCGCATGACCCAGTACTAACTGGTTTGTGGAGGTCAGATAGGCAGACGCACCATGTAAAATACTGGAACTCAGCTGCATCCGCTTAGACTAGAAGCCGCCCCAACACCGTAGAGAAAAGGCTAGGCAGATTCTGTAGAATAGGCTTGTGTCCTGAAAAAATCTAATTAGTCCGCCAGTTAGATTATCAATAAATATTTGGCAAGTATTTTTTCTTTTGTTATGTAAACCAACATTGACGAAGATACGATGCTTTTAAAATTCGCAATACGTCACGCTGTGCTATAATGTTGAGTCCGTTGTGACGTCACAAGCCTCCACTCTCGAGTTTTGATGCGTTTTATCTTTGTCAATATTCATTGATTTGCAAAAACAAAAAATACGTGTCCATTATTTTCCAATAATTTAGCTGACGGAATAATTAGATTTGCAAATTATTGATGATGGAAACTAGCCATAGAATTATTATAAAACAATCTTCTCATTACAACCAACAACCATTTGCTTGCAGCATTTATCAATAATTTCCACCAAATTTCCACAATCAGTCCGTTTTACTCCACTAGCTTCATATCAAAGTACCATATTGGACAAATCAGACTCTATTGTTTCAAACCCATTCGATAGTTACACGCTAATGAACCTACACAAATATGTCGTGTTATATACCTACTGAAGCCGTGCTTATGTATGTACAGCTTATATACACAACTCACTGTTGTGTTAACATGTATGTATAGTACTCCTAAGTTGTATATGGTTTTGTCCTAGTTTTGGACATATACGGAGTGAGATAACATGAAATGGAACATGAGTAAAACTATGGCAACTGCGTCTTTGTGTTGTCTTTGTTGTTTTTGTTAGTAATGGTGTAATGTTTTTGTGTTTTTTAAATTTATTAATGTTCTTAGTTTTATTTATTTTTGTAATTTGGCTGTACTTAAGTAAATGTATAGTTTAGGATTCTTAGCTGTCGCATTAGGGTAAACCCTGTAAAGTTAGTTTAAGCTGTTTTAAATAAATAAATTATTTGGACTTTGCATTGCTGGTAAACTCATTTTGTAATCAATGGCTGCCAAAAAGAAAACGAAGTTCAACTTTTGTTGATACTGCAAATCTTATATCAATGAAGACTGTCTGTTTTGGAAAATAAGAATGCCTGAAGAAAATGGAAATAATGAAATTGTTATAAGCAATTAATAAAATAATATTACTTGAAACAATAAATTTCAGTTCAAAATGTTTTTGTTTTCCACTTTAAAAAGCGGAGCTGATCGTGAATAACAGCAACTCGGGTTGATTTTTGACGACCCGAATGGCGTAGTGGTAGTGACGCTGCTTTACGTGCTTAGGGTTCTGGGTTCGAATCCCGGTAGGAGCAAATGTTTGTGTGATGAGCATGGACATTTGTTTCCGAGTCATGGATGTTTATTTGTATAATAAGTATGTATTTACAAACAAAAAAGTATATATGTAGTATATCAACTATCTAGTGTCCACGACAAAAGCTTTGCTTAGTGTGGCACTGGGTTGCGCTGTGTGTTAATGTCCAGCGATATTTATTTATTTTTAGGTTAAGGCGACTACAGAAGCTAAATCAGATCCGCAGTCACTCTATGTAAACTACTAGTTCAGCTGCAATTGTTTCGACTGGAAGCTAACCTCAACACATACTTGGGAAAATACTAGGCAGATGATGATCTATGATGATGAATTACATTAAAACTGACACATTGTTACCAAACATAGTATGTATGGTCCTACTATTTTCATAACAGACAGAGACTACTCAGATGCACCTACATTTCGTGTTTAGTTCAACAGAGCAAGCACTATGTTCCAATTAATTTCAGCTTGTCCTGCGTTAATAAAAACAAATGCCTCTCTACATACGTTGGCTAGCTGGTAATTAGAGCCTGCAATGATAATGTCTTTCGCTGTACCTAATGTTCTAGTGTGCCATTTTTCTGCTATTAAGTCGCTTTTTCTAGGACGTTTTTGTTTAAAATCAAAGTTTATTTTAACAGCCCGGCTAGCATGGGCAGGGGATAAAAATTTTATCCACCGGTTATTTCCACTTTTGTATGAATTTTGTCCCTTGTCAGTGGAAATAACCGGTGGATAAAATTTTATCCCCTGCCCATGCTAGCCGGGCAGGTTTATTTACACGATTTATAGTAAACGAGGGTTTCTTTAAATTAAACTTTACGATTCTTAAAAGTAGAGGACAAAAGGCTCCATTTTTAGAAGCTTTTAGTTAACTTGCAACGTCTGTATGTATGTTTGTTTGTGTGTTTGTTGGGTGGTTTAGGTCAAATATTGCAACTGAATTTTATAACTGTTGTCCCCAGTTATTAAATTCAAATTTTCCATACTCCTCAAATTCAGATGACAATGCATGGTAAATTAAGTGACGTCATTCTTTAGCCAATTTGGCGGATCGAATGTGAGGTGTGTGTGTGTGTGTGTGTTGTGTGTGAATTGGCCATAGTTATGTGTTTATCTGAGAATCAAAACGAAAGGAAAACACCACATCTACGTAATTATTAAAAATATTGTTTTTAAAAATGTTTTTATTAATACTTACAACCTTTTTCATTTCTAGTCTTCATTGTGTTCGAAACTTGTGAAAACTGACTGACGCCTTATTTTTGGATGATTTAAAACAATTTGCTAGGATAACAATAAAAAAAAAAATAATACACAGAAATAAAATAAAAGCGTTACATAAATTCGTCACAGATTAATAATAATAATATAATATCACTAAGCAAGGCTTGTATCGTGGACACCAGATAGTTGAGATACCCGTACTACGTATATACTTTTTGTTTGTACATACTTATTATACATATAAACATCCATGACTCGGAAACAAATGTCCATGCTCATCACACAAACATTCGCTCCTACCGGGATTCAAACTCAGGACCCTCAGAACGTAAGGCAGCCTCACTACCACAGTTACAGTTAAATGTATCCAACCAAAAACTATCAAGACGCGTCCAAGAGATTCTGCCTAATTTATTAATACCAAGCCTTAATATTACCTAGAATAATGTTTTCTAAAGACCCACACTACCTCAAAGCCTTTAGAATCTTGAGATGGAGTCCCTTAGGCAAGTCAATGACCTCGGGCGACAGAGAAACTCTATGAAACTTTGCACGCTGTGGAGCATTGAAATATGTTTACCTGCATTTTGACGAGCTAGTAGTGGCTACATATTTACTTGCATTATACAAAGTGCAGTTTTGCAGCTTAGTAAAAATTCAGGAGCTTGTCATAAAATCCATAAATAAAGGGTGTAAAACACCTCTTCACGAAGCCGAAAGGCACTTGTTCTCCCCATCATTGCGATCATTTTTTTGTTCCACACCATACCTGGGAACCTTCTAGTTACGGAGATATGGGGGGTCAAAGTTACAACTTTTTGACGAGTGTTTTTTTAAATACAAGTTTTTTTTGTAAGATTTTGCCTTTTAACACCTCCACGACCCCCGTACTATTCAATCCATCCATCAGCACAATGTTTTAAGTGCGTTACATTGAGTTCTACCACAAAACATGATTTATAACCTCAAAAAAAAAAGTCGTTGCCCAGCAATACTTTTTGCGTAAAGTTACTTAGTTTGATATACAGAATGCTTGGTTAACGGCTTTGTGATGAGGTGGTTTACACCCTGTATTTTTTTTTGCTAGCCTACGTCGTGTCCCACTGCTTCTCCTTCCGTACTCTCTGTGTTGTGCGATCTCCGGCCATGTTGGCCCTGCAAACGTGATCAGATCGTCACGCCACCTTCGTCGAGGTCTACCTCGACGTCGCTGTCCTTCCTCAGGCGTCCAGTGTGTGACGATCTTTGCCCATGTCTCCGGGTGCATCCGTGCCACGTGGCCCGCCCACTCCCATTTCAGCCTGGCAGTTTTTCCCCAACATCTGCTACTTGAGTTATGGAGCGCAGGGTGGTGTTTCTCACGCGATTTGTTCTCTTTACACCTATTATGCTGCGCTCCATTGCTCGCTGGCAAATCTTGAGTTTGGACTTTGTGCATAAATAATTAATCAATTTAAATTATGAAACCCGGTCAAATACCCGCAGTACGTCTGTAATTAAACATAACTGGCTGAATGTGTGTGTACGGGTAGGCACTATTCTGCCTAATCCTTTGATTATCACAGGCGCGATGTTACGTGTGTACTTATTAAAGTAGAAACACGTGTAAATTTCGCTAAAAATGTTTGTCCAACCTTCACGAATATTCCGCCGGCAACGTAGTTTGCAGACAGAAATAATCTGACACATACAAATACTAGGTAATGCCTGGAACAGCTGTCTGTAGGTCACACAACCGGCTTAGGTTGCTACCGACACAAGCATGTATCACGGCTCTTATAGGTTTTCATTAGCGCGATAGTCTGCTTAGTACTAAAACCTTATAATATTGATATCACTTTACGCCTTTCTGTATATTCGCCTTGTTTTGTTCTGTCTCCTGCTGTTATGAAGGGAAGTGAAAATTATGTCTTTCCTACTCCTTTACCCTTAACCTGACCATACATTTATTTCAATAAAATAAAAAAATAAATTGAATGTCTGGGTGACGATATTATGTTGAGCTGCAACGACTCTTGATATATAGGCTAGTTGACACACCAATCAATTGACATGCTTTTTAAGAGCTGTCAAAACGCGGGTCTGTCATAGATTGTGTGTGGCAATAGCACGCTGAGACTTCACTCAATGACTCAACTATTTAATGATTTCAAAGCTACTAAAATCGAATTAGGAAATTAATTGTAAATAAATCGGGTTTTCAAGCTCAAAATAAAGATTTTCTGTTCAACCACCCTATTAAGCTAAGGGTGGAAGGAAAGTAACAAAGTGGCTCATTGGACTATTGGATAGCTGAAGTAGGTAAGGCGCAGTGTTATTAAGGTTTTCAAGGAGGTTACTCAGTAGCACCCACGGATTCCAATTTGTATTTGTGGCTGGTTCACGACAATCGGGTCGCCCCCATCACATCATCATCATCTACCTATCCTTTTCCCAACTATGTTGGGGTCGGCTTCCAGTCTAACCAGATGCAGCTGAATACTAGTAATTTTCATGAAGCGACTGCCTATCTGACCTCCACAACCCAATTAGTACCGGGGAATATGATGCTTCTTGGTAAAACTGGTTGTCAGACTTTTTGAGCCACTGACTACCTGTAACGACTGTCAAAGATCTTCAAATGATAGCCGGGACTAAGGCTGACGCGACCTGCGACACATGAGCGATTAAAACAAGTAAATGAATGCACACGTATATGGCTACACTGCACATCAAATATGACTAGCAATCTTTGATTTCTTTATGCGATCGGAACAACATTGCTGTAATCACGGCATCGGCTACACCAACATAGCGAAATTGAAGCGAAAATACGCCGGAATCTCGCTTGTAATGTAGCCATACCATGTTTTTCTCGTTTCGCTCTTCCAGTCGCATCGCAAATCGCTGCCTAGTGTAGCCTCAACCTAACTGCTTAACGTGCTTTCCGAGGCACGAAGGAAACTTGGTATGTTATGAGTGGTCACCCATCTACAGACCAACCTAGGCAAGCACGGCATAACCTAAAGATCGACCCGAGCGGCTGTTATTACATCCATATATCCATCACTCAATAATATAATTCATCACGATAATTCGGCATAAACAGCGTAAATGCAAAAACAAACCAGACACTGAACTTTTCCGTTTTCAACAAGAAAAACAAACAAAATAGACTGCAAATGAATGTATACATAAATGAATACACCATCAAAATGCGAAGGTCGTTCATACATTATATAGTAACTACGTTAAGGTACAAGAAGCGAAGTTCGTTCCATGTATTATTCACTCTAATTGCAACTTGTTTCAAGTTCCAATCAGTTCGTAATTGTGTTCACTGAAACATACTATAGTGTAGAAGGTGAACAGAATAATGATAAGAATTAAAAGGTTATTATTAAAAAGTAATTTTGGGACATTAGCGTGGAAATAATTACTAAAAAAATGGGTTTTTGTGTTTAATGTTTTCGTTTAAGACTTGTCTCACTATTTCCGGAAAATTCCAATTGTATCTGTGAAGGTTAGTTTTATAAAAACTTAAACCGTCCGTTACACAGAATGGGTGCAAAAATACCTTTTACGGAGCCGAAAGGTACTTGTGCTCCTCATCATTGAAATTTTATTTTGTAATATACGTTTTTTTTTTAATGCTAGGTTTGATGTTAAGAGGCCTGCGGATCATGCGAATTTCATACAAACATAATACCAAAATAATTTGTAATTCAAACATATTCTTAAGGTAGTGTGTATTTATTTTGATTGGATTAATGAATATAAAGGTTCGTTACATTGTGCCCACGTCCAAACGGGATTTTTCACCACACAATTACAAATGTGTTTACTTATTCAGAATGCCTGCTTGACGGCTGCATGAAGAGTCCATTTACCTTGTATAATTTATTTCCGTATAACAGGTCATTGGGTCACTAGTCAAACAAACGTATCGATCTATGTAAAAATAGACATCGACCATGTATTTATAACATCATCATTAATTTTCTTTCAACTCTACGTCACGTCCGTTTGTCTACCCACCACACTACGTGTATATAATTTATTTACTCCTGACTAACACATTATTGCTACTTATGTGCTCACTCAAGCCGTAAAAGTGTGTTCTACCGACTAAGCTAACGTGTAGGCTGTGGTTTAAATGCCTCTAATTACTTGTCATGTGTATTAGATTTTCGTAAATTCAGTCAAAAATTACATTGCGACTGTATGCCCTGAAATGACAAGCAGGAATAAAGATAAATAGAGTAGGTACTCTTTATAGCACACCTTAACAGAATTGTATTGTATTGTATAACGGGCTGGTGTCCGCAACTCCACGTCAAAGCGCGGATTTTGTGTATGGGCTATAATCTACCACGCAGGCCCAGTGCAGATTGGTAAATGTCACATGTCTATGAATTTTGCGTTCTAGAACAGGCCGATTTCACACACACGACACGACACGTTTCCTCACGATGTTTTCCTTCACCGTTTTTTGAGAGCAGTGGTGATGAAATAAATTACACAAAGTAATGCGCCTGCCTGGGTTCGAACCCACGACTTACAGTTGGTAAGTCGGGGCCGCCACCACTGGACTACCGCTACTCTCCACCTTAACAGCAACGATAAGAATTACTTAAGGCTAGCTTTTCCCAACTATGTTGGGGTCAGCTTCCAGTCTACCCAGATGAAGCTGAACATCAGTATTTTACATGGAGCGACTGCCTAGCTGATCTTCACAACCCAGTAAATACTGGCTTATACAACCCATTGGTAAGACTGGCTGTTAGACTCTCGGGTTACTGACGATCTATAACGACTGTCAAAGATCTACAAATGACAGCCTGGACCATCAACCGTGCTTACCGAGGCACGAAAGAAACTCGATAATTATGTATGTGTTCACAAATTTGAATACTATATTAGGTACATCTATTCTTTCTTCATCAAATATCTTACAATTTTCATTTTAGAGATGAATACAAGCCAATCCATTTCATAAGACAGGTATACAGGGTATAAACCACCTCATCACGAAGCCGTCAACCAAGCATTCCGTACATCACACTAAGTAACTTTACGCAAAAAATATTGCTGGGAAACTACTTTTTTTTTTGGGGTGAAAAATCACGTTTTGTGGTATAACTCAAAGTAACACACTCAAAACATTATGACGATGGATGGATTGAATAGTACGGGGGTCGTGGAGGTGTTTAAAATAAGAACTTACATTAAAAAATTGAATTTAAAAAAAAAACTTGTAAAATGTTGTAACTTTGAACCCCAATATCTCCGTAACTAGAAGATTCCCAGGTATGGTGTAGAACAAAAAAAATATCGCAATGACGGGGAGAACAAGTGCCTTTCGGCTTCGTTAAGAGGTGTTTTACACCCTTTATACAACACCTTTATTGAATCAACTGGTCGATTCGTCTGTACACGTACGTCGTTGTACACTCAGTACAATCGAGGTTGAATTAGGAATGAGGTACAAGAACTGTCTGCAAATTGCGTTTACCAAACTGCGCAGCTATCGAATTAGTTATGACCTTTAGAAATGCCTTTCCAAAGACTTATATTAGGTAAAGTTTAACGTCCTGTATCATTCAGTAATCGTATCAAGTTTATTGTCTTGTGAATAAGTACGCAATTAAAAAGACCCGAATAAAATTTATTTTGTTTTTTTTTTTTAACGTGTTGGGGTCTCTAGGTAAATGGTTGAAAATATTTTGGAGACTGTCTCAATGCATATTAAGTTACCGTCATATTTTTGATTGAAGAGAACTATTTAGACTGCCCTGTTTCGATTTGCTAAACGTCGGAACATTAAGACATTGTAATAATGAAATCAGCGGCAGCTCGGACCCTGTTCCCGGCGCTGGTGGACTACTATTTTTTTATATTTTTAAATGTTTTTTATATAATCTTATATTAGAATATTTAAAAATGTAAATTTATATGTAAATAACGGAATAAAGGAAATAATAATAATAATAAACGTCACGTAACGAAATGCCGTAGGCAAGCCCTTTCATTTGATACCTTTCATATTGATTGAAGGAGTTGTGAAAAAAAAATGTAATTCACCATTTTATGGTGGCGGCCATCTTGGATTTGAAATTTAACATAACGTATAGTATTCTACCAGTCAAGCCCTTTCATTTGATACCCATATTAAGGGAGTTGTTGAATATGTAATCCGCCATTTTTTGGCGGCGGCCATCTTGAACTGATTTTTGTCAAACATAGCTAAGAGCACTCCCGACTAATTCACCCTTCAAACAAAAAACACAAAATCAAAATCGGTTTATCCGTTCGGGAGCTACGATGCCACAGAAAGACAGACACACACAGACACGTCAAACTTATAACACCCCGTCGTTTTTGCGTCGGGTGTTAAAATTAGCACCAATACCATAAAGAAACGTTCGTAATGCTTCGTACACAATCGGGAATACGTCGGCTAGTAATTTCCTGTGGATGCCACTAAAGAGACCGGAGATTGAAATGTGACGCGGCATTAACAATAGCGTTTGCTGATATCACGGCTTTAGTGTTCTATTTTTAGAAAATCAAATATCAATATTTTTATCCTTTTGGAATATTTTTTGGCGGCTTATTTTTTTTTGTATTTAGAACGTAATAAAATATTTTTAATTTTTTATCGCTATATAATTTTATGTTGTGTTTTCATGCTCAAAATAAATTAAATAAATGGTGTGTCTTTCACTGTTTTCTTGAGTATTTTTTTATGGACACATTTTACTTGTTACTGTACCTAAACTTTATAATAAACCATACATACAGTTACTATCGTAGTTTCTTGTCACAGCTAGGAAGTCATAATTACCTGGAAAAAGACAAAAATAATTAACAAATGTACTAACTTACAATAATACTATTTAAAAACCTCGAAATTATAATCTACTAGTCAGCTGAGACAAACATTTAATTTGACTAGAAAGAAACGATTAGGGACCTTATCCCTCGAATGTTTTTTGCAATTAGCACTATTATTTAAAATGAAACCAATGGAATTCGTCTTCAAAAAATCCTGAGCTTTAAGAAATGTTTTCTTTTTCCTCCACCATATTTAAAACTTAAGGGGCCGGCGGAGCATGCGTTTTTCATACAAACGTAATACCAAAATAATTTGTAAATCATACATATTCTTACGGTAGTGTGTATTTATTCCGATTGGATTACAGAATATCTATGTTCCCAAATATATATTTTGAAAGAACAATGATATAAAGACGAGATATGAGGAATTTAAAATTTCTATAGAAAACTTATTTTTCTCATAACTCTTGTTTAAATCAGTGTCTATACAAAATGTATATTTGGGAACCTAGATATTCTATGATCCAATCGAAATAAATAGACACTACCTTAAGAATATGTTTTATTTCCAAATTATTTTGGTATTGAGTTTGTATGAACGACGCATGCTCCGCAGGCGTCTTAAAAGTCTTCAACTATAATAAAAAAGCAAACCAATTTAACCCTTCAAAATCGAGCTTAAACATAACGCGCGCAAATCTACATAATGACAAACATTTCGAGCTAAATAATAAAAATATTCCGGACGGTATCAGATGGTTTCCGCGAGAACTTGCAAGAGTCAATTATAAGAAATGGGTCACTAGGCAACGGATAAGCTTGCAGCAACAGAATAGATAGGTACAGAAGGACAGCTGCATACAACGAGCAAAAACTTGCGCACACATAGGTACATCGCTTCCTTTACGACGAGTGCAAGCGTACTCGCGACTGTCATTTGTTTGAGATCTCCACGCATACATAGATACGCTTCACGTACAGCGTGTGCGAACACACTGACGACTGTCATTTGTTTGAGATCTCCTCGCACACAAGACTTCACGTATGGCGACTGCAAGCGTACTCGCGACTGTCGTATTTTGTTTGAAGTCGTCGTACGTACGCGTCTATGTGTGCGAGCGCCAGTTTAAACACAATGTATCGAGTTGGACTTCTGTACTATCTTTTTTGTTCGCGCAACCTGTGGCCCGTTCACACTTACTGCTTACGTTATTTTTTATAGAACGGGTTTTCTTCGCGTTTATTTTCACTTGGGGGTAATCAGTGCTTTCAGCGCACTGATCATAAAACTTTTTGCATTTGTAGAAATGTTTTTTTTTTTTTGGTTATGGTTTGGTATGCTCCCATCAAACCAAATGCATCCGCATGTAATACAAAGACTTCCTTGCTATTGCGACTGCTGGAAGTGTGGTAGATGCTCGGGTCAAACAAAGTGTTTTTGAGTTTTCCCCCTTAAAACATTCTTATTAGATTTTTCGTATTCCATTTTCACTTCTTTCGGTGAAGGAAAAACATCGTGAGAAAACCAGCTTAACTGAGAGATATTTCTAGACGGCATGAAAAGTCAAGTCAGAGGTCCAAAACTCTGACACAAGGTCAGGCTCTAACCACACGATAAAGAAGAAGATCAACCATACCCTAGAGACAACCACAGTAACACTAATCGAAATAACATCCTGACATTTACAGAACATACACAAACAAACCTTAAAAGGGACAGTGGTCAAAACGAACAGATATGTAGGTACCATCACTTTTATCTTGGAGGGGACTCGTTAACCGCTCTTCGGTTGAGTGTCGGACTGTCGGTACTTTCGACCATTATCCACCGGTTGAGTGAACGATTGTCCCACATTATCTACAGGGTTGAAGAGGGTTTTAATATGGGAGTGTATTTATAAGAGATTTTTTCTGATATTGAGTGCTGGTATGACGGTTTGTATTGTGATTGTTGTAAGTTCACCAATGAGTATTAAAAATGTGTTAAAAGTGTTATTGTGAAAATAAAGTCACTCCTCCTTCTGTGAAGAAGTCATGCTAGTAAAGGAGGTGGCGGGACGTGAGATGGAAAGAACCTCACGTCACGCACTGATCGCGGCCACCGTAGACGCGGGCCTGTGGATGGTGAGTAATGGGCCAGTTAGCTATCCGTCCGTCTTAAGACAGTAGGCCGTGTCGATGGCGTGTTCGAGTTCAACGCGAACCACAAAGAGATGTCAGCAAAAAGAAAGGGGTCCGCAAGGGCCGGTGCCTGCCGGGGCTGCGTGACTGTTCGAAAGAGATACCGTGGCCCTGGAACACGAAGGACAAAGAAGAAACATGGATGGGTTTTAGTCAGTAAAAGTCTGACACTCCCTTCCGCTCCACCCAGAGCGGGAGGAGTCATTTGATGATTTTCCATCCGAAAAAAAAAGATAGACAGTCCCTCAATGTAAAAAACTAGTGTTCATTCATTTTTGCATGCTATTAGATTGGAAGCCGGCCCAAACATAGTTGAGAAAAGATGAAATAATCTGCAACCATGTGCCTATCATAATATTGGTAAGCGAAATCGGTTTCCAATAACAGTTTTCCAACTACCCACAAAGTTCCTGAAGCGGGTAAACTAATCCTGAAAGTTGTGAACTTGTAAGCACTTGATCCAGCTTGTTATGAGCTTAGTTCACTTGGAATATTGTTACGTCTAAATAAGCTATTCAAGCTTTATCCTTAGGTACAGCACAAAAGTATTGAAAAGATTATTCACTGTAGTTTTTATTACTCTAGAAGCCTATCAATTAAAATTATCGTAGTGAGATTTTTCACGACTCCGAAGTCGTGAGGTCGATACCTGGGTTGAATAAATTGTAGTTTGATTTTGCTTTAGGAAAATGTTAGTAGGACGCCTAGTATCTGCATGTGTGCTCGGATATTTTTTTTTGGGACAAGTCCGGCACTCTGTTCCCAAACCACTGCAACTTCTGGAAGCCAAAATCATCAGTGGCCACCACAAGAAAGCGCCAAGACAATGAAGCTCGACAAAGTCCCAGAGATACAAGTCAACGGTCTTGGGTCCAGCAACGAAAATAATCAGAAAATAATACCGGAGGAGTAAGAAAAAAGAAAGCAATCATAAACCCGCTGACTGAATTCATAAATAACTCCATTCATGGAGTTATGCCCGAATCGTCACTGTCATCAAAAAACAGATGACAGTTTTTTTTTTTTAAAGTCTGATTCATCATTATGTTCTTTATTCAAAAATACATTTTAAGCTAATAGTTTTATACCAAAACGCTTAAAAGCTAACAATAACCATAATAACAAATAGCATCTCTTTCCCTACATTTGTTTTTTAAATAAAACCTATTAAACGTGACATTGGCTAATGCACAAACCGTGCGAAGCCATTAAAAAAAGAAAATAGCATCTCATATTACAGAAAAAAAAATACTAGCTAGAGAAAGCAAAATAAAAATTACTTGTCAAGTGGTGTTGTACATAATAATATCACTAATAAAATGTTGTAAAGAAGTCATAAAATGTCTTGAAATAGTAATAATAATAAAATGTAATATCATACACGGTTGCACTGGTAGCCGACCGATAAGGTTGGGCAAATAATGCCAAAATCAAAACTTATACACTAGTGTTACTTAGACATGTCAGTGGAATTCAATAATAGTCATGATTAAAATTGGATTAAAACTAAGAGAAAATTACAAATATTTTTTTTCTGCCAACACATAGGAATAAAAGACTGCGTTTTTATTATTTTTCAAACAACCTCCTTCTTCCATAACCTTACCACAAGAACTTGTAAACCTACATGGGTTACCTTTAAAGTCCATGTTCTAAAGTTAGAACACCGGTAACCATATTAACTTGAACTGGTCCTTATATATGCACTAGCATCGCAAGTTATCCAATTAATGCTACCACAAAACTGAGTTACTAGTCTCACAGCTAGTCTAAAACTAATATTCATGTGACTAGAATATAGGACATGCGTGGAATATGGTATGAATAGACTAAAAACTTGGTCATCCCTTGATCTGTCAAGCTTGACCGTATAGGTCAAACGCCATTGTTTAACTGTGTTGTGCCTACTTCGCTGACAGTTAATGAATTATGGGAGCAGAGTAATTCAGGCTATATTGATCCGATTCATGGCAAAACCATTGAACATTTAAATTAATGTGGAATTTTTAAAGCTAAGTATTAATGTAAATGGATGGAGGAGGACCAAGGAAACGATGGATGGATTACGTCATCATCTGCCTAGCCTTTTATTTATTTATTTATTTAACACTTCAAGCACATAGTACAGAGGCGGACTTAATGCCATAGGCATTCTCTACCAGTCAACCTTTGGGTGATGCAGAGACAAGCAGTGGTAGGTGTACATCTGAAAATAATAATTACTATGGTAAACTACAAGGTTAGATAAAATACTATAAATATATATAAATACTATAAATAAATATCAAAGTAGGTATATATTACTGTAAATAGAAATTAACACGGATATACTAAAATAAAAAGACAAACAATGGAGAAAACATTACTGATGTGATGAACCTGCCAGTTTCTTGCGAATGTACTCTCGAACTTTAATCTTGAAAGATAAACGATTGGTTGCCATCCTGATTTCCTGGGGAAGCGCATTCCAAAGAGAAATACACTGCACAAAGAATGATCTGTGAATGAAGTCAGAACGGTGAGAGGGGCATTGGAGAACACGGTTATGCGATGATCGCAGACTCCTATTATGGTTGGCACAAATGTACTGAAAGTGGGGAGCAAGGTAACTAGGGGAAGTGGGAGAAATAAGGAAAGAAAACAAGGTGGTAAGCGCCCTTTGCTCCCTACGCTGACGTATGGGCAACTATGTTGGGGTCGGCTTCCAGTCTAACCGGATGCAGCTGAATACCAGTATTTTACATGGAGCGACTACCTATCTGACCTCCACAACCCAGTTAATACTGGGAAATACGATACCACTTGGTAAGACTGCTGTCAGACTTTTGGGGTCACTGACTACAAAAATAATGAAACTAATGTTGAATTTTGTTGTCACTAGTTCCAAAATCATTATTATTTGAGGCACTTACATTGTCAATTTTCAGATTTTATTACAAACCTTATTTATAATACCCGAGTAACTCAAAAGGAAACAAATGGAAAATAAGAGCAACCTTGATTCCAAGGTAACGTACGAACGATTCAAATAAAACTCTAACTAGACGCGAGAGATATCGTTTGACATGTAACAGTGGATTTGAATAATTCATTGTAGGGTAACAAATGTAGGGATGCGATAAGGACTTTCCGTTTTTGTTTACTGAATTTGATTAGTTTGAACGAATATTAAGGTTTGGTCAACCGGTAAGGATAAATTCCGGATTGCATGCGGAATCTGGACACAGTTAAGTACTTCAGTATTTTTTTGCGGTGTCTGGAGATGCATCCGGTGACTGGAGTTGCGTCCGGTTTTTTTAAACTTTGCCCTCCATTTGAAATGTTGCTTGTATCGTGGGTGCATTTACAAACTTTAAAAATCACATACACATGTAGGCCATACAAATATTTGTTCCGTACGGGTTTTGAACCCGTGATACACAGCTTAGCAATAAAGTAATTTATCCAATTAATCAAAACACAATTTCATACATAACGTCTTACCCGTAAATGGAAAAGAAATAGCCGCCTTTCGAACTTTAATAAAATCAACATTTTTCCTTAATAAAACTCTCGCAACTATAACATAAAACAACCCCAACTATAGTAATAAATCAACTGTGACAAACTACCCTTCAAATGCACAATAAGTTCCAGAACAATGGCTACGCGTAGCCGGTGTAGCAGATCTGCTACGGCGTAGCAATCGTAGCACCGTAGCAACGTAGCGGGCTCATTGTTGAAGCCGGGTCGGTATTTAATTATATCGCGATGGTTCTTGGTATTGAAATAGCGTAGTCATTAAATATGGAACAGGTCGCTATGTACTATTAATATAGTTCTGTAAATTTACCTGACCTGGTCTTAGAAAGGTAAGGTAAGTACCTCAGCGCGTGTAGACTAGAAATATGATCTTGGACGAAACAAAAGGAGGTGGTCTAAGAATCGTCATCATGGGAAAAAATGTTGTGAATTTATACTTTTGTAAATAGCTCGGGTTATGGTCCGGAGGTTCTAGAAGTGCAAGTGGGACAATATAGGTTAAAGAAAAAAATAGCTCGATATGCCGACAGTTTTGAGATTTTTTTTTTTACACATTTCGTCCATTTTCTTGTAAACTGTTGTGATATCGGTGTAAAGTTACGCTGAATTACATTTAACGTCACAGCAAATTAAGAAGTTAAACGCATGTCTACTGGGCGTATCATACGCCCACTTTTGTTTCATGTTCATCATTGACTTTCTACGGCAACATGAAGTATGGAATTGGAAAGTAACTCATTAAGATCAATTTATCTCACCTTTTAACATTAGCTACGAAAATAGGTACTACTACCGGCGATAACTTTTCAACCTTATTGTTTAGGGCGTAAGAGTGAAAACTGTCAGACCCTAGGTGAACGCGGTAGTACCTAGTAATGTCTCCCACAAAATTACCGCCACTTCATGTAATAGAAATCGAACCACATTAACTAGCAAAGTTCACAGATCGTTTCCAAGCGAATCTCTTGAATTATTCATTTTGAAGGTTCGTTTACACGAGATGAATCTCTTGTCTTGCAAGTGAGTTTCGCAAGAAGATTAGCTTGATTTGTGTAAACGGTACGGTTGGTAGGTACTCATATCATGACGAAAGGTAAGAATAGTTTAATTTACCTATGAAATTAGATGCCGTTGTCTCGTTAGTCTAGTGGTAGCAAGTGAGGTCCTGGATACGATTCCAAGGTCAGGCAAAGTGTTATTGGGTTTGACCATCAGGAATTTATCAGTAGCAGACAGGGAGTCCATACTTACGAGACCGAAACGTGGTCGCTCACAATGGGCCTTATCAAAAGGCTTAAAGTCACCCAAAGGGCAATGGAGAGGGCTATGCTCGGAGTTTCCTTGCGTGATCGAATCAGAAATGAAGACATCCGCTAGAGAACCAAGGTCACCGACGTAGCCCGAAGAATTGCCAAACTTAAGTGGTGTGGCGACCGCGAAGCGGAAGACGGATGCGTTGGAAGACCTCCCACTAGGTGGACCGATGACCTGGTGGACCGATGTCCTGAAGATTGCGGGAATCCGTTGGATGCGACCGGTCAATGTGGCGACACTTGGGGGAGGCCTATGTCCAGCAGTGGACGTCTTTCGGCTGAAATGATGATGAATGATGAGACAGGGAGTCTAGATTTGTGCCCGGTTGCTGGTAATAGGCTCGTTCCCTTTTACATGGGACTTTAACATAACTGGCGATATGAGGGTGTACTGTTAGGTACACTTCTGCCTATCTCTTCGGGGATTATCACCATCACCACAATTACATTCTACCTAGCTATTAATGCTGACTTCCAGCCTAACAGAATACAGCTAAATACCTAAATGTCTTATTTCACATTGAATGACTATCAATGTCATCATTCTCTTGCCCGTAGCCCAATCTATTTGTGGTCGGCGCAGCATGTATTCTTCTTCCATACTCCTCTATTTTTCGTCATCTTATCAGACACTTCTTTTCTTACCATATCCTTCTTAACACAGTCCATCCATCGTTTCTTTGGTCTTCCTCTACTCAAATACCCATCCACATTCATAATCAATACTTTTTTCTCATTCCTCCATCGGTTGTCGTGGTATGGGCATCACATGCCCATACCACGACAACCGATTACCACACAACTTTTCAGTCACCGGCGCCACTTTCAGACTTCCTCTAATATACTCATTCCTTACTTTATCCATTCGCGTAACACCACACATCCCCCTTAGCATTCTCATCTCCGCGACATGCAGCAGAATAACTATCAATGTGTACTCCTTTTTTTTTTTAATCATCATCTCGAATTCCTTTTTGCTTTACACTTTTTTTGATTAGTTTTTTTTTTTTTTTTTGATGAGAAATTGCCCTTATTTTTCCTTTTGTCCAGTTTTGTCCAGTTTCTGCATTAGTTAATTCTTCTACTTTAGTAACTGCTGTTGTTTATTTATTCATTCGATTTTATAATTTAAGTTGAACGATTCATAATAAATTCCTAGTCCAATGTGTAAATAAATACAAATAAAAAAAAAGAAGCACCATTGGCATGTAATGTTCGAATTAATCAATTCTATAAAATATAATAAAGGTAAAATAATTTATCCTATCAGAATAACCCTTTAATCAGGCACTTTATTTAAAAAAAGGTGTTCGCGACGAACGTCACCAAAACAAGTGTAAATAGTGTCTTTGAATCAATAGTGTAGAGTCAGTGATACATGGGCAATAACAGTGACGAATAAACAAGCGCGTCAGTGATTAGATTTAGTAAATAAACCGAACAGTAAGCGTTACACTCATATCGGCTCGAAAGTGGCATTGTATTTGATTAATTTAGTATTTTAATGAGATCCAGGTAGCCTAGATTGCGATCTAGGCCTGGATATAGTTTTTTAGCATGAACGTAGCCCTTCAGGAAAGCCACTTGTCGAGGATATGACGGTCTAACGCGCTAATCTGTGTTCATAGCATGTAAATTTGGTCTAACATACCGACAGTTGAAGGATCATTACAGGCTGGATAATGTAAACGCATAAAAGTAAATAGTAGATCTCAATAGGCCATACAACCTCCTTGTATATGGCACTCTATATACTTACAGTAACAGCACCGGTTTTCGTGTAAATTATCCTGAAAGATCCTTCAACCAACCAAGTTTTGAAAAGTTTTGTACTCATTTAGCTATATTTCTTTAATTTCAATAAAGAACTACCTATTTTTCGTGTTAGTATATAGATAACACTATGTACAAACTATGTTACGATTAAAATATAATTAGATATAAGTTCAGAATTGTAATAAAACAGGAAAAATGTAAATATCAAAGTGAAATTACATAATAAAATATCCTAAAAAACAGGAAGCGATTCGCGGCTCTCGTTACAGTCAAGTTCCGTAGTACGTTAGTAAAATCAGATTGTACCAAAATTGTAGTCATCAGTACGGCAAATATTATATTATAAAGTGAGTAAATCAAGCAGTAAAAAGTAGTGCGCGAAAGTCATGCCAATCGCTTCCTGAAAAGTTATGAAAGTTTATCAGTGTTCTTATTCCCAGTAACCCCTTTCCCTGTTAGTAAACGACTGAGGTATCTACAACCTACAGGTGTAGGACGTCAGCGCCGTCTAGGTTCGAAGAGTATGCGTGTATAGTACCAATATTATCGTAGGACCAAACAGGCACACATACACCCCCGAGTCTAGCGATCACGCCCGTCCGGCACATTTTTTGGTCCTTCAGAGCCGGATATCCTCAGTTCGTCAGTGATAGTGTAGTTTCTGGTTGTACCGGTCCAGGTAACTTATGTGAACAGTGCGTCAACGTTATATACCTCAGTTATATACGTTAAATAAACAGTGCGTCCAGGTAACTTATGTGAACAGTGCGTCAACGTTATATACCTCAGTTATATACGTTAACTCAAATAAACAGTGCGTCGAGTTAAACCTATGTGAACAGTACCTCAAAGTTATATACCGATAACTTATGTAAACAGTACATAAGTGACAGTAAATAGTGAAAGTATATAACAATAGTACATAGGGAAGTATATAACAACAGTACATAAGTGAAAGTATATAACAACAGTACATAAGTGAAAGTATATAACAACAGTACATAAGTGAAAGTATATAACAACAGTACATAAGTGAAAGTATATAACAAAAGTACATAAGTGAAAGTAAATAGGGAAGTATATAACAACAGTATATAGTAAAAATACATAGTGAAGCGTATAACAAGTGCATAACTGAGAAATAAAACGCGTTTTAAAGCAAATAACTACTTATTTACATGGATAAAACTTATAGTGAAGTAACAGTGAAGTTTACACGCTGAAGACTTACGTTAACAGTGAAAAATAAACAGTAGATCGGTTCGAATAATACAGTGCGGTTTATAAATAAATCAAGATGCGAACAAGATCGCAAGGCAGATCTCCCGCGGAAACACAGGCGGTCGAGACGCGTCAGGACACAGCCATCCATCACCAGCTGCCACCCCGTTCACCGTCCTCTACCGAGGGGTTGGAACAGCTGGCCAACCGCCCCTCTGCTACGCGGGGGGGTGAAGACGCAGCCGACTCACCATCTGCTACTAAACGAACCAGGTCAGAAGGTAATTCAGATAAAACTATTAAGCCTTCAAATACGACGAGAAAGCCTTCTACGTGTAAGCCTTCAGTTAGATCTTCAGCTAAGCCTTCAGACAGAACGAGGATTACTCAACAAATTACTGATGCCGTACCGATGACTACCCGGGGTGACGCCCGTATCGAACATAGCAGATCGCCGTCGCACAAGACGACGCGATCTAACAGTAAAGTTTCACAAGCACGTGAGGCTTTATTAAAAATTAGGTTGGAGCTTGCACAAATAGCACTTCAGAGGGCCGAAGAAGACAACTCTGAAGCTGAATATATGGATGACAGAAACTCAAACGATGAGTACGTGCGTTCCTGGTTGGAAGAAGCGCCCGAAGAAGCGCCGCTTCCAGAAGATGACGCCGCCGAGGGGAATACAGATAGACAGCACACACCCCCCCCTGCGGACATCAACAGTAAAGAAATAGGAAACCGGGAAAGGGCACCATCGTTACATCCTACAGTGAAAAATGTGCCAAGAGAAACAGTACCAACACAGAAGCCCGAACAATGCAGGGGGGAGGATTCATTACGTCCATTCATAACGGAATTGACATCCGCTATAGCGTCGCTCGCCGACAGGAAAATAGAAACAGGGACAGCGAACCAACCCTCGGCGTCGAAGGTCATTATGACCCTACCAAATTTCAGTGGGTCACATACGGAATGGCTTTCGTTCCGCGCCATTTACGAAACAACTCGGACGTACTTCAATGACGTCGAGAATACAGCGAGACTCAGAAGGAGCCTTCAAGGAAGAGCATTGGAGACAGTGAGCTCAGAACTCATCGGTCACGCCAGGCCAGATGACATCATGCGGGAACTCGAGTTACAGTTCGGCCGTCCAGACTCGATAGCCCAAGCCGAAACAGATCGGCTAAGAGGATTGCCGCGTTGCAGCGAAGCACCTAAAGATATCTGCACGTTCGCAAGTCGTGTCAGAAGCGGAGTAGTGACTCTACGAGCATTGAAAAAGGAGCACTACCTCATCAACGCCGAGCTGATGCGATCCCTCACGGAAAAGCTGCCGAACTCCCTGCGTGTACAGTGGTACAGGACTTATACAGAAAAGTACCAATCACTGCCGGACCTGTCGCTCTTCAGCGAATTTATAACAGAACAAGCGCGCTTCTGCAGCGCCTTCGCTCCTCCTGAGAACATACACTCATCCGAAAATGCAACAGGCAAACGGAGTTTGCAAAGAACGCATACAGCGACAGATAAGTCGACTTCGAAATGTCGAATCTGTGAAAAGGAGAGCCATCACGAGTCTGACTGTAACAAATTCAGAGAGGCCTCCAACGAGAGAAGATGGGAACTCGCGAAGAAGTTCAGCCTATGCTTCCGTTGCCTGCGATACCGTCGAAGCGGTCATAGGTGTCGACCAAAGAGATGCGAAACAAGGGGGTGCAAAGCCACGCACCATCGACTGCTGCACTTCACAAAGAAGTCCGAAGAAGCGGTCGACCAGCCGCCAAAGCAAGAGGTGGCCAAAGAAACAGTCGCCAGCTCCAGAACAACAGCGAGCCAAGCCTACCTCAAAATAATACCAATACGAGTCGTAGGACCGGCGGGAGAAGCTTCCACGTATGCTCTCCTCGACGATGGGTCAACAGTATCGCTGATTGACGAAGAGCTAGCGCAGCAAGTCGGAGCGGAAGGCCGCGTCGAACCCCTGACGATAGGCGCGATCGGGAACACGATGATAGACACTCCCAAGTCAAGAAGAGTGTCAGTCACCCTCTCCAGCCAGACGAAGGACAAGATGCCATTCAGAGCGCGCACCATTCCGAAGCTCAACCTCGCAGCGCAATCGATACGCGAAGAAGACGTAGTCCAGTGTAAACATCTGGATGACCTCAGAACACAGCTGATCTACAACACCGGCGCGCCGAAGATATTAATAGGTCAGGACAACTGGCACCTATTGCTGGCCACCGAGGTCCGCAAAGGCCCCAAGAACCAACCCGTTGCCTCACTCACCGCGATGGGCTGGACTCTTCACGGTGCGCACACAAGAACTCTGGGTCACCAGGTACACTACGTCAACAGGCTCACAGAAAATGATCAAGATCTCAACGAACAGCTGCGTGAATTCTTCGCGCTCGAATCTCTGGTCATCAACCCACGCCGTCCTGATTCCGATCCTGAGAAGAAGGCAGAAGACATATTAGACCGTCACACCAAACAAACAGAAGACGGACACATAGAAACGGCCCTGCTTTGGAAAAATGAAAGCATCGAAATGCCCGACAGCTACGGGACAGCGCTCGAGAGGCTCGTCTCAACAGAAAAGAAGCTCGACAACAATCCCACTCTTCGCGACAGATATACAGAACAGATGGAATTGTACATCAGCAAGGGATACGCTGAAAAAGCGCCCAAAGCAACCACAGCTGGTAGGACGTGGTACCTACCCCATTTCGAGGTGTACAACCCCATGAAACCGGAGAAATTCCGGATAGTTCACGACGCCGCAGCCAAATCGAGAGGAATGTCATTGAACGACTTCCTACTCACGGGTCCAGACCTACTACAGTCACTGCCCGGCGTCATGATGAGATTCCGTCGACACCCTATAGCGGTCGCCGGCGACATAGCGGAGATGTTCATGCAGGTGAAGGTGCGTAAACAAGATCGAGATGCTCTCCGCTACCTGTGGAGGGGCGACAGAAGACAGGGAGCTCCTGAAGAATATCGCATGACATCCATAATATTCGGCGCGGCAAGCTCGCCGTGCACGGCCATCTACGCAAAAAACTGGAACGCAAAGCGGTACAGCGACAACCAACCGGAAGCAGTAGAAGCCATCATAGAGAGTCATTACATGGATGACTACCTCGACAGTTATAGAACAGTTGAAGAAGCAACGCGTGTGGCAACAGCAGTCAAGGACATACACCTACAGGCGAAGTTTGAACTCAAAAAATGGGTTTCAAACAGCACAGAAGTCCTCGACAACATAGACCCGACACAGGACAGGACTGAAGTAGTCAACATCGGGAAAACTAACGCCACAGAGAAGATACTCGGTCTGATCTGGAAACCGACTGAGGACACGCTAGGCTTCAATTTGACACTCGCACGGCTTCCAAGCGACATCCTCGAGAAGGAAACACCGACGAAAAGAGAAGCGCTGAAAATCGTCATGTCATTGTACGACCCACTTGGTCTCGCCTCGCCGGTAACTATTCGAGCCAAACAGATCCTACAGGAAGCTTGGAGACGAGGAACCAACTGGGACCAGGCTCTCGAACCAGACCTGTCCGCCCAGTGGAGAAGATGGATACAACATCTGCGACATTTGAAGGACGTCGACCTACCAAGGTGCTATCCTGGGTACAGCGAAGCTACCGAAACACAAGTCCATGTCTTCACCGACGCAAGCGAGATGGCATACGCAGCAGCGGTATACTGGCGGTCAACAACAGCTGACGGAAAATGTCATGTCACTCTCGTCATGGCAAAGGCGAAAGTGGCACCACTCAAACTCCAATCGATACCGCGCCTCGAGCTTCAGGCCGCGGTAATGGGAACCCGCCTAGCCGCAGCTGTCATCAAAGAACACGACATCAAACCCGCTGCGGTGACATACTGGACAGACAGCAAAACCGTCCTCACTTGGATTCGACGAGGATCTCGAGCGTACAAGCCGTTCGTTGCCCATCGCATAGCGGCCATAGAAGAAAACAGCAAGGTCGAAGACTGGCGATGGATACCCACGAAACTAAACGTAGCTGACAGCGCCACTCGCGACGTTCCACACCACTTTGACAAGGATCATGAGTGGTACCGTGGCCCTACCTTCTTATTCGACGATCCGTCATTTTGGCCAACAGAAAAACCCCCGGTGGATACAGAAACAGGGGAGGAAAGAACTCTCACAGTCACCGAGGACAAGGTCAACAGTTATTCCCTGATAGAAGCTATTCCAGATCCATCCCGATTCTCAAAATGGGAGCGACTACTCCGAGCTACAGCAAGCGTCCTTCGCTTCATACATCTGTGTCAGAACAGAACAGAGAAAACGTTCTACAAGAGAACTAGAAAAAACACAGAAAAGGATCCTGACTGGAGACAACAACAGAAGAAGGCGACCGAACCTCTTCCCAAGATAATGGCGAAGACATCAGGCACTCGACACGAGAAACAAATAATAGAAGCAGAATTTCTTCAGAAAGCAGAGAAATTACTCGTACAAGTCTCACAGCAACAGTCGTTCTCTCAAGAAATAACAGATCTGCAACAACACAGAACTATAGGAAAGGATAGTCGACTCAAGCCGCTTCGAGTGGAAATCATCGACAACGTCATACGGTTGAAAAGCCGTATAGCCGCCATCAGCGAAATAGCTGACGATACGAAGCAACCACCTATCCTTCACGGCGGCCATCGCATCACCCAACTGTATGTAGACTGGACGCACCGAAGTTTACAGCACAGCGGTACCGAACTTACCATCAACGAAGTGCGCCAACACTATTGGGTCATCAGGATGCGGCCAACTACGAAGAAAGTGCTGGCACAATGTCTGCAGTGTCGTATTCGCAAGGCACAACCTTCCGTGCCTGCGACCGGCGACCACCCGAGAACGCGCCTAGCACATCATCAGCGGCCGTTCACCTACACCGGGCTCGATTACTTCGGCCCGCTCTCAGTAACAGTCGGTCGACAGCATCACAAGAGGTACGTAGCACTATTCACGTGTCTCACCACCAGAGCCGTCCACCTCGAGATCGCCGCCAGCCTCAGCGCAGACTCCGCTATACTAGCGTTGCGCCGATTCGCCGCTCGCCGAGGCTGCCCCACCGAGATACACTCCGACAACGGCACCAACATGCACGGTGCCGACAAGGAGCTCCGAGACGCCTTCCGAAGGGAGGCCAGTCGTAGAGGCATCGTGTGGCGCTTCATCACGCCATCAGCGCCCTTCATGGGGGGCGCCTGGGAGCGCCTCGTACGATGCGTGAAGTCCGCCCTGTACACCGTCCTCCACGAGAGACATCCGCACGAAGAGGTATTGTCCACTCTACTGTGTGAGGCGGAGTACACAGTCAACAGTAGGCCACTCACGCACGTCTCCGTAGACAGCGACGACGACGAAGCCATCACGCCGAATCACTTCCTTCTCGGCGGGTCAGCAAGGTTGCCAATACCTGGCACATTCACCGAACAAGACATCAACAGCAAAAAGATGTGGCGGCGCTCGCAGATACTCGCCGACATGTTCTGGCGTCGTTGGGTACGAGAGTACCTGCCGGAGCTTCAGTACCGGCGGGAGCCGCACAGCCGCGGCCCCAGTCTACAGGTCGACGACCCCGTCCTCATAGCGGACGGTCAGCTGCCACGAAACACGTGGCCACGAGGCCGCATAATAGCCGTCTTCCCTGGGGGCGACGGAGAAGTCCGGACTGCTGAGGTACGCACTTCCGGCGGTACCCTGAAGCGTCCGGTGAAGAAACTCGTGCCCCTACCGAAATGATCCTGACATCGAGACGTCGAGGCGGTGGGCATCGTGACGGCGGGCCCCGACGACTATGTTCGTCGCTCGCCGGCATGGTGCAGTGCCGCGCCGACGTACAGCGAGTCGTCACTACACTGCACGGCGGGAGATATGTTCGCGACGAACGTCACCAAAACAAGTGTAAATAGTGTCTTTGAATCAATAGTGTAGAGTCAGTGATACATGGGCAATAACAGTGACGAATAAACAAGCGCGTCAGTGATTAGATTTAGTAAATAAACCGAACAGTAAGCGTTACACTCATATCGGCTCGAAAGTGGCATTGTATTTGATTAATTTAGTATTTTAATGAGATCCAGGTAGCCTAGATTGCGATCTAGGCCTGGATATAGTTTTTTAGCATGAACGTAGCCCTTCAGGAAAGCCACTTGTCGAGGATATGACGGTCTAACGCGCTAATCTGTGTTCATAGCATGTAAATTTGGTCTAACATACCGACAGTTGAAGGATCATTACAGGCTGGATAATGTAAACGCATAAAAGTAAATAGTAGATCTCGATAGGCCATACAACCTCCTTGTATATGGCACTCTATATACTTACAGTAACAGCACCGGTTTTCGTGTAAATTATCCTGAAAGATCCTTCAACCAACCAAGTTTTGAAAAGTTTTGTACTCATTTAGCTATATTTCTTTAATTTCAATAAAGAACTACCTATTTTTCGTGTTAGTATATAGATAACACTATGTACAAACTATGTTACGATTAAAATATAATTAGATATAAGTTCAGAATTGTAATAAAACAGGAAAAATGTAAATATCAAAGTGAAATTACATAATAAAATATCCTAAAAAACAGGAAGCGATTCGCGGCTCTCGTTACAGTCAAGTTCCGTAGTACGTTAGTAAAATCAGATTGTACCAAAATTGTAGTCATCAGTACGGCAAATATTATATTATAAAGTGAGTAAATCAAGCAGTAAAAAGTAGTGCGCGAAAGTCATGCCAATCGCTTCCTGAAAAGTTATGAAAGTTTATCAGTGTTCTTATTCCCAGTAACCCCTTTCCCTGTTAGTAAACGACTGAGGTATCTACAACCTACAGGTGTAGGACGTCAGCGCCGTCTAGGTTCGAAGAGTATGCGTGTATAGTACCAATATTATCGTAGGACCAAACAGGCACACATACACCCCCGAGTCTAGCGATCACGCCCGTCCGGCACAAAAGGTATAACCTAAATATTTAAAAAAAAATACAAAAATGATTATAAATACATGCGTCGTGCATAATACGTCTTTGGGGACAGCCGATAGAAGTGAAAACTAAGTAATCTATATATGCTACGAATTGTGCCCCGCGCACGCCTAAGTGGTACTACGCCGTAGCGGATCGGTTATGAGTGCTACAAAGCTTTAGGTGACGGTCACGCGAGTTCCATGATTTGTGTTCAGCTATAAAGTGCTCAATACGCCAAACGAAGTTTTCGCTTCTAAAAACGTATTTCGGTTGATTTAAACAAAATTCAAAACACCGTTTGACCTAATCGTAGCATATTTTTGTTACTTATTTGAGTGAGTCTCTTAGAAGTTTTACTTACAAAACACGGGTGGACGTCTTCGAATTACGGCAGGAGAGTATCTCTCCCCGTCTAAACGAGCCTTTAATGAACGTATACGGCAGCTTTGAAGGCACTTCGAAGGCGAGGAGAATTCTAAGTGCTTTGTACATCGTATAGACGTACTAAGTACATACGTAACATGGTTTAGAATTCCTTGATAGGTACTAATTGCGGGAAGCGGTGAAGCTGTGGAGCAGTATTTGAAAGTGATGTTTTGAGTTTTGAGTTGAAATTAAAGTTTGGTAAGTGATTTACTTCGAAACAATTATCGGTTTTTTAACAGTCTCTTTTTTGATTTTGTTATTTTTGACATCACAAAGGTTTTTCGAGGTCCCTCAGGAAAAGAGTACCTGGAGATGGGTGAGGCATTTGGCTAGTAGTAGGACATAAAGGGTACAAAAAATATACTTTACCGTAGATGGAAAAAAGCCTATTAGGGTAGATAACAAAAAAAAAAATAAGTCCGTCAGATAAGTTTTCCAAAAAATATTGGATACTGTTTTCTATTTTCACGTAAACGAAAAATGAAGACGATGCAGTGCGTCAAAAACCCGTGTGACGTCACATTTGAGTACATTTTCATCGGAAAGTGACGTCACAAGCCCCCCACACATGCCATCTTTGACGCGTTTTGTCTTCGTCAATTTTTATTAATTTGTTAAAACAAAAAACACGATGCCAATATTTATGATAATCAAATGACGGACTAAACAGAATCGTATTTTTTCAGTCAGGAATCTTCCCATTATTAAATAAGAAACCTTTTCATCTTCTCCTTTTTTTCGTCTTCTGTAACCTTTGGCACATTTTTTTTTTTGTTAGCCTGTACTGTCCCACTGCTGGGCAAAAACCTCCCTTCCATGTGCTCTTTTCCTGTGCCACCTCGAACCAACCCTCACGGTCCGCGTCCAAATCGTCTCGCCACCTTTTTCTGGGTCGGCCTCGGTGGCGCCGTCCATCTTCCGGCAACCATCGTGTGGAGACCTTTGCCCAGCGGTCATCGTGCATGCGACTGACGTGACCCGCCCAATCCCATTTAATTATATTCTTCAAAATCAATAAAGAATACTTAGCGGTAGTTTCTTAGGCAAACTTCTTTAAAACGACGCCTAACTGCTTCTTGAGTACAGGCATAATAAAAAAAAACTACATAAACCACTACATAACGATATGTTAGCATACATAGTAGCATATAAAGTGGTGCAGTATTTCTTTCCTTCTGTCGACATTTACGACGTAGACGAGATAACAGAGATATAAATAACCTTGGCAGTCAAGCGTGACTTTTTCTTTCAAGAGGAAATCTTACAAGATAGTGTTTAGCTACGGTTATAGTGTTTTTTGCCTGGGTAAGTTTATGATACTACAGGCAATACTTCAGTGAAACGAATAGTAGGCAGGATTCTAGATTCTAATACAGGGTGTAAACAGACTCACCATGAAGCCGTCAACCAAGCATTCTGTACATCAAACTAAGTAACTTTTACTCAAAAAATATTGCTGGGAAACAACTTTTCATTTTGGGGTGAGAATCATGTTTTGTGGTAGAACTCAATGTAACGCAATCAACATTGTGCTGATTGATAGATGGATTGAATAGTACGGGGGTCGTGGAGGTGCTTAAAACAGGATTCTTACATTAAACGTGTATTTGAAAAAAAAAACTTTCAGAATGTAGGAACTTTGACCCCAATATCTCCGTAACTAGAAGGTTCCCAGGTATGGTGTAGAACAAAAAACTGATCGCAATGATGGGGAGAACAAGTGCCTTTCGGCTTCGTTAAGAGGATTTTTACGCCCTTCAAGTATCTCTTCTCGGTTTTGAACGAAATCAAAACTTCTTCAAACATAGTGTGTTTTTACATTATTTTGTAAAAACAATAATAAAAAGTAAAATAAAAAGAGTATTTAAAGTATGACGTACGTAACAAAAATAGATTAACTTATTTTAAATCAAAAATTTAGAATTTACAGCCCAGATTACAGGCATCACGAGCAATGAACTTAAACGACTAACGTACGACAAGCCACGAATATTGAGTTTCGTTCGAAAAAAGAAGGGTCATTTGTGACCCAGACCCGACACGAATGAGACATATCTCAGTTTTTTTGTTACTTTAAATATGGCTAAAATATATATTTTTATATTCGAAATCAATGGCTAACACCAACATGCCTGTCCCTCATGTTTTTGTTCAGGAGACTTGTTAGAAAAAACATCGTAATTGCATGTAACTCACGATACAATAATTATGGAGTTATCCAGGTGACCTGGCTATGTAGCTAGATTATGTATTTTTAATAAGTTACATACAATTACGATGTTTTTTTTAAGTCTCCTGAACAAAAACATAAGGCAATATTTTGGTGTTAGCCATTGATTTCGATTTTAGAAATATATATTTTAGCTATATTAGTAACAATAAAACTGGGATATGTTCCATTTATGTCGGGCCTGGGTAAATTTTCTATGGGTCGTGACCGTTCTTCTGTCGGCCAATAAATGATCGAAACCATAACTATGTAGATGTTTATGATTACCGAAACCGTCGATCACTACTTTTAAGACGAATATTGTCAAAATGTTTATCGTTTAATATAGCTTCTGTATCTTGAACATTTTCACCGAAATCCAGTAGCATTACATAAAACTGCTCCTGGCATTCAGGCAATGTCAAGCCGTCAGCCAAACTTGAATAATCATACGTATATAGACCGTATATAAGCGTTCTTCAGATCTTTGCTTCATATTATTCTAAATATTTGGGCGAGAGAAAGTATTTCAGTTTCAGTACAAGTACGTGGGTCGTTGAGTTCAAGAGATATTTATAGACGCTTTCTGTCGTCTGAATGAGGATCGAAATTTTATGTTTTTATATGACCTCTTTGGTTTCAGAGTAGAGGTTGTAAGTGCCGATTTTGAGGTTCTAATTTTGATTCCGGGATTAAGCAATGTGAACCAATAATATAGAATCACTTTTCAGTAGCTATGTCAACTCCCATGTTATACAGGGTATAACTCCACCAAACGTTGGGCACAATAAAATATAGCTAGTCGTATCGAGAAAGGAAAACAGGAACAAGATAACCGCCAAGCATTAACTACGACCACCAAAACCGTAAGAAAGAGCTTCGTGAGTCAGAAGACAGCGCGTCAGATGACAGATGTGAATTGTGGAGGAACAGACATCCCACCCTTCCTCCTGGATAGGAACTGCTGGAGCCAATTTCTGCGTCTGCGTTCCCAGATTGCCTGCAATAGAAATAATCTAGCCAAATGGGGTACCATCGACCAGTCAAAAATACAATGACAGTGTGGAACACTTCTGCAGAAAATGCCCTACCTCCTTACTGTCTCATCCTACACAGCCACCTGCGCTTTCCAGGATTTAAACAAAGTCAACGAAAGAGCTGTGCAGGTGCGATTGGCGGCGGCACCTCTGGCATCTGGCCCTGGTTCAATCCATGGTCCGGAGCGAGAGGGAATGGGAAGTTGTCTCCTCTTGCGAAGCAGTCATACTAGACAGTGGCGGAACGTGAGAGACAGAAAACATCACGTCCCAGCCACCGCAGGATGTGCACCGGGCGTCGGGGACAACGTGGTGGGACCCCGACCACCGTAGGCCCGGGCCTGTGGACGGTGAGCCATGAGCTAGCTCGCCATCTGGTCTAGCTCGCCGTCCGTTGATCTTATGACGACAGGCCGTGTCGACAGCACGTTCGTGTTCCACGCGCGCCTCAAAGAGATGTCAGCAAAAAAGGAAGGGGTCCGAAGCAAACGAAAGCAAGGGCCGATGCCTGCCGGGCTGCGGAACGGTTTGAAAGAGATTCCGCGGCCCTGGAACACAAAGGGCTAAGAAGGAATATGGAGTGGTCACTTAATGATATCCCATCCGCAAAAAAAAGAGCTGTGCAGGGGCTTTATACTGGTCGGGTAATATTTGAGTCCATCAACACGCAAAGAAGAAATGAAGAGGCCTGTTCGAGGTTGCGGGCCTGTTCGAAAGAGATACCGCGGCCATGGAACATAAAGGGCGAGGAAGGAACATGGATGGGTTTTAGTCAGTAAAAGTCTGACACTCCTTCCCGCTCCGCCCAAAGTGGGAGAAGTCATTTGATGATTTCCCATCCGAAAAAAAAAAAAGAGACCCTTTTGTCGTCAACCGGCCAAATCCGGCCATCTTTCCTTGACATTCCTTTTACTGATTCTAATTAACAGTCTAGATCTGTGCCGAAATGAACTTATCTATGTACTGAGACTAACACCGTGAAATAATACGCTTTACAAAGTGTATGCGACAACTGATATGACCATACATTTCTGATAAACTATGTGTGCCTATGTGTGTGTGTGTGTGTGTACCTTTTTAGAGTATATAGACGCGTGATATTATGCATGTAAGTTTATGTTTTCATCAAAGTTATCGGAAAACCGAGTAAACCAACATTGCTCTTAGCACTGTGACTATATTACCCATCGCTACTGGTTGAGAGTGCGCCTCGAGAGTGGGGTCCCGATAATGAACCGAGGCATAATATAGTGAGCCGTTTGTAGTAGATTGGTTTCCAGAAACTAGCTTCTAGAAAAGCTTAGAGACTTAGTCTTGGATTTAATTACTTTTGAAGTGAAATTTTTCTTAGCTTTTTTTTTTTGAGTGAACATAATTCTTGGAATTCGCGTGTCCGTCACGTACGCTTTTCGTAGCACCCGTAGCCGGCTGTTGGATCGGCTAGGAGTTTTTGAAGTGAAAACTTGTGTTTGTCTCACATGTTTTTTTTTACTACGTTTTTCACACCAATTCAAGCGTGAAAAAAAATAAAAAAATATCAAAATTCTCTTGTCCTTACCCTGATTCATTTGCGGTCGGCGCAGCACGTACTCCTCTTCCATACTTTCTTTTAATCATCATCAGACACCAACTTTTTATCAATGTCATCCTTTACACAGTCCATCTATTGCTTTTGTAGTTAGAATAAAAAATAAACAAATAAGAATTTAAATGAAAGTCTCCAGAAACGTAAGTCTTTTCAATTGAAACCCATTATAATTTTTTCCTAAATAAACAAATTGCTTTTTGCCGCGTCTATGAACGCGTGGCGGTCGAAAATTTCGTACTATTGGCATAAAAAGTGTATCCTTTGTAGTCTAAAAATTATATCTGATTCCGTTAAAGAATGAAACAGTACCAGACAGAGTTAGGCCTAAATTCTTGTCGCGCTGACAGTCGCGGTCGGTCGCGTACGACTGTACGAGTATACATTGTATTGTTTTACAATTTACAATGGAATTTGTGGGCTAAACTGTAAACCAAATAGCTTGTTCGACCGTACATAGCATCATACTGCGACGCTGACGTCAACGTCGACTGACAACCGTATTTGTTCTCGCTGACATCATGACTTCACGAGCGACCGTCAGCGCGATAAGAATACTGGCATGATGGAAAATCATCAAATAACTTGAGGAGGGAGTGTCAGACTTTTACTGACTAAAACCCATCCATGTTCCTTCCTCGCCCTTTATGTTCCGGGGCCACGGTTCACATTTTGAATATCATTAAAAATTTTATTTTTTTATTTTATTTATTTAGGGACAAAAAACAGTTACACGTTACAATTTACATATCGGAGCTAATTAGGTTCATTTAATAAACGTACAACCCACACTATTGTCCACGGGTTCAAAAAAAATATTTAAAAGAGGAAAGGACGGAAGGTCACACATATAAATTAGCAATAAAAAGAAAAAAAAAAAAGTAAGTTATGAATGGTTGTCGGTAAGTAAAGCTATAGCTATTTTTTTAAATCTTGCGGGGGAAAACGCAAAAATATCTCGTCTCTCTCGTAGCTCCCGAGCTGCCGTTGTACAATCGCAATCAGGTAGTTTTCTTTTGCGCAACGTAACTGCGGGCTCCCGTGATTCACCACACGTAGTAAGGTCAGGATTTGAGTGGGATGCACTTTGCGGGCCGACCATGACTGCACTTTGCTGCTTTAGGTTTTCGTTAAACTGAGTGGTTGATTAGTCGAAGCACACTTAATACTTGACAGTGAACCCTATGGTTGCTGTATTAAGACACAAATTACACTGTATTATATCTTTACTTTAATTATTAGGCGAAGAATTCTATGACACGTCCGTCGTCGATCGCTCGGTATGGCGGTATGTTTAAAATGATGTGGTTTAAAACCATAAACAGTAACTACTCAAACCCAACCCCGCACATAACCAGCCTGACCCAAAAAAGCGCAAAAAACCAACATGACGTTGTAAACATAAAACACAGACAAGAACAGTCCCCTTCGTTACAATTCACGCTGGTGTTGCATGTCCGATGTCCACGCCGTAGTTTATAACCGGGACACGTACGTACTGTACGAAATAATAATAAACGAACAGAAGTTTCAGTGTAACTTGTGGTCAACGTGACGACGCGGAACTGTGGAAAACCGAATATAGTAAAACAATATCTTTTTCAATACACTTCCTCGAAAACTGTTTCTTATCGCACTACGATTAGATACAACATACAATTTATTTCACACGCGTGCGTTTTTTGACAGTTTTCCTATACGTGTGCGGAAATGAAAATTGACATAGATTACTATACCTACAGGGTGTAAACCACCTCATCACAAAGCCGTTAACCAAGCATTCTGTACATCAAATTAAGTAACTTTACGCAAAAATTATTGCTGGGAAACAACTTTATTTTTTGAGGTTATATATATCATGTTTTGTGGTAGAACTCAATGTAACGCACTTAAACCATTGTGCTGATGGTTGGATTGAATAATATGGTCGTGGAGGTGTTTTAAGTAAAATTCTGACATTGATCACACAAACTTGTATTAAAAAAAAAACTTGTTAAAATTTTAGAACTTTAACCTTTTAGTTACGAAGATATTGGATCTTCGTAACTAAAAGGTTCCCAGGTATGACGGAGAACAAAAATTATCGTAATAATGGGGAGAGCTTTGTTTAGAGGTTTTTTGTACCCTATAAAAACAAAAGACTATTTTTATAGTTGTTCCGATTGTTCGGTTGTTTTTAGCCATTATAAAATATAAAATATGTAATTGAAAGGCATCGATTTTTTTACGAACATATTATACTCGTAGGGGACAACGGATAAACAGGAAAAAGTAATATCGCCGCTAAATGCCAAGTTGACTGACGTCGTCTGACCCCGGGGCGAAAGAAAATATTGAAACCCACTACCCATCACGCCTCCGATATAAAAACAATCGAATATCTATGTTGTCTTTACTACCTACGGCTATACTCTTGGCCACGAGTTACACACGCGTCCCGACAACGAAAACTTTGGAGCAAACAAAATGAAATAAGAGTTTTCGACGCGATGAAACTCAAGGTGTCGTGTTGTATTTGTGTAGCGTCAACATCGGTTTCAAAACGCAAACCCGCGATGGGTTTGCGTTTTGAAACCCATCACGCCTCCGATATAAAAACAATCGAATATCTATGTTGTCTTTACTACCTACGGCTATACTCTTGGCCACGAGTTACACACGCGTCCCGACAACGAAAACTTTGGAGCAAACAAAATGAAATAAGAGTTTTCGACGCGATGAAACTCAAGGTGTCGTGTTGTATTTGTGTAGCGTCAACATCGGTTTCATGCGGCGCATTTTAGCTGCGTGCAAGGAGAGGCTATACATGTGTTTTTACCAAGACTTTACGTGTATAGCGTGTACCGCATGCACAGCGTGAATGGCGTTGACAGCGTTGAGTTATTCCGTGCGCCGCGGTGAGTATTGTCCCGTCAACGAAGACTTTGGAGAAAACCAATGTAATGAGAGTATCGACGCGGTTATACTTAAGGTAGAAACACACTACGAACCCTGTAATAATGTTTTTTGTAACCATAATAATTATTTGAATACTTCTGACGCGACACGACACAACATGAAACACGACACAGTACTGTGTACCTTCACGCTAAGGAATGAAGTCACGCTCCGTACGCGCGTGTCGCAGATTGCATCGCATGAGGTTGTGAACGAAGCGATAGAGTATTTTTATTGAAACTAGTATTGGAACTTGGTTCATTATTTATGTAGGGTAAGGTTAAATTAAATAAGATGTTGGTGGAAGAATAGTGTTATTTCTTGTTTGTTGGCGTTTTTGTGACAAATTGGATGTGTGCTATCAAAAAGAAATGTTAATCTGGTGAATAAATTTTATTTAGGTTGAATAAATGTTTCATTATTCTTAACAGATCTGTGCCTCAACTTGACTTTTTCAACTTAGTTCTATAAGGCGCGGGACAAATACAAGAGGCGTCAGGTAGAAGCGAAGCGCGGGCGCAGTGCGGTCGCGGCGCCACTTCTTTGATATTTCATACAAAATGTATAGAAGAGGTGTGACGCGCAGTTAGCAGTGGCATGCAATGGCATGCGGCATGAAAATGCGTGACGATAATAGACTTTAAACACCAGAATGCGCCCGCGCCTCGCTTTTCCGACACCGTTAGCGCGCCTGTTCTGCGCTGCACCGGCACCGCGCTCGCACCTCGCCCGCGTCTCGCCCGCACTACACCCTCGACCGACGCCTCTTGTATTTGTCCCGCACCTAAAACTCCATACTCAAATGCCTTAATAAAAACTCCTTAACAGCATTGCCTCGGATTGCGATCAGCTAAAAAAACCTAAGTGAGGAAGGTGGTGCCGATCCGTTGCAGTACTTATACATATGTTATGAGCTTCATTCATCATCATTTTTCATCATTATTATCGATCCTTATCCCAATTTATTTGAAAATTGGCGCATCATGTCTTCTTCATCCTTTCTTCTCCATTACTCGTCATCTTAGCAGCCACTTCCATCATCATCTGCGTAGCCTATTCCCAACTATGTTGGGGTCGGCTTCCAGTCTAACCGGATACAGCTGAATACCAGTATTTTACATGAAGCTACTATCATATTAAACTCGTAAAACTTTACCTAACAAAAAAACTTTTACATGAAAAATAGACAGACTACACTAGTTTCTCTATGAATGGTGTTGTATGTACATACGCGAAAAGTTACTGAATTATGTACACAGTAATACACACCAGTATAATCACAATGGAACAAAGTTAGTCAGAACTGTCCAGTAGCGAAATAGTCGGAGAAGTGTAACTTTGTTTTACTCTCGGCTTATGTAGTTTGGCATACTCTGAGATATTAAAGGGTAAATTATTTTGATATCTACTAAAACTTTCAAGGAGGAGCTTTGCAGGAACTTATGGCTATATTATAACAGCCTCACGGGCCGATCTTCAGCCTAAGCTTCATTTGCTAAGCTCGGTTCGTGGTTGGGCGACCACCCATCAGATACCAAGTACCTTCAATGTTTTTGTAAGCACGTTAAGGTCCCCGATATCCCGGTTGTCATTAATAGACAGTTGTCGTTTAAGGTAGTCAGTGGCTCGAAATTCTGGCAACCAGTCTTACCAAGGGATATCGTATTACTCAGTACTAACAGGAAGTCTGAGAGGCAGTCGCTCTTTGTAAACCGGATGCAACTGAATACCAGTAATTCAGTTGCATCTGGTTAGACTGGAAGCCGGCAGTGGCTTAAGTCAGGCTGTGGATGTAGTTCCAATAGTAGCTATTCAATCAATATAAGTGCAAGTATTTTTCTCTGAATCTATAAACGACGCATAGTCTTTTTTTTGTATTTAAACAACACACTCTGAATTTGCAGTGATAATAAGACTTTAAATTCTAATTGAAAACTAGTTGTGCATTTCCGGGGTATCGTCAAAAAAATAAAGATCGGTAATTTATGTAGGTTTATGACACTTTTTCTTAGGACAGCACTCGTTTTTCTGCTGATGAATAATTATGACAAAACTTGAGCTTAAAGTTTAATTTATCACAGAGTAACTGATGGCAACTTAAATCCTTCTTCCAAAAACTTGCACATGCAACTAAAACATTGCAAGCACCTGTCTAGTGCACTTTATTTATGGCCAGCGAAATGCAGAACGATCTTGTGTAAAATGTTACGTTTCTGGATTTGGGAACTCCTTTGAGGATCCCGCTTTTGCAGGAAATCTCTCGTAAATTGTACTGTAACTTTATTTGTTTAGTACAGCTTACACAATTAAAACTAAATTAAAACCTAATCCGTTAACTCGGTCTTCTGGCAGAACCACAAACATTCAAAAAAAAAAGGGTTCGTCTCCACGAGAGCGTTGAGTATCGCAAGCAGACGCGGTGTAGGGGAAGTGGGTCGAACTACAGTGCGACTAAATGGGATATTAAACAATTTGTTTTTCAAAGCGAATATAATTATTCAGAACAAATAATAAACACAGCTCCTCATGTAATTCCGAGGCGTGCGTCGGTAAAATATGTATATTCTAACGAATCTCCCGGAAGTGCCTGACCGACTTATGAAACGAAAACGGCAGTCAAGTCAAGCAATATTATACCAAAAAAGGCTGCCGAACAAAATACATTTCATCAAAATGTCATGTTAACCAAATATCACCCCTAATGAACAAACATATAAAGTTGACGTTCTGTTGTCCGTTTTTATCGTAACACCGCAGCATATACAATAAAGGCATGCTTGTGTGTACATAAGGGAACAAAGTAACTTTTCGGCGTAGAAAGTCTGACTTAAACTCCGGGTGTTAGAGTTGAAAATCGCGTGGGATTTGTTGTAATTGGTGAATACAGTTTGTTCTTGTTTGGTAACCAGTCATAATGTATGATGCCTCCCATTTAGAATGTAATTAGCTGCAAAATGCATAGTAATGTTGATTCTTATCAATGGCCTGTTATTTAGGTGAATAGGGTCATAAATTGCATGTTTTGTTTACCATAATTGTTAGTTACGAATGGAGTTGCCTATTTTATATTTTATTATTACCCTCGGTGCTTTTTTTTTTTTTTAGGAAATCATCAAATGACTTCTCCCACTCTGGGCGGAGCGGGAGGGAGTGTCAGACTCTTACTGACTAAAACCCATCCATGTTCCTTCCTCGCCCTTTACGTTCCGGGGCCGCGGTATCTCTTTCGAACAGTCCCGCAACCCCACCCTCGGTGCTAGAGGCACAAACTGTTACTATGTTCGGTAAAGGTAGCGTCTGACGTCATAACTAAGTAACTACATAGATAGATCATCATCAGTCTTACCAAGGGGTATCTAATTATTCAGTACTAACTGGGTTGTGGAGTTTAGACAGGCAGGCGCTCCATTTACAGCCATTTTGAATAACTTACCGACGACGGTTAAAACAAAACGTCACAGTAAAGCTTTTTTTGATTTTTCTATGAGTCAAATGACAGGTAGGTGACGCGAATAGGATATTTCAAGCTAAAATCGATAGATACGAGACGTTGGCATTAACTGACAGTTAATGCCTGAAAACGGCCTAAATTACCTACTTGTATTCAGCTGCTTATGCTCGGACTGGGAGTCGACTCCAACCTAGTTGGGGAAAGGATGAGCAGATAAGAGGATGAATGTAACGTGTAATTGTGTTTTAAAAATGAATTTACTTACAGAAATTAATATGATTTGAAAAAAAAAAAGGATTGTGTGGTTTTATGAAATCACGGTAAAATTGAAACTTTTTTCACCTTATAGACATTTAACTAAAAAAATTCACATTTTTTACACTACACGGTCAGCTGCTGCGAACTATAGGCGCCGCCATATTGGCCTTAGCTGCTCTGACGAGCGCCTTTCACTTTATCCCTACTCCGCGGTCGACCGTCACGCGACATGCAACACACAGACGAAAAAGTTTCACTTTAAAACATAGTACGCCGGCTGATTTTTTTTTCATTGATAGTTTACATCATACTGAGCTTAAAAATGTCAGCTGCATGGTGGAGGGGGAATTATGCGTCTGCCGCTCGCATGTACTTGTAAAAGAAACAAGTAGTATAAAGTTATAGTAAACCGGATGAAATAAAGTCTTTTACAAGAAAAGTCATAGAAAACTGTGAAACTGAGGAAACTGTCTTATTGAAGCCATACTTATAGCAAAATTACTACTTATTTTCCAATACTTATCTGTGCCGACAATAACCAGTTACTTATTACAAGTAGACTAAGATGTTGTTCGCTTAGTCTCGTATATCTTAATGTCTATTAAAGTGTCTTTGCATGCAGACGACACGGCGCCATACTGTCTCCACCGTTCAGCTTCTGACGTCATACCATGACCGGATTTCATGGTGGCTGTACACTCTCGACCGAGAGCTCTCGTTAGGTCTCCCCGAGACGTCTCGAAAAAATCCGACATGAGACGAAGAGCAACCGAGGAACACCGAGGCTAGACAAGCGCTACTATACAGGGCGACTAATTTAACGTGGGCAATACTTTAAGGGAGTGAAATACTCAAAAATTTCAACAACCTTTATTATGAGACTGACTATGAAATGTGAAAAAAAAACTAAATTTGGTATTTCGAGTTACGCTACCAATGATGTATGGAGCAGCTGATATTTTTTTCGAAATATCATGGTCGGTCCTATAGTAATAGTTGTACATTTTCATGAGTACTAGACCCTTTTAAGGCGACTAGATGAGCTAAATTAGCAACTCTATTTGTGGTGATTCAAACTTCGTTTGAAATGCTGTTAGAATAAAGTTCAAATCAACTTGCACTACAAATTGGTTGTTACGTCAGTCACTGCGGGCCAAATAGTGCGAAATGAGTGGTTTCGATCGATTTACAAAAAAACGATTGATTGGACTAAAAAACTAAAACACTATAATGCTAATATATTGCTTGTAGAATTATTTGCCAAAAAATCAGAATGATCGCATGTATTTCAGTATGTTTTTTTTTTGGTTGGAAGAATTTTTTAGAGATAAGTTCGTGATTTTTTTTATCGAGTCAAATTAATTGTATTATCTTTACAAAACACTACCATACTAGCATATATCGTGAAGAATATCATATATTTTTCTGGTTTTGTTTATTGCCGTGAATCATATACTTACTTACTATAATGCCTTAAGCATTATAAAACACGTGTTTAGCTCATGTAGTCGCCTTAAGTATTGGCAACGTTTAAAAAATCTCTCAGTATAATAATACACTTGCAATCACCTTACCTCGGATTTTCTCGGCGTGAGTGTACGACCACCATTACGTATGTGTAGCAGGGAGGGTTGGGAAAGGGTTGCCCATTCTCCATCGGGAACCATGCACAACAAAATACCATTTAGCTTCACGGTAGAGGGTAAAAAAGGTCAGTATTCTTCGAAAAAGGTAACTTATTGTGCCTCAGTCTTCTTTGTAAAGTGTTAAGGCTGTTTTCCGCTGTGCAACTTTATGGGTTGAGAGTGATAGCAGTATGATGAATGTATGCAGAAGCGGACTATTAATAATAACCGTCATTAGAAGATTTTTGCGTTATAATTTTTGGTAAGTATTGGGTGTTAAAAGGGGTTTCGTATTACCCAGTACTAACTGGGTTGTGGAGGTCAGATAGGCAGTCGCTCCATGTAAAATACTGGTATTCTGCTGCATCCGGTTAGACTGGACGCCGACCCCAACATAATTGGGAAAAGCTAAGCAGATGATTGCCCCTCTCGCATACCAAAACTATGTTAACTACTTCATCATCATCATTCTCCTGCCCTTATCCCAATCTATTTGGGGTCGGCGCAGCATGTCTTCTTCTTCCATACTCCTCTATTTTTCGTCATCTCATCAGTCACTTCTTTTCTTACCATATCCTTCTTAACACAGTCCATCCATCGTTTCTTTGGTCTTCCTCTACTCAAATACCCATCCACATTCATACCCAAAACTTTTTTCACGACATTTTCCTCATTCCTCCGCATCACATGCCCATACCACGACAACCGAGTACCACACAACTTTTCAGTTACGATTTGATAATTATGTAGCTCTTACATCGAAACTTATATTGTCACTTACGGGATATCTTCCGTGATTATTTATTGTTTTGAGCTCTCGATATTTCGACGCTGTTGTAAGCGCCATGATCGCGGGTAACAACAACAGCAACCGAAAATAATAATAACGGGAGCTCAAAACAATAATTAATCACAGAAGATATCCCGTAAGTGACAATATAAGTTTAGTTTTAAACCGTGAAAGTCTGAAACACTCTTACATCGATCTGAACCAACCACACTCCGCACCATCGCACTATCCTATCCGGCCCTCTTAGCCCAAAATCATGTAGCCCAAGTGACCTCTCAGCTGAGCAAAATATAAAAACATTCGTGGCAATCTTTGAAGTGAAAACTGAGTAATCTTTATCTGTGTGCCCCGCGCCTAGTGGTGCTACGCCGTAGCGAATCAGCTACGAGTGCTACGAAACGTTAGGTCACAGTCATGCGATTTCCAAGATTTTCGTGCACCTAAAGTTGCTCAACGTGCCTGTAGTGCCGTGTTTTCACGTTTTAACTTCAAAAATTGACTTGCCAGCCACACGAAGACAGAGAAGATCGATCTGAAAATATCACCTACATTTTCAGTGCTCCACCAACTCTGAGTAGTGCTTACCTAAGTTCAAATTAGCTGACGCAAACGACGCTGAACGCTTACGAAACTATTCATAAAGTAGCTGCTTTGAAACGACTTCGGTTTCATGGCCCAAGTTTATTAAGAACATTCTGAACATACTTATTACAACTATGTCGAATTGCATTTGTTTGTGTGGTGATTCGTTTTTAGGGTTCCGTAACCGAAAAGGAACCGACGGCACGGGACCCTATTAATAAGCCGTCCGTCCGTCTGTCTGTATGTCATGAATCATGATCCGTAATAGGCAATAACAACAAATAATAAAAGCTAAAATCTCCTGGTTCTGACTGTGTTTTAATGGATTTATCCATTAGGATGTTCAATTACAGAATCAAATTAGGACCTGTGCGCAGTTGATAGAAATAAGCACATTACTAGTGCAATGTGGGTGTACCATATAGGTACAATAGGCGTGTTAACTGAAAAAAACTAATTAGTCCGTCACTTAGATTATCAAAAAATATTTGACCCGTATTTTTTCTTTTGTCACATAAACCAAAATTGACGAAGATACGACGCTTTTAAAATTCCCAATACGTCACTGTTTGGTATCATTCTTAGTGAGTTCTGACGTCACGAGCCCCCACTCCCGAGTTTCGATGCGTTTTATCTTTGTCAATAGTCGTTTATTTACAAAAACAAAAAAGAAGTGTCCATTATTTTCCAATACTCTAACTGACGGACTAAATAGATTTGCAATTTATTGATGGTGGAAACTAACCTATTCTGCCTTATCCTTTGATTATGGGCAAGATGTAATGTTATGTACGTTTATAAAAGCAGACAGTTTCGTTAAAGGCATCTTTTACATTCTGGCATGAAAAAATCTCTGTAAGAAACTAAAATCAACCGTCATTGGATTTCGACGAGAACATTTAATTCTTAAAATGGTTATAATAATGGTTATTACTAAGGTAAAAAGATTTTACAACAAAAAAAGATTCGCTGTAAAAATTAACGAGGCCATTCCGCTCCCTTACCCTAAAGATCCTATGTAATTGAAAAATGCTATACATCATTAATATTATACCAAATTCCAACGTGTACATAAAGGTGTGACTTCACTACGTGATTCTGGATTAAAACGTTCATGTACGATTTTGTGTGCTTAATTTTGCATCACAATGACCAATTCTGCAGCTGAAAACTGCATCATAACTGAAGACTAATGTCAATTAACTGCAAAAAAAAGGAAATAAACTTTTTCACCATTTTCTTTGTCGTGTGGTTATACTGCCTAAACTGGTATTAAAGTTTTGATGCCACCTTTGGTCCTCTGACTTAGTTTTACATGATAAAGATAAAGATAAAGAAAAGATAAAGATAATTTTATTTGTTAAAACATGCGTATACATGCAAATTAAGCACATGCTGGTTTCCTCACGATGTTTTACTTTACCGAAGCAAGAGCTAATTACACAAAACTCACAATAATCGGAAAAATCAGACTTAGTCTTGGGTTTAAACTTGAGACCTATGACTTGAGAGTCCAACGGTCACACTACTAAGCTATCACTGCTTGTTTTGAATTAATAAACAAATTAGAAATCGCATTAATTTCTCCTATTTTGATTCTCTGGTTCTAAAATTGTTTAAATTTAATTGAAACAATTACACTAGTAACATTCTTAACACATCATAAAAAGCTGATTAAGACGTTTAAGTACCTATATGAAAATGATAGGCACCAAATAAATGTATTTTCTTCGCCAAAAATCCCGAAGTTCTAATCGCGTTAACTTAACCGTGCTCACCCGATTTTACCAAAATCGCTCCGTGTGGAACCGCCCTCTAAGGGTTCCCCAAAAGAGGGGGAGGGGGGCTGTCAGGTGGGCTTATGACGTCACAGGTAAACCCCTGTTTAATGCGTCCGCCATTGTATGAAAGCAGGTTGGTATTTTCAATGAATTGTTTCGCTGTTCCACGTTCGTTCGTGCTTTTAGGCGATTTTTTTTTTCAGAATTCATTCGCTTTTGTGCTTCAGTCAAAATTTATCTATTGTTTCGACTTTTCATTTGTTTTTTTTTTCGGGTTTGTTCGTTTTGTGTTCCGCGTCGTATGTGCGAAGTTGGCGTCGGTTAATTGAGTGTGAATTCTGTTTTTGAATTAGGTTTCGAGTGTATTCGGTTTGTGGAACGTGAATTCTATTTTTGAAGTTAGTTCTGTGGTTGGTTTTTGTTTTGTATGACAGTTTAAAACAACAAGATAGATGTTCGTATATGATGCAGTATCTAGCAATAGCCCTGCAGTAATTTTCATAACATCGAAAGAGCATTCTTAAAATAAATAAAAATAAAACGAGCATCCTTATGTTAACAATAATAAATCACTGTGATTTTGAGAGTTTTTTAGTGGCAGTAACATAACAACAAACTTATTTTAATCAGTTTATAGTTCACTTTGATTTAAATAAAGTGACCGTAAAAAACAGCTGTAACCTCAACTAGGTTTTTTTTTTTATTGATGTCAACAGATTCTTTTTCCAATACTGATTAAAAACTTCTAACGGACTAAGGTCAGAAATTGCAAAAAAAACTTAGTACGTAGATACTACTTGTACTAGTACGTAAATATAAAGCAGTAATTTACAAAACTATATTAAAGTTAGAGTTTTGATTTAATAGTTTAACTTTATCTAAAAACACTCCCGCTTACAAAAGCAACGAGGTGAACTATTTCAGTTACATAGTTCAAGGTTAAACCTAAAATAGAAACCAACAGAATGTCCTAACCATATTTACTTAGGCAACTCCGTTAACGCAGCCGTGAAAAATCCAAGCAAAAATATACACACCCACTTTCTGCACGATTACACACACACCCGTATCAAAAATACAGTTCTTTCTCACTGATTTTGACAGCAACAATTCAAACACAACCCTATTCTTACAAGAATAGAGGTCAATATAATTTTGACAGACTTGCCAGTGACAGCAACTTAAAATCAACCTTAATACTCAGAGAATAAAGATCAAAGATATTGATAGTGGTGCATACACATACGAATTTCCGCACGATCGCACACACCTTGAAAAAAATCTTACGTAAAAATCCAAAAATAGACTTCCAATACACTTTATGTGTTTTACTAAGAAACTGATACTGTTGTTCGGTTTAATATAAATATGGGTATAAGAAACGTAACGCCACGCCTTTGATGTGAAACCCCTTAACACGTTAAACGCCGTGGGGGACAACATATGGGCCTCAATTATTTAGTAAAAGGAGCCAGGTCAAAAATGCCCAATTGTTAAATTTTACGTTTATGTTTTTATTGCTTTAGGGGCTAGAAAATGTGCTAAATCTCATGAAATAAATCGAAGAAAAGTAATTAGTGACTTTATTTTACCAAAATACTACTGTCACTCAACAGTGGCCCCCCATGGCCCACGCGGAAATAAATCGCGTTGTTCGTTGGCGGGGGCCGCGGGGGTCGGGGTGTCGGTCATCCCCGCTCATGTCCTGCACGAACAAACAAGACGAAAACACAACACGAAAAAAGTTGTAACTTTTTGTGAACCCTGCCCTAACAAACCATTTCTTTGTTTTGATTGTTTCCATAAAATTCATCCCACCAAAAACATTTTCATGTAAAATGTTGCCAAGACGAGCCCATATGACTCGCACTGTCAAAAAGTTATCAGATCTCATGTAGAGCCAAGCTTCTAACACTACACGCCCTAACTCTAGGTACAAGGCCTAACTTCACAAACTCTACACCTTAGTCAAAATATGTGGCTTGGCCATTTCGCTACATTCACATCGGCGTAAGGTGAAAAATTAATTCACTGTTCATTACTTTTGTGTTATACATACAATAGTTCTTGTAGTAACGAACGGCCAAGCCACATATTTTGACTAAGGTGTAGAGTTTGTGAAGTTAGGCCTTGTAGAGTTAGGGCGTGTAGTGTTAGAAGCTTGGCTCTACATGAGATCTGATAACTTTTTGACAGTGCAAGTCATATGGGCTCGTCTTGGCAACATTTTACATGAAAATGTTTTTGGTGGGATTTCATTTCTTTTTGTAAGTTGTTTGTAACAATTTTTTTTTTATTGAAGTATATGTCTCAATATAATAATATGTCGATTAATTTTTTTTTTTTTTTTTTAACAAGGAGTACCTATACATATATATATCTGGGGGCATCAAGTTTTGTTTAGATTATTAGATTAAACCTCTAGCGTCATCAAATCAAAATTAAAATTACAGGTCTCATACAAACTCCCATCCCCTAGTTTAAGGGGTTAGGGGATGAAACTTACCAGTTTTATAATTTTTTTGTTGTTTGTGTGCTAATACTAGCTTACATACGAAATTTCAGCTTTCTAGGACATTAGGAAATACCCTAAGAATTTTGATGATCATCAGTGACGAAATCAGCGTTTTTTAGATATAAATAAAAAAATCTGAAGTATAAAAGCTAATGTAATTAAAACTTAATATGTTCAATAAGTCCGCTATTGACAATATATCCCGAAAATTTTGTTGATCTAGCATAATCCAAACCCAAGTTATGAGGGTTCAAAAAAACGACGAAGCGCTTCGAGAAAAGGTAGGTAGTGCCCGTGCGCTTCGCTTGGCTCGTCTTGGCGGGGGCACTACCGTGCCCCCAGATTAAGTAATAGGTGTAGTAACGTTGATATTGATCTCAATAAGTCTGATTTAATTTTGTTTCAATTAAAAACTGTAATAAATAATTATTATATTTCTGATTTACAAACATGTAGTTTAATTCATCAAACTATCCCCGAAAAATTAAACCCTAACAGCTATGTAGTACCACTTTAACCAGATTTTAACTACTTCAGTAAAAAGTAACAGTATACAGTATTTTACAACACATTTTAAATAGTAATTTTATGGAAAAATAGAAAATAACACATTATCATACACACTTTTTCCTTTAGAACTTTCAAACAAGTCGTGTCCCGAAATGATTTGTCATATTTTTCTAAGTCATATTTTTTACTAAAAACCAAATACAATCTATTTGTCTGCAGGGCCGTGGGGGTCACGTCAAATACATATTAGCTTCATATCTGTGCCCGACGGCCCAATAGAGACGCTTAAAATCGCCTCTGACTCGCGGTCATATGTTGTCCCCCGCGGCCCCAACGGAACTATTGTATGTCGACCATACGGTGTCCCCCACGGCCCAAACAGAAAGACTGAAAAATTAAAGCGGCGTTCAACGTGTTAAGGCGTCTTCACACAGGTGTTACTAGTTGCGCGACAATTCGGTGACGTCACGCTGTGAGACGTAGCTCACGACTTAATGGAAAAAAAACAACTTAGTATTATTCCCACATTTTGCCAGTAATGTTTTAAGTACCGTGTGATAAGAGTTGAGCCTATTGCCACCAACCAGGCACAAATCCAGACTCCATGGCTGCTAGTGAGAAATCCAATAACACTTTGCCCAAACTGGGGACCGAACCCTCATGTTCAATAGTCGTGCTTGCAACCACTACTACAACTTTGACAAAAAAAAGTGTAACTACACTTTTTTTGTCAAAAAGTGTAAATACATTTTTTTTGTCAAAGTACGTCTACTACGGTTGACCAATCAGGGACAGATGTTACCGTTACTGTTAGTCTGTGTCATTCTACTGCTTGGCAAAGGCTCCCCATGACTTCTAAATTCTTCGATCAAGGGCCAATGTGGACGGAAATGTAAGCATAATGAATGGGTCCGCAAGGGCCGAAGCCTGCCGGGGCCCCGGAACATGAGGTCGAGCAAAGAACATGGATGGGTTTTAGTCAGTAAAAGACTGACACTCCCTTCCGTTCCACCCAGAGCGGGAGGAGTCATTTGATGATTTCCCATCCGAAATAAAAAAACGGCCCTTGTGGACCACTGGTCGTTGGTTTTATCCTACTCGACCCACCATCTCCTGCGAGGTCTACCGCGTCGCCTTCTGACTGTGTTAGGTTACTAAACATGTTTGGACAGGTGTTACAAAGCAAAAATATCGCGTGAAAAGTTTAGTGACTGTGTGGAAAACCTAAACTAGTGGCAAAGAACGACGGAGTGCTGAAATAATAAACATAGTAAGAATAAATATTTGGTAGTAGTTCTGTGAATGAACTTCGATTTATGTGTTGAGGAAACTGAAGCTCATAAAAATTATGATGTAAGTGTACCAAAACTATAAAATTGAAAACATTACTTTGCTAGATTTCCTGTCATGTTCTGCAACGAAAAACATCGCTGAATTAAAACCCAAGTATAAAAAAAACTTAAGAGGTGTCAAGGGACACCCGGATGGAACGAAGTTCTTTCGATTAACTAGTGAAGGAATTGTAATAAAATTTTATTTTTTTTAAGTTATAATAATATTTTTTTTATTATTAACAAATATAATGTTCACTCAACAAAAATAATCGTCGCGACACCACACTGTTCAATGCAAAATAGAAATGAAACAAACGCATTGCAACCTTCATTTATTTTTAAAAAGTGTCGTGACAACTTTTTCGTAAGAATTTTTTCCGTGTAGCCCCCTTTCACAACGCGCGATAAGGAACTTCGTTCCAATAAAAGTACTGTAGAAAGGAATCAGTCCCTCTAAGTCAATGGGGAAGGCAACTGTATATCTAATGGCGCTAGCATAGCTTGTATCAAGCATCATCATTGGTTGAAAATCTTGCAATGTCATTTTATATTACAAAATATCTTGATCGCATTGGTGAGATTGGGACTTAAGCTATGGACCCGCCAATAAGCGCTGACCAGCCTTCCCAATTCGCGAAACAAATGACATCTATTATAAAAAGTTTACATTTGCCCTCAAGGTTGGTCGAGTACACTTAAAACAAAAATTAAAACGCTTTTAGTACAAATAAATTAATAATAATAATAATATAATAATAATAATATTCCACAACTATCACACAACGCCATCTAGTCCCAAGCTAAGCAGAGCTTGTGTTATGGGTACTAGACAACTGATAAACATACTTATATATTTCTAAATACATACATATTATAGATAAATTACACCCAGACACAGAACAAATGATCGTGCTCATCACACAAACATTTGTCCTGGGTGGGAATCGAACCCACGACCTCCGGCATAGCAGTCAGGGTCTCTAACCACTAGACCAACAGGCCTGTCTCAACCAATTCTTTTTATTTCTCTGACCAATTCTTTTTTATTTATAAATTCAGAAGAACAGCAAAGTTATTCTTCAGCATATTAACTAAAATCGTGTGTTTGGTGACCAAAAGTACTAGGCTCGCATACATTTAAGAAAGTCTATCAGATGAAATGGCATAGGAAAACAGAACTGTGATCCTATATCTTTATGGCTCAAAATCACATAATTGCTAAGTTTGACATTAGACTTGTTACGACAGCAGCCAGTTGGTTCTCAGAAGAAGTTACGAGTCTTCACGTTTTCCTGGCTTAATTCTCCACAACCTAGTTAGTTAGTACTGGGTAATACGATACCACTTGGTAAGACAGATGTCAGACTTTGTAGGCCATTGACTACCGGTAACGACTGTCAATGATCTACTAATGACTTCTCGGTATGTAACGGTGGTCACCCATCCACAGACCAACCTAGGCAAGCACGGCTTAACCTAAAGATCGATCCGAGCGGCTATTTTTATATAGCCACGAGCTCCATCGAATAATCTTAATATAATAAGTTAATATCAAAAATCAAGTGTCACTAGTGAATGCATCGCAAAATAAAAGCTACATTCATTTTATACAGATAGCTTCCTAATTTATCTACCTAATAGTTTATCTTCTTTCCTCCCATCCAATAATTTCCTAGAACAGCGCTCGCAGCATTTTAAAACGATATTAAAGCCGGGATTAGCATCAAACCCGACAGTTTTAAATCTAGATTCATATCTGAACATCATTTTAAAATTCTGGCCTGAAATAACGAGCTCATTTTTCTATGAAAAATCACTCTTATTTACCAAATTAATATCTTAAAAAAAAACCGGCCAAGAGCGTGTCGGGCCACGCTCACTGTAGGGTTCCGTAGCTTCCCAGACCATTAAAAATACCAACATTTTTCGTCAGCAAAAATAACTTTGTTTTTCATAGTATTTGTATGAAAAACAAAGTTATCATTTGCGTTTTTTTGAAAAAGTGCTATATAACTCAAAAACTATTCAACTCATCAAGTTGAAAATAATTTTCCTAGAAAGTTCATATAAAGGTCTACTTCTGTGATTTTTTTCATATTTTTTAAACTTATGGTTCAAAAGTTAGAGGGGGGGGGGACACATTGTTTTTGACTTTCGGAGCGATTATTTCCTAAAATATTAATATTATCAAAAAATGATTTTAGAAAACCCCTATTCATTTTTAAATACCTATCCAACAATATATCACACGTCAGGGTCAAAATTAAAAAAAAAATCGCTCCCCACTTTACGTCTGGGGGAGGTACCCTAATAAAAATGTTTTTTTAAATTTTTATTTTTGCACTTTGTCGGCATGATTGATATACATATTGGTACCAAATTTCAGCTTTCTGGTGCTAACGGTCACTGAGATTATCCGCGGACAGACAGACAGACAGACAGACAGACAGACAGACAGACATGGCGAAACTATAAGGGTTCCGTTTTTTGCCATTTGGCTACGGAACCCTAAAAAGGACAATGAACTTGCTTCTACTAAAGTACTGCATTTTATTCACAGCAAAGTATTTTGTACATAATTATAATAATGTGTTCTCATAATGTGTTTACTTACTTACTTGCTTACTTACTTACACGCGATATTTGAGAATGTTGATGATTCAGTAAAATTTTCTCATCTATGGTAAAAACAACCTTAGCGAGAGACCAATTAGAGTATATTTTCGCTTGCAACATAACATCCAAAACAATAGACTAAGGCAGTCCATTTTAGCACACCCTCTATTTATAGACGTACAACCTTAACAAGCGGCTTGATAGAGTACATTTTCGCTTGCAATGGAAAAGACAGAAACGGAATACACCGGGGCAGTTCTCTTTTGTAATTTAGTGCAAAAATCCGTTGGCAATCAATAGTTAACACACGTTTCGTATGGGGCCATCCATTTCAAAGAGCTATAGGAGAAATTGAGTGTACGAAATCGCTAGCGATTGTAACAATGATTTTTGTTGTGCAGAAATATTAAGAGGCCTGCGGAGCATGCGAATTTCATACAAACGTAATACCAAAATAATTTGTAAATCAAACATATTCTTAAGGTAGTGTGTTTAGATTGGATTACAGAATATATAGGTTTCCAAACACATACATTGAATGTACACCGATTTAAACAAGAGTTATGAGAAAAATACATTTTCTATAGAAATATTAAATTCTCATATCTCGTCTTTATAATTATCATTTTCCTTTAAAAATATTTATTTGGGAACATAGATATTCTATAATATAATCGAAATATTGATTTCCACATTATTTTGGTATTACGTTTGTATGAAAAACGCATACTCTGCCGGCCCCTTAATGTCTGCTTCGTTAGTTTAGTGATCGCAATAGTGACTGCTAAGCTTGAGGTCCTGGGTTTGATTCTTGGGTCGGTCAAATTGATATTGGGTTTTCGTATTAGGAATTAGTCAGTAGAAGCCATGGAGTCTGGATTAGTTCCCAGCTGCTGGCAATAGGGTCGCGCTTATTACATGGGACTTAAACATAACTGGCGAAATATGAGTGCACTATTAGGTACACCATCAATCTTTCGGGGATCCATGCGTGATGTTCTGTAAATATTATTCTTACTGGAAATTATTTTTATAATTCAAAGTAATAATAAAAATACTCTTTTCATTACTCATACTCGGAAAGTAGGTCTGAAGTTGCCTGAGGAGCGGGTTGAAAGTAACACTTTTCAGCCCTAGGGAGAATCGCTTTCAACTGACGGCTGTCAAATTATTAAAAAAAAACTAGTTCTGTTTTCACATTTCTATTGAACCATGTTCCGACTTCTATACAGCCTCTAAATTACAGCGCGATGTAAAATTGAAATAACATAAAATTCAGTATTAATTTATTAAAGGATACATTTTTTAAATAACTTAGTTATTATTTAGTTACAAATATTTCTTTAAAATAACTTATGGCAAAATATTTACTATTTTTTCAGTGACGAAAGTGAGAAATAAAGGCTAAATAGCCGGCCACAGAAAAAAAAAACAAAATAGGCGGGAAAGCGGCAATCCGATCTTCATTTTTTTACGGGTTGTTTCGTGTTTTTATTTTTATTTTCCTTGTATTCGTAATGAAAAGCATAGTGGTTACCTCGGGTTAAAGACTTATTTAGTCCCTCGAACTATTAGCGCCCGCGCTACGCTTGGGCACCAAACCCCGTCTCGGGACTAAATAAGTTACTTTCACCCCTAGGGTAACAATGTACCTACTATTTATTGCCGTTTTTAGGGTTCCGTAGTCAACTAGGAATCCTTACAGTTTCGCCATGTCTGTCTGTCCGTCCGTCCTCGCTTAATCTCTGTGACCGTTAGCACTAGAAAGCTGAAATTTGGGACCATCATGTGTATCAATCTCGCCACAAAGTGGTAAAATAAAAATTGGAAAAAAATGTTTTATTAGGGTAAGGTAGCCCCCATTATGTAAAGTGGGAATTGATTTTTTTTTTAAATTTCAACCCTAACGTGTGATATATTGTTGGAAAGGTATTTAAACATGAATAGGGGTTTACTAAAATCATTTTTGATAATGTCAATAATTTCGGAAATAATCGCTCCAAAAGTAAAAAACAATGTGTCCCATAAGTTTAGAAAATATGAAAAAAATCTGAAAAGTAGAACTTTATAAGGACTTTCTAGGGAAATTATTTTGAACTTGGATGGAAGCAAGTTTTTGTACAAAAAAGACAAAAAGTTGTACAAAATAATTACTGGACTAAGTTTGTAGTATAATCGTATATGCAAGCATTTTTTTTTAACTTCGTTTACATATTTTATTATCCTGAACATAATTATCTTTTTTCAAGAAAAAAAAAATAATAATTAAAATCCGATTGGATTGAACACTTATTGTGACGGACGGGAAACTACGGAACCCTACACGTGGCCCGACACGCTCTTGGCCGGTTTTTTAAAATTCCAATTAGTGGCTCAACCAATCAACATAAATTCACCTAAATTCATGAATTGATTAGCTAATCCACAATGAAGGTACCTTTTTATGGATTAGCTAATAAAACCACTGGCATTTGAGAGGTGAAACCTAAGTATATTATACAAACATTTTAGTTTTTAAACCCTCATCACACTGTCACCAGTCCTAACATATTCTTCACAAAAACCTCAAATTATACTCGTATACGGGTATGGATTATGTCATAACGTTCTACGGGAGAGATTCATTTCATCATCTGCCTAGCCCAGCCTTTGCTCAACTATAGGTACAGTCAGCAAAACAGTTAGGTTTACAGGCTAGCAATCTTCTTACCACTATTATAAGTGGAAAAGGGTTATAATCAATCTCTTTGCAATTTCATCCAAATCCTTCCAGTAGTTTGCGTTAGCGTGAAAAAATAACAAAAATCGATCTTTACAGACTTTTACATTTATAATATTGTCGTAAGAAAATTGCTAGCCTGCATACCTTACTGTTTTGCTGACTGTACATATTACGGTCGGCGCTCAGTCTAACCTGCTGCAGCTGAATACCTGTACAATATAAGTGCATGTAGCGACTGCTTATCTGACCTCCTCAACCTAGTCAGTACTGGAAAATACGATACCCCTTGGTAATCTACAAATGACAGCCGGGACCAATGTTTGTACGTACTTTCCTGGGTAAGGAAGGGTCTCGGTATGAAACAGATGACGACAGATCTACGGGCGACCTCGGCAAACGTTAGCTTACCTTGGAGATCGACCTATGCGGCTGTTAATATTCAGCTGCGAGCTGTTCTGATAGCCTTTCTGTAAAATCTTTATCCTCCTTGCTTTCCGAGCGAATACTTCAAAAACCTATAACGTATTACCACTTTAAGTGTGCAGTTCAAGGTGAGGTTCCTTGTAAAATAAAACATACGAAGCAGTCTTTGGGACTGACGTTACAAGGAAACACTAAGAAATCCAAAATAAACTTTATCTTAATTGTATAAGGTTGGTTCTGGCTAAACGTTATCCCTCCGTCTTACGAGCACGAATTTTCGATTAGTTCACGTGTCCTGACGGGAGTTTAACATTTTTACCCATGCCAAAAAGTGCACAACGCCGCCAAAGAAGTTTTCACTTCAGATATGTCAAACTTGGGACATTTATTTTAGTTCTTTGTTTTTTGCGCCTGCACAGATAAGTTGGTAGAAGTGTACTAACATGTATGGAAAGAGACAACGTCATTACATTCTACGCGAGAGATTAATTATGGAAACAAAAGACGATGCCCCTGCAGAGTGGAGTGGCAGTGTGTGTGGCCTTCAAGATGGCGGAGATTGATGGGCGGCAAAAGGTTGTGGTGACGGTGTTATTAGGTTATGATACTATCGCAATTTACAGAGGAACAAAGAAATTTGTACACAGGGAGATAATTTGCAACAAGAAACTTCGTAATAAGTTTGGATAAAAGCGTGTAAAACTAGACCACTTCACGAGCAAGTGTGTAGAACAATGTTTTTTATAATTAACAAAGCACTTTTTCGACTGCACCCGTTGTGCATAATAGATGAAAGTACGGTACCACGAGTATGGTTATAAAACATGAGTTGTGAACTTTTGGTTACTTAAAATACATCTATAATTAGTACCTATTCACTAAATATGGACATACCATGGGCCTTATTCCGGGGCAAAGCGGTTTCCTGCCAGTAAATTGTAAAACGAGCATTTAGATCAGCATCGCTTTAGGATTTCAGAGTTTTTTACGAAAATTTTCCATGAATGTAAAAACACACATACATACATACATGTACATAGCTCAAACATTAGAATTTAGAACGGGATATTTACCATGTTTATTGTAGTTCATCCGTGACCATGGCGCTTGTAACAGTGCCGAAATATCGGAAACTCATAACAAACAATAAACAATCCCGTTCTAAATTCTAATGTTTGTGTTAGTGACCATGTCAGTCTAAAAACTCATATGTACATAGCTTTTTGATTTTTTGTTTTAAAGTTATTTAACTTATAAATTTTAAAATAAATTTAAAAAAACCTCTTAACCCTACTATCTTCAAATATGTATAACAGTACCATAATCGTCAACATCTGTCTAACCCTTTCCATATTTATTGAGGTCGACTTCTAGACTTCCCGGATGCAGTCGAATACCAGTATTTTTAACCCCCGACGCAAAAACGACGGGGCGTTATAAGTTTGACGTATGTGTGTGTGTGTGTCTGTCTGTGGCATCGTAGCTCCCGAACGGATGAACCGATTTAGATTTTTTTTTTTGTTTGAATGGTGAATTAGTTAGGAGTCTTCTTGGCTATGTGTGATAAAAATCAGTCCAAGATGGCCGCCGCCACATAATGGCGATTTATATATTTATTCAACAACTCCCTCAATAACGCAATAACTATAAAAATAGCGTAATAACTATACACTATAATAAATTTCAAATCCAAGATGACTGCTACCATAAAATGGTGAATTACATTTTTTTTTCACAACTCCCTCAATATGGGTAGCAAATGATAGGGCTTAATGAACTTCATCTTCGATACAAAAAAAAAATCCTTGGAATTGTGACCCTATTTGTCGGGGGTTATTTAAATTTTTAACTTAATGTAACTTGATCATGGAGCGACTGCCTATCTGACTACCACAACCCATTTGATACTGGGTAATACGCCACCCCTTGTTACCTTAACAATATACATATATTACCTGAAAATAATAACACATTGAAATTCACACCCCACAAATTACTAAATGCCTGGCTACATTTTAAAGAGACATTCTAAGTACTAAAGCCATCCCTTGTCATCTGAACGCCCATATCGTGGCCCCAATCGACTTGACAACTGAGATTACTCAAATGTCAGTTTAGCTAATTAAAATAGTTTGAGTTGGAGGTTATATAGCCAGGCTAGAGGTCTACAATAGGGCTTTGTAAGAAGGAGACGGGGCTAGGTTGGTTGGTGATTAATTGAGCTAGTTTGAGGTGTAATTTCAAATTATTATTGGTAGTTTGTAATTTAGGGGAAGTTTAGTGAGTCGTGTTAGGTGTTATGATACATTAGCTAGTTATGATCACATTCACAGCATGTAACTGTAAACGTCTAAGGGCTGAATTCTTATCGCGCTAACGGTCCGTCGCGTATGGTCTGTCGTGACGTCAGCGAGAAAAAATACAGCTGTCGGTCGCCGCTGATGTCAGCGTAGTAGCTTTATAGAACACAGTGTATACTCGTACGCAACCGGCTGTGTACGACCGACCAGGGGGGTGAAACTTCCATAAATTGGCTTCAAACAAAATTTTCATAGATAGTGCTGCCATCTGTGTGATTAAGGACACCAACTTTACAACTGTTTGACAGCTTTCAACTTTCATAACGAGAACAGCTATTTTAAACTATTTGTCAGTGAAGTAGATAATCTAGCTGTGACAGCGGTTGCCTTGTGAATAATACTTCACAAGTTCGAATCCTCATTCTATAATAACTTTTTGTATTTATTTGGTTGAACAAAAACTAACAGCGCCATCTAACAGCTTGAGTACACAGTTTTAAAAACGAAAACCAGTGTTGCGCATCTATCTTGTATTATAATATAGTGTTTTATCTATGCGACCGACCAGTCAGTACGACTAGAATTCAGGCCTATATAGTAAAGGCGTCAATCATGTCTGTGTGCCTGTGCTAGGCAAAGTAATATCTAATAGTACATCAACATTTTACCAGTTATGTTTGATTCCCATGTTATTAAGGGCGAGCATTAACATCAATGGGGTACAAATCTAGACTCCGTAGTTGCTACTGAGAAATTTCTAAATTTGTAAGCTAAACAAGAGATTGCAGCTGCCAATCCTCCAAACACTCGCAGGCATTTGATCTTAGATAGGCAGGTATCTACAATATCCGTGTTAAAAAATGTATGACTATTTCAGCAATTTTAATCAATATCACCCTTTGCTCTGGTATTCCAATAAAGTGTTAATAAAAGCGACTTAACACCTTCTATATACCTACTATAGAGGTGTAAGTCAACTGACCCGTTTTACGATTACATGGGCGAATTGTTACGGCGTGACAATCTGTTAAGGTTTAATATCTATTAATAGTTATTGGTTTATTGTAGTGCTTTTATTAAAGATTAGCTATTATAAAAAAATATTTTCCAAATTTAAGGGTTTTAATTGTTTTTCGCACGGTACCTTAATCCTTTTCGCTAAAGTAAAAATCTAAATAAAAACCTTATAATATCAGCTATCTGCCAGTCTCGTCAAAATTGGTCCCACAGTTTCCGAGATTTGCCGGAACCGACAGCCGCTTTTTATTTGTCATAATTATCGTATAAACTTTCAAAAGCATTCGCTAAAAAGTAGTTATTTTGAAATTACAAACCGAGACTTCCATTTTATTTATTTGCTTAGTAAAATTTTAAGTAAAACACCAAAATTATTCTAAGGACGAGTTTGGCTAAACCTTTTGAGATAATAAGTCTTATCATATTTGCCATTCAACCTTCACCTTTACAAAATCAAATTCCATAGAACGTAATCCACATTAATATTCCTTGTTATCCCGCCATCATAAATCCGTATGTAAGAGAGAGATAAAACATACAAAATTATATCTAACCCTTTCTACACAAATCCATAAAATGCAAATGAGTTTCCCGTCATAAGTAATTAAATTCACACCCGTTAATATCTCGCCCTAAACGTTCTTTGTTTCGTATCAATCAAGCCTTAAACAAGCAAAATTAACCTCAGTCACCTTCCTAAGCAAAATTAATGGCCGTCAATAAAGTTTCAATCTTTTGGCGGGAAACTACGCGTCCATTACCGCCGCCATTTTGTGCCACAGATAATTTAGTAAAATGGTGGATGACTGGCATGTTTCGTTCGGATACACAGATTTATTGGGGCATTTAGTTGAAAACATTCCGCCGTACGTAATTATTATTTATTTATTTATTTACACCAATTATAACATCCTTACAGACTATTCCAATACGATGCTATAAGACAAACATTATAACACACATTTTTGAACACATATAATAGAAATACACACAATATAAAATAAGTAAAACTACCCAGTAAAAATAAAAACACCAAAAAATACAATATGACAATGTTCACAGTTGCACACCTTGTTCAATTATGAATTGAGCCCTCTGGATAAATCTCGGCAGGTGTTGCCCAAATATATCTTCCGATACCGTTATACTATTAATAATGCGTCCAGCTCGCGACATAGGGGCAAACTTGAGTAGGTTTTCCTTTCTTGGAAATGGAGGTGTTTTTCGGTAAATTCTGATCTGTTTTGTAAAGGAATTTGCCTCGGTAAAAAATAACTTAGAAAATAGACACAAAGTTACGCAATATCTACTCAAAAGGACCGTTTTTATTATAAATTAAAACCGGCAAAGTGCGAGTCAGGCTTGTGCATGAAGGGTTCCATACCATCGTAGTAGAGGAGCCCTCTTCTCTAGAATATCAGCGCTGTGACTTTTTTTTAATGGTACAGCACCATGCTGAGATAGGAGCCTTACGGCCTCGTACAGGACCAATTTCGTTTCTTTTTTTAAATAATTATTCTTCTCTTTAAGTTTGCTTTTTATATAATGTCATTTGACCATTTTGTTTTTGTGTGTGTTGTTCTGGCGGGCTAATAAATGCTTTTTCTTTCTTTCTTTCTTTCTCTTAAATTTAACAACCGACCAGGGTCAACCAACTCAACCATCAACGATCAGGTTTTCACGATACAAGCCTCATTGCTTAGTGTGGCACTAGATGGCGCTATTTGTAATGTCCAGCGGTATTTATTTATTTGATACTAGCTGACCCGCGCAACTTAGTCTGCGTGAAGAACCGCTCGACCGATTTTGTGCAAACTTCACATAAACCATCTACTAAATAGTCCTCTAAAACATTTGGTTTGGATAGGTGAGCCCGTTCTTGAGTTATAAAATTGCAACGAAAAGTGGCATTGATTTTTATATATATTGATTTGTTATAGCGGCAACAGAAATAACAATTTCAACTGTCTACCTATTACAGATCATGTGATACAACCTGCTGACAGACAGACAGACGGACGGCCAGCTGAGGCTTAGTAATAGGGTCCCGTTACTTACCTTTTGAGTACGGGACCTTTATTTTTCGGATGGGAAATCATCAAGTGACTCCTCCCTCTCTGGGCGGAGCGGGAGGGAGTGTCAGACCTTTACTGAATCAAACCCATCCATGTTCCTTCCTCACCCTTTATGTTCCGGGGCCACGGTATCTCTTTCGAACAGTCCCGCAGCGAGTACGGGACCCTAAAAACAGCTTGTTGGAAAACGACAGTCGTTTTAAAATTGCCTAAAGGCACTGTAATAATTTCTCATTCATAATAACTTTAACAAAGTAAAAAGTGCTCATTGAGAAGTAAAACTTAAATAAAATAAAACTTGGACGTAACAATTTAAGGCTCGTTCATTCTCGTAAAATTTTATCACCGTTATAAAAACCGTTCTTAGTTTCGATAAGAAACTATGTAATGAGGGACTTACAGTTGGAAAATTGCCTTTCAATGGACTTAAAAATATTAAACACTAGCTTCCGCCCGCGACTCCGTCCGCGCGAATATCGGTCTTCGCGTGGATGGTTTATTTCTCCATTTTGAGTAACTCTGACAATGACATTTTTTTTCTACGTATTTTTCCAGGATAAAAAGTATCCCATTTTATGACCAGGATAATAAGGTATAATTATACCAAGTTTCATCGAAATCGAACCGTTAGTTTTCACGTGATGCCTGCATATACAGACAGACAGACAGACAGACAGACAGACAAAAATTTTTTTAATCACATATTTGGGTTTGGTATCGATCCAGCAACACCCCCCGCTATTTATTTTTTCAATATTTTCAATGTACAGAATTGACCCTTCCACAGATTTATTATTAGGTATGTATAGATTCCATTTCAAATAGAAGTAATTTAGGCGAGTTTTGTGAGTAGTACTTCTTCGAAAAGTTCACTGAATGAAAAGCCTTGAAAGTAATGAACTTAGGTGCTAGGGGTTGGTTTAATATTTTTGTCATAGAAATCTATAAGTATTGATAGATGGTGAGGGACCGGAAGACCAAAGAAAATATAAAAAGTGTAAAAAGACTCTCATCGAACCCGAAAGGCATTTGTTCTCCCCGTCTTTAAGATACCTTTTTTTATTTTCGGATAAAATATTGTATTCAAATTTTATTATCAAGATTTGAAAAATTATATTTTGTTCCCGTTTTTTTTCGGATGGGAAATCATCAAATGACCCTTCCCAATCTGGGCGTAGCGGAAGGGAGTGTCAGACTTTTACTGACTAAAAACCATCCATGTTCCTTCCTCGCCCTTTATGTTCGGGGGCCGCGGGTATCTCTTACGAATAGTTCAGCAGCTCAACGGGAACTAGTTTCGGAGATATTTAGGGTCAAAGCTCTAACTTTACCACAAGTTAGTATGTTAACTTTAAACACGTCCAGGACCCCCGTACTACTCAATCCATCCACCAGTACTTTGGTTGAGTGTGGTACATTGAATTTTACAGTAAAACGTGATTTTTCACCCTAAAAATAAAAAAATACCTAAGTACATACATTGCAAGTTAAATAAAAGCTTTTAAATAAAATAAAAATAAATAAATATCGTTGGACATTAACACACAGCGCCATCTAGTGCCACACTAAACAAGGTTTGTGTCGTGGACACCAGATAGTTGATATACTACATATATACTTTTTTGTTTGTAAATACATACTCATTATACATATAAACATCCATGACTCGGAAACAATTCCTAGCAATAATTATTGAGTAAAGTTCAGAATGTTCAGAATGCTTGGTCGACGGCGGCGGCGTGATGAGTTTGTTTACACCCTGTATGTGGATAATTAATCTTTTCTTTAACCTCCCTTTCCTCATTCATCAACATTAATATCCATCACTTTTTAGTCACATGCATTTCATCCCACCTTAATACATCTAAGGCCATTCGCAAAATACGCCCTTTGTCATGGAGTTGCGGACACCAGCCCGTTAGACAATCATATTATATCTAAGTCGCGGGTACAAGAGGCGTATGGAGGTGACGCGGCTCGGGCGAGGTGATGCCGTGGCGCCGGCGCAGCGCAGAACAGGCGCGCTAACGGTGTCGGAAAGGCGAAAGACTCTCTCTTTAAAGTCTAACAGTCACGCATTTTTGCCGTCTTGCTCTCGCCCTGTGCATGCCACTGCTAACTGCGGGTGTGCCGAGGGCGAGGAAGCGGCGCCCTCACGCCCGCGCCACGCCAGCGCAGTTTGTCTCGCGCCACACAATGAAATATCAAAGAAGTGGCGACGCGCTGCGTCTGCGCCACTCCACCACCGGAAGCTTCTTGTATTTGTCCCGCGCCTAAGACAGGCGCCACTTACAAACTACCTCCAATATACTCATTCCTTACTTTATCCATTCTTGTTACTCCACATTTATACATCCCAACATTCACAGTTTCAATTCGAATGGCATTTTGATGGTAGCTAAAACAACTTTCCATAACAGCTTTACACAAGCTTTTACAGTAACCTATTACATAAAAGCCCTCAGCAATAACTTAGCTATTAATGGCGACGAGGTAACGTCACACATAATCGCCGACACCTTTTGTACGTACAAGGTTGCGTGGGTAAAGCCAAGCTATTTATGTTGGTCCCAAGAAGAGCTAAGTGTTATACGGTCTACGGTCCTCGGTCTACCAATTCTTTGGTCATTGTCGTATTTTAAAAGGTTTTTCGGGGGTTGGGGTATTGTCGCTGGATTTAGAGTAGTGGGGCGAAACTGTTAACATTTAGATAAGTGTAATCGTGTAAGAGGAGTAACAAGTATTTACGTGACATAGCACTATGCCTGCAAGTCCCAAAGGGTAAAGCAGAGATGTTCTTTAAAGGTAACTCACATTTCCCGGTAGGAGTAAATGTGTGTGTGATGAGCATGAACATTTGTTTCGGAGTCATGAAAATGTATTGTTAGGAAGAAATGAGGTTTCGCGTAGTATTATGAAGAAATGAGGTTGTACGTAGCACAGGTCACTTCTATGGAAAGGAGTGACAGACAACTTGCATTAGTCTCTGGTCACGAGGGACTCGTGGGGAATATCGCTCAAAGGGCTGTAAGATTTGTATTTTCCTATTTTGTGTACTTACTCGCTATTTTTCTAAACAATTACGCGTTAATTGGATTCGGTATGATTTGTGGCGGTTAAGGATAGTTTCAGCAAATTGATATTTTGTTCCAAGTTAGAATAAACGGTTGGATTCATTACTTTATGTACCTCGTTGTCTTATTTTAAACATCTTCACTTCTGGATGCTAAATGTATAATAAGTATGTATTTCCAAGCCTTGCTTAGGGTGGCACTAGATGGCGCTGTGTGTTATGTCCAGCGTTTTTTTTTTCGTCATTTACGTTTACGGCCTATTGGAGCGAGCCTATTTTCATCAACCGGACACACATCCAAGTATTAATATGAAATTTTCAATTTGAAATCGATTATCCTTTTTTGGTTTCAGTACCAATATAATTTGAAACATTGCGAGGCGGTACTTAAGTGTTCTGAAGCACTCGGGTCGGTAGTAGTACTTGCCTTGTCGATTGGCTTATGATTTCACAAATGCATTTTTTTTTTGCATAAACAGTGTTAGAGCAAAGATTTGATTATTTGTTTGTTTGTGTGTTTGTTACGATTTACATAATTCTAAAACTACTCGACCGATTTTTTAAATTCTTTCATGATTAGAAAGGCACGTCTATACTAAGTAACATAGGCTATATTTGATCCCCACTGTTTGACGTCCACTAGTGGTTAAATAAGTGAAACTTTTAATAAATCACTTACAATTTAGTTTATCCTTCGATCAAAATCAATGACTTTCTCGACCGTCCATTTCAGAGAACGAACATGGCGCCATAATCCTGGGTCTCTACAAAACAAGGTAAATTGGCCATTCGTGCACATTGCGTCATGAAGGCCGCACTTTTTACGATATTAACTCGATTCAACGAGCAATTTTATCGATACTGGGACATCGATGTTTATTAGGAGACGTATCGATTACAGCAGATTTGGAATACACAAGGTGCAACGCAAAAAGTCTACCTATGTACCTCTTAGGTGGTCATTCAGACCATCAAACTGGACATCAGAAAGTCTGAAAACTAGTCTTACCAAGGGGTATCGTAGTACCCAGTACGAGCTGGATTGTGGAGTTCAAATAAGCAGTAGCTCCATGTATGATACTGAAATATGCATGACGTCAGTATCACCAAATTACAAAATTAAATCTATTTCATTTAGTTAGAATATTGGATGATAATGGAAACGTATTTTTTGTTCTTGTAAATCATTGAATATTGACAAAGATAAAACGCATCAAAACTCGGGAGTGGGGGCGCATGACGTCAGTACGCTCTAAAAATTATAGCTAGACGTGACGTATTCAGAATTTTAAAACCGTCGTATCTTCGTCTATTTTGATTTACATAACAAAAGAAAAAATACGTGTCAAATGTTTTTTGCCACAAATTCGATTTTTTTTTATCGTCTACCCTATTCAAATGCGGTTCAATGCCGACCCCACAACACTTTGGAAAAAGCAAAGCAGATGACGATATTTTCTCTTTCTAACGTATAACTACCAAATACCATCACATTCTGTCATTCCAAACACTGAGTAACATGGAAAAATGGGAATATCGTTGAAATTTTGCCCAGATTATAAAAGGACAAACTGAAAATCCTTCTTTGATCCCGAATGATGCCTTTCAGTTACATCCTTTGAACTAGAATGTTCTTTTTAATTCATTAGGTAAGCTTTGCCATCAAAGGGAAATTGCATTATAAAGGGGAAAGCAATTACCGTGGCTCTATGTACTAGTTAGGTAATATTTCAAACAAATTTTATTCTGTGCAGTAAAGTTGGTATTTTGCAGTTAATGTCTTTGTTGAGCTACGGTATGTTTGTATAGATAATTTGAATTCACACGGAGGAAATTTACAAGTGTAAATTATGCAACGACAAAAACAGGTAAAACATTTACTTCGTTTTTAAATAGTTTGGAGCAGGACGAAGTTAATAATGATGGTTATACTCGTATGAATCAATACGTTGAGTTACGTAATATAGAATGGAAATGGTTGTTTTTGTGCAATTTATGGTTTTTCTTTTTGTGTTTTTATGCTTGTTGTGCTTTTTGTGCTTTTATGGTTTTTGATTGATGAGATAGTAATATTTTGTTGTTTGATTTTTGCTTCTGTTATGATTTGAAATATATTTATTCTGTGAAATTCGAACACCGTGTAAATTGTATGATGAATGAGTAAATATCAATTAATTAATATGAGGACATAATACAGATATATTTATACCTATTTACATTGTTAGCCACCTACCTATGCTGATAAGGCTCCTAGTATAGGGGTTGAAACATACCTATGATCAAGAAAGGTGGTTTCCAGAAAAAAACTTCCCAACAAAACTCATGTCTAGAATCTAAGAGCGCCTTTACATTATTAAAAAGTAAAGAACACATAACTAGGAAAGTAAATATTTTTCCATGAAATATTACGGTTCTCCCTAACGGTGTCCCCCTCTGGTCCTAATTATGCACGACGGTAATCTATACCAAACACGTGACTAATTACATTTTGAAGGTATTTTACACGGCTTCTGTTTGTATAATTATTAGGCTGTGATCTGAGATGGGCGTGGGCGGTAGCGAGGGTGGTCAACAAGCCGATTCCACGAGTTTTCCCATCACATTACACCTTGGCAGTTTGAGTTTTAGGCTGGTTACCAATGAAACATTCGAAAGACAAAATAATTTTTTGTAAGGAACAATTTTTGTACCTATTGCTTAATGGTTGGATCCACCACATATTTTCTTGCTCGGCATATTCTCTGGTTACGAAGAAAATTGTTCTAATGACAATTATGCTTCACTTGAAGCCTCTGTACTCATTTTTAAGGTAGCTTTTACTTATAACATTAAAAAATTATTATCTTCATCTTCTGGGAACGCTCGTTCCATCATAGACCTCATCCATCGCTTTCCATAAGGAGTGATTGAAGTCAAGAGCAGGACCATTTGGCAATAAAAATAAACAAATAAAATAAATAAATATCGCTGGGCATTACATCTAGTGCCACACTAAGCAAGGCTTATGTCGTAGTCACCAGACAGTTGATATACTACATTATATACTTTTTTTTTGTAAATTCATACTTATTATACATATAAACATCCATGACTCGGAAACAAATGTCCATGCTCATCACACAAACATTTAAAAAAAATAACAACATGCACAACATTTTCAAAAAAATCTATTCCGTTTTTTTTGCGCCCGCTACCGCTTATATCACTACATGCAACTTTAGTGTGTGTTTATATGACCCAGTTTTACGTACAGCATTTACAACTTGTAATCGGCACTAACATAACCAGCTGCCAAACTTTAAACTTCTCAAAACTGTAATCCCCTGTTTACTGTTTATCAAACACCGTCGCCATATTTGTCGAAGTTCTGAGAGCAGATTTCGTAATGTCGAGAGAACATTGCATCTTTAATGATTATATAATTAAATAATGTGAAAGTGAGTTCGATTGTCAATGCTTTGCACCATAATGGCTGAATGTATTTAGATGTTCAGCACACGGGTAGATCATGACCTGAGATACGTTACTATTCGATCATCAACCGAACCGTGTTGGGGTCATCTTCCAGTCCAACCGAGTGCAGCTGAATACCAATACTTTACATGGAGTGACAGCCTATCTGACAACCCAGTTAGTACTGGGTAAGACTAGTGGTTCGACTTTCAGGCAGCTGACTACCTGTAACGACTGTCAAAGATCTACTAAATGAGAGCCGAGACCAATGGACTAAGTGCTTTCCGAGATACGGATGAACAATCATGTCACCAATCTACGAACCAACCATAGGCAAGCGCGGCTTTACCTAAACATCGACCCGAGCGGATGTTATTATTTAGCCATTATTTCGATGCCTGTTCTTGATGAAAAGGCTTGTTCTTGATAACTCCTCCAGTAATAACCTCTTAAAAAAAACCCCGAAACATAAAATCAAATTATTACTTAATACCTTTAATGTCATTATTGTTTTTAAGTGATCATGTCACTATGTGATAGTCGTTGACAATGATAAGCTATCTTCTATCACTTTGATAACAGACCCCTCTAAATGTTGTTTAAATTATCCAACTACAAACTAGACAATTTATTCGAATAGTACTACAAAATATATTTCGTTTTGACTGGAAGGTAAAAAAGTGATCTTTAAATTGATTGAGTATCACGTAAAGCCAAGCACGCTTTTTGAAGTTTTCTACTCAGAAACAGGCTAAAGGATGTAAATTGAAAGAGGTCAGTTTCTCACAGGATGTTAAGATCTCCACCCACACTGAATCGCTAGCAGTCGTTTTTCACGAAATTTTGGTGTTTTATTGACCGCGCGCGCGGATTTGTTGCCGGCCGGAACATTCGTTGAGTTTGGAACTGATTTTGCGTCTTCTCGCCGTCAGATGGTGGGAGCGATACGTTGTCCTTGTCGCACACACAGCGATGGGCGAGTGCAAGTGGCGGAAAATTTAAAAGAGGAAGGAAAATGAAGGACTGGGGAAAGCATCCCGAAGCCTGTTCATATATCAACATATCAAAAGGTCTTAACCCAAGTTGAATTTGCATACTTGGGTTAAGCCCTTTTGTCTATAACTTTATAATATAATTTCAAGAAAGAAAATGGGCTCTAAAACAAAACAAAACTTTCATTAACCAGTAACACACCAATTTTCAAAACACAATAAAAACTGGAACCCAGCAAAGTGACTCTACAAACTGCAAAGATGCAAAGATAGAGTCTTCTACTTAATTATTTACAAACTCCACGAGCAACTTCCGCGCTTATTACCTACTAACCTTTCTTACATAGAGATCCTTTATAGCAAACTCTACCTAATGTAGAGCAAAATTTAATCTTAGCTCTTTGTAGAGCGCCATTATGTGAGCTATGTGTGGGATTAAATATTGCATTTGAAAAGCTTTGGGTGTATAATTCTATTTAAATTGGTGCTTCAAAGGTATCGGGAAGATTCTGTTAGAGGAGATTTTAGATTATGAAATGAATGGGTGAGGCTTGAAAAGGAATTAAAATAGATGAATGGAAATATAATTTTAGATAGATATAGATTTCTATTCCTTTTTGGGGGAATCCTTTTAGTATATAGTCATTAAAATACTACCATAATGGTAATAATATTTGCGAGACGTTTGAGGTTCACGCTTTAGGATCCAGGGGTCCGAGTGGTCATAGCCTTTTCAAGAAATTTTAAAACGCTTAGTTGAAACTTCCCGTAACCCAAGAGTTGGCTTTTGCATTGCGTAACAACGCGGTGCCATACGAGGTGACAACACCGCCAGTTTCTTGGGGACATTACCAGTTGACAGCGTTGAGAAGTTTTTAAAATCTTACGAGGCAGAAGTAGTTCGCTAGTCTGTACCTAAAGGGTGTAAAACACAGGGCACGCCACGATAGTGGCGGTAAGTCCCCTCTTTGAGGAGTGGCTAGAGAGGCGCCACGGCGTCCTCACCTTCCGCCTGACGCAGGTCCTCACCGGACACGGATGTTTCGGGAGGTACCTGCACCGAATCGGGCGGGAGGAAACGCCCGGGTGTCTCCACTGCGAGGATCGACCGGAGGACACGGTGGAGCACACGGTGGAGGTCTGCCCTGCGTGGGCGGAGCACCGCCGTGTCCTCGTAGCGGCGATCGGCGGCGGCGACCTCTCGCGTCCGGCCCTGGTTCAATCCATGGTCCGGAGCGAGACGGAATGGGAAGCCGTCACCTCCTTCTGCGAAGCAGTCATGCTGGCGAAGGAGGTGGCGGAACGAGAGAGGGAGAGAGCCTCTCTTCCCGGCCGCCGCGGGAGACGCACCGGGCGTCGGGGGCCACGTGGTGGCTACCGGCCACCGTAGATGCGGGCCTGTGGACGGTTAGCTATGGGCTAGCTAGCCGTCCGTCCGTCTAGTGACGACAGGCCGTGTCGACGGCGCGTTCGTGTTCCACGCGCGCCTCAAAGAGATGTCAGCAGCAGAGAGGGGCCCGCAAGGGCCGAAGCCTGCCGGGGTTGCGGGACTGTTCGAAAGAGATACCGCGGCCCCGGAACGTAAAGGGCGAGGAAGGAACATGGATGGGTTTTAGTCAGTACGAGTCTGACACTCCCTCCCGCTCCGCCCAGAGTGGGAGAAGTCATTTGATGATTTCCCATCCTAAAAAAAAAAAAAAAAAAAAAAAAAAAGGGTGTAAAACACCCCTTAACGAAGCCGAAAGGCACTTGTTCTCCTTGTCATTTCGATCATTTTGTTGTTCTAGGTTATTGTTTAGTGTCATTTTGTTGTTGTTTAGGTAGGTTCCCAGGTATAGTGTACCTGGGAACCTTCTAGTTACGGAGATATGGGGGGTCAAATTTACAACTTTTTCACAAGTTTTTTTTAAATACAAGTTTTTATTGTAAGATTTTTAATTTAAATACCTCCACGAACTCCATACTATTTAATCCATCCATCAGGACAATGTTTTGAGTGCGGTACATTGAGTTATACCACAAAACGTGATTTTTCACCCCAAAAAAAAAGTTGTTGTGGTTGACGGCTTCGTGATGACGTGGTTTACACCCTGTATAAGTATGTTGATGAATTCAAATTCTGCCAGAACAATAAATACAGTGTAACGTTTTGTCGATCGACAGCTGCTGATGTCGTCGCATGTACGGCGATAGGCACAAGTCACGAAATCGAACAAGGTTTGATTCCGAGTCGCTGGGTCGCAGTCTGCCGATAGTGTATACGACACGCGAGCCACTATCGCTAAATATATGGAACATCTGTATTATTTGTAGATAGAACTTTTGAGATATATATCAATATAACTTTGACAGTGCGCGTCTCCTTTTTAAGGAAATTTCTCGCTGACTGTTTGACACTACGTGTGACCCTGGCTCTTGTTTTCTCCAAAGAATTAGCATTGCCATTCAATGTGGCAATCTGACTTAGATGAAGCGCCCTGTTGTTTATTTGGTATGAATTCGTTTATTTTATATGAATTGAACCCTTTTTAGTAAGTGTGAATATTTCGTTTTAATTATTCTATAAATAAATTGGACACTTGTTACAAATAGTCAGTGGCACGAAAATTTGACAACCTGTCTTACCAAGTACTAACTGGGTTGCAGTTGTTAGATAGGCAGTCGCTTCATGTAAACTACTGGTATTCAGATGAATCCGGTTAGACTGAAAGATGCTCCCAACATAGTTGGGAAAAGGCAGATGATAATCATTTTTGGGATAATAAAACTTTAAATTAGATTTTATTTATTTATTAATTAGGTAATTCTTTAATTATTATTTAATTATTTTAATTTATTAATTCTTTAATTATTATTTAATTATTTTTTGCCGATACTTCACAAAAGGAGGATAATATAGTTGATAAGTAAATAATAAATACAAATATTGCTGGACCTTACACGTAGCACCATCTAGTACCACACTAAGCAAGGCTGGTGTCATAGTGATGACCAGACAGTTGATATACCACATATATACTTTTTGCTTGTAAATACATACTTATTATACATAAAAACATCCATGACTCGGAAACAAATGTCTAGTGTCAAGTGTATCAATTGTATTTTTTGAAGTACACCAAAACACCAAAATGAGGATCCCAAAGATATGCTTAATTACTATATTAGCTTGTCGGTTTCTGAATGTATCACTTGCTTCGATGAAGGAAAACATCGTGAGGAAACCAGCATGCCTGTGAAATATACATATATAGGTATATATTTTTTTTTTTTATAATTAGTTTTCTACCGCAGACGTGGGGGTCCACGCTCTTATTTACATTTTATTAATTATTTGATTGATTTAAAAGAAAAAAAAAAAACTACGATCGTGCTACATCATTGGACACGTTACATTAAACTAAGCTTATTATTAGTAACTTAAGATCTACGTGAGTCCATCCAATTTTTTTTTTTTGCCTGTGAAATATTTCTTGACGGCATGTCAAGCTAAGTCAGAGGCCCACGGCGGCCATGGCGGCATAAAACTCTGACAACCACACGACAGAGAAGAAAAAAAAACAGATATTTTAAATTATTTGCGGATGGATATAACACATGGCTAAACTATTACAAGTGTGTATCTGAGATAGAAACTAAACTTATTACACACTATCAGCATTTTAGCTTTCATTAACAAATTGTGGTTTTCCTCCGAAATTAAAGCACGTAAAACTTAGCTATCTGTCTACCTGAATCTAAACGAATCTAGCGCCATTTTCTGCCTGAACGAAATTTAGATTCCAGGAATATTGAGCGCGTCCTGAAATATTCGCTAGAGTCCAATTTAGTTCCACTGAAAGAGACAATATTTTAAAACCTGCTACGTTGAAATTTCAATTTCATTCAGATAAGGAATCTTTTCAGTAGAAAACGGTCCATTAGTTCATAACAAGAGTTTTATGAATTTAAAATTGAGTACATTCTATTGTATTTTTTATTTTCAGTCACATCACAAAACCATAACGCCTGTAATCTATAGGTTTAGGCAGAAGTGTACCAAATTGCAACTGCGCAACCATTTAAGGGGCCGGCGGAGCGTGCGTCGTTCATACGGTATTACGTTTAAAATAATTCGTAAACCAAACATATTCTTATGAAAGTATGTATTTATTTCGATTGGATTACATATCTAGGTTCCCAAATACATATTTTGAAAGGACAATGACGTTTAGACGCGATATAAGGAATTTAAAATTTCTATAGTTAACTTATTTTTCTAATAACTCTTGTTTAAATCAATGACCATTCATAATATGTATTTGGGAACCTAGATATTATGTAATTCAAACGAAAAAACAACACACTTCCCTAAGAATATGTTTAGTTTACGAATTATTTTGGTATTACGTTTGTATGAACGACGCACGCTCCGCCGGCCCCTTAACACAGTAAATCTTTAGATATCACACTTTTTTTTATATTGTACTAGTTGACCCGCGCAACTTCGTCTGCGTGAAGAACCGCTCCACCGATTTTGTGCAAATTTCACATAAACCGTCCACTAAATAGTACGAACAAAGCCTAAACATTTGGTTTGGATAGGTGAGCCCGTTCTTGAGTTATAAAATTACAACGAAAGTGGCATTGATTTTTATATATATTGATAAATCATCATAATTCATATCATCTCATTTAGTTTTTAATATTGTATTCAAATTTTACTATTCAGATTTGAAAGTCATAATATGTTGTTGCCGTATGGTGAATGCTGCGTATACCAATAAAATGCATATATACCAGCCGTTTTGTGTTCTTTCCATTGTTTCACATTAATTCTTAGTATATTTTGCTATTGGTGTACCAAATAAATAAATAAATAAAGTCCCTTGTAATAGGGATGAGCGTATTGCCATCAACGGGCACAAATCCAGACTCAGACATCACAAAAGATAGGTTTTTAAAAACCCATTTTAATAAGAATTATTTGTCTAAAAAATTAATAGAGTCTGTCTATCCTCCTGTAGTAAGTATTTATAGTTATCTTTATTATTATTTTAAAGAGGAAATTTTTTGTACTTTTGTATGTTTGTAACAAATAAACTCAACACTACTGGACCGATTTGAAAAATTCTTTCACCGATAGGGTTAAAAATTAAGTATGTCATCCGGGGATAGTGTAGCTACACTATCCCCGGATGACATATTAATTTTTATCCAGGTATTCTTACAGAAACTAAGCGGGGGAAACCGCGTGAAGTCAGCTAGTATATAATAACTCGGTACGTTCTTATAAAATTATTATCATTTATAAAAAAAAATAATTAAAAAAAAATACAAATTAAAATAATATTAATTAATAATAAATATTAATAATTACTATTAATTATTATATTTAATTAATTTAATAGTTATTTTAAATTCACTTATTACATTGGTTTTGTTAAATTATCCTAAAATAGGACTAAACTATGATTTAGCCATTATATTTTAATACCCTTTGTCCTAACAATGCTTTAGGCCTTTCGTAACTCTAGCTAGCCTTCCGTCCGTCTAACGACGACAGGCCGTGTCGACGGCGCGTTCGTGTTCCACGCGCGCCTCAAAGAGATGTCAGCATAAGAGAGGGGCCCGAAGCCTGCCGGGGTTGCGGGACTGTTCGAAAGAGATACCGCGGCCCCGGAAAGTAAAGGGCGAGGAAGGAACATGGATGGGTTTTAGTCAGTAAGAGTCTGACACTCCCTCCCGCTCCGCCCAGAGTGGGAGAAGTCATTTGATGATTTCCCATCCTAAAAAAAAAAAAAAAAAAAAAAAAGGCCTTTCGTAACTCTAACAACACAAACTTCAAATGTAGGTAAGTGTCTAAGCTATTTATAAATTATAGCCTCAGAATGTATTTAATTGAGGTAATAAAATAAACGATTGAAGTAATCGCAGGAGTGAATCCCGAATGATAGATCAAAGGTATAGCTATCTCAAATGACTAATTCGAATTAAAAAACAAAACTAACAAAAAAATGATAACTTAATCTGATTTCTTTTTAAAAAAAAGAGAACCGACTTCAAAAAACCAATCCACTGAAAAGAACAAAATAATTGAAAAAAATTGAATGCACTTCACTCCTATCCTAATTCAGTCCCTATTCCGTCTTTATTTCAACCCCGTAAAGCAAATTTGTCCAAAAAAGATTAATACTAATAATAAGAAAACTAAAAATTAATCTGGGTTTATACAGGAAAAGTTTTTAACCAGTGCGCAAATTTTGACATGATAAACTTGAATGTATTTTAATAGACACGTATTTTTTATTTTGATATGTGTTAGTAGTAAAAAATAAAGTTATCGCTTACGAGACTTATTTACCTATAAACTTATTTTATGGTCGCTTGCCAGTCGGGCGCCCGGTCGACCGACTCACGCGTCGACCGGTCGCCCAACCGGCAACCTGAGATCAGCTGAGTTTTGTAGGTGCGCTCGCTCGATGCGACGGCGCCGACGTAAACTTACCTACCTACGCGCTGACGGTTACTGACCGCCGTTTCGCGCTACTTTTTTAAGTTTAGGCTGTGATATGTTATTTGTAAACGTAATTCCAATTTTTCCTTCATACTTTCATGGGCTTAGGATACATCGTACGTCAGCAGCCAGCGCGTTTTCATTCACAGTATTACAATTAAATTATGTCCATGTTATGCTTATTTTAAAATGGGACAAGATGGAAAAAATTGAAAAAAAAAAATTAAAACTAAAAATGGGAATGTGTTCTATTACTAACACTGAGCTACCAAAAAAAATTTACGCAGTGGTTAAAAACTTTTCCTGTATGTATCTACTTAGTTTTTGAAGTCGGTGCCAAACCAACAAGACATATACATGTTTTTTAAAACAATGAACTTACGAGTAAATTAAAAACTATTGCACACGAAGCGACGGCGACGGCGGCGTCGGAGAAGTAAGCCCCGCCCCCTGGGCCTATATAAGCGACGCGCAACCCGAAAGACCAAACCATAGTCCGGTTAAGCAGACGACAACCTCTCTAGGTCAAACTGCGAGATGCCATTCCGAAAAAAAAAAAGAAAGGCCAAACACTTGAAGGCACACTTCGTTGCGAGCAGATGTTATTTCTGTGAATATTCGAATGCACTAGTATTATTATTTTCGAAACATTTTTGGTTTGGTTTGTTCATCGTATTATTTTCTCTGTTTGACAGCATTTTTTTTTTGTTTTTGTTGGTTTGGCACCGACTTCAAAAACTAAGTAGGTACATATAAACCCAGATTAATTTTTAGTTTTCTTATTATTAGTATTAATCTTTTTTGGACAAATTTGCTTTACGGGGTTGAAATAAAGACGGAATAGGGACTGAATTAGGATAGGAGTGAAGTGCATTCAATTTTTTTCAATTATTTTGTTCTTTTCAGTGGATTGGTTTTTTGAAGTCGGTTCTCTTTTTTTTAAAAAGAAATCAGATTAAGTTATCATTTTTTTGTTAGTTTTGTTTTTTAATTCGAATTAGTCATTTTTGTTTTGATTTTTATTTTATTTTTATTTCATTTTTGTTTTGTTTTTTTTTTTTTAATTTTTAATTTATTTTATTTTTATTTCTTACTTTTTAGTGATAGGCACTCCATTTATTTTAAGTTTTGGGATAATTTCTAGTTTGTACATAGTTAGGTTCCCTCTCACAGAGAGGAGGCCTGTCCCAGCAGTGGGAACATTAATGGGCCGATGATGATGATGACATAGTTAGGTCCTCCATTTATTTTAAAGGTAGGTTTTTAGTGATATGTTTTAGAGTAGTACTTGTATCAGTCTGTAATTATGACATTGACATATCTACTATTATTCAGTGTGCCTATGGGCCTAGGTAGAAAAACGAAGGATGGTTTAAGGAAATGTCGCACAAGGGAGAATGAAAACTCCCGATGAAAAAAAGCGACGAGTTGATGCTGCAAGAGATCGTCAACATATTATTCGTGCTGCAGAAACTGATGAGCAAAGAAAGGGTCGCTTGTCAAAACTTCGTGAGAACGCCCATTCTATTAGAGCCTCCAAATGTGAGGAGCAAACCAGTCAGCGTTTGTTACACATGCGGGAACATATTCGTCAAGCTAGGGCAAATGAAACTGAGGAGCAAACTATACTCTGCGCTTGTTGTCCATGCGTGAACATGCTCGTCAGAGTACCTAGAGCCAATGCAACTGATGAGCAAACTTCTCAGCGCTTATCAAAAGTTGTTCGGTCTGATGGGCATTTCCTGTTGACTTATAAAAAATCGAAGATCAGAAACATCTGATGTAAAAATTATTGCAAAGCTATCACTGATTTCACTGTATAAAATAACATAAGCTGGGAGTACCTCCACGCGGTGCGGTAACAGTTTAGGACTGATTTTCGATGACGATGGTATATCATTGCAAATTTGACTCTACTGGCCAAAACTTCCATTTATTATTTTATCGAATAAGTATGCCTTCGGGTTTATGTTATTTTAGTGTTTTAAAATTTCCTTTTCCATTTATCTTCGTGACTCGGTAGCCTACCGGGTAACGCAGGGGAGCAGTCACTAAGATTTTAATTGATCAGGTATCTTCACAACAAAACTATAACCATGCCTAGAAAGAGGTCAAATCTTTCCCAATGTTCCAAAGGAGCTAAAAGATTGGGGATCATAAGATCCCAAGAATCTACCGAAGAGCGTCAGGAGAGACTTGATGCTGTTCGAGAACATCAGGCTGCAACTTGCTCCGTGGAACCTCTTCGGATCGCGAAGCACGCCTGCGTTCTCAGCGTTTTTACGCATCTACATCCAGGTCTCTAGAGACCAGTGAAGAATAGATGCGCGACTGACTGCTGATCGTGAACGTCATGCATTGCCTCGCGAGTCGGAGACGTTCACGGATAGAGAATTGCGCTTGAGTTCTCAGCGTATCTACGCATCTGCTTCTGGGTCTCTAGAGACAAGTGCGGAACGTGATGCGCGACTGTCCGCTGATTGTGAGCGACATGCATTGTCTCGCGAATCGGAAACGTTTACCGATACAGAATCACGCTTGAGTTCTCAGTGTATTCACACATCTATTAACAGGTCTTTTGAAACGAGTGATGAACGTGATGCGCGAATAACTGCTCGCTCGCTGCTCACTCTCCGACGCCTCCGCCGCAGGTTGCTTCAGCTCGTGCGCTGCGAGCTTACAACCTAGCTAGACATGAGTAAAATAGCATGTAAACGAGTGTTAATATTATGTTAAGTAAACCAGTGTTGATATTTTATAAATAAAGTAGTTTACATATTATTTAGGATACCAATCTTGGATTTAAAGGGGGGAAAATGTAGGGTATTTTGATATGTAATGATGTAGGTAGACTTAACTACGAATAAACAGTCAGTATCCTACCTCTGTGTTTAACTGAACGTTCCAAGAACCGAGAATTACCTATTTGCCGATTTGGGTTTCCACGACCTATAAAGACAGAAACTGAATTATTAGGTCCGGATGAAACTTTGGCAAACAAAGGCCGGTTTTGCAACCTCAAAAGAAATGAGAGCGATCGCATGATAAACAATTATAATCCACGTCTACTCGAACTTTGTGTGTTGTTCGTAAACCGCATCAAAATCGGTTCAGCCAAACGTGAGATAATCGTGGACGGGATACCCATAAGTGTCATACACTTAAACCTTTCCCAGAATGTAAAAAACACTTTTCTGAAAACCGCATCAAAATCGGTTCAGCCAAACGCGAGATAATCGCGGACAAACATACAATCGTCTTTCGAAATCTACAATCCAAGAAAGAAAAAAAACGGGATCTATGCGGCAACGTCACGGGATATCCATAAGTGTCATACACTTAAACCTTCCCCAGAATGTAACAAACACTTTTCTGAAAACCGCATCAAAATCGGTTCAGCCAAACGCGAGATAATCGCGGACAAACATACAATCGTCTTTCAAAATCTACAATCCAAGAAATCAAAACGGGATCTATGCGGCAACGTCACGGGATATCCATAAGTGTCATACACTAAAACCTTTCCCAGAGTGTAACGAACACTTTTCTGAAAACCGCATCAAAATCGGTTCAGCCAAACGCGAGATAATCGCGGACAAACATACAATCGCCTTTCAAAATCTACAATCCAAGAAAGCAAAACGGGATCTATGCGGCAACGTCACGGGATATCCATTAGTGTCACACACTAAAACCTTCCCCAGAATGTAACCAACACTTTTCTGAAAACCGCATCAAAATCGGTTCAGCCAAACGCGAGATAATCGCGGACAAACATACATACATACATACATACATACATACGGGTCGAACTGAGAACCTCGTTTTTTTGAAGTCGGTTAAAAAGGTGTTTTGTTAAGGTTTTGTACCGTATTATTTTGTAATTTCTTTTGTGTTTGATTGCTTACACATTCTAATGGACGAAAGTAAAAGCTGCGTGTTTTTTCCGTCGGATAGAAATACGAACCCCATAGAGGTGTCCGCAATTTCATCAGGTGGTTAATTTTCTGCAACCTTTTTTTTTCAAATTCGTATAATAAGGAACTCCTTTTTCAATATTAAACTACGATATTCATTGTGACACTGGTTGCCAGAATTTCTGGTTTCTGACTGGAACTCCTTTTTCAATATTAAACTACGATATTTATTGTGACACTGGTTGCCAGAATTTCTGGTTTCTGACTGCGCGTAACGACTTCCGATATGAAAAAAAACCGGCCAAGAGCGTGTCGGGCCACGCTCACTGTAGGGTTCCGTAGCTTCCCAGACCATTACAAATACCAACATTTTTCGTCAGCAAAAATAACTTTGTTTTTCATAGTATTTGTATGAAAAACAAAGTTATCATTTGCGTTTTTTTGAAAAAGTGCTATATAACTCAAAAACTATTCAACTCATCAAGTTGAAAATAATTTTCCTAGAAAGTTGATATAAAGGTCTACTTCTGTGATTTTTTTCATATTTTTTAAACTTATGGTTCAAAAGTTAGAGGGGGGGGGGACACATTGTTTTTGACTTTCGGAGCGATTATTTCCTAAAATATTAATATTATCAAAAAATGATTTTAGAAAACCCCTATTCATTTTTAAATACCTATCCAACAATATATCACACGTCAGGGTCAAAATTAAAAAAAAAATCGCTCCCCACTTTACGTCTGGGGGAGGTACCCTAATAAAAATGTTTTTTTAAATTTTTATTTTTGCACTTTGTCGGCATGATTGATATACCATATTGGTACCAAATTTCAGCTTTCTGGTGCTAACGGTCACTGAGATTATCCGCGGACAGACAGACAGACAGACAGACAGACAGACAGACAGACATGGCGAAACTATAAGGGTTCCGTTTTTTGCCATTTGGCTACGGAACCCTAAAAATAACCAAGTGATCGCCGAGACCAAGAGCTAACACGATTGTCGCCCATCCTCTGACCGACCGCAGCATAATTTGCTAAACATTGGAGATCGACACAACCCTTCTACATGCCTTGATTGTCCTATTACGAGTATCATCTGATCATAACCAATAAAGCCCCACATTTATCAATCATACCAAATTATCCACCAATCACCTCGTTCGACTAACCAAAGGTTATACAGGAGATTGATTGCGTTTAACTTTCATGAAAAAACGTAGATTTAACGAGAGTCATCTATCATTCTTATATACGTGAATACCTGGTGGGTTCACAGACCAAACTACCTTATTTTTTCGGAGAAATTGTTTATAAAGTTAAGGTAAGGAAGTTTTATAAGTAATGTGTTTCTTTATTGCGATGTTATTCATGGAAATGTAACAAAGAGCAGAAAGTACGTATTTTATTACGTGAATGAGAGGAAAATGTTCAGTATGCAAATTTTTTTTTACGTGGAATTACGGATATTAGTCCGATATTATTATTTTAAATTATTTTTTTATGTTTTTTTTTTATTGTTTATTAAGTAAAGAACACAACAAAATATAAATACATTGACATCACAAAATCCTCAATAGGTTTGTCCGGATGTTGGTCCACTTATAAGCTATCTTAATACTAGACTATAAAATAATCATACACAGTTTATAACAATTTGTAAGGTAGACAGGAACTGCTGGTCTGTGGAATTCAATGCCGGCTCTCTGTTCCCTGATCAAATCTGGATCTATTCTAAGTTCGAGTGAATCGGTTACTTCTAGGCAAGCGTGCTGCACCCTAGGCCGCATCATCGCTTCACATTAGGCGAGTTTCGGCCAAACGCAGTGGACTATTTTGCATTAAATAAAAAGATAAGTATGTAATGCAAGTCGTAGTTCTAATTAAGTATACCAGGATGAAACATGTTCGTCGGTTATTACAATTATATCGTGTTAAGTAATTTCAAAATACGATATACTACATAATATGTGGCAGACGACATTGTAGCCATTGTGGGAATATCCTGGTTGAGGTTGGCACACGAACGTAGAGCTTGTCACAAACAAAGAGAGGTAAGCCTCTCTTTGTTTGTGACAAGCTCTACGTTCTTGTCTGACTTCACTCACTGCTGGGTATAAGTACCCAGCAGTGAGTAAAGTCAGGCTGCAGATGATTATGATGATGTATATCTTTATCTAAACGATGTTTCGAATTGGAGAATTTGGTGGCTTGGCAAGTGTCATCGAATCATCACAGCTACCTAGCTTCGTCAATTTCAAAACGAATAACGTAAGTATAACACCATATCACACCTGACCGATGACCTGGTGAAGGTTGCGGGAATCCGTTTGATGCGAGTCGCACGGGACCGGTCAATGTGGCTACACTTGTGGGAGGACTATGTCCAGCAGTGGACGTCTTCGGCTGAAATGATGATGATGATGATGATCACACTTGTAATTCCCGAAGGCTCGATGGGGTACCTAATAGTACACAACTACATTTTGCTAATTATGTTTAAGTCCCATGTAATAGGAAGAGAGCCTATTGCCATCAACCGGGCGCAAATCCAGACCCCGTGGCTTTTACTGAGAAATTCCTGATGGAAAAACCCAATAATACTCTGTCCGACAAGGAAATAGAACTCAGGACTTCATGCTCAGTAGTCGAGTCGAGCTTGCTACCAATAGGCAAACGAGGCAGTCTGTCAAAACGCAGTATACGCAAAATAAATCTACCTACTCCACTCTCAAAACACAATCACACCCAAAATCGCTCCAAAAAACAGTTTCCAAAGTACACACCAATGACGTCACTCGCCCGCATGTCCTAAGATCAGATACTCAATCGTAATCAACCTACTTTGATATCACCCGTATACCATCATGGGTCCATAAACCAGTTAAAAACTTTCCATTATGACCTCGAAACTTTACCTGAAATGGCATTAGGTTGGTAATACAACCTAGGTATATGAAGTTCCGATTTCAGTATGATATTAAGACGCAAAAACAAATGAATGTTGGTTTGTGTTCGAATAATGTAGGAAATTATGTGTTGTCGTTTGGTTTGTAAATATGTTACCGAAACTACCTTGAATATACGAATTAACAGTAATGAAATCAATTCGTATATTGTCTTAGGTAATCACATCTGTTGAGAAGCACAACCATTTCATACTATTTTATAATTAATAAATGAATCTAGCTTTAATCTAATACCTAGAACACAGCAAAGTATACAGGAAAAGTTTTTAACCACTGCGTAAATTTTTTTTGGTAGCTCAGTGTTAGTAATAGAACACATTCCCATTTTTAGTTTTAATTTTTTTTTTTCAAATTTTTCCATCTTGTCCCATTTTAAAATAAGCATAACATGGACATAATTTAATTGTAATACTGTGAATGAAAACGCGCTGGCTGCTGACGTACGATGTATCCTAAGCCCATGAAAGTATGAAGGAAAAATTGGAATTACGTTTACAAATAACATATCACAGCCTAAACTTAAAAAAGTAGCGCGAAACGGCGGTCAGTAACCGTCAGCGCGTAGGTAGGTAAGTTTACGTCGGCGCCGTCGCATCGAGCGAGCGCACCTACAAAACTCAGCTGATCTCAGGTTGCCGGTTGGGCGACCGGTCGACGCGTGAGTCGGTCGACCGGGCGCCCGACTGGCAAGCGACCATCAAATAAGTTTATAGGTAAATAAGTCTCGTAAGTGATAACTTTATTTTTTACTACTAACACATATCAAAATAAAAAATACGTGTCTATTAAAATACATTCAAGTTTATCATGTCAAAATTTGCGCACTGGTTAAAAACTTTTCCTGTATAATATTGATCGGTCGCCCTGTAAAGACCAAGCTTTAAAGCCAGTAAGTTAATATTTAATAGGTAGGTATAGATAGCTTTTTGATGATTTCTGTTATAAATCGGGACTTAACGATGTTAAAAAGTACCCCAATAGGTAGCCTGAACCCTAATACAACATAATCCAATAATGTAAAGTCAGAATATAGCCCAGAAATACGATTAAACTCAATAATCTAATAATATTGTATGAAAAACATGATAAATTAATGTGACAAAGTCCTAACTTGAGGGTAAACAAACAAGCTGATTGGTCGAGAAACCCCATTGTATTCTACATCCGGGTTCGTTGGGCGAGTCCATTTTTATTTGGGTCACAGGGGTGAGGAGCGGGGAGTCGAGGGGCGAGGTTTTCCCGGCTTCCTCGCTATAGATAGGCGAGTGGGCGGCAACGAAATATGCTACCACCGTGACGTGCGCTTATGTGTAACAGTATAAATAGAGGCGCTCTGGGGTGTTACGGGCAGTCTTCGCGCTAACTCCGTCATAATAACACCTAGTGGTTACTATATTTGTCGTCGTCGTAATTTTCGAAGTAAAAGTCTTTCCTGTATCTGTAATTATAGTGTAATATCAGTTTGTAATAGTTCTTCAAAAGTTTGTGTTAAAAGTTATGTAATCAGTACTGTAAATAAGTGTCAATATAATTACCTCAGTTCATCTTCAAGTGTTTCTATTTAATCAACCCTTGCGGCCTAAGATCCCTACATATTTGGTCCTTGCGAGTCGGATCTGCTGAGCACGCGCGAAGATGAGTGAAAGAAGCACTATTACGACGAGGAGTAAGTTGCGCCGGTTGGAGGCCGAAATGAATAGGCGTCGAGTTTTGGAAGCTGACTCTGGGTTGCCGTCTGACAGGGCACCGGGATCACCTTCAATTGCACCTACGACAACGTCGGTTCCTGTCCCTGTGATCCCATTGGCGGGTGGAGGTCGTGTCATCGACTTCACAGAAATGACCACGCCAGTGAGGTCGGAGAGAATACAGAGGGCGAGGTCCGAGACAAGCCACGTTTCGTCGAGGAGCGGCCAGAGAAGTGCCGACTATCTACGACGGAGGGTTGAGTACGAGGCTGAACGAGAGTTGGTGCACATGAAGGAGCGATTAGTACAGAAGAAGCTTGTAGCCGATCTCGCTGAGATAGACGCCGCGGCCGAGGAAGACTCAGATGACGAAGGGACGACGCGTCGTGTGGAAGAATGGGTCACGGACACGGCGCCCACTGAAAGAAGAACTCCCACACCCGCTGTGTGTCGCGACCCGCCGCCGCGACAAGTGCCCGCGCCCGTGCGCGAAGTGTCAACGTCCGTACCGCCGCTTGACTACACACCAGCGCTCCAACAGGGTGCGCCCGCGTCGGTACAGTTTCGTGATCCGCTGTACTCGGACAACGAGACACCTGCAGCTACGGTGAGAACTCCACGACCGCAGGCTCGAGAAGTGCCTGATTGGGATAACACGTACGCTGATGATAGAGACAGGAGCAGGTCGCGGGACAGGAAGATTGACCAGTTGGCGGACGCTATAACAAGCTTAGCGCGCCCGCGGCCGGTACCAAGACAAGCCTACGAGTTGCCCTTTTTCAAAGGCGACCCAGCTGAGTGGCTGTCGTATAAAAATATGTACCGTGACACAACAGTAATGTACGAGTTCAAGCCGCATGAGAATTTAGCGCGCTTGAAAACATCGCTGCAAGGAGACGCAAAGATAGCTGTAGAGGATTTATTGCGTACCTCTACGAACCCAGCCGAAATAATGAAAACGCTGGACGAAGAGTATGGGCATCCTAATCTTGTGCTAGAATGTGCCCTAAGGAAAGTGCGAGCGTTGCCTAAAGTGACTGAGAGTGGTCGCGAACTTAGAAAGTTTTCAACAACAGTGAGGAATTGTGTGTCGCTCCTGAAAAGTATACAAGCAAATGGATACTTGAACAACCCACAACTGGTGAGTGAGCTTTTAAATAAACTTACCTCTGTACAACGTGCTCAGTACGGTGATTTTGCGATGGGCATGGCAACAAGCCAGGGCATAGATGTGCGAGTTTCACCCAGTCTAGAAATACTCGCAGAGTTCTTGAGTCATCTAGCCCGAGCCACGTCCTATTATGTACAGTTGGAAATGAGTACGCCCACAGCATCGACTAGCTTCACAAAGCCTCGAGTGAACGTACAAGCACTAAAGCAGACTAGAAATGTTCAACGCTTACATGTACATTCTGATAATGAACAACAAGTTAAAGCTACAGAGGAACAATGCACGCTATGTGGAGATAAACATAAACTACCTAAGTGTGAGAAGTTCACTGGGTTGAGTGTCGACGAGAGATGGCAACACGTCAAGCAAAACAAGTTATGTTTCAAGTGCATTATCAAGAAACATGGAAAGAACTTCTGTCGTGCAAGTAGGTGCGCGTCGTGTAATTACGCTCACCACACGTTGTTACATGCCGACAAGAAGAGCGAGAGCGTCACGAACGTTAGTGATTACACTGGGAAGGCACTATTGAAGATAATGCCCGTGTGTGTAACAGTGAACGGAGAGGACAAACATTGTTATGCCCTATTGGATGACGGGGCGACCGTTTCACTGATTGACGACTCTCTAGCGGAAAGTGCCAGTGGGAAGCAAGTTCCACTAACACTACACAGTGCGCGCGGTCAAGTGATCGTCGACGACTCATCAAGAGTTATTAGTGTGACAGTGCGCGGACCGAACGGGCAAACGCATAAAGTGAAGTGTCGTACATTAAAAAGCCTGGACTTGCCCGCACAAACAGTACCTGCCGCAGTGATATCGGAACACGCCCACATTCGCGACTTGGGTTGCGAAGAGATGAGGGGAGCCAGACCACTGCTGTTGCTGGGTCAGGACAACTGGGAGCTGCTGACCAGCCAGGAGACTCGCCGAGGGAAATCCGGTAAGCCAGTTGCCTCTTTGACCAGCTTAGGTTGGGTTGTGCACGGACCTGTAGGTAGCTATCACGACACTAATGAACACTCTTTAAACTGTGTAGTAGAGTCAACTATTGACTTACATGAGTTAGTTAAAAAACAGTTTGAGCTAGAAGCGATAGGAATTTCAGAAGTGCCTAGAAAACACAAGGATGTAGAGAGAGCCAAGGCTATTTTAGATTCAACTAGCCGTCAAACCGAGAGCGGTGCGTGGGAAGTAGGCCTGTTATGGCGTCGGGACAACCCTCAGTTGCCTGACAATTATAAATACGCACGTCAACGTCTAGCGGGAATCGAACGTCGGTTACATAAAGACTCTGTATACGCTACTGCTTACACAGCACAGATAGATAGGTTGATAGCTGAAAGGTACGCGAGTAAAGTAGAGGGCGGCGTCAAGTCCGATTCGGTTTGGTATTTACCGCACTTCGGGGTAACGAATCCCAACAAGCCGGGGAAATTGAGATTAGTGTTTGACGCCGCAGCTAGCTACAATGGGACATCATTAAATGATAATTTATTAACTGGGCCTGACTTACTCAATTCCCTGCTAGGCGTTTTATTTAAATTCAGATTAGGGCCCATTGCTTTCACTGGAGATATAGCCGACATGTTCTTACGCGTCTTAATTAGAGAACAAGATCGCGGGGCACAACTGTTTCTTTGGACAACTAACGATAATAAAGAGCCTGACGTGTATGTCATGAACTCCATGATATTCGGTGCCGTGTCGTCACCGACATCGGCAATTTACATACTCAATAAGAATGCAACCAAACATGGAGTAATGTACCCCGAAGCAGTAGCCGCCATACACGAAAAACATTATATGGACGACTACCTAGATAGTGCTTGGTCTGCCGCGCAAGCCCATAGACTGATTGAGGATGTCACACACGTCCACGCCACAGGCGGGTTTAATATACGGGGGTGGGTCACAAACTCTCCGGAGTTGCGCGACAAACTAAGCACTGAATTGCCTGACCGGGTTAATTTAGATAAAGGTGAAGGTGCGACGGAACGCACATTAGGAATGATTTGGTCACCGAACACAGACGAGTTGGCCTTTGACCTGTCATTTAAGCGTTTACCTAAAAACATAATAGAGGGTCACGCAGTACCAACTAAGCGGGAATATCTTAGGTTCATCATGTCGATCTTTGACCCTTTAGGTTTCCTATATCCGTGTGTCATACAGTCGCGTATCCTCATGAAACGGATATGGCACACGGGTATTCAATGGGATGAACAGTTAAAAGAGACGGAAGCCAAGTTATGGTTTGAATGGCTGCGTAATTTACATCATCTCAATGACGTGTCGATACCTAGATGGTACGGCCTACAGTTAGAACAATTAGAGTTGCATGTGTTCGGCGACGCAAGTGAGTCCGCCTACGCGGCGGTAGCCTATATAGTAGGTTTAAATTCAGAAGGGAATAGGGATGTCGCTATAGTTATAGGTAAGGCGAGAGTAGCGCCACAAAAGGTAACATCCATTCCTCGGTTAGAGTTGCAGGCAGCTGTGTTGACCTGTAGACTAGCTGACACAGTTGTCAAGGAATTAGGAACATCAATAAACAGTGTGCATCTATGGACAGACAGTAAAACTGTCCTCAAGTGGATAAATTCAGATGCATTAGAATTTCAAAGGTACGTGTCACACCGCTTAGCTGAGATAGATAGGAGGTCAGAGAGGGCCAATTGGCGCTGGGTTCCGTCGGCGATGAACCCCGCTGACAAGGCCACCCGGATGGATTGGCCTGGCAACAGTAATCAGTGGTTGTCGGGTCCCCTTTTTCTTCGCTGTCCCCAGGAGCAGTGGCCGGCCGACACCGATCTCGACGCGGTGGCAGAGCAAGACCTCGAGAGAGTGCAGCGGGTACACACAGTCGCAGCACAAGCCGAACCGCTGCTACATTACGAGCGGTTACCCTCCTGGACGCGCGCCGTTAACGTTGTGGCGCGTGTACGAATATTTGCAGATCGATGTCGCAAGCGGCGTCAGACGACTGCAGTGACGGCGGACGACCGGCGCGAGGCTGAGACGCGCCTCTTGCGTCTGGCGCAGGCGGAGAGCTACGCAGCTGACATCAAGGCACTTCGAGAGGCACGCCCACTGCCTCATAACAGTAAATTACGGGCACTGGACCCTATGCTGTTTGAAGATGGGCTGTTGAGAGTACGCGGCAGGCTGGGCGCCTGTAGCGAGCTCGACTTCGGGGAGCGCCACCCCATTATTCTAGATGGGAAACATACACTCACACGGCGCCTCCTACATCAGTATCACGTGGAGGCGCTACACGCCAATCAAGAGACTGTGGTAAACAGAGTACGCGAGAAATACTGGGTGACCAATTTGCGGTCATCTGTTAAGGCCGTCACCGCGAGCTGTCAGCGGTGCCGACTGGAGAGGGCCAAGCCGGTGACACCCAAAATGGGTGACCTTCCGGTAGCCAGACTGGAAATTACGAGAAGAGCCTTCGTCCACTGTGGGGTCGATTATTTTGGCCCCATGGAGGTCGCCATCGGTCGGCGCAGGGAGAAGAGGTGGGGCGTGCTATTCACGTGCCTCACCACCCGCGCCGTCCACCTGGAGCTGGCGTCATCGCTGAGTGCAGACTCAGCCATCCTTGCCTTGAGGCGCTTAATTGCGCGCCGCGGGCGACCTTCAGACATGTATTCCGACCGCGGCACGAACTTCGTCGGGGCACACGCCGAGTTACGCGCAGCACTGCGCGACATGGACCAGGATAAGCTGAAGAGCGAGGTGACGGGCCGCGGTATCGCCTGGCACTTCAATCCCCCGGCATCCCCACATATGGGCGGGTGCTGGGAGCGACTGGTGCGCTCAATCAAGAACGCACTAAAGGCAACGCTGCGAGAGCGTGCCCCCCGCGAGGAGGTTCTCTATACCCTCCTTGCCGAAGCCGAGCTGATCGTAAACAGCCGGCCTCTCACGTATGTGAGCAACGACGTCGAGCACCCAGTGGTGCTGACCCCCAACCATCTCCTGCTGGGCACTGCCGCAGGAGATGCACCGTGTACGCGGCGGCATGCCGCCGATCTAGACTCCCGCCGCATGTGGCGACGGGTGAACGCGCTGGCCGACCTCTTCTGGAGGCGCTGGCTGCGCGAGTACCTGCCGACTCTTCAGCGACGCAACAAGTGGACAAGTGACGTTCCTAACGTAAAAGTGGGTGACGTGGTAGTGATTACAGACGCTAGTAAACCACGAAATCAGTGGACCAAAGGGGTCATTAAAAGTGTTTATCCTGGTGCGGACTCTATAATAAGAGTGGTAGATATAAAAACGAATCATGGGGTCCTGCGTCGACCCGTCGTAAAAGTGATTGTGCTTCCCACAGATGGAAATGTAGTCGGATGAACCCTCCTACAGGGGGTGGAAATGTTGAGAAGCACAACCATTTCATACTATTTTATAATTAATAAATGAATCTAGCTTTAATCTAATACCTAGAACACAGCAAAGTATATAATATTGATCGGTCGCCCTGTAAAGACCAAGCTTTAAAGCCAGTAAGTTAATATTTAATAGGTAGGTATAGATAGCTTTTTGATGATTTCTGTTATAAATCGGGACTTAACGATGTTAAAAAGTACCCCAATAGGTAGCCTGAACCCTAATACAACATAATCCAATAATGTAAAGTCAGAATATAGCCCAGAAATACGATTAAACTCAATAATCTAATAATATTGTATGAAAAACATGATAAATTAATGTGACAAAGTCCTAACTTGAGGGTAAACAAACAAGCTGATTGGTCGAGAAACCCCATTGTATTCTACATCCGGGTTCGTTGGGCGAGTCCATTTTTATTTGGGTCACAGGGGTGAGGAGCGGGGAGTCGAGGGGCGAGGTTTTCCCGGCTTCCTCGCTATAGATAGGCGAGTGGGCGGCAACGAAATATGCTACCACCGTGACGTGCGCTTATGTGTAACAGTATAAATAGAGGCGCTCTGGGGTGTTACGGGCAGTCTTCGCGCTAACTCCGTCATAATAACACCTAGTGGTTACTATATTTGTCGTCGTCGTAATTTTCGAAGTAAAAGTCTTTCCTGTATCTGTAATTATAGTGTAATATCAGTTTGTAATAGTTCTTCAAAAGTTTGTGTTAAAAGTTATGTAATCAGTACTGTAAATAAGTGTCAATATAATTACCTCAGTTCATCTTCAAGTGTTTCTATTTAATCAACCCTTGCGGCCTAAGATCCCTACAACATCATTTGCCTAGCCTTTTCCCAACAATGTTGGCTTCCATTCCAACAGCTGTGAACCAAATAAATGAATCATACAAATAAATATTTAATGATTCTACTTAGTATTTGAGTTCATAATTGGCTACGCTTTTCCGAAGTTGCCGGAATTCCCTTCTTGGTTATTTACGAAGCGTTTATCAATTAATTAGATTACTTTAATCACTGGGGAATAGCTTAGATCTTAGTTTTATTAGTACTGGTTTATAAGAAGCATACAGCTTAAAAATTGACTACAAAACTCATACCTTTCTATTGGGCTTCTATATGTAATGCTATCGGTGTTTTTCGTAAGGATTTTTTAGTATAAGCCTGAAGTCAGAGTTTTTGCCATGTTGGTGACAAAATACGTCCTATTTCATGGGACTTTTCATTAGTTCGAAAAGAGAAACCTGCTCAGGTGGATATTCATTAATGCCCTTTTTTTCGTATGGGAAATCAACTGACTCCTCCCACTCTGGCCGGAGCAGGAGGGAGTGTCAGACTTTTACTGACTGAAACCCACCCATGTTCCTTCCTCGCCGTTTATGTTCCGGCGCCACGGTATCTCTTTCGAACAGTCCCGCAGCCCCGGCAGGCTTCGGCCCTTGCGGGTCCCTTCCTTTATGCTGACAATTTGAGGCGCGCGTGGAACCCGAGCGCGCCGTCGACACGGCCTGTCGTCATTAGACAGACGGACGGCTAGCTAGCCCATAGATCACCGTCCACAGGCCCGCGAATGACTCTGCCCTGGAGTTTTACTGTGGTGCTGTTCTACAAACGATGGGGCACTTAAATATCGTGTCCTGCGTATCCCGTACCTATCCTATTGTTTGTTCACTACAGGAACTGATGGACGCTTCTGAAGGCACCAAACTAGTGGCTTAATTCTGGGCCGAAAAAAATTAGAAGCGCCGTGAACACGCTAAGAAGACGTGGGACTGAAACAGAAGTAACAATAATACATATCTGGCTAACCCTTAGATGATAGGGTAGACGACAGTAAAAATAATTATTAGTCCGTCAGTTACATTCATCATCAGCCTATAATGTTCCCACTGCTGGGACACGGCCTCCTCTCAATGAGAGGGAATGGGCTATAATCTACCACGCAGGCCCAGTGCGGATTGGTAGATGTCACATGTCTTCGAATTTTTGGTTCTAGGACATGCCACTTTCCTCACGATGTTTTCCTTCACCGTTTTGAGAGCAGTGGTGATGAAATAAATTACACAAAGTAATGCGCCTGTCTGGGTTCGAACCCACGACTTACTGTTCTCGTAAGTCGGGGCCGCCACCACTGGGCCACCGCTGCTCGCAGTTCAGTTACATTATGTCTGAGTCATGGATGTTTATATGTATAATAAGTATGTATTTAATAAATAAATAAATAAATATCGCTGGACATTAACACACAGCGCCACCTAGTGCCACACTAAGCAAAGCTTGTGTCGTGGACACTAGATAGTTGATATACTACATATATACTTTTTTGTTTGTAAATACATACTTATTATACATATAAACATCCATGACCCGGAAACAAATGTCCATGCTCATCACACAAACATTTGCTCCTACCGGGATTCGAACCCAGGACCCTAAGAACGTAAGGCAGCGTCACTACCACTACGCCATTCGGGACAAACAAAAAAGTATATATGTAGTATATCAACTATCTAGTGTTCACGATACAAGCTTTGCTTAGTGTGGCACTAGGTGGCGCTGTGTGTTAATGTCCAGCAATATTTATTATTATTATATTATTATTATCAAAAAAATATTTGACACGTATTTTGTCTTTTCTTACATAGATCAAAATTGACGAAGATACGACGCTTTTAAAATTCTCAATACGTCACGCTTTGGTCTAATTTATGGCGAGTTCTGACGTCATGAGCCCCACTCCCAAGTTTTGATGTGTTTTATCTTTGTCAATATTCATTTACTCGTATTTACAAAAACAAAAAATACGTGTCCATTATTTTCCAATACTCTAACTGACGGACTAAATAGATTTGTATATTTTTATATTGTCGTCATGTCTATTAGAGGCGTAATGTTTTGCATACCTAAGAAAAGAACCCAGGTGTACACAAAGACGTCTACGATTCATAAACAATGTTTCTATAAGCATAAATATAACAGTTCCAGCAGTACCGTCTACTTGGAAAGCATTTTCGCAACCGAGTCCCGTTACACAGCAGTTTACATATAAAACAAGCTTGTTTTCAACCCGCAATGGTTTGTTTATTTAAATTTCAAACGAAATTAACATTTATTTATTTTCATAGCTAATTTGGGCCGATGAAAGCGGAGCTCGGATTGAATCAGATGTAAAGTTCCCACGCAAATTCGTTTTGTAGGCAACGGATTTTAAGTGTTTCCACTCAGGGATTATGTAGGTATTTCTAGGTTTGTATATAGAATTCAATGTATCATAATATTTTCTAAGAACGTCATGGAATGGGTTATAAACAAGTGTCTCTTTTGAAATCTTGTGATGTGAGGAGAGCACGATTTTGCACAATTATGATAAGATATGAATAGTCAAGGCAGATTTTAAATACATAGTCATTTTTAACCGACTTCCAAAAAGGAGGAGGTTCTCTATTCGATTGTATGTATTTTTTTTTTTTTTTTTTTTATGTATGTTCACCGATTACTCGAAGACGCCTGAACCGATTTGAAAAATTCTTTTTTTGTTTGAAAGGGTATACTTCCAAGTTGGTCCCATAGTCGCCAAGTCGGGATCTGATGATGGAATCTTGGCGAAATCGAGGGAACTCTCAAAAATTTTATAGGATAACGTACAGCGATTTTGGTATTTTCTACAACAAGTGAAGCATTTGCGTTTGATAAGAACCATTCTACCATCAGATCTGATGATGAAGCCAAGAGTCACGGAACTCCATAATGAGACAATGTATCCTAGTCGTGTTTGGGCTTGTTGTAATTGTAACGGTATGCACTTTCCATGTGAACCACTAAAAAGTGAAAAATAAAAACTTTTTTGCAAAAAATAAAACCGACTTCAAAAAGAAAAAGTGAAAAATAACTTTAGCTTCTGAAGTCGGTGACAAAAAAATTAAGTCAATCATACAAACGTCACCGACTTCAGAAGCTAAAGTTATTTTTCACTTTTTCTTTTTGAAGTCGGTTTTATTTTTTGCAAAAAAGTTTTCATGTAAAGTATACGTACAAATTGTACACAATGATCTAGACGTGGTTTTAACTTCATCTGTCCAGCCTTTTCCCAACTATGTTGGGGTCGGCTTCCAGTCTAACCGGATGCAGCTGAATACCAGTATTTTACATGGAGCGACTGCCTATCTGACCTCCACAACCCAGTTAATACTTGGTAATACGATACCCCTTGGTAAGACTGGTTGTCAGACAATTTGGGTCACTGACTACCTGTAACGACTGCCAAAGATGGATAAATGACAGCCGGGACCAAACAGCTTAACGTGCTTTCCGAGGCATGGAGGAAACTCGGTATCGAAAGGTACTAGCATTGTCGGCAAACGTCGGGCTTAAATTAAAGGTAAAATTCGCGATAAATATCCATTTCCATAGGTGTTCTGAACGTGAAAAATTTAAAAAAAATATAGCATTTTAGTTTAATTGATTAAAACAAGCACAATCAGTAAAAAATTCTCTCTTCTTAAAATTATGAAAATATACCTCAGTCGTGCTTGCCGCCACTAAATCAACAAAAAAGCAAATTGTAGAACTTCCTTTCTTCCTTCCAACTCATAAACATTTACCAACAGTCGACATTTTTCTTCACAATTCTTAAGCGGCCTCTTTTCATCACAAAGCGCAGACTTCTTTTGTTTTAGAATCACTGTTTTGTTTTGATCGCTTTGATCGGTATGAAAGCGAAGAATTTCACACAGCTAAGATCAAGAACTTTGTAATGTGTCTAGTTGACGTTTGAAAACCGCTTTGAAAGAAAAGTGTTTTGTATTGATTCTATTTGTGGGTGAAACATGGTGAACTTAGGTTGAACAACATTACTTTACGCTTGTAATCCCGCCAAAAAATATATATAAAAAAAAACGAGTGTTATGTTTAAGTCCATGGTAATAGAGAGCGAGTCTGTTATCTTCGGAACTGGTGATCTGATTCCGAAGATTCTGTCATTATCAGGAAGTCTTATCCCCAACTATAGGGTACATTTTTTTTTTAGTGTTAATTTTTTTTCATTTTTTTTTTATAATAGTTTTATAAGTTAGAATATGTATTAGTTTATTGTTTTTGTTGTTTTGTTATTTGTGTATTTTATCTATGGGCCTGTGCCCACCCATCAGTCACAACAAACTGAACAAGGCCAGGCCAGACCATACGAGACCATCGAGCTGTACCAAATGGAGTCCCGTTCCTGAGAGTCGCCAGAATGTTCAATGTTACCTTTGGACATTGACTCAGCACTCGGCCTGCCTCACGCGCGGCCCAGTTAAAATAATGATTTGGCTGCATCTTACACGCATAGGACACATAGAATTAGTGTAATAGTGTGTGTTAAGAAAAAGTAGTATATAAGCGGAACATTTTGTAAATAAACCAGATTTGAATATTATATTCTTGTCTCATTACCCCTCGCTGTGGCCAAGACACCTTTAGCCATCTTCGGATCAGTCCCGTGAGTCTGCGGGATTGGCAGTGAGTTTACCCTTCCCGAACCTGGTGGTAGTTCAATGACTCTTGGCTTCATCATCAGATCTGATGGTAGAATGGTTCTTATCAAACGCAAATGCTTCACTTGTTGTAGAAAATACCAAAATCGCTGTACGTTATCCTATAAAATTTGAAGAGTTCCCTCGATTTCGCCAAGATTCCATCATCAGATCCCGACTTGGTGGCTATGGGACTATTTGGAAAGTATACCCTTTCCAATCATAAAATAATTTTTCAAATCGGTAGGCAAGCGACGGAGTTACGCGCGAACAAACATAAAAAAAAAAAATAGAAACATCCGAATTGAGAACCTCCTCCTTTTTTAGAAGTCGGTTAAAAAATGATTATTATTATTATTTATTTTAAAACGTTCCCGTGTATTGACTTCCGTACATAACGAGGTCGAAACCGCGATCAAAAGCTAGCCCTAGTATAAAATTATAAAATGACAATGTTTGGATGTAGCGTGTAATCTTCAGAACTAGATCTTATCCAGAATATTCTTTCACTACCAAGAAGCTACATTATCCCCATGTATCATCTACACTTCTACACTAATATACAACGTGTAACAGAAAGGGTATAGTCGTATGAAAGGGTGTCCTACAGACGGTACAGACCATCAAACTGAACCACTTTTTCTTTGGGACCACCATCGAAATCGCGAAAAAATAATCAGCTGTCGGGCCGTTGATAATTTTTTCGCGATTTCGATGGTGGTCTGTTACACGTTGTATAAAGAGGAAAGTTGAGATGTTCTGTTTGTTTGTTGCGATTTAACTCTCCTCAACCGATTTAAAAAACTCTGTCACTATTAGGAAGCTAGATTTTTACCTAGCCATATAGTCTATAAATTATATTGATATCATGCTATCAGCCGAGCTATCATATTTTTTGCGGACGAAGAGCTAGTTAGCTATATTTTAAACGCTCGTGTGGGTAAAATCGAATTTCCGTACATAATGAGATCAAAACCGCTAGCCAAAGCTAGTTAATTATAAAGGGTGTAAAACACCTCTTCACGAAGCCGAAAGGCACTTGTTCTCCCCATCATTGCGATCATTTCTTTGTTCTACACCATACCTGGGAACATTCTAGTTACGGAGATATAGGGGGTCAAAGTTACATCTTTTTGACCAGTTTTTTTTTAAATACAAGCTTTTTTTGTAAGATTTTGACTTTTAACACCTCCACGACCCCCGTACTATTCAATCCATCCATCAGCACAAGGTTTTAAGTGCGTTACATTGAGTTCTACCACAAAACACGATTTATAACCTCAAAAAAAAAAGTCGTTTCCCAGCAATAGTTTTTGCGTAAAGTTACTTGGTTTGATGTATAGAATGCTTGGTTAACGGCTTTGTGATGAGGTGGTTTACACCCTGTATTACTAGACTAGGTAAGCAATGTCTGTTGTCACCACGCAAGGCTAGGCGATTAGACGCAAGCCGAACATAAGCTGCCTGATCCAAAGTCGTTGGCGCTGCTATCCGTCACGAGGATCGAATAGTACAAGATACAGCTTTGTCAGCATTTGGCGTTGGTATGGTTTGCCCACTGGTCTAAAAGGATTGAGCACACATTTATTAGGAAAATTTTGGGTTACAGAAGTTCCGTTATTATTAAACGGGTGTTTGAAAAAAAGAAGATACGGGTTGGAAAGGATATAAGGAGTGTGAAAAGAGCCTTAACGAAGACAAAGGAGACTTGTTCTTTCCGTCATTGCGATAATTTTTTTTGTTCTTGGGAACCTCCTAGTTACGGAGATATTGGGGGTCAAAGTTCGAACTTTTTGATAAGAGTATTTAGAAATACAAGTTTTTATTGTAAGATGCATACTTTGAGGGTGTGAACATGTACAATAGAATACCGGTGGATATTAAAGAAGCTAAAAATTTGTCTTGTTTTAAAAAAATGCTGAAATCATACATATTGAGCAAATAAAAACAAAAAAAATATAACTTTGTTGCCATGTATTGCCACATCTAGTACAACTTACTTTTAGTTTAGATCCGTGTTTGCTTGGTTGGTGATTAGCCACTAAATAGATATGTGTTTTGTTGTTGTGATCGCTTACCCTCATATTTTGTTATTTTTTACAATGAACGTAGATTCTCTACGCTCATAAGCATTGTTAAATTTAGTTTCTCAGTAAGTGAATTATTGTTAATTCTTGATGAGGAATAATAAAGTTCTTAAACCCAGATACTTTAAACAACTCTACGACCCCCGTACTATTCAATTCGTCCACCAGCACAATGTTTTAAGTCCTACCGAAAACCTTGATTTTTCACCCCAAGAAGAAGTTGTTTCCCAGCAATAAATTTTGCATAGGGTTACTTAGTATGATGTACAGAATGCTTGGTTGACGGCTTCGTGAGAGTCTGTTTACAGTCTGTATAAAAATTATAAATGCAGGCGTTCAATTAGACTTGTAAATAACAAGGATAATACATACTTTGAAGCTCACACACCCTTTGAAAGTACCCTGTACATTTACCTCTCCGGTCTATAGAGGTTGCCATAGTTACCTACAGCCTTTGAAATGTATCCCTTGGGAAAAATATCATGGGTTATGTAAGGGACATGAATAAAAATGTATTTTGACCCAAAAAATGTACTGTTTCTTTCATGTATTTCATTTTTATTTTTTTGTTATAACGCCTTTTTAACGTTGCATCAAAAAGTTGTTTCTTTCAAAGGACGCAAATAATAAAACTGACTTCTAAAAACACAAAAAAGTGAAAAATAACTTCAGAAGTCGGTGGCAAAAAAACTAAAGCAAATCAAACAAAGGTCACCAACAAAGAAATTCCGACGAATTGAGAACCTCCTCCTTTTGGAAGTCGGTTAAAAACATCATCATCATCATTTTCAGCCGATAGACGTCCACTGCTGGACATAGGCCTAATATAGGTGATATCGATATACTTAATTGAATTTTATAACGTATGTTACTCAATATTAGCTTTCTAATGATGAAAGAATTTTTAAAATAATTAACTAAGTAATTTATAAGTTCAATTGTGACAACAGACACACAAACAAAAACTTAAATCATTCCTCTTTATAATATTAGTTTATATAGACAGAAATATTAACACAAATTTCCTTTAAATTCGCTTCTCATTCTCTTCCAATAAAAGAAATATAAAAAATAAAGACGGCGACAACCCGACTCAACCTCCTCCGCGTCCGATATTTTTACTCTTATTGGCAACAAATTGACGCGCACGTGGTCCTGAAAGCTTACAAAAGGTACACACACATTTCCCTAATTTATTCCCTTACGCAATACAGACACCAGTATATCAAGGTATCCGAAACTGTCAAATTCCCAATCAAACTTGAGCCTAATGTTTTAGCGTTAAAGTTGCAAATCTATTGAAGAAAAACTGATTGTAGTAGCTTAATATGCTGGTGATTGTTTCTGTACAATAGTGGGTGTCCGCACATTTCGAGATGAAGGTCTATCTATGTATGAAGGTAGAGTCGATGAAATTGTCTTCGGTCGTAATTTGTTTGATTTTAAGTTGAATTTGACCTTCAAGACATCAGATCTCGCCTTGCTTCATATAACCTTCATATATCGTACAACCTCATTTACTTTTATTTCATTGCCAGTTACATAAAATGGCGCCTGAAATCACCAAAGAGTTTCGAAGAGGTATATCTAGTAGTACACCCACATTTCGCCAGTTGTATCATTGGGGCAAGCCTTTTGCCATCAACTAGACACAAATACAGACTCTGTGGCTGCAACTGTGAAATTCCTGATGGAAATCCTTAAAGCAGTTTACGCGGTATTCGAACCCAGAACCTCATGCAGAACGAAGCAGTCATGTTTTATTGTTTCGCCAGTTATGTTTATATAATAGGAGGGAGCCTATTGCCATCAACCGGGCGTGTAAACTAACGAGTCAGTCATTAGAATTAATCACTACATAATATTATAAAACAAAGTCCTCCGCCGCGTCTGTCTGTGTGTCTGTCTGTTCACGATAACTCAAAAACTACTGCACCGACATTCATGCTGTTTTCACCAGTGAATAGAGTGGTTCTTGAGGAAGGTTTTAATATATTATTTGTCAAGCAGGCGAAGCCGTGGGCATTAGCTAGATGAAAACAAATCACTGGCCGCCATATTTTGAAATTCAATATTGTGGTTATTGGATTGGCATATATTAGACCACAACGACCACTAATTCTGTAAAGCCGTTGAATTAGTGATAATAGTTCTGGCTTAATTAAAATACTCGTACAGATGCATACAGAACTCCATTATATTCGTTTACGAGTATAATAGTGAGTAGGTTTCATTTAACTTCAGTATTTGCACATTCATTTCTTTGTTGACGTTTCTGTATTCCTGTTTTTGAAAAAGTTTTTAATGACAAAAATTATTTTAAGCAAGCCAACCCAGATCCTCAAAGAACTTTTCGAGTACCTACTCTTAAATAGACCTACCAACAAAAGAAAATTAAAGTAAAAAACATAACTAATTCAAATTTCGAAACCGGCGTTCCATATTCACACGTCACCAAGTCAAGATATTCCCAAAGAGTCCCTTTAAACATACCTACCTCTACTCAAAAATAAACCCAAAAACAAGAGAAACACGAAATAAAAGAAAAAAAGAAGAAATCAATTCTCAATTTCAGTACATAACCAATTCAAATTTCGAAACCGGCGTTCCAAATTGACACGTCACCAAGACGCGGGTAGTCCTCCCTTTGTTATTATTGTTATTCGAACTACCCTCCAAGGGGACGAATAATTTATTCACTTCGGAAATTCACTAATTGACGAAACCTCTGACTTTGATGTCCTTCAAATGATCTTGACTGAATTATTTTGGTTGTTTGCGGTGGTACTTGAGGTTGTATCTTGATATTTCCTTTCAAGCTTGCTTGGTTAAATTGGCGGAATAAAAGCTTATAGCTGAAGAAATTAAGATAATGATGTAGACAACATTGAAATATCTATAGGGGCAGAATATGATGACAGGAGCCACGGCCTAGATTTAGCTGAAAATCAATACAGTATTATACGTTTTATATAAGCTAATATTCTCTAGAGGTAAAATTTGTTTGTAAGTTCGTATATAGGATGTATTCTTCGGAACTACTGGTCCGATTCCAAAAAATATCTTACTAGCTGGAAGTTACATTATTCCTGAGTATTATAAGGCTGCATTTAAAGCGTTCCCGTGAGTGCATTCCCTACTTAATGGGAGTGAAGCCGTGAGCAAAAGCTACTATAAAATAAAATACTCTAGATGCAGTTAATGTTTTAAGTCGAGTTAGGTTGAGCCTTTGGCTTCTATGTCATACTTGAGAAGAGTTAGATTCCATTGCACCGATCTTATCATAAGTTGTTATTCTATTTCAGTTTTCTCTATTCCCCGAAAAGCCTTCAAATCCAACCAATAAATACCCACAATTTCCACTTGCCCAATCACAACCTTGCAAATCACAAATCACCATACAGCGCTGACTAGCTGACTGGCTAGTCAAAGCGCTGTCCTCGTCCGATTTACTCGCTCCAGTGGCTCACCCGTCGACGGGCGCGCTCGACCGGAAGGCATCTCTAAGGGCGAGTTTATAACAGAAAAATAAGGAACGGCTGCCTTGAATTTGAATCTTCAAAGACGTTCTCTTTTGTTTTTTTTTTTGAATATGTTTGCTGTGACATGGAATTTATAGGGACAGTCTTCGTTTTATATAGAGTCACATGGTTGTTTAGACAAATTGTAGGTTTGCAAACTTCATACATAACATAACATCACGCCTGTAATCCACAAAGACTTAGGCAGAGGTGTATTTAATAGTACACCCACATTTCGCCAGTTATGTTTAAGTCCCATGTAATAGGAGCGAGCCTATTGCCATCAAACGAGCACAAATCCAGACTCCGTGGCTGCTACTGAGGAATTCCTGATGGAAAAACCCAATAACACTTTGCTCGACCCAGGAATCGAGCCCAGGACTACATGCCAACTTAATGGCTTGCAGTAAATAAACTGTAAAATAACAGTATCTGTAGATGGTGAAAAACCAATGATAACCGTGGCATTTACTGTGTAAATTGCAACCTTAAGATGATAAATTGAAGTCTGTATTAAGCGTCATCTATCTTTTTAGGAGATAAACTGTAAAAAATGGTCTTTCTTGCAGGAAAATTTGGAGAAAATATTACCGTATAGTAGAGCACAAAGAGAATGGTCTTGCTTATCCCGTTTACTTATAACAAGATATTATATCTGCTGAAATGTAGTTTTACTTTAGGGTATTCTGCCTTCCACTTCGCGGATTATAGGTGTGATGTTACGTTATGTTGTTTCAATTTCACTTTACTTAAAATAATAGATAGACAACATGTTTGTCAGCTTGTCCATATGCAATTTACCAAATCATCTTATAAATAAAAAACACGCAGAGACACACACACACACACACACACATACACCATACACCATACGCACAAACACACACATAGATACTGTATCCATACAGGTTGTTTGGAAGAAGGACCGCTCTTTTTTTTGAGGGATTGGTGTCCACAACTCCGCGTCAAAGCGCGTATTTTACGTATGGGCTATTATAATCCACCACGCGGGCTCAGTGTGGGTTGGTAGATGTCACATGTCGTCGAATTATTTATGATTAAGATTTTTTTTATTATTTAAATTAATTTTAAAATGAAAGCATCATTTCTAGAAAAATACATTGTGGATAACTTCAAAATGGTAATATTTCGCGAAGTAAAGGAAACAATATCTTATAAGGTTTTATACACAGATTATTTGGATAAAAATTCGATATAAAGGGTGCAAACCACCTCATCAGGAAGCCGTCAACCAAGCATTCTGTACATCAAAAACTAAGCAACTTAACGCAAAAATTTTTGCTGGGAAACAACTTTTATTTTTGGGGTGAAAAATCATGTTTTGTCGTAAAACTCAATGTAACGCACTTAAAACATTGTACTGATGGATGGATTGAATAGTGCGGGGGTCGTAGAGGTATTTAAAGTAAAAATCTTGCCTTAAAAACTTGTATTTAAAAAAAAAAAACTCGTCGAAAAGTTGGAACTTTGACCCCTAATATCTCCGTAACTAGAAGGTTCCCAGGTATGGTGTAGAACAAAAAATGATCGCAATGATGGGGAGAACAAGTGCCTTTCGGCTTCGTTAAGAGGTGTTTTACACCCTTTATGTCTCAGGAGTAAAAAAAAAATTGAAAGTTAGATCCTCAACCCTAAGAAAAATGTGCCCGTCCGTCTCGCAAACATCCTGTATAACATGTGTACTCCTACGCACTTACATACATAGACGTAGTATATCTTTATCGGATAAACAAACACAGCGCCGTTCGCAATGTGTTAATCAAAAAACAACACTGGCTAGATAAAAGTGCTCGTCTGCCGTTTCAAGCAAAAGACGATTCTATTTGCAATTGTTTTTCTCTTCCTTTAAAAAAATATGCATAGCATAATAATACATAGCACCACGACTATGTTTCACTGGAGGGTTGGGCAGAAGTGTTTCTAATAACCCACATTTCACCAGTTATGGATAAGTCCAATGTAAGTAGGGACGAGCGAGGCTATTGCGATCAACTGTTCACGATCCAGGCTCCGTAGCTGCCACTCAGAAATTGAAAAACCAAATAACATTTGGCTCGACCCAGGAATCTAACCCAGGACCTCACGCTCAGCAGTCACTCACCTAGATAAAAGCCTATATCCACCCGGAATAATTACTCTTTTAAAAAGTAAAAGAATTTTTCATCTAAGTTCCTTGGTTCCGAAACCCCGAAACTCACGAAATTAGCAAAAAGAAATAACGCTTAGCCAAAATACATCCTATAGACACAACATCACTACATACTCGTATTATCAAACAAAGTCCTCAGCCGTCTGTCTGTCTGTTCGCAATAAAATCAATAACTACTGCACGGATTTTCATGCTGTTTTCACCAATGGATACAGTGGTTCTCGAGGAAGGTTTTTAGTATATAATTTGTATGCGGACAAAGCTGCAGGCATCAGCTAGTCTCAATATAAACATTAAATCTTATTCTCATGTTGTACTCAAAGACGTCTCACTAAACATTGTCAACTCGATCTATCGCTACTCGAATAACGTTTTATCCTAGATAGTCTCAGACGGCGTGTCGCCTCGCGTCTCAACGTGGGACGTTTTGAAGGACAAAGTATGTCTTAGATCACCTACTGTTACCAGACGATGTATGTATTGTATTTTCCTGCGGCGTCACCCGTCTGGTAGTTAGAAAATATTCACGGCAACCTAATACCGGGATAGGAATTTACCTATTTTCTAAACCCAGATCATCAAAATCAAAGTATTTATTTAAAATAGGTCAGTTACAAGCACTTTTTAACTGAAAGATAACAATGAAAAGTAGCTTAAGTCCCAGTCCCTAGGCATAAAAACTGAAAGTACTGGTTGCCCATTCCCAACCGTATCATCATATATCTGTCTGTATACATGCAAAACATAACTACAAATACATTCAGTAGTTATGGTAGAAAAGTTTAACAGGCAAACAAAGAGACAGAGCTGTGTTTGCAACTTTAGTATGGTGTTTAGATGACTAGACAACGATTGCCTGGTATAAAGACTTGCGGTAAAAAATTTTTTTTGGTTTTGTTTCCAATTCAAGATGGTGGGCTTCATAACCTAATATTTTTGTGAGGGTTCTGTTACCGAAAATATGAAATCAAAACCCAAGACGGAAACGAAGACAATTAATATTTTTTTAGAAATGGATGTTTTTCAGAGGAAATGAAGCTCAGTATAAAATTCCTAGAAAGTCTGAAGACAATGTTGAGTCTCATCTGTAATAGTATAAGGTTTTAACCTCGATAGCCAAAGACAGTATGTCACCACGCGTTTGAATGTGGGACGAGAACCAAGGACCTACTCCTAGGCGACAAAGGGAGGCGTTATATTTAGATCGTTATGTGTGGCAACAAGATACTTATAGAGAAACTAAAGCTTGTTGCCAAGGTATTTACGAGTATTTACTATGAATAGTAAGGTGAATATTATTCTATAAGAAAGGTATCTATTGATATGAACCACTTACAAACTAGAATAGACTCCCAAATAATCATCTATAGATTTGATAAGCTTTCTGTGTCGGTCCGGTTAACTACAATGTTCTTTTAAACTACGTAATACATTGTAACGTAGTTTTCACCATCAATTAAAAACATATCGGAATTAATTAACAATACCTGGACATCTGAGCTTTGCTCTGGGGCTGTTTCCGAGATTCAGATTAAATACATACAAGGATTGCTCGTTAAAAGGTTTTAGATTTAATTAACGTGTTATTTGAATATTGACTTTAAGAAATCTCAGTGTTATGTCACGTTACGTTACGTTACGTGGAGAATATTAGCCAACCGTCGCTGCTTAGCCCCGACGGTTGGCTAATATTCTCCAAAAGGCGGGTCAGATGTGCAAAGTACACCTATATTTTATCAGTTATGTGCGATTTATGTAGGTGTCAGTCAGTCTATAGCAATCTAGTGAACACAAATCCCTCATCTCAAATCTCATTTTGAACCCCGTCACCCCATACTTGCAGTTTATTATCGCATAACCCTTAATTTTACGACTCTAAAATCCATTAAACCAGCGTAGGCATAAACACTGGAGGGTTACTAAACAATCTATTATTAATAAACTTCATTATTAAAACATATTTGTTCACAACTTTAGATATTATTTTCGACCCTCGTTACTTTTCGGGACGTTATGGGCAGTATATTGTAAACTGATCATTTATCAATGGCTCTAAGAACTATTCCGTATTTTTATGTTAAACTTGCTTGCTACTACTGTTTTAAGCTTTCAAGGTTTGTTACTAAACTTACATTGTTACTTACATGAAATCTTCCGTGATTTTCAACCGTTGTAAACACCTTGATCAGCGAACATGGATCTTGCGATAGCGTCGAAATTTCGGGTGCTCACAACAGTCAAAAATCACTGAAAATATCCCAAAGTGACAGTGTTACTTTTGCTTTCTACTAAGCATGAGATCCTGGATTTAGGTTCATCATCATCATCATGTCTGGGTTCGAACCCACAACTTACTGTTTGTGAGTTGGGGCCGCCACCACTGCGCCACTGCTGCTGTTCTTGTTTCCTAGGTTGGGCACAATATATTCAACTCTGAAAGAAAATCGGCATTTCGGGGCTGTCTTAACTAAGCTGCAGATCAGATTTTGGATTTGTTCTCGAAAACTATCAGATACACGGGACTTAACATAACTGGCAAAATATGGGTTGATGAAAAGTATCACTGCCTACGCCATCTGGATAATTTTGGTGGTAAGTGGCTGCGGGACTGTTCGGAAGAGATACTGCGGCCCCGGAACATAAAGGGGGAGGAAGGAACATGGATGGGTTTTAGTCAGTAAAAGTCTGACACTCCCTTCCGCTCCGCCCAGAGTGGGAGGTCATTTTATGATTTCCCAACCTAAAAAAAAACAATGTGTTATGTGAGTGATGTGACGTTCCTTATTTGAATATCACGTTGTACGCAAGACGACCAATGAAGCTATAAAAACCAAATGAAGCTGATCTCTAATTGTAAGGGAAGCTCATACAAATTGAGGTCAAGTTATACTGGTTGAGTGCAGTTTGACGTGTCGTCGTGTGTACTTAACAACTTTCAATATTTCGGAAGTGCTTTACAATGACAAAGTTTCTATGTTAAGTCCTAAAGTTGGTGTGAGGTGTTCGGAAATGTAGAACTTTTTTAAGTACCGTAAGTCAACGTCTGCGAAGAGAAAAGTCTTGAGGCGTGGCGTTAAGAAGCCTGCGGAACATGCGAATTTCATAGAAACGTAATACCAAAATAATTTGTAAAACAAACATATTCTTAAGGTGGTGTGTATTTATTTCGATTGGATTACAGATATCTAGGTTCCCAAATGTATATTTTGAATGGACAATGATACTAAAACGAGATATGAGGAATTTAAAATTTCTGTAGAAAACTTATTTTTCTCATAACTCTTGTTTAAATCAGTTTCCATTCAAATTATATATTTGGGAACCTAGATATTCTGTAATCCAATCGAAATAAATACACACTACCTTAAGAATATGTTTGATTTTCATATTATTTTGGTATTACGTTTGTATGAAAAACGCACGCTCCTCCGGCCTCTTATTTATTTTATATATTATGCATGTCAAGGATTTTTAAGCTTTTAAAGGGCATAAAGAACTGCCTCGTTGTTCTAGAGGAGGCAAGCACGACAGCTGATCATTAGGTCCTGGGTACGTTTCCCGGGTCAGGCAAAGTGTTATTGGGTTTTTCGGTCAAGAATTTCACAGTGTTTAGCTTTGCGCCCGATTGATGGCAATAGGCTCGCCCCCTTTTACAAGACACTTAAACATTCGAAATGTGGGTGTACTATTAGATACACCTCTGTCTAACTCTTCAGGGATTACAGGCGTGGTGTTATGTTATGTTTAAAGGCAAAAAAATACAATTTGCATATTGCATTTGTGTGCATTTATGAATTATTGTTCTGTAGTGTTTTTTGAAGTGAAAACTTCTTTAGGCGCGTTGCCGTCCCCTAACGTAGCACTCGTAGCCGATCCGCCCGTACTATATTATTCAATTCATCGACAGTGCCTTTTTTTTGAGTGTGTAACACTGAGTCTGACGTAGCCCGAAGAATTGCCAAATTTAAGTGGTAGTGGGCATGGTACATTACTCGCCGGCCGAAAAGTTCTGGGGTGGCGACCGCGAAACGGACCTTTATTCCCGGCTGCCACCACCGGTCTGCCTAAGATGATGCGTTGAAAGACCTCTCACTAGGTGGACCGATGATCTGGTGAAGGTTGCGTGAATCCGTTGGATGCGAGTCGCAAGGGACCGGGCAATGTGACGACACTTGGGGGAGGCCTATGTCCAGCAGTGGACGTCTTTCGGCTGAAATGATGATGATGAACATTGAGCCCTACCGTAAAAGGTGTTTTTTGACCCCACAAAAAAAGCTTCGGGTAACATAGTTTGATGTACAGAATGCTTGGTTACTGGCTTCGTGAAGGAAGAGGAAAGTTTACACCTTGTATAGGACAACGCTGAAACTCAAAAAAAAACAACTCTCTGTACTTTAAAAGAGTATAGATTACCCCTAAAAACCCTCAAATCAATCCCACCCCCTTACCTTCCTAAGTACATCCGGACACTTACCTACGTTATCAAGACGAGCAACAAAAGGCTTAATTAAAACCTCGCTTCCGTGCAGAAATGTACACTGACCTAAATTCTATTGTACACAATGTACAGTCAACCACATTTGTAGCAACACTTGCAGTTCTAAAACCGACCTTATGACTACGGTATAAGAGCTACGAATGTGAACCTTTTATTACCAGTCTAATACATAAGAATAATGCTAAGTAAACTTATTACAAGAGTGATAGAGTATCTTTTCTCTTGTGGTTTTCCTCATTTGGAATACAAGCACTTCGCCCTCAACTTCGTCCGCGCAAATTGTGATATCAATATAACTGTACGGTACTGTATATACTGTTACGATTACGACCACTCGACCAATGAAGCAGTCACTACTACTAAGTAAATAATAAACCATTTAACGTAATAGTTTAAATCTCCTAAGGCTAGAACTGTCTTTTCCCAGCTAAATATTTGCCCAAGCAAGCCTATCCCTACTAAACCTTCTGAGACAAAATAAACATGACGTACTATACAAACCTACCTACTTATTTACATTTATACACCTACCGGAAAATATCTCACATTCATGTAAGGGGTAAACGTGTAAATTATTTAAATGACTTACCTTGTACACCTCTTCTGTTTTCACTATTGTATTTTGGAGCTCAAAAGAAAGGTTTTGTTAACCGAGTACTCATGAAAATTGTGTAGGTAAACTATGTAAAGGATTCTTAAAGGATATAAGTCACTCTCACTGAATTTTAAATACTATTACGGTAAGGAAGTCAGTTGCTCGAAAGTCTGTTAACCAGTCTTCTCAAGGGGTATCGTATTGTATTGTATTGTATTGTACAACGGGCTGGTATCCGCAAGTCCACGTCAAAGCGCGTATTTTGCGTATGGGCTATAATCCACCACGCGGGCCCAGTGCGGGTTGGTAGATGTCACATGTCTTCGAATTTTTGGTTCTAGGACATGCCGGTTTCCTCACGATGTTTTCCTTCACCGTTTTTGAGAGCAGTGGTAATGAAATAAATTACACAAAGTAACGCGCCTGCCTGGGTTCGAACCCACGACTACTGTTCGTAAGTCGGGGCCGCCACCACTGGGCCACCGCTGCTCTCAAGGGGTATCGTATTACCCAGTACTAACTGGGTTCTGATCATATAGGCAGTCGCTCCATGTAAAATACTGGTATTCAACTGCATCTGGTTAGACTGACCGACCCCAACATAGTTGGGAAAAGGCTTGGCAGATGATGATGAAGTGCGCTTCACTTTGTTTAAATCTCCCATGGAATAAGTAGTGATTTTTATATAAGGTACTCAGCATACTATGGCATAATATATGAGGAATATTTTTACACTCAAGACTACAAACAATAATTCACACGAGCTATTCTTAAACCTTAAGTTGAGTCAAGCTTAAAACTTAGTAGAATCAAGGAGACCTTGGATGATAAATGCTGTCAGTAACCATTAAGATATTAACACGAAAGAATAATCTTATTTACATTACGAATGACTAAAAAAAACGAAAAACAATAAAAAAAATATATAATAATTAAAAAAAAAACGAAAATGATTAATTAATAATAAAACCGTCCAAGTGCGAGTCGGACTCGCGCATGAAGGGTTAGGTAAAGGTAAGGAAAAGGCGGCAACATAAAATAATACACATTTTGTAAAAAAATCAACTGCCTACCTATTACAGATCATGAGATACAGCCCGCTGACAGACAGACGGACGGACGAACAGTGAAGGCTTAGTAATAGGGACCCGTTAGCTACCCTTCGGGCAGGTGCGGGACCCTAAAAATGAAGAAAGACATCCAACATTTAAAAAAAAAATAAAACTAGCAACAATAACTCAGAAACATATTCGAATCTGTCTTAATTTAAACTTGTGTGACAAACAACTACATTTTACACATAATTGATACATGCGAGTTCACCGAAGTCAGACTTGTGAGTCAGTTTATGTGCAAGTTTTGCTTCAGTAACTATTGTTGCAAAGTTCAGTGACTTATGTATAGGAAAATTAGATTTTCAGGCGGATAAACTTTTGCTGGAGAAATAAACTGTATTCAAAAATATTCTAGGAAATTGCTTGCTTTGTGTGATGGCGATCCAATAAATGTTCAATCTTATTTAGGTAAAGTATAATTACATTGTTGTGGTAAAAGTCTTCACAGTGAGTCAGAAGTGGTATTTTATACTTTGATGCTGTCTTGTCGTTCTCACCTAATGTATCATCTCAACATGAATGATGCAACCAAGATTTTGTAAAAAACATTTCGATAAAAAATAAAACCGACTCCAAAAAAAAACAAAAAAGTGAAAAATAACTTTAGAAGTCGGTGACAAAAAACTAAGTAAATCGATCAAACAAAGGTCACCGACTTAAAGTTATTGAAAATATCATGTTTTTGACAAGGTTAGTCAAAAAACAAAAAAATCAAGTTACCTTGGATTTATAAAAGGTACCTTGGTCATAATTTAATATTAATTGGTAATTTCTATTCCGTGGTATTTAGCAGAAATTGTTTTAAACTCATTTTAAACCTATAGGCGGTCAGATAATACGTCTACCATGGCAAATGGCGTCCTTTTTTCCAATTAGTATAGAAACTTTAAATAGTTAAATCTCGTAAACCGTGGGCGTCCGACTATTGAAAATTTGTATAAAGAGTTGTACTTATGTGTACCATGTACAAAAAATAGTTATTTCGAAATCGTTGTCCTGTAATGGAAAGTTTACCCTTTTTAAATCCTCTCATAATAGTTTAGCATGGAAACGCCCTCAATTTTTTAGTTATAATTTTTTGTTTCGAAAACTATAAGTTTTATCGCTAAACTTTAAAGGTAACAGTCGAGTAAACAATTTGCTTTAAAAAAAATGTTTACCGTTTCAGAGATACCATTTTTTTCGCAAAAAATTTGGAAATTTCAACCCCCTCACCAATTTAGGGGTTGCATCAAAAAAGTTTTAATTTAAAGTTGTCCGTGTTAAAACCGCCCCCCCCCCCGCCATCCCCCATGGACCTGACCTTTTCGATTTTTTGGGTTTGAAAGCAATCGGTTCATAATTGCGACCTGTAGAGTGTGGCTAAATTTAGCTTTCACGATCAGAACACATTATAAAACATATGAAAACGGGTATTTTAGATCAAGTGAGGGTAGTTGAATAAACACCTTCACTTTGCTGTCGCGGTACCTCCAACACTTCAGTCTCCCCGCGACCACGGCTGGTGCAATCCGGTCGAAACGTCGGGCTTAAATTAAAGGTAAATTCGCGATAAATACCCGTTGTTATATGTTTTTTAAATTTAGCTTGTCACCCACATACATACGTATACATTTATATCCTAGTCTTTAGGTAAGAGACCAATAGGTAGATTTTTTTTGAGGAAATCTACCTAATATAAAACTTACAGCTTGTAATCAGCTATGCAGGAATGGAGTGGGGAGTTTCGGAAAATTACGGTACCTGAAAAAAATAAAACAAATCGTTAGTTTACAGCTTTATAATGGCCTAGTTTAGCTGTGTATAAATTTCTGGATATTTAAGCTAAGAAAAACTACAATAATAATATTTTCACCAAACAATTGACTATGCCATTCATGCCATGCATGCGTGTGTCATGTTTTGCATGCAGCAGACATATCCTGGCCAGTTCCATTTGAGTTGGGCAGCCTTTTGAGCCAAGTCAGCTATATTTGTTTTGGAGAGATAAGTATTGTTTCGAACTCGATCCATTTATTTAACATCTAGGAAACTGGTGCCCTGACACAGTAAGGCGCGGTCGCAGCAGGCAACGAGAAGATAGCGGGGTGAACTGGACAGGTTCCATCAGAATTGGAAGGAAGACGCTCTTCTTCGCGAGAAATGAACAGAAATGGTCAGATAATAGGTATATGTTAGATACAGGCATATTAAAACAAAACGTAAGTAGGTACTACACATCTGAAATTACTTACTTAAAAGTGCAAACATCATTCTCTTGCCGTATCCCAATTAATTTGGGATCAGCGAAGCATATCTTCTGCTTCCATACTTCTTTTCTTTCTTGCCATATCATCCTTTACACATTCCACTCATTTTTTCTCTAGTCTTCCTCTACTCTTATACCCATTCACATTCCTTCTCAAAACTTTCCTCAAAACATTTTCCTCATTCTTTTCACTTACCCATACCAAGAAAACGTCATTACATTACATCGAAATGCAAACAAACAGTTAAAATGTAACTATGAACAAAACTGCTGACACAGCTTGTAAAATAAATAAAACTGATTCACACAACAAATAACGCCTGAAATTACGAAGTATTTTGCGCCACAACCTAGTTTTAAAATTAAATATGGCACACGGTTTTAAAAATTCGATTTAATTCGTGCAGTTTGTTCGTGCTGTGATGTTTAAATCAGATTGGTTCTGTTCGAGTTTTAAATTATTTGTTTGTGGTTTAAAACTGTACATAAATGAGAAAACTATGATTTATATGAACATTAATAAATCTGTGACATAAAGGAAATTACAAAACTAAAAGACACGTCTATTATAGAAACAATGTGGTCAAATGATTTATCATGGAACCTTTCCAAATACATTGGATTGTGGAGCCCATTAACAAAACATGGGTGTTCTTCATTCCTGAGACGCACAATCACTTGCATATTCCAGGATTTGAACAAGGTCAACAACATAGCTGCCTATGTACTATAGTAACTTACTGGTTGAACTTTAAATCGATTTGAAAAAGGAACAATTTGGACAGGTTTTGGTACTCGAAGTCAAGCGTAAACTTTTTAAAACAGATGTCATTTGTTTCACGCTGATTCCTGTAGAGAACTTAAACTCTGTGGTCATGGTAATTCTGGCACGTTTTAAAGAAAAAAAGTACTTTTCAATCAAATGGTTGAAATAAGAATAAGCAAAGCAATAAGAAACAGCTAGGCGTCAAATATGTAACATGTTATAATAATATAATATATTATTTCTTTTCGCCTAAGACTTTTGAATGTATAACAGGCAGTAGACAAGACAAGCTCGGCGTAGCCCGAAGAATTGCCAAACTTAAGTGGCAGTGGGCACATTGCTCGCAGAACGGATGGCCGATGGGCCGAAAAGTTCTTTAGTGGCGACCGCGAACCGGAAGACGATGCGTTGGAAAACCTCCCACTAGGTGGACCGATGACCTGGTGAAGGTTGCTGGAATCCGTTGGCTGCGAGTCGCAAGGGACCGGTCAATGTGGCGACACTTGGGGGAGGCCTATGTCCAGCAGTGGACGTCTTTCTGCTCAAATGGACAAGACAACACAAGACGAAGAAAATTGTTATTCAATATTTGTTACTATTAAGTAACAAATCGGTGGGTTTCGTATCACACGCTCGCTTATAATTTGTGTCAAAATCGAAAATGTAAGAGATCAAATTTTTTGTCAGGAAATCTAAGGAAATATCAGCTCTCAAACTTTTTTGCAAAAAATAAAACCGACTTCAAAAAAAAAAACAAAAAAGTGACAAATAACTTTAGCTTCTGAAGTCGGTGACGTTTGTTTGATTGATTTAATTTTTTTGTCACCCACTTCAGAAGCTAAAGTTATTTGTCACTTTTTTGTTTTTTTTTGAAGTCGGTTTTATTTTTTGCAAAAAAGTTTTTATTTTTCACTTTTTAGTGGTTCACATGTGCTTGGCACACATGGAAAGTGCATACCGTTACAATTACAACAAGCCCAAACACGACTAGGATACATTGTCTCATTATGGAGTTCGATGACTCTTGGCTTCATCATCAGATCTGATGGTAGAATGGTTCTTATCAAACGCAAGTGCTTCACTTGTTGTAGAAAATACCAAAATCGCTGTACGTTATCCTATTAAATTTGAAGAGTTCCCTTGATTTCGCCAAGATTCCATCATCATATCCCGACTTGGTGACTATGGGACCATTTGGAAAGTATACCCTTTCCAACAAAAAAAGAATTTTTCAAATCGGTTGGCAAGCGACGGAGTTATGCGCGAACAAACATAAAAAAAAAAAAAAATAGAAACATCCGAATTGAGAACCTCCTCCTTTTTTAGAAGTCGGTTAAAAAATAATTTTAATCTTTGATCGGTAACTTACTAGAACAGAACATGAATGGTAGTCAATCGACACATAGTTTTAGAAGAAAAAAGTGATGTTATGAATTATTAACAGTCTTCAAGAGTAGCTTAGTTTCATACCTATACAGAAAAGACCCGGGTAGGTACCTACTGAGACAAGCTACCATAAATTTTCATGAATACTTAGGTATTCCGAAGAAATAATTGCCATAAAAACAAAACTCACGAAATGCAGGCTTCTAATAAAAACTTTACAACTACTGCAATCCAATTTACTGTAATTTTTTTTACAAACAATAAAAATGAATAAAAAGTGCAAATGAAAAAATAACACAATACAATATTCAGTACTTATAAATTCTCCAGGCATTTGAACTAAAACTAAGTTTGGTTTGTCTAACTCATCAACCGGGCTGAATTTGAACACAAAATGTTTTTAGCTCGCAAATAAACTGAGCCGAAATAATCGGACAGTTTTCATTACGTTTCTACTCTAGACTAAGTGGCAGATGCTAATTTTGTACGAGTACGTTTTTAGAATGGTACTGTGCAATTTCACTTCGTTATTCTGGCCAGTGTTTTGTTTCTTTTTGGCTTTCTCTAACAAAGGGTAATAAATAAAAGCCGCACGAGCTATTAGGTTAAGCTATGTTTGCCAATGTTGGTTCCTGGATGGGTGATTATGCATTTCAAAACGGGGCCCAATGACCTGAGCGTGATCTGTGCAAGTGAGGTTAATGTTAACCTGTGGTTGGGTAATCACCCATTTCATATCGATACCTCTTGTGTCTCTGAAATTACGTTGTCTTCGGTACTGGCTGTCATTTGAAGATCTTTGACAGTCATTATGGAATGTCTGACTTCCAGTTTTATCAAGGGGTACCCCGATACCTGGGTTAAGGAGAAAAGATAGGCATTCGCTCTACGTGTAATACTGGCAGCTGCAACGGGTCAAATCGAAACCGCAAAATTAGATGGGAAGAGGCTAGGCAGATCATTTTGTTCCTGTCTGTGGCTAAATAATAACAGCCGGTCGGAACGATTTCAGGTTAAGCCGACCTTACCTAGGTTAGTTCGTGGATTGGTGACTACCCATTACAAACCGGATTTCCTCCATGCCTCGGAAAGCACGTTATAATCCGTTGGTATTTACAGATGTTTGACAGTCGTTACAGGTTGTCAGTGGCCCAATAATCTGACATCCAGTCTTACCAAGGGGTATCGCATTATCATTGTGGAGGTCAGATGAGCAATTGCTCCGTAAAAAATACTGGTATTCAGCTGCATCCGGTTAGACTGGAAGCCAACCCCAACGTAGTTGGGAAAAGGCTGGACAGATGGTGTACAAACTCGACTATAATTTACTACACGATGCCCGCGGCTTTGCCCGCTTAAAATTATATACAAAAACCTTCCTCTTGAATCACTCTATCTATTAAAAAGACCCGCATCAAAATCCGTTGCGTAGTTTTGTAACGATGTCGTTTCATTTACAGTCTCGTGGACGTAAAACCTCCACGACGACTAAAAACCTCCATAGTACTTACTTGTACTCAAAGAAAGAAATGTAACAGTCCTTTCAAAATTCAAATTTAAAATTGGCTTGTCGCATTGACTGCACAGCCATTTTTATCATCAGTCCTACCAAAATTATGTAACAATATACATCTTCCTAAGTTTCTTCCTGGTACCAGAGTATTGAGTGTTTACTCTAACTAGCACAGCTAGTTTCTATTTAATGAAGAAGTTCTAAAAAAAAACCCGACGCACGGGGTAAGTTTGTGATTATAAAATACTATGTTGTAACTGCGGCTCCTCGCCGCCTATTAAAAATTTAGTCATACTAGGACTGTTTTTTTAACCATGTATTTTTATTTATTGTTTCAGTTTTTTTTTTTAATCATACGATTTCTACAATATTAAACTACCAAGTCGCATAAGAAACGTTTATTATTTCATCATCTGCACCCACTACGTCACACTGGCTCCTCGACGACGACTAAAGATCTAAGCATACATAGGGACAGACAGATGCGGCGGAAGACTGTTTTATAATATGTAGTAATGATTCGCACAACCGATCGCTGTGATTAAAACGTGGAGTTACAGTGTAATGTCGAACATTCGATTATTGCATCCCAAGGTCAATGCTAAAATGGTCGCCACGCACCGTGTATGTGACTCAGTTGTCAGTAGATTCGCAATAAGGTCAATAGGAGTTAAATTAATAAATTGCGAACGGAGCACGGCGACGACCGGTGCTTTGTTTGACGGTTTGATGACAAGAATACTGTGATTTGAATGTGGCAGCTATAGGGTCTCATGACATTGGCTGACTGATGGCGCTAAGTAAAGTGGCTTTGATTGACCCATTGTCTTAGTCTTAGTTTTACAATGACCTAGTTTTAACTTAGATTTATAATTTAACTTAGATAGAATATTATTGAGATTCCGCGAGAACCTACTGCCGACAAATTGCTTTGCAGATGTTGTATTAAGTAAAATCATTGTATTAAGGATTAAATAAATAAAAAATAAAAAAAGAAGAATAGAGCGTTTAACTGTACAGTCAACAAACATAACATCACCGCCAGTTATTTTTAATTCTCATATATGACCTATCTTACTTAATCTTACGGCAATTTATACTGAAACGACACTCAAAATTTGATTATCTGTTTATATTTAACAGATACTCAAAAAAAAATAAAACCGACTTCAAAAAGAAAAAGTGAAAAATAACTTTAGCTTCTGAAGTCGGTGACGTTTGTATGATTGATTTAATTTTTTTGTCACCGACTTCAGAAGCTAAAGTTATTTTTCACTTACAACAAGCCCAAACACGACTAGGATACATTGTCTCATTATGGAGTTCCGTGACTCTTGGCTTCATCATCAGATCTGATGGTAGAATGGTTCTTATCAAACGCAAATGCTTCACTTGTTGTAGAAAATATCAAAATTGCTGCACGTTATCCTATAAAATTTGAAGAGTTCCCTCGATTTCGCCAAGATTCCATCATCAAATCCCGACTTGGCGACTATGGGACCAACTTGGAAGTATACCCTTTCAAACAAAGAAAGAATTTTTCAAATCGGTTTAGGCGTCTTCGAGTAATCGGTGAACATACATAAAAAAAAAAAAAAAAAAACATACAGTCGAATAGAGAACCTCCTCCTTTTTGGAAGTCGGTTAAAAAGACACATGGCCATACAAAATTTAAAGTTTAGGAGCTGCTCTAATGTTAAATTTAAAGTTTAGGGGGAGCTCGTGACTTAATAATAACAGCCGCTCCGACCGATCGTTAGGTTAGGCTCTTTAGTAATTTCATCCCACACAGGTGGATCCCCTTGCTTGCCTAGGTTGGTCTGTGGATGGGTGACCACCCTTACATACCGAGTTTCCTCCGTGCCTCGGAAAGCACGTTAAGCTGTTGGTCCCGGCTGTCATTTGTCCATCTTTAGCAGTCGTTACAGGTAGTCAGTGTCCCAAAAAGCCTGACAACCAGTCTTACCAAGTGGTATCGTATATTACCCAGTACTATGTAGTATATGTAGTGTATGTAGTAGGTTATGGAGGTCAGATAGGCAGTCGCTCTTTGTAAAATACCGGTATTCAGCTGCAACCGGTTAGACTGGAAGCCGACCTGTTTTTACTCGTTAAAATATTTTTTTAGAGATAAGTTCGTGATTTTTTTATGGAGTTAAATTAATTTTATTGGTTTTCAAAACACTATCATACTAGCATAATTATATCCTAAAGAATATCATTACATTTTTCTGGTTTTGTTTATTGCAGTGAATCATATACTTTCAGGCATTATAAAACTCGCGTTTAGCTCAATAGTGTAGTAGTCGCTTTAACCTTCCCATTTATACTAAACTGTTTAATCAAAATCAAATCATTAAAATGCTAGCAATATGTTTATTAATTATTAATATGTACAATATTTACATACTACATCTAAAACTATATATAATTACAAAAATAAATAAAATTAATCATTAAAATGAATAATTTAATTTGATTTCAGATCATCAGATCATGAAATCCTTAAAGCTTAAGGTATGGCTGAAATAAATTAGAAGACAATGGTGTCGATTCTGTTGTGCACAAACTTAACTTAATTTAGGCTATTGCTATCTTTTTCTCTACAATAAAACGAAAAAGAGACGGACGTAATTTAGAGCTGTCAAATTTAATTGGAACTAATATTTCCATACAAATGTATTTACGTGCACCCTGCACGTAAAAACATGTCGACTAAAAACACGGTGAAGCGCAAGGCACAAACTAGTTTGACATCTGTAACTTAGTTCATAGCATAGCCATCCTTTTCTCGCACTGCCTTTTAGTAAAATATAGCAATAGCCTAAATTAATTTAAGTTTGTGCACAACAGAATCGACACCAATGTCTAAAAAATAAAACCGACTTCAAAAAAAAACAAAAAAGTGAAAAAAAACTTTTTTGCAAAAAAATAAAACCGACTTCAAAAAAACACACAAAAATAACACAAAAAGAAAAACACTAAAAAGTGAAAAACAAAAAAAAATATATATATAAACATCCGAATTGAGAACCTCCTCCTTTTTTAGAAGTCGGTTAAAAATATGCCACAAAAATAAATATAATGAGCCAGTAAAAGATTGCAACGAACTACAAATAATAACTTACACGCGGTAGGCTCTGACCTCGATTTTTTCAAATAAAACCCAATATATCTGAACTGAGACAAAAATCCAGTATTCTTTAGTGAAATTGCTTTTTCATCCATAATTTTTTAAATGATAAAGAAAAATTGGATGAAAGAATATTGAAGAGTTATGAATTGTTCCGATCTGTCGAGGGATTTTTATTATTGTTGGACGACACTTTGTTCAAGGTTAGAAGTTTTAGAAGAACCGTCATTAGAATTTAATTGAAAAGATGCTTCATTCTTTATAATTAAAGGATTTCCTTGAACTAATATGAAGAAAATGATGGATTCCCGCAACCTTCACCAGGTTATCGATCCATCTAGTGAGAGGTCTTCCAATGCATCGTCTTCCGGTTTGCGGCCGCCACTCCAGAACTTTTCGGCCCCATCGGCCATCCGTTCTGCGAGCAATGTGCCCTGCCCACTGCCAGTTAAGTTAAGCATGTCTTCGGGCTACGTCTTTCGAGGCTGATACCTATTGCTAAGTACGCAAAAATGAAGCGATTTTGTTCCGAAACAGAAATCTGTAAGATATCAGTTGAGAAATTCAAGATAAAAACTACATTATCAATTATTTCTGAACGCACAAAAAGTAAAGCCACTCCACACAGCCATACCAAATATAGGAGAATTGAATTTATATCGGAATGGCGCCTGTCAACTTGAAGATCAAATTGTATCCAGATAAATAAAGAGTGACTGGCTTCAGTCGCGGTAGCAGGAAAATACAATACAGTTAAAACGTTGAATGTGAACTAGAAGATTTCAAAGAAACTCGATTTTTCTAGAGAATTGCAGATTCAAATTTTGGTACCTTTTAAGTGCTTTAAGCCCAAGCCTAATCGTTTCATTTAAATATTGAGCGAGTAAAGAACAAATCTATATATTACTAGCTGACCCACGCAACTTCGTCTGCGTCACATAAAAGAGATAATGACCTGTTTTTGATTGATTTAGTTTTTTATCACCGACTTCTGATGCTAAAGATCGTCAATTTACTCCATAGAATTTAAGAGTTCCGTTCCTTTATCATGGATCCCATTATCAGAAATAATCAGAACCTAACCAAATTCTCATCAAATTATCCTTAAAATACATCCTTTCCAATAAAATAAAAAAAAAACAATACATGTCACGGTAATAGGCTTATCCCCAATAAATTGAACTTAACAAACGGTCGAAATCTGGATGTACGAGTATTGTACACTTCTGAGTACCCCCTCAGAGCACACAGGCGTGATGTTACGTCATGATGTTGTATAAACAATAAACAACCAAGCGATTGCAGCAATCACTGCAGATTTGCCATCTAATTTTGAAGAGTTCCATTAATATCTCCGAAGATCAGCATCAGATCTTAACCAAATTAAAATGGGACCACACGAGAAGCACCAGCTTTCAAATAAAAAGAATCATCAAAACCAGTTCACGCAGTCGAAAGTTCTGAGGTAACAAACACAAAAGGTCCCCGTTTTTGCAACAATTTTCATTTATGCTCCGCTCTTTTTGGTTGGAGCGTAATGTTATATAGATTATAACCTTCCTCGATAAAGGGACTATCCAACACAGAAGATTTTTTCAATTCCAATAAGAAGTTCCAGAGATTAGCGGTTCAAACAAACAAACTCTTCAGCTTTATAATGTCAGTATAGATTTTGTTTTGTTCTTTAATCGTTCAAGATTATAATATGCACATTACTTTTATAGAAAATTTTTAGTCCCGCAGTTGAAGACAGCAAGGGGTTGAACAGTTATAATAAAATATATGCACACTTTTTGTTCCTATTCGAATACTATATCAAATGTCTCTATATTGTCTAAAAAACTGGACATCGCTTGCAATGTGTTACTTCTACCAAAAATTCAGCACTAACTTCCCAATTTGTTCCGAAATCATCAATTGTAAAATTCATGACCCACGCAGAACACAGTAATTTAGTACACAACTAAAAAAGAGACCTAAAATTCCCGGTAAACCAGTCTAATCCGATCAACGTTCAGGTCGGTGACTTTGGCGTCTACCTAACGCGATTCCTAATTCAATCCTTATAACACTAACGAGGAGAGATACCCTGTTGGAAGACGGAGTGTGGATGACATGTCAAGTAGAATGATTCAGTTTAATGGGAATATAAGTCACGTTTGATTTATTATGAATGTGGACTTCATTATTGATCCAAGTTAAAAGAACCTTCTTGGATCTATGGTTAGCTCTTCTGTTTACTTTAATTTATCTTCTTAATAGCTGATGCACTCGGCTTTGCCCGCGTACAAATAATATACTAAAACCTTACTCAAGAACCACTCTACCCATTGGTGGAAATAGCATGGAAATCGGTGCAGAAGTTTTTAATATGTAGTAATAAGTATGAGCGTAGCATGAGGGAGCTTCTGGCTTAATAATAACAACCGCTAAGCTGCCTAGGTTGGTCTGTGGATGGGTCACCACCGATTTTAAACGGAGTTTCCTCCGTACCTCGGAAATCATGTAAAGGCCTTGGTCCCGGATGTCATTTGTAGATCTTTGATGCCGAAAGTCTGACGACCAGTCTTACCAAGAGGTATCGTATGAACCAGTACTAATTGGGATTAAGATTTCAGGCAGTCACTCGACGTTAAATACTGGTATTCAGCTGCCCAACATACTTGGGAAAAGCCACATACAACGACTAATTATGAAAATATTACAAATCCACACTTTCACCCAAAATAAAAATCGTTTGTAAGTAATTTATATTCAAACTTGTCCTTTCCCAACTTTATTTATGTATGTTGTTGTTGAAACGGCTCCAATGCTCAATGGCTCGAATCGGCGTTATTTTTCGTCCCCTTTGCACGATATTTATTCCCTATTTCTAGCGTACCAACAAATTATATAAAAGGGAAAATGTATTGCCATGATATTCCGACCTAAATATGATGTACATAAGTGTAATGTCAGTGGGCTTTGATGGATGTAAATTGTGTGTGAAATACTTTTTTATTCTGACTATTTACAAAACTACTAAAATAGGAATTCAAATGCAGTAAGATTCAGTGCTAACCAGTCTATTTCATCATCTGCCTAGCCGTTTCCCAACTTTATTGGGGTTGGATTCCAGTCTCACTGGATGCAACTGAATACCAGTATTTTACATGGAGCGACTGCCTATCTGACCTCCACATCCTAGTTAGTGTAGACTGGTTGTCAGACTGGACTGGTCACTGTAATGACTGTCACAGATCTGCTAATGACAGCCGGGACCCAACGGGTTGTCATACTTTCCCAGGCAGGTAGGTAACTCGGTATGTAATGAGTGGTCATGCATCCATGGAAGAAGCTAGGTAAGCAAGGCTTAACCTAAAGATCGATTCGAACGTCTGTTTTTTATAAGCGACAAGCTCCTCAAATCCTCACAGTGTGCTTGTAGAATGCAATCTACAAGCACACTGTAGCACTGAAGCATGACCACCGGAGAAACGAGAGAGACTCGACAAATCTTTTGTTCATCGTTCATTGAATCGACAAAATGACAGATGAACAAAAGATTTGTCGACTCTCTGTCGTGTCTACAGGGGTCATGCTACGCGGGCAGGAGTATTTACTCGTAGTATAAATTTAAATCAGCTGTAGACTGTCAAATTGACCTTGCTTGATTATAGTCGCTAAGGACGCTGTTCACCAATGCCACCGACATTATACTTCAGTCATAAAACCAACTTGAAAAAACATATCCATATTGCAAACTACCTCGGTTAGACTAACAAAGTGAACCCATGAAGGCTATACCTGTAACGACCCGTTAAACTTATGACATTTCAAATGCCTTGCCCCAGTTCAAGAACACATGAAATAATAATACATTCAATGGCTTTTCGATCAATTTGTCCGTTGTATAAACTCGTTGCGCTCATGGTGGTTAGGTTAGGTAGTTTGGCACACGCGATGTGCATTTATTATTAGTTGTTATGGGGTTATATTTTAATGACGTATGTATGAATGTAGATATATTACAATTTGTATTGAAAATGTATAAGTACTCTTTATTAATTTACTAAATAAAACAGGTTTAAAAATACCAATAACAAAGTTGAAAGGCACTGGTTCTCCCCGTCATTGTGTTTTTTTTTTGTTGTAGACCATTCTTCTAGTTACAGAGATATTGGGGGTCAAAGTTCCAACTTTTTCACAAGTTTCATACGCTGATGTTATAACTTTAATTTAAACACCCCCACTACCCCCGTACTATTTATTCAATGCATCCATTACACAATGTTTTGAGTGCATTGAGACGTTAAACATAATTCCCATCAACCTAAGGTAGACTGGTAGAAAATGCCCAAGGCATTAAGTACGCCTTTGTACAGTTTTTACTTGTGCATAAAGTTTTAATAAATAAATAAATATTTTTTCGCTCAATATAAATGTTGTTTCCCAGCAATTATTTTAACGCAGATTACTTACTTGAATGTACAGAATACTTGGTTGACAGAATACTTGGGTTCGTTCACAGCTTTCGTAAAAAAATGGTGAATATCCATTGTCACACAACTGTGTCTGTAACATTAACCCCTTTAGGCAATGAATTTACGAAATTGATACCTACGGCTTCATTCAATAATGGTATTCTTGCTCAAGAATCAATTCTAAAAACCAAGGAATCTTTATCTACGAGTGTTTGACTTAACTTTGACACAAATTAAATATAGCCAATTACATGGACTTTAATAATATACTGTCAGTCCTAATATTTTTATTTTACTACAGAATGAGCTACTCAAATCCTCATAGGTTTCGTGCCAGTACGAGAGAAGACCTACATTTTCCATGTAATTAGTAGACTACTCAATATTTACGACAGAATCCGAAACCACGCATTGTAATAAAATATCCAGTATAAAGACCATTCGATAAATATATGTATGTACAGTTTACAAAATGATACAGAGAGAGAAAGTAGAGGGAAATTAACAATGCAGACAATCCATTCGTACGGTCGAACAAGCTATTTGATTTATGTTTAACCCACAAATTGCATAGTAAAGTGCAAACCAAATAACTTTCTTTTTTATCGTGTGGTTGGTGCCTAACCTGGACCTCGAGTTTGCTATTACAATAGTGTCAGAATGGTCTATCATTGATTTCATAATTGTTGATTTTGACAGTTGAAATTTGATATAATGGCGTCATTATGACTTTCCAATGGTCAACCACTGACACACCATTAAAATAAATGGCATAGAATGGTAATCTCGTGCATAATGATAAATGTGTAAACATACATATACATAAATGAAATCTGGCATGAATAAATGTTTAAATTTAGTAGTAAATTTCGAAAACCATTTCTACTAACGGGTTTTATAATTATGGCAATACGACAATGTCACTAAAACACAATTCTATTACGAGACCATTGAACGACCAATGATCGACCATTAAGAATTTAGCAGATTACGAACTTATAGCAAAATGACAGTGGGATCGTGTTGGAATGACGAATTTATAAAAATAGCTGACTACGGCCCCTAGTGTCAGAGATTTTAAGCCGCCCTTGGCCTCTGACTTGGCTCTAGATGCCGTCGCGAAACGTCTCTTAGGCACGCTGGTTTGGTTTCCTCACGATGTTTTCCTTCACCGAAGTAAGTGATAATTCTAGAATACGCACAAGAATGCGAGAAATCAGAGTTGCGTGTCTTGGGTTGACACTCGAGACCTATGACTCATAAAGTATGACACAGCTGGGAATCACTATTTTACTTACATAAACCAGTCCTTAAAACGGTGTCCTTTCAATAACAAATGTCTAACTGGGAAGAAAGTGCGCAATAAACTCACACTTTGTTGACTCCTTACTTTAAAAGTATACCTGCAGCTTGGGGGTCTAAAATGGCCGTTTTACTAATAATAGGACAATAATATGAATTACGTAACAGTTTTGAAAATGGTCCCAAAGTCACTATTCATAATATAAACTGCGTCTTTGACTGTTTTTATTATTTTAACGTTAATTTAATTATGATTCTGCTAAAGCGGCCATTTTGTCCCCTCGAATGCGAAACACTCACACACACATCCATAAAATTTTCAAACAGTTTTTTTGTATTAATAATTATAGTATATGCACTGTTATATGATGTTACACAAGGGTAATACGTAATATACCTATTCATTTATTTATTTGACTGTACATTTGATAAAGGGTAGTAACAGGTTGCTAAGCACTTGTAAAGACTTGTCGTGACCCAGTTTCTTAAGGGCAAGGCGATTGATTTTCGGTTTAACAAGGTACTCGGTTGTTATAATGATATGGGTTCGACGAGTTACCGAGAGGTTTTCGGCGAAAGTCTTTAAACTTGTTCAAAAGCAGGTGTTGATAACCGTGTTCTAAATGCTAAAGATAGATTGGTTAGGTCTGGAATATACACCTTCTGAGCCAGTGTTTAAATGTTGCGAGTTTCGTCGTTTATCTCTTTAGTGTAAAGGATATTATTGACAAATTTTTCTTTTGGTAAAATAAAGAATTATTATTGAGTTATAGTCAAACGACCTATTTTTTCTTGTGAAATTTTCTAAATTCTGATGAAACATAATGTAATGTTTGTGTTACCACGGAACAGAAAAATATCGCATAGAGAAAATGCACGCTGACATTTTCGGAGCGATGGTTGCCAAAAAAACACTTGCATATAAAAAATACTTGCATTAGTTTTCAGCACATCACTTGTGTATTTGTTTTTGTCGTACAATATTTCATGCCAAGTTAGCGGAACTGATAAAAAAATGAACTATAACTGTCATTTAGAATTATTTGGTTAAATAATAATATTGTAAATCCAAATAATTTTAAAAGAGTAACCATGGAGCTTCTTACCGGTTCTTCTCCATAGTAAACGACCAACCGGAACCATATGTAGCTTTTCTCGACGTTTTAGAAGTGCCCATGTAGGCCTATGCGAAATAAAATATTTTGTTTTTTAAAAGACTTAACACTCCCCAAACCGCACCTTTCCATTACGAAAAACTGCCAAAAAATCCGAATTACCTACACACCTATACTTAGCTAAAGGCAACATAAACCCCCGCAATACGGATTCTCTCTATTTGCGTAACCCCAGGGGCCATATTTTATTTTTAATTCCTGACCTAACTCTTTGTTTGTATAGCTGATTTTGAATATTTAATGAAAAGTGGGATACACGACAAACGTTTTGCGTATTGTAATTTTTTTCTCGAGTATTTTTGTATATTTTGTATTCCTCGAGTTATACAAATATACAAACGGGACCACCCGTTTGTATATTTGTATAACTCGAGGAATACAAATTGTGGATATTATTTTTATATATGTACCTATGACGAACGGCCAGACATTTAGAATTCTCAGATGACAAAGTAAAAACTGTATCTATTTGTAGGGGTTGTTTTTGATTAATATGCATAACTAGGCTAGATGTACGCTATTACTGTCTGATAGTTTTTACAGCATGAAAGAAAGACATTTTAATCCTTTCTTTCTTTTGAATTTCTAAGTAAAAAATCATAAAATCGTTCACATTTTACAATAGATCTTGTGGGCTAAACTGTAAGCCAAATAACTTGTTCGACCGCACGTACATATTGCTTTAGAAAGCATATGAATTGAATACTATAAAAAATCTAATGCATAAAAAATATCCAATAAGTATTTTACGTATCCAAAATTAGAATGCCTATTTAGGTTAAACATACCGATTTTGCCATTTGAATTGGTTCTTATTATTTTACCTGTTTTTCAAAAACAAAACATTTGAATTTGAAAGGTGCGTAATTTGCTTTGTAAACCAATTTCTTTTCCGAAAGACATTCCTTCTTAGTAGCTGAATTTTCTCTTATCCAAGCAAATCATACCGCATACTCTTTTTTCTAGAAAACAGGATAGGTACCTCCCTGAGCAAACCACTCTCATATTTAAAAGTTTATAATTAGTTAGAATGGTATGTAGTAAAGTTTTACAAATTACTCAGGCATGTGAGAATTTATCAGGTAACAAACCTCACTAAACTAAAGTTTTTCATTAGGTTATGTTATGATGAAGTAAAAAGTTAAGACTCCACACGAAGACCTGGGGGTTTACCATGACGTCTTAAAGCAGCATTGTTTCAATGTTACTCCAGTGCGGGAAAGAGACGGAGCTATAGATTACGTCTAGTGCCATCCTTTTCCCACTCTGAAATAAGATTAAAACAATACTGCTTTTAGACGTGATGGTAGGCAACAAGTTCTTCTTATTCCGTTTAAAGGAATAGGTATGATACGAGTAAACACGTAAATAAAATCTACTATGAAAATATGCAAAAGTAGGTAACTCTGCCATGGTACCACTTACCGCCTTAACGACTGAATGGATTTTGGTAAAACTGCTGATCAGATAGACCATGACCTGGGTTACTATACTTTTTTTGTTTCAATATGTGAAAACACAGGCAATATCAAATTTTATCAAATTTTTTGAAATAGGTGCTTGTAAAACCCGAGAATTCTTTTCTAATTCACCTTATTACAACATCTAACTGAGAAAAATACCCAACATTAACCGGAATGAAGCGAAAAATCAATGTTATTTAAGTATTAACGCACAATGGCTGGGCAAAGTGATCAAATATTTATTCTTAGAGATTTACACGCACGGGAAGTGTTCTCTACTGTCTAGTGTTAGAGATTTGTTAATATTTAATACAAGCTGGGCAGATCGCAAAATGACTGGTAATTGCTGTTTGAAGATAGCGATTATAGGCCTGATAATTATTTTGTAGTGGAAGGTATTACAAGAATTGGACGTTTTTTTTTTTTCAAGTATTATAAATTTATGGACTTTTATAAATAAAAGTTTATAGGCCATACATCTAAGAAGGATATAAGTAATATAAACAATTATTTTTATAAGGAAACGATAATTGCATTGGGCACTAATTTTTCTTTATGTTGACGCAGAGTTTTCAAGTTTTTTTCGTAATTCTTCATAATTTTATGATAAATTAATAAAGAATCATTTTAGATTCATTCATAAAATAAATTAATTGAAGTAGTTTATTTAATAAATAAATTAATTTTAATTGAATGTATAATTAACATTATTTATTAAGTACTTGCTTTATTTACTAGAAAGGTCTAAATGTGAAATAGTAAATACCTCAGGCTTATCTGATCAGTACCTCTAAGTGAACCTTGTTTAAAACGCTATTAATTATTGTCAAAAATGTGTTCCGGATAAGCCCATTTTTTTAATAATTGGCGCTACTTAATTCGTGCTCATATACGAATAAACGAAGATAAAGTATTCATAATTAAGTTAACGTAAACCGTAATTATTTAATTTTACGTTATTATTTTTTTAAAATTTGTATTGATTGAATACTTTTCACTCATGTACGTAACCCTAGAAAAATCAATTATTGTAACGTATTCAATCGTCCTTTTGTCTCAAATCAAGATCGTTAAAAGTTTTGATTATTAAAATAGGTATTGTAATACTTTATTTAATTAAAATACCCTCAAAATAATTATCCTTGTGTTCTCAGGTTAACCGTTACAGCCACTAGAATAGCCGTATCCTTCACACGTACGTAGTATAAATATAAACAAGAGAGGGAAACCTCCCCTTCTAATTAGTTCTAACCTAATTAGCGTGCCCTTCTTCGACCGACCTTACCAACAACGCTTCACCGGACGTCAAATCACAAAATATTATTATTGATAATAAAGTTTTTCGAAATCAGTTAAAAATATTCAATAAAAATAATAATTCAACTGTCAAATTTTATTCACGGTTTAGTTTTTATCAATTCAAACTTACCTCGCTTTATTAGCAGGAGGTCGCGATCCACATTCAAAATTCACAAATTCGATTGGTCCGCGGTCGGGTGGTGGTCGGGGAGCAAAAGGTGGTAAGTACAATTGCGGGAGATTCGGAACGCGTGCGGCCAAGTCGGCTGCCCGTGGGACTATGCCGTGCGGTGCGAACTAAGCCAACGGACTCCTGTACTGTACCACCGTACAGTCGCGAGCAGCAATATCTATACACTTGGCAATATTAAAAAGTGATTTTCTACTACATTATTCATTGTAATTTCACGTAATTACGAACCCAGCATTTTTAAATTCGTAAATTATTATGAAATAGGTCTCACTTTCGTCATTTCACGAGAAAAAATGCTCTTGAATTTAGGGTAACTGTGAACATAGTGGTGTTTGAGACTGTACTACGGCATATCAATAAGTTTTATGGATTTACCGTTTGTTTGGGAGCCTTTTGTATGTAATTTTAATTTGGATGGATGTTTTCTTATGAATTGTTTTTGTGTTGGGCGTTATTTCGTGAGATAGGCTTATTTTTTAAAACAAGTAATTTTATTTCTTCGTATTGTATTTTATCGCACATACCAATACAGATTTTATCATATATAAACAAGTGTTGTTTTATCGTCAGCGTATTAATTTTCCCACTGCTGGTAGACACGCCTAATCTCTATGGGAGGGAATGGGATATCATCGTTCATCATCATCATCTTCATCATCGTGTCATCGGCACAGACGTCGTTTAAAAAATCTGGGGTGAAAGGGACTATTTACAGATATAGCATTTTATTTCACGCCTCGTTTGTTATTGTCACGTAAATAGAATTAAACAAGTTGTATGTAAATGTGCGGTATCCTAATAGCAGTAATGGGTATTAAGAGGTTTTACATACAATACATTTACTGTGAATACAATTTGTTCAGTACAGTTCAGTTTGGGAACAAAATTAGTTTTTTTTATGTAAGCGATGAGAGGAGGAGGAGCCCGCGTCTAAATCATAGGGAACCTAGATATTCTGTAATCCAATCTAAATAAATACACACTACATTAAGAATATGTTTGATTTACAAATTATTTTGGTATAACGTTTATATGAACTACGCATGCTCCGCAAGCCTCATATGTTTAGGAACGCATGAGGAAATAAATAATTTTATTTTTGTTTATTTTTTTATTCATCTAACCGTATTTTTATCACAACTCTACTGTCTATAAGTCAACAAACGACGTTCCTTATATTTTAAAATACCCCTGAATACAACCAAATTCAAATAACAACCATGCATTCCCCAAGGAACACTATATTTTCACACACAGATAAGCCTTAAATAAATTACAGGTAGAATCCAAACCCCTGTTCATTTATTCAACTCAATCGAACTAAACGGAGTAACCCAGTTGACAAATCCATCCGCTATCGACGTTCAGTTAATTATAAATCGGATGGCGGCGGACGACGATGCGTGCTTTCACCTCTCTGCTGTTCAATCAATGGTTTAGAAGCGGATGGTACGTATTTAGTTCTTATTTATTTATTTATTCTTCTTCTTTTTCGTTCTTCTTCGTTTTTAACGGAGATTTGTGTCTACGTTTTGAAGTTCGAATTGATGTGGGTTTACTGATAATAAAAACCTCAAACCTCAATTAATTATTTGGTCAACCGTAAACGAATAAATTAGAACCGTAATCACGTGATTAAACGTATTCTTCATGTGTTTTTATAAATTTTGCTAAACGCCATGTGTAACGTAAATGAATCTGTTTTCTTTATTTTTTTTCCCATTAACAGTATTTTCAACTAATGAGAGACATAAAAGTGAAAAACAACTCCCTCAAGGTTTTTCTTTTAGGTCTAAAGTAAATTCTCATGCCAAGAAGCGACGAATAATTTATAACTACGCGGTGATTTAAGTCCATTGTTAGACCACTGCTTTTAAATTTCCTAACCTTTTAAGTTTTCGTCACTATGGATTTATGGTTCCTAACGATAGTCACGCTTTAAACCTTGAATCCATGGAACCTTTAATCTATGGTATAAACTATATTTAATATAATAATGACATTATAATAAAGTATTATAAAGAGGAAAGATTATATCTTTTGTTTATTTATTACGATTTCACTCAAGAACTCCTCAACCGATTTTAAAAATTCTTTCACCACTAAAAAGCTACATATTTACCGAGTAGTTTGGTCTAAATTATTTTGATAATATCATGAAATGAAACGAGCTATCACAATTTTCGCGGGCGAAGTACTAGTCTAAAATAAACCTCACAATTTCCAATACTGCACTCACCACACTCAATAAAGTAAACAAAAGTGAGCGTTGATAAATGTCATCGCTGCCAGCGACGAGCGATCATAAAGTTAATTATAAATGTGCTGGCTAACGATGCGTGCAGCTACCTCACTGTCGATCGATTGGGTTTGAGTAAACAGATTCTTTTTTTTGTTGGCGTGTTATTGATGAATAGGTATGATATTTATTTTCGTGTTTCTCACTTATCACTCACGAATTTAATTAGAGAACTGTTTGAGTCTGAGTTTTATAACTAGTTATTATAGGTATACGTTTATTATATATACGTTTTTACTTGATTTTTTAAGCCCCAGATGAATTAAACAGGTTTAGTCTTCAATGAACTTTTGAGAGGATTCAGAATCGATAATCTTGTATTCAATTTAAGCTTAATCTTAATTAGCCGATACTGGACTCCCACTACTAGGACTCACGGCTTCCTCTCTAGAGAGGGAATGTGCTATAATTCACCACGCGGGCCCAGTGCAGGTTATAAAATGTCACATGTCATCAATGTTTTGTTTCTAGGACTTTTGGTTTTCTCACGATGTTTTCCTGTACCGTTTTGAGAGCAGCATATTTAATTTGTGTAGTAAAAATGTTTTTTTTTTTCTGATAATTTGATTGTTCATTAAAAACGAACCCTAGTATAAGTTCTTATCTTATTTTTGAAATACTTACTACCAACTTAAAAAAAGTCAATAACGAAGGCACTATAATGTTCCTGGGTTACCCGTCTTGGTCTATGTGTGTTCCAAATATCATCGAAATACATATAGCCGTTAATGCGTGAAAAGTTAACAGACCAACAAACTCTCTTTCGCATTTACTTATAATATTAATACGTAGCAAGCATGACCTGTAATCACAAATAAAGGTTTCACTAATTCTAGAAGTCTCTTCTTCTTCTAGAAGATTCTGCTTTCACTAATTCAAGAAGAGTTGGATATTCAGGTCTCTCAGAGTCCTATGTACTGTTGGATACGGTTTGTGCGTATGTAGCTCATAAATATAAATGAAAGGTGGTATGGGTAATTCATTTAGTAACTTATTTAGTGTTTTCAATTATATTTTCACGAGTCAAAGACTAACCGAAAAACGCGGGCGTCTAGTTCTTTTTTTTTTGCGGTCCTCTATTGTCCCACTGCTAGACAAAGGCCTCCCATTATACTATCGTTGTTATTTTCTCTGGCTAATCTCTCATAAATGCCTCTTGTTCGTCACAACAGAGTTTTTAGGCCTCCCCCGGCGACGACGGCGCCCGTCTTCTGGCATCCTTTGCATGACGACTACCCATATAAATATGATACTCTGTTGTGACGACTCTAATCTAACTGTAAGTAACTTCTTTTCTATTCTATACAGGGTTATTTATAAAGAGAAGAAAGAGTAGATTACTAACATCATAAACAACAACATTTGTTCTACGACTTTTCCGAAAACAGAAAAAAAAATTCAACTCTCCATACATATGTCCGAACAGCTGATTGAGTTTTGTATGAGAAGCCGATATTTTTTTGCCGGTTTTCGAAAAAATCGTAGAACAAATGTTGTTGTTTATGATGTTAGTAATCTACTCCTGCGAGGTTGTTGGTGTTTTATAAATAACCCTGTATAAATTCTTCTTCTATTCGTAAGAAATAGTGTTCATCTCTGTCTTATTTTGTGCCAGTTATTGAAGTGGTTATGTTAGGCGCATGGAGCACTTTTGAGTGAACAAAAATCATGGAACTCACGTAATCGTCACCTAAAGCTTCGTAACACTCGTAGCCGATCTGCTACGGCGTAGCCATCAGTTTGGCTACGAGTTTTCACTTCTATTGGAAGACCCCAAAGACATGTTTTTTATTATCAATTTAATTAAAACATCAAGCACTTACACTTACTGAGACGGACTTTATACCACAGGCATTCTCTACCAGTCAATCCTGTCAGTCAGTCCTTATTTTTTTTAGATGACCATGTAGGTCACATCTCTACAGTATTCTCTGAACATTAGGTACTGATAAATTCGGAAGGTATTCAGACGTAATTCTGTGATTAATTGCTTGAACAACATTGAACCCTTTTAGGGGCAATCGGGGCAAAACAAACGAGTTCGATTTCGAATAAATTATGTGTGGCTAATGGGTGTTAATGCTTAGTATCTAAAGTCTGCGGATAAACTCAAAATAGCCATAGATTCTACTAAGTTATCTACATAAAACTGTAACTTCTTCTTCATCTGCCTAGCCTTTTCCCAACTACATACGTTTAGGTCGGCTTCCAGTCTAAATGCATGCAGATGCATACCTATACACTAGTACCTACTAGTATTTTACATGGACTGACTGCTATCTGACTTCTAAGTTAACGGATTTTCGGGCCAGTAACTACCTGTAACGACTGTTATTCGGTATCAAAAAGAGAAAAAAAATATATGTGAAGGGTGACCTATATACTGCTATATATATTTATTTATTTAAAGACTTTGGAAGACTTACAGCTAAATACAATAGTGATAAGTAACAGAATGATAATCAGACAGCCAATTACAAGTCTTCACGTCTAGAGCTTGTCTGGTATAAACATTACTGTGGAACAAAATATACACACTGCCAAATAATACCAAAAAATAAAAAAGAATAAAAACATGCAAATAGATCATCACCCAAAATATGAAAAATAATAAAAATAATTTGCTACAGGCTATTTTATATCATGGGAACAAAGATGTTAAAATACAATTAAGAAAAAATAAAAATAGAGTAATAATAAAAATAAAATCTAAAGAAATATATGCTTTAAAGAAATCCATTGTTAACCTTTTGGACGCCACCGTCACATATACGTGAAAAGCAAGCGCGTGCCCTGTACGCCAAACGTCACACATATGTGACAAAACAGTAGATAAAATTGTGGCTCGGCGTGGAGGGCACGCGCGTGCGTTTATGCTGTGGCGGTCAAAAGGTTAAGCACCTTTTTGCCAACATCACACTTGTTTCAGAAAGATCAAAGTCGCACGCACAACGTATGAATTTTGTCTATTTTGTCTTTTGTTATTGCTATATATACCTGTATATTGCTTTACAGGGCAGAATTGAAAAAAAAGAACGTGTTGCGCCGACAGCAAATAAAACGGGAAAATAGCAGTAAGATGATGATGTTTTCGTTTACCTTCATAATAAGCATAAGCCTTCCTGGGTTATTCCGTTACCACTAGGTCATCAGGACTCATTAAACTAGAAATAATGAAGTTTAAAGAGAACTTAACAAAGAACAACCAGCGACGCGAACTACTATGTCTTTGTTTTTTGCTGTGCCCGACAGGGTCCTTATTGATCTCATTTTTCAATTTACCACCTAAGTTCACATTGTGGAATGCAAATAAAGTATTGAGTATTGAGTATTGAAGTGCGAGTTGGACTCACACAAGGTAATGGTACCGTAACATCATAGTAGGTGAGCCCCCTTTAACTTTTTGTTTATTTTTAATATTTGTTATTATAGCAACAGAAATGGCTCATGAGATATAACCCGTCGACAAACAGACGGACGGACAGCAGAGGCTTAGTAATAGGATCCCGTCGGTTGCACTTCGGGTACAGACCCTATTAGATCATCATCATCATCATCAGCCGATTACTGTTCCCACTTCTGGGACACAGGCCTCAGATCAATTCTATGAGAGGAAATGGGCTATAATCCACCACGTGGGCCCAGTGCTGGTTGCAATGGTAGATGTCACTTGTCTTGGATTTTTTGGTTCTAGGACATGGCGGTTTCCTCACGATGTTTTCCTTCACCGTTTCGAGAGCAGCACTTACTATTTGTTAGTCGGGGCCGCCACCACAGGGCCACCGCTGCTCTTATACTAATCGATATTTATACAGAATTGTGAAACTAAATAAAAAATACCAATCAGTCCAGTGAACTATAACCACAATCATAAAAGACAAACAAATCAATCTACCGCGAACACTATCGCCCACTGAGTTCATTATAAATCGTATCTGTGCTGTCACCACACTGTTCCAACAAAACAATTTCCTGCCCTTTCAGTGGATGATGTGAGGAAATTGATTCTGGTTTTGTTATTATCTATTTGTTTGTTTTAATTACTAGAAAATAATTTACGTTCATGTTTGTAAACAAAATTATTCTTTTTCTTTATTGTGTGGTTAGTGACTAACCTGGTGTCAGAGTTTCAATTAGCCTCTGACTTGACTTTACCATCATTTTAATACTCCACTCGAAAAATATGTTCGAACTCCACTACATGATCCCCAAATACCGCCATTTGTCTCTTTATCTATTATATAAAAATCAATTGCTGTTCGTTAGTCTCGCTAGGTAGTAGATATGCAGGTAGGAAAAAATGCATTGTGACGCATGCCGCCGGGGTACAGCTAGTTCTATATATTTTTTCAGTCAGTGACACTCTCGCTATCAAGACAAATCTAACATCGTATATTTTATCCAAATCGGGTCAGACGTTTAGGAGTTACGAGGTAACAGTGGAACGAACATGCATACATACAGGCGCACACAAATCATTATCCTCCTTCTGACTCAGTCAGGTAACAGTTTTTTGTTAACCATCAAATGTTAATGATTTTGAAGCATGAGCTTAATGATTTCAGTAAGTACCTACTTTCATCAAACCAGTTAAGCAAAAGAAAATATAATTGGTAAGTTTAATAAAAGCTTACAAAAAGAACAATACATTCTCTCATCTATAAATAATTCACAAACAAAACTAATAACTCCAAGTCAGAATGAAAGAAAAACATTACTAACAAAGAGACTCACAATTGTATAATTGATGTAGAAAACTTAATTAAGAACAAACAATAAACAAGATGGAATTGATTAAAATTGTGCATTTAATATGACAAAAATTTAAATTAATTAATAATCATAGCGTGTACTAGGAGATTCCCTTGAAATTAAATTATTTCAAATTATTTATAAACTAGCGGACGTCACGCGGTTTCACCCGCCTAGTTCCCGTTCCCGTGAGAGTACGGGGATAAAATGTAGCCTATGTTACTCAGGGTGAATGTAGCTTTCCAATGGTGAAAGAATTTTTGAAATCGGCAAAGACGTTTTTGAGTTTATTTATTACAAACATACACACACACAAGAATACATTTCTTTCCCCTATATAATATTATTAGTGTAGATAATCAAGTACATTTACATATCAGTTTGAACGGTGCTCCCATGGAAGATTTCTTCCTCTAATCATTGGCTACCTTCTCAGTATTAAGATTTTTTCCTTCTCTCTTGTCTTTGGTCTTCACCTAGTATTTAACCTATCTGGCGCCTAAAAGTAAAAATAAATAAGAATATTTTTAAGAGCCACAACCCTTTCCTCACGTAAAACTTAAATTCAGTTAGTGGCACTTACAGGGTGTTCTAAAAATAAAAGGAGTGGTACAAAGTACCCGCGGCGACGCTGACAAGTGCCAACCGACATTACGTGATGCACTCACAACTTATATAGCTGCTGCCAGTTCAGATCGGAATACCGGTCATTGACCCACCTACATTTATTAAAGTTCTTAACTTTGGAACCCAAAAATATGCCTGTTCAAGTCTTGAATCGTCATCTGTTGTGATCTTACTGTAGGACCAAGATAATAGATCACATTTGACACTTCATCAAAATACAACAACGTAACCTTGTACCGGCTGGAATAAAGTATTATTGTTTTCTTTGAAGTTAGAACTGCACAATTGCTTGACATTTTTCAATTACAATTACATATTTATTGTAATAATGGTAAAAAAGTAACCTTTACTTTGAACTGACAGTTGTCAAATATGATCTTAAAACTACACGATTATCTGTCGTCATGACTTGGTGGGAACAGGGTTTAATTATAGTTACACAGCACTAAATCGGCGTCATACCATGACAGGTGTAACATCACCATGACAGGTCCAGTTGAAAACCAGCGTCGGGCACTAGGTGCTCGGCAGTTTGCTGAACTGGGCCTATTTGGCGCAGCCGTGAGACACACAATATTTTCTTTTTTTTTTAGTTTTTAGTTTTAGTGTAGATTTAATTTTTTTATTTTTTTTTATTTTGTTTTCAATTACTTTATTTTTTTTTATTTGTTGTGTGCGCTTATAGCATGTGCCGAATAAATATGTTTTCTTTCTTTCTTTCTATACCCAATCAATTTAAACCACCTCCATTTTTTAATTAGTAAACAGTACGCACAAAAATATTCAGCCCATAAAATTCGCGCACGGAAAACGAACTGTATTTCATTTATACAATATCTTTCTACAAAGACTTCCCTTTGCGATGGAAGAAAACAATCTCATTCCTTTATTTGATTAATTCCACGAAGTTCGACTCAGTTGGATAGAAATATCACAATGTTTGCTGTGAAAGCATTTTATAAGCTAAACTTGATAACTTTCTGTACCAATAGAAAGAAAAATAAGTGAAGTTGATTCGAAAATAAAGGTAATTCGCCATTTTGTGGTGGTGGCCAGGTTGGATTAGAAATTTATCACAGAGTTAAGGATTTTACTAGCCAAGCGCTTTCATTTGATACCCATTTTGAGGGAGTTATGAAAAATATGTAACAAGCCATTTTGTGGCGGCCATCTTGTACCGATTTTCATCAAACACAGCTATGAAATTTCCCGACCAGTTCACCTTTCAAACAAAATAAATAGAAAATCAAAATCGGTTCATCCGTTTGGGAGCTACGATGCCACTGACAGATATACACACACACATACATAGACACGTCAAATTTATAACACCCCGTCGTTTTTGCGTCGGGGGTTAAGGGGCCGGCGGAGCGTGCGTCATTCATACAAACGTAATACCAAAATAATTCGTAAACCAAACATATTCTTAAGAATGTGTGTATTTATTCCGATTTGATTACATTATTATCTAGGTTCCCAAAAATATATTTTGAAAGGACAATGATATTTAGACGAGATATGAGGAATTTTAAATTTCTATAGAAAACTTTTTTTTCTCATAACTCTTGTTTAAATCAATGTCCATTCATAATATATGGGAACCTAGATATTATGTAATCCAATCGAAATAAATACACATTTCCTTAAGAATATGTTTGGTTTACGAATTATTTTGGTATTACGTTTGTATGAACGACGCACGCTCCGCCGGCCCCTTAAAACTAAGACTAAACAAATGCTACGAGTACTTGTAGCAACGTAGTGCGTCTACGAGTACTCGTAGCCGCGTAGCGCGTCTACGAGATGTGTAGAGCTCTCGTAGACGTCGGTGTAGTTGAAGAAAAACAGTGTGTTCACTTTCAGCGTGTTTTTGTTTGATTAACTGAAATGTCTTCTATATTTTGTTGAACTTAAATGAACTCGGTTTCGCAAATGTTTTTGAAAAAAATAGAAGTGGAAAAGCTTCAACAAAACTAAACTAATCATTCCCTGAAATTTTTCGTCGTAATTAAATGTTTTTTATAGTCCTCATTACCAGACTTTTATCAACTAGAGCGGTTATTGCATTAAATATTATTGTTGAGAAAATAAAAGCTGGTAGGTAAGAAAGCGTAGTATTTAAATAAGTTACAGAATCTAAGAGAAAAATACTGTAATGGCCTTCGTTAAAATTATGAAACTCATTCCACTAACAAAATTAAACACAATATCATCTTTTTAGTCTATTAACATGACAAAACAGTTTACGTCACAGATACAAATAAACAAACAAGACTAAAGGAACAGAAAAAATACACTGTATAATAACAGTTTGTCCATACTTCGCCAATTACAACTCGATTAACTTTACATTAAAACTGTCTTCCAAGCCAACATTAATAGAAACGATAATATCCAAGGATGAACAAAACTTCGAAGGATTCCATCCAATTTCATACAATCCGTATTTTATTTTATTGTAAGGCACTTCGCTCACTGCTTGCAGTGGCGAAGAAGCGATGGAAACGCGTCAGCATCGCCACTGTGATTATCTCTTTAGCGTTTTTTCATTTTGGGGTCGGCTTCCAATCCAACCGTTGAGAATACCAGTATTTTAAATTGAATCCACTGCCTATCTGACCTACATAACCCAGTTAGGACTGGGTACGATACCTCTTGGCCTTGGAAAGCACGTTAAGCCGTTACTTTTAGATCTCTGATAGACTTTACAGGTAATCAGTAGCCCGATTGTCTGAAGACCGGTCTTTCCAAAGGGTATCATGGTACCCTGTAAGAACTGAGTTGTGGAGGTCAGATAGGTAGTCGTTTCATGTAAAATACCTACTGGTACTCAATTTCATCCGGTTAGACTGGGGCTAAAAATAGTGATACAGAATCGCGGTTACGTAGGTACAGCCAGCGACAGCATCGCTACTGGGCCACAAGTCTGTTTTACAATAATGTCAGAATAGTCTATAATTGGTTTCATAATTGACAAGTTTGGTAATCTACTAATATAATGGCGTCATTATAGCTTTCCAATGGCCAACCACTGACACTCTATTGTAAGAAACGTCAAAGAATGGTAATCTCGTACGTATTGACAAACGTGTAAAAGTATATACATTAATGAAATCAAGCATGAAAATTTAAACATCTATGTTTAAATTTAGTAGGTAATAGATTTCGAAAACTATTTGTACTAACGGGTTTTATAAAAATGGCAATACGACAATTTCATTTAAACACAATTTTAACACGAGACCATTGACCGACCAATGATCGACCACTATGGATTAAGCAGATTACGAACTTTTAGCAAGATGACAATGGGATGGAAATGGAAGCGTGTTGGAATAACGAATTTATAAAAGTAACAGACTTGGGCCCCTGTACTGCGACTTTTTGGCGTTTGAATCAACACGTCATCGCTACAAATAGCCGCGGTGGGTGAGCTCCCTAAAGTGGCTATCTCCTCACTGTAGGTACTTAGTAACTTTTGTTACTTTAAGTGGAGATAATTAAAAACCTTGTAAATTGCTATCTTTCGCTCCTGTTGTTGTAATTAGATGAAACGGTTCTTGTTTGTAATTATTATGTTCGCGACGCGACGGTTTAATTTGTTTTTTGATGTATACTTATTGTATAAGGACTTGGTTTAGCTTTGGTTTTATGACCTTGTTTACTTGATGGGTTTAGAATTTATCAATTTTTTTTTGTTTTTCCGTAGTTGCTAGGTTATAGCGCCATTGTTTGCGATATAATTATAATTATTGTTATGAAGGGCAGTTCTTACCAAAATTGAGACAAAAATATATTTTACAACTTCACAATTGTTCAATAATATATTGTATCTTCCTTTAATTACCTCGTACATTTATGTCTATTATATTAATTACTTTTTAGGGTTCCGTAGCCAAATGGCAAAAAACGGAACCCTTATAGTTTCGCCATGTCTGTCTGTCTGTCTGTCTGTCTGTCTGTCTGTCTGTCCGCGGATAATCTCAGTGACCGTTAGCACCAGAAAGCTGAAATTTGGTACCAATATGTATATCAATCATGCCGACAAAGTGCAAAAATAAAAATTTAAAAAAACATTTTTATTAGGGTACCTCCCCCAGACGTAAAGTGGGGAGCGATTTTTTTTTTAATTTTTACCCTGACGTGTGATATATTGTTGGATAGGTATTTAAAAATGAATAGGGGTTTTCTAAAATCATTTTTTGATAATATTAATATTTTAGGAAATAATCGCTCCGAAAGTCAAAAACAATGTGTCCCCCCCCCCTCTAACATTTGAACCATAAGTTTAAAAAATATGAAAAAAATCACAGAAGTAGACCTTTATATGAACTTTCTAGGAAAATTATTTTCAACTTGATGAGTTGAATAGTTTTTGAGTTATATAGCACTTTTTCAAAAAAACGCAAATGATAACTTTGTTTTTCATACAAATACTATGAAAAACAAAGTTATTTTTGCTGACGAAAAATGTTGGTATTTTTAATGGTCTGGGAAGCTACGGAACCCTACAGTGAGCGTGGCCCGACACGCTCTTGGCCGGTTTTTACTAAATGTTGCCGCTGTTCGTTGGTGTGGAAATTTTGAAAAGTACGAGGGAAAACATAAAATGCCTGTTAGCTGTTGACCGTCATTGAAATATTTTGAGAAAAATGTCCTTCTTTTAATTTTATAAAGACGATTATCGGACAATTGTGAATGAATTTTTAGTCACTTCACTCGTAAATATGGTTTTCTTGAATATTTTATTTCCAGTTATCTGTGAAAAAGTATCAGGTACCAATTTCAAAAGAAATCTTGGTCTTAAAATTCGCTATTTCAGAAATAATTGGAAAATAGGAAATATTCAAAAAATACTTGAAATATGCATTGCATCGACAACAATGAACAAAGAATCAGACCAAATTAGCGTTTTGTACTGAACGTAGGTCACTCTATTACGCTCCAATATGAATTCGACGAATATGAAATTATTCACAAACAAAAAAAAAATATTCCTAGAGAAATAAAAAAAAAAGTCACGAGCGGCCATTCTTCTCCACTCCTCTAGAAACTCAATAAAAAAGTCCCATGAAAATCCGCCCACTATAAACTTCGTTCCACTTTATTGTCTAATTACACTCGACTACTATGCCAAATTTCATATAGATCTGTTCAACCGTTCTGGCGTAATTAAGAAACAAACGTCTATCCATTCAAACTTTCGCTTTTCATCATTCATTATGATTCTCTTGCTCATATCCCAGTTCATGGGGGGTCGGCGCCTCATGTCTATTTCTTCCATGCTTCTCATCATGACGACTAATAAGTCTTTATCTCATCTGACACCCACCTTTCTGGCCATATCCAAATATTAATAATATTCTTTGTTATGTCTGATTTTATATTTTAGTTTAAGATTTTACAGCAGTTTTTTTTTTTTTTTAAATAAGCCGTAAGTCTGTTGATTTCTATTTATCGGTTGTTTTTGAAAACCACTATTGTTTTGGGGTCATCCTGTAAAGATAGTGTGTAGTGTGTGTGCGTGTGTGTTGTTGTTTTTGTGTGTGTTTGTTTGTTTTTGTCCAGTCACTGTTTTTCTCCTGCTGTGTGGTCATACTGGTATAATGAGATGTGTCATATTTGCATACCGGCGAATATTTATCGCGCACACCTAAAATAAAAACGGAATATTTTAGTAAAAACGTGGTAGTTTCATCGTTTTATACAATCAATTACATGAATTATTAATGTAAATGCTTCGTGTAAATGTAAATTGTATAAGATACGAGTAATTTTATGTCGTTTGTCGCAGGATATTGGTAAAAATGTTACTTGGGGTCGAACAACACATTTCCTTCTTTCATTACCCTCTGCCGACCGTCACTCTATCATAGTCCTTTTTTCTTTTATACAGGGTGTAAGCCACCTCATCACAAAGCCGTTAACTAAGCATTCTGTACATCAAACTAAGTAACTTTACGCAAAAAATATTGCTGGGAAACAACTTTTTTTTTTGAGGTTATAAATGATGTTTTGTGGTAGAACTTAATGTAACGCACTTAAAACATTGTGCTGATGGATGGATTGAATAGTACGGGTGTCGTGGAGGTGTTAAAAGTTAAAATCTTTCAACAAAAAACTTGTATTTAAAATAAAACTTGTCAGAAAGTTGTAACTTTGACCCCCCATATCTCCGTAACTAGAAGGTTTCCAGGTATGGTGTAGAACAAAAAAATGATCGCAATGATGAGGAGAACAAGTGCCTTTCGGCTTCGTGAAGAGGTGTTTTACACCCATTATATTTCGTCACAAAATACATTCATCGTTTCTTGCGGTCTTCTCCCTCTCCATCCATTTATACTTATCACTCTTTCATTGTAAGTATTGATAGTCAATATATTTTTTTATTATAAATTGATTCAAAATTCTCAGATCTTGACTTGAAACAGAACAAAATCTTAACTTTGTTTTCAGGTACATAAGTAACGTTATAAACGCAGCTACTATCTAAAAACCCTTAACCGTAACTCACGTTGAATTCACCAGCAATTTGTTATCATGAAAAAAACGTTAGGTACAAAAAGCCTCTTTTCACAAATACTTCGGGAAAAAACGTTGGCTTTAATGGTACGAGTAGTTACTCGTATTCCACACATATGTTCTGTATGTTTTATGTCGATTGTTAACGTTATAACCTACGGAAGAAAATCTAATAAGATTTAAAAAAAAGATACAGAAGGTTGATGTTAGTGATCGGCGGTGGTGACCTCTCGCGTCCGGCCCTGGTTCAATCCATGGTCCGGAGCGAGACGGAATGGGAAGCCGTCACCTCCTTCTGCGAAGCAGTCATGCTAGCGAAAGAGGTGGCGGAACGAGAGAGGGAGAGATCCTCTCTTCCCGGCCGCCGCGGGAGACGCACCGGGCGTCGGGGGCCACGTGGTGGCTACCGGCCACCGTAGACGCGGCCCTGTGGACGGTTGGCTATGGGCTAGCTAGCCGTCCGTCCGTCTAACGACGACAGGCTGTGTCGACGGCGCGTTCGTGTTCCACGCGCGCCTCAAAGAGATGTCAGCATAAGAGAGGGGCCCGCAAGGGCCGAAGCCTGCCGGGGTTGCGGGCCTGTTCGAAAGAGATACCGCGGCCCCGGAACATACTCCACACTCCCTCCCGCTCCGCCCAGAGTGGGAGAAGTCATTTGATGATTTCCCATCCTTAAAAGAAAAAAAAAAAAAAGGTTGATGTTAGTTCCATAGATTCTCTCTTCTTTTTTCGTTATCTTTTTCTTCATTTTCTTTTTTTCTGGTGTCAGAGTTCTTATGCCACCCATGGACCTCTGACTTGGCTTTAAATGCCATCGGGAAGGCATGTTGGTTTCTTCACAATGTTTTCTTTCACCACAGAGGAGCTCCTGGCTAAATAATAATAGCCGCTCGGACCGATCTTTAGATTAAGCCGTACTTGCCTAGGTTGGTCTGTGGACCTCTCTTTTTTTTAGGATGGGAAATCATCAAATGACTTCTCCCACTCTGGGCGGAGCGGGAGGGTGTGTCAGACTTTTACTGACTAAAACCCATCCATGTTACTTCCTCGCGCTTTATGTTCCGGGGCCGCGGTATCTCTTTCGAACAGTCCCGCAGATGGTTGACCACCCTTACATACCAAATTTCCTCCGTGCCTCGGAAAGCACGTTAAGCTGTTGGTCCCGGCTCTCATTTGTCTATCTATGGCAGTCGTTACAGGTAGTCAGTGGCCCAAAAAGTCTGACAATCGATCTTACCAACTGGTATTACCCAGTTTTAACTGGGTTGTGGGGGTCAGATAGGCAGTCGCTCCATGTAATATACTGGTATCAGCTGCATTCGGTTAGACTGGAAGCTGACCCCAACATAGTTGGGAAAAGGCTAGGCAGATGATGATGTTTTTCTTCACCACAGCAAGTGAAAATTATACAATACTCCCATGAATCCGAAAAATTTGAGGTGAAATTGCACTGTAGTACTTTTTGCACTATATTGATTTAGTACTTTTTCCACTGTCCGTCATTATCATCATCATTTCAGCCGAAAGACTTCCATTACTAGACAAAGGCCTCCCCCTCACATTGACCGGTCCCGTGCGTCTCGCATCCAGCGGATTCCAGCAATCTTCACCAGGTCATCAGTTCGCCTAGTGGACGGCCTTCCAACGCAACGTCTTTCGGTTCGCGGTTGCCACTCCAGAACTTATCGGCCCCATCGGCCGCTACTGTCGCTTCAGGTTAAATTGTGTGGGGCTGACTTGAGCATAATTCAGTGGTGGTACATTTCAAACGGACTAAGCCGATTATAAAGAGCCGAATGAACACCGATTAATTGTATGTCTAGTCGGCTTTCATTTTCAACAAATACCGCCGAAATAAAACTGCCGACATAAACAGGTGAATAACATCTCTAACTCATAATTTCAACTATCATAATGCAGACAAAACCACAGACTAAACAGCGGCATTTAATTTTGCTAATCCGCTTCGCAACAACAAGTCTACAATGAGGTAATCTTACTGCGGTTAAAGTTTCAGAGACAACCCAGAAAGTTCTCACAACTATTTTGAATATAATTTTAGAATCCCTATATTGACTTTGTAAAGTCGGGGATCTATGCTATGCTAGTAAGTATTAACAGATTTAACCTGAACGTTGTAACCTATGTATTACATTTATTGAGTTTAGTGAAAGTTAACGTTTTTTCTAACCAGAGCGCCGAAACAATAATTTAGTGACAATCCCTTTAAAAGTGTTTCGTATTCCTACGAAGACTTCCAACAGGATTGATGTAAGGATTTCGGTAGCTTGTGACAATCTAACGCCCGAACTCCACCAAAGCCGAGATGTGGGAAGCCGAGGGGATGCGTAAAAACCAGGGTGTATCCACTGAAGCTGTGCGAAGATATACAACGCGAAGAGGAGGGAAGATGTGCAAAGCGGCACGGCACCCCTCTCACAGCACACCGTTCACCGCACACTGCTTACCGCACGAAGCTCACATCTCATCTCGCCTCCGCTGGCCTAAAAATTACGAGACCACTCTCTTCTATCTGCTCCACCGTCTCCACTTTGTTTTTTTTTTTTTTGGACAAGCCCGCCACACGCGCCCAAACCACTGTAACTCCTGAAAGCCGAATCAACAGTGGCGACCACCAGAAAAGCGCCGAGACAATGAAGCTCGACGAAGTCCCAGAGAATGAATTTAACTGTCTTGGATCCCGCAACGAAATTGATCAGAAAGTATAGCAGAGGAGTAGGAAAAAAAACCGTCTCCACTAAAGCAAAGCGTTGACAAGAAGTGTAAATAACGAAATTGTATTGGTTGTTTACAACACATCGTCTCCGCTTCGGTGGCGTCCGGTCCTAAGGCCAAACCCCGTGGACTTACACGACACAATTGCTTTAGTGCATTTAGACCGTCATCGTGACAGCCTCGGATTCAAATTGCTCAATATGAGCCTAAGACTTAAACCAAAACCACCAGAATAAAACTTTACAAAGAGACGGGAAGATAAATTCATAATCTGTGTTACTTGTGCCCAAAACAATACTTATTCAGTCTCTAAGTCTGTCTGTCTAATCTGATAAGGGACACGAAAAATATGGACACCAACATTACAACACGAACCGAATAAAAAAATAGGAACCCAAATTGAACATAAATTTTGGAATTTATGTGCCTTAACAATAGAGGAAAACTCTTGCAGAGATTCAACAGACCTTAAAAATAACACGAACGAAAAAAAAGATTTTACTTGACAGGGATGGGTCTACAAAATGGCGGATTATTCAAGTAGATATTATTTATGGAAGGAAAAACCCGGAGCCGCGGGCAAGTCAGGGGACTTGTAAATATTTTATTATTTGAATGGGAACGGAGTCACTGGCACCCGCGGAAATTATTTAGTTTGTGATTCTGTAAACGGTGGAAAACGAGTTCATTTTATTTTTAGAATTTATCTTGCAAAGATTTTACTCGTCAGTATTAAATCTTCATCTGCTTGATATTTTGAATGAGGATTTCAGAATCATCTAGTTATTGGAGCTTGTGGCTGAAGAGGAGTTCGTGGCTAAAGAGGAGTTCGTGGCTAAAGAGGAGCTCGTGACTAAAGAGGAGTTCGTGGCTAAAGAGGAGTTCGTGGCTAAAGAGGAGCTCGTGACTAAAGAGGAGTTCGTGGCTAAAGAGGAGTTCGTGGCTAAAGAGGAGCTCGTGACTAAAGAGGAGTTCGTGGCTAAAGAGGAGTTCGTGGCTAAAGAGGAGCTCGTGACTAAAGAGGAGTTCGTGGCTAAAGAGGAGTTCGTGGCTAAAGAGGAGCTCGTGACTAAAGAGGAGTTCGTGGCTAAAGAGGAGCTCGTGACTAAAGAGGAGTTCGTGGCTAAAGAGGAGTTCGTGGCTAAAGAGGAGTTCGTGGCTAAAGAGGAGTTCGTGGCTAAAGAGGAGTTCGTGGCTAAAGAGGAGTTCGTGGCTAAAGAGGAGTTCGTGACTAAAGAGGAGTTCGTGGCTAAAGAGGAGTTCGTGGCTAAAGAGGAGTTCGTGACTAAAGAGAAGCTCGTGACTAAGGAGCAGCTCGTGGCTAAATAATAACAGCCGCTGGGATCAATCTTTAGGTTAAGCCTAGGTTGGTCTGTGGATAAGTGACCACCCATTACATACCGAGTGCCCTCCGTGCCTCGGAAAGCACGTTAAGCTGTTGGTCCCGGCTGTCATTAGTAGATTGTTGACAGTCGTTACAGGTAGTCATTGGCCCAAAAAGTCTGACGACCAGTCTTACCAAGGGGTATCGTATTACTAACTGGCTTGTGGAGGTCAAATAGGCAATCGCTCCATTACAATACTGGCATTCAGCTGCATCCGGTTAGACTGGAAGCCGACCCCAACATAGTCGGGAAAAGGCTAGTCAGATGATGATGATGAAATCATCTGGTTGTATTAGGTAGATAGTCTCTGTATAATTACCTATGAGTATCAGAAAAAGGCTTTGTGAATATTGCATGAATCAGATGTGAGTGGTAACGCCGCGAGAGAATGCCATAGAAGAACACACACTGACCTTATTGGTGTGGTTAATGTTGCTTTGTATTCTTTTGTTTTTTTTTTTGTGTCATTGTGTTTTCAATATCTTTCCTGTCATTTAAAGATCTTTGACAGTCGTTACGAGTGGTCAGGAGCCTGAAAGTCGGACAACTATCTTACCAAGGAGGTACGTATTCAGCTGCATTAGGTTGGACTGGAAGCTGACCCCAAAATAATTGTGAAAAAGCTAAGAGGCAGACTGATGTTTCCAATAACAGTCCCAATATTACACGGAAAAAAAATAAAACTCTTTGTCTTTTTGAACGCCATTGATGTGACAAGTAAGTGCGTCAAACTCAACTCAAACTCAAATCATTTATTTCAATTAAGCCATTACGGCACTTAAGAATGTCAATAAAACGAAAAAAAAAGCGAAGCTACAGTCACAGACACAAGGCATGATAACTTTAGAAAGTACTGTAGTTACCCATTCCCTAGCGTAGATCTCTATGGAGAAAAACGGGCAAGAAACTCCATGAACACTCTTTTCAATAAAAAATGTTGTTACAAAATCTTGGCGTGCCCTGTACTCCAAAATAGTACACGCGCGTGCTTTTATGCTCTGACGTTCAAAAGGTTAAAGCATCAATAACTGTAGTACTGTATTATTTCTCTCCAAAACATTACTCTGACAGAATGGCCAATTTGAAGGATGACAAATCATTGTGATAAGACAAGAGACCGTTACTCTTATGTCAGTATTTTCTCAGACGTCATGTCGTAGTTACAAGAAAAACTTATTCTCTCCATTATATTGTGGATAAGTTTTTGTAGTAGTATAGTAGATACTACACCTAGTTTATTTTTGTTGTAAATAGTGAGTAGGTGCCTAGTCTACACTAATGTTATAAAGAGGAAATAATGTATTTTTGTGTGTGTATGTTTGTAATGAATAAACTCAAAAACTACTGTGCCGATTTCAAAAATTCTTTCTTCATTAGAAAGCTACATTCACCTTGAGTAACATAGGCTACATTTTATCCCCGTACTCCCACGCGAAGGGGAACTACACGGGTGAAACCGCGTGACGTCCGCTAGTCGATGATAAATGTCTTCCATGGTATTGTATTACGTTGATATCTCTTGTTCTCGAGAAAGTAAATGAAATTGCTTCAAAGTCTTTAACTATTTTTAATCCATATTTTCCTCTATTTATTGTAAGGTACCTACTTGGATTGTTATGTAGTGTATATTATGTTGGCATGAAAACAAAAACGTGCTAATAGGTAGGGGTTGTAGGGTTTGCAGCACACTTAATATGGGTGAAGTCAAATCAATCAATAAAATCGGATATAAAATAACACTTGTCTAAACAGTTATTATCTGTTTCTGAAAGTACTCCATCTGTTCTCAAATGCTGAAAACCAAGTCACAATACAAAAGAGCGCCATCTTTGTAACGCTTACTAAAACTCTTCACTTTAAATGACGATGTCCATTTTCCGCGCGTTTCAGCCAGCATGTTCACGTAGGAGTGTCGGAAAATTCCGATAGATGGCGCTGTTTTAAAATGTTGAATCACACCAATTTTACAAGAGAAAAAAGTTATTTTTCTTATTCAATGTTTTATAAATACCTGTAGCAGTATTTGTTTGGTTTTGTTGGGCATCGTTCTTCTCTTCTTTGGCAGTTTTGGCTTCGGAACTCGTGTTGCATCCCATTTTTTGCACTTATTGGTACACTAATGTAAAGTAGCGTCAAAAATACTAAATTGGTAGGAACACTGCACTTGATCAGAGTTTTAGGAACAAACTTTCCACTATAACATAGTTAGCAGTCTGGTGAAGCTCTCGTTGGAATAGGTAAATCTGAAACAAAGAAAGAAGATTGTACATTATATGTTCCTACTTATAGTAGAAAAATACCTAAGTTTCGTGTAGGAGGAAAAAGAAATAAATGTTTTCTGTGAATAAATGTTCAAAAAGCGAGTCAATTTTTGTCCTTCTGTCACAAATTGGTACAATGTAACAAACTAGACCAGAGACAGGCCTCCTCTCATACAAGAAAGGTCCAAGCATTTATTTCTGAAAACCTACGTCGGAAATTGGCTCCATGTTCCCCAAAAAGATGACGGGTCTGATTATCTAAAAACAGCTGTTTAAACACATTTTTGTATGGGAACATGTCACAGTGACAGCTGTTTTTAGATAATCAGATCGTTATCTTTTCGGTGAACATGGACCTAATTCATGTTTTCTTTCAACCTAAACAGCTGTTTTCTTAGGCCGATATCTATAAGCGTTACTGGACATGTGCTTTGACTTATAAACATATTTGTCCGTATCTGACTCACAATGACCTTTCACAGTTGTGCGACTGCGACAGGAATGGCGCTGAGCTAAGTATGTGCTAAGTAACGTTCATAGATCTCGGCCTTTAGAATAAAAACATTCTATAAGTACCTAATTTAAGACTTTGAGAATGTCAGGTAAGGGTTTTGAACTCCCTGCCGGGGCTGCGGGATTGTTCTAAAGAGATACCGTGGCCCGGAACATAAAGGGTGAGGAAGGAACATGGATGGGTTTTAGTCAGTAAAAGAAAAGTCTGACACTCCCTCTCGCTCCACCCAGAGTGGGAGAAGTCATTTGATGATTTCCGATACTTACTAAAAAAAACCGGCCAAGAGCGTTTCGGGCCACGCTCACTGTAGGGTTCCGTAGCTTCCCAGACCATTAAAAATACCAACATTTTTCGTCAGCAAAAATAACTTTGTTTTTCATAGTATTTGTATGAAAAACAAAGTTATCATTTGCGTTTTTTTGAAAAAGTGCTATATAACTCAAAAACTATTCAACTGATCAAGTTGAAAATAATTTTCCTAGAAAGTTCATATAAAGGTCTACTTCTGTGATTTTTTTCATATTTTTTAAACTTATGGTTCAAAAGTTAGAGGGGGGGGGACACATTGTTTTTGACTTTCGGAGCGATTATTTCCTAAAATATTAATATTATCAAAAAATGATTTTAGAAAACCCCTATTCATTTTTAAATACCTATCCAACAATATATCACACGTCAGGGTCAAAATTAAAAAAAAAATCGCTCCCCACTTTACGTCTGGGGGAGGTACCCTAATAAAAATGTTTTTTTAAATTTTTATTTTTGCACTTTGTCGGCATGATTGATATACATATTGGTACCAAATTTCAGCTTTCTGGTGCTAACGGTCACTGAGATTATCCGCGGACAGACAGACAGACAGACATGGCGAAACTATAAGGGTTCCGTTTTTTGCCATTTGGCTACGGAACCCTAAAAATGATTTTGAATTATTATGGCGGAATGTTTTTCCCTATGTAAATAATTTTGTATGAACAAACTGTAGATAGGATTGTTGTATATTTGTGTTTTTATACTTACGTTTGAGTCAAAAACTTAAGTATAAAAACACAAACAGTACACAGATTAACTGACTCTCCGAGGCACGGAGGAAACTCGCTAAAGTAGGGGTGGTCACCCATCCACAGACCAACCTAGGCAAACACGGCTTAATCTAAAGATCAGCCCGAGCGGCTGATATTATTTAGACATGAGCTCCTCAAATAATATTCAAACATAAATAACATAAGGTTATCAGTTAAATAAAGCCAATTTCATGGATATCGAAAACCTTGTTCTGTGTGTTTATTTCAATTTAAAGTTCTCAGCCTCTGAAAAACACACTCCCTATAAAATATGTCTATATCGAGTAAACATTGAATGTAATAAGTTCCAACTAACTTACGCTACTCCGATATTCATATTCACCGAACGAATATCTCCGGACATACCTACACACACAGTTCAAACGGACAATATGAATATTCCAACTAGAAATGCATTTTCAAGTGACAAAAGGTTTCATATTCCAATATTCAGATATATGTCGGAAATATTCGGGTATTCGTGATAGTAGTCGGACACTGGTGCCGATTCTGTTGTGCACAAACTAAACTTAATTTAGGCTATTACTATCTTTTTTTCACTAATACAACGAGAAAGAGACGGACGTAATTTAGAGCTGTCAAATTTAATTCGAACTAATATTTCCATACAAATGAAGGGTGCACGTAAAAACATGTCTACTAATAACACGGTGAAGCGCAAGGCATAAACTAGTTTGACATTTCTAACTAAGTACATAGCTATAGCCGTCCTTTTCTCGCCCTGCCTTTTAGTAAAAGATAGCAATATTCTAAATTAAGTTTAGTTTGTGCACAACAGAATCGACACCAATATCAAAACACTTATTAGTCGTGGGATTATAGCTTCGGGAAATGGAGATTTTGCATATTTTAGAGTTATGTGTAGGAACTCCTATATATTATGAATATACCAGCTTATTATTGCTAACAAAAACTTATTATCCGGCATGGCTTAGAACCAAACAATTCGAAGACATGTGACATCTACCAATCCAAACTGGGCCGGCGTGGTGGATTATAGTCCATACCCATAGAGAGGAGGCCTGTTTTCCCAGCAGTGGGAACATTAAAACATTAATAGGCTGATGATGATGATAGTGATCATTGCTATAGCAGTGATAGCCTAGTGGTTGGGACTGTTGAACTACAAAGTCATAGGCCTCGAGTTAATAACACGCACCTCTGATTTTTCGAATTCGTTTGTGTATTGTATAATCACGTCTTGCTTCGGTAAAGGAAAACATCGTGATGAAACCAGCATGCCTTAGAGATATTTCTCGACGGCATGTAAAGCCAAGTCAGAAGGCAATGGCGGCATAAAAATTCTGACACCAGGTTGTGCACTTACTACACGACGAAGGAAAAGATTGGTCTCACGGCAGGGCAAAGAGAGAAGAAGAGAGACAAGACAAAGACATCACGTGTACCTACATGGATAAACTAAACCTACATGAATATCACAATGCTATAAACTGATACAGTTTCTTTCTAATCAATTTCTTCTACTACACAGTGGCTTTAACCGTAGACCTAAGCTTATTAATCAAAAGTCATCGTTGTTAACATTTTCGTTAAACACTTCGCATTTTGTGTAATAAATAATATACATACATATTTACAATGTGAATTATGCGAAGTAATTTTTTTGCCCGATGTGACTTCCTTTAATTACCAAATGAAGTAACAGGACGCACCCACCGAGATAAGTAGATGTACATAGAGTACAGAAACATGAATAGGCTTTATGTACCTACCAAATACATATCACCTGGTAGACACCACACAATCAGAAGTGTCCAATGTCCCGTGAATGAGGCAGCTGAAGCAAGGGACGAACTTAAACAAAGGGGAGATCTGGCAGCTACTAATGAATCCTATTCATCGTGGGGAGAAGGGGGACATTTGCACAAATGCTATATATATGACGCTTTTGTGTTTGTTTTTAGGGTTCCGTACCTCAAAAGGTAAAAACGGAACCCTTATAGGATCACTTTGTTGTCCGTCTGTCTGTCTGTCTGTCTGTCTGTCTGTCTGTCAAGACCTTTTTTCTCAGGAACGCGTGGAGGTATCAAGCTGAAATTCATATCAAATACTCAAGTCTATGGTCTCTTGGAGCTGTGAAAAAATCAAACTTCTAAGTCAACGCGATCAAAAGATACTCCCGTTTATGCCGCAAATTTTCGACACTCGCAAGGGAATCAAAACCTACAGGGTACTTCCCGTGAACTCAGAATCTTGAAATTTGGTACGAAGCAACGTCTTATAACACAGATAAAGGAAAAATTGCGAAAAGCATAAATTTTTAGTTACATCATATAATAAAAATATTTTTAATAATTTTAAACTTATTACCCCTTTACTCATGAACGCGTAGTGGTATTATATTGAAATTCTTAACAAATACTCAAGTCTATAATATCTTTAAGCTGTAACAAAATCAAACTTCTACGTCAACGCAATCAAAAGATACAGCAATTAAAGCCGCATATTTTGAAACTCGCAACTACTCGCAAGGGAATCAAAACCTAAAGGATACTTCCAGACGACCTGGAATCTTGAAATTTGGCATGAAGCAACGTTATAAAGTACACATATAGGAAAAATTCCGAAAATCTTAAATTACCATAACTTTTACTTATATACCTACAGGTTTGTACGGAACCCTCGGTGCGCGAGTCTGACTCGCACTTGGCCGGTTTTTTATGACTGTAATCAGTTTTCGATGTTCATAAGGCTGTTTATCGTTTAGTGGTAATATGAACTGTGGCGTATCAGAAGCTAGAGAGCAATAAATTGTTAGTAACGGGAATATGGCTCTTATCGCGAGCAATATCAGGTATTTGTTGAATGATATTTCTAGCATATATCTGAAACTGATTGCTTCGTTGGCCTAGTGGTCGCAATCGCGAATGCTGAGCATGATGGTCCTGTGTGCGATTCCTGGGACAGGCAAAGTGTACTTAGGATCCGGAATTTCCAACCTAACCTTTCGGGGACTACCAGGCGAGATAGGGTGTAAAACACCTCCTAACGAAGCCGGAAAGCACTTGTTCTCCTCGTCATTCCGATTATTTTTTTGCTGTACATCATACCTACCTGGGAACCTTCTAGTTACGGAGATATTGGAAGTCAAATATACAACTTTTAGACAAGTTTTTTTTATAAATACAAGTTTTTATTGTAAGATTTTTACTATAAATACCTCCACGAACCCCGTACTATTTAACTCTTCGTTTACCGGAACGTAGATCTACACAAGACACAATGGCTTTTTAATTGTGTCTCTAATTACAAGAGGTTAATCCATTCATCAGCACAATGTTTTGAGTGCGTTACATTGAGTTACATCATAAAACGAGACATTTCACGCCAAACAAAAAGTTTCCCGGCAATAATTTAGTAACTTAGTTTGATGTACAGAATGCTTGGCTGACGGCTTCGTGATGAGGTGGTTTTCACCCTGTATTGAATGACCCCCAATATCTCCGTAACTAGAAGGTTCTAAGGTATGATGTAGAAAAAAATGATCGCAGTGGTGATATACATAATGCCATTTGACTTCATCGTACATAATAACTTGCATCATGATGAGAACATCATAAATCTCATACATTATTATGCAAGTCCATTAAAACAATTTAAATTAGGTACGCGAATAGTTTAGCATAGCTAATTGGCAATCGCTTTTGTGTTGCGGAGCGTATCAGGCTAAAGGATCATCTTGCTACACAAAGATTAAGTTGTGTAAGTACTTGAGGATAATTTTATCGGACTACAAATAAGACTTGCCTCGTTGGTCTAGTATCGCAACCGTGACTGCTAAGCTGATTGTCCATGTGAACTTTATTCAAATTATAAGATCTTGTAAAACACATGTGATATGCAATAAAGAATTGAATTGAATTGAATTAGGTCCTGGGTTGGATTCCCACAGGTTTGGCAAATTCTTATTGGAATTTTCGATCAGGAATTTCTCAATAGCTGCCAAAGAGTCTGAATTTGAGCCCGTTTGATGGCAAAAGGCGAAATTACAGGTGACTTTAACATAACTGGCAAAGTGTGGGTGTCCCAATTAAGTCACTTCTGACAAACTTTTCGAAAATTACAGGAGTGATGTTATGCTCTGTATAAATAAATAAGAGTAATGTTTCCACAGAAAAATAATAAAGATAAAAGTTTATTAGAATTACATATTATTATTGAGGGTGTATACCGGCCCAGTTTAATAAGCGTTACAAATTGTAATTGTATTTTGCAAATTTTAAGTCTAAAAGTTTCAGTTTAATAAAAAAAATAAAACCGACTTAAAAAAAAAACAAAAAAGTGAAAAATAACTTTAGCTTCTGAAGTCGGTGACCTTTGTTTGATTGATTTAATTTTTTTGTCACCGACTTCAGAAGCTAAAGTTATCCACTTTTTTGTTTTGTTTTGAAGTCGGTTTTATTTTTTGCAAAAAAAGTTTTTATTTTTCATTTTTTAGTGATTCACATGTGCTTGATACACATGGTAAGTGCATACCGTTACAATTGCAACAAGCCCAAACACGACTAGGATACATTGTCTCATTATGGAGTTCCATGACTCTTGGCTTCATCATCAGATCTGATGGTAGAATGGTTCTTATCAAACGCAAATGCTTCACTTGTTGTAGAAAATACCAAAATCACTGTACGTTATCCTATAAAATTTGAAGAGTTCCCTCGATTTCGCCAAGATTCCATCATCAGATCCCGACTTGGTGGCTATGGGACCATTTGGAAAGTATACCCTTTCCAATAAAAAAAGAATTTTTCAAATCGGTTGGCAAGCGACGGAGTTATGCGCGAACAAACATAAAAAAAAAAAAAAAAAAAATAGAAACATCCGAATTGAGAACCTCCTCCTTTTTTAGAAGTCGGTTAAAAATGACAACTTACAAATTTACCATGGTGGAAAACTGACAAAATTGTAAAATTGTACCTACAATTTTACATTCGGTTTACTAAACATTTTCTCTTTACAGGTTACAATTATTGTAAGGTTTATTAAACAACACTTGTTGTTCATCTTTACAAATATGTCACTTTGGGCAAAAGGAGTGTGTCAGGGTCGTAGTAGATAGTGTTCTGTGATTTCCGTCATCCCAAATGGGAAAAATGCGTGTGTTTGTGTAATAAATTATGTTTAAATAGGTACCTACTAGATGAGGTCGATGTTTCCTATCGGTACTACACTGAGATGACACACCGACACCAACTCAGAGACCAAAATCTCATATTGTGTGAGCACTGAAAATGTAGCTAAATTCATTTTAATTAGGAAAACAGGATTCATATTTATGAACTAGTCACGCGGTTTCAGACGCGTAATTCCCATTCTAGTGGCAGTACGGGGATAAAATATAGCCTATGTTACTCGCTGATAATGTAGCTATCCATTGCTGAAAGAATTTTTCAAATCGGTCCTCTAGTTTTATGTTTATTCGTAACACACAAAAATGCAACTCTTTCCTCTATAAAATAATATAGTATAGACACAAAAGATAAAATCAAAATGATTAGTTCTCAATCGTTTCGGTAGGCTTACATTTAGGCGCAGATTAGTGTTTGTGAAAATGGGTAAAAGGGACTCAACTCTAACCTTTCAACACATTAGGTTCTGAGAAGCCCATCGATTGGAAACCAATCGTTTCAGTTTGGTTGTCATAGATCCAAAGCAGCTATACTCAACCTGCGGCCCGCGTGCCGCATGTGGCCCGCCGGGCCTTTGTGATTGACAAATTTATTGTAAACCATTTTAAATTTCGCGCCAGACAGAGTAAGGTATGGAATATTTTATTGGGTCTACGTATGTGTGTAAATCGTTGAAGTGTTGTACTAAGTGTGTATGCTCCTTAGGTAGACATTACCCATTGTGTGCACTACTTTATAGTGATATTCAATATTATGCTTACTATGTACTTTACTTATAATGCGCATTATTTTATATTCTATTAAAGTACTTAATAAATGGAGTCCAATCAAGGTGGTTGTCTACTTCTTTAAGATCCTTAGGACCCCCAACATCACATGGCGACCCTGCCTAAAAGGTCTGCCAAGGGGCTATAAGAAAAGTAAAGTAATATATTTTTCTGATCGCGACAAACACAACCAGAAGTATGTGTCGCTAAACTGTTGAGAAGGAACACCTCGTTCCTGAGCCAGAACGCGGCCGGCCGGCGGAAGCAATGATGCGGCTATAAAGCAAATAGGAGGACACGTGGAGCGCCTCAACATCATGACCTTCATCATCCTCGCTGTAATCGCCGCCCTCGCCATTTACTTCGTATTGAAAGTGTACAAGAGCTGTCACCGCCGCTGGATGCAGGAAGAGATAGGCCTCAACGCCATGCAGCGTTTGAGAGCATCGTTACGTGGTCGATTTGCAGGTACACCAGACAATTAGACTATCCAGCATCAGTCATGTGAATAAGTCAGTGAGTGTTTTTAAATTCAGACAATTTTGAAAAGACATTAATTAAAATAACATCGAATAGTGAGTCATATTTCATAACGCAAAAACTTAAACGCCCAAGAATCGTGCACGAACACTCAGCGAATTTGATACCGCGCGGGTAAAAATGCAGCGTCGGACATTACTTCTATTGTTTCGCAATAATTTTATGTGATTAGGTTTATGGTTATTATTTTTTAACATGGAGTAATGAATTAATGGATGTGTCATAGATTTATATAATGAAAAACTTAGAGTATGATTGATAGTTTGATAAAAAATTATGAGATTTTGGTAGATATTCGTAAGTATTTGATAAAAAAGGGACAAAGTAGGTTTAAAGGCAAAGTTATAGAGACAAAATTAGGAGAAGCAAAATGTATTTTTGATAAATGTAGCGAAATATTATTATTGTTAGAAAAGGGTGTGCACTACTTTATAGTGATATTCAATATTATGCTTACTATGTACTTTACTTATAATGCGCATTATTTTATATTCTATTAAAGTACTTAATAAATGGAGTCCAATCAAGGTGGTTGTCTACTTCTTTAAGATCCTTAGGACCCCCAACATCACATCGTCTTTTTCAAAAGTGAAATACACAAAGAACGTTTACAGAAACGAACTCACAGATTCTCATCTGGATGATGTTGTATGGATAGCATGAGCGACAAGCCAGATATTGATAAAGTTTTCAAAAGGTGTTCACAGTATCAAAAATCGCATTAACACAATCTTATAAACATCATTGTTCTAACTTATTTTTTCATAAATAAATAAACATATAAAAATAAAATAATAAAAATAAAATAAATAAACTTGGAATTAAGTTTTAATTAAGACCTAAATAATTTTTGCTTGCGGCCCTCGACACCATGACTGAAACGTGTTTGTGGCCCCTAGAAAAAAAAGGTTGAGTATGGCTGATCTTAAGCGTTACTCTTTGTTGCTAGGTTGAGACCCAGAGCAATAAGATTAAATTGGGAAGCGTGACATTATTGTAAATGTGTGGTGTTCAAGTTATAGTTCTGAAAAGTGATTTTTAAGTTTGAACGTTCCCCTTGTGTAGGCACTACATACAGGGTGTAAACCACCCCATCACAAAGCCGTTAACCAAGCATTCTGTACATCAAACTAAGTAACTTTACGCAAAAATTATTGCTGGGAAACAACTTTTTTTTTGAGGTTATAAATTTTGTTTTGTGGTAGAACTCAATTTAACGCACTTAGAACATTGTGCCGATGGATGGATTGAATAGTACGGGGGTCGTGGAGGTGTTAAAAGTAGGAGGAGAATGAGTGCCTTTCGGCTTCGTGAAGGGGTGTTTTACACCCTTTATTAGGTACTAGCTGTTAACCGAAATAATTATCATAAATATAGTACTTCCCTAGTATTTGATTTGAATCGGAACGAACCACGCCGGCCCAGAACAGATTGGTAGATGTCACAAGGTCTTCGAATTTTTGTTTCTTGGCCGTGCAGATTTTTCTGAACCGTTTTGAGAGCAATGGCGATGAAATAAATTACGCAAAGTAATACGCCTGCCTGGGTTCGAATTCGAACCCACGATTTACTAAAGGTCCTTATTTAAACAATGCTGCTCCTCATTTTAATAAGACAACTTAAATAATTAAAACTCATTATAAAACTAGAAATTGTAACTACACTTTTTGTGTCGTTCTGAACTCTATAATCAAACCTTTCATAAAAGTTAGGCGGTCCAAACTTTATACTTATTATAATGAAATAGAACTATAAAAAGAAAAACTTAACTAAACAAACTACTATAAAACTAGGCATAAAAAGCAAGGACAAAACTAGCAAAAAACATACAGAAGTTCCATTTCTCATTTCAAGTTTTATAGCGGCAACAATATCGGCAAAGCAAAAACTGCAATTTATAAGGGGTGCGCAACTTTCTATCTTATTGGACGAGACTTCAATGACGAATTTCTTCTAGCAAACTTTTTGGCGGCTTTGATGTTATTGTACTAGTACAATTATTAACAAACCACATAGTACGCACGACGAGCAATCAAAGTATGAATAACAAAAGTAAGCTGATCTCTTATTACACAGGAGGCTTATACAAAGCGAGGTCAGGTTATACTGGATATGTGTAGCTTGATGTGTACACCTAAGTGTAGAATATAATTTACATGAAGTGAAACACTCCAAACAAATTGGGATAAGGTAAGAACAACGTTTTAGTTGGCCTACAAGGCATAATGAGCATATCTCATTCCCACTGCGGGAACAAATAGCTGGGCCTCATATCTCTGTCCGTGATGCGGGCACACCCAGTGCGGCTGGGTAGGTAAATAGTAAAAAAATATTTCATAACGCATCAACATCGAGTGTTTGAGCTGTTAAAACGGTTATTGAACTTCTTTATTCAAATCTTTTTCGTAATTCAATGCCATAAAGTAGATGCGCCCGTTTGCTTGATGAACGTAGAAAAAATTCAGCCGAATGCGTGAAAAGATTTTATCTCACTCATACTGAAATTCGTATCTAACGGTCCATGTGGAATACGTGAACTCATTATTCATCTCAGTATGGATACGTTTTCGTGCGACGCAAGTTGAGAATGTTAAGAGAAATTCCACGCCCTACCTCTGCGCTGCTACAGACGAGGTCGTGGAAGTGGCGAAGTTTATTATTTAATACTGAAGCATAGAGTACAGAGGCGGACTTAATGCCATAGGTATTTCTGGAATAAAAAGGGAAATCTGATATATCTAACTCTATATTAACCGACTTCCAAAAAGGAGGAGGTTCTCTATTCGACTGTATGTATTCTTTTTTTTTTTATGTATTTCACCGATTACTCGAAGACGCCTGAACCGATTTGAAAAATTCTTTTTTTGTTTGAAAGGGTATACTTCCAAGTTGGTTCCATAGAAATATTGTCATGATCTGATCACGAACTTCGGAGATATGGAACGGAACTCCTCAATAAATGATAGCAAATGGACTGGGATTGCTGAAATCTATTGTCTGTCTATTGTTTACACCAGTTCATAACATAACATCACGCCACCGCACCGGTACGCTGTGAAGGGGTAAGCACAAGTGAACCACTAAAAAGTGAAAAATAAAAACTTTTTTGCAAAAAATTAGAACCGACTTCAAAAAAGTGAAAAATAACTTTAGCTTCAGAAGTCGGTGACAAAAAAACTTAATAAATCAATCAAACAATGGTCACCGACTTCTGAAGCTAAAGTTATTTTTCACTTTTTTGAAGTTGGTTCTAATTTTTTGCAAAAAAGTTTTTTCTCTGTAGTCTAGTTTTTTTTTTTTGAAGTTCTGCACTAACACTGTCGTGCGAGCGACACGAAGAAGAAGAATATGAAATATTTGAGTTCTTTGTAATCACTGAACCTTCTGAACGTTCTGTCCTTCGGGGATCCTGCTCGTCCTAGACTAGACGGAGTTTGATCGATACAGGCAGCGAGCCGAAAGGCTTCCATACCGCTCGTTACACACGCTAATAAATATCGGGATTGAAGGATTTGTAGCTATTCAGATGAACACTGACATTTAGGATTAAATGAAGAAAGAGTTACCGTTAAAGAAGTATCACATAAGGTAGGTATGCTGAACAGTTTTATGGACTTTACGAGAAGCGAGAATGGTTTATAAAAGGCTTACAATATTCTTTATCGTGTGGTTAGTGCCTAACCTGTTATCAGTGTTTAAATTATGCCACCCACAGGCATCTGACATGGCTTTACATGCCTTCAAGAAATATCTCACAGGCATGCCCCCCGATTTCCTCACGATGTTTTGCTTTACCGAAGCAAGCACATGAATTCGAAAAATCAGAGGTGCGTACCTTGGGTTCGAACTCGAGACCAAATGACTTGGCAGTCCGCCGGTCACACCACCATAGATAATCATCACCATCATCACCATTTCAGCCGAAAGACGTCCACTGCTGGACATAGGCCTCCCCCAAGTGTCGCCACATTGACCGGTCCCTTGCGACTCGCATCCAACGGATTCCCGCAACCTTCACCAGGTCATCAGTCATAGATAACAACACTATATAATACAAGATAGATGCGCAACTCTGGTTTTCGTTTTTGTGTTAGATGGCGCTGTTAGTTTCTGTTCAACCAAATAAGTAGAAAAAGTAATTTTTGATTAAGGATTCGGACTTGGGAACTATTACTCTCAAAGCAAACGCTGTCACCGCTAGGCTATCTGCTTCATGGACAAATTGTCTAAAATAGCTGTTCTCTTTATGACAGTTGTAAGCTGCCACACAGTTGAAAAGTTTGTGTCCTTAAACACACAGATGGCAGCACTATCTACGAAAATTTTGTTTGAAGCCAACGTATGGAAGTTTCACACTTCACACAACTAAGCTATTTCTATCCCCACAATTGTCACCTAATTCAGCTTCTACTATTGGATACTTCTTGGACACAATCCGAGTATGTATTGTATCTTTTCTCCTGCCCGTTGTGCACAACGAATTTACTCCCTTCAAGACATGAATGAGGCAAACGACAGAACTGACCAGGTAGCTATGTATTGGCCGGACAAAATCCGAGTCATCGATTTAAAGAGAAAAAAAAGGTTTTACTATCCAAGAGCTGGAACTAATCTTTCTTCAAAAGGCAAGTCTGGACGGTTTGCATTTTTATTTCATGTAACGTTTGATAGTACGGGGTGTAAGCGGATTCTTCATGAAGACGTCAACCAAGCATTCTGCACACCAAACAAAGTAACTTTACGCAAAAATTATCGCGGGGAAACGACTTTTTTTTGGAATGAAACATCACGTTTTACTTTAGAACCCAAAATATTGTTCTAATAGATTGATTGAATATTCGGGGGTCAAGAAGTTGTATATGTTTCAAAGTTAAACATTAAAAACCTGTATTAAAAAAAAAACCGTTGAAAAAGTTGAAACTTTAACCCTGACTGCAATATCGCATTTGCAAAATAATCTTCATTTAACTTACGTAATTATATCTCTCTTGTTCAGTATACCATACCTTATGATATCCATCGATTCTTTGCTGTACAGAAACATTTTACAGATTATTCTTTGAAAACATCAACATTCCCCGTATAATAACATGCTCCGAGGCGAGCGTCTTAAATGGAATTGGAATTGTGATCAAAAGAAGTGTGGACAGAAAGGAAGACAGCCTCCGTAAAAACTTTCCACATAAAACATAACATCACGTCTGTAATCCCCAAAGAGTTAGGCAGAGGTGTACTTAAAAGCACACCACCATTTCGCCAGTTATGTTTAAGTCCCATGTAATACGGGTGAGCCTATTGCCATCAACCGGGCAAAAATCCAAACTCCTTGCCTACTACTGAGAAATTCCTGATGGAAAAACCCAATAACACTTTGTCTGACCTGGGAATCGAACCTAGGACTTCAAGCTCAGCAGTCGCGCTTGCGAGTACTAGACCAATGAGGCAGTCGCTTACTTCTGCATTAAGTAAGGTCCATATGTTCACCAAAAAGATGACGGTCTGATTATCTAAAAACAGCTGTTTGAAACACATTTTTGTATGGGAACATGTCACAGTGACAGCTGTTTTTAGATAGTCCGTTATCTTTTCGGTGAACATGGACCTAAATAAATAAATAAATACTGCCGGACATTACACACACAATGCTATCTAGTGCCATACTAAGCAACGAGGCTTGTGTTGTGGACACCAGATCAGATGGTTGATATTCTACATTGATACCTATTTCTAGATAATTCTATTAAATGTCCTTTGATGTTAAAAATTGGACTCGGAAATGATTCGGGCGAGCTCGTTGGGGATCGTTTCTTATCCCCCTAGACTTAATCAATCAAGTTCTTGTTAGATGGGGATTTTTTAATTTATTTTTAACGGGATCTTCGCCTCGTTTCGGTGAAAAACTGCTGAATACAGAGTTCTTGGGTTTGAGCCCTGATTGTAGTAATTGTTAGTGGTAGATTCAAAAACATTCCACAATTTTGACTTATAAGAATAAAAATACTACTTTGAAAAATATGAATTATGATTTATCATTTTAACAAGTGTTGTGTTTGTGGTTTTCCTTATAACCTATTAACCTACCTGTGTCTGTCGCTAACTGACGGAGAAAATCCCCGTCGAGGTAGACCGCGGTGAAGGTGGTATGACGCTCTGCTCTTGTTTGCGAAGGCGAACATGGCCAGATATCGCACAAAATACAGAGGTTTTGACGGAGAAAGGGGAGGCCTGTTCCCAGCAGCGAGGCACATAGCAGGCGAAGAAAAAAAAGGAGACCCAGCAACGAAATAAAATTCCAACTACAGGAGCTAAACGCGAGTTTAATAATGCCTGAAAGTAAACGATTCACTGCAATAAACAAAACCAGGAAAATATGTGACATTCTTCAGGATGATAGTGTTTTGAAAACATAATACTCACAATTACAATACAATGAGTTTATTTTGGCACCAACTTTTATGTATAAAATGTATGATTACTACTGAATAAATAAATAAATAATTTTACTCGATAAAAAAATCATGAACTTATCTTTAAAAATTTCTTTTAACCAGGGAAAACCATACTAAAAAACAAGCGATCATTCTGATTTTTTGGCAAATAATTCTACAAGCAACATATTAGCATCGTAGTGTTTTATTTTTTTAGCCCAATCAATATTTTTTTTGTAAATCGATCGAGACCACTCATTTCGCACTATTCGGCCCGCAGTGACTGACGTAACAACCACTTTGTAGTGCAAGCTGATTAGAACTTTATTCGTACAGTATTTCAAACGAAAATTGAACCATCACAAATAGAGTTGCTAATTTAGCTCATGTAGTCGCCATAAGTCAAAAATTACATAAAAAATGCTTCAGTCATTTTTGAGAAAACCATAAAACAAACATACGCTCACATCGAACCGGGAAAATCCTTTACAAATTCGGCGAAATAAATAACCACATTTCATGCACGCTGAACATTTCAGTGGAAAAGTAAATTAATATGCGCAAGTTTAATTATTAAAATTAGCGACGACATCCCTGGTACGGCCCGCTATGACTACGTAATCGCATTGCTAATTACATATGGACCTCCCTTGCGTTTTTTTAGAGTTTGTCACACTTTTTCTGAAAACGAGTTTTCGATTTTAAAATGTGTGACGGCTTTACGGGGTTTCCTTTTTTTGCGTCCGCAGTAAAAGGTTTTTTGGGCATTATTCTTTTCTTTGTTCTTTTTCGTTTCCTGAATTCTATTGCCTTGTACATTTATGGGGATAGATAGACATGAAAACGAAGCCAACATTGATTTTGATTTGTCCACATTTAGTATCCATACTAGTATTGTGGAAGCAAATCTTTATGTGTGTCTTTTAACTTTGACGCCCTAACAGATGAACGTATCTGGATGAAACTTTCCTTAAAGTCATCCATCATAGGATATTTATTTATTATTTCAATTATACATTTTCGCGGGAGTATTACCGACTTCACTCAAAACAGAAACTGTGTGCAAAAGCTAACATAACATAACAGGCGAGGCCTGGAGTATCTAATAATACATCCACATTTATAAATATAATATTATAAGTATGTATTTACTTGTACAAACAAAAAAGTATATCTATGTAGTATATCAACTATCTGATGTCCACGACACAAGCCTTGTTGCTTAGCGTGGCATTACATGGCACTGTGTGTAATGTCCAGCGATATTTATTTTGTTTATTATTTATTTCGCCATTTATGGTTAAAGTGGCGAGCCTATTGCCATCATCTGGTCACAAGTCCAAACTCCGTGGCTGCTATTAAGAAATTCCTGTTGAAAAACTCAATAACACTTTGTCTGACCTGAAAACGAACCCACGTCCTCATGCTCAGTAGTTGCGCTTGCAACTACTAGACTAACGAAACAGTCATAAAACCACCCTGGTAGTGTCTGTCTAATTTCACCAAATTAGATCCGTAGGTGTCCCTCTAAACACGGTAAGAGGCCTTCGGAGCATGCAAATTTCATACAAACGTAATACCAAAATAATTTGTAAATCAAACATATTCCTGAGGTAGTGTGTATTTATTTTGATTGTATGACAGAATATATAGGTTCCCAAATACATATTTTGAATGTACTCCGATTTAAACAAGAGTTTTGAGAAAACTAAATTTTCTATAGAAATTTTAAATTCCTCATATCTCGTCTTTATATCATTGTCCTTTCAAAATATTTATTTGGGAACATAGATATTCTATAATACAATCAAAATATATACGCACTACCTTAAGAATATGTTTCATTTTCATATTATTTTGGTATTACGTTTGTATGAAACCACGGTTTCTATCTCCCCGAGAGACCTATAATAAGGTGGACGACAAAAGAACTAATTAGTCCGTCACTTAGATTATCAAAAAATATTTGAGCCGCATTGTTTCTTTTGTTACGTAAACCAAAATTGACGAAGATACGACGCTTTTAAAATTCTTAATACCTACGTCACGCCTAAGCATAATTTTTAGTTAGTTCTGACGTCACGAGCCCCCTCTCCCGAGTTTTGATGCGTTTTATCTTTGTCAATATTCATTGATTTACAAAAACAAAAAATACGTGTCCATTATTTTCCAACAATCTAACTCATGACGGACTGAATAAATTTGCAATTTTTTGATACTGTCGTCATGCCTATTTACCTAGTTGTGTTAAGAGCAAGCCAAATGCCACCAAACGTGCCCAAATCCTCAAAACCACATCACCTAAATAACAGAGCACCTCCCCCTAAATAATTGAGGGCACTCCTAACAATTGGAATACTATAGCAAAGGATCCTAAGTCACGAACTGGACATAAATCAGAATCAGGCGATCAATGTAACGAAGTGTCGCCTAAAATAGACGGAGGGTAGCGTAGTGGTTGATACTCGTAATACTGATTAATATATCTTGGCCGGGGGTAATTTCGAGGGGTAATAAGAACCATAGTTGTGTGGTAATCTGTTGTCGTGGTATGGGCATTTGATGAAGAAAGTTTTGAGAGAATGTGGATATGTCGTGGTCACATCGTAATACCGTTACATTGTAATCTGTCTAGTCAGATTGTCAACTGAACATACTGCTTACAATATGACGCTTCCTCGCAGCTCCTATTTCTGTCTGCAGGGCTAAAGAAAGGATTATGGGGCAGATATAATTTGATCGCATGCATTTCACAATTTTACGGATTCACTTCGACAGATTATAATCTACCGAAAAATAATGCGTAATCTTGTAAGCAGTATATTCAGTTGACATGATTTCTACAAAAAAAGAAACGATGGATGGGCTGTAAGACTCAGAGATGATATGACCAGTAATAGAGAAGTATGAGAGAAAAAGACATGCTGCGGTGACTTCAAATGAATTGGGATGAGGGCAAGAGAATGATGATAGTGAATAAGAAGTATAGGTTTTGAATGCTCCAGATTCAAACTCAAACTCAAAGCATTTATTTCAATTAGACCATTACGGCACTTTTGAATGTCAAAAATACAAAGAAAAATCAATCTTCTTTTCTTGCCAAGTTTAAGTACCAATTTTAATAGGCTATTTAGATTAGGTAGGTACAATCGGTAGGAAATTAGGTAGGTAGAAACGGTCAAACCTTCTAGTTAGGGAGATATTAGGGGTCAAAGTTCCATTTTTTTTTAAATACAAGTTTTTGTTGTAAGATTTTACTTTAGACACCTCTAAGACGCCCATACTATTTAATCCATCCATCAGCACAATGTTTTAAGTGCGTTACATTGAGTTTCACCACAAAATATGATTTTTCAACCCAAAAAAAAAGTTGTTTGCCAGCAATAAATTTTGCATAAAGTTACTTAGTTTGATGTACAGAATGCTTGGTTGACGGCTTTGTGATGAGGTGGTTTACACCCTGTATAATTTTTAAGGTACAGTAAGATTACTAGGTTTTTGCAGTAAATAATGTATTTTGATTCAATGACGCAATTTGATGATGAGCTCGTGGATTTATAACAATAGCCACTCGGGTAGGTTTTTAGGTTAAGCCGCTTTTGCCTAGGTTGGTCTGTGGATGGGTGACCACCCATTACGTGAGCGTGAAGTGTCTGATGAGATTGCGAAAAATAGAGAAGATTGGAAGAAGACATCCTGCGCCGACCCAAATGAATTGGAATAAAGGCCAAAGAATAGAATACTCTTTATTAGAGTGGAGTAGAGTCCGGAGTGGGAGAAGTTATTTTATGATGGTGGAATAGATGTAGACGAAATTTGGCATACAGGAAGAGTATGTCCTGGATTAGGACAAAATATACTTTTAATCCCGGTTACATAAAGTGTAAACGGACCTGGTGTAAACGGTCTGCCAGGCATTCTGTACATCAAACTAAAATTTCAATAATCTATGCAAATATTATTGCTGGAGAAAAGTCGCATTTCACGGTAGGACTCAATATAACGCACTCGAAACATTGTGCTGATAGATGCATTGAAAACTGCTGGAGTTGAGGAGGAATTTAAAGCAAAGTAAAAACAAAAAAATGATCTATTAAAAAAAACCTCAGCATTGGATGGCCAAAAGAGTACGAAGAAAAGTTATTTTTATCTAGTTCTAGCCCTAGAAAGAAAGAAAATACATTTATTAGCCCGCACACGACAAACCACATCAAAATTAACAGTATTTCCCAATAAAATTTAATTTAATTTTACCAATAAAAATTTAAAACATGGAAAAAATATTAAATTAAGAGAAACGAAACTGCTCCTGTACGAGGCCAAAAGGCTCCTATCTCAGCATGGAACTGTAACATTAAAAAACGTCACAGCGTTGGTGTTCTGATAGGGCCCAAAGTGAAGGTGATGCCACGTACAGATCAGATAAAATAAAGTGTAGACGAATTACAATACATATATTTGAAGCAATTGAGTATGTAGATTTTAAAGACCGTATAGAGAGACATGTCAGAGTCCTATCATAGACTCGTCATAAGTAATCAGCCTATAAACATGAAGCGACCGTGGCCTTTCTCAAACGGGGCGCAAGCACGCTAGTGACTCCCACTAATTAATCTCTGTTCTAATTGATTTAGTAGTGAATTTATAATTTGGTTATTAGATTAGTAGGTTAAACGATAGTTTAATTTGTTGAAGTGGCTATTGTTGTCTCGCTTGATGTTTGGGACAGTGTGCAAATCTGCAGGGTGTAAACAAACTCATCACGAAGCCGTCAACCAAGTATTCTGTACATCAAACCAACTCTATGCAAAAAGTTTTGCTGGGTTTCTTTTTTTTTGTGGTGAAAAATCACGTTTTTCGGTAGAACTCAACTCATCATCACGTGCCTAGCCTTTTTCCCAACTATGTTGGGGTCGGCTTCCAGTCTAACCGGATGCAGCTGAATACCAGTATTTTACATGGAGCGACTGCCTATCTGACCTCCACCACCCAGTTAATACTGGGTAATACGATACCACTTGGTAAGACTGCTTGTCAGACTTTTTGGGCCACTACCTGTAACGACTGCCAGAGATGGACAAATGACAACCCGGACCAACGACATCTTAACGTGCTTTCCGAACCACGAAGGAAGCTCACGTAATGGGTGGTCATCCATCCACAGACCAACCTAGGCAAAAGCGGCTTAACCTAAAAACCTACCCGAGTGGCTATTGTTATAAATCCACGAGCTCTTCATCAAATTGCGTCATTGAATCAAAATACATTATTTACTGCAAAAACCTAGTAATCTTACTGCACCTTAAAAATTATACAGGGTGTAAACCACCTCATCACAAAGCCGTCAACTAAGCATTCTGTACATCAAACTAAGTAACTTTATGCAAAAATTATTGCTGGCAAACAACTTTTTTTTTTGTGTTGAAAAATCATATTTTTGGTAGAACTCAATGTAACGCACTTAAAACATTGTGCTGATGGATGGATTAAATAGTATGGGCGTCGTAGAGGTGTTTAAAGTAAAAATTTTACAATAAAAACTTGTATTTAAAAAAAAAAGTTGGAACTTTGACCCCTAATATCTCCCTAACTAGAAGGTTCGCAGGTATGGTGTACAACCAAAAATTGATCGCAATGACGAGGAGAATAAGTGCCTTTCGGCTTCGTGAAGAGGTGTTTTACACCCTTTAAATCATTCCGATTTCTGAGTCACACTGAGCCATGCGTCATGTCTGAACATTACGGTAAGGCGCGTCCTATGATTGACTGAAAACTAAATTTAATTAGCGAAACTAATCTAATGGGACACGAATTAATTGTGTTTTGAGGTAATGACTAGTTAAATTATAATGGTGTTATTGTGTGGTAATTTTATGAGGCAACCTGACTAGCCTTTGTAGTTTATTTGATATCAATTTTTTACCCGATTACGATAAAGCCAATAGGAAGGATAATGATTTTAGCAGTGTATGTATGTATTTAAGTAACGCCGTACCTCCCGCTAGGTGGACCGATGATCTGGTGAAGGTTGCGGGAATCCGGTGGATGCGAGTCGCACGGGACCGGTCAATGTGGCGACACTTGGGGGAGGCCTATGTCCAGCAGTGGACATCTTTCGGCTGAGATGATGAAGTAACGCCGTAGTGCCTAAACTATTCATCCAATTTCGATGAATTAGGTGTCAAACGATTCATTATTATGTCCTGGGTAACATAGGCTACATTTTAACGGACTTGAAAATAGAAGGAGTCGATTTTACCTTGATAACTCTAATTTTAATTCGAGCGTGATTTTTCAGTGGTCCGGTTTTTTCTATGGGTTTTTTAATTGTATACTACACAAATTCTTGTTTACTTTGATGTGCGACTGAATTGCTGAGCGTGAATTCTTGTCGCGCTGATGACGGTCGATCGCATAGATAATACACTATATAATACAAGATAGATGCGCAACTCAGGTTTTCGTTTTTAAAACTGTGTACCCAAACTGTTAGATGGCGCTGTTAGTTTTTGTTCAGCCAAATAAATGCAAAATGAAATTCTGAGGATTCGAACTTGTGAACTATTAATCACAAGGGCAACCGCTGTCACCGCTAGGCTATCTACTTCACTAGCAAGTAGTCTAAAATAGCTGTTCTCGTTATAACAGTTGATAAGTTGGTGTACCTAAACACACAGATGGCAGCACTATCTATGAAAATTTTGTTTGAAGATAATGTATGGAAGTTTCAACCCCCTAGTCGGTCGTGCACGGCTGGTTGCGTACGAGTGTACATTGCGTTCTATTATATAGAAATTCTCATCTATATATAGGTGTTAAAAAATTAACTGCAAGAAACTTGAGGAGTTGTTTGGAATCACAAATAAAAAATAATCACAAAAAATTTTTATATAAGTAACGACCCGTTTCAAAGATATGCAATATTTTCACTGCCCACAAAATTATTGAATTTGCGCACTTGACTGTACTGTGACTGCACCGTGCAGGCGCCGCGCGCGTGGTCATTCACCCCTGCGACAGCGCAAACGTAGACAGCTGATTCTAACTTTTCACATCACATTTTGCAGACTTTGGACTGGCAATTTTTTTTTTATGTAAAAACTAAAAATGCTTGAAAAAAGTTTTTTTTTTAATATATTTGTTTATTGATACCGAGTACGTACACGAAATTCTTGCAGTTAATTTTTTAACGCCTTATCCATATAGCACCATACTGTGACGCTGACGTCAGCGGCGACCAACAGGCCGTATCTTGACCGTACGTGACCTACCGTCAGCCCGACAAGAATTCAGACCTAAGCTTTACTTTTTTATTCTATTGTAATTTTAGTCATTGTGTTTTGTTCTGTGCGAGATAAGTAGATACTTTTTCTTTCTTTCTTTTAGTATGGCTAGAACGTGCAAGGAACACAATTTTTTACTCGTACTGTATCTAACAAAGGAGCAAAAGTTTATGGTTGTCGTCCATCTTGATTTTTCCTTTTATACCCAAAATAACACGAACACTTCAAATATTCGTCTAGTTCTACTAAATTTAAATTCCCTATTCTACTCGTAGCCTCTAACCCACTAAAATAACTAAATTCTCACCCAAACTACTCGTATTTACCCCCGAGTTACGAACCCATGAACATCAACATGTATTCCTAATTGGTGCCTTTTGAAACCCTTTGACCCTCCAAAGGTGTACTAGGTTCAAAAAATAAATAATATTGCCGGAACCGGTCGGTAGGCGGCGGTAAACCACGGACCGGACCTATTGGACTACCGGCTTTTACGAACCGGATTTGGTTTAGACCTAGTTGTGACCCACGGCTTCATCCACTGACGCCTTGTGTGACTTTTTGAAGTGAAATTTCAAAAGGCGCGTTGAGCATTTTTTGAGTGAACAAAAATCATGGTATTCGCGTGATCGTCACCATCACACACATCAATCTAAGTAACTTCACGCAAAAAATATTGCTGGAAAACAACTTTTTTTTTGAGGTTATAAATTATGTTTTGTGGTAGAACTCAATGTAACGCACTTAAAACATTGTGCTGATGGATGGATTGAATAGTACGGGGGTCGTGAAGGTGTTAAAATTTAAAATCTTACAAAAAAAACTTGTACTTATTAAAAAACAACTTACTTTAAAAAAAACTTAATATCTCCGTAACAAGAAGGTTCCCAGGTATGGTGTAGAACAAAAAAAAAAATGAAATAAAAAATGTGTCCCCCCCCCCTGTAACTTCGAAAATAAGAGAATGATAAAACTAAAAAAAATATATGATGTACATTACCATGTTAACTTCCACTGAAAATTGGTTTGAACGAGATCTAGTTTTTTATTCCAGTATATATCTATGGTCATAACGGTATACGTTATCTATCTACATCGGGCTTTAAAAGAATGTAAAAAGATTTTCAAACTCGACCGGCGTTTCCATAGATGAGCGAGACATCCAGACAAATAAGCAAACCCTTCAGCTTTATTTTACAGGTGTAGATGGCGGAATTTTCACGTAAATGGTTTTAGCAGGTGAATAGTTTGAAATAGTTGGGTACCTAAATCTTTTATGCATTGGTCGAGTGTGACCGAGTTATGTTGATTGCTTAGTTCATGGGTAACTTGTTTAAATAACTAGTACTTCGCCCACGACTTCGTCTGCGAAAATCAATATAATTTATAGCAATAATTCAATCAATATAATTAATAGTATTAATTTATTAATTATACTATGTATTTACAAACAAAAAGGTATATATTTAGTATATCAACTATCTGGTGTCCACGACACAAGCCTTGCTTAGTGTGGCACTAGATGGCGTTGTGTGTTGTCCAGCGATATTTATTTTATTATTTATATTTATGTTACTCAGATAATATGTAGCTTTGTAATGGTGAAATAATTTTTAAAATCGGTTGCGTAATTCTTGAGTTAAATCGTAACAAACAAAAAAATCTAATCTTTCCTCTTTATAATATTACTTTAGATAATTTACATAATAGGTATACTATTCACTTGTCAGTATTCATTGCGTTTAAAATACTTAAAAGGACAATAAATTAACATAGAAGAGCACAAAGGTTGATATATTAGTATACATAGCTTTTTTTTAAACATTTTTTTTTAAGTTTCGAAGCAGTATTACTGGACACCAACACAAAATAGTTGATGATTCTAGACTACCGAAATGTCGCATTATTAACAGCTAGTGTACAATTCACCAAAATTTCACAAATAAATAAAGTCAAGCTTCCTCAAGGGTATATCTCAAAAAACTCTAATATCACTCAATCGATGTAATATTATGTCATTTATCGTGCAACCAGTAAGAAAGGAATGTCATATATTGCGCATACTTACATAAAAATGAGCCATCATACTAGGAAACGGGGAAGGCATTCTATTTGATACCCACCGATAATGTTTTCGGCGTGCCCTAAAATGGCCGTTTTCTTTTGCCTTTTCTCGAAGAAGCTTTTTTATATTGAAGATAAGTTTGCCACACTATTGCAGTTACCGAAACTCTTTTAAACCAAGATAAACAGAGGTGATCTCGATTTTATGAAAGAACTTAAGGAATTCGAGAAACGAAATAAAACAATCATGGTATGACCTAATTATAGTTCAACAACAAAAATGTGTGAATGATTTTTAAAACCCGTTTTTAAACCCTACGCAAAAACGACAGGGTGTTATAATAAGTTTGACGTGTCGGTGTGTGTGGGTGGCATCATAGCTCCCGAACGGATGAACCTATTTTGATTTTCTTTATTTTACTTGAAAGTTGAATTAGTCCGGAGTATTCTTGGACTGATCTTTATCAAAAATGGCTGTGTTTGATAAAAATCAGTCCAAGGTGGCCGCCGCCTCAAAATGGCGGATTACATTTATTTATTCAACAACTCCCTCAATATGGGTATCAAATGAAAGGGCTTGATTAGTAGAATACTATACGCTATACTAAATTTCAAATCAAAGATAGCCGTCACCACAAAATGGTTTTTCATGTTTTTTCACAAATAAGCGTATCAAATGAAAGGACTTGGCTAGTAGAATCATATACCTGAAATAATGACCCTATGTGTCTGGTGGTCCTTTTTAAATTTATAATTTAATGTAACTTGTTGCCTAAACTATTTTCTGAAATTATGAGAAAATGAGCAGAATCTCGTGGCTAAATAATGACAACAGCTCGGGTCGATCTTTGGGTTAAGCCGCAGTTGCCTAGGTTGGTCCTTTGAAGTGTGACCACCCATTCCATACCAAGTTGTGCAGGTCAGATAGGCAGTCGCTCCATGTAAAATACTGATATTCAGCTGCACCAAGTTAGACTGGAAGCCGACCACAACATAGGAAATTGGTAAAAGGCTAAGCAGATGATGATGAAATAACGAGCACTATCTGCTTACATCAACTCAGTTTATTGCTGCCCAAACACTCTTCATGTCATCAATATGATAAATACAGGGCGTAAACAACTTCATCACGAAGCGGTCAACCAAGCATTCTGTACATCAATCTAAGTTAGTTTACGCAAAAATTATTGCTGGGAAACGACTTTTTTTTTGGGGTGAAAAATCATGTTTTGTGGTCTACCACATATCATATTGAGTTCTAACTCAATGTAACGAACTTAAAACATTGTGCTGATGGATGGATTCAATAGAACGGGGGTCGTGGAGGTGTTTATAGTAAAATTATTACAATCAAAACTTGTATTGAAAAAAAAGTTGTTGAACAGTTGAAACTTTGGCCCCCAATATTTCCGTAACTAGAAGGTTCCCAGGTATGGTGTAGAACAAAAAAATGATCACATAGACGGGAAAAACAAGTGCTTTTTGGCTTTGTTAAGAGGTGTTTTACACCCTGTATAATTCCAAAAAAAAATCTCTGTCTGTCTCTCCGTCTAACCGTCACAGGTGCTGTATACATATTATATTCTTGCTCTTGATCGTAAACATACCTAACGATCAGTCCACTTATACGTAATTGGTGCCGACAATGGCAATTACGTCGGCCTTCAAACGTAATTAGAGACCTTTTGATAGAGGCTAATTTGTATAGGGTCTAGTACCACAGGTCAGGTTGGCTACTCATTAGTTTCATTGTGGAATTACGTGGTAATTAAACCACCATCTGGTAACATTGGTTGGGTAAAAGCGGGTGAATCCGACTGGACTGGATTCCAGACTGACATGCAAAAACCATACACAATCCGGGACCGACAGAAAGACCTATACAGGGAGCAAACGACCTCTTCACAAAGCCGTCAACCAAGCATTCTGTACATCAAACTAAATAATTTTACGCAAAAATTATTGCTGGACAACGATTTTTTTTTTGGTCATGTTTTATGGTTGAACTCTATGTAACGCACTCAAAATATTGTGCTTATGGATGGATTGAATAGTACGGGGGTCGCGGAGATGTTAAAAGTAAAAATCTTACAATAAAAACTAGTATTTTTTTTTTAAACTTGTCAAAAAGTTGGAACTATGACAACCAATATCTCCGTAACTAGAAGGTTCCCAGGTGTGGCGTAGAACAAAAAATGATCGCAATGACGGGGAAAACAAGTACCTTTTGGCTTCGTTAAGAGGTGTTTTAAACCCTATAGATGCTTGCTTGTTCGTGTTTGTGACAGTTTCAACATTATCTTGGCTCCCCCGCTGTTCTTTTCCAGTCAATTTCGTTGCGGGATCTAAGACAGTAAAATTGCTTCCGTTTGAATTTTGTGGGCGTAACCCGAAAGTAATGAATTATTATAATAACAGATAGATATAGTATAGTATCCAAATGTTGCAGACCCGATTACCATCAATCGGGCACAAAACTTGAATGCACCACTCCGGAGTGTTTTCCAATAAGTAAATAAAAAGAATAAAACTTCGAGCAAACTGTGTATTGAGTCTATAATCCCATTCAGCAACGAATCGAAAACTTTTAACAAAATTGAGCACAAAATACAAGCAAAAACAATAACCCAATTGCGAAAAAAACTACCTTGAACTACGTCATATCCGGTATTCCAGATATCCCTTCATGAAAATTATTTTTTAAGTCAATTACGCCGGTCCTATTAGCAGCAATACGGAACACTGGCACTAGATTCAGTTTCAGTTATTTAATTAGGCCACTTCGGTTCCAATTAAGAGTTCCCCTATAGATCCCAGCTATTGGTCCATTGTAGGACTTTACGAGTAGTTTTGAGGAAGGTATTTTTTTTTTAAACTAGCGGACGTCACGCGGTTTCGCCTGCATAGTTCCCGTTCTCGTGGGAGTACGGGGATAAAATATAGCCTACGTTACTCGCTGATTATGTAGCTATCCATTGCTGAAAGATTTTTTCAAATCGGTCCCGTAGTTTTAAGTTTATTCGTTATATACAAACATTCAAGCTTTGGATGAGGTCTACGATGGAACGAGCGTGCCCAGAAGATGCCTGTTCACTCTTGCTTTGAACGCAGACGAGTTAAATGTGCTATGGAACAAAGATTGTTGTCGCTTTTTTCATTGTTTCAGCGTTAGGAGTGTTTGCTAAAGACAGCATGACCAGCCCGTATTGTTCCCGCTGCTGGGGCACAAACTTTATTTTTGTAAGAGGGAGTGGGCAATCCCATTTTACCAATTTACCGAGCATAGTCACGAAAGTTTCCCTAAACTAGAAATATAGAAAGGAGATCATTTTTTTTGGCCCACCTGGTAGTTGCATTTATTATTCATATTACACCAAAAAAAAGTAACCATTTTACAATAGTATTATACGAATTATTACATAGAAATGAAACAGGAATCTTAAAATCATAATAAATAAGCTATGTTATGATATTTTTGTGCGAGTCAAATCATTCCTGTGTGGTCGATGTTATTTGGCAGAAAATACTTACGTGAACAGGGATGATTTTTCCGTTTACTAAAAAAAGTACGGTACCTACCTATTGGTAATCATATCTTACAATCAGAATATAATTTAAAATAAATATTATTAAAGTGTGAGCATTTTTAACGGTTTACACTATAATCGCATAGGTGGTTATAACAATCAACGTTACAGGGAACGTTATAAATCCACTTTTTTAGTGGTTGACAGACAACTTCATTATTTTGACATTTACTTTTTCTATTTATTTTGGTTTTCGTAAGTGTTTTTGCAGATGTTTCGCAATTATTCCGGTTAGACAAGGCTTAGCTAATCTAACCACTGTAATGTAGAGGTTATAATGAAGAAATCAATTTACGTTGCATTATTAAATGCTACAATTTAGGTGGGTGGCCTAACCTCTAATCAAAAAAAAAATCTCCTGTGGTCTTTAGAACTCTGGAACAACTTTACATTGCGTTAAGGAGATATTATCAGGCGCGTCGCCATTTCTTCATTTTTAGTAGCCTTTTCCCAACTATGTTGGGGTCGGCTTCCAGTCTAACCGGATGCAGCTGAATACCAGTTTTTACATGGAACGACTGCCTATCTGACCTCCACAACCCAATTAATACTGGGTAATACGATACCACTTGGTAAGACTGGGTTGTCAGATTTTTTAGGTCACTGACCACCTGCAACGTAACGACTGCCAAAGATGGACAAATGACAGCCGGGACCAACAGCTTAACGTACTTTTCGAGGCAGAGAGGATACTCGGTATGTAAGGGTGGTCACCCATCCACAGACCAACCCAGACTAGCACGGCTTAACTTAAAGATCGGCCCGAGCGGCTGTTATTATTAAGCCACGAGCTAACCACCTTGAAAACTGCTAAAAGAACTAATTAAGATAGAAAACTGCGATTTTGATCACATCTTGCTACCCTTGTTCCATTTCCCGTTTTTTTCTATCATTCTCTCCTGTCAAATGCACGACATCATTTGACTTTCTCTTTCATATCATTCCTTACACCATAGCTGATAATGCTCTTCAGAGAGCAAACCACTAGGCCTACCCATTCAGCATGTCAAGAATCGCATTTAATCATACAAAACTTTTCAAGACCCATCCCATATCGTTCATACACCACTGACCCATCCAAACCCATCACAGTTTTATAACAGACGAGCCAGAACTGGGTCGAACTTGTTTAAACAGTTTCCGAGGTGTATCGAACAAACAGACCAACAGGTTGGCCTTGAGGTTGGTTGCATGCTAAGCATTAGGAACAGCTATATTTGGACGTTGAATGTCGGAGTACTTTATATACAACAGGTATTAAATTTTCATAACCACGTTCCTGCCATGTAGTACAAGGTTTTTTAAGGATTTTTATAAAAGAAAGGCCGTTTTTTCTTCCTGTGGGTAAATGAGGAATAGTGTTCATAGTCTCGGAGAACACGTTAAGCCCCTGGCTGTGATATAATAACTAGAAACAAGAAAGTCTGACGAGTCTGTGATCGAGAGGCTAGTTACTATTTACTGGATATTGGTCAGACAGGCAGTCGCTCGCATTGGGTAAGAGTAGAAGTCCAATATTGAGAAAAACTAGGCAGATAATGGTCGGTTCGGGTTGGTCGGTTCCATGGAAAAGAACCGGCAAGAAACTTCATGGTTACTCTGTTCAAATCATTTAGTATTACAAACAAATTTGGTTCAGCTTAGTACTTCAGTATGGTGGGGACTTCGTAGGCCCGACAATAGGTCGTTTGCGTTACTGTACAGAAAATGTAAAACAAGATAAATATTTAACAAAAGTTAACAAGCATCTGGGAATCCACAAAGCTAACAATGTTCACATATTCACAAATAATAGGCAAAAAAAAAGAATCTAAATAAAGGTTAGAAAACACTAAGAAGTAAAAATAAAAACCAAACTAAACAATCAACTACGCTGTCCCAAACAAGTCTTATTGTGTCCAGTTATAATTCAATTCAATTTATTTATTTCAGGCTACAATGACCCATAGATAATATACCATAAAAACCAACATATAAATTAAATAGAAAACTTGTGTAAATAAATAAGACTTAAAACTATGTTAGTACTGTGGTAGTGTTTTAAAGACAGCCACAATTATTTTGGGTATAGCTGAATTATTTAAGCAACAGAAGCTATTTTACATCCAGTAGGGCCCTGACCTATTTATTTGTTAAAACCTTTACTTAACTTAAACTCGTCAGACTTGCGATAAGGCAGATTCGGGATTAATCCGATTCTCTATACGACCGAAATCGTACAGACGAAAACGTCATAGATCCTCTTTGATCTCCTTTAATAAAATATCAAAGCATAAAATCTTTTTAGAGCAGTCATACAGTCATGCCACTTTTGTTTACGGATGAGAAATCATCAAATAGGAGTCATTTGATGATTTCCCGCTCTGGGCGGAGCGGAAGGGAGTGTCAGCCTTTTACTGACTAAAAACCATCCATGTTCCTTCTTGGCCCTTTATGTTACAAGGCCACGGTATCTCTTACGAACAGTCCCGCAGCTCCGGCAGGCATTGGCACTTGCGGACCCCTTCCTTTCCGCTAACATCTCTTTGAGGCGCGCGTGGAACACGAACGCGCCGTCGACACGGCCTATCGTTATAAGACGGACGGATGGCGAGCTAGCCCATAGCTCACCGTCCACAGGCCCGCGCCTACGGTGACTCATTACATCATCATCATCAGCCTATTAATGTTCCCACTGCTGGGACACAGGCCTCCTCTATATGAGGGAATGGGCTATAATCCACCACGTGGGCCCAGTGCGGATTGGTAGATGTCACGTCTTTGATTTTTTTGGTTCTAGGAAATGCCGGTTTCCTCACGATGTTTTCCTTCACCGTACAGAGAGCAGTGGTGATGAAATAAATTACACAAAGTAATGCGCCTGTGTCTGGGTTCGAACCCACGACTGTTCGTAAGTCGGGGCCGCCTATTAAAGATGTTCTTTAACTTACCTACACATACCAGACTCACTGCCTCGTGGTCGCAAGCGACTGCTGAGCAAGATTTCCTGGGTTCGATACCCTCGTCGAGCAGATTTATTGCCTTTTTCCATCAGTGATTTCTCAGAAGCAGCCACTGGAGGCCAGATCTTCGCCCGATTCATGGCAATAGGCTCAACCCTTTTTACATGGGACTTAAACATAAATGGCGAAATGTAACTGTACCTACTATAAGGTACGTCTCTACCTGACCCTTCGCGGAATACAGGTATGATGTTATGTTATGTACGGTCGAACAAGCTATTTGGTTTACAGTTTAACCCACAAATTACATTGTAAAGTGTAAACCAAATAGCTTTTTCGACCGTACAGTCGAGGACTTTAATTGATGAGTATACTTTATTTTTAACCCCCGACGCAAAAACGACGGGGTGTTATAAGTTTGACGTGTCCGTGTTTGTGTGTCTGTCTGTGACATCGTAGCGCCCAAACGGTTGAACCGATTTTGTTTTTGTTTTTTTTTCTGTTTGGAAGGTGAAGTCGGGAATGTTCTTAGCTATGTTTTATAAAAATCAGTCCAATATGGCTCCGCCACAAAATGACGGATTACATATTTATTCAACAACTCCCTCAATATGGGTACCGTATCAAATGAAAGGGCTTGACTAGTAGAATAATGTATTATGTGTCAGGGGCTTTTTAAATTTCTAATCTAATGTAACTTGTCATTATCTTCATTAGACAATTACACCTTTACAAAGCCCGGACGGATCGCTAGTTATTTAGTGAATACTTACCATAACCCTTTAAGTTACCCTTTACATTTACACCCAGATGTTGATTCACAAGGGGGCTCACTGAGCCATTCACCCTACATTACTTCAGATAGGCAGTCGCTCCATGTAAAATACTGGTATTCAGCTGCATCCGGTTAGTCTGGACGCCGACCCCAACATAGTTGAGAAAAGGCTAGCAATGATAATTATGCATTCAGTAAAAAGCTGTTCTTTTGATATTATTAACAGACACTTTTATTTATTTGTACAGACATGTAGGTACAAATAAGTAAAAGTGTCTGTTTATAATATCAAAATAACAGCTTTTGTACAGACAAAATACTAATACGGCTGGACTGATTAACAAATCTTCCATAATTAGAAAGCCACATCTTTTTCCAAGTAACAAAAGCTATGAATTATAATGATTTCATGAAAATTAACCGAGCTATCACAATTTCGCGGACGAAGTTGCGGGCAAATGCATGAGTAGTGACATTTGCTAATTACAATCTTCCACATGTTTACGTGGAAAATTGTAATTAGCAAATGCCACTATTTGATATTAGTTATGAGTTACTTGCGTTGACCAATTACAGCCAGTTTAGTAGGTAAGTAAACAGATTACAAAGTACACATATTGGTAGATATGTCGAGGTAATAATTTAAGGAATGTCAAGTATACTTGCTAATATTGAAATAAAATAGAAAATACAGAAGAGAAAAACACGGAATGTCATGTTTTATTACAATGAATTACCCAATACTAGAAAAAAAAACATATAAACCCGAGGCACCAACTTAAACAGCCAGTGAATATTCTAGAAAACTAGAACCAACCTTCAAAAACCCTACCTACAAACTCAAAAACGAATACAATTCCACCGTTAACCCGTTCACCTCATCACTTAACCCACAAATAAAACCTTCAGTTAACCCTCCCTGTTTTTCTTTACACCGTAACAAATTTTATTCGCCTACCTCCAAACCGCCTCGTAAAAGTATTCAGGGTGTGTTTTATTTAACTTTCTTTTTGCTATGAACTCGGGTAATGAGGTTTTTTATGTTTGTGTGTACTGGGTTTTAGAGCTTCGAATGAAATATTAATAATTAAGGGGAGTATTGTGAAAGAGACCAGCGGTGGCCCAGTGGTGGTGGTCCCGACTTACGAACAGTAAATCGTGGGTTCGAACCCAGGCAGGCGCGCATTACTTTGTATAATTTATTTCTTCACCACTGCCTTCAAAACGGTGAAGGAATACATCGTGAGGAAACCGGCATGTCCTATCTGTGTGTAAAAATTTCATCCAAATCCGTTTAATAGGATTTGCTTGAAAGAGTTAGAAAGAAAGAAAAGAAAGAAGAAAAAAAAAGCATTTATTAGCCCGACAGGACAAAATATAAAAAAATATGGTTAAATTGTGATTATAACACTAATAAAAAGTAAACAAATTTGTCCTGTAGAAGACCAAAAGGCTCCTATCTCAGCATGGTGCTGTAACATTTAAAAAAAAAAAACGTCGACGTCACAGCGCTGATATTCTAAACGGTCAGATACGGTTAAGAATAAAAAATAAATAAAGTGTAAACGAGCAAATATAAATATGTGAAGTATATAAAAAAAAATAAAAAAAAAATTAAAACTTATATATTTATTAAATCAATACCCCACGTAACCATAATGTTCGTCAATCTGTGCCATAACTTTCACTGGCAACACAGACGAACAGAGACGCGGGCGCAGACATATTTGTTTGGGTACAATGTCATCAAAGAAGAGAATTCAAAACACTACTAGTGTATTCTGTAATCATAATCATAAGTTACAAACATAAATACACACACATGTAAACATTCGCAATAATAATGTTAGGTATTGCAATTAATAGGTTTTTTTTATAAAAACACATCTAAATTTCCACGCGAGCAAAGACGGTCTCTTATAAACAACAGATTCACTAAGCACAATCTCTATTCGAACTAATCCTATGCAGTACTAAGACTGTTTCGCCAGTAGCTCGCACGATTGGACCGCCAGCAGAGCAGTCGAGCACAATGTTTGTACAGCTCTGTACAAACGAGAACACACGCTATTGAGAGCAGGCTACCGCTATACTGCTATTGAGTTCAATGAACTCTGAATTAGATTAAGAGAGAGCCGTTTGAGGTGATCTCTAACGTGTGGATAGTCTAATCTGGTGTCAGAGTTTTGATACCGCCCATTTGCCTATCAATTGGCTTTATATGCCGTCGATAAATATCTTTCGGGCATGCTGGTTTCCTCACGTTACTTTTACTTCATCGAAACAAGTGATAAAACTCACTCGCCCAATCTTTCTCACACAAGTATAATAATTAGAGTCGAAAACCTGTCTAACAGGATCCTGTAATTTCAAAACGAAACACAGTACAGCAGTTTGTGTTATAGTTGTTTTACCTTTGACAGCTGCAGTTAAACAGCATTCTTATAATAACAAAATTAAAGTTCACAATAATGACAGACTTGTCAGTGATAGTAACCTAATAACAACCTTATTACTACCAGCATTAAAGTCCCTGCAACCTTAACAGCGATGCATGGGCGGGGTTTATGTAACAGTCAAAGAACTGTAGCCTATAAACCAGCGCTGTTTGAAGGTCAAAATTAAATAACATAAGGCAATCCTCAACTCTAAGTAACACATCTGTCTTGTCAAATTGACCTATTTTCCTTCCAATCACAAAGAGGAAACCTCAATAACTGAAAACTTTACTAATATCAGAACTTCAATAAACCCAAGTAATTGAACCACATCAAACATATGAAGTCCTTGGCATATCTTGACGTAACTAATTCATATTGTGCGTCTGAAAAGTAAGAAGTATTACGCAATAAAATAAAGAGGTCGGCGACCTCACAGATTATTAAAGCCTCTTTCATATTTTTCATTCTTACAGCATTTCTAAACAATTAATGAAGTGACTGAAAGCTCAACGTACAGTTCGGTTTAAGAGGAGCTTATTGCTAAAATAATAACAGCAGCTACGGTCAATCCTCAGGTGAAGCAGCGCATGCCTGGGTTAGTCTGTGGATGGGTGACCCTGACCACCCATTACCAACACACTGAGTTTCCCCCTAGCCTCGGAAAGCACGTTAAGCCGTTCGTCTCTGCTGTAATTTGTAGATCTTTGACAGTCGTTACAGGTAGTCAGTGGCCCGAAATTCTGGAAACTAGTCTTACCAAGGGGAACCGTATTTACCTGGTACTAACTGCATTTGGAGGTCAGATACGCAGTCGCCATGTAAAATACTGGTGTTTAGGCGCATCTGCTTAGACTGAAAGCCGACTCAAACAGCCCAAACGTGGTAGTGAGAAGACTAGCAAAAGATGATACTGTACTTACAGTTGATTAAGATCTGTACCGGATCATTGTTGCCTCATCTCGAACCATTCGGAATTCTTTCTAAGAAACTTGAATCTTTAAAACTTTCTTTTAGACTTTGTCCTCATCAGTGAGCGGCTTATTGTTTGCTCCAGTTCGCCTCCCTAAATCTTTTAAATTAAGTGTCCAAGCAAACTGTGGACACTGTGTGTTTTGTGCACAGTTTTGTGGCGTTCACTGCTTGCCGACTCATTCAGTGAGCTTACGATTCTGAGAGAAATTACGCGCGCAGTTTGCTCCAGTCGGCGGTGAAGCACACTCGCTACGCCCGCCGCCGACGATAGCCTTCATTGCTGCAGTTCGTCGCTCACTCCCTCAGAGTCAGTCAGCGGACAGTCAGCTGCTCACTATTCGCCTAAGACTGTGTAGTCAACACAGTCTTAAGCACCATAACGGCATCGCCTCAAAGCCAATTCCGTGCAGCTTGTAAGTGTGCGTTAAACTTTAGTAAGAACACTAGCTTACGTGCCAAGAAGCTTTATTATACTTTTTTACCCGATTGTGATAGAGTCCAAAAAGAGGGTAATGTTCTTCTTACTCTCGGCCTATTGCCAGGCATCACATTATGGAAATGGCAATGCCCTGAATAACACACATTTTATAGCAATTTTTAATGATATGGGAAACCCCGGTTTGACTATAAAGTAGTGAGTCATGGGAATTTTGCTCTGGATACCACACATTTATGAATGATTTAACGGGGCCGCTTCCATAAAAATATACAGGAAGACATTTCTTTTTTGTATGTCTGTCCATATGACTACGATGGTCTTATAAATTACGCAACGCATTCTGATGCATTTTCTCATGTTAAAATCTTCCTAATCTAGTGTCACAGTTTTATGCCGCCTATGGATTTCTGACTTGGCTTTACATGTCGTTGAGAAATATCTCTCAGATATGCTGGTTTCCTCAGGATGTTTTCCCTCACCGAAACCAGTGATAATTATACAATATGCACATGAATTCGAAAAATCAGCGGTCCGTGTCTTGGGTTTGAAATTGAGACCTACGACTTGCGAGTGCAACAGTCTCGCCACGCGTGATATAATACTAACAATTTACAGAATTAAAATTTGTTTGAAAGTTTGTATGTAAGGGGTAATCTTTTTTAAACTTTTACGATCAGAACACAGTATAAAACGTATGCACACGGGTATTTATCGCGCACTTTACCTTTAATTTAAGCCCGTGCCCATTTATCCAACTATCCTCACCATTGAGATCAAGAAGTATCCTAATTTCAATCGCGAAGACGGCTTCATGCTCTCTTGCGCTTGGAATACAGTGATCACTAAGTGTACTCGTCAAGTGAAATCGTCTCAATATGCGGACACTGTTAGTGTAGTGTGCTGTCCTAGTGAGAACCGGCTCTAATTAACATTTATGAAGACCGAGGGGTCTAAAATGGGTCGCTTTACCAGAATCATAATATGAATCACTTTAAAAATTAAAAATTCTTAAAATGGACATTATGGTAATGAACATAACGTTCATTTTAAGAATTTGAATTGAAATTAGGATACTTCTTGATCTCGTGAGGGTAGTTGAATAAACGGGCACGGGCTTAAATTAAAGGCAAAGTTCGCGATAAATACCCATTTGCGTAAGTTTTATACTGATCCGATTCCAAAAATACTTTCAATAGAAAGCTACATTTTTCCCAAGGGTCATCGGCTACATTTAAACGTTACCATGGGTTAACTTCCTAGTCCTACGCAAACCGCGAGCCGTGTAGCGTTTATCATATTAATCGGCGGCGGCGACCTCTCGCGTCCGGCCCTGGTTCAATCCATGGTCCGGAGCGAGACGGAATGGGAAGCCGCCACCTCCTTCTGCGACACAGTCATGCTAGCAAAGGAGGTGGCGGAACGCGATAGGGAGAGAACCTCTCGTCCCAGCCGCCGCGGGAGCCGCACTGGGCGTCCTAGAGATACCGTGGACACAGAACATAAAGGGCGAGGAAGGAACATGGACAAGTTTTAGTCAGTAAAAGTCTGACACTCCCTCCCGCTCCGCCCAGAGTGGGAGAAGTCATTTGATGATTTCCCATCCGGAAAAAAAAATGTTGTATCGTATTAGCCAGCCAGCAACTGGGCTATGCACGTTAGATAGGCAGTCGCTTAATCTCAACTGTATTCGGTTAGACTGGAACCTAACTCCAACGTAGTTGCAAAGAACACAAAAAGTGAAGAATAACTTTCAAAAATAAGCTTCAGAAGTCGGTGACCTTTATTTGATTGATTTAGTTTTTTTGTCACCGACTTCTGAAGCTTATTTTTGAAAGTTGTTTTTCACTTTTTTGTGTTTTTGAAGTCGGTTTTATTTTTAGCAAAAAAAAAGGCAGGTGAGACGAACCTTTTCCGACTCCATTATAATTTCAAAATGTAATAGAAGGGCTATTACATTTTGAAATTATGATGGAGTCGGAAAAGGTAAAATTTTGAAATTATAATGGAGTCGGCAAAGTTCATTTGTACAAACTATCGTAAGTTATAAAGTTACATAAAACCAGGTATTAAACATAGTTTCAGTATCAATTCTATTCTACAGTTGCGTGACAAAGACATATAACGTGTCTATGTCTAGAAATAGTCATCCATATGGTCACAAATAACTGTTTCCAATCACTCTAACTTCTAATTGTTATGTGTTTCGAAACCGATGCATAGTGTTTTGTTTTATAATTACTTTTGGTTGTCATGTTGGCCTAGTGGTCGCAATCGTGACTGTTTAGAATAACGTCCTATGTTCGATGCCCAGTGATTTTGAAATGAATTTTTTTTAGCCTCGTTAAACACTTTTTGGGTGAAACTCGCGTGACGCTTCGTAGCACTCGTAGCCAATACCAGCACCACCACAGTAGCACCACTTAGGCGTGCACGAGGCACAACCCGTTACAGATATGGATTACTTAGTTTTCACTTCTATCGGCAGTCTCCAAGGATGCCTGCAGGTTTTTTTTTCATCAGGAATTTCTCAGTAAGTATGGCAATAGGTTAAACCCTAATTACATGGGATCTGCCTAATCCTTCGGGGATTACAGGCGTGATGTTATGTCATTATGTTTCGTTATAATAAAGAATTATTCAAGGCCTACCCAATTACGAGACCAGTTGGACGTATTTCATGAAAAATTTCAAGAAAGAAATATATTTAGGTAAAAAAGGTATAAAGCTAAATTTACCTAGGTACATTTTTCATTATTCCCTAGAGGTCGCAGGTAAATTACAACCCTAACCTAACTGGGGAAGGTTGAATGGATGAACTAGTCCCTTGGCAAGCAATTAGACCGAAACAATGTAACTGGCTATATTTGTCTAAACTAAAGTGAAGGGAGGCGGGGTGGACGCGTTATCTACCGTAGTTTCATGGTGTTAGAAATGATTTTTAAATAACATCACTTGCTTCGGTGAAGTCAGTGAAGCTATGAGGCTATAATTTATCTTGGAAACTTGAACACCTGATGCAGAACCGCAACAGACCAGCTAAACTATAAGAGATACAAAAATGCCACCATAGCAAAAATTGTTCTACATGATGAGCATTTTCTGCTGAGAGTATAAATTTGAAGATCTGGAACATCTGATGTGGAACTCCAAGAGCCCAGCTACACCATAACACATATAGGAATGACGTCTTAGCAAAAGTTGTTCAATTTTATGAGCACTCTCTGTTGGTTTATAAAAATCGAAGATCTGGAACACCTGTTGTGGAACTCAAAGAGCCCAGCTACACCATAACACATATAGGAATGACGTCTTAGCAAAAGTTGTTCAATCTGATGAGCACTCTCTGTTGACTTATAAAAATCGAAGATCTCGGACACCTGTTGTAGAATTAATTTCCTTTTCCAGTTATCTTCGTGACTCGGTAGCCTACCCGGTAACGCAGGGGAGCAGTTACTTAGATTTCAATTGATCAGGTATCTTCACAACAAAACTATAACCATGCCTAGAAAGAGGTCAAATCTTTCCCAATGTTCCAAAGGAGCTAAAAGATTGAGGATCATAAGATCCCAAGAATCTATCGAAGAGCGTCAGGAGAGACTTGATGCTGTTCGAGAACATCAGGCTGCAACTTGCTCCGTGGAAACCTCTTCGGATCGCGAAGCATGCCTGCGTTCTCAGCGTATTTCTACATCCAGGTCTCTAGAGACCAGTGAAGAATAGATGCGCGACTGACCGCTAATCGTGAACGTCATGCATTGTCTTGCGAGTCGGAGCCGTTCACGGATAGAGAATTGCGCTTGAGTTTCAAGCGTATCTACGCATCGACTACTAGATCTCTAGAGACATGTAGGGAACGGGATGCGCGACTGACCGCTGATCGTGAACGTCACGCATTGTCTCGCGAGTCGGAGACGTTCACGGATAGAGAATTGCGCTTGAGTTCTCAGCGTATCTACGCATAGCTTCTTCTAGGTCTTTAGAGACAAGTGCGGAACGTGATGCGCGACTGTCCGCTGATCGTGAGCGAATCCGAAATGTTTACCGATACAGAATCAGGCTTGAGTTTTCAGCGTATTCGCACATCTACTAACAGGTCTTTTGAAACGAGTGATGAACGTGATGCGTGATGCGCGATGCACGTTCATTGAACGAACGTTTGAATTCTGATGTCGACATTCTCAGAACAGAATGTCGATATCATCTGAAAAACCGGATGTGTCTCAAGATATAGCCGTAGGGCATGGCGACCTGCCGTGTCGACGGCGCGTTCGTGTTCCACGTGCGCCTCAAAGAGATGTCAGCATAAAGGGAGGGGCCCGCAAAGGTCGAAGCCTGCCGGGGCTGCTGGACTGTTCGAAAGAGATACCGTGGCCCTGGAACGTAAAGGGCGAGGAAGGAACATGGATGGGTTTTAGTCAGTAAAAATCTGACACTCCCTCCCGCTCCGCCCAGAGTTGGAGAAGTTATTTGATTATTTCCCAACCGAAAAAAAAGGGCATGGCGACCTTCCTTGGGTTGATAAGGCACGGAGTGCATTTACGTCTCCTATGATTGAATACGCCACATATTCCGCCATCGGAGGTATGGCTAAAAATTGTACTTTTTGTGAAGCTGTTAAATGGCAAAAAGAAACAAATGGTATGTGTTGCTCAGGTGGGAAAGATCCGTTATTTTCCCGTCCCCGGGTTCTTAGAATTCGACATCAGACGTTTCAGATCTTCGACGACCCCGTTGTCGCTGGCATAAGCAACAGGATCCGCGTACGAAGTCGCGGGCAGAAGCTAGTACCTTAATGAATGTTGTGTCCCTATAATGCAGTCAATCAACTATTGACCCACTCTACAATCCCTAATAGTTTCTTTAATAAAACCAGCTACGGCGTAGCTAACGTGACGGTATTTGCTACGCCATGCAGCTACGCCGTAGCAAAATAAACGAACGGAACGCTACGCGACGACTCTGTACTCTTTAGTTTACACCGTGGTTTTTTTATTCTTTTTACGGTTGTCAAACATCATAGGTACGTTTTTTGGAGTTACGTGTCATAAAACCTAAGTTTATCTCAACTACAACATAACGCATATTGGACGGCTCACCTACTGTTTATTTTACCTAATTTCGATTCAACTAAAATTAATGGCACTAACGAACGATTAATCTAATGTTTCTTTAAGATATTGGCTTTGTCATTGACTGGATATGAAGCGAGCTCGCTATGCTCGCATTTTACATTACACACCCATATGCAGAAAATCACTCAGCAATACTAGGTTTATGTGAGTCAAGCGTAGATGAATGGCCCTTTATGGATTTTGTTAATTAGTTATTACAAAAATCTGTAAAACGATCTTTAAGTATTTTAAACAGTAGGTCTTTGGACCGCAGTTATATCAAAAATAGTTAGGATAAACTTAGGTGTTATGATACGTACACGGTTTTTGATTGTTTTTTTTTTTCTTTATTTATTTAGGGACATTTATAATCGCAATACGTATGTCAGTCGGTTTTTGGTTGTGTCCGCTTTATTTGAACAACTACATGTACTATTTAAAACTAGCATGTTGTTGTTCTTTGAAAACCAAACTGTGATAAAAAGACACAGCGCTGCTACTCCTGAAAGTCCCGTTAAAACGGTCAAGCTGTTTCGGAGATCAGCCGGCACAAACGGACAAATAAACAGACAGACCGACAGACAATTATTTCCGGTTTTTACAATTTTACGGTGATATATAGATTGTAAACATTAGTAAGTACTTGTAATTTGACTGTTACACTTTCACTGAACTGGAAATAACAAACCGCTACAAACAGATTGGCTAAAACCTACCCTATATTTCAACCCTTTACATCAAAACGAATTTCCAAACAAAATCCACATAAAACCAGACTCAGCCTAATCTAAAGTCTAACCGTACAATCATCCTATCAGATTTCAGCCCTAGACTACTCCCATATTAGTTTTCAAAGCGACTTTGAACACGTCTAGTGAACCTTCTCACACGTCTGTTGAACCTTCTAGGCCTGAATTCTTGTCGCACTAAGGGTCGGTCGCATTCGAGTGCGACATTGTGTTTTATGCAGGGTGTAAATAGACTCATCACGAAGCTGTGAATCAAGCATTCTGTATATCAAACTAAGTAACTTTACGTAAAAATTCTGGGAAACGAAAAAACTTGTCATAAGGTTGGAATTTCCCCCCAATATCTAAGTACCTAGAAGGTACAAATAATAAAACAAAAAAAAAATCACAATTACCAGGTCAACAAGTGCCTTTCGGCTTCGTTAAGAGGTTTTTTACACCCTCTACGACGCTGACGTCAGCGGCGACCGACAGCCGTATTTTGTTCTCACTGACATCACGACAGACTATAATACACAACCGACCATCAGCGGGACAAGAATTCAGGCCTTATACGTGTCGGGCGTACCTTTATTAGCGTTATCTGTTAATTAACTTCATGTTTCGGAATATACAGGGTGTGGAAATAAGCCACAAGGTTGGAAAATGTAGTGGTTTCATTGGAAAGCGCTTAATTTTTGTTTTGAAGTAGGAATTGCTTTTTTGTGACAGATTTAAACAATATAGGGTTTATTTATGAACGATTTAATGGTTAAGTGAATATTTACTTGATGGTTATGAGATTGCTGACTATGAAGTCCTAAGAAGTGTTTGATTCCCAGGTCGAGCACGTTAAGTCGGAGGTCCCGGCTGCCAATTGTAGATCTTTGAAAATCACTACAGTTTCAGTGGTCCGAAAGTCTGAGAACCAGTCTTACCAAGGGGTTTCGTGCAACCCAGTACTGACGGAGTTGTGGAGGTCATATAGGCAGTCGCTCCATGTAAAATACTGGTATTCAGCTGAATTGACTACTGGACGACTTCCAGGACACTAACATAGTCGGGAAAAGGCCTGGCCGATAATGAACATTAAATGCATGTAGCGTTCAATAGGCTTGTGTCCTAAAAAAATCCAATTAGTCCGTCAGTTAGATTTTTTAAAAATATTTGACCCGTATTTTTTCTTTTGTTACATAAACCAAAACTGACGAAGATACGACGCTTTTAAAATTCGCAATACGTCACGCTGTGCTATAGTTTTTAGTGCGCTGTGACGTCACGAACCCCCAGTCCCGGGTTTTGATGCGTTTTATCTTCGTCAGTACTCAGTGATTTACAAAAACAAAAAATACGTGTCCATTATTTTCCAATACTCTAACTGACGTACTAATTAGTTTTGCAATTTATTGATGTTGGAAACTAGCCCAATGTGTGGTTTTAAGCCTTAGTAACTGCGGTGCAACTAATGGAATATTATGTAAAATGGAAATGTTGATAATGCTTTTAATGAAATGACAAGGCATGTGAAATTTATAGGTACTTCTTTGGGTATTTTGTAACGTAATTTGCGGACTATAGGCTTGTCTCATGAGGAAAATGTTGTGAGGTAAGTTTTGAGTATAATGTGGATGGGTGTAAGAGTAGAGGAAGACCAAAGTAACGATGGAAAGACATGAAGATTGATATGGCTAGAAAGGAGGTGTAAGGTTTTTTTGCTCCAGATATAAAGGGTGTAAAAATATCCTTTACAAAGCCAGAAGGCTTGTTCTCACCACATTCTTGGCAGAAGAAAGGGAGACGTCTAATAACTGTTTATTTTGTCATCTTGTTCAATTTGTAAAATGATGAGTACTGAGTTAATATATTAGACTACGCTACTAATAAGGTGGTTTAATTCTGAAGGTATCGTTATATGTTCTGTGGTTCTCACGGTCATTGTGATTTTTTTTTGTTCTGGACCTTACCAGGGACCTTTTAGTTACGGAGATATTGGGGGCAAAGATCCGTCTTTCTCGCAAGCGTTTTTTTTAAATACAATATTTTAATGTTATACCTTTACTTTAATACGTCCACAACCCACGTACTATTCAATGCATCCATACATTGAAATAGTACGAGGTGTACATGTTTTAATACGATACATTGAGTCCTACTAAAAAACGCGATACCCTTTTACACATTTTACCACTTTGGAAGTGTCTGAAAAAAATGATATTAGAAACCTCAATATCATTTTTGAATACCTATCCATAGATTCCGTTTTTTGCCATTTGGCTACGAAACCCTAAAAACCAAAACAATAACATCAAACCTACCAATATAACCAAAATAACATGTTTGAAACCCAAATCAAACCATACATGAACCCATCGATCCACGATTACGGCGGCGACCTTCTCTAGATGAGCACAATCCATCGATTGACAACCCAAACCGATCCGTCAAACTTCACGGCCTTGTGTTTGTAAACATTACCTAACCTTCGATCAATTTTGAAGATAACAAACGCTTTTCTGACTACAGATATTTCAGCCAAGGTCAAGATTTATGTTTTTTTTTGTACTATAATATTAAGAACAAAAGTCTTAATAATTAATTACGATCTAGCCTAAAAGACTAATAAGCAATTTAACTCTAACTTAATATGTTACGTGATAGAATATGTTAAAACTAAGAATAGTGTTCATTTGCACTTTTACACAAGTCCGTAGCACTTTCTTAGAGTCTAATATAATTTATAAAACACTATGTTCATGTGTTATATGAATAGCACAACATTGTTACTATTACTCATTCACTTTGTACACTACACTAATTCAAAAGGTTTAGTTCTTTTTAGCCTACGCACTAAGTTTGTGTTGTCTAGCAGCTGAATTGCCTCAACATTCACGTGTTGATGAAGTCTGTGTTCGTGGGCTTCAGCAAATTTTTGGATAATAGTGGTGACGAATTCCATTTTAAGGTCACGATGAAGGTCGTCATTTCTTATGTACCAGGGTGCATTGACAGCATCCCTAAGTACTTTATTTTGGAATTGCTGGATTATTTTGACGTTGCTTTGTTTAGTACAGCCCCAAAGTTGGATGCCATACGTCCAAATTGGCATCAGAATATGCTTGTATAGGGTTATTTTATTATGTATTGATAGACAAGATTTCTTTCCGAGTAACCAATACATACTTTTATATCGTATATCGAGTTCCTGTCTTTTCTTTTTCACATGAGCTTTCCAACGCAACTTGGCGTCGAGAGTGATGCCAAGGTATTTGGCTGTATTAGCATAAGGTACTTGCGTACCATTTATGTAGATTGGGTGATATTCCAAGTGTTTGTTTGTAAAGTCAATGTGAATTGATTTTGACTCATTCAGTTTGATCTTCCATTTTTGTGTCCAGTCATAAACTTTGTTCACAGCTAGTTGAACTTTTTCTACTGCTTCTCTGTGGCTTGATCCAGTAGCCATAATTGCAGTATCATCTGCAAAGGTCGCAATGGTGTTGTTTTCCAGTTCTGGGATGTCACATGTGTATAACAAGTACAAAATTGGGCCTAGCACACTTCCTTGAGGTACACCAGCTTTTATAGCTTTTAGCTCGGAATATGCGTCCTCCTGCCGTATTCTAAACATTCTGTTAGTAATGTACGACTCTAGGATATCTGCAAATTCTGGTAGCATGCGTCTGAGCTTGAATATTAGACCCTTATGCCAAACTTTATCAAAAGCTTGCGCGACATCTAAAAAGACGGTGGCGCAGACTTCCTTGTTTTCTAGTGTTTTTTCAATGATGTGAGTTATTCTATGTACCTGATCTATTGTTGAGTGTTTTTCCCTGAAGCCAAATTGATGATTTGGAATAAGGTCTTTTTCTTCTATTATTGGTTTTAACCGTTTCAATAACAGTTTTTCAAATAGTTTTGATAACACGGGCAACAGAGAAATAGGTCTATATGATGATGCTTCATGGGGTGGTTTCCCAGGCTTTGCAATCATAATGACTTCAGCAACCTTCCATGACTCAGGTACATGTTTTAAGATAAATGCAGCATTGATAAGCTTGGTCAGCTTTACTTTTGCGCGGGAGGTGTTTTAGAATTTCACCTGTAATGAGGTCGTAACCCGGAGACTTTTTCGAGCTTATGTTATTTTGAATTTCTCTCATTACTTCTGCTGGTGTCACAAGCTTAATTCTTTGGTTTTGTGATAAATTTTCACTCACAAGTGTTTCGATCGAACATTCATTGAGTTGAAAAGTTTCTTCTAAGTGTTGAGCAAACCTTAACGCTTTTTGGTCATTATTTATGGCCCATTTTCCGTCGCTTGTTCTGATGGGCGGTATTTGTGTTATCGGCCTTTTAAGATTTCTTGTCGCTTTCCAAAGGGAGTAGTCCGTTGATTTGTCATTGGTGCCGATTCTCTTGTACACCGAACTAACTTAAACTAAAACTAAAATTTCTTAATTTTAGTTAGTTGGTGTCGGTAAGTTATTCTGAATACAAGATTCTCTAAACTTAGTTTTAGATTTGACACAATTAAAATCGAGTTTGACAGTCGCTAATTTGAATAGACCATAGACTAAGATTTATCGGAGATTAAAATAAAAACTGAATGAAAGTGAACGAAATGATCTGAATTGCAAAAAAAAACCCGAGTAAAATCAAATAATTATTTAAAATTGTTTATCAGTAATCATTAATGGAGTACAGGGAGTATAATAACGACGTAAAACATTATTGTTGTTAAATATTAATTTTTCAGTTTTTATTATCTGTGACCAAAGTAAACCTGCTAAGGTTGGAAATCGGAAATGATTTAGAATTTTGGCGAAACTTTTCGGTTTTCAATATGATTATGTAAAAGGAACTCCACAATAAACACAGAGTAAATGCCAATAGTTATTTTAATTAAGTATTATAACCACACTTGAACATAAATACCACAATTCACACTATTTAAACTTCACTTTAGTCAAAAACACACAGAGACACGATTATACACACAGTCACATAATTATACTCAATTTTAAATACAAACATACCGCAATATAACCACTATAAGAGATGTTGCTCGTTCTGAACTAGCTAACCAACTGGCCGAGTTCTCCTTATAAACACTATCTAAATAACCAGTGGCGCCCCGCCATTAGCCGGAAACTTTCAACGGACCAATCACAGCGCGTCACCAGTACTACCAACCTTCATATTTATTTATAATTTAAATAGTCAAACGAATATCTTTTAAGTAGTGCAAAAGCAGTTTAAATTAAGTATGATTTTAACAAATAGTACAACTAATAATTAAACCATTAATCAAAATAACGAATTTTATGCGTAAAAATGTATGGCTATCTTCGATGCGACAACATCCGGCCGTCCTGCGCACGCATCTGTCCCCAGATAGCGTCCCAGTCTGGTGCAATTGCTGAGAACAAAGTATAGAAATAAGTTACAATAATTATAAGTTACGCAGTAATTAGAAATTCCTTGTCATTTGAACTGAGCGTCTGCTCTGCTATTCCATCAACGGCCAGCAGAAGAAAGACCACAATTCAAAAGACTTATCAACTTGACATAATATTGGTATCTAGATGTGTCTATAACTGTTCCATCACCGGTCAGTCATTGTTAAGTTTAGAGCTTGCAGTTTACCCTAGGCGATGCCTTTGGCCAACCCTAGTTGCATATTGCTGCAAACCCCAAACACAAGTACCACAGATTTATTTTACATGAATAAATACTGCACCTTAACACAATCCAAATACCAAATTATGTTTGAAGCAAATGCACTAGACAGCTTTTTAACAAGTGGTAGAAAATAATTTAAAAAATATATTTTAAATAAATTGAAACATTATTTGGGTTCAGTAAATACCTGACAACATCTTAGGCCATTTCCAAACCGTCAACATCTAACTCTGCCAACTTGATCCAAGGTTTCATATTCTCAGCACACGTGGTTCCTTCATAGCTCTTGCTTGTTCTTTCAGCGCCACGCATGTCCTTTACTTTGTAGCGGTCATGACCTAATACTTCAGTCACCTGAAAAGGGCCTTTAAAAAGCGGCAATAATTTAGTGCTTTGCCCCTCATTAGATTGACTAGGAATTTTTATAACTACCAAATCGTTGATGTTGTAATTGCGAGCCTCTTTTCTGTTGGAATCGAAAGCCTGCTTTTGTTTGACTGCACTGGCTTGGATTCGACTATTAACGTTATTTCTTAATAGCGTAACGTCAACGGTTTGATCTTCTTGTGCCAGCTTGTCGGCATCAGTTTGAAGGCGGTATCCAAAAAACACTTCACTAGGAATGGCTGAAGTGGTTTTATTAATGGTACTGTTAATGCCTTGTTGGATACTAGTTATATGAGTGTCCCATTTGTCATAGCTGGTGTTAGCACCCATACTTCTCAATGCGTCAAGGATGGTGCGATTAAAGCGTTCCACCTGACCATTTGAGCGTGGAACAGCAGTAGCTATGACATGATGTCGAATATTTTTGTCCTGGCAGTACTTTACGAACAACTTTGATGTGAAGGAACTTCCAGCATCACATATAAGACGTTTCGGATTACCAAAAACTTTAAATATTTTGTCTAATTCGTTAATAACAACTTGACTCTTAGTATTACGAACAGGTGATATAAACACAAATTTTGTAAAAGAGTCCACAGTAACCAAGAGGTAGGTATTTTTACGCGTAGTTTTTACAAATGGACCCAGATGGTCTATGTGGAGCGTGTGAAAGGGCTTTGCATATTTAGGTATCGGAAACAGTTTGCCTTCCTTTTTGCCGTGGATATTTTTATAGTAAATACAGTTAATACAATTTTTAATATATTTGGATACCACTTTCTTCATTTTTGGAAACCAATAACAAGATTTTATCCTTTCAATTGTCTTATCCACGGCAAAATGGCCAAGTTCGTCATGATTAGCTCTTATAATTTGCCAGATACATTGTTTAGGGACAACCCATCGTCTACCATAGTTAGTCCGACGGTATACCTTATTACCTAATAGTTCATAATCATTATAAGTTTTCTTATTAAGCTCGGCCTGGCCTGACTGTAATATTTCCTTAATTGCACAAATATTTTTGTCTTGTAACTGAACTGATAACAACCAATCTGCTTCAGTTATAGCCAACACGCTTTCATTGCATATGGGGGTAGAATTTGTATCAACAGGGTTTCGGCTCAAAGCGTCAACATGTTGCATTTGAGCTCCGGGTTTGTGAATTATTTCAAACGTGAATTCTTGTGTAAGCAATACCCATCTACCAATTCTAGAATTAATTTCCTGCTTATTAATTGTGTATTTAACAGCATTGCAATCAGTATAAATTTTAAAAGTGGACCCCAATAAGTAGTGACGGAATTTTTGAAGTGCAACAATTATCGCTAAGAATTCTAACTCAAAGGAGTGGTACTTTTTCTCCTCATTTGAAGTCTGTCGACTATAGAAATGGATTGACTTTTCACCCGTATCAGTCATTTGAGTCAGTATGCAACCTACACCGTCGCGACTAGCATCGGTGTATAAAATAGTAGGTAATTTGGGATCATATATTTTTAATAATGCATTATATGATAACTCGTTTTTTAATTTACTTACTGCTGAAATTTGTTCGGGTCCCCACTCCCACTTGACATCTTTTTTTAAAAGCTTTGTCAAGGGTTTTGCTATAAGAGCGCAATTCTTTATAAATTTTCTAAAATAATTAATAAGTCCTAAAAACTGTCTTACTTGATGCACCGTTTTGGGCTCAGGATAGTTTTCTACTGCCTTTAATTTCTTTTTACCGGGCCGTATACCATCTTCTGAAATATCGTACCCAAGAAAACTAACAGACCTTTGGAAAAAGTGACATTTCTCTAAATTTATTGTCAAACCATTATCTTGCAATATTTTTAATACGTCGTCTAAATGTCTAGCATTTTCATCGATCGACTTGGTAGCAATTAATAGATCATCCATATAACAAACAACTTTATCAAAACGTAGTTTACCCAAAACTTTGTTCATTAACTTTTGGAATACAGATGGTGCATTGCATAAACCGAACGGCATCCTTTTAAATTCAAAATGCCCATCTGGGGTAATGAAAGCAGTTTTTGAAATAGAGTTTTCATTAACGGAAATTTGGTAGTACCCACTTTTTAAATCTATAGATGTGTAGTATTTACATCCTCTAAGTTTGTCTATAAGTTCTTCTACAATGGGCATTGGGTATTTTTCTTTGACAGTTATTTTATTTAGAGCCCTATAATCAACGCACAAACGTTTTTCACCCGAAGGTTTATCAACTAATAGAACCGGACTAGCGTAAGCGGAATCACTTTCGCGAATTATTCCATTTTTTAATAAGTCATCAATAATCTTCCTAGTTGCTTCCTTTTCGGATTCAGACATACGGTAGGGTCTTTGACATACTGGTTTATTCGTTATTAATTCAATATCTAATTCCACACAAGAAGTTTGCCCTAATGATTTTAAATCCTTTGAAACTATACGAGGGTATCTAGAAAATATTTCATTTAAGACGGCAATGTGTTCAGAATCAGAGTTAAACATAGACGTCTCTATTAAAGCTACCTGGTATTTATTAATGGGGCAAAAAGAAAGGCTATTTCCTACACGTACATACATAATTTTTTTATCCTCCGTGAAATTCCTACCAATTAAAATAGGACAACCAGCTAATTCATCACAAATATATATGACTACACTAAGCTCAGCACTGTCAACCATTATATCAACCCGAGTGCCATGCGAGACTTCGGAGCACGAATCGGTTTTAAATCCTGTTAATATCACGGGTTTATTTAATTGGAACAATTCTAGGTTTAACTCTCGTGCCAAAGAAGACGTTATTAGAGAACAACTACTACCCATGTCAATAAAAGCTTGTTGTTTACATCCATTTATCATAATTTCCTTGTAAAATTTATCCTTAGGTGTAGGTTCAACAATTAATTTGACTTCACCGTCTTTTTCAGATTTCATTTTAGGTTTAGACCTACATGCAAGCTCTAAATGACCAAATTTATTACATGAATTACATTTGACATTATCATTCTGACTACAGTTGGGCTTTTTATGACCAGTTTCACCACAGCGAAAACATGTAATATTTGGAACAAAACTACGTACTGGTGCTCCATTAGAGTTAGAAGAACTATCAGTCTTTTTATCTACATTGCTATAGCGAGTTGAATTTTTCCCTTGCAAATTGTTATGTTTATAAACGGACTTTTGTTCCGGGTCAACATAATTTTTTCCATGTAAAAATGAGGCTAACTCATCACAGTATTTGAAATTACCTGCATCTGCTGCAGTGAGTATATTTTTATCGCCAATTGATCCTACAATTATAGAAATAATGTCTTGATCAGAAAATGACAGCCTCATTTTGTCAATTTTTCCTTTTTGTACAAAATAAAATTCATATAATGATTGACCATCCGAAGGTTTCGTTTGGACTAAGTCTTTTAACAAACTGTACATATTACGCTTAATTTGAAATGTATCTAACAATGTATTTCGCCAATCTTTCCATTTCCAGGTAGTCCATCGTGTTTTGTTTTTTTGAAGCGAGTCGTACCATGTTTTAGCAGTATTACGCAGTTTTTGCAAGGCTTGAAATTGTAGGACACGATCAGACCAACGAAAAGCACGAGCATTGGCTTCTACTACGTTTATCCACATTTCAATATCGTCCACTAATGGGTCAAATTCGGGAATCACTGAAGACAACATAACATTTTGGCTTACTGCGGGAGACGCACGCCTGGTGCGTCTCTTTTTTTTATTCCTGTGCCCATCAGAGCTGCTGCTGCTGCTAGATGAAGGTGAACCAGAGCTCGATGATGAGCTCGTAACATTTTTCGACGCACTTCTCCCTCGAGTGCGCTTGCGGTTTCGCGGCATCGGGGCGCGTTTTCGTATCACTTCTGATGTAAAAGGAACTCCACAATAAACACAGAGTAAATGCCAATAGTTATTTTAATTAAGTATTATAACCACACTTGAACATAAATACCACAATTCACACTATTTAAACTTCACTTTAGTCAAATACACACAGAGACACGATTATACACACAGGCACATAATTATACTCAATTTTAAATACAAACATACCGCAATATAACCACTATAAGAGATGTTGCTCGTTCTGAACTAGCTAACCAACTGGCCGAGTTCTCCTTATAAACACTATCTAAATAACCAGTGGCGCCCCGCCATTAGCCGGAAACTTTCAACGGACCAATCACAGCGCGTCACCAGTACTACCAACCTTCATATTTATTTATAATTTAAATAGTCAAACGAATATCTTTTAAGTAGTGCAAAAGCAGTTTAAATTAAGTATGATTTTAACAAATAGTACAACTAATAATTAAACCATTAATCAAAATAACGAATTTTATGCGTAAAAATGTATGGCTATCTTCGATGCGACAACAATTAAAACCTATAATTTTGTTATAATCGACAAAACTACCGTATTTCAAAAAATATAAGGTAGCATGATTTGTCCTGTTATTTATTTCAGTTTATTACAGCTAGTTAACAAATAAAAATTTGATCTTAAAAAAATAATGTTCGGTTTTGTAGTTGAAAATAACCGGTATTTTCGTCGGCGTTTGGAAGGAAAGCCCTATCTTCGTTTTGTTTGTCATGCCAGATGTCACATGTCAATAATATTATTAATTTGGTGGTCGGTTATCATAATTAATAAATAAATACTCTTTGATGTTCGATTCGTTTAACTAATCTCTGTATTCACGAGTAGTAGTAAAGTAACGTATGCTTGTGTACACTATACTAGTATATACTTTAAAGCAAAATACAAAGAACATGAAGAAAATCAAGATGATCCCAAAGTATTGGATTTTAGGCCAATGTCAGTAGCGAGCTGAACAAATTGGGCTGCAGCAGGACTGTAGAGCAGTGGCAACAATGTAAGTTGTTTCAGTGAGATGAAATGTTATACTGGATCGTATAAGTACATGCATAATTTTCATGTGTTCTAAACTAATTTAATTTCAACAGATTTGGAGTGTGTGGGTGACAAAAGTGAAAACAAAGGCAAGAAAGGCAAGGGATTCCATCAGGGCTACTAGTGGAGGACCGGCAGGGGCAGATCTCAATGACATTCAACGCATGTTATCCAGAAACATGTACTAAATATGCGGTTTCAATTTTGTGATTCATAATCGCTACTCTTTTTTGTTAGGTTTAAGGAGAAAATAAAGATTTTAACAATAAAGAAATAAAATGTTTCATTTAATTAAAAGAATTATTGACAAGTGATTGCCGAATTTCCCACGCTTCAGCAAGGAAATCTGTGCAGGTATCCTCCGCAATAGCACTCTGCTCGCTATCCTCGGTGACATTGATATCTTCTTCATCTGCAAAGATACACTTAATTAGATTTCTTATTTTGCAAACAAATAAAACAGAAGAATTACATGAAAATCAAATCAAACACTTACAATCAAATGTTTCCAATTGTACAGGGTGCAACATGCCAGAATAAATTTTAATAATTACACATTTCCACCAAATTTCCTGCCCTTGAGTGGCACTCAATATATGGAGCCTCCGCTTCAGTAGTTGGCACCATAATGGGAGTCATGAGCCATGACTGTAGTGGGTATCCGTTCCTAAAATAAATAAAACTTTATATGTACTTAGTTAATAGACATACCCAGTAGGTATAAAGTTTACCAGTGACCTTCCGAGAAGCCACTGAGATCTTTCCTCATGTACTAACTCATTTCTTTAATAGGTAATGACTAGGTATAATGTATCACCCATAAATATAATAAAAGCCAGTATGACAAAAAACAAAATCCAGGAACTATATTCTTACTAACTTGTTTTAGCAAGAGAATTACTGCATACATACCTATATATAGGACACAAAACCGTTCTAACCTTAAGGTGTTTAGGGATAAATCCTTCATCCAAATGAGGATTCAGCTAATCCACCAAATAAAGTGCTCCCGATCTAGGTGTCTTTTTATTGAATTTCTTCTCTGCCATTTGGAATGGGTTGGATTGGTCTTGTTATCTTTCCAATTGAATCCTCTCTTGATAGTTTCTAAAACATAGTTATTTCTTATTAGTTATTACACAAAACCTGGAAGTGGCTTTGATTATGAGAAGTGTAAGTATCCACTTCTTTTCAAACTATTAATGTAGCATGTGCATTAGATGTTTAGTGCGCAAATCCCTTGTAAGTTTTCATGAATGCATTTCGTATTGTATCATAATAAAATAACACTAAAATTACCTTTCTGCCGAATCGACAACGGCTGCAATCACATAAACTTCCATTCTGAACTCAAACACATCCAAACTTTCAAGAAAAACGAGAGAAATCTGCTTTGTAAATTTTAGTTTCATGACAACTAATTTTATTCCACACCTTTTTAATCTCGATTAAAAATAGTCTGATTTAGTTTGACAATCAAAGTTTTAGGTGAAAAACGTCAATTTCAGAATGGCGAAATTGCCATTTTCACTAAATTGAATAACTTAGTGCTGTCAAACTATAATTTATTTAAGTTATGTCATTTTAATCGATTTCAGAATGGGAAACGTCGTTTGACAGGAATAAACTAAATTTTAGTGATTTTTAGTCTAGTTTAGAGAAATTGGTGACAAGAGAATCGGCACCATTGGTTAGCTGCAGAAGGTTGGAACTCAGAGATTCATCCTCAAATTGTAGAATTTTCCTCTTTAATCGTTTAGTTAAGTTATTTAATGATGTTTTATCTCGTGGGCACCTTGTTTGCTGCCACTGCTTCCTTTGTTTCCTTTTCTCAGATAGTAAATCCACAATTTCTTTAGGAGAGATAAATCCCTTATATTTACGTTTTAATTGCGGTGTGTTGTTCCACGCACATTGTTGGATGTCAACAATATATTTGTTTACTTCTGAGTCAAGCTGATCTTGCTTTTTTATAGAAGTGTTAAGGTCTATTATATTATCTAGATCAAGGGCAAAACTTTGCCAATCTGTTAATTTATTAACCAGTGTTAAGTGGCTTGGTTTGAATAGGATTTTTTGACTAAGCATTAGTATAATTGAAGAGTGGTCCGAATTCATATGAAAGCCTTCCTCCAAACTGACGTAATTGGCGGATATATTTTTGCATATAAAAAAATCTATAAGATCCGGTATTTTCTGGTGGTCAGTGGGCCAGTACGTTGGTTTACCTGTGCTCATAACTTCAGAATGTGTATCTTTAACTGCGCTTAAGAGCTGCTTTCCCTTAGTTGTAGTAAGTCTTGATCCCCAATGCGTATGCTTAGCATTAAAATCGCCGCCTAGGATAAACCTCTGGCCTAGTAGTTCAAAGAGATGTAAATATCGCTCTTTTCTTATCATGTGTCGTGGAGGACAGTATACGGCTGCAATGGATATGTGACAAAATTTGGTTTTAACAGATACTGCCACGGCTTGAATGTCTTGTTCTTCATATTTACACTGCACGTAGTGACTAATGTTCTCTTTGATTATAACCGCGCTACCTCCTCTGGCGCAGTTGTCAGGGTGGAGCGAATTATATACCATGTATCCTCTAAATTTGTCAATAGATTGCTTAGTGAAGTGCGTTTCACTTCACTAAGCAATCTTTTAATTTACAAATAATTTTGGTATTACGTTTGTATGAAATACGCATCCTCCGCCGGCCCTTTAAGGTGGATATTATGATATAATATGATTCGCGACTGTAAGACGTATGTAGTTACAGAATTATTATCATCAAAATCATCAATACAACTTTAACAAATTCCTTTTTCATTTTTACGCGTGTGTCAGTTAGATCGGTCTCTAGGTTTAACCAGAATTCTATTTCAACCACAATCAATATATTTGCTGTCAAATCTGTTGTTGGCATTGTTGATTGATTAACTGAATATCAAACACCAGCTTGTCCTATAATTATCCGTTTGGTAACATGATATGTTTTTGTAAGGTCATTTACCTTCCTCATTCCTTATGATTCTGGAATAAACAAATATACATTTAACACTTGAATAGTATTTGAGCAGAGAGTATTTGACAATTCGAGAGTATTTGGGCATCGGTCGCCCAGTGTTGGTGGCCCCGACTTACGAACAGTAAGTCCTGGGTTCGAACACAAGCGCATTACTTTTTGTAATTTACTTTTTCACCGCAGCTCTCAAAACGGTAAATAAAAATACATCGTGAGAAAACTAAAAATTCAAAGACATGTGACATCTAACAACACTGGAAAATAATCTTCTGTTTTAAAGTTGCGCAAGTTACAGAAAAGTTGAAAAGGAATCGATTGTCTTGGTATGGACATGTTACAAGGAAGGATGAATCTCATGCGAAAAAAAAAGAGATTGATATATTGATGGATGGGAAGCGAGAGGAAGACCAAGAAACCCATGGATGCATTGAGTGAGGATTGATATGAAAGAAAAAAATATACGACAGGGGAGAATGGAAGAAAGAAACATGTTGGGATGACCACAAGTAACATGGGACAAGGCAGGAAGATCATCATCATCATCATCATCATCATATCAACCCGGAATCACCCACTGCTGGGTATAGGCCTCCCCTTTTATCTGTCACACTTCCGTATCCTTTATCCAGGTGTTCCCCGCGACTTTGACGATGTCGTGGATCTAGCGAGCTCAAAGACGGCCCTGGTTTCTATAACCTAAAGTCTTGCTCCATCAGCCACAACCACACGATAAAGATAGATCCCTCAGGAATTTTTAAATACGTTAACCGTGAAGGGGTGAGAGTTTTCAATCATGAAGAACAATTAGGTGACAGGTGGGGGAGATGGTTTGCTGAGTATGTATGTGGGAATGTAAGGTGAGTAAAGTGGCAACACTGGTTAAATGAGGGAATATAAAATAATGGAGTGACAACACTGTGTGTGTCAAGACGGATGCGCGGAGGATCAGATGATAGAGAGTACGACGGACGACGAATAAAGATGGAAGACGTTTAATTTATTAAATTCAAGAAGTAAAGTAAATGCTTTTTGTTTTGTTTCGAATCCCACACATGACATGTTACAAGGATGGATGAATCTCATGTGAATAAAAAAGAGATTGATATATTTATGGATGGAAAGCGAGAGGAAGACCAAGAAACCCATGGATGCATTGAGTGAGGAATGATATGAAAGAAAAAATTATACGACAGGGGAGAATGGAAGAAAGAAACATGTTGGGATGACCACAAGTAACATGGGACAAGGCAGGAAGATCATCATCATCATCATCATCATATCAACCCGGAATCACCCACTGCTGGGTATAGGCCTCCCCTTTTATCTGCCACACTTGCGTATCCTTTATCCAGGTGTTCCCTGCGACTTTGACGATGTCGTAGATCTAACGAGCTCAAAGACGGCCCTGGTTTCTACGACCTAAAGTCTTGCTCCATCAGCCATCTCCACATCTAGACAGATGTCCTGCCCAGGACCTTTTGAGGTCCAAAGGAAGATGATGATCATGTAACAATATTCTGTACAGAAAACCAGGTACTTATAAAACTTCAAAGTCCATAAAGGTACAAAGAAGCCCTCTAGCCATTTGAAACAACGGGCAACAATAAGTTTTAAACGTTTTCATGAATGAATTGAGGAAGCACTTAAAACTTACACAACCCCCAATTAGGAAACTAAAACATTATTTCATGTACTGTATTTGCCAATCAAATACAAATCCTGAGTTCCTAGCATGGACTTAAGACGTAAACGTAAAGTAATTACGAGCGATTTTTGAACTACAGCATTTTGTTTTGTATTTTTTTTACGATTAGCACGATATTATAGACAAGCTTTTGGTCACGTTTTTCATCAATATTCTCACAGCAGTACACAGACCCCCTCTCTATAAGAAGGAAAGGTCTATAACATCTCACGATGTTTTTCTTCACCGTTTTGAGAGCAGTGGTGATGAAATAATTTACACAAAGTAATGCGCCTGTCTGGGTTCAAACCCACGACTTTCTTAAGTCGGGGCCGCCACCATAGGGCCACCGCTGCCCTCACTCGCGTTATGGTCGGAAATTATCCTTGAAGATAAGCAGCTTTAGGAACAGCAGAAGTAAGCATTGAGCCAAGCAGTGATCCTAGTGATGTGGTCGCACTGTGAAGTCACAGGTGTCAAGTTCAAACCCAAGACACGCCCCTCTGATTTTTCAGATTCGTGTGCGTATTTTATTTTATTTTTTATTTTTTTATTTTTATTAAAAGGAACAGTAAACAGTTACATTATGAAAACTTAAAACTAGTATAACAATATTTGCGGTTTGGTAATAATGTAACCCACAACACTGTCCACGGGTTATCAAAATTATATAGAAAAAACAATAATCGCCAGGGGTGAAAAACAAAAAGAGAGTAAAAAATTATAAAATAAACGAAAGATGACAAATGAAAAGTATACAACCAAGACAGATATAAAACAATAATTTGAAGATTACATGTGTAGGTATAATGCATTAATTTTTAAGAGTTCTGAAGACAAGACTTTTGAATTTTCCTATTGGACTATTGAAAATGTCAATATTTACAAAAGTTTTATTGTACAAGTCAAACATGTATTGTATAATTGTCACTTGCTTCGCTGAAGCGAAGTATTATAATATCTGTGGCTGAAGGAAAGATCGTGAGGAAATGTATGCCAAGAAAATATGAAAGATATTTCTCGACGGCGGCATGGAAAGCCACGTCAGAAGCCCCAGGGCGGCATAAAAACTCCGACACCAGGTCAGGCACTAACCACACGATAAAGATAGATTCCTCAGGAATGTTTAAATACGTTAACCGTGAAGGAGTGAGAGTTTTCCATCATGAAGAAGAGTTAGGTGACAGGTGGGGGAGATGGTTTGCTGAGTATGTATGTGGGAATGTAAGGTGAGTAAAGTGGTAACACTGATTGAATGAGGGAATATAAGATGATGGAGTGACAACACTGTGTGTGTCAAGACGGATGCGCGAAGGATCAGATGATAGAGAGTACGACGGACGACGAATAAAGATGGAAGACGTTTAATTTATTAAATTCAAGAAGTAAGTAAATGCTTTTTGTTTTGTTTCGAATCCCATACATTACATGTATAAGATAACTGGCTTTTGTTTATGACTTCGCTCGCGTTATGGACGTTAATTATCCCAATGGGACGTTTTAAATACTCTAGGCCTAATTAACCAACCTAACGTAACCTAACCTTACCCTCGGAGATAGTGTAGCTTCCACATAGCGTCCCATTAGCGTAAGACTATTTATTAAAATATTTCTGGTTCTTACAAAATCAACTTTAACTCTTGATAAAAAATATAACACCAGGTTAGGCAATAACAAGCAAGAAGAATAGAATTTAAAAAAATAAGACAAATGTAACTGGCCCTGTACGAGGCCAAAAGTTCCCCACGGCGTCCATTCATACTAGGCCCACAAACGCCAGACCCGTGGACTTACAAAAAGAAAGAAAAAAAACTTTTTTTACAAGTTCCTAATTTATTATTCACACAAATCCCTCCAAGGCACTCTCTACTTTAACGCTGGTTTTTTAAAACGTGTAACTTTTTCTCGTAGTCTATATTTAGACACACAATGGACGCTGTTGTCAACGCTTTATTGAAGAAAATATAGAAGAAAATGTGTGCCTACCTCTAGAATACATACAGAGTAGTGAGAAGGTATTGTATGTCGGTCGGAGATATTATTTGACGGACTTTTGTGGGCCGAGAGATGAAAGAATGAAGATGGTTATTATTTTTGCAAGGTAGTGTAAATACTATGTTATTACTGTTTTTCAAAAAAAAAGGAGGAAGTTCTCGTTTTTTGATATCTTATCTTGTTCATTAATGAAGATGGATCCATAGAAATTTCATCAAAATCGATTTCATGGTTCGGTTTGTTTTCTTCTTTGCCAATATATAAAATTAATAAATGTCACTGGACATTACACACAGCGCCATCTAGTGCCACACTATGCAACGGAGATAGTTGTTATACTTTTTGTTTGCAAATACTTATTCATTATACACAATGTTGACATGATGGTCTTTAATAACTTGAATTACAATGTAAAATTAATTCATGACAAGAATTTTTGTGGGATATAATGTAAAACACTAAAACTATAAAAAAAAAAAAAAACAAAAAAAGAAAACACTGAAAACGTCTAAGATTACTTTATTTTCGGAAGTTATCAACGAAACATCATCACATATTCATCACCAAGACATCTTTTGCCCCAAAAATGCTCCACAAAAAAAACTTAAAAACTCCAATTCTCATACGTTTTACAAATATATTTCTTAACAGTACTAACATAGAAGAACTGGGCTGCATTATAACGCAGTCGGACTTTTACTTTCATCATGAAAACCTTGTGCAGGGGAGCGTTGTCCCGGCCCGTTTGTCTTTTGTTTTGCTCATTAGCCGCTGCGTACCGACCGACCTATGTACATTGTTGTTTATGCTAAAAGAGTCTGGCCACTGCACCGTATCAGAGGTACGGTCAAACAAGCTATTTAGTTTACTGTTTAACCCACAAATTACATTGTAAAATGTAAACCAAATAGCTTGTCCGACCGTACCATAACCTTATTGACTTTATTTGAGAACGTGGCTAAATAATAGCAGCCGCTCGGGTCGATCTCTGGGTTCAGCAGTGCTTGCCTAACGTTGGTCTGTGGATAGGTGACGACCCTTACATACCGAGATGCCGTACCTCGGAAAGCACGTTAGCCGTTGGTCCCGGCTGTCATTTGAAGATTTTTGACAGTCATTACAGGTAGTCTTTTCTTGCCATTTCATTCTTAATACAGTCCATCCATCGTTTCTTTGGTCTTCCTTTTTTTTTGGTAAAAATCGTATTTTCCCTAAAGTGCAGAGTGCTAGAAAATAAAATGTGTGGTTTACAAACCACATTTATTTTCTTCTTTCTCATATAACATCCCTTAATTTTAACGACATCTGAAACCTAACTGGGTAACATTTCAAACGGAGACAAAACAGAATTTAAATGAGAAATTACGGAGCTCATAACCTCAAAGCTGGTTATAAATAAAATGAGAAACCGTGCAAACAGTAAATTATTTAAAAAAAAAGAAACTTCAAAGTAACCATAAAATGGTTTTTATTTCGGTAAAGAGTCTTTATTTCCCCCTTTTAATACTTTTATTTGTATTTTTAGACTCGAAATGTTACGTATACGAGTCTAATAATAAAAACCAGTCAAGTGCGAGTTGGCCTCGCGCACGAAGGGTTTTTTGTTCAATTAATAAAAAAAACTAGTTTTTTGTATGGGAGCACAATTTTTCACTATTTGTTGTTACAGATTCAGTTTAGCAAAAAAAGATATTAGAAACCTCAATATCATTTTTGAAGACCTATCCATAGATACCCCACAGGTATGGGTTTCATAAAAAAAAAATTGAGTTTCAGTTCTAAGTATGGCGAACCCCCAAAATTTATTGTTTTTTTCCTATTTTTGTCTGAAAATCTTAATGCGGTTCACAGAATACACCTACTTACCAAGTTTCAACAGCATAGTTCTTATAGTTTCGGAAAAAAGTGGCTGTGACATACGGACGGACAGACAGACAGACAGACATACAGACAGACATGACGAATCGATAAGGGTTCTGTTTTTGCCATTTGGCTACGGAACCCTAAAAAGTAAAGTACTTAATACGTCGGTAATTCTAAAAATGCAGTTTTATATCTCTCTTTTTAACCCCCGACGAAAAACGACGGGGTGTTATAAGTTTGACGTGTGTGTGTGTGTCTGTCTGTCTGTAGCATCGTAGCGCCCGAACCGATGAACGGATATTGATTTTGTTTGTTTTTTTGTTTGAAAAGTGAATTCGTGAGTGTTCTTAGCTATGTTTGATTAAAATCTCAAATTTTTATTCATCAACTGCCTCAATATGGGTATCAAATGAAAAGCCTTGACTAGTAGAATACTATACACTATGATAAATTAAAAATCCAAGATGGCTGCCACCACAAAATGGCGAATTAACGAATTATTTTCTACTTATCTTTCCAGTTTTTTCACAACTATGTTAGGGTGGTGACCCTAACATTCACTTAGTCAGGAAGGTGGTGAATGCTGCTGAATGATCATAAGCATCAACCTAAAGCTGTCCACGGCTGTACATAAGCCTCTTCAACAGCAATATTTGCTCCACCTTAGGCCACATCATCGCCATAATCGCTTCACGCCAGGGGCCAATTTTGCTATTTTTAAAAAGTCGTCACTCCAGTATCACGATTCCATTCCCATCCCATTGACATTTTGCTTCAAGTTCGTAATCTGCTAAATTCACAATGGTCCATCAATGGTCTCGTAATAAAATTGTGTTCTAATGACATTGTCGTATTGCCATTATTATAAAACCCTTAGTTCAAAGGGTTTTCCAAATCTACTACTAAATGCGAACATTTATTCATGCCAAATTTCATTTATAATATTTTTTTACACATTTGCCAATTTGTACAAGATTACCATTCTATGACATTTCTTTCAATGGAGTGTCAGTGGTTGACCATTGAAAAGTCATAATGACGCCACTATATTAGTAGATTACCAAACATGTCAGAACTAGACCATTACGAAATCAATGATCGACTATTCTGACACGTATGTAATAGCAGACTTAAGGCCCGAGTTGCGGCCTAACGAAAGTCTATAAAGTATAAAAAAACTCAAACTCAAAGCATATTTTCAATTAGACCATTACTATCATTATATTTTTCATCCCATCTATTCGAAAAAGACGACTTGGTTCGCCTTTAAGTGCACCCAAAGGTGGTGTTTTCTATAAGAAACTTTTAGCGGGCAGTAATGAGTTTTTAATCCTCTTTATAAGTGCGCCGCAATTATCTTTGCCGCGCACTTTTTGAATTTGGAACATCTTGTGTTCAGCGCCCAAGAAATCGAACGCAAATATTGTTTGAATAAAGACTGGCTGGTGCGACGGCCCATAGTAGCGCCGCGCGCCGGCTGAATACAAAAAAAAAAGAAATAAAATTAAAAACGCGCGAACTATAGCCCGCGTTTTCGTCAATTTTCACGGATTGATAGAAATTCATGATTTTGTTTTGAAAAATGAGTTCTTCAAGTGACAGTGAAAGTATAGAATTAACTCCTGATAGTATTAGAACTGACGCAAGAAATGTGATGGATAATCTACTACCTGCAAAATCCCGGGAGAAATATATGAAAGCTTATGGTAATTTTATTGAATGGAGAAATTCAAGAGGCGCCAAGAATTTTTCAGAATCTGTGTTTTTGGCCTACTTCCAGTACTTAGCCAAAACTAAACAACCTTCCACACTTTGGAGTACCTACTCAATGCTAAAATCAACAGTCAGTTCTAATAACGACGTAAAACTGGACACATATTCGAAATTAATAGCGTATCTGAAGAGGATGTCTGATGGATTTAAACCTAAAAAATCCAAAGTGTTCTCAGTCAAAAACGTGGAGACTTTCCTTAATGAGGCACCCGACAACATCTTTCTTGCCGTAAAAGTAAGTAACTATGTATGTATATATGGTGGATTAGTAAAGTATAACCAGTGTTTTAAAATGCGCATTTTATTGTAACCTGTACTTCGATAGATAGGTACTTGTCTTATTCACATTCGGTTTTGTTACAGGTGGCTTTAATTTTCGGAGTACATGGAGCTTGTCGTGGCAATGAACTTTTAAAAATAACTGTTGATGATGTCGAAAATCACTCGGATAATTTACTGTTAGTAAAGCTGACAGACACAAAAACAAAAATTGACCGATCCTTCGTAATCCGAGGAGAATACAAAACTATTGTACAGAAATACCTGGACCTGCGTCCTGCTGATATAAAGACCAATCGGTATTTCATCCGTTATCAAAATGGCAAGTGCTTCAAACAAGTTATGGGAAAAAATAAAATTTCTTACATGCCACAAGAAATCGCTACTTATTTGAAGTTACCAGATATCAAGCTATATACAGGACATTGTTTTCGTCGCACTTCTGCTACCCTGTTGGCAGATTCTGGAGCGGACTTAACTGTTCTCAAGCGACATGGAGGATGGAAGTCGACTGCTGTAGCAGAGGGATATATAGAAGATTCCATTGAGAACAAGGCGAAAACATGTGAACGCATCGTGGAAAACATTAAATTGCAACCTTAAGTTAATCCATCCATGCCACTGTCGCCGCGCCCATCTACATCCAAACAAAGAGATTCACCGTCACATTTTCCTCAAAATGAGCCACATTCTGACATTATTTCAAACACGCAGAATAAAATTAAATCTACAACAATCTCTATTCCTAATAAAACTGTAACAATTAATTTTCAAAATTGTGAAAATGTCTCAAATGTAAATATAAGTTTTTAGTTGTTTTATTATTAGATACTACTTAATTTCAATTTAGTTGTTACTCTGTTTCATTAAATATCAATATTACAATAAAATATGAGGCGCCTTTTATTTTCTCATAGTGGGTGATGAAAAGTAGAGTGTATCACTCGGGCGCAAAATATATTTTTGGCTCGGGCGACGTACTTTGAATCCCTCGCTACGTTCAGGATTCTACTAAAGAATCCCTCGCTACGCTCGGGATTCTACTCTAGAATCCCTCACTTCGCTCTGGATTCAAAAAAGCGCCCTCGCCGTAAAAATATTATTTTGCTCCCTTATGATACAATCTACTATTGTTATTCATTTATTTTTAGATTAAGACTTCAAACAGTTCTTGAATAAAACTTGAATTTGAATTTGAATTACTGCGCATTTGAAAGTCAAAAATAGCAGGGTTTGGTACCTCGAGCTCCACGCCTTTCCCACTGTTGAGGCGCCAAAATTAGCTGCAAAAGTGACTATTTTGAGGAAGAGATAATTTACAAACCGTTGAATTTATTGCACTAGACATAATATTATTTTTTTGTTATTTAAGTTGTATTTGGGCATGATGCTAAAATAAATTGAAATTAGGACAAGAATATGATAATTATTAAAAAACAACACATTATTGCATTAAATTCGAATAAATCAAACATAAATTGACAACCCGACTATGGCGAATCCAAATGGAAGGGTTATGATTTTATCAGTTTAAATAAGTACGTTGTCGTTCGTTGTCGTTCGTTGTCGTTCGTTGTCGTTCGTTTTCGTTCGTTGTCGTTCGTTGTCGTACGTTTATGTATGTACTTGTGTGTGTTTTATGTTGTTGTATTTAAGTATGTTCCTCCGCAGCGCCTAAACTATTCATACAATTTTGATGATTAAGGTGTCAATTGATTCAGCACATTGAAGGGCCCCGTAAGGGCCGAAGCCTGCCGGCCTACGGAAGGGTTGCGGGCCTATTCGAAAGAGATACCGCGGCCCTGGAACATAAAGGGCGAGGAAGGAACATGGATGGGTTTTAGTCAGTAAAAGTCTGACTCCCGCTCCGCCCAGAGTGGGAGAAGTTATTTGATGATTTCCCATCCTTAAAAAAAAAAAGGTGTCAATTGATTCGTTTTTATGTCCCGGTGCAATAGTCTACCTTTTAACCGACTTCAACAATAAGAGGAGTCGAGTTTACCTTGTAAACCCCGATTTTAAGGGGCCGGCGGAGCATGCGTTTTTCATACAAACGTAATACCAAAATAATATGAAAATCAAACATATTCTTAAGGTAGTGTGTATTTATTTCGATTGGATTACAGAATATCTATGTTCCCAAATGTATTTTTTTAGAGGACAATGATACAAAGACGAGATATGGGGAATTTAAAATTTCTATAGAAAACTTATTTTTCTTATAACTCTTGTTAAAATCAGTGTCTAATCAAAATATATATTTGGGAACCTAGATATTCTGTAATTCAATCAAAATAAATACACACTACCTTAGGAATATGTTTCATTTACAAATTATTTTGGTATTACGTTTGTATGAAATAGGCATGCTCCGCAGGCGTCTTAAGAGCGTGATTTATCAGCAGTCAGGTTTTTTAGTTTTAGTATACCACAGAAATTCATGTTTTAATTACAAGAAAAAGGTTACTAGGTACTTACCAAACAAAATAACTTCTTTCCAAAGAATATTTACCATCGACACACTAAAAAGACGAAAAAATTGCGAAAAAAGAAAACAATGAAACTAGTAGCGGGCACTGGCGAACACATCCTTTCTTGCCATTCAAATAATACTGACTATCTTTTTTTTTCGGATGGGATATCAACGTCCCGCTCTGAGCGGAGCGGAACTCAGACTCAGACTTTTAATGACAAAAACCTATACAAGTTCCATCTTGGCTCTTTGTGTTCCGGGGCCACGATAAGTATCTCTTTCGAACAGTCCTTCAGTCCCTGGGAACATTCCCGCAGCCCCGGAAACTTAAACTCAAACGCAAGCAGTATCTGCCATAGGTATTAAAATGTACCTTACCTACATTTTCTCTATAGGTTAATTGATTACAACCATGCATAAATAACAATTAATTGGTTGTGGCAACCTGTGACGTTGCTAAAGCCATATTAATGTGTGGTTTTGGCATCGTGGTCTGTTAATTAACTACTGTAGCCTTTTAATTATACTAGCTTTAATGGGGTTCTGGTTATATTGGAGGGAATATTTTGAAGAGGAATATTATTGTGCGGCAGCACCCTTTGGGAGATCTAGCTGAACAGTTTAGCCATTTATACACAGCTGTTATTTTAGTATCTGGTTTTGTATCGGTAACTTCACTTAACTAAATCTAAACTGGTGTTTTGTATGTAAGAATTAACTTAAAAACTAGTGGACCTATTTGAAAAATTCTTTCAGCAATGGATAGCTACATTATCAGCGAGTAACATAGGCTATATTTTATTCCCGTACTCCCGCGTGAAACCGCGCGGCGTCCGCTAGTTTGTTATAAGGCTACTTGCTAAGGCAAAAGCTTACTTGCGACTTGATGAAAAAATATAACATGATCTCTTTGAAGTCAGGACGCACTTTTCTAGATACTGTGTTTCTATGCAATCTGTGTAACAACTCATATGATTTTATGGGGCATCTGTATGACGATTCGAAAACATGAGATGCGCACACGACCTGTTTTTGCCGTCACAATGCAAACTTGCGGGCACCAAAAATAAAAGCTCCAGTCATCATCATCTGCCCAGCCCTTTCCCAACTATGTTGGGGTTGGCTTCCAGTCTAACTGGATGCAGCTGAATACCAGATGGAGCTACTGCCTATCTGACTTCCACAAACCAGTTAGTAGTAGGTCATACGATAACCCTCGGTAAGACTGGTTGTCAGACTTTTGGGGCACTGACAACCTGTAACGAATGTCAGAGATCTACAAATGACAGCCGGAGCCAACTGCTTAACATGCTTTCCGAGGCACGGACGAAACTTGATATGTAATGGGTGGTCAACCATCCACAGACCAACCTAGGCAAGCACGGCTTAACCTTAGGGTAGACCCAAGTGGCTGTTATTATTAAGTCACGAGCTCCTCCAAAAACAAAGCTCCAGTAATCAGTAAAAATGTAATTAAAGACACAAACAAATACAAATGCTCACACAAAGTAATTTCTTACAACCACTCAAGATTCCACAAACATCGAAACACACCGAACCGACGTCAACATTACCAAGCAACACGTAAAACATTGTATAGACCGGACATATCACGCTGTCGTGTGGTGACACCTTTATGATGAGGTATCTTTGTCTTAGCAAGAATAGAACATCTGTGTGTTGCGTGTAGAGGAAAGTAAATTGTTTTTCTGAAGATGGAATTAAGTAACGTGTTCAAATGCTTAGGGTCTATCTAACTTAGATACAGGGTGTAAACCACCTCATCACGAAGCATTAATCTGAACATGAAACTAAGTAGCTGTAGAAAGTAGTGCTTGGCGCTATGGTGACCTAACACTCCTTTCTAGTATTAATATTTCATTTCATTTATTCATTCATCAAACAATTTACACTGTGTTGGAATTATACAACAAATTACATTTCAAATCATAACAGAAGCAGTAATCAAGTACAAGCAAAACAAAATATAAACAATTATTAGAATGTCATCAGTAAAACAGCATTAAAATCATAAAAAAGTCAAACCATATAACAAAAGCAGAAATACAACATCTCTATAATATTTTACGAACAATTAAATTACTGTTTATATGTCCAACCATAAGAAGCTCAAACAAAACCATGTCAACTACGTTCATATTAGTTAAACTTCATAAGAATTAAATGTAAATTAAATGCCTGTCAAATGAGAATTAAATGTCAATTAAATTAAATAAAAAAAAAATGAAAAATAAACCAAGCGAAACAGATATAAATTAAAAGTCAATTACATTACCCAACTACCTAAGCTCAAAACCAGCCATGTCTATTCCATGTTGTGAATTAAATAAAAGAGAATTAGATATAAATTAAATGTCAGTTAAAATCAAATAAATGTCAATCAAAAACAATTTATATGTCAATCAAATCAAATGTCAATCAAATTAAATGTCAAATAATTAATATTATGTCAATTAAAATAAAGGCCAACTGAATCAAAAGTCACATAGACTAAAAATTTAAATATCATATCAAGTTATTCATACACTAATTATCTGGAATCATTCAACATCAAATCGGATACAGAATATAAACATTTTTCTAATAGGAAGGCTTTTAGTTTTGCCTTAAATAAGTTTGTGTTATAGACCAAAGTTTTTAAATTAGTAGGTAGCTTATTAAATAATTCTACTGCTTGGTAACGTGAACAATGCTTTGCTATGTTTAATTTAGGCACTATTTTATTTTTAATGACTTTCCTTCGTGTGCTCTCTCTCAGCTCTCTTTCTTTTTGTGATTCATATTGATGTATATATTTTGCGAACTTGCTTAACAGAACTAGGATATACAAACTTGGAACTGTAAGAATTCCTAGTTTCTTAAAGTATTCTTTGCATGAATCCCGCTGTGAAATTTTAACGATGGTTCTGATGGCACGCTTCTGAAGGATGAATGCTCTTTGGTAGTTGTAGTTATAGCTATTACCCCAATACATGATGCTGTACCTTAACCTGGATTCAACCAGAGCATGATAACATGCTTTAAGTTGCTTCAAATCTATTTCATCCCTGAGGCTCCTAAGTGCATAACATGCAGAGGATATAGAGGAATCAATAGCAGCAAGCTCCTGTTTCCAGTTTAGATTTGAATCAATGTTAATACCTAAGAATTTTACCTCATTTACCAATTCAGTTGTTGTTTAACTATAATAGTGAACAGACGTACGATCGCGCGCGCGTGCTCTAGCTGAGAGTATTGTGCAGACGCATCACAACACCGTCGTCGCAGTGTACCTACGTCGATCTATCGGGGTCATTGCCATGACCTAGTTACAAGTGCGGAAATCATGAAGTGTTTACAATAATTTATTGTTTAGGTGTTAAACTCGCCTTACAACAAAATAATGGCTTCACAGTCTATTAAGATAAAAACTGACCTGGAAAAGCGGTTATATGACTGTTACATCCAGGAGAAAACAGACAGAGAAAACCTGCAACTTATGGTACGTAATCTGAACGATACCATTAATACTTTGCAAGAACAAGTACAAAGCCTTCAAGGAGAATTAAACTGCTTGAAGGAAAAAAATGAAACTAAGCAACCCTTAGAAAAACAGGAAAGCGAGAAAACAATATTTTCCCAGCGTACTAAAAGTGACGTTGAATATTGCACGGACGAGGATGAGCTCGCTAAAGAGACTGAGTGGATTAGGGCCAAGAGCAGGAAGAAGAGGAAGCTTAATACCTCCCTCTCTCCAAAACAACAACCCGAAACAAGTGCCCAACAAGAAAAACAACAGAAAAATGCGAAAGAGACTTCCGTCAAAAAAGTGCCTCCGCCACCGCCAATCATAATAGATGGAGTTAAAAACTACCAAACGTTTTATGACTCACTAACTGAAAAAATTACAGCTGAATCATTTATCGCAAAAATGATGAATGGGGATTGTGTGAAAGTTAACGCCAAAACAGAAGACTCGTATAGAGTAATTGCCAGGTTCTTAACAGAAAAAGACTACCATTGGCATTCGTACGAGGATAAGCAAGTTAGACCAATTAGAGTTGTTGTGAAGAAATTACATTCTTCTTGCCAACCTGATCGAATTAAAGACGATCTAACCTCCCAAGGACTGAAAATAGAAAAAGTAGACAACAAATTAAGCTGGAAGAGTAAAGAACCACTCAACATGTTCGTTTTATCATTCAGTAATGACGAAGATGTCAATAAAATCTATGGCATAAAATACATTTTAGGGTGTAAAATTGAAATACACCCACTTAAAAATCCCAAACTCATTCCCCAATGCAAGAGATGCCAGGCATATGGACATACTCATAAATACTGCAGAAAAGAGCCAAGGTGTGTAAAATGCACTGGCAAGCATCTTACAGCCAACTGTACCAAATCTCCCCAGGAGAAGCCAAAATGTGTTCACTGTGGTCTACCTCACCCTGCCAATTATAGAGGGTGTGAAGTAGCTAAACAAATTCAAGTTATGAAAAATAAAAATATTAAAAAGAAACTTGCGGTACCAACTACCCAACAGTCTCTTCCCTTACCTAAATTAGACAAACCAGCACAGATAGCAAGTGTCCAGTCAACTGAAAAACCCACGCAAGTAACAAAAGCTGGTTCCTATGCGGAAGCTGCAAAACCAAGATCACAGCCTTTGAATCTGGAGGATAAGATTAATCAGATCTTAAAGTGTATTACCTCATTTGACAAGAGATTAGAGAAATTAGAATCCAGCACTAAAACAGCAGTTTCAAATAATCAAAAATGAATAACACACTTAAAATAATGGCTTGGAACTCTAATGGGCTCCTCAAACATCAAAATGAGTTGCAGGCGGTTCTGGACACAGAAAATATAGACGTGTGTTTGGTCTCTGAAACGCACTTCACTAAGCAATCTTTTGTCAAATTTAGAGGATACATGGTATATAATTCGCTCCACCCTGACAACTGTGCCAGAGGAGGTAGCGCGGTTATAATCAAAGAGAACATTAGTCACTACGTGCAGTGTAAATATGAAGAACAAGACATTCAAGCCGTGGCAGTATCTGTTAAAACCAAATTTTGTCACATATCCATTGCAGCCGTATACTGTCCTCCACGACACATGATAAGAAAAGAGCGATATTTACATCTCTTTGAACTATTAGGCCAGAGGTTTATCCTAGGCGGCGATTTTAATGCTAAGCATACGCATTGGGGATCAAGACTTACTACAACTAAGGGAAAGCAGCTCTTAAGCGCAGTTAAAGATACACATTCTGAAGTTATGAGCACAGGTAAACCAACGTACTGGCCCACTGACCACCAGAAAATACCGGATCTTATAGATTTTTTTATATGCAAAAATATATCCGCCAATTACGTCAGTTTGGAGGAAGGTTTTCATATGAATTCGGACCACTCTTCAATTATACTAATGCTTAGTCAAAAAATCCTATTCAAACCAAGCCACTTAACACTGGTTAATAAATTAACAGATTGGCAAAGTTTTGCCCTTGATCTAGATAATATAATAGACCTTAACACTTCTATAAAAAAGCAAGATCAGCTTGACTCAGAAGTAAACAAATATATTGTTGACATCCAACAATGTGCGTGGAACAACACACCGCAATTAAAACGTAAATATAAGGGATTTATCTATCCTAAAGAAATTGTGGATTTACTATCTGAGAAAAGGAAACAAAGGAAGCAGTGGCAGCAAACAAGGTGCCCACGAGATAAAACATCATTAAATAACTTAACTAAACGATTAAAGAGGAAAATTCTACAATTTGAGGATGAATCTCTGAGTGCCAACCTTCTGCAGCTAACCAATGACAAATCAACGGACTACTCCCTTTGGAAAGCGACAAGAAATCTTAAAAGGCCGATAACACAAATACCGCCCATCAGAACAAGCGACGGAAAATGGGCCATAAATAATGACCAAAAAGCGTTAAGGTTTGCTCAACACTTAGAAGAAACTTTTCAACTCAATGAAAGTTCGATCGAAACACTTGTGAGTGAAAATTTATCACAAAACCAAAGAATTAAGCTTGTGACACCAGCAGAAGTAATGAGAGAAATTCAAAATAACATAAGCTCGAAAAAGTCTCCGGGTTACGACCTCATTACAGGTGAAATTCTAAAACACCTCCCGCGCAAAGCTATAGTAAAGCTGACCAAGCTTATCAATGCTGCATTTGTCTTAAAACATGTACCTGAGTCATGGAAGGTTGCTGAAGTCATTATGATTGCAAAGCCTGGGAAACCACCCCATGAAGCATCATCATATAGACCTATTTCTCTGTTGCCCGTGTTATCAAAACTATTTGAAAAACTGTTATTGAAACGGTTAAAACCAATAATAGAAGAAAAATACCTTATTCCAAATCATCAATTTGGCTTCAGGGAAAAACACTCAACAATAGATCAGGTACATAGAATAACTAACATCATTGAAAAAACACTAGAAAACAAGGAAGTCTGCGCCACCGTCTTTTTAGATGTCGCGCAAGCTTTTGATAAAGTTTGGCATAAGGGTCTAATATTCAAGCTCAGACGCATGCTACCAGAATTTGCAGATATCCTAGAGTCGTACATTACTAACAGAATGTTTAGAATACGGCAGGAGGACGCATATTCCGAGCTAAAAGCTATAAAAGCTGGTGTACCTCAAGGAAGTGTGCTAGGCCCAATTTTGTACTTGTTATACACATGTGACATCCCAGAACTGGAAAACAACACCATTGCGACCTTTGCAGATGATACTGCAATTATGGCTACTGGATCAAGCCACAGAGAAGCAGTAGAAAAAGTTCAACTAGCTGTGAACAAAGTTTATGACTGGACACAAAAATGGAAGATCAAACTGAATGAGTCAAATCAATTCACATTGACTTTACAAACAAACACTTGGACTATCACCCAATCTACATAAATGGTACGCAAGTACCTTATGCTAATACAGCCAAATACCTTGGCATCACTCTCGACGCCAAGTTGCGTTGGAAAGCTCATGTGAAAAAGAAAAGACAGGAACTCGATATACGATATAAAAGTATGTATTGGTTACTCGGAAAGAAATCTTGTCTATCAATACATAATAAAATAACCCTATACAAGCATATTCTGATGCCAATTTGGACGTATGGCATCCAACTTTGGGGCTGTACTAAACAAAGCAACGTAAAAATAATCCAGCAATTCCAAAATAAAGTACTTAGGGATGCTGTCAATGCACCCTGGTACATAAGAAATGACGACCTTCATCGTGACCTTAAAATGGAATTCGTCACCACTATTATCCAAAAATTTGCTGAAGCCCACGAACACAGACTTCATCGACACGTGAATGTTGAGGCAATTCAGCTGCTAGACAACACAGACTTAGTGCGTAGGCTAAAAAGAACTAAACCTTTTGAATTAGTGTAGTGTACAAAGTGAATGAGTAATAGTAACAATGTTGTGCTATTCATATAACACATGAACATAGTGTTTTATAAATTATATTAGACTCTAAGAAAGTGCTACGGACTTGTGTAAAAGTGCAAATGAACACTATTCTTAGTTTTAACATATTCTATCACGTAACATATTAAGTTAGAGTTAAATTGCTTATTAGTCTTTTAGGCTAGATCGTAATTAATTATTAAGACTTTTGTTCTTAATATTATAGTACAAAAAAAAAAAAAAAAATTTACCAATCCTATCTTGTCTCCTTTCAATGTCACGTCTATAGTGTCGGTGTTACGAGGGTATGATTTATGGTAAACATAGATATAATAAAGAAGACTACAACAATTAATTACAAGACAACGGTATTGATAATGTTAATGGTAATGGTTTTTGAGTACGCGGTGTCTCTAATGAGATCTGAACACGAACTAGCATTAGTTGCGATACATGTATTTATGGAAATGCACGCAGGCAAAAGTGCTGAGCTGTTCGGTTTGTACTTACATACTGTACCGAACAGTACCTTTACGCAAAAATTATTGCTGCGTATCAACTTTTTTTTTTGGGGTGAAAATTCATGGGTTGTGGTAGAACTCAATGTAACGCACTCAAAACATTGTGCCAATGGATTGAATAGTACGGGGGTCGTAGATGTGGTTAAAGTAAAAATCTAACTGTAAAAACTTGTATAAAAAACTTGTCAAAAAGTTATAACTTTGACCCCCAATATATCCGTAACTAGACGGAACGCCATGACGATGACGGGGAGAACAAGTGCCTTTCGGCTTCGTTAAGAGGTGTGTTACGCCCTTTATATGTATGATTACAAACAACTTTTACTATGGGACCAAACCTGAAATCGCGAAAAAGATCAGCTGTTCAGAACATTTTGACCAGTTCAATGTACTGAACAGCTGATTTTTTTTTCGCGATTTCAGCTTTGTTTCCATAGTAAAAGTTGTTCGTTACAATGAGCACAATCACGTGTTAAAGTATCGTAAACTAATTACCAGTCACCCTATATATAAACGAGTTTATATTTCTCCTAAGAGAAAATTCCACATTCATTCACACTGAAAACGGTATATTTACCAGTCTTACCAAGGGGTACCGTATTCCCAGTTACTGGGTTGTGGAGGTCAGATAGGCAGTCGCTTAATGTAAAACACTGATACTCAGTTGCATCCGGTTAGATTTGGAAGCCGACCCCAACACAGTTGGGAATTATGTTACTTAAATAACTCAATGCCTAATGCTCGTTTTCACTAACACTAAGTGACACCTAACTCAATTCCCAATGCTCGTTTTCACCAACATTAAGTGAAACCTAACCCAATACCTAATGCTCGTTTTCACCAACTCTAAGTGACACCTAACTCAATCCCTAATGCTCGTTTTCACCAACACTAGGTAAAACAAGGGAAGACAAAATGATATTACTTCATCTAAAACAGATTTCCAGTCGTTTCAGTTTATGTAGAACCTTTCCCAAACTTTGCTAATAAAAGGAATAAATGAACATAGACCCTGCTTACGTCACAAACTAAAAACATCCTCAACCCACATTGTATGTGCAATGAACCCAGGTGTGACTGTCACTTTGAAGAAGGGCCCATTCGTTTGTGTTGATTGACCCGCTTTAGGGAGCCCCCTATTATCGCCAGCGCCTATTGTGTGACGATAGGAGGAATTTCTATGGATGGCCAGTTTCGACCTTAAGTGAGGACGTAATGGCCTGGGATGAGAAACAAAGGAAGCGTTATGTCTGTATGTATTTGCCGTGTGTAGTACGGTTAAGACTTAAGTTAATTTGGTGTTTTTTGTATGTGGCTCATGGGACAGGAAATGGGTTAAGAATGCCTTTTGAGCTGCTCAATTACTTACTTCTATTACGAACACAACCTTTTAACGTAAAATAGTATACTTTAAAATATGAATAGAAATACAAATATTTAAAACGAAGTCAAAACAAGAATATTAAAAAAGAGGACGTAATTTTTTCATCAAATCAGAGGGATCCCTCAAGGTAACATGTTTGGCCCGTTGCTATGTTAATGAGCAATCTACACATACAAAAGCTTTTGAATGTTATATCTTTACATTTCACTTCTTAGTAAAAGGTACAGAATTTGACTAATTTGGCACACCGCTTTATTTAAACAAAAAACACAATTCATCAATTTCTTAAAGATCATAAGTCCAAAGAACTCTTAAAGGTTTACAAAATCAAAAAAAAAAACATAAGAAAATTTACTTGAAAATTCTAAATAGAAAAGGGCTTTGATCAATTTCAGTCGTAAAATAATTTGAATACGTAATAACACAAAGGAGACAGACCCTTTTTAGCTTTTATCTTTAAAAGGACGAAAATATCGGAATACGGTTTGAAATTGCAAACCTATCGGAAGCCTGGGCAGAGGGAGAGTTTTGTTACACTTTAGTCCCTAGAACGAACGCGCAATATATATTTTTTTTTTGGTTTTTTTTTTTTTTTAATTAAAATACTCGTTTCACATTTTAATGTTTTAATAATTTTCGAAATTTATTAAAATCAATGGATACTGATTGTGCTCGTTGGAAACAATTTCACAGGATAATTGTATTTTTAATTAAAAAATCGACGTATTTACGTTAGTTACATTTCTGTACCAAACCGCGCGCTCGTGCTGGGCCTCTTTGGGTAATTTTATTTGGAATGGATACTACCTTTTAAGAACAAAAGTACTTTTCTACTTGTCTGGAACATTATTCCCAAGGAACAGTTAATAAACATGCCTTCTCCCGCAGCTACGTCGGGCTACGTCGACTACGCCTTATTACATTTTTATATATATTTTTTTATGTTGGTTTTATTCCTATTTAATTTATTAAAATTTATGCTGGTGGACAAACATTTCAGAGTAATTTTGTATTGATTTTCGGAATTTTCTGTATTATATTCGGCCGTTTCTTCTAGCTGACATTAAAGTTAAACGTTGGACGCCGCTTTATTCAACGTATCTCCACTACAATCCGACTGAACGTGAAGACGCCGCATTACAAAACAGCGACGTTTTACTATCCGACTCGCCTTTATGTAATACGGCGTTTTATACAACATGGTACGGCTACCGATGCCGACACATACATCAGCACAATATTTTGACTGCGTTACATTTTGACTTTTACCGTTAAACATGTTTTTTTACACCAAATAATTGTTGCGTAGAGTTACTTCGCTTGATTACGAGTATGTACTATAGTAGAGCCAATTTAATAGATCACATTTGACAATTGTTAAGTAAAGGTTACCATTAAAAAGGTGCGTACAGACTATATAACATAACATGTTATAAAACATTGCTATATATCATGTTTCAGATAATGTGGACACTGAATGTTATAAAACATGTTATAATAACATGTTATTGATATGTACAACAATGTTATATAATTTAGTCATTGTGGATAGCACTGAAGAACGACAAACGACAATGGTTATATAGCATTGTTATTCTAATGTGGACGTGTTATAAAACACAAGTTATATAATATGTTACATACTCTGTACGCACCTTTACAATAAATATGTAATCGTAATTCAAAAATGTAAAGCAATTGTGCAGTTCTAACTTCGAAAAAATAAGTAATACTTTATTCCAGCCATTACAAGGTTGCGTTGTTGTATTTTGATGAAGTGTCAACTGTGATCTTATTACTTGGCCCTACAGTAAATTCTTGCTTGACTGTTTCGCGAAGTGCCCATTTACATCTTGTGTAACGCAAAATCATAATTAAAACTTATTCTAAATCAGAATATGACTGCGCCAAAACAACACATTCTCCTTTAATTAAGTCGTTAAAACTTATGTGTCGGCCATTAACAGAGTATTAGGAAAAGCTATAACAATGACTTAATGTACTTCATAAATGTGTTTAGGTGCTTATACCTGCGTTCCCTGGCATTAGGGAACGCCTACTAAAGCTATACAAGTATTGTCAAACAAACTATTTGGTTTACAGTTTAACCCACAAATTACATTGTAAAAGGTTTTACAATGTAATTTGTAATTTACAAGCTATTTAGTTTTGGGTCCACCGTACATAGATAAAACTGAAGGGTCTATTTGTAATTTCAAAATAACATGCAGCTTTTTACTGAATTTATATGAAAGACTTGACAATAAAACTGTTTTTATTGTCATTCTTCCCGTTTGTTCCAGCTTATCCAAACGGCTTCACCGATTTTGATGGGACATTTTCTAGCAGATAGCTGATATTAAAAGAAGTTATTTATGATTCTTTATTTTAGAAAAAGAGTTATTAGGATACCGTTTCGTAAGCGCTCTGCCGAATTTTCCACGCTCTGTTCCGAGTGTTCGATTTTCAACAGAGCGCTTTTAATTTAAGTGTTTATGAATTTATTAAAACTTTGTGCACAAGTGAAAAACTGTACAAAGACGGAGTTACTGCCTCAGGAATTTTCTACCAGTCTTGCTTAGGGTGATGGACAAACAAAACATAGAAGGAGCAACATAATAGAGAAAAAAAACAAAACTATTCATAATCTAAAAACAAATAACATACACAAATATAATGAAAAAATAAATTTATTTAGTAGAGACGCTGCCTAATGTTAGTGAAAATGTTCATGAATGAAGTGCTTCATAACTGGCAGTGTGTACCTACTTTAATACATGTAAGTACTTTACTTAACTTTACTTATTATATTTATTACTTTATTATGAGTAATAGTAACCTTAACAGCCATTTTGTTGAAAAGGTGAGTCAGGGGGAAGAGTAATAAATAAAAGGGTTACTTTTCGGGGAAAACCTTATGTCCAGCAATACGTACAAAATTATTGTTTTTAAATTGACACACTACGCCAATTTGACGTTTTATAGCTACTCCGTACAGTCAAAAAATGACAAATTTTAATGTGATAAGAATGTAACGGTCAATTTTATTTGGTAGCAAAACAATGATAGGTTTTCTTGGGGAAGACCGTTGAAAGCTAATTGTAGATGGCGCCACCATAGCTGGTCTCAGTCTGACCAATGAGGTCAAGGTATTTTAAAATGACATTCCTTGATTTTCAACCAATGACGATGCTTGGAACCAGCTATGCTAGTGCCATTAGTTCCACAGTGTGCATCCCCAAAAAACTAGACAAGAACTCTGTAGACGGCGTTGAACTGACTACGTTACTAGGTACCAAAGCCGCAACCCTTGAAAAAATACACGTCACATACGCTCGTTGAATGACACTTTCGTTTGCATAAGCTTCCGAATATAAACATTATGTCCAAGTGAATTTATGTGACGTTCTGTTCTTTGCAGTAATATACCGACTCTTTAATTTTAGCTTTTTAACGGCAAAAATGGTAATCTTACCACTATTTTAAATACGAAAGTTTATGAGGATGTTTGTTCCTGTTTCACACGAAAACGGTTGAACGGATTTGGGTGAAATTTGTCACACATATATTTTATAATCTGGATTAACACATAGGATACTTTATAAGCTAAACAAAAATAATAAATATCGCTGAAAACACAGCGCCATCTAGTGCCACACTAAGCAACGCTTGTGTCGTGGACACCAGATAGTTGATATACTTACTACATAATTATGTATGACATTTTAATAAATAGGCTGTTAGTTGATAAAAGTCATTTATATTAGTTCGTCACGTATCGATACAGGAATAGAATGTTATTTTCATTCCAACAATACGATTAATCTTCTACGAGTTTAAGCTCAGACATTTAATAAAATAAACATCCAACTTACCTACACCTTCCATTAATCTTCCATTTTTCTTTCCGAAATAATATTTAATAAAGTACACGGAAAGTCAAATATACTTGTTAAAATATCATTAGTCAAAAGTTCAGACACCAAAAGTTATTTAAACTTAACTGTTCATTCTTTGCTCAAGGGATTTTGTGCTGACATTTTAATCTTTATTTATAGATATTAGGGATAATTTTTCAATATAATATGGGGTCGAAGGCTTTTTTGGTACTTTTGGAGATACGCTGGTTTTAATTGCTCATAGTAATTGCTCATAGTAGGATACAGCATGAAGGCCCGCAAGGGCCGAAGTCTGCCGGGGCTGCGGGACTATTCGAAAGAGATACCGCGGCCCCGGAACGTAAAGGGCGAGGAAGGAACATGGATGGGTTTTAGTCAGTAAAGTCTGACACTCCCTCCCGGTCCGCCCAGAGTAGGAGAAGTCATTTTGATGATTTCCCATCCGAAAAAAAAGGAGACAGTATGAAAAAATTGGGTGAGCATATTGCTGTTAACCGGGTGCAAATCCAGACTCCGTGTCTGCTACTGAGAAATTTGATGGAAAAACCCAATAACATTTTGAACGATCTGAGAATCGAATTCAGGAACTCACGCTCAGCAACACGCTGTGCTTACCAATAATAATAAAGAAACAAATACTAAAGCATATACATTTTAATAAAACCTCCAGCCATACAGAGCGGGCCCCCTTACACGAGCAATATAAGTTTAGACACAATAGCAGTTAAAATTAAATTAAAAAAAAAATAACATTTTATCTATATCTATATCTATACATATAATAAAAGAGTAAAAAAGCTGTGTCTGTACATTGAATATATTTAAAAAATAATAATTGAAGCGGGTTTAGAAACAGTAATAGAGCACGAATCCAAAAAAAAAAGTCTGTCTGTTTGTCTGTTTGTCTGTTTGTCTGTTTGTCTGTTTGTCTGTTTGTCTGTTTGTTTGTACACGCTAATCTTCGGAAGTACTGGACGGATTTGAATGATTTTTTTTGTTGTATAGGTATTATGTCTGGGCAACATATAGGCTATAATTTATCTTGGAAACCTGAACACCTGATGTAGAACCGCAATAGACCAGCTAAACTATAAGAGATACAAATATGACACCATAGCAAAAATTGTTTCACGTGATGAGCATTTTCTGCTGAGAGAATAAATTTGAAGATCTGGAACACCTGATGTGGAACTCCAAGAGCCCAGCTACACCATAACAAATATAGGAATGACGTCTTAGCAAAAGTTGTTCAATCTGATGAGCACTCTCTGTTGACTTATAAAAATCGAAGATCTGGGACACCTGTCGTGGAACTCCAATAGCCCAGCTACACCATAACACATGTAGGAATGACGTCTTAGCAAAAGTTGTTCAATCTGATAAGCCCTCTCTGTTGACTTATAAAAATCGAAGATCTGGGACACCTGTCGTGGAACTCCAATAGCCCAGCTACACCATAACGCATATAGGAATGACGTCTTAGCAAAAGTTGTTCAATTTGATGAGCACTCTCTGTTAATTTATAAAAATCGAAGATCTGGAACACCTGTTGTGGAACTACAAGAGCCCAGTTACACCATAACACATAGGAATGATGACGTCTTAGCAAAAGTTGTTCGGTCTGATGGGCATTTCCTGTTGACTTATAAAAAATCGAAGATCAGAAACATCTGATGTGAAAATTATTGCAAAGCTATCACTAATTTCACTGTATAATTATAAAATGACAAAAACTGGGAGTACCTCCACGCGGTTAAGGAGGTAACAGTTTAGGACTGATTTTCGATTTTCGATGACGATGGTATATCATTGAAAATTTGACTCTACTGGCCAAAACTCCCATTTATTATTTTATTTCATCGAATAAATATGTCTCAGAGCTTATGTTATTTGAGTGTTTTTGGCATGAAGAGACAGAAGAAGAGCGCCGAACACGCGCACAACAAAATATTCATAATCTGTTAGAAAGTGAGAGCTGGAGTACGGCATGAAGAGACAGAAGAAGAGCGCGAAGACTTCGACATTCTCTGAACAGAATGTCGATAACATCTGAAGAATCGGGTGTCTCAAGATATAGCCGTAGGGCATGATGACCTTCCTTGGGTTGATAAGAAACGGAGTTCATTTACGTATACTCCTATGATTGAATACGCCACATATTCCGCCATCGGAGGTATGGTTCAAAATTTTACTTTTTGTGAAGCTGTTAAATGGCAAAAAGAAACAAACGGTATGTGTTGCTCAGGTGGGAAAGATCCATTATTTTTCCGTCCCCGGGCTCTTAGAATTAGACGTTTCAGATCTTCGATTTTGACGAACCCGGTGTCGCTGGCAAAAGCAATAGGATCCGCGTACGAAGTCGCGGGCAGAAGCTAGTTTAATAATAAAATAAAATATAACCCACCCGCGTAGGTCCCGTTCCCGTGGGGGTACGCGGATAAAATATAGCCTATGTTACTCGCTGATAATGTAGCTATCCATTGCTGAAAGAATTTTTCAAACCTATCTAGTAGTTTTTAAGTTTATTCGTTACAAAAAACAATATGAAAGTACAAAAATACAAATAAGTATTCTTGAATTCTTTATCTAATTATACTAATATTATAAAGCAGAAGAGTTTGTTTGTTTGTTTGTTTGGTTGAACGCGCTAATCTCAGGAACTACTGGTTCGAATTGAAAAAATATTTTTGTGTTGGATAGTCCATTTATCGAGGAAGGCTTCAGGCTATTATTTAACATCACGCTACGATTATTAGGAGCGGAGCAAAAAAAACTTTTTTGCAAAAAATAAAACCCGACTTGGCGACTATGGGACCAACTTGGAAGTATACCCTTTCAAACAAAAAAAGAATTTTTCAAATCGGTTCAGGCGTCTTCGAGTAATCGGTGAACATACATAAAAAAATACATACAGTCGAATAGAGAACCTCCTCCTTTTTGGAAGTCGGTTAAAAAAAAAAATACATACAGTCGAATAGAGAACCTCCTCCTTTTTGGAAGTCGGTTAAAAATGAAAAATGTTGCAAATACGGAGATTTCTTTTCCTTTCGTTTTTCTCTCTTATGTGACGCAGACGAAGTTGCGCGAGTCAGCTAGTAATATTAATATATGACATAAGTATCGGGTAAAATTTAATATTTACCGGAATTTTTAATAGCCGTTTGTAAGTAACATCAAAAATGTTCAGTGTAAAGAGGGCAAAAGTAACGATGTTGTTCTGAATTGTCGTGATTGAATCATTTGTGCCCGACCTAACCGAGCCCGGGCGTTTCACGATCTTTTTTCTTATACCTTTTAAATTGTAATACGTATTAGGGGAAAATGAGACGGAGTAAATATGTTTCAATCATTAAAAAAGCCTGTGATATTACGTCTTAATAGTAAACACACATTTCGCCAGTTATGTTTACCCAAAGCCAATAGTGAAAATGAAAAACCCAATAACACTTTTCCCGACCTGGTAGTCGAACCGAGGACCTCAAATTCAGCTGTGACGCTTGCGACCACTAGACCAACAAGGCAGTCAAAAATAAAATAGTAAGTATAGACGGCAGTACATAAAGCTACCCGCTGTCTAATTTGGAACCTAAAGCTTTAGTGATAAGGTTGAAAATCTATTGAAAGAAATTTGACAGATTGTTATAGCTCTTCTAATTTGCATGATATCAATATACTTTATACCTTATGTTACTCGGTATAGATGTAACTTTCTAGTGGAGAAAATTTATAAATTGTTAATTTTGATGTGTGATTATGGTTTCGGTATCGCCATAAAAAAATAAAAAAAAATATGCACGAGAAATTATGATCATTTCTCTAAGGAGTTCTCAAAACAAATATCACAGTTTTTCTTGTATTAGAGTGTTACTCTTAAAACACTCAAATACACAGACACACCTACAAGAAAAATTTGCCCTCTTAAAAATCGAAAAATACACAGAAACTGTTAGCTTTGATATGCAAAACAAATAATATTCTAATAACAGTACAAAGACAAAAGCTTCAAATAATAAATGTTGGACTGCCTAGGGAGCGCACTCAATTAGTACTATTTACTGGTCCAAAGCGTCTCTTGTGGACGTCAGACGTAATTAATTCAGACAGTGTTGTTTGTGAGCGGTAGAGTGGTACAAGTCAGTTTTAATAAAAGAAAAAAATAATATTGAGTTGTTGATTTTTCGTTTTTTGAAGTGAAATCTTCTTCAGGCACGTTGAGCTCTTTTGGTGTGAACAAAAATAATGTAACTCGCGTGACCGTCGCCTAACGCTTCGTAGCACTCGTAGCCGATCCGCTACGGCGTGTGGTGCTACGCCACGGCAAGGCGTGCGCGGGGCACAACCCGTAGCAGAAATAGATTACTTAGTTTTCACTTCTACCGGCAGTCTCCAAAGACTGACCCGCGTTTTTTTTTTAAATGTAGTTTTGTAACGTTTACTTTTGGTATCACTGGTTGTTAGCTTGTTTAGCAAAAAAAAACTAACTGCATATTTTATACTGGCAACTCGTGCCCGAGCCATTATACCTTTGTAAGTTACACATGGATGGAGGATGGATGGATGTATCTTATTCTTTCACGCAAACTTAATTAACAAATTTGAATGAAATTTGACACAGTTAGTTTATAACCTAGATTAACACATATAGTCCCCGCCACGAGAAGCATAATTTTTGTGAACAAAGAATTTCTACCAAGTTACGTAGCAACAATAGGCTAGTTTCCACCATCAATAAATTGCAAAACTAATTAGTCCGTCAGTTAGAGTATTGGAAAATAATGGACACGTATTTTTTGTTTTTGTAAATCACTGAGTACTGACAAAGATAAAACGCATCAAAACTCGGGAGTGGGGGCTCGTGACGTCACAACGCACTAAAAACTATAGCACGGCGTGACGTATTGCGAATTTTAAAAGCGTCGTATCTTCGTCAATTTTGGTTTATGTAACAAAAGAAAAAATACGGGTCAAATATTTTTTTATAATCTAACTGACGGACTAATTAGATTTTTTTAGGACACAAGCCTATTCAATAAACAACAAATAATCCCAAATTCAATCAACTCAAATTATCATTCGTGTAATAAACGATCCCCACTGGTAGGGATTTGTCGGCGGGGATTTCTGGAATAATCCTATGAAATTAACGAGCTATTTCACTTGGTCCGGTTATATTTTGGCGATCGTCTGTCGTCTAATGTTTTGTGGTACTGAAACGCATCTGACATCATGGAACGTAAACATTTGGGCCGCCATTTTGAAGAAAGTTCACGTTGACGCTGTATTTTTTTTATTAGAACCAAAGGAACGTGTGTTTACAAAATTTATAGCTACTCGTGGCGGGGACTATAGAATACTTTTATCGCAGCAGTATAGCTAGTTCATTATAACTTTCAAGCAAAGTATTGTTTTCATCCCCAAGGACGAAGTTGCGAGCACAGCAAGTTGCTTAACTCATATTTATAAATCCCGGTGTAAAGTCGAATCTAATCAAAATGTTTACTAAATGTAAAGCCGAAGTATTAATGCACTTCATCACACCAAGTTTTCCAATCATAACTTCGGCGCGTGACCCACGTTTATTTAGGGTGTAAAAATATTCTTAACGACGCCGAAAGGCACTGTTCTCCCCGTCATTGCGATTTTTTTTTCTACTGAACCATACGACTACCTAGAAACCTTCTAGTAACGAAGATATTGGAGGTCATTTACATTGTCGGGTTGGCTAAATTTTCAAAGTAATGTAGTAAACGTAACATATGACCTGGGCATCATACCTAGGACCACATGTTGAGCAGTCGCTATTGCGACCACTAGACGAACAAGGCAGTCGTTTACACAAAATATGTTGAAGTATGTTTACACTAACTTCATAAAATATGTAAAACTATTCCTCTACCTCCTTTTTACCTCCTAATAGGCTATTTTAAAGGGACCTCCAAGGCCCGTAACAAACCTGTAACCACACAGAATCTCAGATGAGTAACATAATATATATAAAATAGCATTTAAAATTAAATTCTCGAAGGGTTTCCCCTATGTGAGTCGACCATAGGCCCCGTTTTCTACCTGCCTGGCCACAAAATACCGCTCATAAAAACACGCGTCTTGCGACACCGGAGATCAAATGAAAGAAATTGTGCATATCACGAATCACTGCGAAACCACTTGCAGCGGGTTTGCACTTGTGCGAAGAATAAAGAGTGTCGCTAGACGCAAGCTTGTACAATCTCAAATTTTGTCGCAAATTGCAAGTCTCGCCAGAAGTTGCAAGTTACAGGGTTTACCGTAAGTCACAACTTCACAAGTCTTATAGCAAGTCACATGTCGGTGTTCAGGTTCTGGGGCTGCGGGACTGTTCGAAAGAGATACTGTAGCCCCGGAACATAAAGGTGAGGAATGAACATGGATGGGTTTTAGTCAGTAAAGTCTGACACTCCCACCCGCTCTGCTCAGAGTGGGAGAAGTTACTTGATGATAACCCGATCCGGATTTTTTTTTAAGTCGGTGTTCAGGTCAGTCTCGTCACACACAATGCACAAGTCTCGTCACACACAATGCGCAAGAATCGTCAAACACAATGCACAAGTTTCGTCACACACAATGCACAAGTCTCGTCTCACACAATGCGCAAGAATCGTCAAACACAATGCACAAGTTTCGTCACACACAATGCACAAGTCTCGTCACACACAATGCGCAAGAATCGTCAAACACAATGCACAAGTTTCGTCACACACAATGCACAAGTCTCGTCTCACACAATGCGCAAGAATCGTCAAACACAATGCACAAGTTTCGTCACACACAATGCACAAGTCTCGTCTCACACAATGCGCAAGAATCGTCAAACACAATGCACAAGTTTCGTCACACACAATGCACAAGTCTCGTCACACACAATGCGCAAGAATCGTCAAACACAATGCACAAGTTTCGTCACACACAATGCACAAGTCTCGTCTCACACAATGCGCAAGAATCGTCAAACACAATGCACAAGTTTCGTCACACACAATGCACAAGTCTCGTCTCACACAATGCACAAGTCTCGTCACAGGTATTGTCGCAAGCCGAAGTCTAGTCCCAATTCGTATCGCTCGAGGCAATGGACGAGGCCTAAAGGGCAGTCCTTAGGGTGTCCCCCTGTAAGCCCACCAAAGGCCCTTTTCCCTAACGAACCAATACTTTAATCCTCACAACTGAGGGGGAATAAATAAGGGTGTTTTAAGTTCTTGTGTGTATTTAAATGTATTAACCTTTAGGGGGTTGAAAGTTTTTTGATCATGTATGGTGATTGATTAGGTTGCGAAGGTGAGATAAAATGTAGTTTTAGATGGTGTGTTGTAAAATAGAAAGAATAAGAAATATGTAACATAAAAAGAGCAGCGGTGGCCCAGAAGTGGGGGCCCCGACTTACGAACAGTAAAGTCGTGGGTTTGAACCAGGCAGGCGCATTATTACTTTGTGTAATTTATTTCATCACCACTGCTCTCGAAAACGGCGAAGGAAAACATCGTGAGGAAACCGGCATGTCGGCAACCCGCACTGGGCCCGCGTGGTGGAAATACGCAAAATACGCGCTTTGACGTGGAGTTGCGGACACCAGCCCGTTATACAATACAATACAATACAATGTAACATCATACAATGTCTCATTACTTTTATATGTATATATATATTTATGTTTTATGTATGTATTTAATGTATCTATTCTTATATTTTATTTTAGTTTTAAATATTTTCGTACCTATTTGTTTTCTTTTATTGCACCTACCTACTGTGTATTATCTCTGCATCACCCTAAGGTAGACTGGTAGAAAATGCCCAAGGCATTAAGTCCGCCTTTGTACAGTTTTTACTTGTGCATAAAGTTTTAATAAATAATAAATAAATAAATCGGTAGGGTTAGGCAGAAGTGTACCGAATATCATTGGTACACCCATATATCGCCTGTTATCTTTTAAGTTCCATTTAATATGGGGCAAGGAAATTGCCATCAACCTGGCACAAATCCACACTCAGTGGCTGCTACATAGAAACTCCTGATTGAAAAACCCAATAACACTTTGCTCGACCAGGGAATCGATCCCAGCACCTCATGGTCAGCAATACCGCTTGCAACAATTCAACCAACAAGGCTGAGGCAGCAGAAAACGATTAGGTACCTCATCATCTGTCTAGCCTTTTCCCAACTATGTTGGGGTCGGCTTCCAGTCTAACCGGATGCAGCTGAATACCAGTATTTTACATGGAGCGACTGTCTATCTGACCTCCACAACCCAGTTAAACTGGGTAATACGATACCCCTTGGTATGACTGGTTGTCAGACTATTTGGGCCACTGACTACCTGTAACGACTGCCAAAGATCTACAAATGACAGCCGGGACCGACAGCGTGCTTTCCGAGGCACGGAGGAAACTCGGTATGTAAGGGTCGTCACCTAGCCACATACCAACCTAGGCAAGCACGGCTTAACCTAAAGATCGGCCCGAGCGGCTGTTATTATTTAGCCACGAGCTCCTCTCTCAATTACATCGCTGGACATTAACACACAGCGCCATCTAGTGCCACACTAAGCAAATAATTAAAAAATTATAAAAAAAAATTAATAAAACAAAAAAAATATTAAAGCATAGGTACCTAATTAAATTTATTCATTTTATTAGGTACCTATGCTTTAATAAAGTTACAAGCTAATCAAACATTGGTGGGTAAGTACACTCGTAGTTTTCTTTGTTCACTTTCTTGCTCTTTTAATTAACACACTTGCATCCTTCTCAGACTTCCGTTAATTATAACTTCTTCGCACTCCAGCTTCTATCGTTTCTGAAGCGCCGCTCCAAAGTTAAATCATAACTCTAACCGACTGATCAAACTTCCCTAAAACTTCTAAACTAAAGGAAATCCGAAGAAAGCAATCTTGAACACCCCTTAAAAAGGAACGCTTTGAAACTCCCTAAGAGGGTTGTAAGGGGTTGAAAATCTGCTGGAAGCGGGTCACAAATAGACATAGATAATGTTTGATATTTAAACCCTTCACGTGTCTACGTTAGGGGGTGCAAATTGACGGTGACTGTGGGTCTTCAACGAAACGGGGTGATAAAGACAGCGATCAGCGATCAGCGATAGGGGTGAATATAGCAAAATATTTATATTCATTTAAAAGAGGTAATCGGTGATTGTGGTAGGACATGTGATACAACCAGAATGGTATATACGAGTAGCTAGGTTTTCTGTGATGAGAAATTTCTTTATCGTAAGTTTGTAACGGATATATTGACAAAAATTGTCACTATTTACCTTATTTTTTTATTTTTTGACTTAACTTTTGACATTGTGAATGATTATTGTAAAAAAAATTTAACATAGCCAATAACATTGACTTACATGGTATAAATATTGTAGTTACACCCCATGGGTATGTTACAGTGATACAATAACACTAATTGTAAGACCTTGTATTCACCTGTGACAAACAATAAATAACTGATTTATGAATTATATTTACATTACCTACATTCAATAGAAAGTGAAATAAACATAAATATCAAACAAATTAAACCCTCTGCAAACTCTCTAAGGATTGTTGAGTTAGCGAACAGCGCATCCTTTGTTCAGAGCACTCGGCAAATTGAGATGAATTAATAACAGATTTTAATTTAAAAGTTACCAGCTGCCGTGTTTTCTAATGTTGGAGTATTGCGAGTTAATTTCTGATCGTTTTTGGGATGTCTTGTTAAGTTTTCGAAGAAAAATGTGTTTTTGACGTAAAATGTGCTAATTTCTTCTACTACAAGTTCTCATCGTTTGCCTAGCCTGTTCCCTTTTCAACATAGCTATGTTGGGGTTGGCTTCCAGTCTAACCGGATGCAGCTGAATCACCAGTACCACCACCACCAGTACGAGTATTTTACATGGAGTGACCACCTGATCTGACCTCCACCACCCCAGTTACTAGTGGGTAATACTATACTACTTGGTCCTGGCCTGGTTGTCGGATTTCTTGGGCCACTGACTTCCTGTCACGACTGTCAAAGATGGGAAAATGACACACGGGACAAACAGCTTAACGTGATTTCCGAGGCACGGAAGGAACTCGGTATGTATAGGTGGTCACAGCAGGTCACAAGCAAGGGCGGCTTAACCTAAAGATCGACCCGAGCGGCTGTTATTATTTAGCGGCGAGGTCCACTACAGGGTCTATACAAAATAAAATTCTAGGTATAATAAAGTTTTTTTTTTTGTTTAGTAACAATTCAAGACTTAAAGATAAAACTTCAGCTTTAGGGTAATAAACAGACTCACAGAGTGTGTATTACTGTGGCTGACGTAATAACAAATTATAAGTTTCCTTTAGAGATTCCACTACGTTACTGAATAGTAAAAAAACTTCACTCCCCGTGTGCGGTCCAGGCCTCAATTCCCGGGCCAAGCAAAGGAAAATGTTATTGGGTTTTCCCATCAGGTATTTTTCATTAGGAACCACGTGGTGTAGATTTGTGTCCGGTTGATGGCAATAGGCTCGCTCCCTATTACACCATGGGAATTAAACATAACTGTCGAAATGTGGGTGTACTAGTAGATACACCTCTGTCTAACTCTTCGGGGGTTACAGGCGTGAAGTTATGTTATCTCAAGATGAATGATGTAACCAAGATTTTACAACAATAATTTGATTTAAAAGAGTGTCCATGGAGTTTCTTGCCCGTTCTTCTCCATAGAGATCTACGCTAGGCAATGGGCAACTACAGTACTTTCACAGTGTTTATGACTTGTAACTGGGACTGTGGCTACAAGTAATGTCTGGCTGGTGTCGGGCAGTCGATGTAGCGTACCATCGATAAGGTGTATTGTCGATATAACGTATTATCGATATGGCATTACTGTCAACATAGCGTACTATCGATTTGGTGTACTGTCGATGTAGTGTATCGTTGATTTAGTGTACTATCGATTCATTAACTCGTCGATGGAACGTTGTCGATACAGCGACCGTCGATGTAGTTACTGACGATATTATGAAGGTAACCCAATGTTCATGTTTTAACAATTCAAAAGTACCTATAACTGGCCTACTTGAAATGAATGCTTTGATTTTGGTTATGTGATGCATTCACCGCTGTCCGCTCACTCTTTCACCGCTCCCTACCCATCTCAAAACTTGGCCCTGTTGTGTGAGCACCTACTTGGTTTTAAGTCGGCCCTGTGGGAACAAAATATCTTCTCCTATTAGTTAGGGCCCAACTCTCGCTGTAATAGAACCTTCATCGTCACGCCGTTTACAATTACGTGGACAGCAGTGTTCTGTTGACTAGTGTCATGAGACGATTACTTTTACATAATATATTGTTAAATGATAAATGATATTTATTCAGCAAGTAGGTTTTCTCAAACACTTTTACACGTCTTTTTTTTTTAAACTAGTTGGGGCCGGTGTTTCGTACCTGACTACTCTGAGAAGAAACAGCCGAAACAAACTCAGAGTTCATAGTCTCTGTTGAATTCCAGACAATCTTGCTTAATTCACATGAGGACTATGCAGATTAGTGTCTGAGATGGTCTTTTGAAGAAAGGACCACACAGATTTGAGTAGACCTGTCCAGTCAGTGCAAGTATTTTGTCAGTTATCGTGTAGCTCGACTTATAACTCTCTGTTGTACTATATCCATCAAGTTGACGTAATTTCAGTCAGACCCGCTTTATCTAACGACTTCGTCTAGACTTTATGTGATGTCTAACGTATGTTTATCCCAAAGGCCTGAATTCTTGTCGCGCTGAAAATGAGGACATCCGCAAGAGAACCAAGGTCACCAACGCGGCAACGTAGCCCGAATAATTGCCAAACTTAAGTGGCAGTGGGCAGGTCACATTGCTCGCAGAACGGATGGCTGATGGGGCCGAAAAGTTCTGGAGTGGCGACCGCGAACCGGAAGACGATGCGTTGGAAGACCTCCCACTAGGTGGACCGATGACCTGGTGAAGGTTGCGGGAATCCGGTGGATGCGAGTCGCAAGGGACCGGTCAATGTGGCGACACTTGGGGGAGGCCTATGTCCAGCAGTGGACGTCTTTCGGCTGAAATGATGATGATGATGATGACGGTCGGTCGCATAAGAGTATTCATTCCAGCCGTATTTTGTTCTCACTGACGTCACAACCGAGCGTACTTGTCCGATTGTCAGTGCGATAAGAAGGGATCCCTTCTTTTTGCATTATGTTCTTTGTCCTAATATACTTCGGCATAACGATTTTGGCACAATTTGTTTTGGCATAATAATACTTCGGCATAATTTGTTTACGCATACATTTTATGTTGGCATAATCATCTTAAAGACTAATTTGTTTTAGCATAAATTTGATTCGCATAACGTTAGTAGGCCTAATGACTATTAGCATAATAATATTTAGGCATACAATTAATACAAATAACAAAAACAATTTTCATGCAAATGATTTATTATACATAACATTATGTAACTTAAAAGATTTTTCAATCGCGAGAAAACTTTTATCTGAAGAATATATTAGATGGAAAATATTAGATGTTGTGTAAAAAATTAATAAATGCTGTGCAACAAAAGTTAGTGACAGAACCGAATTCGGTATGTAAAGTATTTTTCAGGTATTTTTTTTACATTTTTATTTCGTAAAACACTTAATTTTAAGCAACTAATTTTAAGCTTTTTTTTTTCCAAGTTACAGTTTCTTTTTTATTATTTTTTAAAGTATTATTCGTGATGACGTCATTTCATAGCCTGAATAGCTTTAAGTCTTTGCCACGTTTTCAGTACATACAAAAAACACTAAATAACTTCAAAGTTGACATTGATGACAGTTGACGCTTGACAGATACGTGTTTTTATTTTGTTGTGAAATGTGAATGCTGTGATCGTGACTGTGATGTGAACTCTTTGTTTGAGTTTCTTTTCCTACGATTTTTAGCAAATTTTAATTTCTATCCATTATCCGTGCTGCGTATCCGTGCAATGAATCTGTCATCGACAACTATGCTAAATGCTTCGTACCGTCATGTAAAACACTACAACAAATAGCCGACACAAATTGTTTGTAAATGTGAAAGAAACGCTAAAAAAGAAGTGGTGCAAGGAAGTAAATATGGAATACAAGCCTGGGCGTCGTCTTTTTTGTTGCGAAGATCATTTGAACGCGAAATTATCAGCGCACGATGCATTAAAATAAATAACACAGTAACTAGCTTTGACAGTTTTGATTTGACACTGACGCGATGACGGTATGACAAACAAAAGTATTTTTTTTTAATTTATCTTGAAAAGCACGAAGGAAGTAGTCTATTCAGGCAACGTTATGTCGTCATTTAGAGGTCAAATGAAAGTCAAATGATTACAAGTATTATTGTGAAAATAAACACAATCTTGTGATATAGAAAGCTAAAAATAGAAAAATAAGGCATAAGACCCTAAAATCTCCAAATGGTTTTGGAATCAGCGTAGGTTAATTTTTACTTTACATACCGAATTGCTGCAAAACCGACTCCACGTAGTCTTGTTTGTCCTACCCCTAGAGTGTAATTTAAAATCGCGTAGGCGCGTAGGGGCGAGGCGGCCCGCGGGCTGAGGAGCGCGCGGGGCCGCCGGAGGCCCGCAGCGCCCGGAGCCGTGACTGAAACCCTGCCTGCTGCATGTTGCATGCTCGCTTGAATGCTGCATGCTGCATGCTTGCTTGCATGCTACATGCTTGCTTGTTTGCTGCATGCTTTCTTGTATGCTTGCTTGCATGCTGTATGCTTGCTTGCATGCTGTATGCTTGCTTGCTTCATGCTTCCTACAGCGAAAAATAAACCCACAAAATTGTTCAATACGTTATATTATATTAATATGTTATATATTACCTGACACCACCGTCTTACTTAGAAAAATAAAAAAAAAAATTTCTATTCTACCTACAATATCAAGTGCCTACAAATTTCATTAGAGAAATATTGTATAAACGTGTATAGTGTCTAATATTCTAGGTGTTAATAATTATTTCATTGTTATACCTATAAAAATATGTTTTAATATCATTATGTGTAAATAAATTTATGCTTTAGGATATTATGCTTAAAAAGTTATGCTTTAGATCTTTATGCTTAATAAATTTATGCTTTAGAATATTATGCTTACCTAATCATTATTATGGTTAGAGAAATTATGCTTAAAAAATTATGCGTAAGCTGTTATGCGTAATTATATTATGCGAAAATTATAATTATGCCAAACAAAATTATGCTAAGTTATATTAGGTCTTAAAATTTTATGCAAATGGATAGGGAACCCGATAAGAATTCCGGCCTAAGCAGGGAGTTGTTACTAAGGGATCAGTCGTGACGTAACAAGATGTTGTTTGATTAGTTCGTTTCTCAGTTCTCAACTCTTGAACTAAGAAATCAACATTTTAGACACTTGTCTATGGGCTTTAAGGCAACAATTGCCTAAGTGTTAAATGTTTACGCATTACATCAAGGAACGATTTAGCTGGTATCTCTCTCACTACTGTTTATTTTGTGAAACGTAGAAAATATTATTAAAGGTGTGTAGTACTCATGAACTCCGAGGAACCCGTGGCTAAATAATAACAGCCGCTCCGGTCGGTCTTTAGGTTAAGACGTGCTTGCCTAGGTTGGTCTGTGGATGGGTGACCACCCTTACATACCGGGTTTTCTCCGTGCCTCGGAAAGCACGTTAAGCCGTTGGTCCCGGCTGTCATTTGTAGATCTTTGACAGTCGTTACAGGTAGTCAATGGCTCAAAAAGTCTGACAATCAGTCTTACCAAGTGATATCGTATATATAACCCAGTACTAACTGGGTTGTGGAGGTCAGAGAGGCAGTCGCTCCATATAAAATGCTGGTATTCAGTTACACTGGAAGACTGGAAGCCGACCCCAACGAAGTTGAGAAAAGGCTTAGCAGACGAGTACTCATGAAAATTAACAACTTTGACTCCAAAGTTGTTTTTTTTTCATGGTCGGTCCCATGACCGAAAATAAAATAGCGAAAAAGGTACCAGCTGATCATGCGAGCTATACAGCTCCATACAAATAATTGGTCGCGTAGCAAAAAAGTGTGCGAGTTGGTCATATTTATAAGTAATTCACTCCCTTATAGTATTTCCAGCAAAACAGTGATGGCCTAGTACTTAGTGGTGTGACCGACTGTCAAGACAGGTCTCGAGGTTCGACCTCTGATTTTTCTAATTAATGTATGTAATATTACCACTTGCTTCAGTGAATGAAAACATCGTAGGGAAACCAGTATGCCTGAGAAATATTGCTTGACGGCATGAAAAGCCAAGTCCATGGGCAGCATAAAAACTGTGACACCAGGTTAGGAACTAACCACACGATAAAGACTTCGTGGAACAATCAGCAGAGCAATCAGAGAGCAGATCGAGAATAACTCAGAGAGAGAATAAATATTAAATTCTCCTGTATACATAGATAAAACAACATCGTGCCTAAGCAGTAACAAGTATAGATTCGTTTGAAAACGCAAACGAAGGCATTTTTCTCGTCTGCACCTAAAATTAAATCAAACTTTTTTTTCTTTATACATATAACGTAGGAGTTCAGATTTTCTTTTAAGGGGAGTTTCATTGTATGTTGAAAAAACCTTAAGCTATATTTTTCTCACGCAATTTAGTACCAAAAATGCTTTGTAGTACGCCTCTAACAAATCATTGTGAGAACAGGTGTTTGAGCTCACAGTACACGTAATGAGGTGCGAATTTTATTCGGGAGGTTGGATTTTTTTGCTGCTAGGTTACGAGTCCTAATGTTATTTTTCTCCGTGCTATTTTAGACGGGAGAGACTTCAGAAATTAGCCTGGTTTAAGTAAATGTAAGTTACAGTAATAGTACATTTTGATTCAAGTTGAGAAAGTTTGTCATTGCATTCGAGGCGGAATTAACACGGTGAGGGTTTTATTGAACTGAGAACCGCAATAACAAAATGTCCACGAGTATCAATACAAATGTCCACGTGTATAACCAACCTGTGGAATATTCTTACCGCACACGTCCGGGTAAATGAAGAAAACGCACGCATGCGAAATACATTGCAAGTTGAACATAATCACCTTTAACGAACGGTTAAGTGGATTTGTATACTTAGGTCCATGTTCACCAAAAAGATTACGGTCTGGTTATATAAAAACAGCTGTTTAAAACACATTTTTGTTGGGAACTTGTCCTTAAAACAGCTGTTTTCAGATAATCAGACCGTTATCTTTTTGGTGAACCTGGACCTAACAGGTACACCCACAATTCTCCAGTTATGTTTAAATCCTATAACATAATGGCGATTATATTGCCTATTGTTATCAACCGGAACCAAATACCTGAGAAATTCCCAATAGTAAAACCCAATAACATTGGATCCGACCTGAGAATCAAACTCAAGTACCTCCTGCTCAATAGCAAAGCTTTTAACCAACGAGGCAGGTCAGTCCCAAATCATCAACGCCCTAGCCTTTTCCAAACTATGTTGGGGTCGGCTTCCAGTCTCACTGGATGCAGCTGAATACCAGTATTTTACATGGAGCGACTGCCTATCTGACCTCCACAACCCAGTTAGCACGGGTCCTGGGTAATACGATACCGCTTGGTAAGACTTGGTAAAAAACGACGCCTTAAATAAAGAAAGAAAGAAAGAAAAAGCATTTATTGGCCCTACAGGACAAAACGCACAAATAAAAAGTAAACATAATGAGAAAAATAATAAAATCATAAAAAAAATACAAACAAAATTTGTCCTGTACGATACCAAAAGGCTATGTATGTAATATACTCGTATTTTATATACTTATGTTATAAAAAGGAAAGATTTGATTTTTTGTTTGTTTGTTTGTTACGATTTAACTCAACCGATTTTAAATATTCTTTCACCATTAGAAAGCTACATCATTACCGAGTAACATAGGATATAAATTATATTGATATCAATTTTCGCGGACCAAGTCAAGGGTAAAGTACTAGTTTTAAATAAAAACCTAAAGCTAACCTCTAAATCGTCGTGTATAAGTTAGGGCCGCACCCAGGTTGAAATGGGACGGCGCTAATGAGACAGAGCGGGAGTGCCGCCATGATTAAGATCTACGGAACACGGCAACTGAATTAGGATCACCTAGAATTGTTGGGTAACCTTGAACGCGGGTTTCGAGTAATGTCTTATCTATTTTCTTGATTTCTAATCCGATTTTTCATCGTTTCGTCATCTGTCTGAATTGTTGTCTAAGTGGGTTGTTGAGGTCAGATCAGATCGGACTGCCTATTTGACTTCGATAACTGTTGTCCTGTGCAGGCTAAAACAATCTTTTTTTTTATATGTCACCGTAAAATTGTCAAACACGCTATATTACAATATAAAGTCTTTTTCTCTAGCGATATTGTAAACTCTCGAAATATTGTCAACTGAACATACGGAAGTATCTCTGCCCCCATTAATCGGGACTTGGGGCACCCCCCCGTTAGGTTCCTTTAAACCCTGCACTCGGAAATAGGGGTATTTACAATATCGCTAGAGAGATTACAATCTAACGTGCTTGACAATTTTACGGTGACATAAATATAAGTCGGCTACTGGATAGTAGCTGCACAGTCTTCTTAGTAAAGTTTGTTGTTTTTCTAAGCTATCTGGGAGCCTAAAATGACAGGAGCTTTGGTTTCCGAGGCACGAAGAGGTCTTGATGTGTAATGGATGGTCACCCATCCACGGACCAACCTAACCAAGCGTTGCTTAACCCTGAAGATTGACGTCGTGCGACTGTATTTATTTAGCCACAAGCTTTTGGTACCCCAGAGAAGGCAAAAGGAAGAGGGGTAGACCGCTTAAAAGGTGAGATGATGACATCAGACAAGTGGCAGGAGTTACGTGGAACAGAGTTGTGCTACTCTGTAGAAAGGAAAGAATGGAAAAGGTTGGAGGAGGCCTTTGCCGACTGGCAAACAGATCTAGGAAACATAACAAAACAACAGATACTAGCATAAATAGTTTATAAGTACAGTGTCAATTTTTTTAAGTTTAAATTTTTGTAGAGGGATCTGAATAAAAGGCTATATTATTATTATTATTTTGGGACAGTTTTTATTAAGCTTTTATGACGCCATGATTTGAAATCCATGGAACACGGCAACAGAATTGGAAAACCGGAAACCTTTAGAAATTGGGGTCATGGATGTACTTTTAACCTTTATTTACTGGGTGGATTTTCATCAAGCCATGGAAAAATTCAATTCAATATTAAAACATTCGATTCGATATTAATTTTACGTATTCAAAAAAACATTAAATGTTTTTTTTTTAACACTAGCTTTGCTAACTATTCTCTTCAGTAGCGCCATCTATCGTCTTGGCGAGGAACTTTAGAACAATCAACTTTAATATTAAAGTTTAGTGCTAAATATTTAGATAATTTATAAATAATTAATTAAATAAGAACAGTCAGTCAAACCCACATAATTTTTGAGAAACAAACAGACCCATGTGATCCTTTAGGTGCCTTTTATAAGCAACGCACGAGCAGGTGCGCGTGGCCTATATTGGCATGCAGGTACTCAGCAGTACCACAGCGGTTATCATAATAGGTTCTGTAGGCGCCAACTGAATATCTCCAGTCAGCACCCGTTCAAGATAAATCTTATTTCTTTATCAGAAATCGACAAAAACGTAACACAAATTTTGCGCGCTGGGGTACTTATACTCCTCGATGTAACGAAACCATAGCGACTTCTAATTTTTCCTGTGCTGCCATCTATCGAGCGCGCGGGCAACTTTGACATCTACCAACGATCTCGATGTGAATACCACTATTGATATTGACATTTTGACAGTATCAAGCGATGTTAAATAATGTAATAATTTAATAAAGTTAAATCATAAAGCATTGAAGCTTTATTTTTCAATGTTATGTAAAATGATTACCTTAAATTGAAATTATGTTCCAATATGAGTCCTGTTACAAAAAAAATTGCGAGTTTAACTGGTTGAAATTATAATTATGTTTTCTGTTCGTTGCTGGAAATGATAATAACTTGTTACAAGTAGTTCGTCTTCTCTCTTTCAATAATGATTGAAAGAATTTTAGATAATTTATTTCGTTGCAGCCGCAGAATAAAAAACGTACCTACCTTTGTTATTCAAGGTTTCTTTCAGAAATACATACACATTTTTGCTATAGATAATATCAATATTGCGCATTTATTTGCGCACCTACATTTTAGAGGGTATTGAAGCAAAGTAAGCGACATAAATACATTACCGTCTCCTTTTTTGAAGTCGGTTAAAAAAAAACTGTAGGTAGGTATTTAAAGTGGGTTACATTCAAACACTGTTTTAAGCTTTCACGGTTTAAAACAGATTACTAAACTTATATTGTCACTTACGGGGATATCTTCTGTGATTATTCATTATTTTGTCGAAATATCGGGATCTCAAAATAATAAAATAGTCACGGAAGATATCCCGTAAGTGACAATATGTGGGTTACATTACTTAAAATACCAAATTCCAATGCCTTCGAGTAGTCGAATTTTTTAATCGTAATTTAAAGTTAGATTTTGGGGTAGAATTATTTATTTATTTTGTCATGACGACCCGATTGGCGTAGTGGTAGTGAGGCTGCCTTACGTTCTTAGGGTCCTGGGTTCGAATTCCGGTACGATCAAATGTTTGTGTGATGAGCATGGACATTTTGTATCCGAGTCATGGATGTTTATATCATCATCATATATATGTCACCGTAAAATTGTCAAATACGTTATATTGTAATATCTCTAGCGATATTGTAAAGTCTCGAATTATTGTCAAATGAACATACTGCTTACAATGAAACAAATTATTTTTCGTGAAATGCATGCGATGGTAGTCAACTCACGCGGTTGGAGAGAAGGAGGGTCCCCCTTGCCCAGTGGTACCACTCTCATGAAAAGATACTGTAGGTACCATTCCTGAGAAATATCGATTAATATAACCTAACCTTAAAACACTTCATATTCCCCTAAAAAGCGTAGTCGACGGAGCCCCGCTTCGCGGGGCCCCTATTTCCGGGTGCAGGGTTTAAAGGAACCTAACTAACCTAACGGGGGAGTGCCCCAAGTCCCGATTATGGGGGCAGAGATACTTCCGTATGTTCAGTTGACAATAATTCGAGATATTACAATATCGCTAGAGAGCAACACGTTATATTGTAATATAACGTGTTTGACAATTTTACGGTGACATATATAAAAAATAGAACCGACTTCAAAAAAGTGAAAAATAAGTTTAGCTTCAGAAGTCGGTGACCATTGTTTGATTGATTTATTAAGTTTTTTTCTCACCGACTTCTGAAGCTAAAGTTATTTTTCACTTTTTTGAAGTCGGTTCTATTTTTTTGCAAAAAAGTTTTTATTTTTCACTTTTTAGTGGTTCACTTGTGCTTACCCCTTCACAGCGTACCGGTGCGGTGGCGTGATGTTATGTTATGAACTGGTGTAAACAATAGACAGACAATAGATTTCAGCAATCCCAGTCCATTTGCTATCATTGATTGAGGAGTTCCGTTCCATATCTCCGAAGTTCGTGATCAGATCATGACAATATTTCTATGGGACCAACTTGAAAGTATACCCTTTCAAACAAAAAAATAATTTTTCAAATCGGTTCAGGCGTTTTCGAGTAATCGGTGAACATACATAAAAAAAACAAAAAAAAATACATACAGTCGAATAGAGAACCTCCTCCTTTTTGGAAGTCGGTTAAAAATGAATCCCTATTTCCCTTGGTCACGCGTGAACGGCTGGACCGATTTCACTAATTCTTTTTTTGTTGTGTTTGTTATTGTCAGGAGAAGGTTTTTATGAAAAAAATTATGATATTTAAAAAAAAACACGAAATGAACCCAGAATGTCCAAAGTCTTCAATTGTTTCACCGCATGCATGTCGAAAAGCCGAAAAGTTCTGGAGTGGCGACCGCGAACCGGAAGACGATGCGTTGGAAGACCTCCCACTAGGTGGACCGATGACCTGGTGAAGGTTGCGGGATTCCGGTGGATGCGAGTCGCAAGGGACCGGTCAATGTGGCGACACTTGGGGGAGGCCTATGTCCAGCAGTGGACGTCTTTCGGCTGAAATGATGATGCATGTCAATAGCTATTTTAGTCAAACTGCCAGTGGAACAGATAGCCTAATAGATTCAAGGCCGCCTATGACCCACTGATCGAAGGTTCAAACCCCGACCCCTTTAGAATAATTTTTATGATTTATTTCGATTTCTTATTGGTCTAAAATTTTATTCGATCCCCAACCGCTTTTTACTTTTTGTGTTTGTAACCGTATATTTTTTTGATAGCTGTAAGATTTCAAACATTGTTAAATACATACTTTTCATTTATATAGTTTGGTTATCTTCACATAGGAAATGACGCTCATGGGCATTATACTGTCAATGATGCTGTTACATAAATTTTTCACAAGCTCATCAAATACAAACGTTGTTTTCTCTAAATTTTAAAATATAGATCGGGTACAAAACGAATAGAACAGGAAAACCAAATTTGTCGGTCATATATTTAAAAATGAATCCCTATTTCCCTTGGTCACGGCATCACGCCTGAACGGCTTTACCGATTTCACTATTTTTTTTGTTTTGTTTGTTATTGTCTGGAGAAGGTTCTTAGGCAAGAAAAAATTAAGAAAATTGCGCGGAAAATTAGAAAATTTAAGAATACTTAACCAAACCTAGCGCTTTCGAAAATAAAAACTTTTTTAATGGAACTTTATGACGTTTTACATAGAATTGACAGAATGCGTGTTGCAAATATCGTCTAAGAGGCACAGAGTATATAATTAATACGTTTATAAGAGGTTGTAAAAAGCGGATGTCAAAAAACTGAATATTCGGTCGGAGTTATTTTATTGATAAAATGCATGTAAAATAATTAATTAAACTGAATTAATTGCTGCACATCACGGATAGTTCAGAGCCATCACGCCTAATATTAAAAGTTTTGGTAAGTTTGAATTAACATACACGTTACTAACATAACAAGTTATGTACTTTTGGTTATAAAAACGAATACAATAGTTTTCTTTAATTTACAGTTGAATTATCGTTCGTTTGAAAATGCCAGCAATACTTAAGACGTACAAACTTAAATCGCAGAACTCGCAATGCTGCGAGTCAAAGATATACAAGAGCAAGTCAAACTGACGAGCAGCGCGAAGCGCGGAATGAAGTTGAACGGAATCGATGGAATCGAAATCAACAACATAGAAATGTTGCGTTTAACCCCTATCGAGCTGCATTCAATTATAACGTGGAAATCGATTACTGTTCACAGCAAATCGTTGCTATTTGACCAATGACCGTTGTGTGCCAATATTGCAAGGCATTTAAGTTTAAAAATGAAGCTCCTGGAATGTGTTGCGCGAACGGTCAAGTCCATTTGACGCCATTGGTACCGCCACCAGAACCACTACATTCCTTGGTTTCCGGAAATGGGTCAAATTCTAAACATTTTTTGACTCATATCCAGCAATATAATAATTGTTTTCAAATGACGTCATTTGGTGCAACAAAAGTTATTCAAGAAAATTTTATGCCAACTTTCAAGATTCAGGGTCAAATATATAATTTAACAGGTTCCTTATTGCCAACGCAAAATAGTGACTACAAATTTTTGCAAATTTATTTTATGGGCGATTCAGCCAGTCAAGTGGATCAGCGTTGTGCACACAATAATTCGGTGAAAAGACCAATTGTGGAACAACTCCAAACGTTTCTTCATCAACATAACGAATTGGTTGAATTATTCACCACCGCTTTGGACCGCATGCCGTCTGATAATCACAAAATTGACATCAAAGCTGATAAGACGCCTGCAAGACAACACGCGAGACGTTTTAATGCGCCAACAATTGACGAAGTTGCTATTGTCGTTGTGGATGAAAGAAAACCGAGATATTGTTTTACATCGGCGTAGCAATCAACTGCAGCGTGTGTCCGAAACACATCGATCATATGATGCGTTACAATATCCTATCTTATTTTGGCAAGGAGAAGATGGATAAATCACTCATGGACTTCATTGTTAAACATCGCGTATTCAAAACTAGGAATGTTGTATATCTTAAAGCATTAGAATAAAAAACACGTTTTTTTATTCTTTTTTTATTAATTGTATACCAATTCGAATTCAATATTCATAGTTAAGACAGGACAACGTCTGTCGGGTCAGCTAGTGTATATTAAGTATGTATTTTAAACAAAAAAGTAAATACTCGTATGTAGTATTTCCACTATCTAGTGTCCACGACACAAGCTTTGCTTAGTGTGGCACTAGGTGGCGCTGTGTGTTAATGTCCAGCAATATTTATTTATTTTATTCATTAACACATACATTTGTTTCAACAGGTAAAACCCAAGCTAACAAAAGTAGTCATTATAGCTAATTAATTGTGCAGTCCCAACTAACGGGTCTGGGTATAAGCAGTTATAAATATACACATTGTAAGGTACAATCAATAAATCATGATCATCATCTTCGTATTAATTTCTACTGCTACTTACTCGTATGATCTACGCTAGACGCTGTTTTCTTTCATAATATTTCTCACAAATTCCATTTATCTTTTCTTTGGATATGAACTCAAACGAATCAAAGAAAGAAAGGTTGAATCTTTTAAAATAATGGCATCTTTTAACCTCAAAGTTTCACCGCTTGCCCTAACATTAAATTCAAAAGCATGCACCGCAAGCTATAAAAATAAATTATGACAGACGGGAACCTTTGAAAATCACTGCCTCAGACAGTCTGAAAACTTCGGCTACATCGCGTCTAAAACGACTGGAAATTACAAGCGCCACGAAGTTTAAGACTATTTTATAATTAACTAGTTGAACTACAGTGTAAAAGTTTGAGCACCATTTGCTTTTTATTTTCAAGGTATGAATGAATAATGGGAAAGTCATGTTTTTATTCAAAGTAGGTATCTTGTTTTCTATACTTACGACATCATCATCTGCTTAGCATTTTCCCAACTATGTTGGGGTCGGCTTCCAGTCTAACCGGATGCAGCTGAAACCAGTATTTTACATGGAGCGACGGCCTACCTGACCTCCACAAACCAGGTAATACGATACCACTTGGTAAGACTGGTTGTTTGACTTATTCGGCCGCCTGGACTAGGTACCAGTAACGACTGTCAAAGATGGACAAATGACAGCCGGGACCAACGTCCAACAGCATAACATGTTTTCCGAGGCATTGAGGAAACTCGGTAAGTTAGGGAGACCCATCCACTGAGCAACGTAGGCAAGCACGGCCTAACCTAAAGATCGACTCGAGCGGCTGTTAATATTTAACTATACTAAAGACGTAAAATTTGTTCGTAAGTAGTTTGTATGAAAACGGTAATCTCCGGAACTATGTTATTCGTGGATCCTATATTTTATGTTATAAATTATATATATATCATGCATATTAATCGGTCTATCACAAGTTCTGCGCAAAGGCTAGTCTCTTATGTAATTAATAAGTAAGTTGGTAGTTATTTTGTAAAATAATTGTCCGTATATTGGGTGTAAACCGTCACTTCATGAAGTCGTCAACCGACCATTCTGTACATCAAATTAAGTAACTCTACGCGAAAAATAATGCTGGGAAACGACTTTTTTGGGGGTGAAAAATCACGTTCAAGTAAACGGGTTAAGACGGTATGTAAGTAAAGAAAAGTTATGACCTTCAAAACTTGTGAATATTTGAAAAAAACATTTGTGAAAAAGTTGGAACTTTGACCTCCAATATCTCTGTAAGTAGTAGTAATAATAGCAGCCACTCGGGCCGATCTTTAGGTTAAGCCGTGTCTGCCTAGGTTTGTCTGTGGATGGGTGACCACCCTAACATACCGAGTTTCCTCCGTGCCTCGGTAAGCACGTTAAGCTGTTGCTTCCGGCTGTCATTTGTCCATCTTTGGCAGTCGTTACAGGTAGTCAGTGGTCCAATAAAAGTCTGACAACCAGTCTTGGGTATCGTATTACCCAGTAGGTATAAACTGGTTTGTGGAGGTCAGATAGGCAGTCGCTCCATGTAAAATACTGGTATTCAGCTGCATCCGGTTAGACTGGAAGCCGACCCCAACATAGTTGGGAAAAGGCTGGGCAGATGATGATCTCCGTAAGTAGTAGGTTCTCAGGTATGGTCTAAATCAAAACCAAAATCGCGAAGACAGGGAGAACAAGTGCCTTTCGGCATCGTTAAGGGTGTATTTACACCCTTTATTCAAAACACAAGTCATACAAACTGAGACAGTTGTATGAAATAGCGATAATGGTCGTCTGGTGTCAATTAACTTAATAACTAGTTCCTCTACTTTACAAAGCCAGGAAAACCTTTTTCTGTTAACGTTCGATCATGTTCTAAAACTTTTATTTGATTGGGGTCCAACACTCTTACCGTAATGGGCAAGTTTATTCTAAATTACATGTCATGGACCGAAAACTTTTCTCACGAAAGTAATATTCGTGTAGTTTGTGGTGAATTCGAATCAAACAAAACGCAAGCGAACTTTACTTTTTGAATTTTAATGAAAATTACACGTTTTCTTGGTCTTCTAACTTTATTCGTCATCCGTCGTACTATATGTATAAAAAGTGTAAACAACCTCATCACAAAGCCTGGACCAAGCATTCTCTTCATCAAACTTTAGGCAAAAATTATTGCTGGGAAACAACTTTTAGGCGGTTACTTGCGCCGTTCTTCCAATGAAACTCAGGTGCATATTTATCATCACTATTGCTTCAATCATATACATCCGTCTGGATATCAAATACAATAATACAAACAATTATTTATGTAACTGCTAAGTGTTAACTCAATAAATATCGCTGAAGTCCAGCAAACCTTTTTATGTTTCGTTCTCTCTGACCATAGAGTTAGGACCTCATGTGTCAGCGTACTAGCTAATGAGAATCGTCGTGGGAACCATAGATAATAAATACAGATAACTATGATTCGCCACAAACTTTTTAACCGACTTCTAAAAAAGGAGGAGGTTCTCAATTCGGATGTTTCTAATTTTTTTTTTTTTGTGTTTGTTCGCGCATAACTCCGTCGCTTGCCAACCGATTTGAAAAATTCTTTTTTTGTTGGGAAGGTTATACTTTCCAAATGGTCCCATAGCCACCAAGTCGGGATCTGATGATGGAATCTTGGCGAAATCGAAGGATATCTTCAAATTTTATAGGATAACGTACAGCGATTTTGGTATTTTCTACAACAAGTGAAGCATTTGCGTTTGATAAGAACCATTCTACCATCAGATCTGATGATGAAGCCAAGAGTCATGGAACTCCATAATGAGACAATGTATCCTAGTCGTGTTTGGGCTTGTTGCAATTGTTACAGTATGCACTTTCCATGTGTATCAAGCACATGTGAACCACTAAAAAGTGAAAAATAAAAACTTTTTTTGCAAAAAATAAAACCGACTTCAAAAAAAAACAAAAAAGTGAAAAATAACTTTAGCTTCTGAAGTCGGTGACAAAAAAATTAAATCAATCGAACAAAGGTCACCGACTTCAGAAGCTAAAGTTATTTTTCACTTTTTTGTTTTTTTTTTGAAGTCGGTTTTATTTTTTGCAAAAAAAGTTTTTATTTATTTGGGTGAAATATCATGTTTTGTGGAAGAATTCAATGTGACGCACTCAAAACATTGTGCTGATGAAGAATTGATTAGTACGGTGGTCGTGGAGGTATTTAAATTAAAAATCTTACAATAAAAACTTGTGTGTTAAAAAACTTTGCCAAATAGTTGGAACTTTGACCCCCAATATCTCCGTTACTAGAAGGTTCCTAAGTATGAAGTGGAACAAACAAATAATCGCAATGACGGGGAGAACAAGTGCCTTTTGCCTTCGATAAGAGGTTTTTTCACCCTTTATCTGATCCTCTACGTATCCGTCTTGACATTCCCAGCGTTGTCACTCCATGATCTTATATTCCCTAATTTAATCAGTGTTGCCACTTAACTCACCTTACATTCCCAAATTAATTTCCAGTATAATATGTTTTCCACTAAAGTAATACGAGTATAAGTACATTTTCAGTAAAATATTAAACAAGAGCATCATGACATACGAATACAAAAAAATACAATTTATGTTCGTCAATCAAAAAACCGAAAATTCATTTTATATTTTCAGATTTTCTTATCAACCGGTACTGCAGACGAACAGCTACACGAAATGAACGAAAAATGATGCACATTTCACATTTTCAGATAACTTTAAAATGAAGCAAAAACGTTATTGGATTTCATCGAAATAATCCAATATTCATCACAGATGTGTATTAAAAGACCTCGATGAGTAAATTTTTTTACAAACGAGGACATGTTATGTGCACATGACGTTATATTATTTTGCCGTACAAGCTGGTCTGTCACAATTATTTGATGTTCATGAAAAAGTTCGTAAGCGAAATAAATTGAAACCTTCGCCCTCGTTGATTTTAGTAATTTTCCCACAGGGCCGCACTACCGAGATAATTAGTATCTAATAATAGTAATAGTATCTTGGTGTAGTAGTAGTAGCCTTTCATCATCATCATCATCATTTCAGCCGAAAGACGTCCACTGCTGGACATAGGCCTCCCCCAAGTGTCGCCACATTGACCGGTCCCTTGCGACTCGCATCCAACGGATTCCCGCAGCCTTCACCAGGTCAGCGGTCCGTCTAGCAGGAGGCCTTCTAATGCAACGTCTTCCGGTTCGTGGTCGCCCTTCCAGAACTTTTTGGCCCCATGGGCATCATCAGAAGGCTTAAAGTCACCCAAAGGGCAAAGGAGAGAGCTATGCTCGGAGTTTCCTTGCGTGATCAAATCAGAAATGAAGTCATCCGCAAGAGAACCAAGGTAACCAGATGCCACTAGCTAATCTTAACTGGCAGTGGACAGGGCACATTGCTCGCAGTGTCCTATCTGTTATTCCAAATAATAAACTATCCATTGAAATCCGTTCTATAGTATGTTCGTGCAAGAGTAACAACTCTTGCACGAACATACTATAGAACGGATTTCAATGGATAGTTTGAAAGTTTGATAGTTTGTTTTTCAATCGAAGTTTGTGAGGGTGTATGGATGCTTGTTAGCATCCATACACCCTCACAAACTTTCGCATTTGTAGTAAACAAGTTAAATTAAATTAAAAAACCCCCGACACAATGTACTAAAAGTTAAATAGAAAATAATTCGTTAATTCGCCTATTTGTGATGGAGGCCATCTTGGATTTTAATTTATCATTGTGTATAGTATTCTACTAGTCAAGCCCTTTCATTTGATACCCTTAATGAGGGAGTTGTTGAATAAATATGTAATCCTCCATTTTGTGGCGGCGGCCATCTTGGACTGATTTTTATCCAAACATAACTAAGAACACACCCGACTAATTCACCTTTCAAACAAAAAAAAAACAAAATTCAAATCGGTTCATTCGTTCGGGCGCTACGATGCGACAGCCAGACACACACACACACAGACACGTCAAACAAAAAAGGTTCGCTTCAATCTTGCAGCAAAAGTAATAAAGATATTCCAACAATAGGAAGTTCTGTACAAAGTATAAAACTTTATGCCACCGATAATACGATCGAATCAAACAACCAGGAAATACTTCCAACGTTCATGAACATAGCATCGAGTACCGAAAACTCTTCGAACTGTTTATATTGTCTCTTGAAACTTCCGAACAATACAGGGTGGAATACACCAACAGTAAAACGGTATTCATACCTATATCATTCTGAACCCCCCATGAAGAAATTTTCCTTCTCGGTTATTACCAAAACGCAGCCTGAGCAGTTTTTTTTTCTTTCCTTAAAAAGCTAAGTATTAAAGAGGTTTAGTGTCCATTAATGAATGAATAACCTCGAAATGGCTTATAGCTATGGACGTTCAGAAAAAAATACGAATAAAATACTATTATAAAAAAAAACATCAAATCAAATCAAATCACTTTTTATTTGTTAACACAGGTACAGAAATACAGATCTTATAATTGATAAAATCGAGCGCTATGTCATCCTCAGATGGGCCTGCTGAATGGAGGGCCATATATTTATAATTCACTATTTAAAGGTGGACGCACACTTATCCGCGCCGAAGGAATCGACCGCGCCGAACGCGCCGAATTTTAGAATTACTTGTATGAAATCCTATGAAACCTCGCACACCTATCCGCGCCGAATCGTCCGAATCGAGCAGAACCCCAGAAATCCTAGAAAAATTCGGATGACGTCATCAGATTCGACCACAGAGTATATAATCACTACGTTTAGATTCGACCGATGCGGTCGTATTCTATCTATTAGAGTTTGGTCAACGAAAGCTGTCCACGAATTGTTTTCAGAAGTTTTAATATGTCTTAAGGCAATAATTTAAGACTGGCAAAATTGACACGTTTTGTGGTAGAGTCATCTTGATCTTGTGTTTACGTGTATCACATTTACATTGGTTTTGTTTAAGCAGTGTCCCGCCTTTTTTCTTGGACAGCTTTCGTTGGCCAAACTCTACTTTTTCAAAAATGAGTGATTCCAATCTTTCGGCGCGTTCGGCGCGTTCGGCGCGTTCGGCTCGGATAGGTGTGCGAGGCCTCCTTGACTTCGATTCGTTCGGCGCGTTCGGCGCGGATAGGTGTGCGTCCACCTTAAAGCACATACATACATACACTAATGAGTTGTACCACTATAAAATCTACTTGAATTAACCGACATTATTTTAAAATTATTGGTCACTCATGTATGCATACATTTTTTTTTACTCAGGATGTTTAATCTTTGTTAAAAAAATAGTTAACGCTAATTTTTCAAAATAAATGAACTTATCTTAGGTACTACTTATATGATCTAGATATTTTTTCGTATTCTTTTCTAAATGGCCATAAGTTGTACTATAAGCCATTTTAAGGTTATCCTTTCTTTACCGGACAGCCTGTATATTATTAGGAACCCGCCCCGACTTCGCACGGGTGCAATATAGATTTAAACTTTCCTCTTGAATCACTCTATCTATTGCTGAAGACTGCATCAAAAACCGTCGCGTATTTAAAAGATATAAGCGTACAAACAGCGGGAGACCGGTCCCGGTCCCGGTCCCGGTCCCCACATTGTTTTATACTATGTTTAGATTTACAAACAGTACGATCCTTTGCCCTAATTTTCCATCCACAACGCATAATCCATGTATTAACAGAGCAATTAATTCTGATACATAATGTACTCGTACATCCCTATACATACGCATTGCAATGCACTAATGCATGCCCTCGAGATACCTGGTCTACAACTACATGTTTATAATAGACAAAACTGTTAATCGGTCAAAACCGCTTTTGACTGGTGTTCGTCAAAATCCTTAGGAGGTTAAAATGCGTTTTCTGCTTCAAAAATGTGTTTTTTTAGAACTCCTTGTCCTAGAATTACATGATGTTTTTCAAAGGGTCACAAAAGAAAACCTAACAACCTAATAAGTCTCTAAGTAAATATGAATTATTGTTAATATAGTTTTCACCGGGCAAAAGTAGTTTCAACTAGTTTGCGTCAGTAAAAACTAAAAAGTAGTTTTTAACCGTGTACGCATGGCGATCAATCAAGCTATGCAAAACCAGTATTAGTGGCTGTCATTTTAAAGGAAATCTATGCAAAACGAGGCCATGTACTACTAGAAATATATAGCTTTATATGTCACTGTGCGTACATACAACATTGTAGCTCTCACTACTAATCCGACTACTCTTTGATGTCGAGTTAACGTTGACAGATTGCTGTTTTGAATGCACATATAGATTTGTAACTATGTTGACATTGTAGCATAATGTTTGTTTAATAGATTGACATACAGGATGAAGGCTTCCTGAATCCTAATGGGGTGTGTTCGCTATGGCTATCTATTCAAATACATTAAATAAAACTGAAGTGTCTGATTTCACGACCCGAATGGCGCAGCGGTAGTGAGGCCGCCTTACGTTCTTAGGGTCCCGGGTTCGAATCCCGGTAGGAGCAAATGTTTGTGTGATGAGCATGGACATTTGTTTCCGAGTCATGGATGTTTATATGTATAATAAGTATGTATTTACAAACAAAAAGTATATTATGTAGTATATCAACTGTCTGGTGACCACGACACAAGCCTTGCTTAGTGTGGCACTAGACGGCGCTGTGTGTAATGTCCAGCGATATTTATTTATTTATTTCAAAATAACAGTATTTATTTTACTGAATGCATATGAAAGTCTTCCCCTTAGCGTGTATGGCAACCTAAATGGTATTGAGTCGGCCCAGAAGTCCCAAAACTGAACTACTAGATTAGCGTTGGATGAAAGTTTAACTTTAAAACATTTTTTTTGCTATTTCGACTAATCTCCGAAAAAACTGGACCGATTTTGTGTTTATTGACGGGAGTTTTACTGGCCGAATGGCGCAGCGGTATCGTGGCTGCCTTACGTTCTTACGGGCCCGGGTTCGAATCCCAGTAGGAGCAAATGTTTTTGAGATGAGCATGGACATTTGTTTCCGAGGCATGGATGTTTATATGTATAATAAGTATGTATTTACAAACAAAAAGTATATACATGTAGTTTATCAACTGTCTGGTGACCACGACACAAGCCCTGCTTAGTGTGGCACTAGATGGCGCTGTGTGTAATGTCCAGCGATATTTATTTATTTTTATATTTTATTTAGATAGCTGATGTTATGAGGAGTAATTTAACCTACTTTTATTATAAACACAAGAATTTTTGTAGGTCTACTACAACAAAAAAACCCCACTACTGAATAATTATGTAGCCTATGTATGTTACCCGGGTCATGATACCGAATCGATTGACACGTTATTCATCAAAATCGGGTGAATAATTTAGACGCTACGGAGAAACATACTTAAATACAAACATACACACATATTAGAATGCTAAAATCACAACCTTTCCTTTTGGCTTCGCCGTAATTAAGTAAAAAATTAGGGTTCTGTGCCAAAAAAATAAACCTTACGTAAAATTTGATGTAAGATTTTGTACAGAGTAGGTAATAGAATTGAGAATAGCCCTTGACCTAAACTATAAATAAACCCATATTAATCCAGTATCTAATTACAAATCTTTATTGACGAACATAGTTATCCCTTAGTTTCCACGAACCGGTTACAAAATAATTTTACGTCTCACTACGTTTGGGTGGGATGTTAACTTAATATACCTAACGAAGCGTATTCAGTTTATTAGCTAGTAAACTGAAGATATTGAGCGTTGTCTGTGATAGTTGATCAACAGGGAAATGGGGTTGCTTTAGTCAAGAGTCAAATTACAACCCCTTGCTACTTATAGATTAGATTTCAGATGATGAATTGAATATTTAAAGTGAAGTGAAGTGGAAATTACGGATTTTTCCTACTCCTCCGCTATACTTTCTGATTAATTTCGTTGCGGGATCCAAGACAGTTAAATTCATTCTCTGGGACTTCGTCGAGCTTCATTGTCGATTCTGGCTTTCAGGAGTTACAGTGGTTTGGGAATAGTGTGGCGGGATTGTCCCAATAAAAAAAAGTTTGTCTCACCACAATATGCTTGTTATTCTTATATTCTTTAGATATACATTTTTTTTAAATATAATTTTACGCTGTCGTGTATCGCATTTTCCTTCAAAATACTCCGGATTGTGAATAGTCATTACAGGTATGTTGTAATTTACTTATAATATCATTGTATGTTACACAATTTGGGTGCTCGTTACTTCTCTTTGTTTTCCTACAACATAAGTTGGTTTTGTTTTAAATTAATTAAGAAACTTACTACACTTATACTATTATATTGTCATAGTAGATATTGAAAATATTACCAGCTCATTTTCGATTATGTTAAGGCGACTACACGAGCTAAACGCGAGTTTTATAATGCCTAAAAGTATATGATTCACTGCAATAAACAAAACCAGAAAAGTATATGATATTCTTCAGGATATATGCTACTATGATAGTGTTTTGAAAACATAATACAATTTATTTCACTCGATAGAAAAAAAATCACGAACTTATCTCTAAAACTAACATGCGATCATTCTGATTTTTTGGAAAATAATTCTGCAAGCAACATATTAGCATCATAGTGTTTTATTTTTTTAGTCTAATCAATAGATTTTTTGTAAATCGATCGAAACCACTCATTTCGCACTATTCGGTCCGTAGTGACTAACGTAACAACCACTTTGTATTTCAAGCTGATTAGAACTTTATTCTAACAGGAACCACCACAAATAGAGTTGCTAATTTTGCTCATGTAGTCGGCTTATGGCACAACAACAAAAGTACTAAGTACTTACTAGTTTTCTTTCCACGCTGGCCTTAGATTTCACTAATTATTCCACACACATCATACATCATAGCACAACTTCCTCACGCGTCGATAACTAGTCGAGAAACTGCCTCAAGTTTGTCGACGGTAAAGTTTCTGACAAAGTGGTCATCATAGCCTGTCTGATGCAGACTTTTCTTGACTCCTGTTTGTTGTATTAATCCTGCTGCTTACATATACGTACCTATGTCGTTGATAGTACCTACTATCTTTTACCAGCGAAGACTTCACTTGTTTCTTGTTTTAAAATTTAATTAATAATACTATGAAACTGGACTAGTCTCATTATGACTTTACTAAGTTTTTAATATTTCGTGCATGTTGATAAGCTACAGTTTTTTACAACTTACGAGGACAATACAATTTCACGTTATATTTCTAATTATTGCAGGAAAACATTAAGCATACAGCAATAATAACCTTTTTTAAAATACAGGCGACGCTTTCAAATAGGGTCAACGTTACTCTGAGGAATAGTGACACAATTACATTAATTATACACATAACATTCATTAGTCCGCATGTCCGATGAATAAAAGGATAAAAAAGGTTTTTAAACCATGGGGAAATTATTCTCAGAACATTGGCAGCACTGGTCAATATTTTAGCGTAGCAACACCGAGCTGTCAAGCGCCTTAAATTCTAGCACTGACATTTTTGGGCAGTCAACGTCAACTGTCAAGTGCCTAGCTGTCAAATAATGAGCTGTCAAAAAGTTTGCAAAAGACGAAATCACAGCGTTACGTTTCGTGTGTGTGTCTCTTTTCTCGGCTTACTAATTATTTTGTTGTCCGACACTTCAATTTAAGCTTATTTTTTTTCGTTTTGTTGTTGTTAAATTAAAAAGAAAGGTACGACAAACTATTTTTGATATCCTACTTTCTACTGTAATCCTACAATTATAAATACGATTTGTGAAGACGGATGGATGAATGAATGTTTGTCACTCTTTTACTCAAAACTACAGAACGGATTTCGATGAAATTTGGCACACCCCGTGGGATAATTACCGAACTCCACGTGGGTGAAGCCGCGGGCATAACATCTAGTGTAATCTAAGAATAATTTAGAGCTAAACGCCGCCCAATAGAAAAAGTTCAATAAATAGGTACAAGAGCCCTTACCAGTCACGTGGATTAATATGATTTTCAACGCACAGTCTGCTTCTTCACTCGTCAAAAGTCTTTCACATAGCCTTCAACGTAACACCATAATAGGGTAGACGACAAATATAATAATAATAATAAGTCCGTACGTTAGATTATCAAAAAATATTTGACCCGTATTTTTTTTTTGTTACGTAAACCAAAATTGACGAAGATACGACGCTTTTGAATTTTATAATTTTACGTCACGCCTAGGTATAATTGTAGCTAGTTTTGACGTCACGAGCCCCCCACTCCCGAGTTTTGATGCGTTTTGTCTTTGGCAATTTTCATTGATTTAAAAACAAAAAATACGTGTCCATTATTTTTCAATAATCTGACTGACGGACTAAATAGATTTGTAATTTTTTGATACTGTCGTCATGCCTATTATATCTGTAAACTGTTTCCTTCCATTTCCTTCCATGGGGTTATCCATAAATTACGTCACACGTTAAGGGGAGGGGATCGACGAAATGTGACATTGTGTGACAAGGGGGTGGGAGGGGTCCTGAATTTCGTGACGTCACATTTCAATATTTTTTTTATGTTTCATTTGGTGTCGATTATATTAAAAAAAAAATCGAAGTAAATCTAATTTCGGAACTCCTTTTTTAATTCAATAATTGTAAGTAGATGTAAAATTACAAAATATTATGTGACGTCACACTAGAGCGGGGGGGTCTAACAACATGTGACCAGCTGTGACAAGGACGGAGAGGGGTCAAAAAATCATCAAATTCGTGTGACGTAATTTATGGATATGTGCTGTTTTGGTGTACCTCCTCGGACCAACCCTCGCGGTACGCGTCCAAATCGTCTCGCCACCTTTTTTTGGGTCTCCTAATTTCACAATACTTTTCATATAAGTACTTTTCAAAAAGAACTTGCCAAAGCTTCAAAAGATCAATAGAACGGAACCCACTTCGATTTACCAAAGTAAAACAAACCGTGGAAAAGCATATTTCGCTTAAAAAGAAAGGGTGCGGTACTGCACACCAACGTATACTTTATTTATAGATTCCCCCTCGTTTTTTCGCAAACGCTGTGCGAAACTTAAGAGTACTCCGAAGTAATTGTGTTAGGTTATCCAGGTCCGTTAGACACGTTATCGTAGAGTTTTAGAATAGGGGTTGTTTCTTCCTGTGGGCACAGATAATATAATACTCTGTGGGTATAGTAAACCGCTCGATTTTTCTCTAGAAATTCGTGGGCTAATAATGATTGGACGAAAATATCACTCTATTGACTGTGATTATGGATTACCAAGAATGTTGATGACAGAAAGAAATACAAACAATTCACAGAAAGCCACGCCTTTTTCTATTTTTTTTTTTGGATGGAACATCATCAAATGACTTCTCCCACTCTGGGCGGAGCGGGAGGGAGTGTCAGACTTTAACTGACTAAAACCAATCCATGTTCCTTTCTCACCCTTTACGTTCCGGGGCCGCGGTATCTCTTTCGAACAGTCCCGCAGCCCCGGCAGGCTTCGGCCCTTGCGGGCCCCTCCCTTTATGCTGGCATCTCTTTGAGGCGCGCGTGGAACACGAACGCGCCTGAAACCACGCCTATAATCTGTTTTGGCAAGAGGTTTGGCAGAGATTTACATTTTAAGTTCACATTCCATTTAAAAGGGATCGATCACTTAATGTAATAAATCTACTACTGATAAACTCATAACAGAAAAACAATGACACTTTGCCCGACCAGGGACTAGATTCTGAGACCTCATTACTACCTTTTTTTTTCTGCTTGAAGAAAAAGTGACTATGTATAAGCTAAAGTACAGCCTTTAAAACACGCAAATTGTATCCTAATGATTACATAGTTAATGAGAGTACATAAAACCAGTCACTCACAGTGCCTTATTATACACTCAAAACTAATTAAGAAGAACAAAAAAGACAAAGGAACACGCCGAACAAACTAGAGGGTAGAGCCACGAACAAAACTAGAGAGTATCTTGTCATCATCAAGGGAGTCATCAGCGGTAATTTAGTTTCTAGAACCTTCCACTTCCATCCTGTGTCTTTATCTACTTCTAAACATCAAGCTTGTAATCCCTTTGGGTTGGGCAGTGTAGCTATATTGTAGCTATATTGAACTTATGCACACCATCGCCACCAGTCAGGTTTTATTTATTTTATTTATTTAACACTTCAAGCACATAGTACCTACAGAGGCGGACTTAATGCCATAGGCATTCTCTACCAGTCAACCTTTTTTTTCAGTTCTATGTCATTGCAGGTAATTCCGTTGCCATAATTCAGGGCCTCAATTCTGCTATTACAATAGTGTCAGAATAGTCGATCATTGATTTCACAATGGTCAAGTTCTGTCAAGTTTTGACAAGTTTGGTAATCTACTAATATAATGGCGTCATTATGACTTTTCAATGGTCAACCACTGACAGTCCATTGAAAGAAATGTCATAGAATGGTAATCTCGTACATTAATAAAAACTATTATAAATGAAATCTGGCATGAATAAATGTTCGCATTTAGTAGTAGATTTCGAAAACCATTTGTACTAAGGGTTTTATAATAATGGCGATACGACAATGTCATTAAAACACAATTTTATTACGCGACCATTGACCGACCAATGATCGACCATTGTGAATTTAGCAGATTACGAACTTAAGCAAATTGACAATGGGATGGGAATGGAATCGTGTTGGAGTGACGAATTTATAAAAATAGCATAATTAAGATAAGAGGCCCCTGGCCTCTAGTATCCTACTTCTTGATCGAAAAACACAATAACACTGCCCAAATTGGAAATCAAACCAAAGACCTGCTCTGTAAAAGCGCCTGTGACTAATAAAGATCAAGGCAGTTAAGTCGGTCACTGCAATTAATATACAATGAGAAGTATCCAAAGCACTTTGTTTCCGCTATAGCTATACAAATAAATAAAAGTATTTTTTTGTAATTACAAAATAACAGCTTTTTACTGATTGCTGGAAGTGTATACGGTATAACGGTACTTATAACAAAAAACCCCTTTTTTATTATTGTCTGTCTGTCTGTTTGTTCCGGCTAATATCCGAAACGGTCGGTTAAAGTTGTCATAGGGGCTAATTACTGATAATTTGGTGGTTTTTATCTTTTTTAAACTTATACGATCAGAACACATTATAAAACATTAAAAAGGAAAATGTACCGCGAACTTTACCTTTAATTTAAGCCCGACGTTTCGACCGGATTGCACCAGCCGTGGTCGCGGGGAGACTGAAGTATTGGAGGTACCGCGACAGCAAAGCGAAGGCGTTTATTCAAGTACTTCTTCGTGGTTTTATTCTAAACTCTAACTAGTGTTTCTAGTGAACACCACATTTATGTAAAAAAAATGTAAATGGTTGTTAACAAAACCCAATTTAAATAGGGAAGCAATTTTTCATTATGATTTCATGCTGCCAACAGCTACTAACTACTAAGAAGCTCTCGACCAAGACGCAAACATTCTCTAACACTCAAAACTAATTACGAAGAACAAAAAACTACAAAGAAACAGTATCCTGTTAATCATCAAGGGAGTAATCAGCTGTAATAGTTTGTAGAACCTCCCATTTCAATCCTGTGTCTTATTCGCGACGCTATCTAGTGTCTACTTTCATTAATTATGTACTTAGTAAGCACCTCACAATGGTGGTGCTACCATTGGTTTTAGAGCAGTTATAGTTTTCGAAGGAAACTCACTATTGAACTCAAAAGAGAATCCCTCAAATACTATTGGATGAGATCTCGGGACAATTTGTATCGTGATCAAGAATAAGCGGGAGGCATCATTGAAAGAAATGAACGTGACTTGGATGTGTTAAAGTTCTAAGACAACACATTTTGAAACACTGATGCAAAAATATTAAAAGAAATAGAAGAAATGAAATGCGGCCAAGTACATTTTACAGTCCAACCAAAAAGATTTAGAAGTAGCTAAGCTACGTACGTACGACGTACTATGAGTAATTACCGCTATAACAAATGACTTCAAAATACGATATTTTTGAACAATGAAATTGAAATTCTGTACCCGAAGGAGCCAGTAACCGGAGGTCGGATTTGCTAGCTATAGGCATGCCCCTGAAACCCGAAATATATTTAAAATATGGTCTTATCTTCAATTATTTTCGAACATGTCGAACGAAATCCATTTTGCTGAAAACTCGCGAACAAAATGTAACATGATACTTGCTGTAAATATAGTTTGGCTCTGACAACTGACGAGTTGCATGCAGCAGATCGTTTAAAAATAACTTTTTTGCTAACCAGAGTAGAATGTTCAGAATTAATGAACATCATATAACACCTCGACTCTATTCCCAAGAAGATGCGTATAAATACCAGCACAGATTTTCAACTTTATTGTTATAGCATTAGGTTCAAAGTTGATTACGAAAATTTGTTAGTTTTGGGTAGCTTGATGTCTGTATGTAATATCTCTACCCACCTATACTTGAAATCCGTATCTTATTAACCAACCAGAAATTCCCGAGACAATTTCCTGAAACATTACCCTGAAAAAAAAACGTGGCCCCCATTGATTTTAATGAACTAGATAAACCAGATCAACGGATCAATTTTGTATCAAAAGCTAGCATAATATCAATTGATTTTAGTCTCAATTGATTATGAGGTCAGATAGTACGGGTTTGACATTGACACCGAATTAAAAATGTTTGGTTTTCGCTACCAACACTAAATAGTAATTGCTGATGAGCACAACGCTTGGTAATAAACTTTCTGAGAACATTGGTGTTAAGGTTTTCAGTGAACACATAAAAGTGGTACTAAAACCGGTCATTAAGATCTTGAAGAGAAAGTAGTCTAAACTACTAGAAATGTAACAAATAAGGTGCTCAGAAAGGACGTTAATGATCTGCAAGCGCCGTACGACTACAATGCGATGTCACGACATAGAGATTGCTTTATCCAAACTCGACGGTTCACTTACTAAATCACCATCATCACTGCTCTCAAAACGGTGAAGGAAAACATCGTGAGGAAACCGGCATGTCCTAGAACCAAAAAATTCGAAGACCTGTGAGATCTACCAACCCGCACTGGCCCCGCGTGGTAGATTATAGCCCATTCCCTCTCATAAATAGGAGTAGGCCTGTTCCAAGAGTGGGAACATTAATGCTGTTAATGATGACGACTTACTAAATTAAGGTGAAAATCGCATCAAAGCCTATTGAGGCGTTCAAATGATTTAAACGATCACACAGACAGACAGAAAAGCGACATTGTGTATTAATGTATTTATTTAATATTTTATTCGACGAAAGAACATCGTAGGTACCTACTCCAATAACTAGGCAGAAGTGTACCTAATAATACACCTACATTTCGACAGTTATATTAAATTCCTATGTTGTAAGGGGCGACCCTATTGCCATCAACCGGGCACAGATCTAGACTCCGTTGTTGCTACTGAAAAAACCAGACGGAAAAATCCAATAACGCTATGCCAAATGAATCACAATGTATAAAAATACACGCCCCCATCCAACGAATCTATTTTCAAATAAAACTCCATTCGTGCCAAATTGAGTTTTATTTGAAAAAGGAATCGTTGATGATCCAAAGACCGAAATCTCTAATTTAAAATCGAATAAATTACCTTTTGAAACCTCACGTTCCGACGCCATTTTGATAAAAATTCACATCTCGATTGCGAGATTATCTTTGGTAGGAGCCACAGCCACAGGACATAAAATACGGTTGCCAAAAACGGCAGTAGTGTCGAGATGAAATGTTTATTTCTAGTCTACGGTCAGCATAGCCAACTGAGAGTTTATTTGTCTGTGAAATTTTGCTGTGCACTGTACCTCGTAAATCTTGGTTTTAATGCTGTTCTTGTCTAGGGGGATTGTCTGATTGAATTGCTTTAGGCTAGACTCATTGATGTTATTTTTTTAATTGGATGGGTTTATGATTGAAAGTAAGCTACCTATCTAGAAATCGATGGCCGATTGATGACGTCATAGGTCACAGAGAAAAATTAATTAACCATAGAGACTATCTGCGGTCATTGATCCCAAAAAACCATCATCAAAAATCTGTTTTATCTTGTTCTTTCGTGTCTAGATAATCATCGACCTTTCTGATTAATGCTGTATTAAATAAAGCCGTCAATTATCCCCAAATAGCCGCCAATTAGATAATCTGCGTTGCAGGTTAGGGATTGTCCTGTCAATCAGAGGCCGGCTATTTGTCATGAAATATCCCAAAAAGATGGAAATATGCTGATCCTCAAAAGGCTTTAGTGTCAGGCGAGATAACCCTGTAACTCCATAGTAGTCAAAATTAACGAAGGAAACGCAAAAAAATGTACTCGAAGTGAAAGTCTAAACCTACTTTTAATAAATCAAAAGTGAAAAATGATTCATTAGTGAACGGCTCTATTCTGGAGACATTGGTGTTCGGCAGTTGTTGTGATCTTTCACTCATCAACCAAATTATCGTAAATTGAAACGTAAATACAACATTTATGACAAACGAAACGTTAATTCTTATGTCATTTTATCAGCATTGTGTGAACAAAATTGGTTGCTCCAAATTAACATGCATTCTGCCATCACCATTATCCGTTATTGCTGTTTCGGCCCTAAATTAACATATTTCTTACGTGCTTCTCCTTTATGGAAGCACACTCATCTTTTAGACAAAATCGATCTAATCATCAGAAATTCTTTATCATCCATTTTAAATGTGGCCTTGCACGACCGGGCCTGGACCCAAGCTACTCTACCCATTCGTATGGGAGGGCTGCCGCGTCCGCAAAATTTCTAGTATTAGTTTACCGGCTTATATATCCTCGGTTCATGGCACTGAGAAATTAATCAGGAAAATCCTGGCTTCCGCACTGGTTGATTTTGATGTGCCGTGCTTCGCCGAGGCTATAAACGCTTGGAAACTCGCTTGCCCGAACTCTGAAGAACCCGATTACCCATTTTCCCAGAGACGGTGGGACGAGCCGCTCTGCAGAGTAGTTCAGTTCAATCTACTGAACATGTCTGCTACTACTGCTGAGCGTGCGCGCCTGCTGGCTGTGGGTGAATGGGAGTCGGGTCTTTGGCTTCACGCACTACCTTCGTCGAACACAGGCACGTTGCTCGACGACACCACTTTCCGCCTCGCTGTTGCTCTACGCCTAGGCGCTCCATGTTGTTCTCCTCACCGCTGTCACTGTGGTGAAGTTGTCAACAGCCTCGGACACCACGGCCTGTCATGCAGCCGAAGTGCGGGCCGTTTTGCGCGGCACGCGAACTTGAATGACATCATCCGCCGATCTCTTGTTACCGTCGGTGTTCCAGCTTTATTAGAACCCAATGGTTTGGCACGCGACGATGGCAAGAGACCGAACGGTATGTCTTTGTTTCCATGGAAGATGGGTAGGCCTCTAGTGTGGGACGCTACATGTGTCGATACTCTTGCTCCTTCCCATCTTCCTAGTTCATCGTGCTGTGCAGGGGCTGCCGCTGCGGCTGCGGAGAACCTCAAGCGGCGTAAATATAGTAACCTTATTGGTAACTATATTTTCGAGCCGTTTGGGGTTGAAACTCTAGGACCGTGGGGTCCGAGTGCTCACAGCCTTTTCAAGGAAATTTCAAAACGCTTAGTTGACACTTCCCGTGACCCTAGGGCTGGCTTTTACCTTGGTCAAAGGCTTAGCGTTGCCATTCAGCGTGGTAACGCTGCCAGTCTCTTGGGGACATTACCAGTTGACAGCGTAGAGGAGGAGTTTTTTGACGCCATTTTTTAAGTTTTTAGTTTAAGTTAGTTAGTTTAGTTAATTGTAGCAAACTGTAAATAATGTACATTTATGTTTAATTCGATAATAAATGTTAATGTTGTTGTGAAATTAAATAGTAAGTTCAACCTTAAAAAAAAAACAAGCTATTCTAAACGAAAATAATAAAATTGAGTTCACCTATCAAATTTTGAGGAGTTCTCTTGTGAGGAGGCGATCCTGATTGCAGGATCAAGACATGTCTGCCATAAAAATGTATATTGTCACCAAAATCAAAGATGTGTGAAAAATTTAAGTTCCATGGGCTTGGGGGAACTGGTTTAAATTTAATTGCTAGATTTGACCAATACATAATAACTAACAAAGCAAGTTAAATACAAACTAATAATTATAAAAATCAACAATCCCGAGTCTACGACAATATTGAGAGAGACTGCGACAATATTGACTATGGTATGATTGCTTCAGAATATTGTCAAGGGATTAATTATTAAGATCCTAGATGAAACCTTTTCAGACAAAGACGTAGACGCTCATATTGGATAGAAGTAATCACAGGTTCCAATAATGTGTTTCTACTGCCTAGAGAACTCACTGTTCGATATGACGATAGGTAGCTTAATACTAATGTTATAATATACTTAGTTAATTATAGGTACTTTCTTGAACTAAGCTTGAGTCGATTCAAAGCACGAATCTCTTCTCCGTACAAAAATAATATTCAAATACCGAATACAACAGATTATTCTACGATAATTTCACCTCACACAAATAAAAAGGTGTCGGTTCGTGTTTTTTTTTCAATACAATTTCCACAAACGAATAAATGTCATTCATGAAAGCACTAAAAGTTTCTTGTAGCACCGCATTATGTATTCTTACTGAAAATCTTATCAATTAAATAATAACTATCATAGAAGAAATAGCATTTTTTTTTTAATAATAATCTTTGTTAAGACTTTTAATAAAATTGTAAGGCAGGCATTGTAATAGTGGTACACAATCAATGACATAATGCTGGCACCCTTTTCGTTACGAAATCTCGTTTCAAATCGAGATTCAAATATTTGAGCATCGTTCTAAAAATACGGCCTCATATTACGATTGTCTACGAAGCAGTTTGAATGAAATTGTTCCAAAAAAAGAATGTAACAATAGACACTTCGAAATTCAAATCGTTACCGATTCTGCTGGCAATTCGAGGTTAGGATAAGGTGTCCTTGTAAGGTCAGTGACCTTTGGATTCCATTCTTTATTTGAAGATCCTCAGATTCGCTTCAGGCTTTTTGGGCTGAATAAATAAGTTTCTTTCAGAAAAAGTTCCAAAGATAGTTTAATAAAATACGTTATTTATCTAACAAAAGGTTCAATAATTTATTTTGTAAGAAACAACGTGTTCAATAGGTTGGTTGATGGTTCAAAGTGCATGCATACTTATCCTATGCCGACCTACTGAAATATTCTGTGACAGAGGATTATGTTTTCTATTCTTATAAGAAAAAGTGATTATTCGTCAAAAAAATTCAAAACAACCACATTCGCAAATTAAAAAAAAATAAACATTCATGGATCATACGCACATATTTTCATACAGCTTTCTGAAGAGAAATTAAAATAAAGTATTTATTTAACAGTTTATTAAACAGTTTATTTATTAAATAAAGTATTTATTAAACATTTTATATTTATTAAATAAAGTATTTATTAAACAGTTTATTTATTAAATAAAGTATTTATTTAATATTTTATTTATTAATTGTCTCAATAAATAAATAATGTATCCTTCAGAAAGTTCTTGACCTGGATCGATCTTATTTTCAGAAATTGTAGCCATGAGGGGTGAGAGCCCAGAAATAGTAAAATCCTATCATTGGCCCTTATACCTAAGCTGATACAAATCCGATTACAAGACTCAAAAAAAAAACGTAAATACTTATTATAAATTTTACTTATATTTCAAGGAAAAAAGTCTCATATATTACCTTTTCTATGCATCCATCCCCAAAACAGGTCAATCAGAACTCCTTCATAAGACGACCCTCTGACCCTTCATTCTTTAAATCCTTCAAATGTAAAAAAATAAAGGGTTTGGTGCAGAGGAGATGGGTCATCGACCCCTGGCAAGTTGTCTAGACAAACAGTTGGTATATCTGATTCTGTCACTCCCAGATAAAATACTATCATCTTAAGACTTGAAACCTATCAGGACTTGCAAGAAAACTCGTTAAATTAAAGCGAACGTAACAAATTATACGTTGGTCGTTCACTCGAACAGCAGAATATTTTTAGATAAAATTATCCCTAATATTATCCCTACAAAAACAGAGGAAATAGTCATCTGTAAATTGGCAAAACGAAAAAATTAGTGGATACAGGAAACCATTTTGATTTTAATTTACCGTTTAACGAAAAATCGGTTTCCAAATTCAAAATTAAAGTAAAAAGTCGTTTACCGCACGCTTCATAAATTAGTCTACACTTTAATAGGCACCAAGAAGTTAGGTTCAAAAACGCCGGGCTAAATTATTCAGATCCAAAAATACATAGTGCGCTGAAAATAGAAACGGTTCATATTTTCCGCGGCCCTACCTAAATTCTATGAAACATTTAGATTACTAAAAATAGGCTTACACACCTCCAAAAATTAGCAAATGAAATGGACTTGTCGTGATAAAACCTCATCGTTTATTCACAAAGGTCGTGACAGCCATTCGTTTCACAGTTGTTGCAAAAATAACTGCAAACAATTTTGAATAAGTAATTCAAACTCAACTGATTATTGGAAAGAATACTGAGTGACTCAATAATCAAAATATTTATTATGCTCAACAAAGAAAAGTGAGCATTTCATTCACAATTTCACGAAAAATGTGTTTTCCCAACTCAACTTTCAGGACATCAAAGTCCTTCCAATCGATTCGCTCATAAATACAGGCAGACAAAAAAAGAAAAATAGTTTGAGGTTCTACTTACAAACTAGGCTGTATACTCGAATACTCGTGCGTAGAAAAAATCCAAATGTCACACACACTACACGCACAAAACGATTCCAAATTTAAAATGACACTAACACAGATAGTGAATAAAAGCGCGGGATTTATTCACTGAGAAGAGACACGACTGTACCGAGCTAGGGTGCGAGACCGACTGGTCCCCTGTTTTCGAAGCCACCCGGAGCGTCTGACAAAATTCGGTGAGTAATATTTATTAAATATCATTTTTATGGGCGATAAAGTGAAAAATAAGGATAAATAAAAGGTAATTTTGTTTGCATAATGGGTACAAGACTGGAGTATCGCGTACTGGCGCGGTTTTCTGCTATTGTACGTTAATTTTGGAACAACAAAGGAAAATATAATTTTGACAATGATCAATGCTTATCCTGGCCATGTGGTTTCCTTGTTCCCGTCAACATTTGGGGAATTCGCAATGAGGGATTGTAAGTAATCAAAAGGATAATAAGCTCTACAAAATTCTAAACGAAGTAAAGATTGTTAGAAGTGGCTGAAAATGGGAGATACAAACGGTAGATAAAGATGTATGCCGATTGAGTAAGAGATGTGTCGATTACAAATGAATTGGAATAAGGGCAGGAAAATGAACCTGTTGTGACAATAGGGTAGATGACCAAAAAATAGTAAATATTCCGTCAGATTATCAACAAATAAATATTTGATCCGTATTTTTTCTTTTGTTACATAAACCAAAATTAACGAAGATACGACGCTTTTATAATTCTCAATACGTCACGCTTTGGTATAATTTTTAGCGAGTTCTGACGTCACGAGCCCCCACTCCCGAGTTTTGATGCGTTTTATCTTTGTCAATATTCATTGATTTACAAAAACAAAAAATACGGGCCATTATTTTTCAATACTCTAACTGACGGTACTTAAATAGATTTACAAATGTTTGATACTGTCGTCTTGCCTATTTAAAAAATGTATACACTTTCTGTTACATACTAAAATATAATAGACTCACACCTTTTTTTGAAAAAGTCAGACACCACAGAACGCCATCTGCTACAATCCTTACATACTCCTTTTGCCTCGTGCACGTTCATACATCTGATCATACACACACGACTTTACAGTTATCACCAATTTATCTGATTAACAAATGTAGTGATACCTACGTATCTGTTCAATGAATTATCCTAAGCGCTAGCATCTCGTCTAACAGGAGAAATATGAACAAAAAACATGCGGGGCAGCCGGGACTGCCAATAGAAGTGAAAACTCGTAGCCGGTCCGCTACGGCGTAGCCGACGGCGGCTACGTGTGCTACGAAAAGCGTACGTGACAGTCACGCGCGTATCATGATTTTTTTCACTCAAAAAGTGCTCACACGCGCCTAAAGAAGTTTTCCCCAAGTAACATGGGGCAAGGGCAAGAAAATTATGAATATTATGATGACGCTAGCGTTTCCGTGTGCCTACAAACCATAGTTTTCACGACATTCCTTGAAAGTTTAAACAACAATGAATGAGGCCTTTTTAAGGCTCGATGTTACTGGTAACCTACATTTTTAAACCTGATTATGTACGGCTAGCACGATGTCACTAATTACCTACAATTCAAGCACTAAACTAAATTAAAATGGTATTCTCGCATCGTCATTTACCTAAATAAGGCTAATGGCCAGAAATACAATTTTTAACTGCGCCTTAGTTTTTCTATCTATCTACTAGCTGGTCCTTTAACAAATATCATCATATCACTTCACTACATATTATTAAACAAAGTCCTCCGCCACGTCTGTCTGTCCGCGGTAAACTCTAAAACTTCTGCACCGATTTTTTTGCGTGAAGGAGTCATTAACCTCCAACCATCCATTCATACATCCATCCATCCGTCCTGGGCCTGTTTTATCACCTACGGTTAACTACAGGCAATCTGATCCAAATTCAGTTCCATTAAGTACTGAATTTATTCGGTGAGCAGTGGCTATTCGGACGTCGCCGCCATAAAAAAGCCCTAAGTGAGATTTAGTATTTACACACATGTTATAGTGCGACATGGTTCTTTTTGCGCTTGGCCACAGTCGGTACTAAAGCCGCCATCTTGTTTTTCAATACAATTCCTACAGGTAAAGTAAGAAATGTACACGCAGCGCCTTTCTTACAATCAAAGTGCAAAGAACCATGCTGCAGTAGGTATATTTTTCTTCAAAAACATACTTGACTGACACATCTAGTTCGTAGCTCACTACCAATGTACCATATTATTGCTATCCCTTAATAAAATACACAATGGCGGCCATCTTGGATCATGTCGTGGAATAGAAAAGCTTATTCACTCTATTATATTCTGACAAAACTTAATCTGTAATCACATTAAGGTACATACAGTATTTTGCTTGGTTTGAGAAGGCCAGATGGGTAGTCACTCCATGTAAGATACTGGTGTTCAGCTGCATCCAGGTAAACTGGAAACCGACCTATTGTGAAAAGGCGAGGCAGATGGTGATGATGATTTGATGAACCATTCACACACACAGCACATTGCATTCACATTGCTCACAGCAGTCTATCGTGTCCGTTAATAAAATATGTACCATAATGGCGGCCATATTGAGCCGTGGCCCTCAAGGCATGGCCCATAAATCTCAAACTAACAGCTAGGCATTATCGTTTAGTCATAATCAGTAAAGAGAATATATTGTTACATCGGACCTATTAGAACATTCGAGAAAGCACGTGATTACAGTATGTGTACGTTGGAATTTCGAGAGATTTCTATTATTATTACTTTCAAAGTTGGGTAGGTACCTACAAACTCGCGACCTCTTTATAAAAAGACATTAGAATTTCGACCGTACGCCTAGGGCATACGGTTCATATTTGTTTGTGTTATACAAGTAGCTAGTAATAATAATTACCTACCTACCTACCTACTCTTTTGTTAGTGTTTTCTATGACCCTCTAGAATATTCGAGGTTATTCTGGTGTGTCTGTGGGCGAGTATAAATAGACCGCTCAGGGCCGCGACAGTCAGTCTTGTTTTGGCTACCATCGAAGCGAATCGAAGTGAACTTGAAGTGCGATATCTAAGTGAATAGTGAATAGTAGTGTACTGTAGTGTTCTTGTGATTAAGTTTAAATTGTTTTGTGATTAATAAAGTGATTGTGTTGTTTAATCGGTAGTAATTAATTTATCTCATACCCAGCTCGTAACAATATGTATACTGCCACTAGCACTCTTTGTCTCTGCATCACCCAAAAGCTGGCTGGTAGAAAGTGCCTATGACATTAAGTCCGCCTTTGTAGTTTGAGCTTGAGCGTGTTAAGTAAACAAATAATATCAATATAATCTTACCACATTACTTATCACCACCACTCCACTCCACATTTAACCACATTCCAAACAAGTTACATTAATAAAAAATTGTAAAAACCCCCGACACATAGGGTCATAGTAATATTAGGAAGTTGTTAAAAAAAACTACATTTTGTTGCGACGGCCATCTTGGATTTGAAATTTATTATGGCGTCTAGTATTTAATTTATCAAGCCCTTTCATTTGGTACCCATATTGAGGGAGTCGTTGAATAAATTCCGCCATTTTGTGGTGGCGGCCATCTTGGACTGATTTTATCAAACGTAGCTAAGAACACTCCCGACTAATTCACCTTTCAAACAAAAAAAAAAAATCAAAATCGAAATCGGTTCATCCGTTCGGGATCTACGATGCCACAGACAGGCACACACACCCACACACACAGACACGTCAATCTTATAACACCCTGTCGTTTTTGCGTCAGGGGTTAAAACAATTGACTTACCCACCTCATTCAATGCTCTACGCCAATCTGTGATAGATTTAACGTAACACTGTCCCATAATAAAATATGTACAACAATGGCGGCCATCTTGGATCATGACGTGACGGACAGGCCGTATAGCTCCCGGTACTTATTTATTTAGGACTGGTTGCAACACGATACTATGATCTATCTCAGTTTGGCTTGTGAGAATAGCTCCTGATTGTGATAGTGTACTTACTTAATTGAATTTCGTCTTTTGCTTTTTTAAGGTGCCTGCCCCTAACCGTATTTATTTAGGCTCTACGTAGCTTCAAAAGAAACACCTCTTTTTCTTACTCACAAGTCTATTCGCTGAAAAAAACAAAATGCCTTTTCAGTTTCTGACGATGCGTGCTCTAGTCTTCTTGGGTTTTATTATGAAACTAATTAGTAGACTGCAACCCCGATTTCCGAAATATCAAAACTTACCCAATTACATACATGAGATTTAAATCATCATTAAGATCTGCCCAGCCTTTTCCGTTTTCAGGATCAGTATGAGTGGCTGAAAATTTGAATTTTCCATGAAGCGAGTGACTGCCTATCTGATCTCCACAAACCACTAGTACTGGTTAACTCGATACCCCTTAGTGAGACTGATGGCCTAACTTGGCCCCTGACTATCTGTAACGACTGGATTTAAAACATAACATTCAAAATTGTGACTTCTGCGGTACTCCTCGGCGAACACACAGGCATGAGGCGTTGCCTTGCCCATCTTTTTTGAACTCTAAATAAAAGTTACGCATAAAAATAATCTTCTATTTCTACCTCCACGTGTTTTAATTAAGGGTCTAAAATAACAGGCTGAAGGTAACCTTATTTTGATGTGAACGACCGGTCATAGCGAGCCGTACATACCTACTATTAAAATATTGATGAAAATAAAACCGTTTTCAAAATGAACATTATTTACTCGTAAGATTTTCTAATGGTTGGTTAACAATGGATACTTTCTTTGATTTGTAATTTTCTTTTTCTCAAACTATTATTTCAAATAAGACTCGTTTTTTATTATAACCGTTTAGTAGTAGATAGATAGACCATTTACGGGCACTTTTAATTGTTTGAGACGGTCAGTCTAGTTAAAAATTTGAAGCTGCTGAAGCCCGTTACAAACGTAACTCTATGGAAAAGAATGGGCAAGAAATTCCTAGAACGCTAATCATATATTTTAATCAACATACAACCTAACAATGACCACTCAATTTTTACAATCTGCAAATTGCAAAAATTGTAGGAAAATGTGAAAATCACGAGCTACCCAGAAGTTCAATATAATAAAACCTACATTTCGCATCCGCTACTGGGTATTCTAAAAAGTGTCGTATAAAAATAAATCTACTTAGGATAAAGCTAGGTTGAGGCTAATATAATTTACAAGGCCACGTGGAAGTAAAGAGCTTTCCCATGTTGCTAGCTCGTCCCTTCAGAAAAAAATCAAGAGAAAGATAATGTGACTTGGATTTTTTTGCTGCCGTGTTGTTATATTTTTGTATTATTACAACTAAGCAAGTATATAACGATAAAAGAGACACCGACGCGTTTACTTCGTATTCAGTATATAATTCTGAAACTTGTTTGTATAAAGGCTGTAAACCGATTCTTCACATCATTGTCATCGTTTCTAAAAAATATTGCTGGGAGATAACTTTTTTTTTGTTGAATAATGACGTTTTACAATAAAAATCAATGTCATCAACAACCTTATCCTAAATTTCCCACTGCTTGGATACAGGCCTCTTTTCTATGAGAGGGAATGGGCTAAAATCCACCACGCGGGCCCAGTACGGATTGGTAGATGTCACATGTCCTGTGTGTGTGTCATAATATAATTATCAGCACGCCTGTTATCCCAGAATGGTTAGGCAGAGGTGTATCTAGTAGTACACCCACATTTCGCCAGTTCTGTTTAGGTTTAATGGGGGAGAACCTATTGCCATCAACCGGGCACAAATCCATAAAAAATCCAAATTTTTGATGGGAAAACCTAATATCATATACCCATACTAGCTTATACCCGCAGGTTTTTCCGCGTGGAGTTCTGTAATAGCCCCAAGGGATCGTATTACCCGAATAAAAGTAACCTATGTGTTAATTATAAAAAATAGATTAGGGTAGGACTTTCTTAGTTCTATTATAAACTAGCTTCTGCCAGCGGCTTCGCCCGCGATAATTATCCCATGCATGGGATCTTACTACCGGGATAAAAAGTATCTTAAATGTGTTAATCCAGGCCATAAACTATCTGCGTGCTAAATATAATGCAAATCCGATCAGTAGTTTTTGTGTGACATAGTAACAAACATACATACATCCATTCTTTCTCACAAACTTTCACATCCTACTTCCTTCCTACTAATCCTATCCTACTAATATTATAAATGCAAAAGTTTGTGAGTATGGATGTATGGATGTTTGTTACTCTTTCACGCAAAAACTACTGAACGGATTTGGATGAATTGCACACGGATAGTTTATAACCTGGATTAACATATTTAAGATACTGTTACATCGGACCTACTAGAACATTCGAGAAAGCACGTGATTACAGTATGTGTACGTTGAAATTTCGAGTGTTTTCTATTATTATTACTTTCAAAGTTAGGTAGGTACCTACAAACTCGCGACCTCTTTATAAAAAGACATTAGAATTTCGACCGTACGCCTAGGGCATACGGTTCATATTTGTTTGTGTTGTAAAAGTAGCTAGTAATAATAATTACCTACCTACCTACTCTTTTGTTAGTGTTTTTTTATGACCTTCTAGAATATTCGTGGTTATTCTGGTGTGTCTGTTGGCGAGTATAAATAGAGCGCTCAGGGCCGCGACAGTCAGTCTTGTTTTGGCTATACAACGAAGCGAATCGAAGTGAACTTGAAGTGCGATATCTAAGCGAACAGTGATCAGTAGTGTATTGTAGTGTACTTGTGATTAAGTTTAAATTGTTTTGTGATTAATAAAGTTATTGTGTTGTTTAATCAGTAGTAATTAATTTATCTCATACCCAGCTCGTAACAATACTTTTTATCCCGGTAGCAAGATCCCATGGGACATTTATCGCGGGCGAAGCCGCTGGCAGAAACTAGTTTATAATAGAACTAAGAAAGTCCTACCCTAATCTATCTACACTAATATTATAAAGAGGGAAACTTTGTTTGTTTGGTTGTAATGAATAGGCTTAAAAACTACTGGACCGTTTTTAAAAATTCTTTCACCATTCGAAAGCTACATTATCCACGAATAACATAGGCTACATTTCATCTCCGTACTCCCACGGGAACGGGAACTACGCGGGTGAAACCGCGTGACGTCTGCTAGTTTTTCATATAGATGAAAAATATTGAAACTTTTAACAACCAGAAAGAGTCCTTGAACCTCACACCTTGACCACCCTTGAACCCAGATTATTTCGGCGTATCTTGACACACGCACTTAAGTTGAAAAGTACCTACTACCTAGGTAGTCGTCAAACGTCAAATTAAATAATTTATTAGCTTTTGCTGGCTGAAATTGGCTCTTTCCTAAGTGTTACATTACTTGTTTTATGTTCTTCAAATAGTTGTTTTGAAGGGCCCGGCTTTCAGGACCAGGACCGCGGTCCTGGAATACCCCTAAATATTTTTGAGTGTTATTTTGGGGCCACAAGAAAAAAAAAGTTAAAGTACAGTTTTCAAAAAGAAGAAGAAAAGTAATGGAGAAGTATTTCTTCATAATTCTGACCTCCTGGTAGTTTGTGAGACTTTATTATAATTGTCGTGGAGTTGCGGACACCAGCCCGCTATACAATACAATACTTCCTTCATGATTCTGGCCTCCTGGTAGTTTGTCTGATCGCCTTCTTAATTTAGTATGGATATCTGAAAAAGAGACAAGGTTCTATGAAGAGAGCCACGGGTACAATTTAATATTGTATAAAATACTTTTATTTGTATAACTTCTAAATAGTTTAGTTGGCCGTACTTTCTCAAATTATAACTTTGTTTTTTTTTCTTGTGGTCCCAAAATACCACTCAAAAATATTAAGGGGTACTCCGGGACCGCGATCCTTGTCCCGAAAGCCCCCGGGACCCGAAGCCCGAAAGTCTTCCCAAGAGCTGTCGTCAGATAAGGAGTTGTGAATGACAGTCAGGCAGTCGTTCCATGTAACTTGTACTTAGATGGAGGGACAGCCTGCATATACTTGACTTATATTTAGTTGCATTCAGCTGGAAGCCAACCCCAACAGAGTTGTTAAAAGGAGCACAATATGGTAACTAAAAAAGACAGGGGGTCGTTTTGGCGGCGTATGAGAGAGGCCTATAACCCGACCTGGCTTGAAGGCCTCGACGTATTTCGACTGAATGAATATGATGTCGTAGATAATAGGCATGACGACAATATCAAAATATTACAAAACTATTTAAGCCGTCACAGTATTGGAAAATAATGGACAAGTATTTTTTGTTTTTGTGAATCAATGAATATTGACAAAGATCAAACACATCATAACTCAGAAGGGGGCCTAAAAATTATACCAAGGCGTGACGTGTTGAGAATGTTAAAAGCGTCGTATTATGTAACAAAAGAAAAAATACGGGTCAAATATTTGTTGATAGGTAATCTAAATGACGGACTTTTTGTTTTTGTCGTAACCCTATTTCTAAAGCCCGATTTATAGATCCAACAATTTCAGTGCATTTATAACTGTCAATAATACTTCTATGGGTATATATATCTAGCTACACATTTCCAATTTAACCTGTCCTCGCACTGTGCCCACTTTCCGAGCAATAAGAGGTCAGGCAGAACTGGTAATACAGCTCGAAATGTAGTCGGGTAGCTCAATATTCAAGCACACTCATGGTCCTTTAACAGTAATGTAATGACATTTGGTCCTACCCTCTTACGAGTAAGTGTTTGCTAACGCGGTCCACCATGTCAATTTCTCAAGTGCACAGTTTCACTGAAATCAGGGGTAAATTATGTTTCTGATATTACTTTGTTCAAGGGGTTTTGTGATTTCCGCAAAAATGTCCTCTCCACATTTATTTTTGTAACAGTTTTTTGTCTAAACTTTTGCGGAACTTAGGAAATGTAATTTTGTATTTGGTTTCCTAGAAAGGAAGGTCAAAATGAACTTGAGAGTCAGCTCAAAACGTTAAAGGGTAAATTCTCATAGTGCGAGTTTTGCACAGTGTGAATGTACGACCTACGACAAAACGTAGTACCTACTAGTGAGAACAAAAACCCCATTAGTTTTGTGTAATAGAACAGTAGAAGTAATGGGACTTTTTGTTCCCACTAGATACTACGATTGTGTACCACCTTAAATCGTGGGACTAGTGGGAAAATAAAAGTCCCACTACTTTTACCGTGGAACTGTATAGTAGAACTGAACTAGTGGGGATGATTCAAACTTTTTAATCTTGGGGTAGTTTATTGTATTGACAACGGGCTGGTGTCCGCAATTCCACGTCAAAGTGCGTATTTTGTTTGGGGTAGTTTATTTTAGTAGGTAACCGGGCTGGTGGAACCGTTGAACCTGTATTTTAAAAAAGACGGTCTTGCTATACAATTCAAAAAAGAAGGAGATTCGAAGTGGATTTCTTTTGGACCATTATAAAACCATTACACTAGGATCCTCTTTTTCATTATTAAAGATATTTATGTTTGCAACCACCAAACCATTTATTAAAGAGAAAATACACAGAGTAGAAAAATAAATGTATGATTTGTAGTGAACTTTCAGCGGCTTTTATAATAATGAAACAAATACACACCGGCCATGTTAACATGAATGTATATTTTAGCAAACATGCACTTTGAATCAAGTATTGTGTATTGAACGCTTTTACATGTATTTTTTTTGTGTTATAGGTTGGCAAATAATGGGAGATCTATCTGATGGTTAGTGGGTAACACTGTTTTTGTAACTACCTCTACAGCTTATTTGCCATCTGATTTATTATTATTTATAGTGCATCTGCTTAAGCTACGTAATCATTATTAATCTACATCAGCTACCTGGCCTTTTCCCAACTATGGGGTCGGCTTCCAGTCTAATCGATGCAGCTGAATACCAGTATTTTACATGGAGCGACTGCCTATCTGACCTCCACAACTTAGTTAGTACTAGGGAATACCCCTGGGTAAAACTGTGACTTTCAGACCACTGACTATACAGGTAGTCAAGGGAAAAAACCCAATATCACTTTGCCTGACCTGGGAATCAAACCCAGGACCTAATGCTCAGCAGCGCGGTTGCAACTACTAGACCAACGAGGCCAAATGTTTGCAGATATAATTTCACTCCAAAATAACCTCCACAAATCAGTAAACTTGTAAAAATAGCTCTCAACGGTACACTAAGATCTTAAAGATGACAAATTACATTTGAGATAAATCTCCCGATGAGTGAAGACGTGGCCACCGCAGATTTGACAAGTAATTGATGAAGGTACACCCTCGAGCTGCTCTTACAGCTCAAACCAATGGAATTTTAGGGTTCCTTTACTTTATGTGAATGAGGACCATGACAGTGACTTTCTTTATAAGATGGACGATGCTATTCACGACGCTGCGGCGCCCGCTAACTTTTTAACTAACTTTTTTTGAACAAACATTTTGGTCTGCACGTTTACTTGCTTTAATTTCTGCATTTTATATAAAAGGTGTAAAACACCTAGTAACAAAGCTGAAAGGCACTTTTTCTCCTCATCATTCCGATCATTTTTTTGTTCTACACCATCATACCTGGGAACCTTTTACTTACGGAGATATTGGGAGTCAAAGTTAGGTACAAATTTTTGGCAGGATTTTTAAAAAAATATAAGTTTTCATTGCAAGATTTTTACTTTAAATAGTACCACGAACTCCGTGCTATTTAATCTATCCGTCAGCAAAATGTTTTGAGTGGGTTACATTGAGTTATACTACGAAACGTGATTTTTCAACCTAAAAAAAATGATGTTGAATGATTCCTAGCAATAATTTTAGTTTGATGTACAGAATGTTTGGTTGACGGCTTCGTGATGAGATGGCTTACAGTTTACACCCTGCATATTCCTGTTGAGCCCTCCTAACATGTATGGTCAATATACTTGTACTCAGACTGCAACGGATAGGGGAATGCTGAGTAGTAATCAAACTCACTCACACTAATTTCAGTAATCGGCATGACGAAAGTATCAAAAAACTACAAATCTATATAATCCGTCAGATAGAGTATTGGAAAATAATAAACACGTATTTTTTGTTTTTGTAAATCAATGAATATTGACAAAGATAAAACGCATCAAAACTCGGGAGTGGGGGGCTCACGACGTCAGTACGCTCTAAAAATCATACCTAGGCGTGACGTATTGAAAATTTTTAAAGCGTAAATCTTCGTTAATTTTGAGAAACGTTACAAAAGAAAAAATACGGGTCAAATATATTTTGATAATCTGACTAATTCGTTTTTTTTTGTCATCAACCCTATTTCGGCCAAACACTGTGTATTTGCTTAACATACGTATTTCTAGAAAGCCAAAGCCAAAGTAACATAATAGCTTAAACGACTTACAATGTGTGTAATGTCCAGCGATATTTTTTTATTTATTTATTTTTAACCCATTATAAATTCGACTTTCAACAAGCCAGCAAAAAAAATAACCTCCAACCTTTGCGCCAACACAGAAAACAGCTTGTATTAACAACATAATCCTATTTTCAGCCAGACTAGAGCAAAAATAAAAGGAACAAACAAAAGTCGATCGTAGTCTCATTTGCAAATAAATAAAACATTTATTATGTTGAGAAGCTCACGAGTATGACCCAATCGTGAGAAGCTAGCAGCTGGTGCATGCAGACTATCCTTCGGTATCTAGATGTATTGGGTTTTAGTAAAAAGATAGAGAATTTAAATTTTCTATTCTTTTAACTCAACATCATTCTTCATCTTGCCCCTAACTAAATTCATTTGGGGTTGGCGCAGTATGTTTTCTTTTTCATCTCTTTATACATCTCCTTTCTTGCCATGTCCTTTACACAATCATCCGTCGTTTCTTTGGTCTTTCTCTACTCTTATACCCATACATATTCACACTCAAAACTTTCCTCATGACAATTTCCTCATTCCTCCGCATCACATGCCCATACCATGACAACCGATTACCACACAACTTTTCAGTCACCTACACCACGTTCAGACTTCCTCTTATGTACTCATTTTTTATTGTACGAGTATCCATTCGCATAACACCACATGAAAAATATGGAAGTAAAATAAAAACAACAATGTTTTGCAATCAGCGGGCCTAAAATGGCCGCTTTAACTGAATCATAATATGAATAACGTTAAAATTTTTAAAGTCTTTAAATGGATTTCATAGTTATAACAATAAAGTCAATTTTAAGAAATTTAAATTTTTATGTCATTCATATTAAGTATAGTTCTGTTAAAGCGGCCATTTTAGACCCTCTGGTATCATTAAATAATAAAAAACAGCGGCGATAAAGAAAAACCGCAGCAGTTACTTAAAAGTTTACACAAGCGTTAATTAAATTTTATTTATTCATTTAAGACGCCTGCGGAGCATGCGTATTTCATACAAACGTAATACCAAAATAATTTGTAAATTAAACATATTCCTATGGTAGTGTGTATTTATTTCGATTGAATTACAGAATATCTAGGTTCCCAAATATATATTTTGATTGGACACTGATTTTAACAAGAGTTATAAGAAAAATAAGTTTTCTATAGAAAATTTAAATTCCTCATATCTCGTCTTTGCATCACTATTCTCTCAAAAAACATATTTGGGAACATAGATATTCTGTAATTCAATCGAAATAAATACAGCCCCCTTAATTACAACGGTTTTAAAAACCAATTACAAACACTAAAACCACAGTTAAAACATAAAATAAAAATTTAAGTACACAATAACAAAGAAAAGGTTCGCGTTGAACATTGAAAAAAAATAACTACTGTATCGATGCGCATTCTTACTTTTTAAATCGTTATTGGAAAACCATGTTCCAAGCTCGTTTCAACATGCTACAACCACCCTATCTCACAAACGAGTAAACCAGGTTTTTCCCGAACCCCACTACGCTACATTAAGGTCTAGATTCGCGCGCGTGAGAACGCAGTCTGATCCTAAGTTATTGTTGTAGCTCGGTATGGCCTGGCATGGCCTGGCATGGCCTCCAAGCTGCAAATGACGCCATATGTAATTCTGCCGCCTCCTAGTTACAGCTTGAGAATTTGCTGCTAACAAAGCTGTTGCAGTTTGTAGTTCATTATTATGTTGCTGCTGTTTCTTAATTGTATTTTACAACAAGGAGTTTGTGGTAAAACAATAACAGCCGCACGGGTCGATATTATAGGTCAAGCAGTGCTTGCTGAGGTTTGTTCGTGGATGGGTGACTGTTATTTGCAAGTTTCCTCCGTGCCTCGGAAACCACGTTAGACTGTTGGCCCTGGCTGTCATTAGGATCTTTGACGGTCGGTACCGAGTGGTCAGAAACCCCAAAGTCTGACAAGCAGTCTTCCCAAGGTACTTTTCAACCCAGTTAGGTTGTGGAGGTCAGAGTCACTCCGTGTGTAAAATATTGTTATTCAGCTGCATCCAGTTAATAATCAGACTGAAATTAATGAACGGAGCGCCTAGCCTGTCCTCTAAAGGATGTAAAACACATCTTCACGAAGCCGAAAGGCACTTGTTTTCCCCATCATTGTGATCATTTTTTTGTTCTACACCATGCCTGGGACCTTCTAGTCACGGAGATATGGGGGGTCAAAGTTACAACTTTTTGACAAGTTTTTTTTGGAAGATTTTAAATTTTAGCACCTCCACGATCCCCGTACTGTTCAATCCATCCATCAGCACAATGTTTTAAGTGCGTTACATTGAGTTCTACCACAAAACATGATTTATAACCTCAAAAAAAAAGTCGTTTCCTAGCAATAATTTTTGCGTAAAGTTACTTAGTTCGATGTACAGAATGCTTGGTTAACTGCTTTGTGATGAGGTGGTTTACACCCTGTATTTATTAACTCGTATAAAAATAAATTGTATTGAATGTCACGAATAGCTTTCGCCATCTGTGAAATATCTCATGACTTGCAAAAATGCAATAATTAATAGACATTTCTTGCCGCTTGAGAAAATTGCCAGCGTGTTATGTTTTTTTTTTTATCAAATAACGGCATCATAGCTCGAATAATAGTGTATTGTATTGTTTTGCAAATTGTGAGTGACGTACTAATGTCTCAGTAGCCGCCACGGAGTCAGGATTTGTGCTTGGTTGATGGCAAAAAGTTCGCCCCTTGATTTAAAGGACTTAAACATAACTGGCGTCATGAGGGAGTATATATAACTGTTAGGTACGGCTCTGCACAATCCTTCGTGGATTATAGGCGTGATATTATGTTATGTATTATTTTGATACTTATTTATTTATTACAAAATCCACAGCTCTTTACAATTTTAACCTTAACTATTTTAACTAATCTAACAGCCAATTGGCAAGGATTTACAATCTAATTTCTATACATAGCTAAGAATACAGCGTGAAATAAAATGAAACGAAATTTATTTCCTAGAATTGTAGTATATAAATAGATGGTCGAGTTTTAATACAGTTGCTCACACAATTCGCTAAAACTAGCATGCAAAATTTAATAATACATTTACGAATACATGAAAGTAAAAGTGGTTTAAAGTGGGTGAGTGAGTATGTTATAGCGGTGTATGTGTGTGGTGATTGTCTTTATACCTTATGTACAACCCCTTCAATGGGCCTTCAATGGGCTATCCTGCTTCACACCACAACTCTTTAGTAAACTTGCAATCAAGAATAGCACCATCATCTTTTAACCCTTGTTTCATGTTACTTTGGTTTTTTCCTTCCATTCTCCTATCAACCCTCATGCTACCATTTACTCCTTTATCTTTCAAATCATACACACAATCCATCCATCGTTTCTTTGGTCTTCCTTTCACCCCTTCATCCACCATGATCATCTACCTAGCCTTTTCCCAATTATGTTGGGGTCGGCTTCCAGTCCAACAGCTGAATACCAGTATTTTACATGGAGCGACTGCCAATCTAACCTTCACTACCCAGTCAGTATCTGGGTAATACGATACCCCTTGGTAAGACTGGTTGTCACAGACTTTATAGGCCACTGACTACCTGTGACGACTGTCATAGATCTACAAATGACAGCCGGGACCAACGGCTTGACGTGCTTTCCGAGGCACGGAGGAAACTCGGTATGTAATGGGTCCCCGTCCACAGACCAACCTAGGCAAGCACGGCTTAACCTAAAGATTGGCTCGAGCGGCTGTTATTATTTAGCCACGGGAACCTCCCCCCCCCTTTTCCCTCCATCCATCAACATAACATATTTTATATTCGTCACTCTTTCAGACACATACGATTCTTCCCTCCTCATCACATGTCCATACAACGACAGTCGATTCCCTTTCAACTTCACTGTAACTGGCGTATAATCAGTGGGAATTAAAATATTCCCACTGCTCGGTCTCAAGCCTTCCTCTGTAGACAGGAGTAAACCGTTAGCCACGCGGGCCCGGTGCTACTTTGATAGATGTCACAATATGTCTTCAAAGTTTCAGTTCTAGGACTAGTCGGCTCCCTGACAATGTGTTTCTTCGCCGTTTTGAGAGTAGTGGTGATGAAATAAACAAGCAGTAAGTAAACCCGACGTTCAAACTAAAACAGGCGGCTTTGAACTTACGACCGACCACTTCACTGGACCACTCCAGATCTCAATCAAGAACATGTTACCCAAATTCACCTCCCCCATCTACAGAAATCATGTTAAAAACCACCAACGCAGCGCGATCTCTTCGCAAAGCAAAACCAAATCTTATTTACCAAGCGAAGTTCTGCAAAGCTAAGCTTAACTTAAGTTCATATCATAACCGTAAACCGAGGGGCAAGTCACAGACTCATACAAAAGGTTGGTTCCACACAACCTTTTTGTATTACTAGCAGTTTTCCGTGAACTTCGGCCGCGTAAAATTATTATGAAAATGTTACTTCCATAATTGAATCGGATTTTGTAAACAGTTTCAAAGGTTTTCATTCTGTTTTTCACGGAACTGTTTTTTTTTCTAATGTAAAAGCACTCGTTACTCCTAATCTCAACTTTTTGCAAGTGAAAGTCGAAATCTATCGAGCTGTTTTGTAGATTAGCGGGCAGACAAAAAATTTTAAATTATTTTCTTGTCATAAATATTGTCTTCAGTGAAATGCTATTATTTTGAAATAACAAAGAGAGACACCTCAATTTGTATTTATTGCATCCAACATTTTTACTCTCCGAGTATTGTTAGGCACTAAAAACACGTTAAAGAAAGTAGACACAGTAGTACCTACTTGCGAACACAGTCGAACACAAGACCAATGAGGAAGTGCGCTTGTACGTGAAGCGTGTCAACTTGTACGCGAAGCGAGTCAACTTGTACGTGAAGCGAGTCAACTTGTTCGTGCGTGTACGCTCGTTGAATGGTTGAGCTAGACTTCTCTGCCTATCTACTTAGGGATTGAAGGACTTGACTTCAAATTCGTTTGCTTACAAAACCGTGGACAGTTAAAAACGGTTGAAAGAGGGTAGAGCGAGTTATTAAGAATGCTTGCTTTGCTCATTTAGTGCTTAAGTTTTATGGGTGGGGGCAGGGACTGTCATAGAGAGTTGAGTTAATTAACGTAAACATAAATAGGTGTATGTTAGTTTTAATTTTACAATAACATAATTAGACAGTAGTCTCAAGTTACTGAAATTCTATTCAAAGGGGTTTGAAGTAAACGGCCTGCCTAATTTCCGACATTTTAGTTCTTTCAAAATTGCGGTTAGGCATTAAACCTATATTAATCGATAGCTGGCATCAATACAGGCTTTGCATGAGACAAATTATAATATAGGTTTGCATGAGACAACTTTTTCTAAATTGTCTAGTTTCCGAGATATGAGCTATCAAACTCCAATACAAAACCTGTTTTTATTGATAGCAGCTATCGTCTAGTATAGCTTTAAAGCATGGCCGCAACTTAAAAGAAAAAAAATGGCGGGTACTAGTCCAGCCAAGTTTCATATAAAAATCTTCCAAGCCCTTTATCTAAATAAACCATTTTTTTTAAATTAGGCAATTGGATTGTGTTTTTGAGTGTCAATATTTACTAGAAATTGATTCTAGTTATCAAGTAGCAATGGAGAGTTCAACCCAACGTTTGCTCACTACGCTCACTGTTGTGTGTGTTAACGAAGTTTTCTCACATCGTCAGTAACATGGATAGTACAATTCCTACTCTACATGCCATGAGTACAAACAAAAATAACTTATGTGGGAAAAAAAAACCTTTTTCGTCCTTAAAATCAAAACCAAAACAAAGACATCAAAGAGATGACACACCATTTCAAAACAAATGAAAATGCAAGAACAAGCACCATTTTCATCTTGTAACTGTCGTCAATTTACTTTCACATTTGATGTTAGTAATTGCGGTGTACGAATCGACCCCTTTTCCTGTGACAAACATTTATGTGAAGTATCACTTCCTGCCACTAAATAAACAGGTACAGAAGGTGAGGTCCATACATTGAGCTACAACACACGCACACATTGACACGCTTCACGTACAACGAGTGCAAGCGCACTCGCGACTGGCATTTGTTTGAGATCTCCACGCACACATACACACGCTTCACGTTTGCACTTACTTGCGACTTTCATTTGCATGGGATCTCCACCCAAACATAGACCATAGACACGCGTCTGTCATTTGTTTTAGTGTTGCGTACAGTTATACCGTTTTGAGTGATGTTTTCCTTCAGTCAGGTTACCTACTCCCGGCGGCGACCTCTCGCGTCCGGCCCTGGTTCAATCCATTGTCCGGAGCGAGACGGAATGGGAAGCCGTCACCTCCTTCTGCGAAGCAGTCATGCTGACGAAGGAGGTGGCGGAACAAGAGAGGGAGAGAGCCTCTCTTCCCGGCCGCCGCAGGAGACGCACCGGGCGTCGCCGTCGGGGCCACGTGGTGGCTATCCGGCCACCGTAGATGCAGGCCTGTGGACGGCTAGCTATGGGCTAGCTAGCCGTCCGTCCGTCTAATGACGACAGGCCGTGTCGACGGCGCGTTCGTGTTCCAGAGTGGGAGAAGTCATTTGATGATTTCCCATCCTAAAAAAAAAAAAAAAAAAGGTTACCTACTCCGGTCGCTGTCTCTCGATTCCTTAATTGGTATTTTGGTATTTTTATAACCATGGTTATATACTCGTAAAATCGGCAAGCATTTCCAAGGTGGTAACTGAGTATTAGATCGCATGATCGCGTGTTTTTACTGTCTGATATCTAAGACGATGATTGTTGAAGTGCATGTTTTCTGTGGATATCTGTACGTTACGTACGCATATAGTCTACATGCGCTAAAGTTCGCGCGTTGTATGTAGCCACCCTTCTGCCCCTATCTACTTTGTGCTTCCTACCCTCGCATAGCTCAAATTCGGTAAGCCGGAAAACGTCTGGGATTCGTCCCCCAGTATTTTGGGGGACTTTGCTACACTTTAAAAGCGTGCGGATGATCGTTGTATTATATGTTATTCGTTTACTCACTTTTCTACGCTGTTTTCGGGAGAAAATTGTCCCCTTTAGTGTCTGTAAGCAATTTTCTTTGAGGCTCCGTCTTTTAATAGGACATACCAACAATTTGGGTCACATTTTGAAAGTACTAGGCGGAAAGTCCCTTTGCTTCAATGGTGTAGGTATTGGGTAAGGTGGGGTTTCGAATCCGAAGCATCTTGAAATCTAATTAAAGATTTCATTGTAAGCTCAGGTGCTGCAAAGGTGATTAAACTGTTTCGCGCAATCAATTCTTAACTCACCTAACATAAAACCAGCATGGAAATTTTTATTTTTATATCCTTTCATCATTTTATCTGTTCCTATGACTACACCATCACGAAAATCTAGTTATTTGTCATTTAAAGTTTTCGCACACAAAAAAGGGACAGCGGCGGACTTAAAGCCTTAGGCATTCTCTACCAAGCGACCAAGGGTGGGCGGAGAGATAAGTTATCGATTGTGAGCTTGTCAACGTACGATATTTTACCGATTTACGTCACACGGCGATTTAAAATCGATTCAGGATTTTATCGAAATGTTTCGATTTGTCACTAGTACATACGCACGGGGATCAAAGCGATACATTGTGTGCTTGCTGCTTATCGTAGCGGAATAATACCTTAATAAGGCCTAATGCCACGCATGGCTGACGATGGTGGTGAGTGGCGGCGAACCCATGTGATTAGCGATAGGAAACTCTGTGGTTTTGGTCCTAGCCAGGGCGATTATGTTTATCAAGTACCTGAATATAGGAACGATTTAAAAATCCTCTTGAATACCACTGACACACTCGGAGTGCCATTTCATACAATAAAATTGCTCGTTGTTAAATAATAACAGCTGCTTTAGTCGATCTTCAGTTAAAGCCACGCTTACATATAGTATATATACCGAGTTTTCTCTACTTTTTATTAACAACTAGCTGACCCACGCAACTTTGTCTGCGTCACATAAGAGAGAAAAACCTCATAAAAAGAATAAAGTTTCCCCGTTTTTTGCAACATTTTTCATTTATGCTCCGCTCCTATTGGTCGTAGCGTGATGTTATATAGCTTATAACCTTCCTCAATAAATGGACTTCTATACAAAAGGAATTCTTCAATTCCAACTAGTAGTTCCTGAGACTAGTGCGTTCAATCAACCAAACAAACAAACAAACTTTTCAGCTTTATAATATTATTATAGTACTTATAGATGTAAAGAGAATCTAACCCATCTGTGCTGCCTTTTTTCAGATCTTTCATTTTAGATTCTTTGAAGAATGCAGTTGCATCCGTAAATAAGAAAACAAACAAAACCCCGGCAAATCATTTTTTCTAAACCTACCTAGACCAAAAGCTGCATCAAAACTTCCCCATATACATATATGTATGTACAACATCATACTCAAAGTGAAAACCACTCCATTATTTGACAATAACCTCCTAACATAAACCACTACAACTATAAACTTCGATACGACGCTTCCTAAGTTTCCATTAAACCATAAACGAGGACTTTCTGACTAATAGACATGTTTGTGTACCTCCGTCTCAGTAATCGAAAACCCTTGAGGTTGATGAGATCGGGATGCTGAATGAGACATTTCGGTAAAGCCCTTTTCGCATCATACATTTGTGCTATCCGTCCGTGTATTTTGCAGAATGCCAACACGGACCACATTATTTCGTAAATTTTCCAATTTACATTCTCAATTCAAAATGCCAACACGGACCACATTACTTCGTAAATCCATATTACATTCTCAATTCAAAATGGACTCAAAAATATGAAAAAACAGGCGGGGCAGTCTTTGGAGACTGCCAATAGAAGTGAAAACTCGTAGCCGCTACGGCGCAGTGAACGAGTGCTACAAAGCGTTAGGTGACGGTCACGCAAGTTCCATATTTTTTTTTCCACTCAAATAGTGCTCAACGCGCCCAATGAAGTTTTATACTACAAAAAAACGCTTGTGTTTCCCGAAGGCGTTTATTTGAACGACTATCACGGCAAGCATCCATGGTTGCGGGACTGTTCGAGGTTGCGGGACTGTTCGAAAGCGATACCGCGGCCCCGAAACGTAAAGGGCGAGGAAGGAACATGGATGGGTTTTAGTCAGTAAAAGTCTGACACTCCCTCCCGCTCCGCCCAGAGTGGGAGAAGTCATTTGATGATATCCCATCCTAAAAAAAATGAAAAGGGCAAGCATCCATCTTCTTTAATAAACAAAGTACACATAAATTATGTAGCCGCTACCGTGGATTTCCTAATGAATAACCCAATAAAACGTCCACTCTGCACACTCTAGTTGGGCTTAGGAGTTGTGACCATAAGATAAATTACAATCGTTTGTATTTCGTGCGTAAACATAGCATTTACTGTAAAACAATGGAGTGTACGAGTCTCATTTTGCACTTTTTTTCGTGGTGTCAGAGTTTTTGGGCCTCTTACTTGGCTTTATATGCCGTCGAGATATATCTCTAAACAAGCTGATTAGATGTCCTCACGATGTTGTCCATCACCAAAACAAATGATAATTATACAATGCGCGCATAAATCCGAAAAATCAGAGGACCGAAACCTATGAATTTTCAGTCCAACGGTCATGAATACCACTACACCATCATTATTAACATTACCTGAATCTATTTACACGATCTTTCTTTCTAGTGAGGTTAATGCCTAACCTGGGCCCCGATTCTGCTATTGCAATAGTGTCACGATAGACTTTCATTGATCTCATAATTGTTCATTTTGACAAGTTTAGTGATCTACTAACATCATGGCGTCATTATGATTATCCAATGAACAATCACGGACATTGCATTGAAAGAAATAGCTTATAATAGTAGTCTCGTACATAATCACAAATCAATGACTGACTTCCAATAGAAGACCCGATTCTCTTATTGCAATAGCAATAAGAGAATCGGAGCCCTGGTGTCATGGCAGAGATTTTATACCGCCCTCTTACTTGGTGTTACGATAATAGGCTTGTGTACTGAAAAAATCTAATCCCTATTATTTTTTCCTTTGTTACGTAAACCAAAATTGACGAAGCTACGACGCTTTTAAAATTCTCAATACGTCACGTACGTACGTCGTCGTATTTTTAGCGAGTTCTGACGTCAGCAGTTTTGATGTGTTTTATTTATTTATTTATTTATTTATTTATTTATTTAACACTTCAAGCACATAGTACAGAGGCGGACTTATCTTTGTCAATATTCATTGATTTACAAAAACAAAAAAAATACGTGTCCATTATTTTTCAATATAGCTGACGGACTAAATAAAGGGTGTAAAACAGCCGAAAGGCACTTGTTCTCCCCATCATTGCGATATTTTTTTTGTTCTACACCATACCTGGGAACCTTCTATTAACGTAGATATTGGGGTTCAAAGTTCCAACTTTTTGACAAGTTTTTTATACAAGTTTTTATTGTAAGATTTCTACTTAAACACCTCTACAACCTCCGTACGTAGATCACAATCACCATGCCCTTCAAGATGGATAATCTGTAAAAGGCTTTACATTTCAAGTGTGTTGTACGAATTAGATATCTCAATTACTCACGTCCCTGACAAATACGAGGACAATCTACTGCTCTTTATTGCTTAATCGAGTTTCCCGCTTTCTGCTTCATGTACGAGTGTGTTCCGTTTCCTGGTGTGAATTTAAATGCTGGCCTATTAATTTAAATGCGTTATTATTCCTTGTGTATGGCATTAATATGTATTTTTTCTTCATTTAACATTATAAGCTATTTGGTGTTCGTATCTAGTGCAAGCTTTTTCATGCGGCTTCGCTTGCGTTTTGGTCGGTAGCCCTCGAGAATTTTATACAGGGTGAAATTTTTCAATGCAAGAGAGAAAGTCCTATAAATACTGGTGGTAGCAACTTTTACTCAAAAGAAACATTCCTTTACTTTTAGAAAGAAACAATTCTGTATTTACCGATTTTCAAAAATTCGTATGCTGCACTCGGGAATCGACTCGATTAAAATTCGATAGAGAATCACACTGTACTTTTTTGACATCGATCGATAAGGTCAATCATATGGATCAAATCTCTCTAACAAATATGATTAATTAAATCGAAGGAATACCATGAAATCTCAAATTATAAATTCAATGCGATAAGATAAGGCACTTTTACTCAAAGTTCCATCAGACAAATTCATAGTGTAAGTGTCCGATGTGTTGTAGCGATGGATTGATAATGTACTTGTGCGTAGATATATCTAAACTCCAAACTGCAGAAAACAAAGTAACCATCATTGATTTTTATCACCCCATAACCATATACTTACGCCATTTGCTTACACTCGAATAACAAGAAAACATGGTTTCGAATGAAACGCAATAACCCCCTTTATCTTCTAAGAATAAAAGGGTGATAACCCTTTGTATATCCTTAAATATAGTACACGTAGTCCATAGGCTATATCACATCGTACAGAGCATTAAAAAGTCAGAGAGCGCAACGCATGGAGCATCACGAGAAAATTCACATCTACACGGCCAACCAACGCTGGCAAATAAAATTATGATAGTACTGTCTAGCTTGTACCATGACATCCAGACGATTACTACTGTATTTCCCCTTTTTGTTGGGAATGTTACTGGTTGCTGAGAAATTTTTAATGACTGAAAAAAATAAAAAAATCTTAACTTTTTTCATTTTTTTATCTTATCTTTTTTCCTAAATCTGTGGGAAAAAGTCTTTGGGGACCGACGATAGAATTGAAAACTCGTAGCCGATCCGCTACGGCGTAGCCAATAGAAGAGAAAACTCGTAGCCGAACCGCTACGGTGTAGCCGTAGTGCTACGAAGCGCTAGGTGACGGTCACGCGAGTTTCATCAACTCTCAAAAAGTGCTCAACGCGCCTAAAGTTTTCACTTCAAGAAAAATAGTAGAGAGGGCGCCTGTGTCCCAACACTAATCCATACCATAATATAAATGCGAAAGTAACTCTGTTTGTCTGTCTGTCTGCTACCTTTTCACGACAAAACGGCTGATCGGATCGTAATGAAAATTGGCACGGAGATGTATTTCAACCTAGGGAAGGACATAGGCTATATATTATCACGCTAATTACTTACGGGGGTGAGCAATATGCATTTCGTCTTTATTTGTCAACTGTTTGACAACTGACTACCGTCATAACATGCATTGTAATAGAATAACTATTTTTAACCAATTGTCATTAGAACAAATAGCCCATCGGTGACGTCTACCGCCTTTCGAAAAATGAGTCGCAAGTTCAATCCCCAGTAAAGACATGCAATACATTTTGATTTTGTTTAATGCTGTAAGATTTCCGATAGTATCTTTGGTTCGCGCGTCCAAAACCCACACGGTTTTCACTTTTTGTATTTTTAGGTATATGTTTGATTTCCAAATCATTGTTTAAATACATACTTTTTTTAAGACTTAAACGACAGTTTGGGAATCACTTATTTCAAATAATAAATCTGTAAATATGGCACTTAAGCTGTTAAAGGATCACACACGGAACCCTTTTTCTACTATTTCATATATTTTCGTCTTTGTCTGTGTGTCTCTACGTAGCCCTTTTGTTATAGCATCATGTGTAAATTATAAAACCAATGTGGTCCGATTCAATGCATAACTTAGAGAAGGTTTTCATTTGTTTTTCTTTGTAATCGGTGCTCTCCATCATAAGATATAATATGACTTTAAAGTTTTTAAGGAGAACTTATCATAATGATCTAAGGATACATGCAGTGACATCTATTGAATCAAAATGGTACTAATGAATAAAAATCACAAGATACAGAAGAAGAGAATAGTCAACATGACCCTGCTTTAAAAATCTGCATAGCCGGTAGAGTCTCTGTTCGACCGCTTTCCATGCATATGTTCTAGCAGTTTAACTTCGTGCTCTTTAGTAATGGCGTTGTTCATTTGACTCCATTTTCTGAATCACGGTGTTATGATTTTCCGTGAAAGAATGATACTGACATTCGCCCGTTTCAGATGAGTCTCAAGTTTGGTTTTTTGGAAGAGGTTTTCAATCCAACGCCTGTTTTTCTTTATGTACCTATATTATGGCTGAGCAATACTTAAATGACGTGATGAAAGTTGTAAGAATCCGCTGGATGTGAGTCGCACAAGACCGGTCAATGTGGCGACACATGTCCAGCATTAGACGTCTTTCGGCTGAAATAATGATGAATGATGATAATTCAAATGGAGTAGGGCAGGTGACCTAGCAGGACGCGGTGATTTCAGGTGGAGTAAAGCTGTGACCAAGTGGCGTTCTAGAAATCGAAACAGAAGTTTTGGTCGTCCAGAGGTGAGATAAGCAGACGATATTGTTGCCATTACGGGGATATTCTGGATGAGACAGGCACACGAGCGTGGAGCTTGGCATAAACAAAGAGAGGCCTGTACCCAGCAGTGGGTGAAGTTGGACTATGGATGATGATGATTATGACGCATAACTTTTCCAGAGAAGTCTGATTTCCATGTTTTTTTTTTTTAAGTTTGTCCCATTTTATATTTAAAATAGTCGTGTTCAAATCAAAGTCACGCACTTCTCAGTTTTTAGATTCATGTGCGTATTGTATAATCATCGCATGCTGAAACATCGTGAGGAAACCAGCATGCCTGGGAAATATTTGATCGACGGCATGTAAAGCCAAGACTGAGGACCTTGGGCGGCATAAAAACTCTGACACCAGGTTAGGCACTAACCACACGATAAAGAAGAAGATCGTGTTGGGGCTTATTTCATAAACCTTTTTGACAACTTTAGACCTGGCTGAAGTTTAACTGTGATCGAAGGTCTAGCGATGGAGACGTAAATATCACAAGTCACAAGAGGTCCGAAACAGTTTACAGCAGCTATATCGGGTGTCGGCTGATTTCATCCACCTTGATATAAACTTGAGACCTAGCTGGAGCATTAGTATCATCGAAGGTCTAACGATGGACACGAAAGGCAGTCACAAGAGGTCCGCAACACTTCAAATCTGCTCTATCCTGTTTAAGGTTCATTTCGTACACCTTGCAGAAGGCAGTTGCAAGAGATCCTCAACAGTTTACAGCAGCTATATCGTCATTGGGCTCACTTAACGCACCTTGATGAGAACTTTAGTAATAGCTGGAGTATTACTGTCATCGAAGGTCTCATGATGGAGGCTTGGAGACGAAAACATTTGCAAAAGGTTTTCAAGAATTTACAGCATCTACATCTACGAGTTGTGTTGACCTGCTTGGAGTATGACTAACATCAAAGGTCTGACTTTGGAGAAGGAAGGCAGATGCGAGAGGTCCGCAACAGTTTGAAGCAGCTTTAACGTGTCGCGGCTCATGCCATGCCACTTGATGAGAACTTTCGACCTAGCTGGAGTATGAAATCGTCGAGTGCCCAAGGATAGAAACGTAAGGCAGTCGAAGGAAGAGCCTATAATTGGAAAAACAAAAGTAGAATATTTTGGCGATTAATGCAAACCTATTCGAGAAAAAATTATAAATTGTTACTTACTTGAATCTGTACTAAAAACTACACTGAGTTTGTTTGTTTGGTTGGTTGAATGCGCTAATTTTAGGAACTGTTGGTTCGTCTTACGCAGACGAAGTTGCGCGGGTCAGCTAGTAACGTTATAAATGTTGATTAAGTGAACAAAATAGCAGTACATTAGCGTATAGAGTCGCCAAGGAGCTATATCAATGCAATGATCGTAATTTTGTGAATTAAACAAGATTTTAAAAACTGTTTCGTATTTGAAGCTATATGCATGTACTGGTACGAATCTAAAACAAATCATATTATTATCAGAGATTGCACTACACTCATAATTTTACCAAATGTTTCCCAATGCAAAGACACAGGCCTCGTGTTTCTTCAGGCAGTGGACAATAATCCAACACGCGGGACCAATAAAAAGCGTGTGTTCGAATTTCACATCAAAAGGAATCAGAGGGAAAAAATATTTCATGAAAATGCAATAGAAAATGGTTCGCCAATCTTTCGCATTTCCACGGTAACATAGATGAATTTATAGCGATACAATGCGATACTTCGCCTTTATATGTAAGTATCGTGGTAGCGGCCGGGTAGGGGGCGAATTCGCGCTGGCGACGTGATGTCTGCCTCAAATGCAGACTAATGAAAATGGACAGAGGGATTTATTAGTTTTTGTGGCTGAAAATTTGTTTTTGCTTTATTTCGTGGTTAGTTACTTTTTGGGGAATATTCATGCTTATTGATGCAGGATCGTTTGAAGCACAGATGGTCTTAAGGGGCCGGCGGAGGATGCGTATTTCATACAAACGTAATACCAAAATTATTTGTAAATCAAACATATTCTTAAGGTAGTCTGTATTTATTTCGATTGAATTACAGAATATCTATGTTCCCAAATATGTTTTTTGAGAGAATAGTGATGCAAAAACGAGATATGAGGAATTTAAATTTTCTATAGAAAACTTATTTTTCTTATAACTCTTGTTAAAATCAGTGTCCAATCAAAATATATAATTGGGAACCTAGATATTCTGTAATTCAATCGAAATAAATACACACTACCTTAGGAAAATGTTTAATTTACAAATTATTTTGGTATTACGTTTGTATGAAATACGCATGCTCCGCAGGCGTCTTAAAATATAAAGATTTTGCACTGAAATTTTTTCACAGGTCTCCAGTAATGTTTCTTTTGCCTAGGCTTTTTTTTTCAAACTATGTTGGGGTCGGATTACTGTCCAACTAAACGCAGGTGATCATCTCATCTTACATGTGTTAAACAGGCACCAAGTTTCTCCAGGCACCCACTCCTGAAAATAAAGTAGGTATACTAGAAAAATGAATATTCAAATATTTCCGAAGACTTCTTGTCACAAATTGACAAATTAAATTACCCATTTACACATTTTTCCCGGTCACTGATCAAGGTAAGGGCCGATTTCACCATTGGTACTGAACACTATCAGTATACATGAAGAGATGTCAGTTCGATGTCATTATTGTTACGGGATTTTGACACTGACAGCTTTTGAACGCATATGTGTTGATTGCGTTCAATTTATTTGTGGAAATTCGCCTCAGTTTAAGTATTAGACTTTACAATACCAATTATTCACTGCCCAAATATAATTAACCTACAGATAATCCCGAAGGCTGTTAATCAAACCCTGCACTATAATTACGGGAGCCGTAACGACCGAGGCTGCAGCGCGTTCCAAACGCGAACCAATTAGCAACATCAATCAATTAATGTGTGTTAGGTATGTCATGTTGTGCGTGCAGATGTGGTCTGGTGTTTGTAGAAATCTGGAGAGGTTTTATCTATTTCAAAAAAGTTTATGCACACATTAAATACAGAAAAGAACAAATAGATACACAGTTGATGCTTATTCTGTTGGTTTCTGGTTTTGTAAATAATATGGTCCGAACTTTCCATATATTTATATCAGAAGAAAGAGTATACATGAAGAGGCTTACTCCAGGCTTACGTGACGCTAGCACCCGGGACGAATGACGGAGGCCATAGATACAAAATATATAGATTACTGGCTAGTGTTGCTATACCTGTCAATTTCTTAAGAAATGTCTTCCAGCATACCTGCAAAAATAGAGTAGATAAGAAGAGATGTAGACACAGAAGACGATGTAGTTTTGCGTTTGTTCCGATGCCAACCTTTTTGAAAGCTGTTGTTGCGTTTTCTTCTTCTTTTTTTAGCAAGGACCAATGTCGCCGTGGTTATTAATACAGTGTGTCAAAAATAAAAACGATTTGAGGCTACATTTTGCAATTGACAATTGATAAATTTTAGGGCCATTGCCGCAATTCCTTAGGGGGCCGGCGGAGCATGCGTATTTCATACAAACGTAATACCAAAATAATTTGTAAATCAAACATATTATTAAGGTAGTGTGTATTTATTTCGATTGGATTACAGAATATTTAGGTTTCCAAATATATATTTTGAATGGACACTGATTTAAACTAGAGTTATGAGGAATTTAAAATTTCTATAGAAAACTTCTTTTTCTCATAACTCTTGTTTAAATCAGTGTCCATTCAAAATATATATTTGGAAACCTAGATATTCTGTAATCCAATCGAAATAAATACACACTACCTTAATAATATGTTTGATTTACAAATTATTTTGGTATTACGTTTGTATGAAATACGCATGCTCCGCCGGCCCCTTAAAAATAATTATATTATAAAACAACATTTATTTTGTCGCTAAGGAATGCCTCGGAAACGCTGGTGTGACCTGGAAGCATTTATGGAAGATTGGCCGGAGATTGCCACACAGGGAGAGACATTAGCCTAGCTATCGGACATTACAGGTCCAATAATAATTAATTAATAATAATATTAATTTCTGTTAAGTGAAGGACTACCTACATAAATTGCACCCAAAATGTGCACAGGTATTGGTGGTGCATTAATTGTAAACCAGATGAAATAAAAACTCATAAAATCGTTATTCCCGTCTGAAACTAATGTAGTTCTATGGCGATCGAACGGAGACGGTTGCTAGGCAACGGGCGATCGTTCCCCCGACGCGAGCTACGCTACGATTTCGTTGCGTACCTATTTTGAATTTTTAAATGTACGCTCTCGCACTTGTTTTGAAATATGGCGGTTCCATAATTAAAATTGACGTTTGCTGTCAATGCCGCCATTTTGTGCGGAGATTTGAAAACGGAATAAATTATTTTTTATTAGAGCTAAAAGTTAATTTGATTTTCGGTCGGATTTGGGTGTTTTATGGTAATTCGAATTAATAATGTTTGAATTGGGTTTTAATTTTATAAAATCAAGGACCTCTTCAGGAGGAAGACCTATTTTTCCGGCACGGTAACATTGCTATTGCTACTTATTCATTGTTTTTCGTCTTTTTGCAAAATATTGTTAAATTTGGCCTATTTGTAAGTAGACTAATGCACATTTCAAAACATTCACTGAAAAAAAACTGGCATATTGCGAAGGTATTTTAAAACAATTTTGATTCATTTATTCAGTCTTTTTGCTTTTTAAATCATTTACTGTTTATTAGAACTAGTCTTTGGATTTTCAGATGATTTTCACACTTTATATATCCATGCATACTTACTTATTTGTTACAAATGTTATATCAAAAACAACTGTTGGCAATCTTAAATTGTCCTTATCATCAAAAAGCCAGTCTTGCTCATTTAACAGAAAAGAGACGAAAGTAGAAAGCGATCCCTCACCGTGTCTTCCCCTTGATTAATTCTCGACTCGTAGTAAGACATTAAGCGTTTCCTGAAAAAATACGGCATCATTGTGACATGTTTTCGGACTTCCTGGGATATTAGTCTTTCGGAATGAATTGTTTTATTTCTTGATTTGTTCCTGTTGCCTTTTCATGACGATTTGTCAGAGAATATTGAACCTTAAGGCCAAGTGACAGACGCTTTTAAAGGGTTTCGGATTTCTATAACGACTTACAGATTTTAATGGTATTGTTCCGTCATTAAAAAGTACTACAGCGGGATCTGTGACAAAAAATTAACAAAGATCAACTAAGATCAAAATACTAAATCGCGCTGTTAAAGTTATCCGTGACTTTAAGCACATAGAAAACCCGGCAACAACTCTTGGGCAGTAGCCCACCAGACACAACACCTGTCTGGTCGGAGGATCCTTCTTTTTCAACTTTTTTTTTTCGGATGGGAAACCATCAAAATGACTTCTCTCGCTCTGGGCGGAGCGGAAGGGAGTGTCAGACTTTAACTGACATCCATGTTCCTTCTTAGCCCTTTGTGTTCCGGGGCCACGGTATCTCTTCCGAACAGTCCCGCAGCCCCGGCAGGCTTCAGCCCTTTCGGGCCCCTTCATTTTGCTGACATCTCTTTGAGGCGCGCGTGGAACACGAACGCGCCGTCGATACGGCCTGTCGGCATAAGACGGACGGACGGCGAGCTAGCCCATAGCTCACCACCCACAAGCTCGCACCTACGGTGGCTGGAAGCCACCACGTGGCACCCGGTGCTTCTCCCGCGGCGGCTGGGGCGAGAGGTTCTCTCCCTACCTGTTTCAACTCTGGGGTGAAGAACTATGCATATTGTTCTTTATCACCCAAAGTAAATTATAAGCCAACAAATACGTTATTTTACGTTTACATTGTCTTTTTTGCAAACAGGATGCCGTTTTGACCAGACTAGACAGCCAGGACAAAATGATAAATCATCATCATCTTTCTCTTGCTCTTATACCAATTTATTTGTGGTCGGCGCAGCATGTCTTCTTCTTCCATACTCCTCTATTACTCGTCATCTCATAACTGACAAATGTATGCCTTATTCCATGTTTAAACAAGAGTGTGTTAGAAATTTTGTATATATGTGTTGATATGTACTAGATGTATGCAGGGACTAATCTTCGTTATTTGGTATTAAGGGGAATATAAATAATATGATTAAATCCATAATACCATATTTATTTATTACTATTGCAAAATACAATTAACTACAGTAGTAGTCTACACATTTCATAAATAATAATCACCATGAACAATAGGTTATTATGAGACGAATTTAATAAATACAGAACATCATAATAACATTGCATCATATCATAATAGCATAATTCACAAATAAAATATTATTAACAATAATTCAAAAATAATCAGAGTATAATAGGCAACTGGCCTACTCGGTTTTTATTTTTTTTTATTTTTTAAGAATGACCACTCGTAGTTGCAACTCTAGAAGGTTGCTTAACTACTTAACCGAACTATGTGACCTACTCCGCCGAGTCTCCGCTCTTTTAAACCCGTTTTCAAACAAGTATGATTCACAAGCGTCGGTTGATTCAAAACAGTGTTTTACTTATAGAAATATGAACTAAATATGAAAAATGAAATATGTAACGTTTGTTATAAAAATTCTTTAGTAAATTGATAAATTCATGTTAACAATTGATTAAAAAGTATTTAGACTGATAATAATTATTTTTATATGTACCTACATCAAGTATTGTTTTTGAATATTGGACACAATATTACATTTATATATCAAGTGCTTGAAGATACTCGTAAAATAGTTCAACTTCCATATTAGTAGTCTTGAAAATATGAAAGGGTCTCCCTTATTTTATTTTATTTTTATTTTATACTGTTCGGCAAACTTACAGCTAAAAACAATGCTTTCAAACTTACGAATTCATAGGCCATTCAAGTTTCCGCAGAAAAAAACACTCAAAGCAAAAAAGCAAAAAGAAAACCAACAAAAGAAAGTGGTTGGTACAAAATACTTATTATAAGTTTTATACATAGCAACACTATCGACTTTGCCGAATATGCTTCCATAGATAAGACGTTGAAAAGCAAATTCCTTAAAGGTGGTTGCATATGAATATCAAGCTCAACCAACCGTTTCTTGCTAAACATATTATTATGTTGTTTAAGTTTGTACATGATTTCATACCTCAAAGTAGCAGTATGTTATATAACGTAAGTAATAATTTTGTGTTCACACTGGTGATAGATTCATAAACAATCTGTCTGATCAGATAGAGGATTTAAACAAAGAGATGAAAGAGACAAATCAAAATTTCAACTTATTTCAGCCAATTCGTAAAGAATGTTCTAGAACCAACAATTCGAAGCTATGTGACATCTACCAACTCGCACTGGGCCCGCGTGGTGGATTATAGCCCACTCTCTCTCATAGGCCTGTGTCCCAGCAGTGGGAACATTGAAGACTGATTATGCAATTTCACATCATAACAACATTTATTACCATCACATATACAGCACAACTGCTCCATATAATTAATTACATCATCTCCTCATACATATTGATAATTGAATCCCCAATAATTGCTGTAATTATAACAAAATTAATGGCAACAGCACAATACGGCGGAATGCTGATAACTCGACGAACAAATACGGAATACGAAATTGAAAATATTCCATTAAAGGATCGTTTACATGAGGTGAGTTTCCCGGGGACACGATTAGTTTTCATTCAAACGAGAAACCCGTCTACGACAGCATTCAATGTTTTAATATACAAAGGGTAAACAGAGGTATACAGTAGATGATTTTTAACTTTTAATTTGATTTCCCAGTAGCAGTCTGGATCTGGGCCCAGTTGATGGCAATAAGCTCGCACCTTATAACGTGAGACATACAGGGTGTAAACCACCTCATCACAAAGCCGTTAACCAAGCATTCTGTACATCAAACTAAGTAACTTTACGCAAAAAATATTGCTGGGAAACAACTTTTTTTTTTGAGGTTATAAATCATGTTTTGTGGTAGAACTCAATGTAACGCATTTAAAACATTGTGCTGATGGATGGATTGAATAGTACGGGGTTCGTGGAGGTGTTAAAAGTCAAAATCTTACAAAAAAAACTTGTAGTTAAAAAAAAACTTGCCAAAAAGTTGTAACTTTGACCCCCCATATCTCCGAACTAGAAAGTTCCCAGGTATGGTGTAGAGCAAAAAAATGATCGCAGTGATGGGGAGAACAAGTGCCTTTCGACTTCGTGAAGAGGTGTTTTACACCCTTTATACATTACTAGCAAAGTGTGTACTACTTATAATTAAGTAGGTAACCAACCATTTGGGGATTACCAGCGTGATGTCTTATTATTCTAAAACTCAATAAGTACATGATTTTATAGGGTCCGTGGCTTAGGCCCCCAGTGGTCGAGGCACCTGTGGCCGACAATTTTTGATTACGCTTCCTTTTTTAAAAAGAGAATGGTGCCGATTCTGTTGTGCACAAACTAAACTTAATTTAGGCTATTACAATCTTTTTCTCACCAATAAAACGAGAAAGAGACGGACGTAATTTAGAGCTGTCAAATTTAATTCGAACTAATATTTCCATACTAATGAAGGGTGCACGTAAAAACATGTCGACTAATAACACGGTGAAGCGCAAGGCATAAACTAGTTTGACATTTCTAACTTAGTGCACAGCTATAGCCGTCCTTTTCTCGCCCTGCCTTTTAGTAAAAGATAGCAATAGTCTAAATTAAGTTTAGTTTGTGCACAACAGAATTGACACCAATATACGAAATAACGAGTAACAGCGAAGTACGGAAGAAAATATCATGTTGAGGAGACCCCAAATAAATTGGAATATGGGCACGAGAATGATGATGAAGTAACAAAAATACTAATTTTGAAAGGCAAGAATCTTGTCTCGTCTCACTATACTGTCAATACCTACTAGTCAGCGTTGCCATCTCCTAACATATTTTTGAAGCTAGAAACTGTTCCCGTGTAAACAAGCTGATCAGATAGCGGATTCCATCGGTTTGTGAATAAAGAGTCAGACAGAAATAACGAGGTTAAGCTTGTAATTATTTTCATGGCGGTCTGAGTTCGTTTTGATTATTATCGAAGGGATCATCCAAAACGTGTCGATTGTAGCGATATCAAATTTTGTTTTGAGATGTGTTAAAAAGAACTTCCACATGTGCCGATATGAGTTTTTACTGATGTTACAACACCTTAGGCAAGTTAGCCCCACCATACCAATTTGCTTGCTGGCTTAGAACCTTTTTAAACCTTGTCATAAACTAGAGAGTACAGTAGTAGAATTTTATTTTTCGGTGTGGACAATATATCTTCATTGCGAAAATGTTGAGAGTTTTAGTTCCATGGTTTTTCCACGGTTGTTGTCATTATCTGCATAGGCTTTTCCCACGGTACTTGTTGTAAGTATGTATTTTTAATCAGATGAAGCAAAGTGAAGTTTCGAGAAGTAAAATCATGTCTACCCATTATGATCCAAACCAAAGAGGCATTTCGTGCGTGACAATTCGAAAATCAGATAACTTCGTTGGAATAAAATAAGACTAGGTGTTATGTAATACTGTCTGAATAAAAAAAAACAACAATATTCCATAATATTTTTTTTATAATTACGAATACACACAAACAACACGCCATCTTATTTTAACAAATTGAGATTGACATAAATTAAACATAATATTAAGAAAAGTTTGCAAATAATTCGAGTGTCTACTTTCATTTGCCAAACTCTAGATCACATTTGACACTTCATAAAATACAACAACGTAAGTTAGAACTGCACAATTGCACAACTATTTTCAATTAAAATTACATATTAATTTTAATAATGGCAAAATAAGGTACTATGAACTGACAGATGTCAAATGTGATCTATTAAATTGGCCCTACCACAGGCACTTCATACAGCAAATGAGTTTACACGATTTGCATTTTCTATCCACATTGTCATACTTAGCTTAATCGGACTCCACGTGAAATATTTAAAAAGAAATGTAGCAACACAGTTACCTCTCCCTTCACTTATAAATCGTGTTTCAACAACTTTTATGCATTAGTTAGAAAGTTGAACAACTTGTAATGAAAAATATTGTTTATTTCTTGCTTCCAACCAAGGCTAAGGAAACGGATTTTTATAACGCAACTGACTTTACAAGTATCGTAGTGTTTCTGTACTCTCATTTTACGTTAAGGCGACTACAAGAGCTAAACGCGAGTTTTATAATGCCTGAAAAATAAAGATGAAAAAAACCAGAAAAATATATGATATTCTTCAGAATATATGCTAGTATGATAGTGTTTTTAAAACATAATACAATTAATTTTCCTCGAAAAAAAAAATTACAGAGATCTCGACATATTTGACCAACGCAGCATGTCTTCTCCAATACTTCTCAAAAAGTTCCATCTATTTCTCGAAATAATTTCTTTCTAGAAAGCGCAGCGTTGGAAGCTCAGGGAGAGTTTCCAACGCTGCGCTTTGGAAGCTCTCCCTCAGCTTCCGCGCAAGGTGGACTTTATGAAGAAAACCGAGTCTCCTGGACGTGAGAATCACAGGACCGGTCTACGACGTGGCGTCGTTGGGGAAGACATTTCTAGCAATGAATGGCTTTCATTTGCAATGTTTATAAATAAATAGTAATAAATATAAATATCGCTGGACATTACACACAGCGCCATCTAGTGCCACACTAAGCAAGGCTTGTGTCGTGGTCACCAGATAGTTGATATACTACATGTATACTTTTTGTTTGTAAATACATACTTATCATACATATAAACATCCATGACTCGGAAACAAATGTCCATGCTCATCACACAAACATTTGCTCCTACCGGGATTCGAACCCGGGACCCTCACAACGTAGGGCAGCCTCACTACCGCTGCGCTATTCTGGTTTTGTTTATTGCCGTGAATCACATACTTTTAGGCATTATAAAACACGTGTTTAGCTCATGTAGTCGCCTTAACAACGATAGGGAGGGACCCCTCGGTACCCAGTACTGACAGGGCTGTGGTGGAGATCAGACAGGCAGTCGCTCCATGTAAAATTCTGATATTCATCTACATCCGGTTAGAGATGATGAGGTGCTTACTTATTTAATATCACACAATGTGCAGAACCCAGAAAGCATTCCTCCAATCAATTCTAAAACTAAATTAGTAACAAATTATACGAAACAAGCCAACGGAAACGATTCCTTGTTCTTTTAATTCGATAGAAATTAATTAGTTAAAACATTGACGCGCTTGGTTCTGTAGGTGTTTTATTAAAATACAGTATTTTTCAATTTATTTCTCATTTGCTCAGTAATTAGCAATTTATGTTTTTGATAAGAGGAAATGGTACTTTGAAGTTAGAATGCTGAACCGGACAACTATTTCTAGAAAGACATCCGCTAAATCAGGGCACAAGGAAATTTTGCGTAGTACTTTAGAGTTTAGACAAATGAAACCCACATAGTTCATAATTTTACGAGAAAAATGAAGTCATCATCAGCATCTTCTGCCCAGCCTTCTCCCAACTATGTTGGGGTCGGCTTCTGGTCAAACCGGATGCAGCTGAATACCAGTATTTTACATGGAGCGACAGCTTATTTGTTTTTAAGAGAAAAATAAAGGATTAAGATACAAATAGCAATTTTATTGAATCTACACCATAGGACAGCATTTTCTCATTCGAATCACTGTTTTAAATATTCTTTTATCACTCGCTTCGGTAAAGAAAAACATCGTGAATAAAACTTTTTTGCAAAAAATATAACCGACTTCACACAAAAAAGTGAAAAATAACTTTAGCTTCAGAAGTCGGTGACAAAAAAAACGAAATCAATCAAACAAAGGTCACCGACTTCAATAACAACTTTTTGCAAAAAAGTTTTTATTTTTTACTTTTTAGTGGTTTACATGTGCTTACCCTTTCACAGCGTATCGGTGTCATTTTTTGTTATGAACTGTAAACAATAGACAGACGTGAGATTTCAGCGATCCCAGTACATTTGCTATCATTTATTAAGAAGTTCCGTTGCCTATCTTCCGAAGTCACCAGATCTTTATCAAATTGAAATGGGATCACTCTGAGAAAGTACTCTTTCTAAAACTACCCAAACCGCTTCTGGTGTGCCTATAAATTTAAGGAGTTACCTCTATTTCTCCGGGATCCCATTAAATGGAACTTTACACGTCTAACTGTCGAAATCTGGGTGTATTGTACACTTCTGCATACTCCCTCAGAGCATACAGGCGTGATGTTACGTCATGATGTTGTATAAACAATAAACAACCAAGCGATTGCAGCAATTACTGCAGCTTTGCCGTATATTTTTGAAGAGTTCCATTTATATCTCCGAAGATCAACGTCAGATCTTCAGCAAATTAAAATGGGACCAAACGGGAAGCACCAGCTTTCAAATAAAAAAAGAACCATCAAAATCGGTTCACCCAGTCGAAAGTTCTGAGGTAACAAACAAAAAAAAAATATATATACAGACGAATTGAGAACCTCCTCTTTTTGGAAGTCGGTTGAAAAATCCGACATGTCTGGGAGATATTTCTTGACGGCGTGTAAAGTCAATTCAGAGGCCCATAAAAACTCGGACACCTGGTTGGTTAGGTACTAATCAAGCTAGAAAGAAGAAGAACGATTAAATTCAACAATGACTGGTGAATCATTAATATGTTTTTCCCAGCACCCACTAAGTTCGGGAAAAGTGGGGGTACTTTCCCCGAAGTCATAAAAGATGACTCGGAAATATGACTCAGGGATGTCGTCAAAGGAATAGTTAAAGGTATCCCCATAAGCGTCTGCTTGGAGGGAACTGGAAATTATTTTTTCCGACCAGATATAGTTTTCCGATTAATTTTGTTGCGGGATCCAGGACAGTTAAATTCATTCTCCGGGACTTCGTCGAGCTTCATTGTCTCGGCGCTTTTCAGGTGGTCGCCACTGTTGATTCGGGCTTTCAGGAGTTACAGTGGTTTGGGAATAGCGTGGAGGGATTGTCTCAAAAAAAAATAGTCTGCTTACTAATACGAATATACTACATGCACATATTAATCTGTCAGAAACAATCGATAATTCTTCTTTGACAAATCACTGGAAGGTCTAATTTAAGCAATGGGCAAAAAAAGTAAAATTAAAAATAATAATTTTTAGCTTAGGTTATTGCCTCATTGGTCTAGTGGTGGCAACCACGACTGCTGAGCATGAGGTCCTGGGTTCGATTCCCCGGTCGAAAAAGTGTTATTGGGTTTTTCGTTTTTCTCGGTAGCAGCCACGGAATCTAAATTTGTGCCCGATTGATGGCAATAGGCTCGCCCCCAATTACATGGGACTTAAACATAACTGGCGAAATGTGGGTGTACTATTATGTACACCTCTGCTTAATCCTTTGGAGATTTCAGGCGTGATGTTATGTTATGTTGGGTGGTCACTAATTAATCATCAAAAAACAAACTAGTCTTACTCAACATATAATGAAACTATCTGATGCCCACGGCTTTGCCAGCTTATAAATTATATACTAAAACCTTCCTCGAAAACCACTCTATCCATTGGTGAAAACAGCATGAAAATCGGTGCAGAAGTTTAAAATTTATCGCGAAAAGACAGACAGACTGACGCGGACGTGGCGGAGGAGTTTGTTTCATAATTTGTTGTGATAGTGATACGAGTATCTCTTACTGGCAAAAATATCTCAAAACTGATCACATAAGAACAATAATATTCTTGGTTCAAATGTGAAAAAAACACTTATGTCACAAAATTCTTCAAGCATATTTTTTATGAGCAAGTACAACCAAACTTCTGTAATATTAGATCATCCATACCCTTTAGTGTTCTATACCTCTGAGAATATTATTTAGCTCAAAGACGAAGACATAAAGTAAGTTTTATCCCGATTATTTACGATGATGGTAAAATGCTGGAATATAAAAGTTGTAGGTACTTTGAAATGGTTATTCTAGCCTTGATTATCTTGACTTTGAAACTTATCTAGTAAATAATAAAGCTTTTTCTCTAAAGGGAGATAATCAACCTTAAATTTTCGCATTACTGAGACATAGCCTAGACAGAAATAACTCTGTAAAAGGGTGGATGTCTTCGCATTGATGATTCTAAGAAATAAAGATGTTCTCTTTCATCTATTCTATACTACAGTATTAAGAGGAAAAATTTTTCTTTTTGTTTGTAACGAATAAACTTAAAAACTGATGGACCGAAGGCGAGCTTAACCCAGAATTGGGTTTTCTAACAGCAAACCTAATTTTGATAGCGAGATTTGCAGAAGGACTATCATTTTTCGTCATCATATCAATTTATCTCCAGAATAACTTAGTAACACTTCAAAGCTTTTACAAAACTGTCACCAAAACAAAAATCCACTCCAAAAATAACAGGAAAATAATTTCATGGAAGACTTTATTAAAATGCCTGACACTGTTATGCGCTATAAAAGATTTTTCATAAGCCTGGAAAGGAAGCCGGACTGGCGAACAATATTATGAAAGCATAATTTATATGGCAACACTTTTCATTACTGGAGATTTGAATTTCTTCGCTGGTGAACTTTTAGTAGTAGGATTAGTCGACAGTAGGTAAATCTGTTGTAGCATTACACACAAATTCTTGTCATACATCGTAACTAGACAATATCTAGTAGAAGATCATCAACATGGACAAAGGAGAAAATATACGTATTATTGCCGCTTACTCATAAACTACCCAAGAAAATTGAATACAATTTATATGGGACCAGTGATCGGAAATCATTGTAGAAATACGAAAAACTTACACGAGTTTAGTGAATTCTATAGCGATCCTGGGTTTGGTAAGCTAACTAAGCTAAGGTCTATGTTCACCAAAAAGATCACGGTCTGATTATCTAAAACAGCTGTTTAAAACACATTTTTGTATGGGAACATGTCACAGGTGTTTTTAGATAATCAGGCCGTTATCTTTTCGGTGAACATAGACCTAAGTCTTCACACATCTAAACGATGGATGGGATGACGAGATGAGACGTGAAGGAGATGTCTGATGAGATGACGAGTAATAGAGGAGTATAGGCGGAGAAGACATGCTGCGAAAACGCCAATCGTTAAGGGCTGGCGAATAATGATGAAGATTTCACACATCTCTAATTGAAGCTCTAATGATCTCTTAGATAATTATTATGTTGTCCCTCTGCAGGGCAAAGGAATCCCTTCCCTCCTTCCACATTTCGCGATCTAGTGCGATTGTAGGCCAATCCTTTGAGAAAGAGTCCAGCCCGCGTAGCATGACCACCGTAGATACGACAGACAGTCGACAAATTTTTTGTTCATCTGTCATTTTGTCGATTCAATGACAGATGAACAAAGATTTGTCGAGTCTCTCTTCTTTCTCCAGTGGTCATGCTAAGCGGGCAGCTCATCCCGCCATCTCCTTATTCTGAACCTGCCGCGTTGTGCTAAGATAAGACATTGTCATTTTTCATGTGTGGCCCGGATATCACATGACAATCCGATGTTGACAATCTAAAATACACCTCTGTTCACTGCGTCTTCAATAAAAACAGACTTACCAGGCACAAACACACAAAACATGCTAGCAAGACCGTTTCAATAAAAAAAAAACCCTAATATTTTCTCCAACCAGGGTTCCCCCGGCCCGAAGCAAAAAGCCAATCGTTCAAACTCGAATTTCGAACCCCAATCTCGAGATTACATGCTCGAGTTAAACTCGATAAGTGGCGACCAACTCGCACTGTAATTGGCAAACTATGTGCGACATTTCAACTTCAAATAATCTTTTGCCAATCAAAATCGATTATGATTGGGTCAGATCCCGAAGTGCTCTCAAATAGGGACAAGTGCTCAGAAATTGGGCTTTTATTACGTAACACTTCACAGGATTTAATATCTTTAGATCTTTGCCATGCTTTTCTTTTTTTTTGTGATGCTTGAATTAATATTGCTTAAATTGATTTGAGTTTTTTTTTAGAGATTTGAACTCTGTAGGTAGCCGTGGGACACCTTAAAACAAGAAGAAGTAACCACCTTAAAGCAGTGGCGCATGGTACAAACTGTATTCAGAAGACCTACTTCTTAAGATGCTACTTGGGTATGGTCTTGGTCCAGCTAAAAACCATGATAGGCTGAATTGGATTTGCTTACTTCAAGGCCAGCTTAATGAAGCATTTAACACCGTATCCTGCGTATCTTGTCGTTTGCATGTCACAGGAGCTGATTGTACGCTACTGACCATATTCACGACGCTTCGATTCGATTTCGATTCGGGAAGTCGTATGTCTATCTCGCTCGTTTTCGTTATGCCAAAAAAGGATAGACATACGACTTGTCGAATCTAAATTAATTCCGAGCGTTTGTGAATACAGAGGCTGAAAATGTCGAACTCGTCGTCAAATGGGCCGACTTAATTTAGACTGCCATCGACACGCGATGAAGAAGAAGATTAGCATGTCGGCTTCCAGTCTACCCAGATACAGCCGCAATTTTCATGGAGAGCATGTGCAATATTCCTAACTATGACTAAATAATTAAGGATTAATAATTGCAAAAAATAGAAACATGAGCTGTCGAATATCCAAAATTTTCATGCAAGTTCCGACTGAAAATGATCTCACACGTTCTCGCCGATTATGCACATCGATGTCTCATAGTCTCATTTACCGACAGAGTTCCGAATTTACAGCCTGACACAGCACTAAGAATTCAGTTAACAAATAGGTTCACTTAGTTTCTTTGTAAACTTAGTTCTTAAATTAAAATTCGTAAGACATGCTCTAAGCATTCACAAAAAATGAAAAACCTTCCGTGTATGCTTCCATTGTAAATGTAACAAATACAAACTCATTTGTACAGCGTCGAAAGTATCCGTTGAGTTAATCCCTTGAAACTTTTTATTTAAAACAAACTTCTACTAAGCTTTCAACAGAATTAGCTTTGTGAGTTAAATTGTGTAACAGGGATGGGACGACAGCTTACAAATAGAATTAACGTTGAAATTTAAAATGTCGTTCTATTTGTGTCAATCGTTTGACATTGACAATTGATATTGACTGACATTGACATATTGATGGCTTGGCTCTGGGACACTAGATCAAGCGGTATTTGTTTAAGAAGAAAGCCGACTTGAAATAAATACTATATCTGCTTTGATTCGGCTCGAGTCGATCAGCAAACTGCATTCTACATCTACCATCATTTCATTTATCAACATCATTCATTCGTATAGGTACTTGATTTTATGATAATTATAGGCAGTCGAATATGTGTGTGGTCCAGGCCTCATCTGAAAGACCACCTCTGCTGAACGTAGGCTTCCTGCAATTATCGCCTGCTGTGATACAATAGGTACGCACCATATACTAGATGTAAACAGACCCTCCACGAAGCTGTCAACCAAGAATTCTGGACAGTGTACACATTCACTGTGCAAGCTATGTCGAAAACTCCAGTACTCTACCAGAAAAAAATACGGACGAAAAAGTTGGTATCTCTACCTAACGTTTGTACAAGAAACAAAGATAATTGATAATGCGTTTCAAATTACACACTGCTTCAATAGTTTTATGAGCACAATTACATGTCACTTTAGGTAGTTATGTCCATGTAAATTATACACAATCAGGAATATACCATTAAGTCGTTAACAGCTTGGGAAGGTTACTCGATGTACACATGAATGTAGGTACAAGATGCATGGGACATCTACACTCAAATAACCATGAATGTATCTAAAATTTAAGCATATTATTATGATTCTAAAACCACCAGCGATCAGATTTTTTCGTTAGTTAATCAATTTTGACCCCTATAATCATATGCGTAAATGTCCCTTATTGCCGTGTATGTTGTTCATGCCTGTAGTTTAACAGTGAATTCCCTGAGTAACTATGGTAACTGGTAAGACAAGTAATGACGAATGAGGCCTTAAACTAAGCTAAATAACATCGATGCACATTTTCGTGACGTATTTTAATCACATGGCAGCGGCGATCGTCAGCCTAGTGACTCGCAGACTCAGTAATCAATTAAACAATAAAAAAACTCATTTTCTTTACATCGAGAATAATTAAATAAATAATGAGAACCTCTTAAGTCTATAATTTAATTATTAATAACTCAATAATTAATTAAAAATCGAAAATAATCAAAAAGTTTACTTTTCACAACCGCGCTGATATTTCACGCCCGATTAGGAGGAGCGTGCACTCATTATTATCGATTATTTACGGTATTCACCGGTTTTTTATAAATACTGAATAAGGAGGTTTCTTCCATAGCGTTTTCTTGGGCTCACAGAAAAGATGAGGTGGACAATCGTCTTTGCTCTTTGCCTTGCTGTCGTGCTTGCTGCACCTTCTGCTTCGGTAAGTTAAAAAAGTACCTACCTATATTATTTACGCGCCATTTTTTTGAAAATCAAAGAAATTGATAACCTCTTTTCTGTAAAAATTTTGTAGTGGTTTATTTTAATATTGTGGCAGATTAAATGTGTTCATTGTTTTTTTCAACTACATATAATTACGTATTTAACGAGGATTTGAAAAAAATCCTTTTTAAAACTTTGTCAAAGAGTGTATCATTTTATTATATATAATATAGGTTATATCGCCACGTTTTTTTATTTAGGGAAAAGGTTACATAGTCGTAAAAGCAAACTAGTAATTATTTCGAGTAAGTACCTATTATGGTATCCACTAAATCAAACCATGTGTGATTTTAGGAGTCGTTCAGGACTTTTTGAGTACCTAATAGATATAACAGCAGCATCATTTTCATGAGCGATGCGACGTCTGAATTGAATGGTGTTCCCAATGCAGTCAGCGTTTTGTAAATTTCTTCACAATAAGTTTCTTACGAACTTGGATTATTGTGCTAGAACTTGCCATATGCATTTTTTTTAGTTAGCCTCTGCTGTCCCACTCCTGCCCTGCCTCCTAGCCTCTCCCCATTTCTTCCACTTTTCTCGGTGTTGCGCCTCTTCTCACCAATAAACGTGGAAGCCTTCCAAGGCGTCCCGTCATCTTCGATAATAATGAGTGCACGCTCCTCCTAATCGGGCGTGAAATATCAGCGCGGTTGTGAAAAGTAAACTTTTTGGTGACGATCCGAATGGCGTAGCGGTAGTGAGGCTGCCTTACGTTCTTAGGGTCCCGGGTTCGAATCCCGGTAGGAGCAAATGTTTGTGTGATGAGCATGTACATTTGTTTCCGAGTCATGGATGTTTATATGTATAATAAGTATGTACAAACAAAAAGTATCTATGTAGTATATCAACTGTCTGGTGACCACGACATAAGCCTTGCTTAGTGTGGCACTAGATGGCGCTGTGTGTAATGTCCAGCGATATTTATTTATTTATTTATCTTCTCTTCGTTCTGTCGCGACCCCGTCTAAATGTCTCAGGGCTCCAGTTTTGTGATATGCGGACCCGCATCTTTGGTATCCGACAGACATAGCTTGCCCAGTCCCATTTCAGTGTTGAGGCTTTTTGTTAATGGTAATAATTATGTAGCTGTATTGTTGATTTTTATTACTATTTTCTTTTACTGTTCTTATTAGGTAGGTCAGATGCAAAATGTATATTATAAATAAGTGTTTAGTAAACACTTAAGTGTTTATAAAATACAATTAATATTATTAAAATTTTCTCACTTTTTAGCATAACCATTTCCATTCAGATAACCAGGTAAGACTTAATATAATTTATTTTTAAATTAATAATTCTGTGACGGTATTTTTTTATTAATTGGTCTGATTAAGGATTTTATATGTTGTGGCGAAATATAGATTTACTAGCCTTTACCTCCAGGGATTACAGGTGTAATGGAACTTTCTAGAGGAGATATTATGGAACAAAGTTCCAACTTTTTGACAAGTTTTTTTAAATAAGTACAAGTTTTTATTATAAGATTTTTACTTTAATCACCTCCACAACCCCCGTTTTGAGTGCCTTACATTGAATTCGTACGTTTTGTAAACTTCTTCATATCAAGACAAAGTTTCTTACAAACTTGAACTATTGTATTAGAACTTGCCAGAAGCAAAAAGTCTCCCATTACAAACTTATTTATAAAAATACTTAGATTAATATTATTATAATATTTTTACTTTTTAGCATGACCTGCATTCACATGACCAGGATCACCAGGTAAGACTTTAATTACTTACTTATATAAATTATTTTTAAGTTAATAATTCTATGGGCGATGTTAATTTTTTTATTAGTCGTTGTGGCGAAATATGGATTTACTAGCCTTTACCTCCAGGGATTTACAGGTTTGATCGATGTTATAATCCGGGTGACCAGTCAGTTCACCAAACATTAATTCACAAACTTAAACTTGACAAGCTACGATTAGCAAACACTTTATTTGTCATTTTATCATTACACAACAACAAGTTTAACAAATAATTCACTTAGCAAAATAATTATCCGAAAAACTTTTATTTAATTACGTATTATTTGACAAACAATTCACTATTTTTTAATTTTATCTCATAAAACAACGTTTCGATTAAACTTTACACATATTGATTGTACCATCCCAAAAAAAAAGAAAATAAATGAATTTGGTTTACTATAAGCACAAATTTTGTGACAGAAACGAATCGCTGCAGAACCGACTCCACGTAGTCTTTTCTGCCCTATAATACACCTTGAGTGTAATTTAAGCCCGCGTAGGCGCGGAGGGGCGAGGCGGCCCGCGAGCTGAGGAGCAGGTGGCTCCACCGCGGTTGAGGCTGGCTGGCTTCAGCCGGCAAAAGTTACAAACGCTTTAATATCAACATTCCTCAATTAATCAATGTTTTTCACAGTTTGATTCGCGACGTCGCCTACACAGGCTAAGTTTTAAGGTAACGCCAAGATTTTATTACTACAACTATTGTACCCTGATCTACTTCAGCTACTTCATACTCGTATTTAGCTTTGTCTATAATATCTATATTTCTTTTAGGTTTCCTGAGTTGTATCTGTTGGTATATAACTCCATTTAGTACCTAGTAAAGAATATCTTTTGAAAATTCAAGATTTTATGAATTTATAAGATATCTTGTTCCGTCTCGATGCCTTCATTTACTAAAGTACCTAAAGGTCTTCAAGTCTTTACTCTTTTAAATTATCGTGTTTTTTTTTAAGTATTTCATCTTCAGAATAGCCAGGTTATGCAAAAACTTTGTCAGTTGATTCGACTTTTTCATGCTTTCATTTTTGCAGTTGGATTAACTACTTTTGCTTATTTTCTATATCTGCTATCTTTAATTATTTTTCAATATACTTCCTCGAAAACTGCTTCTTTAAGCACTCTTTCAAAATGTGTATTTCACACACGTGCGTTTTTTGATAGTTTTTCCATATGTGTGCGGGAATGAAAATTGCCACAGAGAACTATACTATACTTATTCCAAATTGGTAGAATGCCTATCTATAGTAAGAGGTGAATGCATTTTATTTATTTCGGCAAAGCAATATGCGTCTTTACAGCGTAAACATTTTTGAATATTCAAATTGTTTTTATAAATTCAATATCATAGATAAACATGATTATTTAAAACTAAAATTTACTTTTAAACAAATTAACATTTATTTGTGTTCTGAATTAAAAAATAAATAAACAAACTATTTTTTATATAAGGCTGTATAACGGCTTCGTACCTTTTCTTCTCCTTCAACCTGGCGAAAGCAAAGCGCGGAACAAAAATAAAATTTAAATGATATCCAGTCTCGTAATAATTAATGACACAAATATTTTTCATCCTATTATTTTATTTCTTTAAAAGTGTATTGAAAAACGTCGTTTGATACACGTGGACATTAATTTGTTATTGCAGTTCTCGGCTCAAACACACCCTCGCCTACGCCTCGTGTGTTAATTCCGCCTCGAGCTACAATAACACACTTTCTCCACTTGTATCATAATATTTTTTTAATAGTTATTAATAAGATAAACTGTATAACAATGTGTTTAACTGTTTACCTCTAGTATTTACTATTTTAGATTTTTCCTATTTAACCTTAACCTCCTTAATTAAGAACTACTTACCGCTATAATAACAGTTGTTTTTTTTTTCATCAGCTGGTGGAAGATCGTAGTGCTGATGATGATGATGATGATGATGATGATGATGTAAGTTTTCATTCTTTAATCTATTTAGTTTCGTATTTTGGTATCCTACCTCATCATCATCTGCCCAGCCTTTTCCCAACTATGTTGGGGTCGGCTTCCAGTCTAACCGGATGCAGCTGAATACCAGTATTTTACATGGAGCGACTGCCTATCTGACCTCCACAACCTAGTTAGTCCTGAGTAATACGATTCGATTCGTTTCGATTTTTACGTTTTGATGTGTTTTGTCCTGTGCGAGCTAATTAATGCTTTTTCTATCTATCTTTCTTTCTATAAGACCTCTTTACTACTGGTTGACAGACTTTTTGGCCCACTGACTTACTACCTGTCCTGTCCCACGGACACGGGAACTATGAGGGTGAAACCGCGTTACGTCTGCTGTTCATAATTAAAGGAGGTAGTTTGAATGTTAGGGGTACCTAATCCTCGGAATTAAGGGGGTGGTATCTGCTAACGAGAGGTTTTCTCCACGTAACTCCTCTTTGATGTGTGAACATAAATCTGCAAAAATATATATGTTGCTTATTAGACTTTAAACTTTAATTTGTACAATTGAAATAATTCTAACTTTATTATTATTATACGAAAAAAATGTTCAAAGTAAAGTATTCTTTCTTTAAAATTTCGTAACTACTCCTACACGGCATTAAGTTTTATTTTTTTTTTTACACACTAATATTTGTCGCTATTTTTTTCACAAAGCGTACAATTGAAATTTTGATTTAAGGCGCGTCCCCGAGCGAAATTAGCAACTTTATTTTTGGTGATTCAAACTTCGTTTGAATCACTGTTAGAATACAGTTTTGATCAGCTTGCACTACGAAGTGGTTTTTACGTCAGTCACTGCGGGTCGAATAGTGCGAAATTAGTGGTTTTTATTCTTTGTAAAATCAAATTTCCGTTTTTAAGAAAAAAAAAATAGCATTATGTTCATTATTAAGTTGCCTATCCATTAGTATAAGAAGGAAATCAAAAAAATGTTAACTTTTGGAAATGAAGATTAAAAGAAGACCAAGAAACATCAAGCATAAAGTGATGATTGTATTTTGATTGAAAAACTAATACAATAATTGTTATTTCAGGACACAGTGAACGACACTGATGAAGATGACGACGATAACACGGTACAAAATAATAAGATTGATTCCTCTGCCACACCTTGTGGCTTATCAGTACCTATCATAGCAGCATTGTTAAAGGGTAAAAACGTAGGTATTTACAAGCACACAAATCAGCATTTTATTGAATCTGTTTTCTCTTTCTGAAACTTACAATGGGAACTCGCTAAAAGGAGAGGTCGATCGGTCGAGGACGTTAAGGTGTTTTCGATGTGAATGTATGCGATCTGACTTCTCGCTCTACCAAATGACGCCGTTACGTTACAAAATAAGATAGAGATACTCGAAATAGCTGATCTATGCTTGTAAAATTTGATTTCACCCTTAATCTTACTTTAATGCGGGAAACAGATGGAGCTAGATGTCCTGCCAGCCATCTCTTTTTCCTACTAAAATGACATTAAAGTAATACTTCGATATGAGAACTGAGAAACCTCGTTTGATCTAGTGGTTGCAAGCGCGACTGCTAAGCATGAGGTCCTGGGTTCGATTCCCAGGTCGGGGCAAAGTTTTATTGGGTTTTTACTGTCAGGAATATCTCAGTGGCAGCTCCGGAGTCTAGAAACTCGGCACTTTCAGTCACTTATTATCCTATTTTGATCCAGACAGGCTTGTCTTACTTGTTGTCATAGAAAAGACTTACATGGTGGAAAAGATAACCACATATTCAGTACATCATTCTGAACCCTTACAGTAGCTGTATACTCCTCCCATTGTTTCACCGTGTAGGAAACAGCTGGTACTTTTTGTTAACAACCGATGAAAAAATTCAATCGTATAAGCGAAGATGTGTTAGATAATGCAACGCTATTGGGAGTTGTGAATGACTATAGAGGAGATCTTTGTGCATGTGCAGCAGTATAGACCTTCATCTGTTTGCGAAGTAGACACAATAGTTAAACAATGACGTCGGACCGATTCGGTCGGGCATCACAGACGAGATCATCTAGGTTAGAAAATTGCTAAAAGTGAGTAAGCATAAAGTCAGCTAGGAAACCAAAAAAGTTTTAGCGGGTAACACGTATGCCAACAGTCTCTTACCACAATAAAATTTAGAGTAAACTTGAATACCCTCTCAACTTGAGTTACCTATTGCAATCGCCCATACAATTTATAGTTTTGCTAGCGAATTTTCAAATTCCATCTTTTACATTTATTCTTTAGAACAATTTTTAGCAAATACATTTCGTAATCGGATATCGATTGCCGTCCTTTTGAACGATACTGATTGACTTAACCGTATAACTAAGTAGGTAAATGAGGGTCCATGTGTGATATCCGGTTTTGCTCTCAAGCTACCAGATCGTGATGTGCCCGGCAATGAACCGAGCCTATGCCGAACGGGAACAGAGGTAATCTGGGTATTTTACTTCCTAAACTTTTATACTTTTGTGCTGTAACTAATGAAAGAATATCCCTGTGTTACTTCTGGTCAAGCTAACGAAATACAACAACACGGTAGTAAGATGCTGTTGTTTCGAAATTCCACTTTCGTTTAAAGAAGCTCCTTTGCTTTTATCTTCCCAAGAATACAATTTACATATTAATCAGTATTTTACCTTGATATAAAATTAAACTTGATTAAAATTTCAGGCGATCTACAATCAATACGATAGTGCCACTGACCTGTAAAATCATTACAAATAAAAAAAATGGTTAACGCGTTTGTTTGACTTCACAGAGACGTGACCGAAAGGACGATAATGATGACGATAATGACGGTGATAGAAAAGATCATCACGATAAGAGTGATGGAAGCAAATCACAGGAAAGTCAAACAAACAGTCACAATAACCATGGAGATACCAGGTGCGGTTGCGGTTGCGGCGGAGGAAGAGGCGACAAAAGAAGTAGATTTAACAATGATAGGAACGACGACAACGATGATGACCAAAAACATCACGACAAAAGAAGTAGCTCTAAGAATGATAGGAACGACGACAACGATAATGACCAAAAACATCAAGACAGAAGAAGTAGATTTAACAATGATAGGAACGATGACAACGATAATGACCAAAAACATCACGACAAAAGAAGTAGATTTAACAATGATAGGAACGATGACAACGATAATGACCAAAAACATCACGACAAAAGAAGTAGCTCTAAGAATGATAGGAACGACGACAACGATGATGACCAAAAACATCTCGACAAAAGAAGTAGATTTAACAATGATAGGAACGACGACAACGATAATGACCAGAAACATCACGACAGAAGAAGTAAATTTAACAATGATAGGAATGACGACAACGATGATGACCAAAAACATCACGACAAAAGAAGTAGCTCTAAGAATGATAGGAACGACGACAACGATAATGACCAGAAACATCACGACAGAAGAAGTAGATTTAACAATGATAGGAACGACGACAACGATAATGACCAAAAAAATAACAATAGAAGCAACAAACGTAACGGACACAATAATAACCGACACAAAAATGTTGACGACATACAGACCAATGATAGAAAAGACGACGATAGAAAGGATCATGACGGACATGACAACGATAGACAGGACAATGACAGAAGAAACGCTAAAAGAAATAATGATAACGATCGTAATGATGATCACAAGCATGATGACGACCGGTGGGATAACGACAATGACCAAGCAGATGACGACCAGGTTGATAATGACCGTAACGATGATGACCAACATGACAGTTTCCGAAAGGACAACCCAAATAGCAGACAACAACAAGCTAGGCAACTGAGGCATGCGCTAAGACAACAGCAGGACAAGAGATTTAGGAGCGATGATTTTAGAAAAAACGACGATAGGCGAAACGTAAGTCTGATTTGTAACATAGAACTGCCTCAGTGCTTTGACGCGCCATTCTGAACAAAAGAGACGAACAAAAAAGTTTAAAATTAGCTTAAATATAGTCCTTTCACAGTTGAATAATTTGGTAACCTGATGATGAATGATTTCACCGTCATTGTGTATACTAAGGTCCATGTTCATCAAAAAGATGACAGTCTGATTATCTAAAACAGCTGTTTAAAACACATTTTTGTTTGGTAATACGTCACAGTGACAGCTGTTTTTAGATAATAAGACTGTTATCTTTTCGGTGAACATGGACTTAAGTGTCAGTTAAGATCGCAATAGTGGTCATTGACCCACCTACATTATTTTATTAAAGTTCTTAACTTTGAAATCCAAAAATAAGCCTGTTCAAGTCTTGGATCGTTATCTATCGTGATCTTCAACATTATCTCTAATGAAATTAAAAATTAAAAAAAAAAACCCGACACGATGTACTCAAAGTTAAATAGAAAATAATTCGTTAATTCGCCATTTTGTGGTGGTAGCCATCTTGGATTTTTAATTTATCACACTATAAAGTATTCTACTAGTCAAGCCCTTTCATTTGATACCCATATTGAGGGAGTTGTTGAATAATGTAATCTGCCATTTTGTGGCGGCGGCCATCTTGGACTGATTTTATCAAACATAGCTAAGAACACTTCCGACTAATTACCCTTTCAAACAAAAAAAAAACAAATTCCAAATCGGCTCATCCGTTCGGGCGCTACGATGCCACAGACGGACAGACACACACACAGACACGTCAAACTTATAACACCCCTTCGTTTTTGCGTCGGGGGTTAAAAAGCAATATAATATGGTTCATTTATCTTGGTACCTACGTACGAAGAGATTTTAAGTAAAGGACAATGAGCGCTATAACGATCATAACTGGCACTTACTAAGTATAGCTAAGTTAATAGCAATAAATAAATTGTAAAAGACAGTAGGAAATTATCCATAAACAATAATTAAAATTTGCAGAATGACAGGAACGACGCCAACAAAGTAATTTCTTAGTATTAAAGGACTTAAACTTAATTCTTACTTAAAATAATAAAAAAAAAACAATTGTGAATTATTATTATTAATAATTAAATTATTATTTTATACATAAAAAAAAATTAATTTTCAGAGGAATAACGATCGCGCGGACGATGACGCAACTTATGAAAATGGATTGAGGGTAAATATCAGTATTAAATGGCTTAAAAACTTACGTAATAGTACATTATGATATAAGTGCGGTAAGTTGAAAATCACAGCCGAGGCGATATTGCTTGCCCGAGCCGTAGGCGAGGGCTAAAAGAAAGCAGAGGCTGTAATTATCAAAGCGCACGTATGTCATATGACGTTTTATAACATATTTGCGAGGAAATAAATAAAACAATACAGCGAAAAGAAAAAGCGCGCGGAATAATTTTTACTTGTTCACAAATTTGCGATGCGCGCGTATCAGCGCTTTTTTTAAAGCAATGGCACAAAAAACAGCCAGTATTACTAATAAAGTAAATTAATATTTTTGTGTTTTTGATACAGATAAATGGTTGTAATTTATTGTCAAAATTAATTAAAGAATTGAATGTTTATTTATTATATTTTATCTCCCAAAGTTAATTTTATTCATAAAATGTTTACCACAGTTTTCTGACATAAAAACTCTTTGCTAAGAAAGTAGTAAGTTTATAAAAGTACCGTTCGTTTTAGACGGAGCATCTTGATAAACCGTGCGTTTTACATTACATTAACGCACAAGTACGTAATGAGATACATTACGATATTGAAATTGGTGAAATAAGAGACCCTTTACGAGCAAATGTTTGATAAAATAATATTTACCAAAAGGTACCTACATAAAAATTATTTTAATTTTCAGAAGTATAAAGATCGCGCCGATGATGATGCAACTTACGAAAACAGTTGGAGGGTAAATATGCGATTACTATGCCATTTGCGTTTGTAATTCATAAATTAAATTTAATATTTAGTTGCATGTACAGAACACCCAGTATATTTTGGGGGAAAATAAAGGGTGTAAAACACCTCTTCAAGAAGCCGAAAGGCAGTTGTTCTCCCCATCATTGCGATCATTTTTTTGTTCTACACCATACCTGGGAACCTTCTAGTTACGGAGTTATAGGGGGTCAAAGTTACAAATTTTTGACAAGTTTTTTTTTTTAAATACAAGTTTTTTTTGGAAGATTTTGAATTTTAACACCTCCACGACCCCCGTACTATTCAATCCATCCATCAGCACAATGTTTTAAGTGCGTTACATTGAGTTCTACCACAAAACATGATTTATAACCTCAAAAAAAAAGTTGTTTCCCAGCAATAATTTTTGCGTAAAGTAACTTAGTTTGATGTACAGAATGCTTGGTTAACGGCTTTGTGATGAGGTGGTTTACACCCTGTATAATGACCACCAAAACTACCTTTGTCACCACTCACATCTAAGTATAACCTAAAATATCAATTGATCACGAAAGGGACATGCACAAATTACATAGTGATTTTGGCCTTGGGTGCACACTTATGAAATATTGTAATAAATATTATTAGTCAACGAGTTCAAAATAGATTAATTAAAATTCTATTCAACTATCCATATCGGACACCAACTACTAAGATATACGAGGAAACAAAAATAATGAATATAAAACAAACCTACATATACTACACATGTATTCTAATACGTAAAATATTAAATAACAAAATCCATACCAATATAAGATTTGTGACAAAACAACAAACACGAAAGATTAACTTAAGACGTGCTAGTTACTTAGTGACCCGCCCTCCTAGAACTAACTATGGAAGAAGAAATTTGGAGTTTGAGGGTGTTAATATTTATAATAAATTACCATCAGTAATAAAAGGAGAACAAAGTTATGCCCGGTTCAAAAAGTTACTAAAAGCCCACACAATTCATACATACAAATAAGTTTAAAAAAAAAAAAAGGTGAACTACATAAACAAAAAGCGTATCTTGTAATTAATTAAACTAAACTAAAAAAAAAAAAAAAAACAAAAAAAAAAACTACTTTAAATAAATATTATATTAATCATGCATGTACCAAAATTTTATATATAAGACAACAAACCTGCTCACAACAGGCTAATCCATTAATGCCACATCCAGTAAAAATCTTACTACATCCGTGTTGTTTTGTTAAAGTTATGATCGAGTTTTGTTATTATTTATCTGTGTACCCACATAATCTGTGCGCTTTAGTATAAATTTTAATTTTAGTGTGTTTCTCAGTAAGTGAATTAACTATGTAATTCTTATGAGAAATAAAGTTATTCTTAAACCTAAACCTATTATACAAATCGTCAATATATTGAAAAAGAAAGACTATCAGCATAGCTTGTTATCACCCGACAACAAGCTATGTGAGGAGTTTCGAATGAAGCGGAAGCAGAATCAATTTAAAGTCAAGGTTAGAAGAATCGAGGAGTCTATTTTAATGCCAATTCATTGGTTTTATGTAAAATCCAGATATCCAGAATAACAACAACAAACACGGATAAAAAAATCGAGTCGAGAGTTAACTTTGTATTATCTGTGGTTTACGTGACGTTTGTAATTTGTTCGACAACCACAGACTAACTACTAATGTAGTGTATAACGGGCTGGTGTCCACAACTCCACGTCAAATCGCGTATTTTTCGTACGGAGGAATGGGAGTATGTAGTACCATTTCGGTAATGGTACTCTTAATTTCAAATCATATAACCTCAATATAGATGGCATTGCAGTTATATGATATCAAATTCAACTGTCTTGCTTACTTTTGAACTTCAACTTTACAAAGGTCCTCTTTTCTGTTGGCACCGTCACTATGATACTTACAGTGTTACTAGATTTTTCTTACAGTTTCCCATGTGTGTAATATTTATAATGTTTCACTTCTTCCTTTTATTTCTTGGCCGTGTGTCGCAAACGAAATGTATATCTTGTTGCTCTCTTCCACTAAACACGATTTTGAAAGTTGTTCCACCACTGACAGACCTTTTCTAAAATAAACGTATTTTTGACTGCTCGATTAGTAAAAGCGGCCTGAATTTTAAGGATCCTGGCAAATATTTTCATGTACTGTTTTTTTATGTTACAGACAAATTCGCACAAGAACCAGAATCAAAATCACGATGATCAAAAACAATGAAAAGCTCGAAAATCTCAACAAACAACAATATACGACAACTTGCTACTCACCGATGGACATGATTTAGAAATTTGCTTATTTTTGTTCAAGCATTAAATTATTATTAATAAATACAGAGAACATAGCTGCAGCAAATTCATTTTTTTTTTGCTAGCCTGCTTTGTCCCACTCCTGGGCAAAGGCCTCCCTCCACTCTTTCCACCTCTCGCGAACCCGCGCGTCCTCCCTCCAGTTTGGACGGAACCTGTCCAGTTCGTCCCGTGATATATTATGATAACGTAGAAGAACAAAAGGCCCCAGCAAATTCATAGTATTTTTTATTTTTGTGTGTATTGGTTGAATACCGTAAAATGGGGTGAATAGAAATCGCGGGGTGTATAGTACCAAATCTGAGAATTTGATTTTGGTCGTTCTAGTTGCTCTATAGTCTGTTAAAGTATCTTTATTTCTACTATTAATAACACTGCAACATTTTTCCTTTATTCTGGCAACCCTAAAATTTACGTCAAGTCTAATGACATAAAGAAAAAAGCTGTTGAACATCTGTTGAAGTGAACGTCTGCGTGAAGTGTTTATTGGCTGTGTAAAACTTTTAAAAAAACATCAAGTTTTTCACTGTCATCTCTATAACAATTTGCATACTTGGATAGATAAGTTTCTCATTTATTAGGAAGATAAAGGTTAGTATCAATATTCCATCATTTTGTTCTTCTTTTTGAGTAAAATCGAGACTTAGTATTTTTTTACTGATTTCGAGGTGAATAGAACCGAGTTGGGGGTGATTAGAAACGCCTTTAGGGTCAATAGACACAAAGAAAGGGGTGAATAGATATGAGTGAGGGGTTAATAGCAACGAGAAAGAGGTTAATAGAAACACGATTTTCAGGGTTGTCAATCGAGTATTTTTCATCATGACGGTTTTCATTTAAAAATTTTAGTTGGAATGTTTTTCTCTGACACTTTAACTTTAATTTGAAATTTTGATTTTTTATCTTCAACTTTCGGCTTTGGTCAATTTAATTTAACATTTTCTTGATTTCTGATATAAATATTTAAGACCGTTTAAGGATATATTTGCGATTAGCCTCATTCTAAAAATGCCCTAATTGTGGGTTTATTTGCAGAAAGAATTATTCTTAAAAATACATGTTCTCGATATTTTATATATTAGATATTTTTTTTTAGTAATGATGGTAATACATTTAAATATTAGGTATTCTAAATTCTATTTTATTTTTACTTGGTTAATTTTAACTCGTACGCGTAAGTGACCGTAGCGACGATTAGTATTTTTTTTTCGAATTATATTTAATTCACATAGGTGAATTACATCATTAATTTCTTGTACTTGATTTTCACGAATTCTTCATGATTATTTAAAACAGATACGTGGCCATCGCACTGTGAACATCATGCCGAGGGTGTACAAGCCAGATCCTCATGGCAAGAGATATAAAAGGTATAGCAAGGAACTCATCGAGCAGGCTCTTCGTGAATATAACGAGGGGAGCAATTCATTGAGCAACGTTGCCGAAAAATTTAAAATTAACAAATCTGTCCTCTATAGACACAGCATTAAAAATGTGAAGACCCAAGGAGGCCAGACAGTGCTGTCAAAGGAGACGGAACTTCAATTTATAAAATACATTAACGTGTGTGCCGAATGGGGATATCCTGTGGAACTCTATGACTTAAGGGTTTTAGTTAAAAATTATTTAGATAAATTAGGCGTGACGGAAAAAAGATTTAAAAATAACTTACCTGGGCCGGATTTCGCCAGAAGTTTTTTGAAAAGGCACAGTGACAAAATAACTCAGAGGGTATCACAAAATATTAAAAGAAATCGCGCTGCAGTCTCTCCAGATACTATTAAAGAGTATTTTCAACAGTTAAAAAATTCTATTAGTGATGTTCCGATCGAAAATATTGTCAACTACGACGAAACGAATTTGGCTGATGATCCCGACAGAAAAAAGATCATTACCAAGAGAGGAACAAAATACCCTGAAAGGGTGATGAATTCTTCAAAAGCTTCAATTTCAATAATGATGGCGTGTACGGCTGCAGGAGAAATCTTACCCCCATATGTAGTTTATAAGGCTCAGAACTTATTCGATACTTGGATAAAATCTGGCCCAAAAGGAGCCCGTTATAACAGAAGTCAATCTGGCTGGTTTGATTCTAACAATTTTGAGGATTGGGTAACCAGTATGATAATTCCGTTTTATGAAAATAAACCCGGTAAGAAATGTTTGATAGGTGATAACTTATCATCCCACCTATCAATTGATTTAATAAGAAAATGCTATGAAAAGGATATACATTTTATTTTCTTACCAGCCAATTCCACGCATTTAACGCAACCACTCGATGTTGCGTTCTTCAGACCGATGAAAATAGCATGGAGAAACATAATTTTACAGTGGAAGAAAATTGATGGTCGAAATCAATCTTCGATTCCGAAAGGTTGTTTTCCCAAATTGCTTTGTAAATTAATGGAAATTTTAAAAGAAAATGGCTCAGCAAATGTTATTTCTGGCTTCAGAAAAACAGGGATAAATCCCTTTGATCCTACAGCGGTTTTAAAAAAATTGCCTGATTGGGACAATCAAGCTGAACAGCCCGAAATCATTGATGAAACAGTCTTGGAGTATTTAAAAGATATGCGATACGGGACGAATAATATAGTTGAACCCAAAAAAAAGAAAAGGCTGCAGGTTCAGGCAGGAAAAAGTGTGATAGTATCGAGCGATGAAGACTATATTGAGACTGACCCAGAATACATAGTCCCAAAAGAAAAAAAACAGAGAAATGAAAAAATATTGGATGGAGTCACTAAAGGGAAGGGCAAAGGAAAAAAAACAAAATGGAATATAAACACCGATTGCAAAGAAAATTAACCACCTAAAACTGAAAATCAGCTTGATCATACAGTTCCAAGTTGTTCATACAACATCAGTCCTTACGAAGTAAACAATATGCCTGTTATTTTTGATGACGATCTGGATGGCATCGAGCAAACTGAAACCATAGTTGAAAATGAGGAGAATCCGCCTGTTCCAAAAGGAAAGAAGAAACAGAAAAATGAAAAAAATACGGATAGAGTAAGTAATAAAGGGAAGGGTAAAGGAAAAAAAAACGAAAACTCACATTAAAACCGATTGCAAAGAAAATGATCCACCTAAAAATTAAAATCAGCTTGATCATACAGTTGCAAGTTGTTCGTACAACATCAGTCCATACGACGTAAATAATATGCTTGTTATTTTTGAAGACGACCTGGATGTCATAGGGCAAATTGAAACCATTGTAAGGAACAATGAAAATGAGAATAATCCGAAAAAAATTGAAATTATTTCTGATGTCGTAGTAAGCGATGCTGAAATAAAAAGGCTCTTAAATAAAGCTGTACCAAAAAGCAAATCCAGGCGGCCTAGTTATTACAAGAATGACGCGGATATTTTAAAAGATTTGATGGAGGTAGATTAGAATCTTACTCCATCAAATCTTAAATAATAGATAGTAGTTTATGGTTTTAAACTAAAATGGTTATGAGGATGATATTTTTCATGTTAATTATTGGTTTTGAGTTTCTGATATTTCGGCGCTGATGCAAGCGTGGCACTTGGATAAACATGATATATAGGTATCCCGTTTTGTATCTATTTATGTTATTTGAATTTTATTAATAGGAACTGTGTCCATATGCAGGTACCAAATTTTATTATTAATAGTTATTTTTGATCTCAAATAGGTACTGATTGCATAAAACCTAAGATTGTTTGCCAAATATATTATTATTATAGTTAAAGCATTTAATTGTTTATGTTAGAATTCGGATCATACTTTTTATTTTTTTAATTATTTTGAATATCTTGTTCTATCTAGCTCTCTATAATGATTATATTTCTAGATTATGCAAATAATTTGGCTAAAACAGTGGAAACAATATATAGATACAAGGTAAATGATACAAATAATAAAGATATACTTATAATTATTTTGTAATGTCGCTAACGCTAGATATAATACCTAAGTATATGATTATAATTACAAAAATTAAACTCTTCAATTATTGTTGTTCGTTGTTTACTGAAAAACAAATACTTATATAGGTACATACAAATAAAGCTGATTTTGACAACCCTAACGTTCTTTCTCTATTCACCCCTCTGTCGTATCTTTTGACCCCAGTTTCAAGGTAAATAGAAACCGCCTACTTTTTCCTATTTCACAAATAATTCTCAAATTTATGCATAATTAAAGAATAACTATCTGGTAAATTAAAACGAGACTCTCAATTCGACAATTTTTTAATAACAGCTTTCATACAAAATAAGTAAGAAAATCTGTGTCGAAGTTGAAAATTGTGTCTATTCACCCCATTTTATACTTCACCATACCTACTGCCAGAACATGAGACTGACTGACTGACTGACTGAGATTGACTGTAGGTACTAATCGCAATCAACAAAGCACGTCACTTAACAAAATAAAATACTAATGAAATATTCACTAGATAAAAGGCAATAGTTTGTGTTTAAAATTTACAAACTATAAATAAACTTATAACAATAACAAAAATATAGGTACGTACAAATATCAAAAAAGGCAAAATAATCACAGGGTGTCAGAAAATTGTTTAAAAAACTGGCAGCATTGCCACATTGGATGGCAATGCTGATTTTTTAGCCACTAAAACGCCCAAGTGTTGATCCCAATTTACGCCGTTTGCACCTACAGCAGCCGCCCCAGCACATCCCGCCATTCCATCGTCCCTGCGTCATTCCATCTTCTTATCACAGCGGGATGTCGACGAAAGTTGCATGCCACACCTACGCTCTACCCATCTTTGTTTAGTTCGTCGTTCGTACCTACGTAACGTCATTTCCCTCTATCTGCCTAGTTTACATCTTATTTTTACCCATAAGATAATAATTTTACTAAATGTATGAGTTTTATTCAAGCAAACATTGCAATTACTTACAATATAATAGAAACTTTAAGTAGTTTTCAAATAAAAGTGTTTCTTTGATACAACGCGTTTGACGTCACTACATAAAATATTAAATTGTAAAATAAGTGTTATTAGAACAGCTGTAACTACATAATTTTGTCTCACAGTCGCGAACGATATTTGCATCAAAATACAACCTAGCACTGCCCTGCAAATTGCAAAAAACGTAAGACAATTTGAATTTCGCGGGTCAAACTGACGCTTTCACCTTAAACTTCAAAGTGCAAATATTTGTTTCTGTAAGCACCCCTTTCTTAGAATAAATCCTCTAAAAGTCTAAAGTGACTAAGATGAAGTAGTTGCTTGTGTAAAACGGGTAAAGAATGCATTGAAAAACAAAATCTAAAAAAAAAAACAAAATAAATTATCATGTGCTAACGGGCTACTACGGCATCCTACACTGCGCGTGGCCCGACACGCACTTGGCCGGTTTTTTACGACGAATTTTCGAGGTTTAAAAAACTTTTACTTTGAGAAAATTTCTTCGAAAAGTTATTTTTCTTTATATTTATGTTGCAAAGAAGTATTAGTAAAAACTTAGATTTGTTTAATATACAACTGATTAATTTGAAGTGATTTCTTTATTTTATACTACATTCCCTTCTTTTTGCACCATCCGTGGGCCTCGCGAAATGTACCTTGCCCACACTAAATTTAAGTCTTGCGCCGCCACTGTAGGTACTGGCCTGAAAATTGTAAAACACGTATGAAAATTTGAATTTCGCGGGTTTTCCTGGAGCATCAGCATCAGCCCATGGGGTTGAATAGCTCGTTAGAGCCATAAATCGATTCCGGTTTCCGGCTTTACTTGTTGTTAAAATCTTAAAACCGTACTTCACGTAACCGTAACATCACTAAACATCGAAAGCACAAAAAGTAAAGCAATACATTCATTTGGAGCATGGCAAGCTTCATCCATTTCGTTTACCTGCAAATAATAGAAAGAGATGACGAATCACTTTTTGGCAAAGCTAAAGATTCTACTTACTCACTCAAAGTCTCAAATAATAAAAATTCAAGTGTATGTCAGTATTGTTGTCAGTGTATGTCACTCAAAACTTCAAAAGTGCAGTGTTTGGTCTTATTGTTTTAATTAAATGTATTTCAATTGAAATAATTCAAACATAAAATGAGCAAAATACCTTCAAGTCTGAATCAAAAATCGTATTTGCAAAAATATCTCGGTGGACCGTCTGGAGACAAAAAGAAAAAGAAGAAAAAGGCCGTCAAAGGCACTGGGTATGTCAAATTAATTTGCGATTACGATTTTCTAACAAAAACTCTGACTAAGTATAGCTCATTCCCTTGTTGTGACTTACGAGTATTGTTTCAAAGCACAACGTAACAAAATCGATTCATTTTAGTGGTATTTAACCTGCAAAAACGTTTCCCTCCTATACTATGTTTTTACATACAATACAGGTTAGTTTGGGTATAAAACTAGCTTGATCTAGCGTCCCACTGGCTAAATAGAGGCAGTAATGCAGCATCATGCCTATGTTCCTTTAAAAGGTAAAGAAAGGTTCACTTGTCAGGTTTTCAAAATATACTACTAATATTAAAAGGTGGAAATCCAAATACCTTGAGTTGACAGAGAATTTCGTTGTAGACTTAACCCATAAACTCTGCCTGACTATGTTTAATGCGCAGTAGTCACCATTGCCACAATGAGACCAACAAAATATCCAATGGCCCTCTCATTTTCTGTCTCGCTCCTGGACTAAGACCTCCCATCACTTCTTCTACTTCTCAAGAACTCACAAACAACATCTCATTCCTGACCTGCAGTGCAAGTAGGTACGTAGCATTAGATAGGACTCGATTAGATAAATTTGACAGTTATTCTCGATAAAATGAGTTTTTATGGAGTCAACAACTCATTTTATCGAGAATAACAGTCAAATTTATCTAATCGAGTCCTATCAAATCCTACATACTTTCACTGCTGATGCTACTTCGCCTCACTGTCTCAGAGCACTGGTATTAAGCTATTGGTCCCACAGTTTGTCCAGCATACAGCAGACATATCCAGCACATTACTGCAAGCAAAGTCAAGTATATTAATTTTATTTTAATAACAGGGAATTACATAGAGTATCCAGCACAAGTCATGAGCAGAAACTGACAGCTGTTCCGTGTACAATACATATAAAATGACCCGACACTACTGCAAATCTGTGGTCATGACTCGTGCTCTATATTATACGTTATTATTATGTTTTTTCAGATTAAAAATTATAGATGATGATATTGATCTGTCAAAGCTTCGTACCCTTGATGGTGATGAACTGGATGTGTTTGACCAGGGCGAGGATGCCCCACAGATAGCTGGCATCATTGATGAAAGGCCCGAGGAGGTGAAAAAAGCGGAGCAGTTCAGTTCCAGCTCAAAATGGAAGATCATCAATCAGGTTGGTTATTGTAAAACCTTATAATAAATTATTATGACATTAACATAATACTTTCAATACCCATTAATAAGCAAGGGTGAATAGGTGTACTCTACATAATATATTATATCACTTGTTACATTGAAAACCCTGTATAATAGAGACAAGCCTATTTACCACTAACCAGGCACAAATGGAGACTCCAACTTTTCCCAACCTGAGAATCAAACCCAGGGCCTCACCTTCAAGCATTAACACTTGCAACCACTGCACCAACAAGACAATATCTAGTTACTGAATTAAATTAGGTAATTTGTTCAATGAAAAAGGTTAAGGAAATATGTTATCTTATTTTTATTTCTTTCAAATTATCTTTAGTTTTTCCTCTTTGGTGACTGAGACGAACCTGAGTATCTGCCAGCAATTTTTTCAATGGAACTTCTCATCTCCATTCGCTGTCACTTAATATCACTCAGATGGTTTATGCACAAAGATGGTTTTTGGTTTCAAAAACTGACAACATTTATCTTATTCAATGTACGAGTTTTCTTGATACCTTCCAATAGGTGGTATGAAAGCAAAAAATTAGGTACTTACCTATATTAAAATGTCATGAACTTGATTCTAAGAAAATTGGTTTCACCCTTTCAGGAAACTGAATTAAATGCTGTTCACTAGAACAAAAACGAAGTAGAAAATAACGAAAATTGTATTCACAGGATGATGGCTTCAACAGTAAATTAGAAGTAGAAGAAATTAAAAGTGATGTAAAACAGGCAGAGAAAGAGAATGAACTTATCTTTGGTAAAATGTACAGTGACTCCGAAGATGATAAGAAAAATGATTCCGATCTCTCACCTCCCAGAAAACAGGATAATGATAACAAGGCAAAGGTTTCCAAATCTTCAAAAAAACATGATAGCGATAGTGATTTTAGTCCTCCCAGGAAAAGAGATGCCAGGTCTCCAAACAGAAAAAATGATGATAGATCCCCAAAAAGAAGAGACGATAGATTAAAAAAAAATTATAATGATAAATCTCCTAATGAAAGGCATGAAAATTCTGCTAGAAGGGACGACAGATCTCCTAAAAAGCGCAGTGACCCTAAAACGAAAAGTGTTGAAACATCTGTTAAAAGGAGGGATGACAGGTCTCCTAATGATAGGTATGAAAAATCTTCCAAAAGAAAGAATGACAGATCTCCTGATCCGAGACAAGACAAACCGACTAAAAGAAGTGATGATAAAAGGAAACATGATGATAGGTCTCCTAAAAGAAGTCACGAAAAATCCCCCAAAAGGAGAAGTCAGGATAGATCACCAAAGAAGAAAAACGATGATAAATCTCCAAAACGAAGGGATGATGACAGATCCCCAGTCAAAGAAAAAACATATAGAAATGATACAGATATACCTACTAAGAAGGAAAGACCACGCAAACCTAGTCGATGGGGTCACTTCGGACCAGAAGACCCTGCTACATTACAGCCTTCAACATCAGAACATTCTCCTAGAACAGCAGACGCAGGAAATTCATCACCACCCAGAAGAACAAAAACAGTCTCTTCACCACGTCATTCCAAAAACTACGACTCAGATGCATCTCCACCACGAAAATCTAAAAAGAATTACGATTCAGACCAATCTCCACCTAGAAAATCAAAGAAAAGTCATGATTCTCCCCCGAGAAAATCGAAAAATGATCATGCTTCAGATTTATCAAGGAGATCTAAAGGGGATAGCAGGAGGCGGAACAGATCGCCAGAATTCTTGTCACCGTCTAAAAAATCCAGGTTTTCTCCAGAAAGGCACAGTCATAATGACAGGCATGAAAGATATCAGAGCAATTCAAGGCAAGACAAGTCTCGCAAACACAGACATTCCCCAGATTCTGATCTCTCCCCACCCAGAAGAAACAGAACTGACAAGTCTGCCTCTCCTAAAAGAAATAGAAAAGCTCCAGAAAACAATAAGAGAAGATCCCATAGTGACTCAGACCAATCTCCTCCTAGGAGGGAAAAGGACAGAAATACTTCTGATAGAGATAGAAGTAAGAGAGCTAATGATAGCCCGCCGCCGTCTAACAAAAAAATGGCGAAGACTTTGGAAGGCAAGCTGGCTGGTTTGCAAGATGCAAGACAGTTGAGACATGAGAATGAGAGTTTTAGGAAAAAGGAAGAAGAGGTTTTCAATAAGATGACGGATGAAGTTTCAGGGAGGAATGCGCAAGTCGTTTCAAGGAAAAGTGAGTAGAAATCTTTCAATAATAATATGCTTTATTTTTATGTCATAATTGTAATAAAATAATATACAATTTTCAGGCAAAAGAGAAACTTCGGAAGAAAAACAAAAGCTAAAAGAGAAGGCGGAACGACAGAAAGAATTAGATGAAAAATATAAGAAATGGACTAAAGGGTGAGTTACATATAACATTTTGATAATATTTCAGCCATTGACACTCTGGTTTCTAAAAGGCTATTCTAATTCAGTTCTCAGTTTAGTGTCAAGTTATTTATTGTCTCTGAATAAATAACTGGACATGAATTAATGAATTCGTTACTAAAACAATATTTAATTTAGCTTGTCCGAGACTTGATTAGCCATTTTAAAACCAAGAGAGAAAGTAATGTTACATTGTGTATTAAATTTATTGTACCTAAAGGGGAAATGGAGAGGGCTATGCTCGGAGCTTCCTTTCGTGATAGAATCATTTGCAAGAGATCAATGTTGCCGACGTAGCCCACAGGGAACATTGCTCACACAACGGATGGCCGAAGGGGTCGAAAAGTTCTGAAGTGACGACCGTCAACCAGAAGATGTTGCGTAGGAAGGCCTCCTACACTCCACTAGGTGGACCGATGACCTGATGTAGGTTGCGGGAATCCGCTGGATGCGAGTAGCACGGGACCTGTCACTGTGACGACACCTAGGAGAGGCCTATGTCCAACAGGGGACATCTGTCGCATGAAATGATGATTATTTAATTTATTACTAAAATATATCTGATGTAAAAATTAAAGTGATCTTTATGTACACTAAACTAAAGTTGCCGTTGGGCTGCCGCTGTTAGAAGTTCAACCACACCATGATTAGCACTTACTAAAACTACTACTCTATTACTTAAATACCTAAATTATTTCAGTATAAAACAGCTAGAAGACCAAGAGGCTCGCGTCCAGGAGTTCCTTCATGAATCTTCAAAACCTCTGGCTCGTCTCAGAGACGATCGAGACCTAGAAGATAACCTCAAACAGGTGGAGCGAGCGGGAGATCCCATGCTGAAGTATATGAGGGAGAGGAAACGGGAGAGAGGGGAGTTGGGACCAGGTAATGATTATTATTTTGCTATTTATTGGCCTAGAATTGGGATAGTCAGGGTCATATGTGGGACACAAACAATTTCGGACAGACAGGGTCATACAATGTGCGAGACAGACTGAAGTATATTTGTCTTGTTTACTCCTACTGTCATTATTTTCTTGCCCTTTGTTGATTGTTCCTACTACTGAAGCTAATAAGTGTCCATGTCTAATAGGCTAGTTTCCACCATCAATAAATTGCAGACCTATTTAGTCCGTCAGTTAGTATTGAAAAATAATGGATGGATTTTTTGTTTTTGTAAATCAATGAATATTGACAAAGATAAAACGCATCAAAACTCGGGAGTGGGGGCTCGTGACTTCGGAATCAGAACGCACTAAAAATATACCACGGCGCGCGGCGTGACGTATTGAGAATTTTAAAAGCGTCAAATTTGGTTTACGTTACAATAGAAAAATTCGAGTCATATATTTTTCATTAATCATACTCGGAAAGTAGGTCTGAAGTTGCCTCAAAGTAATACTTTTCAGCCCTAGGGAGAATCACTTTCAACTGACAGCTGTCACATTATTAAAAAAAATCTAGTTCTATTTTCACATTTCTATTGAACCATGTTCCGACATCTATACAGCCTGTAAATTACAGCGCGATGTAAAATTGAAATAACATAAAATTCAGTATTAATTGAAGAATAGTTATAATTTAGTTACAAATATTTCTTTAAAATAACAAACATTTGGGCAAAATATTTACTATTTTTTCAGTGACTATAGTGAAAATAAAGGCTGAATAGCCGGCCACAGAAAAAAAAAACAAAATAGGCGGGAAAGCGGCAATCCGATCTTCATTATTTTTTCGAGTGGTTTCGTGTTTTTGTTTTTATTTTCCTTGTATTCGTAATGAAAAGCACAGTGTTTACCTCGGGTTAAAGACTTCTTTAGTCCCTCGAGCTATTAGCGCCCGCGCTACGCTTGGGCGCCAAACCCCGTCTCGGGACTAAATAAGTTACTTTCACCCCTTGGATAACAATGTACTATTTTGATAATGTTACTGGCGGACTAATTAGATTTTTTCAGTTGACACAAAGCACTAAACAATTTACCAGTAGGGCTCTACTGGTAAATTGTTTAGTGCTTTGTGTATAAAATTATCTGTCTACGATACTGGGTCTCTTGTCCGCTCGTTGCCACGTTTTATGATCTCAACAACCACCAGCATAAATACTACAGTCAAGGGGCGATGGATATTACAGAGGTGAAGTTACTATCTAGTATATTAATACCTAAATCAAAAACTGATCCATTTATAAAAAACGTTACCAAAACTCATTTTTTTCCGTAAACTCCGGTTCCAGTAGCTAATATTATTATTTTTATGTTCACAGAAAAACCAATATACAAAGGTCAATTCCCACCAAACCGCTTCAACATTCGCCCCGGCTATCGTTGGGACGGAGTCGACCGCTCCAACGGATACGAGAACAAATACTTCGACCAACAGAGCAAACGCAAGGCGCAGGAAGAAGAGGCGTATAAGTGGAGCACTGAAGACTTGTAATATGTACTCTAGGTACACGTATATAAAGATCAAATTAGCGGCGTGTCACGACTTATGATGTGTAGAAAATTACGTAATTATGTACGCAAAAGATTGTAAATATTTTTTTATAGCATTAAAGTTTTTAGTCAATGTCATTTTGGTTTGTTTTATTAATTCAATATTTTTTGGCCTACACTCGCGTGGACGTCAAAAATTATATAATATCCATACACGTCCCTCACGTTTTGGCGGTATAAAGTATTCCATGTCCAAATCATGGTCTATTCAGGTGCCAAAATTTACAGATATCCGTTCAGCCGTTACAAATAATCTCACTTCGGAGTTATTTAAACCAGGAGTTAGACCATGTAAAACCTAGAACAAATTTCCGTGCGTTCAAGCGTTTCTGCCATACCTATTATTAAAACCGAAAAGTTCTGGAGTGGAGACCGCGAACCGGAAGACGATGCGTTGGAAGACCTCCCACTAGGTGGACCGATGACGTGGTGAAGGTTGCGGGAATTAGGGATGGGCAAGTGAAAAAAATATATCGATATTTATCGTATCGATATTTTTAAACAGTATCGATAATTATCGAGTGAAAAAAATCGATACCTACATCGTAAGGTTTCGTATGATTATTCATACATATTCCCAAACCATTCAAACTTCGTAAAAAATAATATAAGAAAATAGTATTTTTATTGATGCTTGAGCCTAAACAATAATATACAATTTAATCAAACCAGTAGTCATCAGATAATATATGGACACGAAACCAAAGTTGCGTTTAAGAAACATCGTAATTGATACGAATTCGATACTCTTAAATAAATATCGATATACATAACGCGATTAAAAAAATCGAAGATATAAATATATCGATATTTGTTTGGAAAAATATCGATATATCGATGTTTTTTGCCCATGCCTAGCGGGAGTCCGTTGGATGCGAGTCGCACGGGAGCGGTCAATGTGGCGACACTTGGGGGAGGACTATGTCCAGCACTGGACGTGTTTCGACTGAAATGATGATGATGATGGTGATTATTAGAACTTAGGACCATTATATTATATTCGTAGCGCTAAGCAATTTATCAGTGGTGGCGGCCCCGATTTATGAACAGTACCTAAGTCGTGGGTTCGAACCCAGGCAGGCGAATTACTTTGTGTAATTTATTTCATCATCACTGCTCTCAAAACGGTGAAGGAAAACATCGTGAGGAAACCGGCATGTCTTAGAACAAAAATAAAAATCGAAGTCATGTTAACCACAACCCGCACTGGACCCAGTGGATGGCCGATTCCTTCTCATATAGAGGCCGTGTCCGGTTATGAACAACTGAGCTTATCCCAGTTTTAAACGTCTCTTTGTGCCTATTGGCCTTTCGTAGTGTCTCCTGCTGTTATGGAGGAAAGTAGAAATTGTTTTTCCTACTCCTCCGCTATTCTTTCTGATTAATTTCGTTACGGGATCCAAGGTAGTACGCAATCAAATGTACTACAACAATTATGGTAACACATTTGATTGCTTAGAACTACTTGGAAGCAAAGTTACACTCACAAGTTCTACTAATGTGGAACATAAAGGGTGTAAAACACCTCTTCACGAAGCCGAAAGGCACTTGTTCTCCCCATCATTGCGATAATTTTTTTGTTCTACACCATACCTGGGAACCTTCTAGTTACAGAGATATGGGGGGTCAAAGATACAACTTTTTGACAAGTTTTTTTTTTAATACTATGTTGTTTTTGTATGACTTTTAACACCTCCACGACCCCTGTACTATTCAATCCATCCATCAGCACAATGTTTTAAGTGCGTTACATTGAGTTCTACCACAAAACATGATTTATAACCTCAAAAAAAAAAGTTGTTTCCCAGCAATAATTTTTGCGTAAAGTTACTTAGTTTGATGTACAGGATGCTTGGTTAACGGCTTTGTGATGAGGTGGTTTACACCCTGTATCTAAACGTGACTAGTGGGGATAAAAATTGTCTTTAGTTCTGCCGTAAACTGTGTGATACACACACTAGGCTAAGCTAGACAGGTAGAACTATTGGGAAAAGTTGGTCCCACTATGTCTTCGTTTTTTGCATCACGTTATAGTACTCGTAGGACTAGTGGGAACAAAAATTCCCATTACTTCTACGGCAAAATTGTGTAATAGAACAGAAGTAATGGGACTTTTTGTGTTCCCACTTGTTCTACGATTTTGGACCACCTGAAATCGTAGGACTAGTGGGAAAAATAATTCCCGCTAGTTCTACCTTAGAACTGTGTAGAACTAGTGGGAATGATCCCCGGAACATAAAGGGCGAGGAAGGAACATGGACGGGTTTTAGTCAGTAAAAGTCTGACACTCCCTCCCGCTCCGCCCAGAGTGGGAGAAGTAATTTTTTCCCATCCGAAAAAAAGGGCAGGAAGATTATGATTATTTTCAAATGAAACCACTTCAAATATTTATATAATTTATTCGATAAGTAAGAAACCTTATAAATCGGAAGAAAACTACAGAAACAGTATCATTCAAATAAATAAAGTACCTATTTGCTTATTAGTAATGTTAATAATGCTACAATATAAATATTGCTATAATTTTCGTGAAGGCCTCGTGTACACAACATAAATCGTGAATAATATAAGTAGGTAAATGATAGAAAATGTGAATTTAGGACAAAAATTGGTAGTTAGAGATATCAAACTTTTACAACCTAGGGACATTTATGATTACAGTTTGGTACAAAAATATAGGTACATTATTTGGAACAAATAGGTACAAGTTGTTTAGATGTTTTTGCAGTATTCTTGGGCTAATATTTTGTGTGTAAAACCAGGATATTTCCAGACATAACCAGGGATTTCTACACAAAAGTGCCATCCGTCAAAATGTATGGAACAGGTTATTGAAAAAAAAAATACAGATGAAAAATTGTATGCTTGGTAACCAAACCGTTTGCCTACTTACCTCAAATTCTGTTCAGCCGTTTATGCATGACATTGTATCCTCAAAACTTACACAATAACATATTGAAGATATCAAGCATTATTCTTGTACCAAACTATAACATTAAACAAACAGTAAATAAATATTCAAATATGTAACTCATAGACAATAACAAATACATAGTAATTATATTGCTGCTACGGTATAAGAAAAATATTGAGATTATACTAGGGGCAATTCTTTGATGTCGACGATAATAGTTTGAGCGGCTATTGCATTTTCGACTTTCGAATCTGCGCTTAACGTTACAAATCGCCCGCCACAATGTCCCTAGCAGCACAAATATTTTTAGTTGAACAAGACCCTTTGTGACCACAAACAAGAACTGCCCCTTTATACGTATACCATACATAAAATTATACTAAAATTAAAAAAAAAAAAACATAGTAATCGATTAACTATAGTTTGCAATTTGATTTGCCCTCTTTTCTATATTTAGCTACATCATGTATATGTCAGCGCCACATTACAAAAACCGTTAGATTGTAATATAACTAGAGAGATGGTAACCTCTCAAAAGATTGTCAAACGAACATACTGCTTACAATTTTACGCATTATTTTTCGGTAAGTAGATTATAATCTAACGAAGTGAAACCGTAATATTGTGAAATGTATGCGATGTAAGTCAACTCGCGCGGTGTGGAGGAGGGGGAGGGAAGGAGGGGTCCCCCTTGCCCCATGGTCACTCTCATGAAAAGATAATGTACCATTCCTGAGAAATGCCGATTAATATACCCTAACCTCAATACACTTTATATTCCCCTAAAAAGCGTAGTCGACGAAGCCCCGCTACGCTGGGCCCCTAATTCTGTCTACAGGGTTTAAAAGAACCTAACTAACCTAACGTGGGGTTGCCCCAAGTCTCGATTATGGGGGCAGAGATACTTCCGTCGCATGCATTTTACAATATTACGGTTTCACTTCGATAGATTACAATATACCAAAAAATTAATCGTTATAATAAGCAGTATGTTCAGTTGACAATCTTTCGAGAGTTTACAATCTCTCTAGTTATATTACAATCTAACGGTTTTTACAATGTGACGCTGACATATATACCAAAGCTTTGATTTCTAGCAGTAACTCTGGCGAGGTATCGTAATAATAGTACCACAATTTAGTTTTTCCATTATTACTTTATTTTTTTTTCTATTTCTCTGATAACTTCGCGAAAAATTTGAACATTTATTGTAAGTACCTAAATTAATGATACATATAGCTGAAGTTTATAGGTAAGCTATAATACTTAAAAAAAAAAAGCACTGAATATAAGGTAAATAAACTACATAGGCTACCTACTAATAGCTCAGATCAAATAAAAAAAGTAGATACCGCACTTAGAACAAGAAAGTGTCGCCATTTTTTCAACTATGTGTGAGTAAATGAAGTATTGCCATGTTTTGAAAAAAATCCCTTAAAATTGCGTAAAATAGGTAATATGCCAATGGGAAAATAAATGTCTCATAAATTACAATAACATTATAAATATGTAGGAGGTGTGTAGGATCACTTTATAAATGGTCTCAACAGATAGTCCCGAAAAAAAAAATACAACAAGGTTATGTAAAGAGTGTTTATTAAAAATAAATAACATAAAACAAAAAAAGACGGAATCATTTCTACTCTGTCGAATAGCAGCTACCCATTCATTTCTTATTAAAAAATTTGCTGGCAACCTAAAACCAATAATATTTGATTGTAAAAAATAGAAAGTAAGTACTCGAGAATGTAAAAAGAAACGAGTAAAAAAAATAACTATTTACATAAAATGAAGTGATTATAAAATCAAACAATAATTATGTTCACTCTGTGCCTAATTATTTTGCTATGACTTTGCCTACAACTTACTTACCCAAATTTTTGGGTATTACAAATACGAACTCCTGGCAACACTCTCTCGATACGTCATTTCGGGACATTGACGTTATTTATGTGGAATAACCTTAAAACTGTGTTTGAATAATATAAAAAAAGATAGTCTTGTGAGTACTTACGTGTGAAACGATATTCCTTCAGACTTTTTGTTCACTTTCGAGTTGTTTTTACACCATTTCATAACACACGACGGCATTTTTAAGGCAAACTTACTGCACGACGACCCGTAGGATAATAACAAAAATGAGCATAGTTTGGTGCATGTGTGTGCGTGAGTGCGTGTGTTTACTTGAATGAGCAGAGTTTTGTGGCTTCACTATTGGCAAAGGCCGTGCGGTATCTACTTTTTTTATTTGATCTGAGACTAATAGGTACATTCGAAGATTATAACTAATTGTATACAAGGTTAAATTAAATTAGCAAGCGTAAAGCGAAAAATGATATATCGATAATTTGGTTTTCAAACAAAACTAAAGAAAAACGACTGCGGAATTGCGCTACCTAGAATTTGGCCGTTTTATATTTTCTTCGCGAAGTTATTTATTTTTAACTTGCTACGTACATTTATCAGTTCTATTACATAATCAAATTATGTAATATTATTATAATTATTTTATTAGCTGTGTAAGGCCGGGAATTCGTGACCTCAAAGAACGACCCAGGGATGAAATAAGTGTAGTTTTTATCCTGTTTAACACGCAGGAGAGAATGACTTGTGGCGTTAAGTCCGCCTATGTACCACTAATGTACGTACAATTTTATTAAATTATGTACAACTCTATAGACATTGATTGAATAATGCTCAAAACCCTAAAATAATACACAATAACCCTAAAATCTCTGGTTGTGCTCGGGTTGCAATATTTTAACCTAGACATACTTTATTCCCATTGGTAAAATAGTTCTGTTATAACTCTGAAATTAAGATAATTATGTAATTGAATGTCCATTGAGATCACGAACAGTGAACATTAAATTTAAATTAGCATGGTAAATTGATTTTGAGTGCAGCAAAGAGATTTTAACAGTTAACTCAAAATATGTGTTTTGCTAAATTATTGTTTTTAATGAGCTAGTGAATAATAAATCATGCAGTAAAGATACTATAATTTTCAGTGACTTCAACTGAGCGATCAGTTGAAGTCACTGAAAATTATAGTATTTAATTGTTGATTAATAAAACTTTTAATTGTGTTTAGCTTGCAAAGAGAGTACAGAAATTCAATGCAAAGCTGCATTTTTTATTTATTTTACCATAATGAAAGAATATTATAATTTCACATTTATTAATATGAATTCAAGTGATACCGGCTACACATAGAACACACCACAATACAAAATGCGATCAATATAAGAATAGGACTGACTTTCCACCATTTCGTCACAACCTAATTCTGATGACACAAGTGAAAACTGGGTCCCGGATGCGAAAAAACCTTTTGATTCCGTAAAATTCTTCTCTTAGTTACAACACCTTTAGATCGCTCAACCTAATTTGCAAAAAAATTCGTTGCTTGGCCAAATATTAACTTAAGCCATACGATTTTGATGGGAGCCGAATCGGCGATTTCACAGACGGGGAGTTTCATCGCTAAACAAACACAGTACTGGAAGGATCTTTCAGCGCCTTAATTACATTATCAAGAGAGTGCGTTCGTGTTTTTTTTAAGTAACATAAAAAAGCAAGATGGCGGCTTCAGTTGAAATTACAGACACGCGCAGAACGAGCCATGTGCAATTAAAGGCTAGCAATATACAGATTCCAATGTTTAGAAATAGACCCCAAAGCATCAAAAGGCATTGGATGTATCATTGAATTCTGTATCTTGTTACCACTACTCACGTATGAATTTACGTTGAGAAAACATAAAATGCTCTTCCCTGCCATCCCCGATGTGCGCTGGCCTTTATTATAGCGTTTCTTTCTCTACTCTCCAACACCAAAGGTCAAGACTATTCTTATATCGATCGCAGTATCCTTATTTAAAGCATTATCTAATGTATACAACCTGCCGTTACTATCATTAATATCAACTATTTGCTTTCTTTAATTTTGCTATCGATCTATAGGTCACTCGCCATTTGATATAGTTAACGTATTTTTTTCTAGAAACTGTATTGCATATACAAGTTGTAAGGGACAACGAAGCACAAATGGATACCAAGTATTCAGTACGGCATCATCATCTGACTAGCCTTTTCCCTACTATTTTGGGGTCGGTTTCCAGTCTAACCGGATGCAGCTGAATACCAGTATTTTACATGGAGCGACTGCCTATCTCACCTCCACAACCCAGTTAGAACTGGGTAATACGATACCCCTTGGTAATACTGGTTATCGGACTTTTTGGGCCACTGACTACCTGTAAAGACTGTCAAAGATCTACAAATGACAGTCGGGACCAACTGCTTAACGTACTTACCGAGGCACGGCGGAAACTCGGTATGCAAGTATTCAGTCCGTAACTTTAAAAAATTGTTAGTGTTAAAAGCTGCTCCATACATTTTGACTGTGTAGGAATTGCATGTTTGTAGGAAACTGCTGATTTTTTTGAGGAGCTCGGCTAAATAAATAAATTGGTGCCCACTCGTTGAGCTACTTGAGTTATACGTCGAGCTACACGATAACTGACAAATGCTTGCACTGACTGGACGGGTCCACTCAAATCTGTGTGGTTCTTTCTTCAAAAGACCACCTCAGACACTAATATCTGCATGATCCTCATGTGAATTGAGCAAGATTATGTCTGGACTTCAAAAGAGACTATGACCTCTGAGTTTGTTTCGGCTGTTTCTTCTCAGAGTAGTCAGGTACGAAACACCGGCCCCATCTAGTTTAAAAAAATGACGTGTAAAAGTGTTTGTGAATACCTTACAAAATAAACATCATTTATCATTTATACCGAGTCTCCTTCGTGTCTCGGGAAGCATGGTAGCAGTCCCGGCTGTCATTTATAGATATTAGACAGTCGTTACAGGTACTTAGTCAGTGGCCCAAAAAGTCTGACAACCAGTCTTACCAAGGAATATCGTATTACGCAGTACTAATTGGGTTGTGGAGGTCATATAGGCAGTCTCTCCATGTAAAATACTGGAAGCCGACCCCAACATAGTTGGGAAAAGTCTAGGCGGATGATGATGACCGAAGACGGTGCGTTGGAAGACCTTCCACTAGGTGGACCGATGACCTGGTGAAGGTTGCGGGAATCCGTTGGATGCGAGTCGCAAGGGACCGGTCAATGTGGCGACACTTGGGGGAGGACTATGTCCAGCAGTGGACGTCTATCGGCTGAGATGATGATGATAATGACCGATGAAATATTTCTATACGGGGAGGACAAAATAAAGTACTGGATCTGTGGTAACTGCTTGTGCGTCGCTGTCCTTACCACCCTCTATATTATTATTATTTAAACAATGGTTTTTGCATTGGTACATATTAATTTGTTTGAAAGGGGAGCTAAACGCATGTTTAAGGGGCCGGCGGAGGATACGTATTTCATACAAACGTAATACCAAAATTATTTGTAAATCAAAAATATTCTTAAGGTAGTCTGTATTTATTTCGATTGAATTACAGAATATCTATGTTCCCAAATATGTTTTTTGAGAGAATAGTGATGCAAAGACGAGATATGAGGAGTTTAAATTTTCTATTGAAAACTTATTTTTCTTATAACTCTTGTTAAAATCAGTGTCCAGTCAAAATATATATTTGGGAACCTAGATATTCTATAATTCAATCGAAATAAATACACACTACCTTAGGAATATGTTTAATTTACAAATTATTTTGGTATTACGTTTGTATGAAATACGCATGCTCCGCAGGCGTCTTAACGCACTAATATTAATGAAACGGTAAATTGAGCTCAACTGATGATGAATTTTATAAATAAATAGCTAACGACATTATAATAGAATAAAGCTTTATATAGGTGTAATAAAATATTTCTCCTTGTATACCAGATACAAAAGAATACAATTTGATAAGAATAAAGAATGTACATAATCACTGAGTTAATATAATTTTCATTTCCAAGATCTTAGGTGGACTTGGACAGCACTCACAGTACGGTTCTGCAAAGTTCACAGATCAATAATAATCGTTTTAGGAACAAAAGATCGAAAAACCCGAAACCAAAACTCGGTTTTTATACGACAGAACCGGTTTCTTTACAAAGCTAAAGCCCGGAAAAAACCGGTCAGTACGTCCAAGTCAGAACAAGGCTGCCGATGATGTTGACGAATCAAAAAAGAATATCTACTTTTTACCTATTTGAAATAGCAATGCAAAGACCACCGCTATTTTTCCTAAATTACAGCATAATTAGTAATCATCGCATTATGTACGATTTACACCGAATGTCGCGCATTGGGCCATATCCAAGAACGTTTTACAATATGTTAAAGAAAACTACACCGTTTCACGAAGAGTTTAAGTATCATTTTAGAATAGACATGACTTAGAAAGCTTGAAAATGACGGTCGTAACCGCGCGTTATCAAGATAATCGGCGTAAACATGCCAAATATGACATTTAATTACTTCAAACATAGTTCAATTTGCTTTAACACAGTGCAAAATGCGCGCCGACCGGTGTAGATCGTAGTTTACGAGCTACATAATAGATGTTTTTATGGATGTCAACGTCTCCCTCTATACCCGCCCCGGCCTCGTCGGTCCCTGTCGTCGTGTTCGTTCTGGTAGCCCCCTCTGGACTGGTACCCGCCCGGGGACTGGTAGCCTCCCTGGTTGGACTGGTAGCCCGGGCTCTGTTGGTAGCCTTGGTTGTTTTGGTAGGGCTTTTTGTAGCCACCAGCGCCGCCGTCGCGTCCGCCGCCGCCGGCGCCTCCTATGACAAAAGATACACATTCAAAATTTTAGAGTTCATTTGGCTTTTAGCAAGAAGCGCAAATAAAAACGACTTTATTCTGTGTTCCTACCGGGTCGCGAAATTGTAACAGCGATTAATTTTATTTATGTACCTCCTTCACACGTTTCTTGAGCGAGAAAATATACAGGGTGTAAACAACGTCATCACGAAGCCGTCAACCAAGCATTCTAAACATCAAACTATGTAACTTTACGCAAAAATTCTTGCTTGGAAACACTACAGCGCCACCTATGAGAAAGATGATAAACTAACAGCGAAATACGTCAGAATTCCTACATCGCGCAAGCAAGAACCCGACAACAACCGGCAGGCAGTAGCCCACCCGACATAACACCCGTCTGGTCGGAGGATCCTCCATTTTCTACGGAATGAAGAGCTTCACACCCTTTTCTTCATACCCCCAAAGTGTTAGGTTTCTTTAACCCTGCATACAGAAATAACTGCGTATCGGGGCTACGTCGACTACGCTTTAATACAATATTTTGATATTTACCTTGACGTTGAAATGTTTACAAATAATTGGCAATAGATTCGATTCTTTATCGAAACATTCTGATTTAGGTTTTTATTAATAAACAAATAAATATCGCTGGACATTAACAGACAGTGCCATCTAGTGCCACACTAAGCAAGGCTTGTGTCGTGGACACCAGATAGTTGATATACTACATACATACTTTTTGTTTGTAAATACATACTTATTATATAATATAACATCCATGACTCGGAAACAAATGTCCACGTGTGTGTGTGTGTATGTGTAATAGGTTTATATGCCCCACTGCTGGCCAAAAGTCTCCCCAATATCTCTTCTTCCTCCTTCTTCTGCTCAAAACAATTACTCAATTCAAACTGCAACCAATAAATCTAGAATGACATGGAACATAATAAATAAATCGAAACCGTTTTTACCTAAAGAGTCCATTAGCTTTATAAATGTCGATGACAAAATAGTAGATGACCTTGATATAGCTAACGCGTTCAACAATTTTTTCATAGATAAAGTTCAACCAAGTCAAGAGTCGGGAAGCCAAGTCACAACGAATATTATAAAACAGAAAGACTCAATTTTTGTGGCACCCAGTATACCCATAGACATAATAAATATAATTAAATCTTTAAATGCCACAAATAGTACAGGGTATGATGGTATTTCTACAAAAGTTGTGAAGTATGTTTCTGAAACCATCTGTACTCACTTAAGCTACCTAGTGAATCTGTGCATCAGCTCGGGTGTATACCCGGATGCCCTAAAAGTTTCAAGAGTGAAGCCATTATTCAAAAAAAACAACAAGGAAAACATGGGTAACTATAGACCAGTTTCCCTTATTCCTATAATGTCCAAAATTTTTGAAAAATACATTTATAAAGAACTGTACTCATACTTCGAAAAAAAAAATATCTTTAGTAAAGAGCAAAAGGGCTTTAGGCAAAACATGTCAACTAGTATGGCCATTTATGACTTTTTATATACAGTCATGACAAATATGGACACGAGAATCCCGGTGAGTGCTATATACTGCGACATGACGCAAGCTTTCGACTACGTTGACCATGGCATCTTACTGCAGAAATTAGAAGCTTACGGCATAAGGGGAAATATACTAAATCTTATTCAGTCATACCTTAGTAATAGGAAACAATACACAGAAATTGAGAGAATAAATGTTAAGACAAAAAAAGAGGAAATTTATATATCAAGCGAACGCACACACTAGATGAGCTCAGCCGTTTACTTACGTATTCGATGTGTGCCTTCCAATTCAATTTAGAGTCAATCATAATTCCTAAAAATTTTGTTGTGTCGACTTTATTGAGTACAGTGTTCTGGTAAATTGCGTTAATGTCACATTCAGCCTGGATCCGTTGCCTAAAATGCATAATCGTTGTCTTATCTAGATTTATTTTAAGATTGTTCCTGTTTAACCACGATATTATTGATGTCAAAGATTCATTTATGTCACTTTCATATATGTCTTTATTTTTACATGCTATAGTCATAGTGCTGTCTGCGTACGCCTTATACAAACTGGCCCCAGAGCTAAACATAGACGCCTTAATAACAGCGTATCATGGTCTTGTTGCGTCATTATTACGCTACGGTATTATATTTTGGGGCAATTCCACAGACAAAGAAATAGCGTTTAAGGGCCAAAAAAGATGCATTCGTGCGATGTTTAATATGAAATCGACCGACAGCTGTGTGCCATTATTTAAAAAACACAAATTATTAACTCTGCCATGTATGTATATTTTTGAAATTGCAGTATTTGTTAGGGTAAATCAATTTATGTTTCCACGACTAGCAGACACATTCCCCCGTAACAGACGTGACAATAATCAAATATGTTCGCATTCGTCAAAGACTGCACTAATGGGAAAAAGCGTTTTCTGTATGGCTCCTAAAATTTATAATAAAATACCAAAGTCATATAAAGCCTTGCCGGTAAATTTGTATAAAAAAAAGATTCGAGATTTATTAACAGACAAGTGTTATTACAGTATAAATGAGTTTTTAAGTGACGCTACATGACTTTTTTATTAATGACTTTTTTATTATTGATTTATCTTTTTTTTATTTAATTTTATTTAATTTTTGTGACATATGATTAATTTATTTTACGGACTTATCTATTTTCACTGACTTGTATATTTTATATATTTATCTTTGATTGCTGTTTAATTTTTTCTTGATTTTGTGACATTTTATGATTTATACTGACGGATAAAGGTTTATAACTGACTATTACGTATTTGGATGATGCCTTCAGTAATTTAGTTTTTTATTCTTTGTAAGATTTATTTTGTAAATTTGTACGCCTTACGGGTGAAACATGTACGTACAAAATATTCTTAATGTGTCATCCTGCGTGCTTAATTTGCATGTATACGCATGTTTTAACAAATAAAATTATCTTTATCTTTATCTGAATCAGGAGTAACACTAGCTTTATATTACGAATTTCCACATACCTTGATAACCTCCCTGATTAAAGCTGCCCATACTATCATACCCCCCTCCCTGGTTGTACCCGCCGCCATGTCTACCATATCCCTGGTCTTGTTGACCATGCTGGTTGAAGTTCTGATCGTGTCCGTGTGCCTGGTTGAAGGATGTTTGGCCATGGTTGTTGTAACCACCGGGGGGAACCTCGTAAGTTTGGTAGTTTCTGTTCGGTTGTTGAGGCCTGTAAAATATGGTGAAATTGGTTAATATTGGAGTGAAAATTTTAAAGCATATTTCGTGTTCTTTGTTTTCTAACCTGATGCCTTATCAAGGACAACACCATTATGATAAACGCACTCTTATCAGAGCCGGAGGAAGCGAAAGAGTCCAAAGAATCAAATTTTAGAATAACTTGTATGAAATCCTATAAAACCTCGCACATTTATCCGTTTCTAATAGGACGAATAAATAACGATGGAACATTTCGTGCCGCGCGGTCAATTCTTTCGGCGCGGACAAGAGGGCGTTTACCTTTACAAGTGACATAGTGTCATTATAAAAAAGCGTCTAGGAGTTTCTTGCTTTGCTTGCTTTTGTTCTTCACCATGCAAATCTATCGTTTGGAATGGGAAACTACAATACTTTCACAGTTATTATGCCTGTATTTTTTTATTGTTGTCTTTGTTTCGACAGTTCAAACTTGCCTGTAACTGGCCTACTTGAAATAAATGCTTAGGAATGATGTTGCTATACCGACATTCTCAAGTAACTTGCATCATGTAGAAGCACCATTGGCCCTAGATAAATGTTTTACCAGGTAATTCACTGGGTGAACCTCAGAACTAGAAGACTCTAATAATTAAGATTTGATAAAATATGTATTTTTAGATAGGTACTATTTTGTATTCTATCACAATGTTTTCTTATATGACCCAAAGGTTGACTGGTAGATAATGCCTAGTGGCATTAATTTAGTCCGCTTATGTACCACTATTATAATACATGAAGTTTAATCAATAAAAAAGTATTATATTAGTGTAATAGGTATGTACTACCAAGTTCACTGACGGTCGACAATTTCAACCTTATTACTTGATACATAAGGGTGAACATTGGTAGTCCGTCGGTGAAAACGGTAATACCTCCTGGATTGTGTTTGTGACATGAAATAGGTAGTAAAGTTTACCTTATTTATTACGCTTCTATTTTGTTGTGAATTTTCCTGTTATACGAATTTTACTAATGTAAGCAAGGTTTAATCTTACCAAAGAGAATTTTTATTTTTTTTTGGTTGTGAATACCAAACCAAAGAACCAGAAAACATGTTTGAATATTGCCAGATTTAAAAATGGTCGGAACGGCGTTTTTATGTCAAAATAAAATTTCTTCTTTTTATGTAATTTAATCAATAAGTATTTAAGATTTTAATGGTTCTGATTACTACATCAAAACGATAGCTGATATTTTTTTGAGCTTTTTTAGCACAAAATGTAAACAGTAAAAGTTGATTCATAAGTATAAATAAACATTGAAGTAAGAATGTATTATAAATCGCCGTTTATCACACTTATCGTAAATATTATCAGAATGCCATTTCTGCGGTAAGTATTTATCTTTTAAATACCGTAGCAGCTGAGCGTCTTATTACATGAGTAATAAGTACCTACTACAGTAGTCGGTTATCAGTTATTACACACACTCTCATACAAGCTGGTATGAGTGTGATAAACTAGTTTATGCCAATAGTTTTTTTTTATGATGAGATATGAGTCTTTTTGGCCTCCAAACATTTTTTTAAATTTTGATAGTATTATTGTGCCTTTTATTTTTGGTATCTTTTGTGTCCCAAATAAAATATTTTTCTTTATCAACCGACCAAAAAGAGGAGGTTCTCAATTCGACTGTATTTTTTTTTAATATTTTCATTGTATCAGCTATACATTAAACCATGACTGCTCAAAGATATTCAGATACATATATAATTATACTCGTTAAATAAATATTCAAACAATACCATTGTTTGAATATTGGCTTGCATAGTTGCCATTGGTAAAAATTCTGAACAAAATATAAAATAAACGACATAAATAAATAAATAAATAAAATTCTTTATTGGCCTGACATGTTACGTTAACACACTCCTCTTTTTGAATGGGATTGCAATCCGGCCTTCTGTATCTAGAGTCACTATCCGCATTCGTTCCGGACAAGTCCGATTAAAATAATTACTACGTTTAGTGTCATTATGTCTTTCGCACGTATCAGATTTTTGAGATTCTATATCTCATTTTGTCACGTAAAGACATCATTTAGTGGAGCAAGAAGTCCGGTCGCAAGCATCAGCATTTTATCGCGCTTCGGAAGCACTTTAACGTGCGACTGCACCGCTCACTTTAGTGAGTTCAAATTTTAAGTAAAAGAACGTGCAATGATGCAAGAGAATGCTAATCTGTGCCTTCATCATTCTCTTGCTTCGTTTGGCGTCGGTGCAGCCATACTTCTCTATTACTAAAAGTAATATATGTAGTTTATCAACTATCTGGTGTCCACGACACAAGCCTTGCTTAGTGTGGCACTAGATGGCGCTGTGTTAGCTTGTGTGCTGTGTCTTCTTCCATACGTCTCTAATACTCAACATCTCATCTGACCAGGCAGCCAGCCCATTCAGCATACCACGACAGCCGATTACCACACAGTCACCGGCGCCACTTTCAGGCTCCCTCTTATGTTATCATCTACCTAGCCTTTTCCCAATTATGTTGGGGTCGGCTTCTAGTCTAACCGGACGCAGCTGAATACCAGTATTTTACATAGAGCGACTGCCTATCGGACCTACACAACCCAGTTAGTCCTGGATAATACGATACCACTTGTTAAGATTGGTTGTCAGACTTTTTGGGCCACTGACTACCTGTAACGACTGCCAAAGGTGGACAAATGACAGCCGGGACCAACAGCTTAACGTGCTTTCCGAGGCACGGCGGAAACTCGGTATGTAAGGGTGGTCACAAATCCACAGACCAACCTAGGCAAGCACGGCTTAACCTAAAGATCGGCCCGAGCGGCTGTTATTATTATCCGCGAGCTCTCTTTTATGTAGTAATTTCTTATTTTATTGATTATCGTCCCCATTGTCATCTTAGCCACGTGCAAATGTCTTTCATTCATCCCTTTTTTACGGATGGGAAATCATCAAATAACTTCTCCCACTCTGGGCTGAGCAGGAGGGAGTGTCAGACTTTTACTGACTAAAACCCATTCATGTTCCTTCCTCGCCCTTTATATTCCGGGGCCGCAGTATCTCTTTCATTCATCCCTTATGTGATTTCAACCCAACCATATGCCGCCGTCTCACACTAGGCAGGTTTGTAATATTCATGCTTTGAGAGTTTATTTATGCACACACAAAACACTTTTATTTCCGTACCTACCTTTCCTTTGTACATTTACATTAAGATAGAATAGAAAACCACAAAAAAACTTAGGAAATATAATACTTGGGAATATTCCCTAAGTTTTTGTACCTGTAGTGTACAGAGTAGGCACACACAAAAAAAGCAGTAAAAAAAACAGTTGAAAAACTTTTTATTTCTTTGGATACAAAACATAATATAAGTAAATAGTTTTAACACATATATATTAAGAGTCCTTTAATTCCACGGTTCATGCAACCATAATTATCTAAATAGTTCTAACAAAAATATAATGAGAGGTTTGCTTTTTGAGAAGTAAAAACAATAGTTTCCAAGTACTTGGTAGATAGCGTTGAACCGACTACGTTACTAGGTGCCAAAGCCAAAACGCTTGAAAAACACACGTCACATTCGCTCGTTGACTGACGCTTTCGTTTGCATAAGCTTGCGAATATAACCATTAGATCCAACTGAAATTATGTGACGTTCTGTTCCTTGCAGTAACGTACCAAGATCAGCGCCATCTATCCAGCGACTAGGGAAGAGTTGAAAGAGTAAATCCCTCATTACAGTCGTCTAATCCTAATGTTCATGCAAAAACAGTTCTTACACAAATATATTTAAGAGTCCTTCAGTTCCTAGGTTCATGCACTATACGGGCTAACGTTCTACAAATTCCCTCACAGTTACGTTTACCTCATTATTAGAAGTAAAGTTCATTGTGACTAAGACACTGTATGTGGCAGCAATCTAACTGCAACCTTATCGTATCGTGAATAAAGATCACTTTGTTCAGTAAGTTAAACCTATTCGGCTTAAAATAAATAGAGAACTCTAGGACATAATTTGATGCGCTTTGGTACTGAGAAACATGACCGTGAAACCTTCCAAAAAAAGTAGTCTAAGCTGTGGCGCAGACGTGAGTGTACCACCCATACATTTTTGCCCACTATCCTTTAACTCATTTCAAAATATAATAAAATTAAAATAAAATAAAAAATATATACCTATCGTCAATGATTGTTTAAATTATATATAAAAGGTAAGTAGTTTCTTAATTTATAATTAAGCTATTTAGGTCTTGATTCACTAAACGGTACTTCTGGACTCGGTATTATAACGAAGTTCCTGTCTCTGGAGCCCTGAACCTAACTTGGACACTGTTCCCGATACCGGTGGGCTACAATTTTTTATGTTTTTATAGTAAGTTTTTATAAAAATATATGAATTGTGCATGCAATTAAATAAGGAAACCTATCCTATATCATTTATAAATAAATTAATAGTTAAATAATAGTCCTTGGCATAGAGGCCTACTTGATGAGACGTCAGCTAAGATGGTGTGCGCATGTCTCTAGAATGAAAGACAAAAGACAGACTGGCGAAGCGCATCTTTTATTCTGAGCTCCAACAAGGAAAACGGAAACGTGGTGGTCAGTTTTTACGTTTCATGGATGTACAGAATAGACACTTCAAAGATGCGAAATTGACCACTTAGTGTGGGAAAAGCAGGCACAAAATCGGCCCGAGTGGAGACATTGTGTGCATCGGCAGGTCAACGCCTTTGAAGAGGGAAGAAGGCCGCAACTGGACTTAAAGCGTGATGCCCTTAAAGCTAGACCACCTGCAGCTATACCCTACAATTTCATTAATGGTGTTCTGACATGTCCAATTTGTGCTCGGAGTTTTTCGGCTAAAGTTGGATATGCTAGCCACTTGAGAGCACATGAAAGAGCGGCACACCAAAGCTCTCTACAATCACACTAGGAAGCCATCGAATGCAGTCGCTGTGGCCGAAATCCGCTGGATGGCATCATCATCATCAATAGTTAAATAGCGCTTCACTATCACTAATCACTAAATATTATAAAACAAAGTCGCCCGCCGCGTCTTTCTGTCCCTATTTATGCTTATATCTTTAAAACTACGCAACGGATTTAGATGCGGGTTTTTTTAATAGATAGAGTGATTCAAGAGGAAGGTTTTAGTATATAATTTGACGCGGGCGAAGCCGCGGGCATCGGCTAGTAAAATTTATTTTAATAGTTTTTTAAATAACTGTCAAGTAAAAAAAATGTTTCAACAAAATGTCAACATATACACTACTCATATTCTCGCAAATATAACGTTTGATTTAATTTAGACAGCGAAATCAATTGCCAAATAACGGTGAAAGGTCTACATCTACAGCATACCTGCCAAGGTCTCCACCCCGAGAATGGTCTCCACCCCTAGAGTGGTCTCCTCCCCTACCATGATCCCCGCCCCCCTGACTGTACGCCCCCTGTACCCGACCGCCGCGCCCTCCCCGCCCCCCGCGGCCCCGCTCCGGGCCCCCCTGCCCCCCGCCGGAGTTGTTGAAGGAACTGTTGGCGTTGTTTGAGTTGTTGAACCCGCCCCCGCCCCCTCCACCCCCGCCGCGACCGCCCCCACGACCTCCGCCGCCCCCTCGGCCGCCACCGCCCTGTGTTATCAATTGTTTAGGATATTATGTATGCATTTTTGTTCAGGAGCTTTTCTTATTATCTGACAAAACTATTGATTTGCCAAATAATTAAAAGCTGTTCGTGAATGCACCCACCCCATAATTATTGTGAGTTCATTAACGAACAGAATATGAATCTTGCTTAAATAAAATTGTAAGTAATGCAATTTCTGTAATATTTGATGCATTAATGTAGGGCCAATTTAATAGACAATATCACTTTTGACATCTGTCAGTTTAAAGTAAATGTTACCTTTTTTTGCCATAAGTATTACAAATATGTAATTATTGAAAAAAGTTAAGCAATTATGCAGTTCTAATTTTGAACAAATAAACAATATTTTATGTCAGCGGTTACAAGTTTACATTGCTGTAAGTGTCAAATGTGATCTACTAAATTGGCCCTACTGTAGTAAAAAACTTCTTCAATGCCTATAAAACTATAAAAACCATAATAAGTACATAAAATAGTCAAAGAGAATCTAATTTCATCATTCATGAAGGACTTCATATTCATCTCTTTTTTCTTCTTCATTCATGTTTATTAAGATACTAAGTTTATTAAAAACAAGAGACTCACAGCGACTCTCTGTTGCCAGGAGGGCATCTCAGGAGGAGGGGCCTGCTGTTCGTTGGGACGACCTCCTCGGTCTGGTACCTGTGAAAAAAAAAACATTATTGGGATTGTAGACAGATAGAACATACTTTACAGTTTAGCAAAATAGAGTATGGAAAAATGAGGGCGTTGTTAGCCACTTTCTGGCAACCCTGAGCAGAGATAAACCAATGACATTACCGAGTTTGACAGAAAACGTGGTATTGCCAGGTAGGAAATATGTAGTTCCACGTTTTGCAACCATTAAAACTTTTTAGTAGGGCTGTACATATTGTTAAAGAGCGTTTTTTATAATGTTTTAAAAAGATTTGTAGTTTATCCTTTTACACAATTATTGTAACGGTAATCGAATTTAGGATGAGTTCTTCTACTTCTTCTGGTGATAAATGATTTTTATTTTGCAAATCGGTTTTAACCAACACTTTTACATGTCTTTTTTTTTAAACTAGATAGGACCGGTGTTTCATACCTGACCAATTACTGAAAGTTTGACATCAACTCGGAATACCCGACTTGGTGATTTCATGAATTGCGCAAGGGAAAAACGACATTACAGTGATTTTAAAAAACCTTCCAAAAAAATACTATTGACATTGTCCAATGATAACTTTGCTGATATCAGGTCCTTCCGTGCAGTCTTCTATACCAATATTAATATATATTTGGACAGTCTTTACAGGTAGTCAGTGGCCTGGAAATCTGACCGACACTCTTACCAAGGGTTGCGAAGACTAGATAGGAAGTCCTTCCATGTCAAAATACTGGTATTCAGCTGCATCCGGTAAGACTGGAAGAGATGAGGACTACTGACCTGTCCAATAATGACTTTGTTGACATCAGTCTGTGTGTTCTTCCGGACAGTCGCGCTGGAAGTCTTCTCGACCAATAGCAGCGATGTCCGGGCGGCTAGGAAGTCGGCTAGTATGATGTCCGGCTTCACTTTCAAGTTCTCGCGTTTCGGACGGTAGGTTGATTGGATCACGTCTTTCTTTGTCTTTAGACGGTCTGACCACTGTTGGGGAAAAAAGAGTTAAATTATTTTAATAATAGGGAATATGCAAGAAATACAAAACTCTTTTTATTTATTAAAAATGCCTTGTATTGGCGCTTAAAAACATTATGGTACATTTATTTAAGTTTCTAAAACATCACTTGTTTTACAATTTATTGTTCTATGTAGCATGTTTTTCGTGAAACGGAACGCACTCTCAAAACACGTCGTCCTCGATAACGGCGGTAGTGAAAAACTTTTATTTGAAATGTAGGTAAAGTTTCACTACGATTTTATTATAATATCGTTATCGCAATTTTTGCTTGAATAAAGCACATACAATTAGTAAAAGTACTTTATTCAGGCCAAAAAAATGACGTCACATTATGGCCGCGACAATCACGGACGTTTGAAGTGTCATAGAAAATTGCAGGAGTTTAATATTAGTTTCAAGCGACAAGCAGTAGTTGTAATTCCAATTTTTAATACTTTTCTTGGGTTGATTTAAATAGTGTATTTATTTAAGTGAAGAAAATATTGCATGCAAATTCACCTATAAATTACATACATTCAATTCAATTCAATTCAATTATTTATTGCATATCACATGTGTTTTACAAGATCTTATAGTTAGAATACAGTTCACATGGACCCTGTCGGGCACAACAATTTATAGTATTTTACAGTAAGTAGCATTGAAAAAAATCGTCATTAATCAAAAAATTGTAAGTTCAAATAAGTAAATAATGCCAAAGGATAAAATAAAAAAAATAGAATAAAATCGAATAAATAAAATTAGAGTCGGAAATTCATCAGGCCATTACAAAAATAACATCATGCCTGTTATCCCTGAAGAATTAGGCAGAGGTGTACAACACCCACGGTCGGCAGTTATGTTAAATTCACATGTAATCAGAGAGCGAGTATTTTGCTAGGAACTGGGCACAAATCTAGACTCCGTGTCTGCTACTGAGAAATTCCTGACGGAAAAACCCAATAACATTTTGCCCAAGCAGACTGTTCAATAGAAATATGTCATTTTTTCGATTCTTCCGTCGACAAAACTCGTTTCTACGGTAGCCATGTTACGTGTCCTGAGAATTGAATATAGGACCAGACCAACGAGGCAAGGTTAATTTAATTACCCTGTGTCTAACGTAACATTTCGCCTAAATTCCTTGAAAGGTCAGGCAGAAGTAGCAGATTTTGCTAAAGCGGCCATTTTAGGGCCCACAATTAAGGAACATCCTCATAACTTTATACAAAAATTTGATTATTGTGTATTTGTGATATACATACCTCAAAACTCTGTATAGTGCACTCAAGCCGAGTGATGAGCGTCTCCCTCCTCAGCCGATACTCCTCAAACATCTCCGTGAATGAGTTCGCCAACTGATTCCAGTCTTTCTCTGTGAGGGCCTTGTTGTATAGGGGCTTGCCTACTAGCTGGTCACCTGAGGAAAAATGTTACCCCACATAGTTAACGCACACGAACGGGCGTACTCGTCGTGTCAGCTGCATCCGGTAAGACTGGAAGCCGACCTCAATATAGTTGGGAAAAGACGACAATTAGCACTTTTTGAACGTGAAAAATTACATAAAATAGTCCCCAAAAACACCACTTCCCAGTGTTTTACTTGGGCTGAAGAAAAGATGTTTGTTTGGTTGTTACGATTTAACTCAAGAACTACTCAACCAATTTAGAAAAATTCTTTCCCCATTAAGAAGCTAAATCTTTACCGAGTAACATAGGCTAATACTAATGTGCAACCAGTGCAAGATCTAAATATATTACTATCATGATAAGCATGCCGAGCTGTCACAATTTTCGCAGACAAAGCAATTGGTTTACCATACCTTCTTTCTGTATAGTGTCCTTGAGTTTAGCTTCCAGCCTTGAGAACAGCATCTCAGGGGTGATGTTCGGAGGCGGCTTGTTGAACTTCAGAGCGATTAGGATCTCCTTCAGGGCTTTGGCTACTGGTGACTCTTGCTGAAGAAATAAAATAACAAATTATCAAAATAACAATTTGACGACCCGAAAGGCGTAGTGGTAGTGACGCTGCCTTACGTTCTTAGGGTCCTGGGTTCGAATCCCGGTAGGAGCAAATGTTTGTGTGATGAGCATGGACATTTGTTTTCGAGTCATGGATGTTTATATGTATAATAAGTATGTATTTACAAACAAAAAGTAAATATGTAGTATATCAACTATCTAGTGTCCACGACACAAGCTTTGCTTAGTGTGGCACTAGGTGGCGCTGTGTGTTAATGTCCAGCGATATTTATTTATTTATATATTTTTAAATGGCTTGAAAATTTCGCAAAAAGAATGATAAAATAAATATTTTGAATGTTATTATAGTTTTAGTTCTTGAGTTCAAATAAAAGTACTTCAGTCATTCCCATTGACTAGTACGGCGAATTTGGGTACCAAACAAATAATTTGAACATTTACCTAAACACTCATAATTATTTGAATAGTTAAAGTAAATAGAATATTGTATAACAACTGCTGTGGTTAAAAATACTAGGAAAAAATACGCAATAGTTATTTAAAACAATGTTATTTTAGGTATGAGTTTTTAGACTGACATGGTCACTAACACAAACATTAAAAAAGAAAAAAAAATAAAAAAAAAATAAAAATCTTTATTTCAATTACAGTAGGCGTTTTGATACATAATTTATTGGAGATAACCTTTTAAGCAAGAAATTGCTTGTATTAGGAGACTCCGCACTTCCACTTGGCAGTTTATGTAATTGAAATGTAGACAATGTAAACATGCAAGACTAATAAAAACAACAAAAAAAAAATACAAAAATTATAAAAATAAAAATCCAAAACTTCCAAATAAAATAAAATAAAATTATACAAACTAAAAAAGTAACTTTAGAATATACAAACAGCTCTGCAAATGAGTGAACGTTATGCAGAGGAGGAGGGTAGCGAATAGCCAGATCGCGCGTGTGCGTGTGGTATGTGTATCATGAGTGAGTGAGTGAGTGAGTGAGTGGGTGTGTGAGTGAGTGTGGGTGTGAGTGTGACTAGTGAGGATTGTGCGGTGTGTGAGTTATAATGACCAATGCTTATTTCACTTATCCCAATAAATATTTTGTCTATTTATTTATTTATAAACTGGACACGCCTTCATTAGAATTAAGAACGGGATATTTACCATGTTTATTGTTTGTTTTGAGTTTCCGATATTTCGGCACTTTTACAAGCGCCATGGTCACGGATGAAATATTGGAAACTCAAAACAAACAATAAACATGGTAAATATCCCGTTCTTAATTCTAATGTTTGTTATTTTAGGTTCCGTGTGTATAATAATATGTGTGAGGGTGTAAACCACCTCATCACGAAACCGTCAACCAAGTATTCTGTACATGAAACTACTCCAATACTCTACCACTACTTTATGAAAAATAACTATTCTACTACTACTTTATGCAAAAATTATTGCTAGGAAAGGCCTTTTTTTGGGGTGAAAAATCATATTTTGTGGTAGAACTCAATGTAACGCACTTAAAACATTGTGCTGACGGATGGATTGAATAGTTCGGGGGTCGTAGAGGCGTTTAAAGTAAACATATTCCAATAAAAAATTTAAATGAAAAATAAAATAGTTATCAAAAAGTTGGAACTTTCACCCCCAATATCTCCGTAACTAGAAGGTTCCCAGGTATGGTGTAGAACAAAAAATGATCGCAATGACGAGGAGAATAAGTGCCTTTCGGCTCCTGAAGAGGTGTTTTACACCCTTTATGTAGATATAGGTATACTGCCTTACCATCACAATTTCCATGCCAGCAGCCTGCTTCTCTTTGGGACAGTCTACATTCACCATGCGAGCGGCCATCAACTCTGATATTAAGTAATCTAGCAGTAACAGGCGATCCTCTTTAGTTTGGAGACGGGAAGACATGTGACCTGGATCATTGATGTAGAAGATATTATTTATTAGCAATAGCCAAAGCTCATCAGCAAGCAGGTGTAGGGTTACTTTTCCATATTAATTATCTCAATAGGTTGTAAAAAACTAAATACTGTGTAGTGTGCCGCACCTTGCATACCTACTTGTTATTATTTTATTTTTTTAATTTGAAGTCTGTCACGGTGTTACTTACTGTAATTATTTCGTAAATATGTTTTTCTTTTTGTATATTGGCACCTTGTTTTTTACTATATCACTTTGTTTTAACTATTGCTGCGCTATCTTTTGTGTGCATTAAATAAATAGTTTATCTATCTAGTAAAATACTAACGCTTGGTAATATTATATAACGCCTTGTACCCCGAAGGCTTCAACAAAAGAACATTCCAACTAGCACACCCACATTTTGCCAGTTTTTTTAAGTGAAAAGGTCTAAACTAAGCATAAAACCAGACTCCAGCCTAACCTGAGAAATTATAGATGGAAACAACACTGGCTGACCCAATAATCATAGATAGGCGCTTTACTTTGTGTAATTTATTTCATCACCACTGCTCTGAAAACGGTGAAGGAAAACATCGTGAGGAAACCGGCATTTCCTTGAACCAAAACTTCGATGACATGTGACATCTACCAACCCGCTCTGGGCCGCGCGGTAGCCGCGCGCTTTGACGTGGAGTTGCGGACACCAGCCCGTTGTACAATACAACAAACACCTCTTTGTCGTCGGAGTCACAGACAGCCCCGTCTGTGCCGTGCATGCATGGACGGAGACGAGTCAGCAGCCCCCGTGCTTCTACACTGCCCAGTGGTTGCAACATACAGGGCAAAGAACTTCGGTCACCCAGGTACTCTCTGCGAGATTGTCGGCAACATCGGGGCGCTGCTGACCTTTCTCGGGGAGTTAGGATGGATCGAGTGAATTTCTCACCCCTACACAAAATAAGCGCCTTGACGTGGAGTTGCGGACACCAGCCCGTTATACAATACAGTTCATACCTGTAACCAGTGTCTTATATGGACACTTTAACTCCTTCAGAAAGGAACTGAGCTCCAGCAGAAAAGAACTAGACTCGTCCACACTATCCATCAGGTTCACAGTCTCCTCTAGGTTGCACAGTGGTTTGAGTTCTTCTGCCAAGATGTGGATGAGTTTGGCGAACTCCAGGGACTTGGCACCGCCATCCAGTGCCTTGGCGAAGGCAGTCTCATCGGATAAGGGACCATCATAGCTGGAATTGTAAATTGAAATGCTTGTAGGTGTAAAGTTTGGTCAGATTTTTTTTGAATAAAGAATAATTTTCAATTTGTTTGGTAATGAATATCAAATAATGTTGTAAATTGAGCCAAACAACTGATTCAATCCTTTGAATCAGTTGATAGAGATGCAGGATGTACTTCCAGAATATTGTGTGCTTACTAGCTCATGCCTGAGGATTTGCGTGTGTTTACTTTGTAATTGTCCCATGGGATCTCACGACCGAGATAAAGGTATCCTATGTGTTATCCTGTGTTCTCAGATTATAAACTATCTGTGTGCTTCAACCAAATCTCTGTTGTTTTTTTGCATAAAAAGTAACACAAGATCTATCCATACATGATGACACCCATCCTTAAAAACTTTCACCCTATTAAATAGTAGTATAGTAAGATTTTTTGTTGTGAATAAGATTTTCATTTCTGAATATAATCATTTTATAATTTAAATTTGTTTTTTTGTTGTAGGTAATTAATATTCAAACATCAATGCAAAATATTTGATTTTCATAATAATAATAATTTTATTTTTATGATATCTTTTATTACAATATATTATTTCAATGAATAATTCATTGAACTTATCTTGTTAACAGATTGAAATAAGTTAGAGGTTTTTCACAAAAAACATTGTAGTTGCAACATATTTATATTATTGCTTAACTTTATGAATCAGTGTTTTTTTGGAATTGAGGTTTCCTTCAAAATAATAATTTATAGTAACAATGGGTTTTAACTACTAGGTACTTAGTTTCCTATCCTTATACATATTGCACAACTTTACACCATTTATGTACTATCAAAATCGCAAGGCTTTACCACAATGGGCTAGCTAGGTATATAAAAATAATTTGGAAACACCTTTTTCTTTTTTTATTGTTTAACATATATGTATAATACATGCATATTCTGAAATGGTGTAAGTGCCTTCCACAAAATATTGTGTGAACTGTTGATAAAAAAATTAATACTTATCATTGAGCATCCAAAAATATTTTGGAATACTAATACTAAGTAACAATACGTACGTACGTACTATAATTCCAATATATGGGTTGATGAGCGAAAATCTATTTGTAGGAGTTGTAGCGTCTGATAAATCCTTCGCCAACGCAACAAGTTCAAAAAAGTTAGCATATTGATTATTAAAGAAGACCTACACAATACAAGCCACGTTTAGGCTAAGTGTAAAAGCACTCAATACCAATAACACCTAACATATTATTCACACGGAAAATAATCGATAGGTGCATTGCAAATTTTTCGGATAAACAATCATATTTATCAAACATTAATTTCTACATGATTAAAATGGGACAGTATAACCTAAAATCATAAACACTTTCCTTACCCCAAATCGTTTAATGAGTCCAATATATCGTTTTCCATATTTATGGAAGTTTACACAGCATTCGTAGGATTAAATACTGATATTTAATTAAAATAAACTCCACCGGTAACAATTTTCAATGAAAATCTAATGTCAGAGATTGAAAAAGCCGTAAAATGTCGCTTTGGTGGTAAGGATGCACGTTTCAGGAACGCAGAAAAGTAGTCGAGTAAATCGATTGTGTTATGTTTCTTAAAAAAAAAATCGTCATTAAATAATATTATTTCAGTTATTTGTAAATTGCTAGATTCACATAATATATAATATTATAAAAAAGTAATTACGATGAAAATATTTAATCACAACTTAATTACTTCTGTGATATTCGAAGGTGATATTTTTATTTATTTTAAACCACAGACTAATTATTTACAATAATTATACACACTAACTCTATACTAGAAATAAAAATATGTACAAGTATCAAAAAGAGTTACAGGGCATCGAAAAATTACTTCTTGAATATTTTATTTCAAATCTGACGTTAAACATTACGCAAAAAACCGCAAAAATTATCTTAATGTTAGTTACAAATTAAAAATTAATAACAATGAAAGTTGTTTTTGGTTTCTCTGATTATTCGCCTAAATTACTTATTGTAATGTTGACCACAAGTCACAACACTACGGTCATTTGAGCGCAATTTTCAAACAAGTGTGGCCAATTTTGTTCATTTCTAAAATATTCTGTAGATGTCAGGAGTTACCGTAAAACTTTGAATCTGAATCTTCGTCAAATAAAAAAATCAATTGTATGCTTCGATCACTAATAAAGATTGTTTACTAACTAAGTAGGTAGGGAATCTCTCAACAGAATGAGCAGAAAAAATAGTACAACGCTGTAAACAAGGAACTAGCATTGGAAATGGACATGGGATGGAAGAAATGACGACAGGTCACGGGAAAACAATCTGCGACTTCCGTATTCCGCTTAAACATAAGGGGAAGATTTATAAAACAATGGTTAGACCTGTTGTCTTGTATGGATCAGAATATTCAGAATGCTGGCCCACAAAGGGATGAATGAATGGCGAAGAAGAGAATGTTAAGACGGATGTGTGGTGTCAAAACAAAAACAAACTTATTTAGGTATTTTTTTATTATTTTTGTATATCTGTAATTTTTATTATGTAAGTACATAGGTAATAAAAAGTACCTATTCTATATTCTATCTATCTACACTAAACTGATTTCTCCTGAAACATGGACGGTGCGATTCCAAACACAAGTCTTCCACAACTATTTGTAGACCGTCGTCGAACCTGCGACCCGTACTGCAGCCGCCAAGCGCTTAGAAAGTAAAAAGAAATATAATTGTATGTACGGTAAGTACTAAGTAGGTACCTGGTCTACCCACACATGCAGGAACTGCTCCAAACGTGTGTACGTACTACATATTTACCTAAGTACATGTTTGTAATCACTAATACTGTAAATAGATAGGTCAGTAGATATTTACTTCATTTCGATCATATGTTTGCCTAATTCTTTACGCCAACCCCGTCGTTTTTTTTTTATTTCGGTTATTTCCCATCGTTCTGTTGCGTAATGTGTCCTGAGCACAAACTGGCACAGCCCTCCAGCCCTCCTCCCGGCAGGGAACCAACTTTAATATGGCCGGTATTATAGGTTATTTATTTTACGGCGAAAAAAAGGTAATTCAAAAAAGTAAATAATATAAGACCTGCTCTATAGTTAGTTCAGTTAATACAGGGTGAATTTGAATAAATGCGACAAATTGAAATGGGAGCTTCAGTTACAGTAACATAGTAATTATAAACTGTTTTTTCTACTATCTAAATCGTTAAAAAAAATTACGCGATTATCGTTTTCAAAAGGTCCATTGATGTTATTATCTTTATTTAAGTACGAATTATCGGTATTCCCGTTCATAGCGGTCATTTACCTAATTTAGCATAGTTTCTAATGTAAGTATCGCGCGACGTTGCCAAACCTCGCATGTGCGCCAGCGCTGACATCCCTTCCCGGCGACCGCGCGCCGCCCACTACCCTTCCTTCGTTCATTACAATTTTACATTTGATATTTTATACATTTTCTTGACAACACGTATTATTTTATTTTTAAATTTGTCGCATCTATTCAATTTCACCCTGTATAAAAAGTTGCATGATCTAATTTGAAGTGTTTTATGATTGACCAGCGGTTTATTGTTCAGTTTAGAGGTAACTTTGAATTTTTTTTCTATCGAGAAAATTTTATGGAATCGTGTTTTCGCCAAACGTAGACACAACATTAATCCTCAACTTTACCATATATTTATTTCAAAATTAATGCTGCAGTATTTTCGGCGTATCAGAGGATTCTGCTAAGCCATTTGAGGTAGGCTCAAAACTGAAAGTGGCGCCGCCGCGCCCCGGTGACTGAAAAGTTGTGTGGTAATACTGGTAATCGGTTGTCGTGGTATGGGCATGTGGGTCCTTAGGGAGGAATGAGGAAAATGTCGTAAGAAAAGTTTTGAGTCTAAATGTGGATGGGTACGTAATATAAGTAGAGGAAGACCAAAGAAACGATGGATGGACTGGGTTAAGAATGATAATAAGGCAAGAAAAGAAGGGTCTGATCTGATGAGATGACGAAAAATAGAGGAGTATGGAAGAATGGACATGCTGCGCCGACCACAAATAAATTGGGATAAGGGCAAGAGAATGATGATGGAAATGGACGATTGGTTATCTGTATGGTTCTATAGCTCAGATACTTGCTCCACTGTTGTACACTTGCAAGTCTGACTACCTGTACCTAATAATCCATTACCTAACTGAGTTCTGGAGGTCGGCTAGCCACGATCTATGTGAAAATATTGGTTTTCAGCTACATCTGTCATTGGTCCATCTTTGACAGTCGTTACAGGTATTCAATGTCCCAAAAAGTCTGACACCAGTCTTACCAAGTGGTATCATATTTCCCAGTATTAACTGGGTTGTGGAGGTCAGATAGGCAGTCGCTTCATGTAAAATACTGGTATTCAGCTGCATCCGGTTAGACTAGAAGCCGACCCCAACATAGTTGGGGAAAGGCTAGGTAGATGATGAGCTACATCCGTCCAGACTAAAAACTGACCACAACATAGTCGGAAAAAGGCTAAGTAGATGATGACGTATGATCGACGTTTATTGGAGTTCAATGCTTATATAAATTATTCATTAGTTATTGTTTTCCAATGCCATGCCATGAGAAATGATGTCATGGCATGCAGCAGAGTATAGCTAACTTCTTACTAGTGCACCTGTTTGTCATGCAAACGAACAATCTCGTCTATCTGGCAATAATTATTAACCATATTATATATTAACCATAAACATCATCACCATTTATCTTAGACTTATTTGAATGTTTTATTTAATTTTAAATCTTATTTTATGGTAATTTATTTTAGTTTCTTGATTCTAATGTTAATTTATTTTATTATTAATAATTTTGTTTATTTTAATTTTGCTCTAAGGATCATGTTATCTGAATTAAATGAATATTATTATTATTATAAACATAGTTTGTGTATTAATTTTAGTACTATTATAAGTACTTACCTAAAATAACCGGCTTAGTTAACGACCATAATTTTCAATATATAATCAAAGGTTCAACATTAAAACTTTTTGAATAGAGACCAAAGAGTATTGCGAAACTTTTTGACGACAATGTTGACAATGTGGTGGTTTAAGTTAAATTAATTAATTTAAGTTAAATTAATTTAATTAAATAAATTAATTAAGTAATTTAATTTAAAGTTACTTTAGAGATCTATGACTGGCAGCCGCGGGGCTAACTGCTTAGCGTGCTTTCCAAGACAAGACACGGAGAGGTGTTGGTATATGCAATAATGGAAGCCATCCATGGATTGCCATCGGCAAGCGTTGCTTAGCCTTGAACATCGACCTGTGTGTGGCTAATTATTATTTAGCCATGAGGTAATACCTAGCAAGTATTAATATATTAATTAGGTAGCTAACCACTGTATGACGAAATATTCTTTTCAATAATGACGAAAGTTTCTTTTCGCACTATGATTAGGTTCAAAATGCAGTGTAGGTATTTCACACGTGTGCGGGATTGAAAATTGCCACAGATAACTAATAATACAACAGTCATATACCTACTTGGTCCAAATTATTGGTTCAATAGGTACCTATGTGGCGGTAATTGTTTTTTTTTAATCTCGGCAAACAGATATGCGTCTATATTACTGTTTATTGGTTTCGTACCTTTGCTTCTCCTTCAAACCTGGCGAAAGCAAAGCGCGGAAAAAAAGAAAATTAAAATCATAGTTTCGTAATAATTCATGACAACAATATTTTTCATTATTTTATTTCATTTCCATAGAAGTGTATTGAAAAACGTCGTTTGATACACGTGGAGATTTGTTATTGCAGTTCTCGACTCAAAAACATCCTCGCCTACGGGTTTTGTGTAGTTATACCTATATTCCGCCTCGATTACAATAACAAACTTTCTCCCCCTGTATCAATCAAATCAAATCAAAATACAATACAATTGTACCATCTCAGACAGACACTAATCTGCACATTGATCTATTATACATTTCTATGAATCTGCATCATCTATACTTCTATACTAAAATTGTAAAGCAGAAGAGTTTGTTTGTTTGGTTGAACGCGCTAATCTCAGGAACTACTGGTTCAAATTGAAAAAATATTTTTGTGTTGGATAATCCATTTATTGAGGAAGGCTTTAGTGGCTGTATGACATGCCACTTATTTTAAATTGTAAACCAATTATTTGCATGCCCATGTGACGGCAAAATGTGGAGAACTCTATTATAAAAGAACACCTATGTACCTATTACCCATGTTTGCAAAGAATAAATGATTTGATTTGATTTGATTTACATAACATCACGCTACGACCATTAGGAGCGGAGCGGAGCTGTTTTTTTCTTTCGTTTTTCTCTCTTATGTGACGAAGACTTCGTCTTATCAGACGAAGTTGCGTGGGTCAGCTAGTAGTCCATAATAAGTGAATAAAACAATCTCTGGACTTTTAATAAAAGAGACTATGACCTCTGAGTTTGTTTCGGCTGTTTCTTCTCAGAGTAGTCTGGTACGAAATACAATCCCCATAAAGTTTAAAAAAAAACGACGCGTAAAAGTGTTTGAAAAAACCTCTTGCAAAATAAACGTCATTTATCATTTATTGTGAGAAAATTGGAAAACTATGTTGTAAAACCGTCTAACCAGTTTTCTAGTAGGTATCTAGATAAGTATCGGTACTTACCTGCTGTAGCATCAACAAAAAAATATAAAGGCTAATCAACTGAGCTCCTTGTGTTATAAGTCGAGCTACACGATAGCTGACAAATGCTTGCACTGACTAGAAAAGCTCACTCAAATCTGTGTGGTTCTTTCTTCAAAAGACACTAATATCTCATATCTATGTGATCCTCATGTGAATTGAGCAAGATTATGTCTGGACTTCAAAAGAGACTATGACCTCTGAATTTTTTTCGGCTGTTTCTTCTCAGAGTAGTCAGGTACGAAACAGCGGCCGGCGGCCCCATCTAGTTTAAAAAAAAATGACGTGTAAAAGTGTTTTCAATACACTTCCTCGAAAACTGGTTCTTTTCGCACTACGATTAGGTTAAAAATACAGTGTATTTCACACGCGTGCGTTTTTCAAGTTTTTTCCACGCATGTGCAGAAAGCAAAATTGCCACAGATACATATACTCATATACATATATTTAGTCCAAATTGGTTCATTGACTAATTAAAAAAAAAACATTCACCTCTGACTATAGAGTCAGAGGTGAATGTATTTTTTTTTAAATTTCGGAAAAGCGGTCTACATCTTTCTTTGTAAACATTTTTTGAATATTCAAATTGTGTTTATAAATTCAATATCGTAGATAAACGTGATTATTTCTAATATTTACTTTTATAAACAAATTAACATTTATTTTTGTTCTAAATTAAAAATTAAAAAATATATATATATTAGGCTGTTTAACGGCTTCAAAAACACCCTCGCCTTACGGCTCGTGTGTTAATACCGCCTTGAACCACAATAACAAACTTTCTCCACTTGTATCAAAATGTACTATTGTGAAAACCAACTTACAAAATAAACATCATTTATCATTTAACTAGGTAGCATCCTTAATCAAAACTAGTTAGCCAGTTAAGATTGCAATTACTTATAGTTGTCATTGACTCACCTACATTTATTAAAGTTCTTAACTTTGAAATCCAAAAATAAGCCTGTTCAAGTTTTGAATCGTCATCTACCGAGATCTTCAATGTTTTGGTGGTTCATTTGTTTTGGTTCGCACGAAGAGGGAAAGGGCAATGCCGCTATTGCGATTTATACAAATACATACTGCTACTTGGCAAGGTTCACCCTTTGACTTTCATAGAGCATTAAAAATACTTAAGTAACTGTAGCAAATTATGAATTCTATTAGAAAATAATTTCTTTCAGTGTTAACTAGACCGAGTAGCAGAAACTAATTTGTACATAACATCTCACTCACTTTCATAACTAATTTATTTCAAAACTAAATTCTGAAATTCTTGCGTAGTTGCGCTATTAGGCCCATAGTAAAAGAAAACCGTGACTTTTGTTAGTAGTTTTTTAGCATTAGAAATTGTATTCCTCAGCAGTGGCATAAATCTTTGTTCCTGGTGACAGCAATATAGTAACTAGGAAAATGTGGGTGTATTGTAGATACTTATATCTTTTTAACCCTTCCAAATTATGGGCGGGATTTTATGTTATGGCTTGCACCATGGTCTTTTGAATTATAGACAATCAAGTTCAACGCTCATTTAGCGTTCGTCTTCACTTAGTAATCTCGTTGTCTTGGTCTGCTACAGTTTACGTAAGTCCTTTTAGATTTCTCTGCACTTCTTACGATTCTCAATCGAGACCAAAACGGTCTAACTTTCTGTCCAGAATGCGGAATCCTCAAAGCAGGGAATGGTTATCAATCTATTCGACGGCGAACAAAAGTTGTCGAAATAGTCCACAAAATACCTAAGCAACCTGAAGTAGCGATGACCGTTGAGTCCGCGAAGACGACCGTTGAGTCCGCGAAGAAGACGTTGAGTCTGCGAAGAAGACCGTTGAGTCCGCGAAGTAGACCGTTGAGTCCGCGAAGTAGATCGTTGAGTTAGACGTGTTCATGAGTGAAGACGGCACCATAAGCAAGCGTGAGGTGGGATGCCCTCCGAGAAGGTGGAGCGTAGATCTTTGCAGGGTGGCTGGTAGTATCTGGAAGTCTGGATGAGAAGAGTTACCGAACTTTGGATTGAGGGGCCTATGCGTCCAAATCCAGGCGTGCTATTGAAGAGGCCCATGTCTACAAAGAACAAAGTAAAATTAAATTAAAATTAGAAAAAAACCCCTAACAATGTACTAAAAGTTAAATAGAAAATAATTCGTTAATTCGCCATTTTGTGGTGGCAGCCGTCTTTGATTTTTAATTTATCATAGTGTATAGTATTTTACTAATCAAGCCCTTTCATTTAATACCCATAAGAGGGAGTTGTTGAATAAATATGTAATCCGCCATTTTGTGGTGGCGGCCATCTTGGACTGATCTTAATCAAATATAGCTAAGAACACTACTGACTAATTCACCTTTCAAAAAAACAAAATCCAAATCGGTTCATCCGTTCGGGCGCTACGATGCCACAGACAGACACACACACACACAGACAAGTCAAACTTATAACACCCCGTCGTTTTTGCGTCGGGGGTTAAAAATAGGTTTATTTGGCTCATTCCGAAAGCAAAAAAAACAAATCATTTTATCTGAACATAAAAAGAAAAAATAATTAATCTGTGTCTCACGGCTGCGCTAAATAGGCCCAGTTCAGCAAAATACACGTGTGCCCGACGCTGGTTTACAACTGGACTGGAATCTAGCAGTGGATTACTTTCGGCTGATCATAATGATGAATATTGAATGGTGGCCAGCACTAAATGAAAACTACGTACATAAAATTTTGTGCCCTAGTAGAGAAACAGATACAGGTGTGCATCTAGTTTCTCCCTTATTTTATTGTGATTGCGCTCATTGTATTCAATAGCTGCGCGGCCCATTGAACGTGTGTTTATGTCACCGTAAAATTGTCAAATACGTTATATTGTAATATCTCTAGCGATATTGTAAAGTCTCGAAATATGGTCAAATGAACATGCGGAAGTATCTCTGCCCCCATAATCGGGACTTGGGGCACCCCCCCGTTAGGCTAGTTAGGTTCCTTTAAACCCTGCACCCGGAAATAGGGGCCCCGCGAAGCGGAGCTCCGTCAACTACGCTTTTTAGGGGAATATAAAGTGTTTTAAAGTTAGGTTACAATAATCGGTATTTCTCAGGAATGGTACAATATCTTTTCATGAGAGTTGTACCACTGGGCAAGGGGGACCCCTTCTTTTCGTCCACACCGCGTGAGTTGACTACCATCGCATGCATTTCACGAAAAATAACGCTTTTTGTTGTAAGCAGAATGTTCATTTGACAATATTTCGAGATTTTACATTATCGCTAGAGATATTACAATATAACGTATTTGACAATTTCACGGTGACATTTACGCCGCATTCCATTCGAGCCAGTATGAATGGAACGCAGCTAAACGCAGCATACTCGTAGTTATAAATTACTTTTGTTGCTGCATCTGTGCTTCGTTTGCATTGTTGATGCACTCGTCCATTCGTATTGATTTCGCTCATTGTCTTGTTTATAATAACTTGAGAGTATAAATAGTATCTACATCATTGTTAGTTATAAGAAATGCTGAAGAAAATTATCTTTGTTACAAGTTGCAAGTTCCTGATATAATCACCCTTTGATATAATGATGTTAGGAAGTCATTTAACGTTATTTAACTGCACTTTAGCTAAGTTGTACATAAAAACCATTAAACTGAACACTGTCTCGTGTGTTCATTTCATTACCAACCAAAATTAAGGCCCCACATCCAAAAATCAACCCTATGTCCTTTCAATAAAGCGTAGTATTATAATTATTGTGTGAAATGGATTGACTATCTCGTTCGTCGAGTGGTCTCAAGCGTGACTGCTGAGCATGAGGTCCTGGGTTCGATTCCCGAGTCGAAAAAAGTACGATTGTGTTTTTCCATCAGGAATTTTCTCAGTAGCAGCCACGGAGCCTGAATTTGTGCCCGATTGTTGGCAATAGGCTCACCCCCAGTAACATGGGACTTAAACAAAACTGGCGAAATGTGGGTGTTACACCTCTGCCTAAGCCTCCGGAGATTACAGTCGTGATGTTATGTTATGTTTATGGATATGTGAAATGGATTGTTAGTCATTCCATTACTTATTGCTCAAAAAACAACTGAATGTGATCTTTGAAATAAGGTGCGAAATGCATTGGCAACCATTACAAAATGATTTTGTAATTACGGGCAATGCTAAGAAAATCGGTAATTTAGAATATTTTAGTCAACATTTTAGTAATAATTAAGTATCGGTATCTATAAAATAGTAGGTACCTATGTTTTGTGTCGAGGCAGGTTACAGTGAGTTACGATTTGATGTGTTATTTATTAATAGAATATTTATTATACTTAGCAACTTAGGTACACCTGCCCGGCTAGCATGGGCAGGGGATAAAAATTTTATCCACCGGTTATTTCTACTTTTGTTTGAAGTTTGTCCCTTGTCAGTGGAAATAAGCGGTGGATAAAATTTTATCCCCTGCCCATGCTAGCCGGGCTGTGGCTAGTTTATTGGCCATTATGTAGAATTAAAATATTATTATTATAATTGCTTAGCTAGTCAAGTAGTCATGCAATATGTAGTAGGTACAGGCTACATTAAATTATGAGTTGAGAACCACAATGCTTTTTGAGTCGATAAAAAAATGAAATAAAAAAAAACCCTTTACTTTAATTTATATTTATTACTAGCGGACGTCCCGCGGTTTCACCCGCATAGTTCCCGTTCCCGTGGGAGTACGGGGATAAAATATATCCTATGTTACTCGTGGATAATGTAGCTTTCGAATGGTGAAAGAATTTTTAAAAACGGTCCAGTAGTTTTTAAGCCTATTCATTACAACCAAACAAACAAACAAACAAAGTTTTCCTCTTTATAATATTAGTGTAGATCACGCAACTTCGTCTGCGTCACTTATAAGAGAAAAAGCCCACAAAAGGAATAAATATTCCCCGTTTCTGCAACAATTTTCATTTATGCTACGCTCCTATTGATTGTAGCGTGATGTTACTCGTATATAGCTTAAAACCTTCCTCGATAAATGGACTATCCAACACAGCACATGAGATTTTTTCAATTTCAACCAGTACCTAGTTCCTGAGATTAGCGCGTCTTAACAAACAAACATAGTATAGATATAGAATCCTGTAATCATTCGTAGTCAAGTCATATCACCATTTTATTAGTTCCGAAAAAAAAAATGAAGTTCAGTCTGTGAATACACGAATACGGTCAAAGATAAAGTAGTATCTACTACCTAACTTACCTACTTCTGTTGATACATACTCCGCATAAATACCCGTATAAATAGGTATAGGCCGGTAAGCACACCTTGAATCTGAATATTTTTACTTGATGATCCCAGAACCTGATCCCGATAAAAAAGATGATTATGTAGCTACATCTCGGATCACAACAAACTACGCGCATACATTGAATAAGTACATTACAGATACACACCGTATACATGTTGTATGTATACATGTAGTATGGGTGTGTGGGAGTGTGCATGTGTGAGTGTTGTGTGTGAGTGTGTGTATGATACCTGCCTGCGCTGACGCTCGCTTCTCACAGGTGTGTATGTGCGTTATTGTGGCGGGACCATGTGGTAATTTTTCATCGGTCTTGTTTTTTTTTGTTTAAATTGTAGGTTCTGTAGTAGGTAAGTACCTTTAAGTATGTATACATACGTACAACGCAACGTTTGGTCAAGGTTTTTATTTTTTTTTATTCGTGACAGTGAATTTTGACCAAAAGTTTAAATTTCTTACTTAGGCCGTTTAGCCCTGAATTGAATCTTATTTAATTATTAAGAAATTCTTTGTTATGTTTCTGTATTTAACTGAGCTATTGCTAAGTCGTCGATTTCGATTTTGTTTAGCCTTTATACTAATGCTGTTGGTACGCGAAAACTGAATTTTGCGCATTCAATTTTTGTCAACTAAATAAATAAAATACTAAAATACTTAAACATGTACCCGGGCCGCCGTTCTATCGCACACCCACCGGCTGTCAAAACACGTTCTCCACACACGCTCTCTGTCCCACAATCACAGCCTTTTCACAGTCGAAACGACCGATCTACTACGAAAGAGAACGAACGTCCACAGTCGACCGCGCAGGCTGACGCGGCGCACGTCTTTATCACTGCGCAAAGAAAACAAGTTTTACAACGCATTCCGAATTCGAAAAATTCAAATTTTAGGAATGTGATCGGTGTCCGTCGTCGGACCATCTATGTGCCATATACAGTGATGTTAATTTGTGTGGATTAAAAATGGGTGTTTTATTAAATTTGGTTTTATTTGTGACCGTTTTGGTGCCTAGTGTTTTTGGCCAAGAGGCTGCGGCCTGCTATGGAGCTGGCAGCGTCGCTGGCGCAGCCGTCGGTGCTTTTATTGCTGCACTTCTTTTGGTAGCAGCCGCTTACTACCTGAGGAAATTGTATTGGAAATCGCGGAAAGGTACGTGATTTATTCCCAAGTTTATTTACGCGAAACGCTCGCTGCGTAAAATGATGAGTCGGCGGCCCACGTATTTCAAACTTGGAATTATAATTCAACGACCTTTGCCTTTTTTAGTTGCCTGTATTTGAAAAAAAAAAAAACAGGTTTATTTGTTATTTATGGTCAAGATGGCGAACAAACACGCAATTGAACGTATAAAAATAACGAAATTGTAATCGCAAATCCGTTAAACAGATCTCAAGTTACTGTTAAACGTTCATTGAATATGTATGACTGAGTTTAATGCTAAACGTGATTTAATTGCGAAATATTTCTACAAGAAGCTGGTTACATACAAACTGGTTTGAAATAATACCTTTTATAGGCACAGCAACGAAAAGAGACAGGTTTTAAGAGTCATTATAATATTTTAGTGATTAACAGTCGAATAGGCTTCAATTGTGAGTTGTGACAGGTGTGATCGACCATGAGAACAGGTTCTGCCCTATGTTGGCCAAGATGTACCTACCTATTGGCCGATTGGCCCAATATGTGAAAGACAAAAAATGCGCCAAGTATCTTGGTATTACCGTACACAGAAGTACCACATATGATACCCATTAAAACAAGCAACCATAGATAGACAGGTTGGTAGGTATGTAAATGAGTCTAACTTAGACTCGTGATATTAAGCATCTGCTTATGTACCTACTTAATAAATAATAAGCAAGATCTCAGAGGTCAAATAAATCAATACTTCTACCTATGCAGTTGACATAAATCAATAAATTAAAATAGTAACTTTTAAATATCTTTGGTTTTATTCTAAGAATAATACTGTGTCATAATAAGTTGATAAATTGCTACATCTCAAACAATTCCCAGTAGGTAAAAGTAAAAAAGCGGATTAAAGGTACTTAGGTACCTACTTAATGTATTTTTCTCTAAATGAAAAATATCTTGGCCACAACTTTTGTGGTATTCGAAGAATTCCGAGGTTTTGACAATCTCTACGAAGACGTCAAATAGGAGTTCCTAGAAAAACCGCAGAAACATTGAAATAAAAGTAAGGAAAGACACGAAACACTTAATCCCAGAGACACCATTAAAACTTTCTTAGGCAAAGGAAACTAATTAGCACCAACAATAGTCATTATCGATGCGCATAGAACCTCTTTGAAACATCTACCTTGTCTATGCACGGCGCATATCACATGTCAGCGAAGTAAGCACTTTCACAATTTTCACATGCTAACGACAGCGCCGCGCATCAATCATTAAATCGCTGCAGGCTTACTGATTTTAGCGCTGATCGTCCGATGTTTTAGTTTTTACCCTTTTTTCCTTGTGCTAATCTGTTGTTAAAGAGTTTTTTATAAGAAAAAAATGCAGTAGATAATGGGTATTTGAAAATGATGTTTCTTGATAAGAATACTTAAACGACTAATTTATATTGAAATGTTATTCATTAGCAAATAGCCCATCTATAAAATAATAATAATAATAATATCGTTTATTTCAGGCAGTAAGCCCTTAAAGATTACATGAAAAAATTATTACATCACAAAAATTATTACATCACATTACATTATTTGAATCAAAAAATCATAATCAAAGTTAAAATCCACATCAAAATATAAATTCACCATCTAAATCTAAAAATTAAAGTCAACATTAAAATAAAATAAATATCACAAAACGATATAAAATAACCAAATTAACAATACAATATCAGTCCAAATTAAAATTTAAATCACATTAGATTAAAATTGTTTTAAAATAAATTAAATAAAACTGCTCTGCAAAAATAATCACATTAATTATAATTTTCTAATCGGCATTTGTGGAGCAACATGCCTACCACAGCAATGCCGGACATAAGGGCAGTCCAGCCTGTTCGCGATCATTGCCAAGATGGCTTATAAGAGATAACTTCTAACATTTGGCGTAAAAGCTTAGGAATGCTTAATGAGGCAGAATCATAAGACACAAATCTGGTTTCTATTAGATCAAGGCTAAGACAAAGGTCAGGTGGCAAACGTTCTAGGTGGTATTACCGAACTAGAAACTCGTATAGACAAAGCTTAACAAAATATTAAGAAGGTTCGTCCTACAAAATATTGTTTTTCAAGACCATTTGTCGTGCTGCATGGTTCTGTTTTCGCGTGGCCATAGTTGAAACTAATGGTCAAATATTTACACATCGTCGTTACGCAATAGTATTCAAACATTTCCACGACTGTTATTAGATGCGTCTCCCCTAAAGTCTCACATACCTCACTATAAACTTTTTTCTAAATACCGTCTGCGCTAAATCCCAAATACGTCGACATTTTATGTGAAACAGTCACTTGTCTGGCACCATGGTCTACAGTCTCGATGTGACATTTTAAAACCAAATCCATTCATAGATTATGACCCAAGAAAACCTCTTTAGAAGAAGACCAATGAAAAGAAGGATGGATTATGGTAAAGATGAAGTGACTAGAAAGGAGTTAACATGGACATGTAAAGAAGATATGCTGCGCAGGCACCAAATACATTGAGAAAATTGCATGAGGATGATGACAATTTAACGACACTGCTATATTGTCTGGTCAAGTTTGGATTACTTCAGTTACAATTCATATTTCATGATTAGTCTCTTATCATAATTAATATGGTTGATTGAAGCTTGGACCACAAGGATCTGAGTCAAATCACAGACGTCATTTCAACCGCAATGGTCTAGGCACAACGTCAATATAAACAAAACGCACCTGTGTCTCATGCAACAGGATTGCTTAGAAAAGTTGATTTAAATTTAAATATTAGAAGCCTCTGAATTCTTCTCAGTCATTTGCATTTAGATCTGTTCAAACTTTGTGATTTTAAACTTGTGGGAACTTCACTATTAGCAAACGTTTAATCTTTGGTTTTTATCCTTATTAGGATAAGGAGGAGTTTCTCGTGACTTGAAACTATAAACCTTCGCATATTCAGAGACTTCTTAAATCCGCTCTGGACTATTGCTAATTATAGAAGAATACAGAGATAGTCTCCTAAAAGCTTATCCCTAATACATAGCTTTCTCCGTCCTTTTAAGAGACGACAGGTAAAAGTAATTCACGTTTAATATTATCTGGGACTTGAGACTCCTAAAAGCACTTTTAGAACAAGTCTTCTCCATATTACTTGATATTTACCTTCTTTAGATTTCCTAACTTCCCACGCACTAAGTACTAACTCTCGTCTGCCTAATGGCTATATTAACATTCTATCTACACAACCTTATTAAGATTTCTACTCGTTCTAACCTTGTGGACTCTTAAGACTTTCTGATAACAACATGCTTGTGACTACAGAAGCCCTCGGCTGACCTACTAAGCTAAATCTTTCCCGCCATACTCAGCCATACTTGGCTATACACGCAACACGCATTCAAGCGGAGTATCTTTGGCTTTCAATCTATAACTGTAACTACTATTTATTGACTTCTTATGTTCTTTTTTATTGGAAATTGTGGTAAAATTAACCTAGTTTTTCCAAGCCAGGAGGTAAACAATCAAAAAACGTATAAACAGCTCATTATTTTGTTGAATCGTAAAGGGTTATGCAAAGAATGGGTTGGGCTGACATTCAAAGGCCAAACCCTTTCCTGACGATGCCAAAAGGTATTTGGGAATCCCTGGAAGGTTTTGCAAGGACCGAGTGGTATCATTAGCCGATGATTTCGAACTCTCCTTGCAAATGCGTCATTTTGCCAATCTCTGAGAAAAAAATGCCCCTCCATCCAGTCTCATTAACCACAATATAGGTTCAGTATCAACAAATCCTACTCTATATAGTACCTGTAAACATTCACGCTCGAGTGGGGATTAAATTCCACCAACTACGTAAAGGAAAAAGCCTTAACAACACAATGCGTAGGCTACCTAGTACTTGTCGGCCATTACTTACAAAGCTATGCTATTAAACTCAAGGGTATGTCGTAGTTATGGTCACCTGGTAAGTGATTGTTCTTTCAGTATTGTCAAACGCATCATTAATGTGGCCATAACTTTATAAGATGACCTTAACGTACATCTTGTTAGCTTGTAGTGAAGCGATTCATTTGATGACATAATATGCAAAACACTGTTTATTGAGAATTTGGAACATAATTTTCTTGGGACCCTACTGTTTTCACTGTTGACCAAATTTTTTGACAGACAAGAGGTTTCTTTGAAGACAGAGACTAACCAGTTTTGCAAACATGCAACCTCTTCCGAAAACGAAATTTTGATTACGATACTAATTGTACTTTTTGGGGAAACACTATGTTCCACACTAAACTGTTATTAGCAAAGAATAAATACTTCCATATGCCACAATCAAAATATTTCTGTTTCCCACGGTAAACCCATCAAGCAATAACTCGTGTAAGTACATACTTTAATAGTAAGTACGCAGTCGGATTACAACTCACAATAGGTAGGTATTTAGCGTAGTCGAGTATTAACATTCCATAGATAAGACAAGTAGACTGTCCCCGTGGTTTTGTTTTAATCTGTGGTACGTACGAAGATAATAAGACTGCGGTGAATATAAATTTGGAACCAGTTCTTACAAACAATCCTTTTAATCGTCATTATTGGGACTTGGGTTGGGCTTCGGAGCCTTGATCCACCCATTGCCTAGTAAAGGTCTCTTGCCTTTTTTCCCAGTCTTCCCTGATTTGCACGAGTATCAAAGAGGTCTTACAGCGATCTGCTGGTGAAATTTATTTGGGCTCTGCGTAACTTGTCTTGTTCTTTCAGTTACCAACAACTCTATCAGCTGTAATCTTTTCCTCTTTCCTTGTCCTTTTCTCATCTCTGAGCAAAATAATCGGTTCTTGGTTCCTTAGACTTTGCCACTATCAAATTAATGATCTCGATCTTTGCGTTGTTTAACTCAAGCTTTTCTGTATTGAGCACTCCATTTTCCTCATTCAATGGGCTTTTACGTCTGTGTCAAGCTAGAGGTACCTATTTTTTTTCCTCCTTCACTACCCTTTAACCAACGTCTGTGTCAAGTCAAGTCTTAATTGCGCCTAGTTTCTACCTGAGGCGCTGAGGCTAAGGGGCATTCCATATTACATTAAAGATTACGCTTAGCGGTTTCCATTACACGATCCATTGACGAAACAAATACCTAACTAATTAATTCAATTTTGAAACCGCCATTTCATTTCTTAAACATGTTAATAAAATAAAAGTTTGATATCTTCTTAACGTGAGCGAAAATAAATGCTAATTAAGTTAATTTTAGCTAATTGAGAAACAGTTTTGAAGTAATTTCTGATGTCATAGTGTAATTATTGTTTACTGACGCAAAATAAATTATTTACATAATCTGTGAGTAGGCGAAGGTACACAGATAAGAAAAACTCAAACAAAAACGTTTTTAATCAAATTCAAATTATCGCGGCGACCTTGCAAAGGAAGATGTTTAAAAACAGCCATTAAGTATGAATAATTTTACAAGACATTTAAATCTCTCAAGTTGTAAAACTGGAGAATCTAGTTTATTACGTGTAGCTTGCTTTTATCTTTATTTGGCGAAAATACTAAATGTTTGAATGTCAAAACCGTTCTACATCACGTGAGGTTGATAGCGAATGTGGTAAATCGTTTCTGAAAACATATTTTCACTTCATCAAGATTATAGAATGAAAACATTAAATTCGATGGCCGATAACTTACGGATCAGACACATACACTAGGCTAGGGGTAATAATAATAATAATCTTTATTGGAACAACGGTAATTTATCAGAATCACCGTCCTTGCTTCTATCAGTTGTTGCTTTTATGGTTGTTGTTCTTTACTGGTAGCTAGTAATCAGTTAGCAAGTTCAAGGCCCGTTTCAAATTCTCTCTGGTAACCATGGAGAAAAAGTAACGCATCCTTTTTACAATGTTATCGTAGATGATTAGAGTAGGCCATTGCCTAAGACCCTAAGTAAGTTACCCGGTTTTCTGAGTATATAGAATTGTCCTTATCTTATGATTATAAAACAGGCATAAAACACACAGTGTGTATCAGAATGGCGGGACTAGTTGAGAATTTGACTGTGGAAAAGTTTAAAAAGCTATGCCTTAACTGTTACTGTTAGCCTATGTCATCCCACTGCTAGGCAAAGGCCTCTCCCCATGACTTCCAAATTCTTCGATCCAGGGCCAATGTGAACCACTGGTCGGAGGTCTTGTCCAGCTCGTCCCGCCTTCTCCTGCGAGATCTACCGCGTCGCCTTCTGCGCCAAAGCGGCCATTTTAGACCCCCTGCTGTGTCAGGGCTCCAAATCGTGGTTATGCCTTTATACTGTTTAATTTCGTTTCGTTAATGAATGTCCATTGTGCAAATCACCCAGCAAAAATCATAAGTGGATGACACGTCAAATAAAATCAAAAGTCATTTACTGAAATTAATCTGATAATCAGCACTTTTTCAACATGGAAATTATTTCTGCATCTATTAACTAGACATGGAATGTCAATCGTCATTTATCTATGTTAAACTATTCAAAATATAAAATATCAATCACACGTTCTTTGATTAAATTTAAATTGACAGATAAGATAAAAAAAAAAGATATAGAACAGCATGGTTATTGAACCATGCTGAAAGGAAAGGAAAGGGACAAAATACGGTATAAAATTCCAATGAATTTTATACCGTATTTTGTCCCTTTCCTTTTTTGAAAGTAAGAGTAACTTAGAGCACTAAAATAGTATAATGAAACCTATCAGTTCAAACTCAAGTGTTAAAATGATTGGCTACAGATTACATTCCTAATAGCTTATGGAGATAGTATCTTTATCAGAGATGGTTTGAATAGTTAATAATAACAAAATAATGTAAGTAGATAAAACACATTTTTATGTCCTCTCTGTATGTAGCAATATTAATTTACATAATTGTTTTTTTGTTCCCATAAAACCTGCAGTCAGTAGGTATATCTATCACTGAAGGCTGTAGACCAGGTAAATAAGCTTTTCCTTTTCTGAGTTAGAAAATCCTCTTGGTTACCGTCCATCTGGAGCGAGTAGACTGTGTGTTGTGTTGGACTCTCAAAAATTATTATAATTAAAAATTTTATCATTAAGACGCCTGCGGAGCATGCTTATTTCATACAAACGTAATACCAAAATAATTTGTAAATTAAACATATTCCTAAGGTAGTGTGTATTTATTTCGATTGAATTACAGAATATCTAGGTTTCCAAATATATATTTTGATTGGACACTGATTTTAACAAGAGTTATAAGAAAAACAAGTTTTCTATGGAAATTTTAAATTCCTCATATCTCGTCTTTGTATCATTGTCCTCTCAAAAAATATATTTAACATAGATATTCTGTAATACAATCGAAATAAATACACGCTAGCTTAAGAATATGTTTTATTTACAAATTATTTTGGTATTACGTTTGTATGAAATATGCATGCTCCGCCGGCCCCTTAAGTATTTTATTTTAAAATTTATTTAATTATAATAAATTAAATATTTGAAAATAATTGACTAAAATCATACTGTACCTACCACTACCATGTGTCGGGGCCAGGGATATACAACTTTATTCGCCCGCAGCCCCGACTTTCACCTTCCCGGTTTTAGAAGATACTAGCCGATCGTTGAACCGCTGGTAGTCTTCAAAACTCCAATCTCTATGCTTTAAGGACTTCTAACGCTCAAACTTTAACTGCAGAAGGCTTTCATAATCATCTTCAGGTACCCAAAATTTAATTCTGGACACTTGACCTTGGCTTTTTTTGTTATTATCAACTTCAATAAGTTGTAGTTCCTTACTGTCTCCATGGTGTTTCTTCTTTTTTCATGGCTAATTTTCCTCATGGTCTGAACTTCAAAATCTACCTACACCGCAGAAGTATGGGCTTCCCAAATAAAAGAACTATACATAAAATGGCGCCACGAAAGTCTATTTGAACGAACGTTCTTATTTCAACTTTCAATTTATTACTGGCAGCAAAAAGCTTAATATTTTTATTGCTACATCACCACAGAGGTCGCAACACTCGCAGCAGGATATGTATGTCATCGGGTAAGGCTGTCCGTCTCAGAACCAGTTGTTTGTGATCATTCGATCACGTTGATTGATCATGATGACCGGTCAGTCTAACAAATGATTATTTGAGAAATCTAGTCAGACCGGTATGGCCAGTTGTCAGACTGTTACATGTGTTTAGGTGGGCCATGATGTGACTCCCGTGGTTAGTGTCTAGGATGAAAAATATAACGTCTCTAGTGTATGTTGGAGTAGCCTTTCCTTTCCTACTCCTCCGCTATACTTCCTAGCTTAATTTCCTTGCGGGATCCAAGACAGTTAAATTGTTTCTCTGGGATTTCGTCGAGCTTCATTGTCTCGGCGCTTTCTGGTGGTCACCTCTGTTGATTCTGGCTTTCAGGGTTTAAATGGTTCGGGGGTAATGTGGTAGGCTTGTCACAAAAAAGGTATGTTGGTTTGCGTAAATGTTGCCTGTCCTGATCATATCAAAAAAATATTTTATTGGTTTTGAGTTTTTGACTTCGTGTAGGAACTTTACCGATAAAATTAAAACTTGAATAATCATGCTAGCTAAAACTAATCTGTTAGATTTTTTATATGGAAAAAAACCGAGTAATTACCTACTGCACTTTCAATTAAGTCGAATGCCGAAGTGTTTTAAATAAACACTTCGGCATTCGACTTATTTAATTAATGTTTAATCATTTTATAATTTATTCTACCTAGTAACAAACGATATTTAGATTTGTCTAATGAAATATAAAACCTGTACGTTTTATATTGTAAATAATTAACAGGTACTTACTTAGGTAATTAATCAATTATAATTATAAGAGTATGAAACCAGTAGTTGGTTTCAAAATCTTTGAATTTTAATTAGGAACAAACTCGAGAGTTAATTAATTAAAACTATTCAGTAATTAATAAGGTATACTGTAGGGTTACCACAACGTCCAAATGCGATTCAATTTAGGTTTGAGCTGTCATTTTCTGACAGTTTTTCTATGGAACTGACAGCTTGCGACTCAGTTTAGGACCTGAATTGAATCGCATTTAGAGGTTGTGGTAACCCAGCTGAACTGCTTTTTAATGTGCATACCATTTACATAATTATTTTAAGAACATAACAATACGCCCGGAAAACTTGGATAAAATATTATGTAGTTTTTTTATAGACTGGCCACATAAAGTAACTCTATGATAAAAACCATATACTCAAGCCCACAGTCTCCTGAAACTGTGCAAAAATCAAAATACTAAGATAACGTAAAAAAAAAGATACGGCCTTTTATCTCGCAAAAACGTGCAAGTATTTCGATACTGTCAAGGAATCAAAATACATAGGGTTGTAACTTGTGTGTTTTCAACCACGCAAATTGTCTTTTACAACCTGAACGGGTAGAAAGCAGCTGGCTAATCGAATACCGGAAGAAACCACAACCTGACAGAGAAAAATGCTTTTTTCACGCATTCCAATTTCCACTTACCGAAAGACAAGTTACAAAGTACTTATATACAAGTACATACGGTACCTACTACATACAATAAACGTTATAAAAAAGAAAGTTTTTGTTTACTTTGTATGTTTTCAAGTTTCACGCAAACGAGTTTTGTTGTTGACACTTGCACATGAAACTTTCATTATGGTGTTACTCCATGTTGCTTAGTGGCCTCTCGAACGGTGTCGGAGGAAATGAAATCTATACTGTATCTCCTACAAAGTAAGATAGATAGCACACACTGTCTGCTTGCAGGCTTATTTATCTGCACTTCTACACTAATAATATAAAGAGGCTTTGTATTTGTGTGTGTGTGTGTGTGTATGTTTGTAATGAATAAACTCAAAAACTACTGTGCCGATTTCAAAAATTCTTTCACCATTGGAAAGCTGCTTTCACCCTGAGTAACATAGGCTATATTTTATCTCCGTACTCCCTCAGGAACGGGAACTGCGTGGGTGAAACCGCTTCCGCTACGTCCGCTAGTTTATGAACATAGGTTCACCAACAGCTTCTGTGTACAGCATTTAGGTATAAATAGGTTTTACGGTCTTGGACTTACACAGTCGCCAATTGCAGGTTAACCAGCATTCACAAAAATAAGAGGTCAAATTAAAAAATTGAAATGAGTTTACTTAGCTTACTAAATATAATACAAAGAAAAATATACTTACTTACATCATCATCATCATCATTTCAGCCGAAAGACGTCCACTGCTGGACATAGGCCTCCCCCAAGTGTCGCCACATTGACCGGTCCTGTGCGACTCGCATCCAACGGACAAGGCTTGCCGTATTGTTGGCCCTACTGATTGATCTATCAACAGTTCATTTTGACGTGATTTTGCTTAGTCAGGTACAGACGCCAGCACTGTCTTTCATTAATAGGTTTTCAACTTTATTGCTAAATCATTTGGTTCAAGGTTGATTGGGAATTGGGATAGACGCTTCTCGAAACTGACAAAATTTGTCAGTTTCGAGTAGCGTCTGTAGAACATAGTATGAATATTAAAAGCCAGGTATGGTCCAAGCTAAGTACAATATTGCCACTACACTACACATACTGACCGAAGACTAAAAACTCACAGTTCTCCTAATATTCGCATAATTTTCCGGTAGTAAAGGGCAGTCATAAAACGCATCATTATAAAAACCCTTTACTTTTAGTACCACTAAACAAATTACACAATTTGGGTAAAGAAAGTAGTATATTTTGACGTTTAATTGCCAAAAATAAACAGAGTCATACTTTATGTAATTTAAGAAAGAGAAACGTTTGTGCTTTCTCCAAATTCATATATCATACTTACATGAATGTTTTTGGATAAAATAATCATAAATTTAAACGTGTTTTTAAGACACGACAATAATATTATTACTACAATAAATAGTAACTTATAACTGTAGTGAAATCACAGCCTTTTTGTCAGATCTTTGCCAACGATCAAAAGTAGTTGTTCATCTGGATAAATTACATAGTCACACTGTGAGCGTAAAACTTTAAGACAACTAAATATGTACATTTTATTCCTCACTAGCTGATGCCCGCGGCTTTGCCCGCGTACAAATTATATATTAAAACCTTCCTCGAGAACCATTCTATCCATTGGTGAAAGCAGCATGAACATTGGTGCTGTAGTTTTTGAGTTTATCGGAACAGACAGACGGCGGCGGAGGACTTTGTTTTAAAATACGTATTGATTAAATCGCAGAAATTGACAGACACTCGTATGTACAGACGCCAGCACAAGCTACTACATTCTGTCAAATTTTCAGGTTCAAGGTTGATTGAGAAAATTTGTCAGTTTCGGGTAGCTTGATGTGCTGGCGACGACTGTACATCATAATAATATAAAGTTCGTCAATTATGATTTTAAACCTTCGCGTTTCGAAGAGCGTAATAATAAGAAACGGTGTCACTTTTTCTGAAACTCTTTTCGGAACAACCACTCTACTCCCACCACAGCTTATCAACAATTATAATATCCTTAATTTAATGTGTGTGTGAAAGCTAAATAGTAATTAATCATCAGCATCGTCTTGCCCTTGTCATGTTACTTGGGGTTACGTTTTTTTCTTCGATTCTCCGCTGTCATCTGTAACGCAATAATTTACACCTATTCTTTTTCCTTCTTTAGTCCTGACAAAATCCATCCATTTCCTTAAAAGCTGCATAGCTAAAAAGTAATAGAAAGAAAGCTAAATAAGTAGTAATACTTTCCCTTAAAGGTTGCGCCACACCGTCTATCTATGATGTAAGTTGACGTAAACACGGTTGAACGGTTACTATGGGTCTTCACTCGTCACTCGCACGTAACTGTCGAGTGTGTGGACGGTGAAAGTGAGATGAGTTACCTGGGAACCGCCTTTGTTTTGTACCTGGAAGCTGCCTTTGTGTTCTTACTGGGATACTGGGAACTTTGCAAGTATAAATTAGTTGGGGCATAGAAAAGTAGCTATCGGTTGCAAAATTTAAATTAAATTGAATTTTGTTTCAGTCTACAGTTGATTTGTTAGTAACAATAATTGTTTAAGTAATACTTAAATAGGTTAATATGGTTTGAGATCTATGACTGTACCACACTGTGTCATTACGTTCAGTCTGGTATATAGCAGCAATCACCTTCAAAATGCTGTTGTCACTACCATGCAAGCGCTGTGGTAAGAACGCTTACTAATATCTTTGGAATAATGTCACTGTCTAAATTATAACAAACTACGAAATATTAATAAACAGCTGGGATGTATTATTGGAAAATTTATTATAATAATAATCAGCGAGAAAATATTAAAAAGACTGCCTGTTTTACTAACTGTCGAAGACAGGGTTGCCACCAGTAATTAAAAATAATGACATCAAAAAATAAATAAGTAAACCTGCGATACTCCTGTTATATTCGTAACGTTGCAAAAGAATTCGTAATAAATGACCGGAGCTATTTTTATCGTCACAAAAAAGGTTTAATTTCCAAATTAAATACCATTTAACTATCCAATTGATAAACTGGTTAACTATTTATAGCTATCTTCGTCTAGTGCAGTCCTTCAAAGGTAATATAACTTGCAAAAAGCCTGTCTTTATGAATAATTGAACGGATTAAAGCGAAGTGCACACGATACTAAATAATTATGGATGAGCTATGTTTTATTGATACCGACCTCTGTGGTGGCAACCTCAATTCAATGTTTGGTTCACGTTTTTGTTTATTCACGAAGTAATTTAATGAAGCTGTGTTTGAAATTGGAACTTTCATGCTGGCCTTTTGACTAAAGAATGAACGTCGCGGTAACTTAAGTTTGTTTAATCATTGTTGAACTTAATAATTGTTGTTGTTTAATCATAATGATCATAGACAATGACCACAGATAAAAACCTGGAAAACCTTTAGGGCCCCAATGCTGCTGTTACAACAGTGTCACAATGGTCTATCATTGATCTCTTAACGGTTCATTTTGACAAGTTTGGTAATCTACTAATATAATGGCGTCCGCGTCATTATGACTTTCCAATGGTCACCCACTGACATTCCATTGAAAGAAATGGCTTATAATGGTAATCTCGTACATAAAAATGTTGACAGTTCCTTTGAGGATTAGAGCCGAAATTTACTCAATTGACACCGTTTTGTATTGTAATAATAATTTAAAACACTTGTAAGAAAATAAATCAAAAAACAGGCCGCTAGAAATAAAAACAGATAAAACGTCCGTAAGTGCCATTTACGAACTTCTTACTACTTCAGATTGGTTTTATCACAAATAAATAATATGTCAAAATATACAATGAAATATGGCATGAACAAATGTTTAAATTTAACAGTATATTTTTCAAATCATTTCTACTAACCGGTTTTATAATAATGGCAATACAACAATGTCATTCTAACACAATTGCGAGACCATTGACTGACCCATGATTGACCATTACTATGAATTTAGCAGATTACGAACTCTTAGCAAAATGACAATGGGACCAATCAACAACTATTAACGAAATCAATGATAGACCATTGTGACCCAGGGTTATTGTAATAGCAGAATTGGGGCCCAGGAAGAATGTTTTTAGTATCTTAATTCTCAAGTTTTTAGGGGATTTTTTTATATCTGTAAGTAAACACTGCCTCAATCTGTCCCAAACTTGAGTTGTACGGCAACCTTGCGCATCTCTTATTGTAATGATGGAAAAAACATGTTTATGTAGGTACCTATACATGTTTTGTCACGTCTAGATGTGGTATGTTTGCTCTGGAAGTAGGTACTTCCAGAGCAAACATACCACATCTAGACGTTCTGGAAAGGTTACCAGTACAACCCCAAATACCCAACTGAAAGGTGTTTATCCCCAAATGTCCTCGGAACGTCAATTAAATACCGTAATGTCCAATACCGTAAGACGGCTGCGCCAAAAATGTAACTGCATCCTTCAGTAAAAAAACTAAAATAGTTTCGTCAGCTTGGGTGTACTAAGTATAAAGAAAGAAAGAAAAGGACCACTATATCAGAAAGCGGGAAGAAACTTGCAACAATAAGCAGGTTGGAATAGTATTTGTTTTTTTTATAAAATGAGCGAATGAGCTACCGGGTCATTGCCTGCAATAGTCAATGGCAGATGTCGAAATTCAGGTAGGTGAACGAAACCTGGGACTGCACTGCAAGCCACTTCAAACTATTATTGAACAGTCATTTAAAATGGTGTAGAGAGAAGTACTTAACAACGCAATATAAAAATCTAAATATAGTATAACCACTTGAAGTGTGCAGGTCAAGGTGACGTCACTTGTCATGAACATTTTCATCGACATGTCAAACTTGGTAACATTTATAAGTTGGTGCAACTGTAGACTGTTGATCGTACTGCATGAGTGATCAATTCATCATGTCTCTATACGTAGATCCAGTACAAAATCAGCATATTTTGACGTCACGTTTTCCTGACTCAGGAGGTCTGTGCTTGGTATTGCCGATATTGATTACGCTTACGTATTTAATCTTCAACGTTCATTTTCATTGGTCTTCTGAATCTACCTATTCTGTGACCAAAGCGCGTTGCCTTATTGGGATACATCCTATTACATCTGGCCGGTATTACAGTTATGTGACTGCTTGCTAAACCGAAGAATAAGACCTTTTTTAGTTTTAAGATTCGTATTGCAAACTCATTGGTTTTAAATTCAAGTTTTCAGAGGTTGTTATTGTGGAAAGGACAGAAGTAGATGAATGGCTGTACAATAATCTTGTGGCGCGAAGCCTTAATTGGAATTTAGGGGGAATTAATGCCGCTATCTTGTTTTTCAAATACTTATGTTTTACAAAAATATCCGTCAATTCTTTACCAACAACATCTCCCTGTCAATCAATATAGTTCAGGCGCTAAAAGATTCTTGTATCACAGTTTGATCACTTCAAATATGCAGTTCGTGTTGGCGCTGTTTGTCAAGAAAATGTGCCAAACTTGGTACATTTTTATTCCTTGGTTGAAGTGTACCTTCTATGTTTTCAAGTGACCTATTCGTCGATTACTTGTTTAGGCCTTCTACATTCCATAGCTAGGCTAAGGTTGGCACAAATCTACGACTTTAAACGATTTCAGTCTTTTGGTTTATTTTTCTTGGTCCAGGTCATCACGCCATCTTTTGCAACGCCTCCTGGCTGTATCAGGGCTCCGCATAGTGGTTATATTTTGGCCCACAGCTCTTTGGGCATACGGCAATCATGGCCAGGTTATTCAACTATTCCCAAGAAGTAAAAGAATAAATACGAATACTTTTACATAAACTCATGCCCTTTTTGGTAAGGGAATAGGCAGAAACCTAGCACAGGCACCACATATTACAAACTCCTTTTGCTTCGGTCACGTTATACATCTGGCCATCTATAAAACAATGTAAGGCATTCCATGCATTTCAAAACAACGAAACAAAAAACAAATGAATGTTTTGCTGCGTTCTGTTTACAAACACTGGAAAGTTTGTAATCTTTCACTGAGGCAAATCCAACGAGATAATGATTCGATATCGCTTCGGTATCGTATCACATTTGAGATTATTCACAAACATGATGAAGTTTAGGGTCTGGGAATATGATAAAGTATAGCGATAATTTTAAACCGGAAAAAATCAACCTTTGTTTTTTTTGTGCCAACCAAATTATTGATATCAATCTATAAATGGGTAGTCAATTAACATACCTTAGTTCCCACAGCTAAAGTATGCAGTATGACGTAATATAAAATCTTGAGCCTTCCTCCATTACGCCCTTGGTTATGTCAGTGGAGCGATAAAACAGGGCCTGTACCGGCTGTACCGCATCTTCTCATAACAGTGTCTCTTCAAATACAGGCCGTCTAGTTCCATCTCTTGCCTACACTGAATTAAGATTACAATAACACTGCTGGTAGTAGCCCCTGATCAACATGCACTCAAGAACCTTGGGCGACCATTTTTTTCGGTCACGAAGTTCGAAAATTCTAAATTGAAGCACGTCAACAATGTTGCCAACAAAAACAAAAGCCCGCCTAATTGTTTTGGGAGTGGGAACACTGAGAACGGGGGAAAAAAACTCCTTCGGCATTCGAAGGACCGTGACGTCATTGATACAGGTACTTCAAGTTATTGTGTAGTGGGGTCGACAAGAGTTGGCGTTTGACCGTGATTGATTTTGTCTTTGTTATCAAACAAAAACAGGCAACTTCAGACCTACTTTCCGACTATGAGTAATGAAAAAACATTTATTTGTTTTGATACAAAATCTCTATCAGAGAAAAAAGAACATCGAAATAAACCACAGTTTATTCAATTTGTCATGAATTCCAATCATATTTTTGTACAACTTGTGTATTTTGTAAGCAAATAACTACTGTGTTCAGTAACAGAGCATATTTAATTAGTGAATGGAACACATGTATAATGTTTATCATTACGAACGTGAACAATCAGTTTCAAAGGCAAGGTTACGGAAGACAAACAGGTATATGTACCACAATATGTTCATTTATTATTATAAATGTTGTAACAAATAATTTGTCCACAGCTTACGATAAAGAGCTTTGTTTGAAACACGTAGGTAACGTGTGATTTATTTGGTTTTGTTATTTAGGACTCCAACAAGGTTTAGTTTGATTAAAAAGGCGTGTTTTACTGCTCCAAAAAAAAACACGTTATAAAATAAAGTACTATACACTAGTATGTTAATAAGGTTTTACTAAACGAGACTATGAGCTATATTGAGAGCAAGTTTTTTTTTTGTATTTATAGTATTTTTTGTACAAGACTACATCTGCTTCACTACGGACTGATCCTACGTTAGAAAACAGGTTTTCGCAAGATAATCGTAAATAATATTAAAAAATCTAAACCAACTGACATCACCGTGCAGTCTAATTTAGGCTATCACTTTTTAATCAGATATATGTAATCAGTGGCTTCGCTCCTAAAATAAATGTTAATTTAAAGTTGTTTTGCACATAGAATTGCGCAAGAGCGCAGTCCGTTAAAACATTTGCATTCATTTCATAAATGTATGGCCAGTTTGATTTATAACTATGTGATTTTTTCAAGGTCATTATAAACACGAGATTGTGCAAGTATGTCGGTTTTATTAATGCAATATTGTAAGTAGTTGTATGCTTAAGTTATGATATTTGTAATAGCTTTTTTTTTCTCGGAATCATTAAAATGTAAGCTGTTTAATTGTAGTAACTTGCGACATTTATTTTTATTTTCAAATGGTGTCTAAGAATGGGAGTTTCTTGCCCATTGAGATCTAAGTTTTCGGAGGGACAAATATCTTAAACTATATGACTACACTGACGTGAAAATATAAATTAATTGAAACAAATACTTGGGTTGAGTTTATTTCATTAACCAATTACTACCACTTAAAACCATTCTCAATAAACAGCATTCTTCGATACAATGCACTCACAGCCTTCGTCCTTCACTTCAACAGGTGATAAAACAGCATATTACAGTGCAGTGGCCAATTCTTGTTGGGAGTACTAGAGGCTCGCTATGTGGGTCACTCGTGGAATGCTACCCGGCCGGCCGCTCCCACCTGCGAGCCGCGGTGCGTACGAGATGAGCGCTGGCAACATTGTCGTATTCTAATTTCGAAAATATTTTTTTTTGGATTTACGCGTCGTATCTGGCGGGAAATAAAAATAGTAATGAAAGACGGGTACCAACTTTTTATAATTTAATTTGTTTGGATCTATTAGCAGTTCTTTGAGGTGTTTTCTTGTTAGGATAATTCCTGAGATAATAAGCTTCTCTAAAAATGCTTTCGGTAAGTTCTTGAAAAATGAGTTTAACTCGAAAATTGTAATATAATGTACAAACATCATCCTCCAGCATCATCATAATCTATGATATTCTTTCTAATCATAAAACAGCGTAGTTTTTTTGTTGCCCTCATACTTATCCGATTTAGAAATAGTGAGTTTTAATGCGGTTGTTTACAAATATTTTTAGCACAACACACCACTAGGAATGTGTGCTTGACATTTGCTGTATCAATATTAGGAAAGAGCTAGAGTTGGATGTTACTAATAACATGCTCAAATATTGCTAAATTTTTGATGTTTCATATTTTTTCCCGACTTCGCAAAATCACTTTAGGAACACGAAGTTCACATCACAAGTATTCTAAATTGTATTTCGAGATTTGAAGCATAAATTATTGACAGTTTGGAATAATTTCAAACACTGTAAGACCAAAGAGAATAATATCCACTCGAGTACTCAACCACGTAAGTTCGAAGTAGCGTTGCTTGTCAAAAAATTCAGATCGATGATGTGTCAAACTTGGTACCTACCTACATTTATTTTAGTTAGTGTGTTTTCCCGTCTGCACAGATAAGTTGGCTGAAATGTACGCGCTTCCTATAACAATTTGAAGAATGTAGAATAGGATATTTTTTTAAAAATGTCAGTCCGACAACGTAAAACACGTTGCGAATTTTGTTTCAAATTGTCAAAATCAATGGCGTTGCTATTGTAAGTGTGTTACGCAATATTCCTGTAGGCTACAACTTCATCAATGTTCTAAAAACGAGCGTTAATTGGTTTTGCGATTATCGCGGGAAAAATAGACTTAACATCAACACAGGTCTAACTAGTTATAGATCACTTGCGTCAGAAGCCGCAGGCAGGACACGCTTAGAGGCTGCCATTAATCATTCGTGTGCCTTACCTACACCTGGAGGCTGATAGTAATGATAGCACCACGTAAGTACATCTTAGTTAAAGTTAATTACAATTTACCATGAAGCGTTAGCCAAAGGCATCCAACCCACCTCTGAATAGTGTTGCCAGGTCCAGGTGATGGTAAAACAAATCGGGATTTAGGGTTTTAAATCGGGACACTTTTTTAAATTATAGGCTTAAATAATGTAATTTACTGCTTTTCTACTAATAGATAGTATAAATAATTATACTATACATATATATTACTATAATAATCATTAGTAAATCTTATTTTAATCGGGCAATAATTTGTTGGACGAAGAAATGACAAAATGTTACTATACACGAGGAGCCACATTATTTGTGAGTGTCATAATATAACACTCACAAATAATGTGGCTTTCTACTGATGAAAGAATTTTAGAAAATCAGTTTAGGAGATTCAGAGATTACCCCCCTTTTTTTTAGGATGGGAAATCATCAAATAACTTCTCCCACTCTGGGCGGAGCGGGAGGGAATGTCAGACTTTTATTGACTAAAACAACCCATCCATGTTCCTTCCTCGCCCTTATGTTCCGGGGCCGCGGTATCTCTTTCGAACAGGCCCGCAACCCCGGCAGGAGAGATTACCCCCTTTTTTTTTTTTTTTTTTTTTTTTTTTTTGGGATGGGAAATCATCAAATGACTTCCCCCACTCTGGGCGGAGCGGGAGGGAGTGTCAGACTTTTACTGACTAAAACCCATCCATGTTCCTTCCTCGCCCTTTATGTTCCGGGGCCGCGGTATCTCTTTCGAATAGGCCCGCAACCCCGGCAGCCTTCGGCCCTTGCGGGCCCCTCTCTTATGCTGACATCTCTTTGAGGCGCGCGTGGAACACGAACGCGCCGTCGACACGGCCTGTCGTCTTTAGACGGACGGACGGCTAGCTAGCCCATAGTCAACCGTCCACAGGCCCGCGTCTACGGTGGCCGGTAGCCACCACGTGGCCCCCGACGCCCGGTGCGTCTCCCGCGGCGGCCGGGAAGAGAGGATCTCTCCCTCTCTCGTTCCGCCACCTCCTTTGCTAGCATGACTGCTTCACAGAAGGAGGTGACGGCTTCCCATTCCGTCTCGCTCCGGACCATGGATTGAACCAGGGCCGGACGCGAGAGGTCGCCGCCGCCGATCGCCGCTACGAGGACACGGCGGTGCTCCGCCCACGCAGGGCAGACTTCCACCGTGTGCTCCACCGTGTCCTCCGGTCGATCCTCGCAGTGGAGACACCCGGGCGTGTCCTCCCGCCCGATTCGGTGCAGGTACCTCCCGAAACATCCGTGTCCGGTGAGGACCTGCGTCAGGCGGAAGGTGAGGACGCCGTGGCGCCTCTCTAGCCACTCCTCAAAGAGGGGACTTACCGCCACTATCGTGGCGTGCCCTGCACGGGGTTGCGACAGTCGCTCTCTCCATGTCGCCATGAGATCGCGCCGGAGGTCTGTCCGCTGAGCGGCAATTTGCCGCGGCAGCGGAGTTTCCCCCCGGCGTAGTGCCTCCGCGCGCCAGTCGTGCAGGCGCGCGAGTACTATCGCCTCCAGATCCCATGGCGGCAATCCGGCAAGCAGGCCCGCCGCCTCGCGGGAGATCGTGCGGTACCCACGGACCATCTTTACGGCCACCACTTTTTGGGGCGCGTTCAGATAATGGGCGGCTCGCCGCCTCAAGGAACGCGCCCACACTGGGGCCCCGTAGAGGGCCATGGACCGCACGACCCCCGCGTAGAGCCTGCGGCAGGAGGCGTTTGGCCCCCCAAGGTTGGGCAGGAGCCGCCTGAAGGCAGCCCCGGTCCGTTCCAGCCTGGGGGCCAAACGTCGGAAATGTTCCACGAAGTTCCATCGGCTGTCGAGTACGAGTCCCAGGTACTTCAACGTCGGCTCGACGCCGATGGATACCCCTCCCACCGTCAGCGTGGATCCCGATGGTGGCGCATTCCGAGACCCATGAAAGCACATGGCCTCGGACTTGTGCAATGCCACCTCGAGACCCAGTTGCCGGATCCTCTCAACGACTATCGCAACCCCGCGTGTCATAATTTCGGCCGCCGCCTCGTGCGACCTCCCCTGTGCCAGCACCAGGGTGTCGTCTGCGTAGCAAACGACGCTGACACCACTAGGGAGGTCCGCGCGCAGCACCCAGTCGTAACCGATGTTCCACAGGGGCGGTCCCAGAACCGATCCCTGTGGGACACCGCACGACATCTCTCGCCGGTTCCATTCTCCGCAGCGACTGGGGTAGATGACGGCCCTGTCCGTCAGGTAGTCCCCGATCACACGACGGAGGTAGGTCGGCACCCGGTGATACCGGAGTGCCTCCCTGATGCAGCTCCAGGGCAGGGAGTTGAAGGCGTTGGCGATGTCGAGAGACACCGCCAAGACGACTCCGCCCCGGGATATCGCATCCCCCGTCGTGAGGGCTCTCACGCGCATGATTGCGTCCACTGTGGAGCGCCCCTTGCGGAAACCAAACTGGTTCTCCGCAAGATTCGGCCCCATCACCTCAAGGTGCTCGGCGAGGCGGTTTGCAATCACTCTCTCAAAGAGCTTGCCCACCTCGTCGAGCAGCACAATGGGCCGAAATGCGGACGGAGAGTCCGCAGGGCGCCCCGGCTTTTGGATGAGGACCAGTTTCCCCGTCTTCCAACGAAGCGGGAACTGGCCTCTCTCCAAGCATGCGCTTAAGAGCCCTTTTAGTCGGGGCCCGAGAGCCTCCTCATCCGAGGCCAGGACCCAGGCTTTGCCAGGCAAGCCATCGGGTCCCGGGGCGGTATTTTTGGCCTTGAGCCTACCTACCGCCACTCTCAGGTCTACCCCAGTCACTTCCGGAGTGTCGTCGTCGTCGCTTGGGTCCTCTTCCGGCACCGCAGGTGGCGGAGCCATAGGCGGGGGCGGATGTTCCCCCCGCGAGGGGAACAGAGCGCTCACCACGTCCTCCACGAGGTCAGGCCGGAGACTCTGCGTCAGCGGGGGGGCCCAGGTGCGGAGTTTATTCCGCACCATCTTGTAAGGGCGCCCCCACGGGTCTCTGTCGAGAGTCTCCAGCATCTCCAAGCGGGCCAGTTCCCTGGCCCGCAGGACAGCGTCCCGGAGGGCGGTCTTCGCCGCTCTGTATCCCTCGTACAGCTCCGCCTCAATGGCTGCCGCATCCGGCGGGCGAAGGCGGAGCCTGCGATGCCTGGCGTACAGGCGCCGCGCATCGACACACGCCTCGCGCAGAAATGTTATTTCGCGCGACCACCAGTACACCTGACGTCGGGCGCTTCCTGGCCGAACTCGGGGCATTGCCACGTCACAGATGTCGGACATGGCCTCCTGGAACCACTCTGCCTCAGTATTAACGTCGGCAGGCCTGTCCGGTGATGTCACCCAGGCCTGCACGATCGAGGCTTCCAGGAGGAGCTCCCGGTCCAGCTGCTTCAACGCCCAACGAGGACCACTCGGGGCCTGTTGGACCGGCGCGCTTGAGGACTGGGTGGAGACGTCGAACCGGATGTACCGGTGGTCGGAATAGGTCTCCACCCCCTCCATGACACGCCAGTCAACGACACGCTGTGACAGAGCGGGGCTAGCGAACGAGATGTCCACCACCGACTCGCCCCGCATCCTCACACACGTGGGAACAGAACCCCGGTTAAGGACGACCAGGCCCCTTTCCAGAGCCCAGTCCTCCACCATCCTTCCCCGCACGTCTGTGCAATGAGAACCCCAAGCCAAGTTCTTGGCATTGAAGTCCCCGAGGACAAGCACGGGAAGGGAATGGCTCCCGACAACGACACTCAACTCTTCCAGAGAGTTGTGGAACTCGGCGAGAGTTCGGTTCGGGGAGAAGTAGACTCCCACTACGACGATCTCCCCGAACCGTGCTGCTACGCACCCCCGACCCCTCCTGACACTTTCAAGGGTCGGGGTACCGGCGGCGGCCGATGACACTATGGTCACCGAGCCGTCAAGGTCTGCCACCCAGTCTTCCCTGGGCAGGACAAAGTACGGCTCAGCGACCACAGCGATGTTAATCAACCACTGCGCCATGCTCTGGAGCAACAGATTCTGAGCACAGGCGCAGTGGTTGATATTCGCCTGGAGGAGGCGTAATGGTGCCGTTATTGGCATTCCATTATCGCCTCCTCCCCCCGGGCCCCCTGTGAGGGCCCCTCCGCAGGCGAACTTGCCGTGCTCTGGGCGGCGGCGGTGGCGACAGCGGCAGCGGCTGTGGCGGCCACGGCAGCGGCAGAGATTACCCCCTAAGACCTCAATTTTGTCAAATTCCTTGCGACTGAGGCTTACCTGTTTTCTGTCTACAGTTTTTTCACACGAATTCGAAAAAAATCGAGTGAGCGTGTTTTTGATTCGAACTTGAGACCTGTGACTTGGCAATCACACCACTACGCTTCCATTGCTTTTCAAATAAAATGCCTTGTAGCAACAAAGCTCAACAAATTATTCATTAAACCCATAAAAACTTAAACGACCTCCTTTTTCACGAACTAGGTGTAAAAACATACGTACGTGACATCAATTTCGTCATCGTTAAGATTAGATTGCAAATATTTTTAAGACAAAGTATGCAAACACGGCGAGAAATAGTGTCGTATGTTTACATAATGTGTTATCAGTTCCCTGTTATCTGATAATGTTTGCGTGAATATGTTAAAAGTACTGATTCAGACAAAAGTTATAATTCTGTCGCATTGTGTGATTAATGTTGAGAAAAGTTGTGAAATCAGTTGGCGTCAAGTCATTTTGATTTGGTATTCATTTTTTCATGAATTATACTTTTTTTTTAAAGAAGGCTGGAATGTTCACGATCAAGATTGCATTGAATTTCGAACAGTATTATTAGTAGGCGTATGCATTATTTTTATTTTGTCACTGTGTCATATTCTCTACATAAGCTAAATAGATATGAAACCTGCTTCACAATCAGTAATCTCTCAGCGTAATCGGAAATCTCAGTCTCTCTTCAAATTGTGTGGATACTGGTTAAGTTACAAAAATACCGATACTAATAAACCACACCCTTTTGCCTCCCCAAATCCGAAATTTTCAGGTGATGCATCCACATTACAAACATGAAAGCCAAGAAAAGGAGATACCCCATTATGGGCACGAATCAATCTGATTCTACACGAATCAATCTGATTCTACAAAGATGTGCAAGTGTGAGATGTGAAAATTGGGCTCGTGAAACCTTCCCTAATGTAATGTATGGCAAAATTCCAGCCCTGTAATGCCAGGCCCAAGTTTCTTTGGAGTTGGGGTATCTCCTTTATTTCACATTATGACATGATTTATTTTAAATACAACATTTGATCTTCACAGCACATTAACCGAAAGAAGAACAATATTACATAACAAACAGTAAGTTGAGAAACGTGTTTCGAATGAGGAACAAAAGAGTTTCAAATTCACATAATAATATTTGGGGCAGAATCTTAGTGATTGCGGACACACATGTATATATGTGTACATATGATGTTGAGACATCCCTGATATGTGCCACCTTGACCTGAAGACGTGGATACTGGTTAAGTTACAAAAATATCGATACACGATGCAGGAGAAGAGTAGAAAATGAAGTTGAAACACTCTTGTGGTCATCAGCCGGTTTCCAGTCTAGCCGTGTGCAGCTGAATATCAGTATTTTACATGGAGCGACTGCCTATCTGATGTCCACAGCCCAGTTAGTACTATGGGTCATACGATAGGTACCCCTTGGTAAGACTGGTTGTCAGACTTTCGGGCCTACCTTGAACGGCTGTCAAAGATCTTCAAATAATAGCTGGAATTAACGGCTTAACGTGTTTTCCGTGACACGGAGGAAACTCGATACGTGTAATAGGCGGTCGCTCTTGTGGTTGTCAAAAATACAAAAATGGCGAAGTTACTTTAAGAAAGTTTTAACTGTGAATATAAGTAGATTATTGTGGCCATTAAGAATGGCCAAAGATGCGTTTAATGGATTGTGTGGAAGGCGATATAGCTGGACAGCGGATACCTAACTTACTGAGATGACTGCTTTTTATGTCGAGATGTATTGTAGTTTGGAGAAGCAAGACACACTGCGTCGACCCTTTTTTTTTCTTTTTCGGATTTGAAATTATTAAATGACTTCTCCCACTCTGGGCGGAGCGGGAGGGAGTGTCAGACTTTACTGACTAAAACCCATCCATGTTCCTTCCTCGCCCTTTATGTTCCGGGGCCACTGTATCTCTTTTGAACAGTCCCTCAGCTCCGGCAACTGCGTCGACCCTAAGCCCCAAATATAATTGGGTAAAGCCCTTATCGTACCGTAAGGGCTAGAGGAGGATGACATCTTCTCAGTCACCTGTAAATGTGTCTGATAAAGTCAAATCTTTGGTGGAGTTCGATATCAAGCAATCTAAGGATCATTATGATTGATCAGACCACATGATCCTTCGAACTATAGGAATCGAAATACCGTTTTTGATTTTGCCGTAATACGATAACATAATACCGTCAGTGTTGTGTTTTGTGCCAGTGACTACCTTATTACTGCATCAATGAATTTTGAAATAGATATGCTAAGAAGAGTACTGGTATAATTATTATAATTATTCTTCAATTTAACAAGCCAGCTATATTAACACACAGTAAAGATAACACTATGGCCATTTGTCTGCGTCTAGACTCAAAATAAGATGTCGCATCCCTACCATACAAGGCAAGGCGTTGGACACACCGCTGTGTTCTGCATACAAAGTATGGCACTAAAGGTTACGACACACGAAGTCATTGGAATTCTGTGTAGTGTGTACCTAATTGTACATTGTTGGACCACTACAGCTGGATGGCCGCGACGCAGGTGGATTTGGAGGACAAATATAGATCTGTAGAACTTGTTCGAAGTCTCGAACATGAAGGACTTGTGGAATTACAAAGGAAGGGAGATTTACAAAAGTTAATGTGGGTTTGGCGTTAGGAATTTCCTCCCGTACCGTGGGTTCATTTACAAACATTCATGCTCACATACGCAACAAACCAAACAGCCAGCCTAGTCTAAGTCAGACTCAGGTAAATTCGTATTTACTAATGTGCATCAGCGCGGCCCGAAAATGTGACAGCCACTTTCCAAGGGATACCGTATTACCCAGTACTAACTGGGTTGTGGAGACACATAGGCAATCGTTCCATGTTAAATACTGGAATTCTGCTGCATGCAGTAAAAATGGAAGACAACTCCCAAGGCAGATGATGATCAAAATTGGATTACAACAATATTTCAACTCGATAGCTTTCAACAGTCCAAAGGTATTCCATGTTTTAGTAATATGTAGTGCATATACATCAATGTAGAACTGACAGAAAAGCAGAACCTACATTATGAAGGCGAATGTGGCAATGAGCAAAGTTCATAATTAGCGACTCTCCATTAAACTAAATAGGCTTTATAACTCAGCTTAGGATTCCAAAGAATGATGTGAATTTCAATCTTAAAAAGTAAATATATTGAGCAGTTAATCCTCTCCATATTTGGAATGAATGATGACTTGTTATTGTATTGTCTTTGACATTTCTTTTTTTAAACCGTTCTCACATAAATTAAAAACAAATTACGATTTATCTCCACCACATAAATCGTTTCATGTTAAACTTTTCTTGCAAGAAATATCATTCGAACGTCGAACACTTGTGCCGGCTGAATATTATTGGCATAATTTTATGAAATCGTTACGTATTGGATCTCCTTTATTGCGGGATATCACGCAATATCATAGGTTTGTATCGTAGATAGAATTTGAGCTGAAATCTGGATTACAACGGCTGATGTGCAATCAAAATATTTCGTCGATACTTTCTCTTTTATGAAATACATGCAATGTCGGATTTGATTGCGAATTTCTGATAGCAATCCAGTTTTAAACGATGTTTTAATTGTAAAAGTTTACTTTTCAGTCATTTTTAGTTGTTTTTTTTTTGTTATACGATTATTTCTTATCGGTGTTGTCATTAACGATTTTATTTTGAGTGAAAGGCGTGCGTATATCGTCGTTCTTTAAAACGCTTAGAAGTTTTTTTTACATTTACTAAACTCATTTTTTTTTATCGGCCTGTAATCGAGGAAATTACCATCTTAGAACAATTTTAAATATTTAAAAACTTAACAAAAGGATAAGGTCGTTTTTAAACATTTCACAGTAGGTGAATATTTGAAGACTTCCTGATGCAAATTGAAGCGATTTATTTTATTCACAGCCTTGCCATAGACAAAAAAATTGGTTGACCACGTTTTCATTGTTGTAATCATTAATTTATACTATTGAATGTGTTTTAACTGCAATGTTAGATTTGTTCACATAGTTACCAATAAAATCCAGGAACGAAATTAATGATCTTGGACAGGAACTTATATTTATGTTGTTCAGTTTTTCAACCGACTTCTAAAAAGAGGAGGTTCTCAATTCGTCTGTATTTTTTTTTTTTTTTTGTGTTTGCTACCTCAGAACTTTCGACTGGGTGAACCGATTTTGATGATTCTTCTTTTATTTGAAAGCTGGTGCTTTCCGTGTGGTTCCATGTCAATTTGGTTAAGATTTTACGCTGATCTTCGGAGATATAAATGGAACTCTTCAAAAATACACGGCAAAGCTGCAGTAATTGCTGCAATGGCTTGGTTGTTTATTTTGTTTATACAACATCATGACGTAACATCACACCTGTATGCTCTGAGGGAGTACGCAGAAGTATACAATACACCCAGATTTCGACAGTTAGACGTGTAAAGTTCCATTCAATGGGATCCCGGAGAAATAGAGGTAACTCCTTAACTTTATAGGCACACCAGAAGCGGTTTGGGTAGTTTTAGGCAGAGTACTTTCTCGGAGTGATCCCATTTCGATTTGATAAAGATCTGGTGACTTCGGAAGATAGGCAACTGAACTCCTTAATAAGTGATAGCAAATGTACTGGGATCGCTGAAGACTCACGTCTGTCTATTGTTTACACCAGTTCATAACAAAAAATCACACCGAAACGCTGTGAAAGGGTAAGCACATGTGAACCACTAAAAAGTGAAAAATAAAAACTTTTCTGAAAAAAATGTAACCGACTTCACACAAAAAAGTGAAAAATAACTTTAGCTCCAGAAGTCGGTGACAAAAAAACTAAATCAATCAAACAAAGGTCACCGACTTCTGGAGCTAAAGTTATTTTTCACTTTTTTGTGTGAAGTCGGTTATATTTTTTGCAAAAAAGTTTTTATTAATTTGTCAAGAATGTCACATCGTGTTGATTGATGACCAGAGGGCATAAACAAGTTTCTATCGTTTTCAAAGTGTTTCATAAACAGTTTTACCACTATAAGTTTGCAGCTCAAGGTGGTACTGCTTATCAAGAAAAAATGAATCGATATATCAGTCAAACTTGATACATTTATTTTAGTTCTGTGTTTTTCCGCCTGCATCGATAAGTTGGTTGAACATTAGAATTAAGAACGGGATATTTACCATGTTTATTGTTTGTTTTGAGTTTCCGATATTTCGGCACTGTTACAAGCGCCATGGTCACGGATGAACTGAAGTTATTGCGGGTGGATGTTTATGAGCAGACGAAACGGTCTACCCTCTTTCTTATTCGTTTTTCGCGCACGACACCGCTACCATTGTCACATAACCCGCAATAACTTCAGTTCATCCGTGACCATGGCGCTTGTAACAGTGCCGAAATATCGGAAACTCAAAACAAACAATAAACATGGTAAATATCCCGTTCTTAATTCTAATGTTTGTGTTAGTGACCATGTCAGTCTAAAAACTCATAAGTTGGTTGAAGTTTAAAGCACTAGTCATTGGGATTTACTGTTAAGCTTTTCGGTGGCTTACAGCATTTAAGTCTGTTAAATACTTACTTACAATTTTAATTCTCCGCCAGTTACATCACTAGAATAGAATTATAAAATGTTGTGCCTCTTCGTATAAGCCTGGTCTTTATTTCTAGGACCTATTTGGTAGATTTTTAAATAAGCAAAACATGATATATATATGTTAAATAATACAATCCCATCACACCTGCATTTAAATACATACGTATTTCAATAAAAATATTCTCACATTCAGCCGTCAAATATAAACCCATCTCCATTCCACCGGACGTGGCAGAGACGATTTGAATACAATCCCTTGTTTACTGTCCCACGAACGAAATAAAGCCCATTGAAGATTGAAGCCTCGTATCAGACAGACGGAAATTAAACAATCTCATTTTGATTATGTTTATAGACTATGTATTCATATTACATACCTCACTCATAATTATGTAGGCTTACATTCATCACTGCTGGACAATATAGGCCTCCCACCAGTGTCGCCACATTGACCGGTCCCGTGCGTGTTGCGACTCGCGTCCAGCGGATTCCCGCAGCCTTTACCGGGACATCAGTCCACCTAGTGGGAGGCCTTCCAATCCAACGCAACGTCTTCCGGTTCGCGGTCGCGGTTTACATTAGAAAGAAAGAAAGAAAAAACGTTTATTCGTCGCAAAGTCATTAGTGAAAAGTAAAATGCCCGATACCACTATTAACTGAGTACATGCTGCATGTGACAATGATAGCTTTCCTGATTGGTTTTTAAAACGAAAATGGAGTAAATCATGGTATGACATGATGCCAGGAATTTCGGGGAGCCATAAACGGAGCCTCCCCGAATGGTGTTAAAACTACCGTGCCTGCTGCGAATCTAAACTCCCGGCGCACTATCGAAAATTTCATGACCATGACTAAAGGCAAAAAAGAAAGAATGATCATGATGATTCAGCCTCATGGGGTGACAGCAGACAAGACGAATATACTGAGGCGAAAACAGCATAGGGTCAAAAAGAACCATTGAGAAAATGAGCAGCGGTTTTCTTATACCACCAGATGGGCAATGCAAATGAAATACATTACTTATTTGAAATACATACATATTTATTTATTAAACATTTTCCTTGGAGTATGGAAAACAATAAACAGAGAAGATAAACAACCATATCGCTAAGTGCGATAAGTAGGTAGTTGTAACTGTTTACTTGTTAACGGGTCGTGACAAACCTGCATGTTTTGCATATTTTGTCACTAAACGGACTCGCAAGGAACCGTTTCTCACCATGATATAGGTATATTACATCATACATGTTACAGAGAACTGACAATCGATGAACGACGATCTTTGCAGGGTGGCTGGTAACACTGGATGAGAGTTAAGAAGAATCGAGTTGAGTGGCGTGTGATTGAAGAGGATTGTGTCTAGTAAAGGACTGCTGTGTGCTGATGATGATGATGAGCCGTAAAATCCTTTGATGATGTAAAAGTGAAGAATGACAAATTAACGTAACACAGCAGCAAAACAAGACAGCCGAACGTTTTAAATGGTGGACAACGAAAGGAAAGAAACCTTTGACCCAAAAAGACAAAAAAAAAAAGAGTTTAAGAGAGAGACTTAAAAAGGTTACAATTACCTATTAATTTTTTTTAAATTACAAAATGGGCTTGCTCTTGAGCTCGATCACGCCTGATGGAAAGCGATGGATGAGGTCTATGATGGAACGAGCGTGCCCAGAAGATGCCTGTTCAGTCTTACTTTGAAAGTAATTATGAAAATTGACAAAAATTTCACTATGCTTGAAAATAAAGGTTTCTGGTAAACAGCGATTATGCAACCCATTAATTACTTTGTGGCAATTAAGGATATTAGGGCAGGTATTTCACATTGAGGTGGTTAAATAATTAGTAAGTAAAAGGTAATTACGTATTGAAATGTGGGAAAGAGAATCGAATCATAATATTTAATTGTAATGTAAATTGAAATCAACGAGTCTCAAGAATTCCGTCATCGATCGGTATGGAATAATTTCAAGAGAGATCACGGCCAATTATTTTAGATGATTTTCCTCTATCCTTGATTCATAAGAATCTTCTGTTTTTCTTATACTCTAAACTGAATGCAAATAACCGCATCGAACAACACGGAATGTAAATTACTTATCACAATAAACTGCAACAAGACATGTCACATGATGTGACATTTAGACATAAGGTAGTCAATTCTTTTGTTTTGAAGGTAAAATACTCCGGAACAACTTTAATTAGAACAGTTGTTTCCGGTCAAAATTAATTGATATGCACATTCTAATCACAATGTTGTTAATTTAGATAATAGCGCCCTGAGATATGAGACAATCTAGGCTATACTGTATTTGGATGTCAATGTGTTTACAATAAAATTGTCCTAATTGTTTGGAAAATGAACCCAGATAGATTTGACGACCCGAATGGCGTAGTGGTAGTGAGGCTGCCTTACGTACTTAGGGTCCTGGGTTCGAATCCCGGTAGGGGCAAATATTTGTGTGATGAGCATGGACATTTGTTTTTCGTCTAGACTCATTATATTGTATCTACATTAAAAAAATGATTCTTGATTGATTGATCACACAATATGATGCTGACAGAAACATACAACACGAACATGGAAATCATTGCCGAATAAGAATACATTATAACATCTCTGACATCGAACATGATATTCGACAAATTGCTTCAACAATATTTAAATAAAATATGCAAGAAAGAGCGTGGAGCTAAACAAAAAAAAAAATACAAAAGAACTCGATATGGATGATAACATCTCGGCGAGATATGGATGTACCTACCTTTAATATCGAGACACAAAGTGTTATACGATATGTGTATTCTGCAATAGAAAAAACTTTATTTGAATCACATCGTCGAATAAATGGCGAAGTGTGTCAACGTTTATATTTAACCGTTGATCTATCATTCGAAGATATAATCAGTATCGTGGTAGTCGCCGATCAGAACTATGACTTATCTCTCTACCTACTTACTGAGGTATGGAGGACAGAATGTAGCGAGTCGCTCCAACTCCTTGTGTAACATTGGTATTGCAGTTAGACTAGAAAACGGACCCAAATATAATTCAATGTGGAGGGAGATGCTGATATTGGCAGTACAATCATCCGGCGAAATGATAGTGTCATCGGTCACGGTTTCTGTCGGTAGTGTATTTTTACTCTACTCCTCAAACAAGTTAAAATAATATTAGTCGTAGATTACACCAACCTATTCAAAATAATAATGATTGAGTTCTTCCTACCTATAACAATATCCATGCTTAGTCACTAATTACTTACACGTGTCTTTAGCTTCACACTTAACCATCTGCCCATATTTATTGTCTGCACTCATACTTCTGAGTTTATGAGCAAAGCAATAACTTGAAAATCCTGACACCTTAAGGAAAAACAAGCATCAAAAACATGTGCCTGCCTTGGTATGTTAAATGACATCAACCTCCTCAAGGCGTTTGGTATTGGAGGAATTCCAACAGCCATGCATTGCGAATGCATGCTCGCGGCGTCCCACAAGGTCGTTTACTGGGACCATCTCTGTACAATCTATTACGTGTAGTTCTTGAAGTTCGTGATTATCAAGCATGGCACAAATCATGTGGCCTTGTATGGTTGACATTTTGTTTTGCTTGTAAACATGTTTACGAATTTTTTATTATTGTTTTCGTGGAAATATTATGTTATTTACTAAATGTTGTTATTTTCACGTTTCGTTATTACTGAAGATAGTTGTTATTTTACAGCATTATTTTATTGAAATCGAATAAATTCCTTAGCGTCTGTGACATCGTCTAAAATACATATAAATAAAATAAATAAATATAAATATCGCTGGACATTAACACACAGCGCCACCTAGTACCACACTAAGCAAAGCTTGTGTCGTGGACACTAGATAGTTGATATACTACATATATACTTTTTGTTTGTAAATACATACTTATTATACATATAAACATCCATGACTCGGAAACAAATGTCCATGCTCATCACACAAACATTTGCTCCTACCGGGATTCGAACCCGGGACCCTAAGAACGTAAGGCAGCGTCACTACCACTACGCCAATCGGGTCGTCAAAATATATCTAATGAATATATCTAATATATCTAATGAACTTAACAATTCCAACAAAGAAAAAGTTGTAGTGGATTTAAATAGTCAGATTTTATCAAATATACTCACTATTACTCACTGTCTGTTTAGCTGTAAGTTTTCCTAAAAATGAAATAAATAAATACTCCTATACAACCCAAACAAGTTGTTTGTATGTTCATTATAAGGTTCTAAAATAAGTTTGGATTTTCCATGTACTTAATATGAGTCAGAGATATTAATAACGCTCTGTCATCATAAGATCAATCTGTTGATTCCTTCGACTCGATTTCATTCTAATCAAACAAGGATACAACATGTTTATAACTTGCTAAGTGTTAACTACCATCACTGGATTCTTCGACTGTAACGGTAGTTCAACTACATCATTTTATAACGTTAAAACTAACTTGAAAACCAGAAAATCACTCCAAAACCCGTAACTTAGTTGGCTAGTAAATTCCCATCGCAGGGGTCATAACCTCACCACACCTTGAATCCAGTTTCATAGTATTATCTGCGATCATTCATGTGTTTATAGTACATAAAAGAGTTAAACAAACATTGATCTACGGAGTCCATGGCAGCTAAAATTCAACTTTCTCCCATGGTAATAGAATTAGTAATAGCCTGTTTGATGGTACTGTAAACATAGCATCAGATGTGAATATGGCTGCTATAAAAGCCTGCGACAGTGTTGGCATTAAAATGACATCACCTGCCCCGTCCGCCGCTTCTTACGACCACAATGGTGTACGTGGTCATAAAAATGACGCAGAAGTGCCACTTGTCAAAGGAAAACATTTAAAAGAAAACCAACTCATAAAGATCAGCAATTGCGATTTTTGGCCGCAATGTTGTCATAGTGTAGTCTACATTTCAAAAGCATTGCAAATATAATCACATAGTTGAAAGTATGTGGTTGGGTGCAGTGACAGCAAGTCTGTAGGTCGGCTATTTTATTATAACTTTGAAGCAAAAATGCATTCCGACTGCAATCTATTGTAGATTGAACAGTTTGAAGAGTTCTTCTCTTTTAGCGCCACGTCTAATGAAACACCGACAGTCTAGTTACGTTCTAAATAAGGTTACTTTTACACACATTATCTCACCTAGAGCAGCTTCTTGCTAAAAAAATCTTATCTTAAAATTTCCGCTCTCATCCATGATTTTTTTAAGTTAGCCTTCTGTGGCCTTAACGTTTTCTCCCATGGTAAGCATGGCATCCAAGCCGATTACATATGCATAACGCGTGTCATATTGAATATTGTATGCATCTATATGTGTGTGTGAATGGATATTTACTTTCTTTATATGTGTAGGCTCATCTTTGCCGAGGTGTGTATTTGTTAAAACGTTTGTTTCTTTGACCATTATTCATGTGTAGCTATTGTTGTTATGAACCTGTTGGCTTGACCTGGATCTTCTAATGAATAGTCATCATCAACAGTCAGTTAAATTGATTGATTCGGCAGGTGGAATGTTGAGATCATTTTGTTGTTGTTGCTTTGAATATCTTTACGGGGCGTCACTTTAAGTTGTCTTAAGATGGTAAACAGGTAAGCTAATGTTTGATTGTTTACAAAGTATTTGGAGCGAAATCAAGAAAGATTTGTCATCTCAAATATATTTCAGTCATGAGTCATTTTATTTAAGTGTTTCCTTATAAATAACAGAGATCTAAGAACAAACTACGAGTGTTTCTATTATTATGCTGTGTTACAAGTACCATTACCCAATTAACACATGATCCCAAATTCTTTGCTCAAGAAGCTCAATCCAATGATGAAATAATTAGAAGTGTTTATAAATCCGTTAATTGCTCACAAATTAGCGCGTCCTATACACATGATTATGACCATTATTTATAAATATAAATAAAAAGACCTTGGTTGTTCACGATTTGCTCATCAATTGATTCAGGTACTTTCAACTGTGGATTGAAAATGCAAATGAAGTGGATATACGAGTAAATGATATTGAGAAAATATTGATAAATCATTATTTTTTACCAACACCTTGTGACATAACTGGGTTCTCCGATGGGTTTGGCAAATGTGTATCTAATAGAAAACCCTACACCTATTTTTTAGCGATTGACAATAAAGTCGGTTTTATTTAAAGGTTCTATACACCCAAGAACATAGTGCTGCATGTTTATTTTGGCGCTTGTGTGACATTAAGCGGATGAAGCTGCTTGTTTTTTTTTTGTATGTACTGCATTATTGATGCATAGGTACGTCAAAAGATCAATTTACACTCAGCTAGCTCTCAGCATCAAACCAGAATGTTTGATAACTTTTCTTCGTCTTCTTCTTGGCTAAAGTTATTTTATATTTCTAAACATAAAATTCGTATCTAATTTACAATGCGATTTATTGTTTCAATTTTATTGTTGCAGGTAATTAAAGCTTCCTACTCGGATATGGACCGGTTTCACCACACAAAACGGCAGTTAAAGAAACAGTAACGATCGTACGTAATTAAAAACAAAATAGTACCTACTTAAACTGGCCTGTCTTACATTATAGGATGTAATGCGTAAATGCAGGATGTTTAAACGGATACAGAACAAGTTGTGCCATCGGTCGCTTGGTGCTAGAATATCTGATGGTAATTTTATGTGCTGCTGGGTAGTATTAGTTTAATACATGTTATTTTATGATAACTATACATTTTTGCATTTGAAAATTATAAAACTGAGGTACTTGTCGTGCATGTTGTTTAGCATTAAGCTCATCTTAATAGGACTAGCTATGTTCAGGAATGATTTTTATTGGGCAACTGTTCGCTTTTTTGGCTTACATTACTTTTGGATTTAGAGATGTATTGTCAGCCAATACTCCTATAGTGGTCCCACAGGGTACAGACCTACTAGAAGAAATTGGGCTGTAATTAGCCCGTCCGGTTTCCACCAATGCGAAGAGGAGATGTGTAAGATTCGACCGGCTTATTCGTCAACTGGCGACTGTGAAACTGTCGAGTGCTCGCGAGTTGGCGCCTTCCAATTTTAACTTATTTTTTTGTCGTTAACTCGCACGCACGTACAGTCAAATTAAAACGGATTGAAACCAATGTCTAAATAATAAATGAAAAAACAAGCTTTGCTTGTTTAAAGATATTATTACATTATACATTTTATAAGGAGTTTACGTAGCTGACTGTATAGGTATCTGACGTATTTTAAGTCAGATTTACAAGGTCGCGCTAGTTGACGATAGCAAAAAAACAAAATCGGAAGGTGCCAACTCGCGAGCAAACGCGAGATTCACAGTCGCCATTTGACGAATAAGCCAGCTGTAATGTAGTCCACTAAGCGTGCTCAATGTTACCTACATGTCATGTCTGTCTTCGAATGTTTGGTTCTAGGACATGCCGCCATACCGGTTTCCCCACGATGTCTTCCTTCGCCGTTTTGATAGTGGTGATTAAATAGTACCTACTGCATACGCCGTCAGTTACCTACGTTGCCTACGTGGAAATTATATCTTACCTATTCAGAATCCTTTTGAATTAAGTTATGTTTATGTAATCGAAGAAAAATACTTTTTTTGATATCTACTTGCATGACTGATCGCAATATCAAATAACGTCATGTGCACAAGTATAGTTTATTTTCGTCAACTAAGTAATACCACAGTATAAAAATCATTTTAGACTGTGGTAATACGTTGTCAAAGATTCTTATTTTCACTTGTCAAAGTTACGGTGTTTTAATAACCATGACAAAAACCTGTATTTTCCCATGTTTACCGTTAAAAAATAAAAAGTAGTTGTTGACTACCGGCCCACCTATTTAATCGTTAAACATGCGTAAAATTAAATAAGTAAGCGTACAAACTTTTTTCTTTAAACTAATTATGTAATCTGTGGTAAACGGCTTAAGTTGTTGTACCTACTTGTCGTGAAAAGAGTATTAAAATACACGCGGTGGTATTTAAAATAATGCCAAATATACTGAAGGGCAAGGACCGTTTTAATAAGTAGTGTTTCATGAACGAAAAGACAAGTATAGGTAATTGGGCTCAGCCCAAAAAGTGCGGGAAAAAGTAAAAGTGAAATGAGGCCTAGATGAACTGACATTCTGCAAGCGATTACGATGATGGAAATGTCAAAAATTGAATTGACATACGAGTATGCTACCGAAATTAAATGTCAATCCTGTTGAAAGTATGTAAGTACCTACTGGAAATACGTAGGTACAGTCCTTTCATTATTTTTTACCGGTGACTTTTATTCTCGGTTCCATAAGGTTTATTTAACAGACGTATGACACCTAACCGTGAAAAGACTGCAACGCTTTGAAAGCGATTTCCACATACCTAGGTTCTAAAGTTAAAAACAAATAATAATTTATGGTTGGAGATATAAATAAAAGTCACTGTCATGAAACCCATCGCCATTACCGTAAGTCCATAAATTCGGCAATCATCATAAATTATCTTTTACTGTACAAAATTACATGACAAGTAATAAACACAATAATTCCAAAACCGCGACGGAAATTCACAAAAAAAAAAAACACTCGAACCAGTGACTCATGTGTTGTCGAAGCGAATAGGGCAGAGACAAACAAACCGTTTTTAATTAAAAGAAGCGATTGTTTCAATCAACCTGACGTTGACGTATGTCATTGTGTTCACTCATTAATGTCAAGTAGGTACTTTGTGAGGAATCTATCGTTTTGTACTTTTTTGAATGGGAAAGTAATTGAATGACTTTGAAAAGTACTGAATTTCCTTTTTGATTCTAACATGAAAGCGCGTTCATAGATCGCTAGTTTGTGAGAAAAATCTCAACAATTTTGCTTAGACAGCAATAAGGAATGTTGTCTGATCAGAGTAATAAGTTTTGATTAGAATTCAAAATTACCAAATTAATCATAGAAGACAGAGTTTCAAAACCGATCCTAAATGGAAATAAACATAGGCCATAGACAAGATAATTATTACGATCGATATATAATTCGATCCGATTCGAATATCGGTAATAATCGATTTCCTGTCTCGTTTACTAGTCTGCTGTATTTATTGTGTTCGGAATTACTGTTTGTTAGTTCTGCTTAACCCTCGGCTAAATAGCGTGAAGTTAGTGTCAAGGTTAACAATCAACCTTGTCGAGTAATACTGAGACAATTACTTTTAATTGATTTTTTTCTGAAGCTCTTGATAAACCTATTCAAATAGAATTGTATAATAGTGGTAATTGGTCGGGAATGGCACTGTTAATGGTAATTTGTAGTTATTTTTAATGGTAATAATTTTGTGTAATTTTAACAATTTTATGCGGAATATATTTTGTTGAAAATCGATTGAGCCTTTCATGTATTCAATAACGAGCTTTTTGATTAGGAATAATAAATTAAATAAATACTAATGTTGAATGATGAATTGTTGAAAGTTGTGGCGATAAAAAAAAACTCGACTAAAATAAAAAACACGTCACTTATAAAGATCAGTCCGCATCCGTATTCATCTTTTGTTAAATCCCAAAAGTAATTTAGATAAGCCAAAATAAAACCAGTTCATCACACAAAAATAGGTAGGTACAGTTATAAGTGTACAGATTATCTATCTTTATAATCTATCCTTTCATTGATTTTGTAGACCTACCTAAAGTGACTTATATTCTCGTTGACACAAAGTTTTTAACAGACGAAACATAAAATAAGAGTGAAAAGACTACCCACGCAAGCTGAAAGCTCTAACAAAAAAAGAAAAAAAAAAAAAACAATCGTCAATTTTTCACAAATCAAACCGCAATGTTACAGAAATCATTCAAGTCAGCCAGCGTCACATCGAATTTATTACTCAACCATAGACAATTACTTAACATTCCCGCCATTATAAGTCAGCTGTCAAACCAAGATGGCGACGACCGTGAGGTATGGAGACCGGTTACTCGATTCGATTGATACTTGAATAGCAACAATAGAAGTCGTGTTGGCACATTAAGTTGCATTTAGATCACTGGTTTGTTATATAAAACGCAATGGTTGCATTAAACTGTTTGCTCATGAGTGTTTTGTTACGGTTTTCTCCGAGTTCATGGCTACTTTTCTTTTCATCGTTATTTTAACGACGTTGTTAATCGTCTATCACGATTAGAGTTCCCAATCCCAATATATTGGTTAAGCAACTGGTAGTTGGTACCAAGTCCCTCAAGTCTAGTGAAGCCTACTCTAATGTTGACGAAAAAAAACTTCAAATGTGAATTAAACATTTCTGGAAACTGTTGGAATTTCTAAAATCTGCCATTTTACTATACAGTTATAAAAGTCCACTATTGTGACTTAGCCATTTTCTGCGAGTGTCATAGAACTGTATTTTCTTGGACCCAACGACGCCACAAGCACGATAGTATCCTACACTATCACGAAACTTGTCAACACACCTATCAGCGCCCGCAGGTACCGATAAATTGCACTCAAGGCGAAGTTTCCACAATATTTTGACTCACTAATTGCCAATTGGTTTATTTCATAATTTCCTCCATAAGCATGTTTACTGAAGGCTCGACTGGTAACTTTAATCATGGTTTTACTGTCTTTATCTATTGCTAAGCCTTTTTGGCGTTCTTTCATTGTTTACTTTGATAAAGCGGTAATACTTTCAGGAAATACGGTGCCTTTAGCGGCTTTGTGTGATAAAGATAAGTTAGCTTATGCAACCTAAATGCTTGGCCACAAGCTACTAGTTCCTACTTCTTACTACACGCGTGTTATGACTGCGAAACAAAATTCAACAAGTCGCTTAGAGCATGCTGCATGCTATCGCGCGTTCTCATGCGAAGGAGATAAGTGACACGCGTGCGTTTCGCGTCTCGTCGCAAATTGAATTGCCTAAGGTTGCGAGGGGGTTGTTATGGGTTAGTTAGTTTACTTACAAATTAACTCTTTCAAATATTAAAGAAACTTGATTCAATTTATCAGTCTGAGATTTTATTGGCTAAAACTTTAGGCTCAAAAGTATCAAATCGGTTTGTAAAGGCACTCGAGTGTAAACTGTAATGGATAACCACGATTCATAACCTATTTATTATTGACAATCTGATAGAAACGTTTAATAACGGCTTTCTGTAGCTTCGACGCTATGAAACCGTTTTTTGCAGATTATCCGAAATTATTTCTGTGGTACAGAAAATCCCGCTACAGTTTTCGCAATAATGACTTTGTTTTGCAACAGAAAAGCACCATTATCTCAAGTTTTGAATTGGTGGTGGACTGTGGTTTTGTTTCAAACTCATCTTTATTTTCGTGTAAAAGATATATCAATAAACATCTTGGACAGGCCGTTTTATTTCGATTCCACATCCAATGAGCACCAATGGAAACCTGTTACGGCGAACCCATAAGGCTCTGCTGTCTGTTCCTCCGTTTGTTTATCGAAAAGCTGTTTCTTCTGAACCTTTCTTCAAACCTGGAAATTATATTCGTACTGCTCAATTACAACAACTAATAAAACAAAGATAAAGTTTTAAATTAAGGATGTCCCCATAAATATATGCAACGTGTTTTTTTGGAATTTTGTCACAGAATCCTTCGTCTGCGGCTGCTCTTCACGCGTCTGCGTATGACTTGCGCTTAGCCGGTTGTTCTTAATAACATCAAAGTCAATTATTGCTATCGCATATTCTGACTATACTTAGTCAAAAATTTTAATCAACTCAAATATTTAAAGAGAAGTAAGTACAGAATAATACATCCTCCCGGGGCCGCAAGCGAAATTCAAATTTTCTTACTTTTTTTGCATTTTTCAGGCCAGCGCTATGTTGTATGTTGATGAAAATATGGGTCGCGACTGAAAGACTTAGGTATGTAGTTACAGAATTATAATCATCAGAATTATCAATACAACCCTCCAAGTTCATAATGGTCGAGGAGCGGCTTTGACCTTGAAAAATTCGTTTCCTGAACAATCGTTTCATGAACATACTCGTACAACCTAGCACTGGCCTGCAAATTCCAAATACGTAAGAAAATTTAAATTTCGCGGGCTACCCTGGCGCATCAGACTCAAAGCGACTTCTAATTCAGCTCGTAACGCCATCTATCAAGCTGAATGCTAAACTTTCATCAGTCACTTTCCTGTCTGTCTGCAGTTTGTCTGGTTAAAACTACTATCTATGTTGCAGCTAGTCACAAATTCACAATTAAAATGATTTTCTAACGTACTTATTCTTGTGTATCGTGTTTTAAACCGGTTTGAACAGAAGCAGGTCGACTTATGTTTTTATAACTGTTGCGAGTTTCAGCTAAGATTCTTAGCGTTAAACTTATCTTGATGGAGAATCAAAGTTCTCATTCTATCTGCTATTTCATATGAGAAACCATTAAGTAACTGATTTATTTCTGACATGTTGCTTCTTCGATCTTATTTTTAACCTAATTTTCTAGTTTTTATCGAATTTAATTTTTTTACTTTAATTTTGAAGTTTAAACATTATGTTGGCAATACTAGCTCTTTTGGGAGGATGACTTCCGATTAGTATAATGCTATGGGAGTAGATTGTCGGAGGGCCCTCTACTACTAGACTAGGTGACATATGATCGACAACGATGATGAAAAACCCAAAAAAACATTATTAATTTATTGGATTGATAAGCTACCAAGATGAAAGGTTCTGGTAAAAATACTGTTGAAAGTTTTGTGCAGAAGCACGAAACTAGGCCCCGGCTTTTGATGGACTTCCCCGATCATTAAAAATACCTAGGTATTCCAACAAAAAATTTCAGATTGTGAGCATGAAGTAATTAATCAACACTTTCATGAAACATTTATTACTTGGTTAATGTGTTCACAAGCCGAAAAAAATAAACGACAATCGCATTTTATTTTACGTCACCCCATAAAACCATAATAATAAACAGTACAGTTGAAACATCCCGTTTTCGCCGAGGTATACCGTTTCACGTAAGGGTGCGTCCACATCTGGCGAATGTGCCGCGAATGTGCAGCTTGCGAGCTGCCCGCGAGCTGCGCGCGTGCATTTTTGTTCGTGTGCCGCTCCTGCGCCGCCCGCGCGCAGTTCGCGCGCGACTTAAGCGCCGTACGCGATCAGCGCGCGGGCGGCGCGCTAGTTATTATATGATTCTAAAACATAACTTACCCGCTCAGTTCGTTTCTGATTACTGGAGGCTAAGTAGCTATTGTCATGAAGTGGAAGGAGGAGAATAGGCTTGTGTCCTAAAAAAATCTAATAAGTCCGTCAGTTAGATTATAAAAAAATATTTGACCCGTATTTTTTCTTTTGTTACATAAACCAAAATTGACGAAGATACGACGCTTTTAAAATTCGCAATACGTCACGCCGTGCTATAGTTTTTAGTGCGTTGTGACGTCACGAGCCCCCACTCCCGAGTTTTGATGCGTTTTATCTTTGTCAGTACTCAGAGATTTACAAAAACAAAAAATACGTGTCCATTATTTTCCAATACTCTAACTGACGGACTAATTAGTTTTGCAATTTATTGATGGTGGAAACTAGCCTATTGTTTACGTATAAAAGAGTTTTAGTTTTCCCAGTATCATATTTTAAGCAAACGGAACTGTAAGTGCGAAAATTGAGTGCGCGCAGATCGCGCGCCGCGCGCACGCCTTTAACGAGTCTTGCATGAGTTGCGCTAAAGAGGCGCACCAGACCATTGGTGTGACTGCACGCGCGCAGCTCGCAAACGGCTCGCGAGCTGCACATTTGCGGCACATTCGCCAGATGTGGACGCACCCTAACATTGTTTTCCTTAAACAAACTTGGCGACCTGTTCCAGTCCATCATAAACTGGTTCTGATGTTACAGGCTTCTTGGCAAGCGTAGTACTATGGAAGTACGTTTAAAACGGATAAAGGTTTCTATTTGACGTAAGGTTGACATTTGGCGCCATTACAAACGGTCAAAATAAAACTGTCACTTTGTGTACAGTGTACAATTTTTACTAAATGCGCACAGATTTTCTTGTAAGGTGTTGAATAAAAAATGGATGCTATTTGAAAATTAATGTACTCAACATTAATACAGCCCACATAAGGAACGACAGAAAACTGGTTACGATATTTTATGTTATACCGATCATGGAACCTTGTAAGCTGTAGATCTTGAAGCAAAGCCATGTTCAGCAGAGAGACAAGCCTCAAACAACATCAATAACTACTCTAACCTCAAATTAATCTGTCAAAACGCGATGACGTAAAACCAAGATGGCGTCATCGACGCGCCATTCACTGTTTTGGCCGCAATTACCAGCATGTGAACTCTAAAATTTGTCAATTTCACACAATTAATCAATTAGCTTAGTTATATCTGTTTCGAACAGTTTTTGCACGAGTTGCAGTTAACATTATGCAATTAGTGTCTTCGTTCTTACTTGACAGAATAAATTAAACCTTATCTCATTTTAAAATTAGAGTGCATTTTCCAGAAAAACCAGTAGAAAGAACAAGGAGCTGAGAATGAATGCTTGGGACCATCTTGGGACCTAATTACTGTTAAGTTGTAAATGAATTTGATCTTGGTGTGACATTTACGTCAAGCGACATAAATCTTTTGTTTTATATTATTTGAAAACATTATTTAAATTACTTTGCCGAGATAAGTGTGCGATTTCTCTGCGACGTGACTTGCGTATCATTACTTTATCAATGTGTATGAAATAAAAATCGCATATTACTAGTTATAGCACTGTTTCTTAGAGACTAAGGGCTCATTTCTGGAGACGCGGCGCGTCGGGCGGCGCGTCGGGCGGCGCGGGCCGCTTCAAATTCAAACATATGTCAATGTATGAGAGCGTTTACGGAGAAGCGTTTTTACGCGCGTTTGCTCGAGATGCAGCGTCGGACGCCGCGTCGGACGCGGCGGTGCACGCGGCGTCCCCCGCGGCGTGCAACGCGGCGTTATGTCATGGAGACTTCTGCCAGTTTTTGGAGGATGATGTTATGCCCAATGGACTAAGTAAATTAGTTTTGAATGATAACAGTATGAAGTAAAATATGTTGGTGTTTTCTTTTGCTACATTAAAAAAATACTCTTCTACTTTGACAGATTTAAACTAGATAAAAACATAATAATATTATGGTTTTCGCTTGGAACTGCTAGAAAAAATAAATCCAACCGTATTGCTTGAGGCAGTCGTAGTTCATATAGCATTATTTGTATATTGCATAGCTATAAATCACGAATTTATAAAAAAAGTGAAAAAACAATTCCTTCAAAATTTAGTCGCAGATTTGTTTTATACATAGTCGTATGAGCCATGTTTTGTAATTATAAACGTGTACTTTTTGGAACAAAATTTCTTAACGTGTCTTACAGATAGTGCGATTTAGTAGAAATCGTCACGTTATGAAATGCTGTATGCGGCCTGCTGTATACTACCACGTAAAACACTGAACGAGGGTCCGTCCCTATAATGGCAAAGAATATAATACAACACTTGAAACTGTTAACATTGACATGAAACATTTATATTTGCTGTAAGCTCATATCGAGTAAAATACCATCTTGCCTAGGTAACGAAACCGCTATGGTTTCGTTAAATGCGTTTTACGTACTTCTAATCCGACTACAATACCATCTATCGAGCGAGGGGTTCAAATCATTTTTGATTTAACTCTTAATGTTTCTCTATCCAAAGTTTTTGTGATCTTTCTCTGCTTCTGTCATAGGTTTTCACAAATAATTTGGAAGTGAAAACTTCTTTAGCGACGTTGTGCACTTTTTGGGATGGGTAAAAAATGTTAAACTCGCGTCTGGACACGTGACCTGATTGAAAATTCGTAAGACGGAGATTCATAATTTAGGTAGATGTGGTGTTCACTCGTACACTAGTTAGGGTTTAGAGTAAAACCACCGTATATTACTGTGGTGTCTTTGTTCAGGGTTGTACAATAAAACACTGTTTCCAATATTCCTGGGTTAGGCGTGCTGTCGCTAAGGCTGCTCGGACTAGACTGAACGCGGCGCATCGCCCCGCGCTCCCTCCAACATGCATCCCCCACCACAGAATGCATAACTCATTTATTAAACACTACAGTAGTTAATATAAATTGTCATATTTGTGTACGATAGCGCAATAAATAAATATTTTACTTAACCACATACATTATAGTACTTTTATACTGGTAATTAAAGCAATTCGTGCGAAATTATTCCCTAACCATTCCAAATTATAAAAAATGCACCCCACTCTCGCAGTGCAACCTTTTTTTTTAAATTGACTATCATAATTATAACCTCATAACAGGGTTGTACAGACACGTGGAAATTTTGAGAAAACGCATTTGTTATTTGTGTTAGATCATACGTGAATATTGTTTAGTTTTGAAATACGAATTACGTTCGATATTAAAGAAAAAACGGTTGACCGCACAATTTTTTGTTGTTGTTATGCATCTACATCACACGCAAAAGAAATAAATATACATAATCAAAAATATTTAAATCTTTCATTGCTCTTTTTCACATAAATCGTCTAATTTGACAATTCTTGCTGCCCGCCAATGATGCCATTGTTACTATGCGTTGCTTAGCCAATTAGAAACGTGTGCGTTTCGATGGCGCGGCCATGACGTTTTTCTTAAAAAAAAATTATGCCATGATTTTGTAAAAAATTGTAAAAGTTGACTCCCAAAACCATAAATTTGTCAAAGCTATGGTTAAAAAGTTATAAGGGTTTGAACGTGGCCGCGCCATTGAAACGCTCCGAACCGCGCGGCCACGGAGATCTTTAAAACTAAGCATTGCAGAGACCTGAAATTTTGCTAAGTAACAGATTGAATTTGTAAAAAATTTGTAAAAATATAGAAAATAATCCTGGGCTTATGTTTTAGGAGCTGTAAGACTAATACGCCATGGCCGCGCCATCGAAACGGTGAAAACACATTTTCGCCGATATCTCGCTGAAAAAGCAAGGCAGACATCTGAAGTTTTTTGTAAAACCCAGATTTGAATTTGTCAAAACTAGTAAAAAATAAACAAAAAATCCTCAAGTTTACATTTCAGGAGCTATAAGACTAATACGCCATGGCCGAGCCATTGAAACGGTGAAAAAATACGTAATCACCGATACCTCGCTGAAAAAGCAACGCAGACGTCTGAAGTTTTTTGTAAAACCTGGATTTGAATTTGTCAAAACTAGTAAAAATGAAATAAAAAATCCTAGGTTCATATTTCAGGAGCTGTAAGACGAAAACGTCATGGCCGCGCCATTGAAACGGTGAAAAAATACGTAATCGCCGATATCTCGCTGAAAAAGCAACGCAGACGTCTGAAGTTTTTTGTAAAACCTGGATTTGAATTTGTCAAAACTAATAAAAATGAAATAAAAAATCCTAGGTACATATTTCAGGAGCTGTAAGACTAAAACGTCATTGAAACGGTGAAAAAATTTTAGGGACTTAGAAAATTTACGTTCTTTGTTTTTTTTCGAAATTTTAACAATTTTATTGCAGTATCATATTGATCTTGACCATAGAAACCATTTAGGTTCTGAAAAGCATGGTCCTATAACGCACCATCTCCGAGTTAGGAGCTTGTTTATTTTTATTTAAGTTTTTTGAAAAACCCTGTATATTTCCAAAATGGTAGCTCGGATGAAAAACTTTTCGGGAAATAATTTGTTGCTCTAGTCGTAAACCATGAGAAGATGTAAAAAAACCCGCGAAAATCGTATTTTTTTTATATTCGTTATTTTTCTAAGTCCCTGCCCCTAAGTAACGAGAGAACGATTACTCTTACAGCTCCTGAAATATGAACCTAGGATTTTTCATTTCATTTTTACTAGTTTTGACAAATTCAAATCCAGTTTTTACAAAATACTTCAGACGTCTGCGTTGCTTTTTCAGCGAGATATCGGCGAAAATGTGTTTTCACCGTTTCAATGGCGCGGCCATGGCGTATTAGTCTTATAGCTCCTGAAATGTAAACTGAGGATTTTTTGTTTATTTTTTACTAGTTTTGACAAATTCAAATCTGGGTTTTGCAAAAAACTTCAGATGTCTGCGTTGCTTTTTCAGCGAGATATCGGCGAAAATCTGTTTTCACCGTTTCGATGGCGCGGCCATGGCGTATTAGTCTTACAGCTCCTAAAATATAAGCCCAGGATTTTTTTCTATGTTTTTACAATTTTTTTACAAATTCAATCTGTTACTTAGCAAAATTTTAGGTCTCTGCAATGCTTAGTTTTAAAGATCTCCGTGGCCGCGCGGTTCGGAGCGTTTCAATGGCGCGGCCACGTTCAAACCCTTATAACTTTTTAACCATAGCTTTGACAAATTTATGGTTTTGGGAGTCTACTTTTACAAATTTTTACAAAATCATGGCATAATTTTTTTTAAAAAAAACGTCATGGCCGCGCCATCGAAACGCACACATTAGAAACGAGCGTTCACAACCTACCCAATCATAACTTCGTGATGATAATAGAGAACAAACTAGCTGTTTAGAGAAAACAAACGTTGGGGGGCCGTCTATCAAAAAGATTTTGTTTGAAGTTACTAAAAAAAGCGGCCAAGTGCGAGTCGGACTCGCCCATGAAGGATTCCGTAGCAGAAAGTAACATAACGCTTTTTTTTATTTTTATATTTGAGTTGATTGAATGAAAGGTAAATTGCGGTTTATGATTTACTAGCGGACGTCCCGCGGTTTCACCCGCATAGTTCCCGTTCCCGTGGGAGTACGGGGATAAAATATATCCTATGTTACTCGTGGATAATGTAGCTTTCGAATGGTGAAAGAATTTTTAAAAACGGTCCAGTAGTTTTTAAGCCTATTCATTACAACCAAACAAACAAACAAACAAAGTTTTCCTCTTTATAATATAATTAGTGTAGATGACGTATTAAAAAAAAACTACTTACTAGATCTCGTTCAAACCAATGGAAGGTGGAAGTTTACATGGTAATGCACATCATTTATTGTTTATTTTTTTTAGTTTTTGTGTGAAAATCTTAATGCGGTTCACAGAATACCTCTACTTATCAAGTTTCAACAGCATAGTTCTTGTAGTTTTGGAAAATAGTGGCTGTGGCATACGGACGGACAGACACAGAGACAGACATGACTAATCCATAAGTTCCGTTTTTTGCCATTTGGCTACGGAACCCTAAACAGCTCTCGAGTTGGCATTGGGACCAAAGACTACTTGATGCTCTGTGCTGTATTTTTTTTACAGACAATTGACAATACTGAGACTTCCACAACATCAAAAGAGTTTGCATAGATGATGTGGAAATTCCAACTTGATTTTATCGAATCAGAGATCGATTATTAAAATAAATCGACATGCTTCTCGTGTGGATGTGCAGCACGTATTCCTTCCCTCCTACTGCAATGACGCGTGCGCCGCAGCGTTGTCGACTGCAGGCAACACTCACACGCTACAAGATCCGTGGTAAACAGAGCGGCATAATAGAGGAAGAGCCGTGACGATCAGCCCATCGCTATTTTATAAAACCGAAAAGTTTGTCTGTGTATGTCCCTAATTTTGATCACGGTTCCTTTGAAACTTATCAGGTAGCAGTTGTATAAAATTGCTCGCGAAACGTGATTATTTTAGACAAAAAATGAGTCCCTGTCTGGAATTCAAACCTGAGACTTGGTTTATAAAGAGGCCACTAAACCGTTGGGCTACTTCGCCCCAGTGATAATTGGTCTAAAATAGTCGTTCTATTCTAATCTAATGCTTGTTATGACCGAGTAAGATAGGATGAAAGGTAGAAATAAAGAAAACATATTTATTTGGCATAATTATGACATAAGTGCACACAACAAGAACAGAAAAAAATAAAAACTTAATTACACAATTAAAAAACTTAAAACTACACAGACAAAAAATGGAAAGAAATAATTATTGTGCATCTCACGGCTGCGCCAAATAGGCCTAGTTTAGTTAAGCACTCGTAGATGTAGCGCGCTTCTATTTGCAGAGCCCGGCAGATCGAGTGAGATCCGCTGTTATCATGCCTCGACGCACTCGCGCTCCCCCCGGCCAGTTCGTCCCGTAGGTCGCGACGCGAGAGCCGCACGACGAGGAAGCGGGGGCGGGTCTCCACCGGCGCCCGCCGTCGCCTTTCGTCGAAGCGCCAGCCTCCTTGCTCCATGCTTGGGGCTCACGAAATCGCGCGCTTTAATTTTGACGCCAATCTTAGCGGCCACCAACATGGCAGTGTAGGTGCTGTTTTCTCCACTTATCTCTGGAATATTTGATCTAAGGATATCATTTGCGAGCAAGTCCTGGTCACGGTCGTTTATGTCGCTCAACTGATTTGTAAGATCCACATTCGACGATTGCGACACTTCGGGTTGAGCCAGTTTGGTCTCCATAATAACTATCCAACTCCAAGTTACTCATTCTATTGTTCTAGCTTCAGAAGTTCAGACAAACACCATAGGTTGAGCACAGCAACGGAGTACAGGACCGCACATACCGACGTTAAGCCACAAGTTGGTTTTCCGTTCCCCGAATAATTATCTTCTATAAACTGTGGGTTTCGGGTACTTGTGTATTGATGGGGTTCACTTATAGTTATTTACTGTTTTTTTTTAAATATTTAAACAGCACATGAACACTAGATAACAATGTTATTCGTAAGTTGCACTGGCAGAAGTATTTATTCACTAAACTTAGGCGAAAGACTGTTATTTTTATTTATTCGCGAGAAGAAAAACACAAAGAGCTTATGTCTGTTTGACATCCGTGACGTGACATGATGACACAACGCCGCGTGCACCGCCGCGTCGGACGCGGCGTGCGACGCCGCGGGCAACGCGTCGCAGCACGCCCCGCGTCTCCCTATACATAAGTGTACTGAGGCCGCTGCACGCGCCGCCTCTCCGTAAACGGAAAAAACGCTCGACGCGCCGCGTGACGCGCCGCGCAACGCGCCGCCCGACGCGCCGCGTCTCCAGAAATGAGCCCTAAGAATTCTTCGCAAATTTTAAATGATTTTATACAGAGGTTTTCTACTGCAGAAGCAGATCCTGGCATAAAAACGGAGACGGAGATTCTGGCTCTTTTGCAGATACAAAAACTGACATTTTATTAGGGTTTTACGGACAGGTCCGGAATTTTAGCTCGGTGTCTGAAATGCGGGAGGAATTCTAAAATGATCACACTGACACTATCTCACTAAGCAAAACTAGCAAGAAAGGCTAAGTTAAGCTTCAAACTTGTTGCATAATCAGACTAATATGCTCCCATTTCTGGGACATTTATGCCTCCTCGGCGAACCCAGTTTGGATTTGTAAGAGTCACAAATGTCTTCGAATTTTTGGTTTTAGAACATGCCAGTTTCCTCACGATGTATTCCTTCACCGTTTTGGGAGCTCAGCAAAGCCTTGTTACAGCAATATCATATCAAATTCTATCTTTCCTAGCTCTACGTCTCTCAGTAGGATTTCTCATAGCATTTTTCCCAACCTGTAATTACGTATATCATGCAGTTAAGCCGACATGAGATGCTTATCCGTAAGCCATGTCAGCACACCGCATTCCTCTCGTTTTACTCATTATCTTCATAATTACGTCTTCATTTGTGTTTTATAATTAACACCTTGATTGAGCTTAGCTAGCTGGTTAGAATTATAAATATATCTTGGGGTTTTTCTTGAAGAAACTGCGCTATAACTTCAAAATTTTCTTCTAAATTTGGGAGATTTTGTTTATCTGCTGCCTCGTTGGTCGGTTACAAGGTCGGATAAAGTGTTTTTGGTGTTTTTCCAACAAATTTCTCAGCCACTGAGTCTAGAATATTGTGGTTGACGGCAATAGGCCCGCCGCCGTGACGTGAGAGGTTCCATACCTAGCGAAATGTGGGTGTCCTAAATATAGATGTTCTAAATATAGTACCTCTTTCTAAATATAGTATATTTTGTATTCTAAATATAGTACCTCTTTCTAACCCGTCGGGTCGCCTGTAATACAGGCGTGATGTTATGTAGTTAGCAGTATTTTCGGACATTGTAATATTAATTGTCATTAAAACTGCGGAGGTATATACTGTCTCGGATGCATTTACAAGCTCGCATGTCACTAATCACAGCTATTACAATGGTTCCGTTCGTCGTATCGTACGTCATTTGTTTTTTTTCTTAACTGGGTATGTATATGTTTGTTGAATTGCATTTTGTTCAGAAGGAAAATCCGCTACCAAGCGTTGCAATTTTGTCGTCAGTGTATGCTCTCATAATCTTGTCAAAGGCTTATTACCGTCATCATCATCTATCTAGAGCATTTTTCCAACTATGTCGGGGTCGGCTTCCAATCTTGCCTGCAGCTGAATACCAGTATTTTACTCTAGTTTCTTAAAGTTAATATCCGTATGTTAGACTGGGTTTCATAGTTTATATCGACTTTTGAAGATAAAAATCAGAAGAATATTATAATACCACATTATTCTTTAGTAGATCCATTTGTATTATCTTGCCCATATTTGCTAAAAAGAAATATCAATCAAATCTTGAAAACACTGATAGCACCCACATGACCCACAGCATAAGTCGCAAGATCACAATATTTTCTTACATTAACAAAGTAGAGCTCTGAAAAACCTTCTAGAAAGGCGAAAAGGGGATGAACATTATACCTAATTGGAAGTCATATAATTGACAGTGGAATATCCCATCGGGCGTACCGCTTGTCTAACTGTAAATTCCCACTGCATCTAATGGTAAACCTAGTCAGCTCTTCAATTGAGAAAGCCTTTCGTTTAGTGCTAGAACTAACAATGCGGAGAAAGTGTGACCCGATGATGCGGGGCATTGTCACAGTATAAATGCAGTACTGCAGTTTGCTGACGTGTTAATAGTCTGTTATTGAATGCATGGGATCGTGTATGTAGGTCTTATTACAGCAGTACTTGAGTAATGGGAAATAATCGCAACTGAGATTGACTTGTGACTTGGTGGTGCTTTTAATATAAAACTCCCCTTCAAAGATCAAGAAAAACCAGAATGTGAGAGCTCGTTCCGGATCTAGCAGTGACTAAGAAACATAAGTCTCCTCAGGTTAATGTTTCTTATTTGGTGCTAGATTACAAAGACCGAAATATCAAACCTCAAACTGTTGATGACCAAACTTATTAATCACAAAAGGTAACATAAATAACTGATGAGTTATGATGATTACTTACATTTGAATTGATGACTTCTAAAAACCTGGACCTAAGAATGCCCCACATGACAAAACTACCACTACAAATCTAACTACATTCCCACCAAAGTCAAAACACCTTTATTTAAACAGAAATACTTCATTTGAAGATTAGAATAATTCCGACATCAATCACTGTACTGATTCACTCAAGGATGTACAGAGTTGACATAACAATGCTGTGAAGTCATCATTGAATACTTCAAGATAAAATAATGTTAAAGTTTAACTCCAAAGCGTTTACAAGAAATATGACTGTTGGAGATGAATGGTAGCTGACAGATGAAAGAACTTACGTGGAAATTATGAGCTTAGAAATGATCGAAAATGATAATTTCGCGACGAGCATGAGACACTTAAACTTAACTGACTAAATGTGGGTATAATATAAGGTGCCTCTGCTTAACCTTTTGGGGACTATAGCCAGGATATTGATACGTTAATCTTTACTTCTATACTATAATATAAAAATAGAGGTATTTGTTTGTATGTAGGGGGTAATTTTCGGAACTACTGGATCCGATTCCAATAAATCCGTCACGAACGGGAAGCTATTTATCCCCGGGCCCGAGGATAATACGCTAGGCATTTAAACCGTTCCCGTGACTACATTCCGCATATGACGGGAGCGAAGCTGGCAAAAGCTAGTTATGGTTATAAAGGAGTGACGACTAAAAGAGAACTATGGAAGAAGAAGACATACTGAGCCATCGCCAAAGCCAAATAAATTTTTCAGGAGCATAATGATGGTTTGGAAATGATTCGAGCAGGATAGGGAATCTTTATAACAAGTATTGAACTCACTAAATACAAAAGAACGTATTTTGTACCTCGCCAAAATGTGTAGATGACTACCAAGCCATATAATATTTCATTGAATGCAAATATATTCTTGCATGATAATAAAATGTCTGCATGTTTGTTATGTCTACTGGTCATTGACTTTAAACGCCAAAGGCAAACACTGTCGTCCAAATATCAACAAAAGGTCAGATTACAAAAACACAAAGCGTTGCCAACAATAGAAAACATTCTATCCATCTAATTGTTCTTGAAAGTAATACAAATAAAAGTTCACACATGAAATTAGGATCTAAGTGTAGACTCTTCACGCATGGCAATTGTTTTAAGTAGACCACCCGTTGTGGCCATAATTTCGGCAACGTGACTCCTCCATCGAGTCAGTGAGTTTGTCGTGACCCGAATACTCCAATATTACATACAATTACGTCTGATATTTTATTGTGTGTCGAACTTCTACAAACGTTAGCAGCCTGTATAATTTAACGCCTCTGCCTTCGCGCCATTAAAAAATCAAAACGTCACGTTTTCGTAATGACAGTTTTGACATTTCAATGTTACTGTATGCAAAATTTTTAATTATTTCAATTAGGTGCAACATGTTTCTGTACACTCATAGACTTGTAGATTATGACTGCAGTCATTACCTTATGAATTTGCAATACCTACTGAATCTTTCCATTTGACTTTTGCATCTCCGATTTTATATTTTGAAGTTTGCTTTCTTTAAGTTTCTTATAATAATGACCTCTATTCCAAAAGAAAGACTCCTCTACATCTACCTCAAGACTCTTGCGATGTTCTTAACTCACTCTCACTCACAGACGTTACAAAATCTGTACTTCTTCCAAAATTGCCAACTAGTATTTTCGACCAGTCTTACCCATTACCATAAGTTGCTAGTCTTGCTAAGACTGGCTGAATGTCAATGTAGCTGTTGCTTAACCTCTGTGTCGTGTAGACATACCATTATTGTAGCACCCACGCAAAGAGGTTGATGACACTAGCTGTCAACTGTCGAGATGGCATGGCGAAACTTCGGCGAGGGTAGGTGTGGGAATATAGCATTGTTGTATGATTTGTCTGCATTTTTTAAATTGATCATGAACTTTATTTTTAAATAAATTAGTAGTTTCTCTTTGCGTGAAGACCTTTTGGTAAGGTAGAGGTTCTTTAGCTTGAGATACCTAATTATTTTTTTTTTATTTAGCCTATATTGTCCCACTGCTGGGCAAAGGCCTCCCCCATAGCGTCCCACTCTTCTCTCAGTGCGGTTTTCTCTGGCCAATCTCTCATAAACGCGTCTAGGTCGTCACGCCAGCGTTTTCTAGGCCTCCCTCGGCGACGACGCCTGTCTTCTGGCACCCACTGAGTGGCGACTCTGGCCCATCGGTCCGGATGCATTCTACAGAAGTGGCCCGCCCAATCCCACTTCAACCCAACTTACTTTCAACATTACAACTTCCATGCAATCATTCGAATTCATGATCGCTGTTCAGGTACTCCCTTAATTTTTGTTTTCTCTCTTTATGGTCGACCTGTATTATCCAACTGATTATGCTGATTTAGGATAATGATTATCAAACTGCTGGGCAATAGATTTCCCCTAGCATTGCACTTCTCTTAATGTATAGCCATCTCCCAAAAACGCCTCTAAGTCAGCGGCGTTTTTCTAACTCGCTATGATATATTAATTAATTATGAATAACACACTCCGTTCTTGAAACTTGCCTGCTCTATAATAAATGCACGGCGTTTCATTGTAAAGACAACATGGTGACCGCACCTTATGTGCAAATTAGTTACATTAGCCAACTCATTTCAAATGCAACTTGCATTATGAAATTAGTATGAACGAATCCACATACAGACAGCCCGACTGCAGTCTTTGATGTGACAAATTACGTCATCATTGTCATCATCTGTCCAGCTTTTTCCTTAGCTATTTGGGTTGGCTTCCAGTCTCACCGGACGCAGCGGAATGCTAGCATTTTACATGAATATGATGCCTATCTGACCTCCACAACCAAGAATCTGGGGAATACGTTACTTTTGGCATAGTATAAAGGGTAAAACTGGTAGTCGGACTTTCGGATTTCTGACTACTCGTAAAGCCGCGACTGTCAAAGATCTACAAATGAGAGCCGGGACTAACGGTTTATTAGTGCTTTTCGTGGCTCGGAGGAATCTTGGTATGTAATGATGGTCACCCAAACACTGGCCGACCTCGACAAAGATCGTCTCGTGCGTCTGTTATTATTAGTACCCATGGTCCCCTCAACGTAAGCTGATGACAAATGACGGTATCAGCTTACCTACGTCAATAGTTTGGCATGTTCAAATTTCGAACGCCCTTGAATTCCAAGAAAAGATATTAAAGGATTTGAGGGTCACAAATGACAAGGCACAATGGTTTGTTCCGCTGCCAAAGCGTGTGGTCAAAAAAAAAGCGGCCCGCCAAATATCTGGCTATAAGATGATTATGCCAATTCTGCTTACTGATGTTTTCCTGGAATCGATATACAGGGTGTAAACCGACCCTCACGAAGCCGGCAATCAAACATTTTGTACAACAAACTTAGTAACTCTACGGAAAAAACATTGCTGAGAAACGACTTTTGAATTACTTACTTACAAAAATATTTTCCACTGAAAGAAAATGATCTTTTAAAATAACTTCTTAGAGTACTTACTTGTTTACTATCTATTACGCTAGAATAAAGTTACCACAAATAATGTAACTATATTGTATTTGCTATATCCTTGACAATACGTATTGTCTATGATTTCCATGAAGAAACTACCGCGTGATTGTTATTGTCTCTCACTACCCCAGATGTCGCCACTGAAGCTAAACAAGAGAAAAACTGTTCCGATTCATTGGTTAGAAGCACGTGGATTGTTTTTTGTTTGTTGTTTACTTACTAAGTATTTGTATATTTTGCATACAAGAATCAGTACTAACCAGACTAGCACACGGACTCAGGAACACGGTGTATAATGAAACCTAAGAAAAAACACACGTCTTTTCATCTTTCAAGTTTCAAAGAAAGCACATAAATAGAGCAAAAACAGAAGTGTCGTGAAAGTGTCGACCCACTTCGTACATCCGATGTCTATCGAAAGCAAGAGTCGATAATTACGTGTGAATTAACCGCTAGTGCTGCGCAACCTGTCATTTTGACGTGGTGACATTTGAGTAGGCTGTATACAGGTATTGTCTTTGTTTTTACTTTTTTTTGAGGGTTTTCTTTGCTGTCAAAAAAACATCCTCAATAAAAGATTTATGCAAAAAATCGTTAAATAGTTTAGGAAGTACTTAGATATACTTAGTTCTTTTATTTATTTGATTCGCTTTTTTACTACCGATTTCCGGATCAAAAGTTTCAGTCTAATATACTAGGTAACTGTCGGTGGCAAAAACTGTTTATTCAATAACCAATTTTTTATTGCTTTAGATCAATACAATATCGGACATATTTTTTTAACCCCGCGGCTACGAACGCAGAGTTCAGCAATTGTACCATGGAATCGTACTACCGGTATAAAAAGTATCCTAGTTGCTATTCCAGGTTATAAAGATATTAAGTGTGTGTTTTTTGCATGAAAGTGTAACGAACATCCTACAAACTTTTGCATTTATAAGTAGCAGTGAGATAAACAAAAAGTTTACCCACACTAAGTATTTTCAGCTACTTTTCAGCAGAATTCCGTGAAAGCGTGTTAGTTCAAGAAATAAATATGTTACGCTGAAAAATTCAGTCGGCAAAATACTTTTTTTGACTAAAAAAGGAAACGCATTCTTTGCAACTGTTACCTACTCACAAGCACAACAAGATGAACATTTAACAAAACAAATAACAGCTATGTTAACACTGTCCGCACTACTAACAAAAACATTGCCAATAAATAAAAACATCAATAAATAACTCAATTATTTTTAATTACAACATCCGTGGTTACCATCGCACTCGACCTTAATCTGTGGTTGCGTGCGATCGACTTATTAGCCACAGATTATAAACGCTTGCGTTTATCTGCTCGTGCGTACGCGGCCTAATGATTTCTCTCAGTGAAAACTAGGCTGTTTCATCGAAGAAGACGCTAGAAGGTTTACTATTGATAACATAACATCACGCCTATAATCCCTGAAGAGTTAGGCAGAGGCGTACGTTTAGTTATGTTTTTTATTTTACCTGGACATTACACATATTGCCATTTAGTACCACACTTAGCCACGAGGCTTGTGTCTTTTAAGTGCCAAGTAAAATGGGAGAGCCTATTGCCATCAACCGGGCCCGAATCCACACTCCGTGGCTGCTACTGAGAATCTCCTGATTGAAAAACCGAATAACACTTTGCCCGACCCGGAAACCGAACCCAGAACCTCATGCTTAGCAGTCTTTGCGCTTGTGCGACCACTCAACCATCGACGAAGTTCATCACTCCAAATCACTTTACTTTAGAATATGAATATACAGGGTGTAAACCACCTCATCACAAAGCCGTTAACCAAGCATTCTCTACATCAAACTAAGTAACTTTACGCAAAAAATATTGCTGGGAAACAACTTTCTTTTTGAGGTTATAAATCATGTTTTGCGTAGAACTCAATGTAACGCACTTAAAACATTGTGCTGATGGATGGATTGGATAGTACGGGGGTCGTGGAGGTGTTAAAAGTTAAAATCTTCCAAAAAAACTTGTATTTAAAAAAAAACTTGTCAAAAAGTTGTAACTTTGACCCATATCTCCGTAACTAAAAGGTTCCCAGGTATGGTGTAAAACAAAAAAATGATCGCAATGACGGGGAGAACAAGTGCCTTTCGGCTTCGTGAAGAGGTGTTTTACACCCTTTATACTCATAATATATAGGGTGTAAAACACCTCTTAAGACGCCTGCGGATCATGCGTCGTTCATATAAACGTAATACCAAAATAATTTGTAAATAAAACATATTCTTATGGTAGTGTTTATTTATTTCGATTGGATCACAGAATATCTAGGTTCCCAAATATACATTTTGAATGGACACTGATTTAAACAAGAGTTATGAGAAAAATAAGTTTTCTATAGAAATTTTAAAATCCTCGTATCTCGTCTTTATATCATTGTCCTTTCAAAATATATATTTGGGAACATAGATATTCTGTAATCCAATCGAAATAAACACACGCTACCTTAAGAATATGTATGATTTAGAAAATATTTTGGTACTACGTTTGTATGAACGACGCATGCTCCGCCGGCCCCTTAACGAGTTACATTGAGTTATACCGCAAAACGTGATTTTTGACCCAAAAAAAAAGTTGTTTCCCAGAAATAATTTTTGCGTAAAGTCACTTAGTTTTATGTACAGAATGCTTGGTTGACGGCTTCGTGATGAGGTGGTTTACACCCTGTATATCGATCAAGCTCTTCATTTTTTTAGACGGCTCGAATGGCGTAGTGGTAGTGACGCTGCCTTACGTTCTTAGGGTCCTGGGTTCGAATCCCGGTAGGAGCAAATGTTTGTGTGATGAGCATGGACATTTGTTTCCGAGTCATGGATGTTTATTATGTATAATAAGTATGTATTTACAAACAAAAAAGTATATATGTAGTATATCAACTATCTAGTGTCCACGACACAAGCTTTGCTTAGTGTGGCACTAGGTGGCGCTGTGTGGTAATTTCCAGCGATATTTATTTATTTTTTTTATTTTTTTATTCATCATCATCATCATTTCACTTACTTACACTCCGAAAATTTACAAACTGCTCTAACATTATTTCTATGCACCAGTTAAGTGCGAATGTATGTTCGTCCTAACATATTGCTCTTCTGACCTTACTACATCCCACACGGAGAAAAAAATATTTTACAATATTACCAGATTGTATAGTAGTTATGATTCTGGTGTAGGATAAAAGGTTTCAGCTACGGCTAACAGATTTTTTTTTTATAACAGCAAGTCATATTTTAATTAACACTAGAATATTCTAGTTAAAATATTCTAGCACACGGAAACTCTGATATCGTTTTGGTAATCATCTAATTGTTACAGAGTAAAATATGCATTTAGTTTACAACACGTTTCAATCATTGCGATGTTTACAATATTTATTTATTCTGTTCACCATCATCTAGTTTAACACACCAATAATAAAATTGTGTTTACAAAATCGTTCTGTAAGGTCCACCTTACGTAATTCATTTATAGGTACTAGATTTCCTCGTACCTTTTAGCGGATTTTTAATACGAATTGCTTTCTCGAAATTTATTGATTACTAGGAATATTTTACTCATAACTAGAAACGGTATCTGTTGTCTAACATACTCTTTTTAATGATAACAATAAAGAGTAGTACCAGCAACAATAAAAATGTTGACATTACAATATTATTGCACACTAAACAGAACATTATTTACTTGTAACGAAAAACTGTTCTGTTAATTAATTTTAACATTACTGTGAACAATGGACGAAGACATCAAGCAATTGCTGCAGTCGTGGGATTTGGAGGATTATGTAGCTAGTTTCGTCGGTAACTCTATCTAATTTCATAAACGCTAGATATTTATTTGTCTACTCGTATTATAGTGAATGGTGATTTACTTTATGTGTTAATATCAAAACATGGTTTAATAAGTATGTTGTGTATTTTTCTATGGCCATTGGCCACAATTTTAGTGACCCTCGAATGTGCTCGTAAGTATGTGCTCAATCTGTTATGTGCTGAAATAGGTACCTATACTGTTATTAGGTTATATTAAACATTTTTCTTTTTCAGAAAATAAAGTAACTTTGGGAACATTGGGATTCCTCGACGCAGAACTTATAAAATAATTAATTACGCCTGTTGGCGATAGGGCGCGTTTTATAAAAAAATTGGCACAATGGAATGACTTATCCAATTGTTTACAGGTACGTGGTAAGATAGTATACTTTTATTTTCATTACCGATTCTTCGAGCCACTAGGCTCACGTCATAAGTAAATTGGTAACTAGGTATTTGGAAAAAATGTGACGTAAGTTAGATGTTAAATGGCAAGTAAGTTATTTTTCTACTCTGCTGCGAAGAATGTGGTTTATGTAAAGACCGAACGAAGTGAAGCTCTTTGTTTCAGCATCGACAAATTTTCTCTCGTAGCTTATGTCCCGCTGTCTGGCTGTCCAGATGTTTTCTACAGGTCGCATTTTCAACCGATTCTCGTGAAATATTGTGATTCAGTTTTTTGTCAAAAACTGAATCTACGGAGAGATTTCATATAATTATCGAGTTTGCGAGGTCTACAGCTCACGGAGCCACTTGTGTATGTTTATTTAACAGTTCTTTTTCTATTACAGGAAGAAAGATGTAGCACTAGTGGTGTAGATATTATTAATGAGCGTCATAAGTTGTCCGAAATCGAAGATATAACTAATATTATAGAACCAGAACCATCTACAAATTAATAAAGAAGTATTATCTGCAGTATTGCCAGCAGTACAGGATAATGTACACACATTTATATGAGCCCATAGCCCATCCACTTCAACCTCGACAATAGACATTGAAACATTCAATAAGTTTTGGCCAAATGAAGACAATAGATACACAGTATGTATTATAAATCAATACCTACTTAGTAAAAACCAATTCATTCAATTATTTTAGGTCAGGTTTTACCAACTTACCGAGCATCCACAACGCAGTTAACTTTTGTGGAGCAACACAATGCAACACGATAACATTAGGTAACTATCTGTAACTTTTGTGGTTCCTTGTTACTATTTGTTGATTGTTACTCATCGAGTCCATCCCGCTTCAACTTCTGCAGGCAACGTTAACAGATGCTATTTTATGTTGCCGTGTTGAGGTAACATTCTCTAACAATGTTATCGATTTAAGAGCAACGTTGCTTAACATATACTAACACGGCAACTTAAATAACAATAAATAAAGTTTTGCTGTCAGATGTCACTTGGAAATGTTGATCTACAAAAAGTAAAGTAACTGCGGTGTGGATGTGAGGATGCGGTGGGTTTAGTAAGCTTATAATTTAAAATCACTTATTAATTTTGTAGAAACTGAAGAATTTGCTGCAGAGCACCCAAGAAGGCATATGACTGTTACATATGTACCAAGAAAATGGCCTCCTCTCGAATAATGGCCGCAGAAAAGTTTGTAATATTATAATCAAGCATCTGCTGGAAGGAGATATAAATAAAAGGGTCTCTAGTTCTACACTTCTAGATTATGCTCAACAGATTACAGATTATTGCAGACTAAACCAATATACTGCCGAGTCAAACAGAATAATGTTAAACACGTCAGGTAGGTAAGTCTTCGCCGCAACAAAAGCATGTCGCCCGCCGTCAAGCAGCCACGCTCGCATCCCGTGCTCGAATTCGGTGTTCTTCATTTGCTCATTCGAGCTTCGCTTTGTGTTACAACTTAAGCGACCCCGTTTTTATTTTGCACTGATTCTAACATGCTTTCGTTGCAGCGAAGACTCACCTAAGATGTTGAAACTAATTCTGTTTAACTCGACAGTATATTGGTTTAGTCCGCAATAATCTGTAATCTAACGCAAATATAAAATCAAATAAAATATAAAAACTGCTAAAAACAGTTTTTTTAACCGGTTTTACATTTTATTTGTCTGAGACAGATCTCAGACAAGATAAGAGAAAACATTAATCAATATCTTAATATATCATTATGTGATGAGTATTACAATTAGGATGGTATTTAAAAGTACTTCGATTTATTCCCATTTCATTTACCTAATTTTGCCTGTGTTCCACCAAATATACTGAATGTGCACCAAAATATGTTAATTAAAATATGTCATAACAAGCATCTATTTAACAATTAAACACTCTAAATTCTCCTTAAAGCGTAGTCGACGGAGCCCCGCTTCGCGGGGCCCCTATTTCCGAGTGCAGGGTTTAAAGGAACCTAACTAACCTAACGGGGGGGTGCCCTAAGTCCCGATTATGGGGGCAGAGATACTTTAATATTTGGTGCACGATCAGTATTATTGGGTGCACGATCAGTATTTTTCGGGGAAGAAAAGATTTTATAGCTAGATAACTGTAAAAGGTACACAGTATACTAAAAACGTGATTATTATTTTAGAGTGCGTTATATACCCTATATTGAAAGTGTCTTGTAGTGATATGATTGGTAGGTATAAGTAGTGCGTAATCTGCTGTAAATGTGCGCCGCATAATAAATTTGTGCGTCATTTTAGATGTAGAAGTTGATTGTTTACCAAAGTTCGGTTTCATTGAAAATTATAGCCAAAATGATCTCTGTAATTTTAAGTGCCATACGCTCACTAAAAGTGCGGCCGATAATTTATGTTAAGTATATTTTAAAATAAAACGAATTTAAAAAAAATGTTTGTTTTTATTCTTTGTAATAACTCAGGATTCTGATTTTTCTGTCTATGTTTCAGGCCACCACACCTCTATATCACAAACATCATTATTGCGGACTAAACCAATATACTGCCGAGTCAAACAGAATAATGTTAAACACCTTAGGTAGGTAAGTCTTCGCCTTCGTTGCGGCGAAGACTCACCTAAGATGTTGAACCTAATTCTGTTTATGGGGATTACACCACCGAAACTAGCGCCACCCGTCATTATGTCGTTATTTCGGTATTACTTCGGTAAGAAAATACTTGGTAGTATTTTCCTACCGAAGTACTGAATTAGATTTTTACAATTTGAACTGATTTAGGAGTAAATGAATAAAATGACGGGTGGCGCTAGTTTCGGTGGTGTAATCCCCCTCACTCGACAATATATTATGTTTCAGTTCGCAACAATGATTAATTACACTAAAATATAACACCTGTCAAACTTTACAATGTGCATAATAAACAGAACATACTGTATAGTTCATGCCACAGTAATTCTTTTTACCAGAAACAAAAACTCAGTGTCCTCTATACCGCATATAGTAAATAGAAATTATTGATCATTTGAGTCCGCAATAATGACATTTAACACTATAAAAAAATCGTATCCTCTATACTGCATAGAGTAAACAGAAATTATTGATCGTTTCAGAACGCAATAATGATATTTAACACAAATATAAGCCGATAAACTCTACAATATGTATAGTAAACATAACATACTCTATAAAGTATGCCACAACAATTATTTTTATCACAAACAAAAATCTGGTATCCTCTAATACTGCATAGAGTAAACAGAAATAGCTGATTATTTCAGTCCGCTAAAATGATAATTAAGAGTAATAAAAAATCTGGTGTTCTTAATACTACACATAGTAAACAGAGATTATTGGGCGTTTCGACACTACTGAAATATCTGATAAACTCTACAATGTCCTCTAATGATGGCTACAAGTAGGTTTTGCCTACTAAACAAAATTTGTTTTCTACGTTACTAGGTAAGTGGGTAATAGGAACGAGAAATGATGTTGTAAAGAAGTAGAATTTTCTATTAATGTGTAAACAAGTGATAGTTGTCACATATAATACAATAAAATCAAGTCAAATTTACAATATTCTGTTTAAGGAAACTAGATTTTTTTCTCCGTGCAATAGAATTGTAAATAGTAGCTTGTAACAAGCCAGAACGAGACTATGCACTCATCGAGCTACTGTTTCAACGAGTAATTGCTGTTAACTGCAGTTTAAGAAAAAACGTTGAGCCGGCGGTAATCTTGCGCAACTTACCATGACAATAGCGTCGAAGTGGGTTAGTGGCGCTAATTGTGTACAATACTGGGTATTCAGAACTGAATGTGGTGGTCACTTCTTCTCTAAATTCTGACCACAGAACAGATAAAAGGGGTTAGAATGGAAATAGTTCCCTATTTGTGTCCCACTCTTCAACTCCAATACAAGCAAGAGACAAATACGTACGTGCACACGCACACAAATAAACTACCCACATTTGGTAAACTCATCCCGCGGGACCCAAATGACCGGGACCAATTTACTAAAGAGCCTTAGATCGCGAGCTTGCTATTGATTGTCACACTATCGCAAACGCAGACGTGCACTCACACAAACATGTTACGGTGACCAATGAGCAATCGATTGACATATGAGCGTTCATTAATAGGTATGAGCGGCGCGTCTGCCCTGCCCACAAAGCTCCTCTAACCTCCTTTATCTGTTCTGTGATTCTGGCCGACCAGAACGTAGAAACCTGGTCCGCTCTGTCGTTTGCCCAGTTTGGTAGGTACCCAAGTGGCATTTATCCCAATCGTACCGCGATTCAAAACGCCCGACTACCTTAGACACACCAGGTAACGCAGAGTCCACCACTATTAAATGCTTATGAGATCATGAATGATCAAGAAAAAGGAGTAAATGATAGCGTGACGGTTGGCAGAGGAGAATGGAAGAAAGGAACGTATTGCGCCGCCCCCAAATAACTTGGGACGAGAGTAAGGAAGTGAAACGAATGCATCCAAGCTTCTAAGACCTTCGGATAATCGTATCCTTGCCTTATAGATGGTTTAATGTGGCCCAAATTGTGCTATGAAGATGTTAAATATATTTTAAAAGCAAAATGTGCAAATGTTGAAGAAAACAATGACGATCAAAAAGATAGCACTACATTTCTCGCCTGCAACGCCCCACTTTAAGATATTGTCTTTGGAAAAACCAGTAGCGCATTACAAATTGGGAGTATTCTTACAAAAACACACATAAAAGAACAACCCAATTAAATTGTTAAGACCAATTGACTTTAGAGCGAGCGCTAATGACTGTATTCAAAGCTGCTACAATACCACAATCTAAGACATGCCCAAGGTTAAAAACGAGAATGAAAAGCAAAAAAGTAAATAAAAGAGAAATTTTTAACACTGGTATTACTTTTTGTTAACAAGAATGTCAATTATTGTGCGCTATACGAAGATTAAAGATAGGGTTGCCAGCACTAAAATTATAATCGTACTGGCCAGTTAATACGTCATTTGTTGGGTTCGATTTATGAAAAGTGACAGGTCAGGAAATTGATATTGATGCCCAATTTAAGGATGGAAAAGGACTGTGCGCTCTCCGCGCCCTAATATTTGTGCTTTGTTAAGGTTCCTTAACTTATGAAAAACTTTAAGGGCTCATTTCTGGAGACGCGGCGCGTCGGGCGGCGCGTTGCGCGGCGCGTCACGCGGCGCGTCGAGCGTTTTTTCCGTTTACGGAGAGGCGGTGCGTGCAGCGGCCTCAGTACAATATTGTATAAGGAGACGCGGGGCGTGCTGCGACGCGTTGCCCGCGGCGTCGCACGCCGCGTCCGACGCGGCGGTGCACGCGGCGTTGTGTCATCATGTCACGTCACGGATGTCAAACAGACATAAGCTCTTTGTGTTTTTCTTCTCGCGAATAAATAAAAATAACAGTCTAATTCGCCTAAGTTTAGTGAATAAATACTTCTGCCAGTGCAACTTACGAATAACATTGTTATTTAGTGTTCATGTGCTGTTTAAATATTGAAAAAAAAAAACAGTAAATAACTATAAGTGAATCCCATCAATACACAAGTACCCGAAACCCACAGTTTAAAGAAGATAATTATTCGGGGAACGGAAAACCAACTTGTGGCTTAACGTCGGTATGTGCGGTAATGTACTCCGTTGCTGTGCTCAACCTATGGTGTTTGTCTGAACTTCTGAAGCTAGAACAATAGAATGAGTAACTTGGAGTTGGATAGTTATTATGGAGACCAAAGTGGCTCAACCCGAAATGTCGCAATCGTCGAATGTGGATCTTACAAATCAGTTGAGCGGCATAAACGACTGTGACCAGGACTTGCTCGCAAATGATATCCTTAGATCTAATATTCCAGAGATAAGTGGAGAAAACACCACCTACACTGCCATGTTGGTGGCCGCTAAGATTGGCGTCAAAATTAAAGCGCGCGATTTCGTGAGCCCCAAGCATGGAGCAAGGAGGCTGGCGCTTCAACGCAACGCAGGCGACGGCGCCGGTGGAGACCCGCCCCCGCTTCCTCGTCGTGCGGCTCGCGCGTCGCGACCTACGGGACGGTCTGGCCCGGGGGAGCGCGAGTGCGTCGAGGCATGATAACAGTGGATCTCGCTCGATCTGCCGGGCTCTGCAAATAGAAGCGCGCTACATCTAAAACTAGGCCTATTTGGCGCAGCCGTGAGACGAACAATAATTATTTCTTTCCATTTTTTGTCTGTGTAGTTTTAAGTTTTTTAATTGTGTAATTAAGTTTTTATTTTTTTCTGTTCTTGTTGTGTGCACTTATGGCATAATTATGCCAAATAAATATGTTTTCTTTATTTCTACCTTTCATCCTATCTTACTCGGTCATGCATTAGATTAGAATAGAACGACTATTTTAGACCAATTCATCAATCACTGGGGCGAAGTAGCCCAACGGTTTAGTGGCCTCTTTATAAACCTAGGGTCTCAGGTTTGAATTCCAGACAGGTACTCATTTTTTGTCTAAAATAATCACGTTTCGCGAGCAATTTTATACAACTGCTACCTGATAAGTTTCATAGGAACCGTGATCAAAATTAGGGACATACACAGACAAACTTTTCGGTTTTATGAAATAGCGATGGGCTGATCGTCACGGCTCTTCCTCTATTACGCCGCGCTGCCTACCAGGGATCTTGTAGCGTGTGAGTGTTGCCTGCAGTCGACAACGCTGCGGCACACGCGTCGTTGCAGTAGGAGGGAAGGAATACGTGCTGCACATCCGCACGAGAAGCATGTCGATTTATTTTAAAAATCGATCTCTGATTCGATAAAATCCAGTTGGAATTATCCACATCATCTATGCAAACTCTTTTGATGTTGTGGAAGTATCAGTATTGTCAATTGTCTGTAAAAAAAAATACAGCACAGAGCATCAAGTAGTCTTTGGTCCCAATGCCAACTCGAGAGCTTTTTAGGGTTCCGCAGCCAAATGGCAAAAAACGGAACCCTTATGGATTAGGCATCTCTGTTCGTCTCTGTGTCTGTAGCATTAGCGTCTAGCATTTCCGTCTGTCTCTGTGTCTGTCCGTCCGTATGTCACAGCCACTATTTTCCAAAACTACAAGAACTATGCTGTTGAAACTTGGTAAGTAGAGGTATTCTGTGAACCGCATTAAGATTTTCACACAAAAACTAGAAAAAATACAATAAATTTTGGGGGTTCCTGATACTTAGAACTGAAACTATACATTTTTTTTCATCAAACCCATACGAGTGGGGTATCTATGGGTATATCTTCAAAAATGATATTGAAATATGTAGTATAATTTTTTTCTAAACTGAATATTTTGCGAGACACTTCCAAACAGGTCAAATGTGTGTGTCCCCCTGTAACTTCTAAAATAAGAGAATGATTAAACTAAAAAAATAAATGGTGTGCATGACCATGTAAACTTCCACCGAAAATTGGTTTGAACGAGATCTAGTAAGTAGTTTTTTTTTAATACGTCATAAATCGTAAACCGCAATTTACCTTTCATTCAATCAACTCAAATATAAAAATAAAAAAAAGCGTTATGTTACTTGCTGCTACGGAATCCTTCATGGGCGAGTCCGACTCGCACTTGGCCGCTTTTTTTAGTAACTTCAAACAAAATCTTTTTGATAGACGGCCCCACAACGTTTGTTTTCTCTAAACAGCTAGTTTGTTCTCTATTATCATCACGAAGTTATGATTGGGTAGGTTGTGAACGCTCGTCTCTAATTGGCTAAGCAACGCATAGTAACAATGGCTTCATTGGCGCTGGCAATGTGACATTTGACGGGCTGCAAGAATTGTCAAAGTAGACGATTTATGTGAAAAAGAGCAATGAAAGATTTGAATATTTTTGATTATGTATATTTATTTCTTTTGCGTGTGATGTAGATGCATAACAACAACAAAAAAATGTGCGGTCAACCGTTTTTTCTTTAATATCGAACGTAATTCGTATTTCAAAACTAAACAATATTCACGGATGATCTAACACAAATAACAAATGCGTTTTCTCAAAATTTCCACGTGTCTGTACAACCCTGTTATGAGGTTATAATTATGATAGTCAATTTAAAAAAAAAGGTTGAACTGCGGGAGTGAGGTGCATTTTTAATTTGGAATGGTTAGGGAATAATTTCGCACGAATTGCTTTAATTACCAGTATAAAAGTACTATAATTTATGGGGTTAAGTAAAATATTCATTTATTGCGCTATCGTACACAAATATGACAATTTATATTAACTACTGTAGTGTTTAATAAATGAGTTATGCATTCTGTGGTGGGGGATGCATGTTGGAGGGAGCGCGGGGCGATGCGCCGCGTTCAGTCTAGTCCGAGCAGCCTTAGCGACCGCACGCCTAACCCAGGAATATTGGAAACAGTGTTTTATTGTACAACCCTGAACAAAGACACCACAGTAATATACGGTGGTTTTACTCTAAACTCTAACTAGTGTACGAGTGAACACCACATCGACCTACATTACGAATCTCCGTCTTACGAATTTTCGATCAGGTCACGTGTCCAGACGCGAGTTTAACATTTTTTTCCCATCCCAAAAAGTGCACAACGTCGCTAAAGAAGTTTTCACTTCCAAATTATTTGTGAAAACCTATGACAGAAGCAGAGAAAGATGACAAAAACGTTGGATAGAGAAAGATTAAGAGTTAAATCAAAAATGATTTGAAAGTTAAACCCCTCGCTCGATAGATGGTATTGTAGTCGGATTAGAAGTACGTAAAACGCATTTAACGAAACCATAGCGGTTTCGTTACCTAGGCAAGATGGTATTTTACTCGATATGAGCTTACAGCAAATATATATGTTTCATGTCAATGTTAACAGTTTCAAGTGTTGTATTATATTCTTTGCCATTATAGGGACGGACCCTCGTTCAGTGTTTTACGTGGTAGTATACAGCAGGCCGCATACAGCATTTCATAACGTGACGATTTCTACTAAATCGCACTATCTGTAAGACGCGTTAAGAAATTTTGTTCCAAAAAGTACACGTTTATAATTACAAAACATGGCTCATACGACCATGTATAAAACAAATCTGCGACTAAATTTTGAAGGAATTATGTTTTTTCATTTTTTTAATAAATTCGTGATTTATAGCTATGCAATATACAAATAATACTATATGAACTACGACTGCCTCAAGCAATACGGTTGGATTTATTTTTTCTAGCAGTTCCAAGCGAAAACCATATTATGTTTTTATCTAGTTTAAATCTGTCAAAGTAGAAGAGTATTTTTTTAATGTAGCAAAAGGAAACACAAACATATTTTACTTCATACTGTTATCATTCAAAACTTATTTACTTAGTCCATTGGGCATAACATCATCCTCCAAAAACTGGCAGGTCTCCATGACATAACGCCGCGTTGCACGCCGCGGGGGACGCCGCGTGCATCGCCGCGTCCGACGCGGCGTCCGACGCTGCATCTCGAGCAAACGCGCGTAAAAACGCTTCTCCGTAAACGCTCTCATACATTGACATATGTTTGAATTTGAAGCGGCCCGCGCCGCCCGACGCGCCGCCCGACGCGCCGCGTCTCCAGAAATGAGCCCTTAGAATCATCGTCAGCATCCACCTATTATTGTTCCCACAGCTGGGACAGGCCTCCTCTTTATGAGAGGAGGAGAATGGGCTATAGTCAGTGCGGATTGGTAGTTGTCAATTTTCTGGAGCGGTATAGAGAATTAGTTCTTAAAAACTGCTAGGATATAAATTATACTTTATTTTTCTTTTTACGTATCTATCTAATCATTACCAGTACCTATACGTTTTTGTGTAGTTACGAGTACTATGCGAAATATGAGAAATTTTAGATGAAAAGTAAAAGTATCTCAATTTACGTAACTTCGTCACATATTTATGGGGTTTCCGTGTTTTGGCTGTTCATCAAAACCTGACAACCCTGATAAACACACAAATAACATACGATGATAATAATTCTAACGGGCATTAATTTATTACTAAAACCCATATCTATGTTACATTAATTTTACGAACAGATGGTACAAACAAATAACGTTCTTAATGACAATAGAACACCATTAACAACGGAAATAATTCTTTCAACAATCCAAGTGTTTACTTAAGACGTATCATATTCATACAGTTGCGTTTCGTAAGAATGGTAACCGGTAACCTACACCAACGCTTTGGAGGTAACAATTTTAACAGAACATATAATTTATTTGACCACAACCACAGACTTGTTACTTAGATACTAGATATGTATATCTCATCGGTTATCAGGTGAGTCCCTCTTATAGAGAGGAGGGCTGTGTCTCAGCAGATAGGAACATTGATAGACTGAATGATGATGAAACAATTGATTATGTTTGTCACTTTTTCCCTCTCCCTATCGTTGTAATTACCGATGCTTCGCTGTATGGAGAGGGTAAGGCCCGGTGTCCAGCAAAGCGGAGACGAGAGGAGCGGAGAGGAAATGTCCAAGATTCGACCAATCACAGGAGAGGCGAGAAACGCGATGTAGATTTCAAGCAATGTGATTGGTCGGTTTTCACACTTCTCCACTCCGATATGCTTGTCTCCGCTTTGGTGGAAACCGGACTTGAGGAATGCCAAATAATTAAGGAATATGGAATGTCTGAGGAAAGATATGAATGGAAAAAAGGAGAGCGATGAAGTTTGCCAGGGGAGAATGAATGAATGAAAAAAAGGGGTTGCGCCGACTCCAAGTAATAGGTGACATCAGATACCTAATCTTACGCTATTACATGCTAAAAGTCTTAGCAAATAACTGTCGATAAACTAAATTGGAACTCTAATCTAGATCCACAGCATTTCGGTTTGAACCAATCAGTCCGTTTATTATATTTCTCTTAACACAAGATTTACTAGTTACATTCAGTCATTGGCACCGTGCAGTTCGCGATGGTTCCATTTAAAAATATTGTCACTTGTTGCGTTTGGTTTTATAAATCAAAAAATATTGTTTTGAGTATCTTGTATTCAACTCTATCCAATATCATAACAGTTGAAGTTTCACAGAGTAAATCATATCAAACAAACAGCCGTGAACTAAGAGAGTGAAACAATATGTATGTTTCGAAACTGAAATATGACCGCTGAAATAACAACTTATAGAGAGGTACCTATAAGGAAAGGACATGCTGCTGATGCTGCGCCTGCCCCAAATAAATTGTATTAGGATAAACCTTCATCTGGTAGCGAAGTAGACACAATAGTTAAACAATGGCGTCAAACCTATTCGGTCGAGCTTAACAGATGAAGGGGGCAGAAGAATGACGATAAAAACGTTCAACAAAAGATTTGTGCGTTTATCTATTAAAATTTCATCTCAGAAGACCTATCTTTACGAACACTATCATCATCATGGCAGCTTTGTATTATCCAATGCTGAGTTTTATGCTTCTACCATTTTGCGTACCACTTCCTTGGTCTGTCCATGTGTCATCCAGGTCGGTGATCTTCTTGTTTGATTGATCATCTCTCGGTGGCCATTACGGACTCTGCTCCACGTCAATCCATGTCCATCTCCATTTGAGATCTGCTAATCATAGTCGGTAACGGTGAAGGAAAACATCGTGAGGAAAAAGGCATGTCCTAGAACCAAAAAATTCGAAGACATGTGACATCTACCATTCCGCACTGCGCACGTGTGGATTATAGCCATTCCCTCTTATAAAGAAGAGGCCTGTGTCCCAGCAGTGGGAAAATTAATAGGCTGATGAGGATGATGATGAATCATAGCCATCAAGATCTACAAAGCAAATCTAACTGTATTTGTGTTTGTCCACAGGCAAGCATCTGGTCTTTACAACGGACCCTGAGTCCGTGAAAGACGAGTTCGCGTTCGACAACCCTGGTTTCCGCCAAGGCGATCGCACAGCGTGGCAGCATGAGGCGCCGACACTGCCTCTAAGTGGCAAGCATCACGGATTGCATGTGGAGTTCACAAAGCCGGAGCATAGCAAGGATGATTCACATTTACAGGTAAGAAAGTATACTTTTTGAATATATTATGAGGATCATGGCTCCTTCATTGAACAGGGAAGATTCTCCGACCAGATAGGGTGTTGTGTCTTGTAGGCAGTTTAGGGTTACTGTCCAATACTCCAATGGCTGTGGTCGTGTTTATGATTATTATCCCCGCCGTATTATGTTTTAACCACACGGATAATTGGCTTACCCGATGCTAAATTATCTCTGTCTACAACGCGACTAGGTGTTGATCTAGCTGATGTTAAACTTAAACGCAACTTAGCAGATTTAAACGTTATTGATCAACGCAACTTCTAGTCAGTGACTACCCTACTAAAAAATATGAGAATATGTCCCTGCAATTAGACCGGCAAGTTATACCATGCCGTGACATCATTCACAAAGAAATATAACTAGGTGTCAGCATTAAAGCTTTGACGGAGTGGTGGTCAAGGTTAGGCCAAAGAAACCAGGGCTGTCCTGAAGCTCGCTGGGTCGACGATACCGTCAAAGTCGCGGGAAACACCTGGATAAGAGACGCACAGAACCGGGAAGTGAGGTAGGGAAAAAACGGAGGCCCGACGGTATACCCTGCAGTAGACCGGCAGTGGGTGATTCCAGGCTGATAATGATGATGTCGATATTATTCATGGTTACAAATGTGGGTGAAAGGGATTTTAGGAAACTCTTCACACACATGTACACATATTTGTGTTGCGTAATAAGAATTTTGCTCGTTCAACAGTTGAACTGTGACTTCGCTTTTATTTCTTAGCAGTTAGTCGTCTATTAGTTATTTTGTAATGTTATAGATTGTTGGAACTGTGTTCCCTTCTCCTGTTTCTACGGGCTCTGTCATAAGCACTTTTACTTTTTCTCGTAAAGACAGTTATCAAAGCGCCATTGCTTTGTCATAACGTGAACAAAGGTAAATACGTACTTGTGAACTCCTGCTGCCAGTTACTTAGGTACTCCTTTTGCTTCGTTCGTGCCACGTTCTTGTATGTGCTCATATATGCACGCTGAAAGACTTGAGCTCACTCAAGTCTTTCAGCGTGCGTGTGCAAGTTTTTCAATGATGGCCTAATGGTAAACGACCTTGACTTATAAGCTGCAGGGCCTGCAGGACGTGCCCATCAAGTTTAGTGCGTACGATCTGCCTAACTTTTGTCCAACTTTACTGCGGTCGGCTTCCAGTCTAACCGGATGCAGCTAAATAAAAAAAACACCAGAATTTTACATGGAGCGACTGCCTATCTAACCTCCTCAACCCAGTAAATGCGGTGTATTACAGAATGAGTATGTATAGACTACAATCCAGTAACCCAGTCGACCTTTAGAAAATCTTCAATACATTTAAACTCCCCGAGTATCCCGCAAGTTTAGCCAGGGTAACAAATAAACATCATCAAGATATAGCGACGTTTATTATCCATTAGGGTATCTATATTGGCCGGGCTGGTATCGCCAATTCAGTTCTATTGGTTGCTATTTCTGTCTCGACCAATTGGATGGGATTATCTCAGATGTTTATAGAGTCTAGCTGTCTTTTGCAGTGTGCTTGAAGTAAAGTGGGATCTTTATGGTTTTAGGGTTCAAAGTTGGTTGGGGAGTTATGGAATTAGTAGTTATATGAACACGGTTTTATCAGGTATTGGTTTCTGTATGAAAGTTTATCAGTGTTTCTGTAGTATCTAGTCCTTTTTGTTATTTTTTACACTAAATAGCCTACGTTTGTCCGCAACTCGATGATGATGCGATGATACGGCTTCTGGTGGAGCTCGCTTGCCTAAAAGAAACCGATTCACTCGAACTTTGAAGATCTCCAAAATATAATGATCGGGAAACAGAAGCCGGCAGTGAAGTGTCTAGTTGTGAGGTCAACACGGTTTTTCCAGTTTTTGCGCTTGCAATGAGAGGCATTTTTGAGTGTATGCTATTCTCTAATCTCTCTCTATTCACTATGCTTACGTGCGGTTTCTCTTGAAAGCTGTAATCGTTCATATTACCCATTAACCGTTTTAGAGGACAGATAGACAGTACCTCCATGTAAATTATGTAAAATACTGGTATCACACCCTTACATAGTTGGGAAAAAGCTATAGGCAGATGTTGACAATGACTATAGCTTTATTGTGAAAACCCACATCGAGTTTCAAATTATTAGGAGTGATTCACATGACAAGCTCGCCCTCTGCAGTGAGACCGAGATGTTTGACAAACTGTAATATCGAAATTCATAAAATCATAATACGTAATAATAATATTGAGCTATTGACAATATGCTTAGGTATACACACGAGTCAGTACTCACCAATGATTGAAAACAACGTTATATCACTCCTGTGATCAACTTCCAGGTTTCCAATGATCAACTCCCATTTAACAAATAGGTGAGGAAGTGAGCCTATTGCCATCAACCTAGCATAAATGCAGACTCCTTGGTTGTTACATGTTGTTGAAAACGCCAATAAAACTCATGCTCTACGTGGAAATCGAAACCAGCCCGCGTAGCATGACCACCGTAGACACGACAGAGAGTCGACAAATCTTTTGTTCATCTGTCATTTTGTCGATTCAACAGATGAACAAATATTTGTCGAATCTCTCTCGTTTCTCCGGTGGTCATGCTAGGCGGGCAGGACCACCTGCGACCACTAGATATTCGATTCACTTTGATCCTACAGGGTGTAAACAACCTCATCACGAAGCCGATAACCAAAACCAAGCATTCTGAACGTCAAACTAAGTACAAAACATTGTGCTGATGGATGGATTGAATATTACGGGGATCGTAGAGGTGTTTAACCCTTAATTGGGCGCGCCTAAAAAGTTGCATAAGTGGTCGCGAGGGGTGTCTAGCACCCCAGAATTAGAAAATTAAAAAAAATACGAAATACATGCAAAATCAGACTTTTATTAATTAGAAAATTTGAACTTACATATTAATAAACTTTTAAACGTATTTTTAACATAAATCAACTTTTTATTTAATATGAAAAATTTGTTTTTACATATCCTAGTTTTAATCATCACAATTTTGACAGACTATATTCATATGGTCATTGCACACATGTTTTTGGCATTTCGAACATACAGTCTTTGTTTTTCTGTCCTTATTTCTTGGACATACATGGCACCTTTTGTATGATTGCGATCGGCCTGCTTCAGAAATAGATTCTTGGTCCTGAATTCCATGTTGTGTTTTTAGTCGTTTTTGCTGCGGTCGTGGTAGTGTGGGTATGTTGGCTCTTGATATTTGGTGAGGTTTGACTAAATCAACAGCCAGTCGCTTTAAAAATACTCTTCGGGATATATTATGATCAATTTTAGATTTGTATTTATCATAGGAATTGATACCTGTGATATTGAAAATATGAAAAAATATCACCATCGGCCATCTTTTGGTACGTCTTCCTACATTATAACTGGCGCACATTTGGTCGTTCGTATCAACTCCCCCTTTCGTTTTATTATAAAAATGAATAATTTCGGGCTTTCTTTTCTCACCCTCAACATTATCATCGTGGTGCATTGTCGATAAAAGCAGAACAATCATCCATTACCTCGGAATTTAGACCACACAAACAGTCACCTGGGGTGTCGTGCACCCCAAAAACGCTCTCCGAGCCCAACCGTTGACAACAGAGCGCTGCTCGCAACTGAATCGTGTACGTTTTACGTGTTTACGAAGCTACCTAGAAGAACAGCGCGCTAAATTCAAATTTTATAAAGTTGTGAGCCTGGAAACCTGCTCTGGGGTGTATGACACCCCACGCGACCAATTAAGGGATAAAGTAAAAATCTTACAATAAATACTAGTATTTACAAAAAAAAACTAACCCAATATCTCCGTAACTAGAAGGTTCCCAGGTATGGTGTAGAACAAAAAAAGATCGCAATGACGAGGAGAAGTGGTGTTTTACACCCTTTATGCATGGAATGAAAATATAATCTGTCGACAAAGTGGTCTGTTGTCAAATGGGATTTACCTTTACTTTCTCGGAGATGACATAAAAGTTTACTTCTTCTGTATGCTACAAAAATTGCAATCAGTCGTCCTGCCTAGCGATCCTACTAATTACAGCAATATCTACTTCTGTGATGTTGATCAATGTGATCGAATGAATGATGAATCGAATGATCGAACAATGAAATCGACTACGTTGGTCTTGTGGTCGTAAGCGCGACTATACTGAGCATGAAGTCCTGGGTACGATTCCCAAGTCCGGTAAAGTTTTATTGTGTTCCTCCATAACTCATTTCGCCAAACAAGTAGCTCAGTTCTGGGCCGACACAATTAAAATTGCCATCGACACGCTAAAAAGATTTCTTATTATTAGATTTGTATACGGTTGTTGGCAATACGCTCGCTCCCAATTACATGGGACTTACAACTGGCTAAGGTCCATGTTCATCAAAAAGATGACGGTCTGATTATCTAAAAACGACAGTTTAAAACAAATTTTTGTATGGGAACATGTCACAGTGACAGCTGTTTTTAGATAATCAGACCGTTATCTTTTCGGTGAGCATGGACCTAAGTGTGGGTATACTGTTAAGTACAACTCTGACTATCTCTTCGGGGATTACAGGCTTGTATGTTATTTAATTACACAACTCCGTAAATCGTACATAAAATCGCAACCTCACATCTCAATGCAAGATCTTCCAAGCGAAAGTGCTACCCAGAAAGACGTCTCACTCTTTGACAAACTATTGAATCAACAGACATCTTACATAATTCCATCACTTCCTCGAACGATGTGAGCTGTATGTTATGTCAAAATGGCTCCATAACCATGTAATACTGCGTTATATACTGTCACGCATGTTATATAAGAGGTTTTTAGGCAATTTAATGTCAGTTATAAAACGAATATCTGCAATAAATGGCTGTAAGAGGTGTGTGTTTCGGTGTGTTAGGTTTATGAGTTTTTATAATCTGTGGTGTCCTCTGAGCCATTACTTTGTTAGACTATCCAACCGATTACTTACAATGACTGCGTTCTATGGGTTCTGCACATGGATATTGGATGTTTCATTGATGATCCTAGGTACAGGTCCTTGCTTTCACTTTAGATCTACAACTTAATGAGTGTAAAGGAGAAGTATTTTCCAGGACAACACCCAAGTAAGATCGAAATGGGAGTCGCACGACCTAGTGTTTCGGTGTGTTAGTTTTATGAGGGTTTATATCTGGTCTCTGAGCCATAACCTGTTAGGGTTCCGTAACCGGTGGGTAACTAACGAGACCAGGGTGCCAGGTTCGAATCCCGGTAGGAGCAAATGTTTGTGTAATGAGCATGGACATTAGTTTCCGAGTCACAGATGTTAATATAAGTACATTGGTATGTATTTACAAACAAAAGGTATATAGGTATGTAGTATTATCAACTATCTGGTGTCCACGACACAAGCCTCGTTGCTTAGTGACACTTTGCTAAGGTGGCGCTGTGTGTCATGTCCTGCGATATAAAAAAATAAAATAAAAAAAGCTTTAGTCGCTGTTCGTCCGGCCGGACCTGCCTGTCAGCGAGCTGTATCTAATGCTCCGTAATAGGGAGAGAGATAGCTGAGGTTTTCACAGAATATGTATTTCTATTGCCGCTAAGTACAACAACAAATAATGAATTATTATGATGATACGGAACCCTTTACCCTTAACGCGCGTGTCTGACTCGTACTTGGCCGGTTTTTCCTTTCTATTTCGTCGACACTAAACACAGCTTATGAAGTATCGCCATCATCATAATCTGGTAGTTGGGACTTAAATATAAGTTGCCGCTTAATTGCTAAAGATTGTAGACACTGGGATATTACTGTTATTATCACAATTGAAAGTGCTAGCTATCCAATGTCCTATTAATCCTATAGTCACCTATTACGGCACCCACATAATGGAGAAAGTAAAGAAAACTTAAAATAGAACAACGAATACACCAGTACTGCACTTCACACTAAATAAAGATAAAGATAATTTTATTTGTTAAAACATGCGTATACATGCAAATTGCACGCAGGATGACACATTAAGAATAGTTTGTACGTACATGTTTCACCCATAAGGCGTACAAATTTACAAAATAAATCTTACAAAAAATAAAAAACTAAATTACTGAAGGCATCATCCAAATACGTAATAGTCAGTTATAAACCTTTATCCGTCAGTATAAATCATAAAATGTCACAAAATCAAGAAAGAAGAAAGACGCAAGAAGAGAATAGAGAGAATAAGAATGAAGACGCCTTGTTCTGCAACCCTCTCGGGGCTCTTCAAGTTATCTTTTTGATACATGCATAAAACCTCTTGTTGATTTGTTCATACACGCTAATTTCCAAAACCACCCAATAGATGTCAGTGAAATTTTGTGAATGGGAAAATAATTTTCGACCCGATAGGTGACGCCGAATATTATATTAATCGCGTAGTAAGCCCAAAGAACGCAAATACAAAGAACCAAATATGTCAATCAGAATCAGAACACTCAAAATTCTGTAATGATGTTTGAGTTCCTTACACAACTTCACACAATAATGTTAAAGCCACTCATAATTAAATAAATAAATAAATATCGCTGGACATTAACACACGGCGCCACCTAGTGCCACACTAAGCAAAGCTTGTGTCGTGGACACTAGATAGTTGATATACTACATATATACTTTTTTGTTTGTTAATACATACATACTTATTATACTTACATAAAGGGTGTAAAACTGCACTTGTTCTCCCCATCATTGCGATCATTTCTTTGTTCTACACCATACCTGGGAACCTTCTAGTTACGGAGATATGGGGGGTCAAAGTTACAACTTTTTGACAAGTTTTTTTTTTTAAATACAAGTTATTTTTGTAAGATTTTGACTTTTAACACCTCCACGACCCCCGTACTATTCAATCCATCCATCAGCACAATGTTTTAACTGCGTTACATTGAGTTCTACCCCAAAACGTGATTTATAACCTCAAAAAAAAAAGTTGTTTCTCAGCAAAAAATTTTGCGTAAAGTTACTTAGTTTGATGTACAGAATGCTTGGTTAACGGCTTTGTGATGAGGTGGTTTACACCCTGTATAAACATCCATGACTCGGAAACAAATGTCCATGCTCATCACACAAACATTTGCTCCTACTGGGATTCGAACCCAGGACCCTAAGAACGTAAGGCAGCGTCACTACCACTACGCCATTCGGGTCGTCATATAATTCTCTTGCTCTTATCCCAATTTAATCGGGGTCGACGCAGAATGTTTTTTTTCTCCATACTTCTCATTAATCGTCACCTTAGTAGTGACCTCCTTTCCTCCTTTTCAGGATGTAAAGGAGGAAAGGAGGTCACACAGTCCATCGATCGTTTCTTGGGTCTTCCTCTGCTCTTATAGCCGTCTACATACATTTATACTCAACATTTTCCTTACTAAAGGAGAATGCTTACGGATATATGGAATCCCGTACCATGTTGCATCAAAATCAAACTTTGTTTTTAAGGGTCTACACTTATCATATTAACTCATACAAAAGTTATTTTTGTAAACAAAACCGGAGTTTCGGAGTAATTTTATTACATCCAAGATTACCTCAAAACTATTACAAGTATAAAATGAGCCTTCTGATACATTGGTTTTGCCGGGTGACTGACGGCGTTATTCGGTTGACCCTATGACTTGACATATTTGCAGAATAAACAGAAATAAGTTCCCAAAATACAAACAAATACATCACAATACAATTATTAATTATCTCAACTATAAATGTCACATCAAATGTCAATGTCAATGTCATTTAGATCCATAAATTAGATCAGTAAAAAATCGATTTGGTGTACCGCTTTTACTTAATTGTTAATGTTATTCAGCAAAAGCAAAGTAAATGTACCTAATACGAATAATTCGTTACTTAAATGTTTTTAAACCAAACGTCACAGGCATTTATAATAAAAAAAACGGTTGGCATGACAGGTTAGTCGATTTATCAAAATAGTTTTTATCGCATTCTACATCTCTATGACCGGTTGTGTAAAACGTCATGTAAAGGGAGTAAAACAATATCCATACTTCTTAACTTTAAATTAAATTCACTGTTTAAAAATCAATACCCCGACGTGTAATGTCGTAAAAAAATGTGGAAATAATTACTATAAAGTTTTAATCTTGATGCATGAGACTTTTTGGTACCACTTTTGAGCATCTCCTTTCCTAATAATATTAAAGCCACCATGCTTACTAATTCCATTAAAAAAAAAACAGCACACACACATTCCCAGATTACCATCGAGTGTAAAATATAAAATAGCACTAGAGATAACGCATACTACTATTTCTGCGCGCCCCAGCTTTCGAGTAAACTTTCAAATTATGCACACATTCCGTCCCCTGTCATTCCCCTGGCTGTTATCTCAGCACGTCCATCGGTAATAGGCAGGGCCACTGCTAAGTAAAAAGGAAAAGTTTAAATCGTGCGTGTCCAAATAGAAAGTTTGAAGATGAAAAAACATTGACTTAGAGTTCCTCTTCTGGTTGTTAAAAATCTCTCCCTTTAAAGTAAGATGAGATATGTTGGTCTTCCAAAATAGGCTACGAATCAATCACCTATAGAGGCTGCATGAAATTAAGTACATAGGTTTTCGCCCTCGATTTATTGATACCCAAGACAGGCTTTGCCTAGTTCAGGGTATAGGTTTTTGTAATGTTTTTGGCCCTTTGGCACACTTTTAATTACTATTTAAACCATATAAGTGGTTTCGCATTTTAAAGGTGCTTGACTTTTGATGACTTTGACTTATTGTTTATTTTGACGACATTAGTTGTATGCAAATTGTAGTCTTTTTCTTTTTCAATGCACAGCCTACGTGTCAGATTAACCGCCAAACGACATTCTACATTTTTAACAGACCACAAATAACACCGAATTTTGTTATTTCCCTCTTGAGTCGAAAGCGTTACTAATGCACCTATATGTTACTGATGTTACAGTAAATATGCAATGAATAATTCTCGTATTAACCGGGTAATGTGCACATTATACAGGCAGTAGTATATAATGACTAAATTATGCATATTTCGTATTGTGATCGCGAGAATGTTGTTTATAGTGGCTTGACAGTTTGGTAGGAAAATATTTGTAAGCCTGCAACATAGTCATCATTTGTTTTATGACAGTCTGAATGATCTAGAATAATGGTAGGATCCAAGATCTTGGTGCTTCTCAGTATTTGCCGTAGACTGATAATCATCATCTGCCTAGCCTTTTCCCAACTTTGTTGGTGTCGGCTTCCAGTCTAACCGAAGACAGCTGAATACCAATATATTACATGGAGCGGCTGCATGCTTTCTTGCATTTCAGTCAATGGTAATCTCATCACTCAAGATTCTGTCTAATACAATTGAGTAAGATTTTACAAGCTACTCGCTCGAAGGAAGAGAAATAGTCCTGACGTTTACCTACCTTTTCGAAAAAAACAATCTAGCTTAGATGTACTCGTAAATAGCGAGATTGGTTTCGCCCCACATTCTTGAGTTGTGTCAAAAACGTTCGAAATTGTGTATTTCTATGAATGCTAGCCTTGCCTTATTGTAACTTATAAATAGCTAAGCAGTGTCAGCCCTATTGCAGTATAATTTCGATCTGCATTCCTATGCGACTCGTTACAAATCGATCCAGTCTGGATTTGTTCTGCGATGTGAATGAACTTGTTCTAGTCTTGAGACTTGGTGCTATGATCCTAATACTAAGAGATTTGTTAACAGCTGCCTGCAAACAGTATAGACCTACTTGTATCTATCTTGCGAAATTCATAACTATTATTGTTGTTAGTAGAAGCTTAGCCTTGGGAGCTTAGCCTTTAGAAGCTAGGCCAAGATGTTTTAGGGCCCGTAAGCCCTCAAAAGTAAATCATTTATTTGCATTAGACCATTTTGGACCATGTGGAACTTTGAAGTGTCAGGAGTCGGCCAGTTAGTCAGAAAGTTGAAGTTAGGTACGGTCGAACAAGCTATTTGGTTTACAGTTTAACCCAGAAATTACATTGTAATGTGTAAACCAAATAGCTTGTTCGACCGTACCTGTTTACACCGTCTAAACCGTAGATCACTATGGGTAGATTCAAATTCTGCTTACTAGTGCTAAATGATCATACTATCTAACCTATTACAATGACTGCGTTCTATAGGTTCTGGACATGGAGATTGGATGTTTCATTGTTGCTCCTAGGGACAGGTCCTTGCTGTCACTTTAGATGTCGACGATGTTTGACGACTCGAACGGCGTAGCGGTAGTAAGGTTGCCTTACGTTCTTGGGTCCTGGGTTCGAATCCTGGTAGGAGCAAATGTTTGTGTGATGAGCATGGACCGTTTCCGAGTCATGGATGTTTATATGTATAATAAGTACCTATGTATTTATAAACAAAAAGTATATACTTATGTAGTATATCAACTATCTGGTGTCCACGACACAAGCCTTGCTTAGTGTGGCACTAGCGCGCGCTGGGCGCTGTGTGTAATGTCCAGCGATATTTATTTATGTAGCACGGAATGAGTGTAAGGGAGAAGTGTTTTCCAAGAAAACACCCAATTAAGATCCACAGCCTAGAAAAGCATCGTATAAAGATCCTCTCTTTTAAAAACGCACCAAGCTCCAGAGCTTGGTGCAACCAGGCTACCAAATGATAAACCTGAACGTTATGTAACCGGTAGTTAAACCCTAACGACATCAACATATCCAACGTAAAGTAATTACGAAAATATCAAAACACTAATGATAAAACTGATTAACTAAAACCAGTCTTTTAATAGTTTTTAATGACGAAACGCTAGGATGACGCCAGTTAACCTAAATCACGAGATTAAGTGCCGTTTAAACTGAGATAAAGTTAGTCATATAGTAATCTTGTGGAATATTCCCTCGGCTATTAAAATATAATTATCCTGAGGTGATTATAATGGAACTTGAGGTATGTCGCGTTTAGTTTAGATTAATCGGAGTGAGGAATGTTTTCGATTTCTGTTATGTTGATTGGCTGTTCTGATTCATTCGTTTGTAGTTCAGTAGTTATTGTAGAAAAGTGACGATTTACTCGGGTATCTAATTGCGTTCTCAGGGATAATGTAGCATTCTAATGGCGAAAGAATTTTTGAAATCAGTCCAGTTGTTTTTGAGTTTATTCGTTACACAGTACAAATCTTTCCTCTGTATAGTGTTAGTACCTAATAGGAGATTATGATTTGCGTAGTAGCAGCACTACAGCGACATCTATGCCACAAGTAAAGAAGTAAAAGTTATCAGCTGCATTAGAAAAACTCATCAACAACTATTGGGTTTTTTAGGGTTCCGTAGCCAAATGGCAAAAAACGGAACCCTTATAGTTTCGCCATGTCTGTCTGTCTGTCTGTCCGCGGATAATCTCAGTGACCGTTAGCACCAGACAGCTGAAATTTGGTACCAATATGTATATCAATCATGCCGACAAAGTGCAAAAATAAAAATTTAAAAAAACATTTTTACTAGGGTACCTCCCCCAGACGTAAAGTGGGGAGCGATTTTTTTTTTAATTTTGACCCTGACGTGTGATATATTGTTGGATAGGTATTTAAAAATGAATAGGGGTTTTCTAAAATCATTTTTTGATAATATTAATATTTTAGGAAATAATCGCTCCGAAAGTCAAAAACAATGTGTCCCCCCCCCCTCTAACTTTTGAACCATAAGTTTAAAAAATATGAAAAAAATCACAGAAGTAGACCTTTATATGAACTTTCTAGGAAAATTATTTTCAACTTGATGAGTTGAATAGTTTTTGAGTTATATAGCACTTTTTAAAAAAAAACGCAAATGATAACTTTGTTTTTCATACAAATACTATGAAAAACAAAGTTATTTTTGCTGACGAAAAATGTTGGTATTTTTAATGGTCTGGGAAGCTACGGAACCCTACAGTGAGCGTGGCCCGACACGCTCTTGGCCGGTTTCTTTATGATATGATAGCCCACCAGACTCAACACCCGTCTGGTTGCAGGATTCTCCCTTTTCTGTGAGGGATGAACCACTTACCATGTTTTTCATACTCCTATAGCGTTGTAAATTTTTCAATAGAAAAAAATAGGAAAGTATTTGTATAAATATGACTACTTTGAAAATGATTTCCACTTATCTAGGCCAGGAGTGGACCAAGTGACGCTTTACATACGTAAGGGATCCTTTACAATCTTAGCCTTGTACGAACCTTTTTTTTGTTTTTGGGATGGGAAATCATCAAATGACTTCTCTCACTCTGGGCGGAGCGGGAGGGAGTGTCAGACTTTTACTGACTAAAACCCATCCATGTTCCTTCCTCGCCCTTTATGTTCCGGGGCCGCGGTATCTCTTTCGAACAGGCCCGCAACCCCGGCAGGCTTCGGCCCTTGCGGGCCCCTCCCCAGCCTTGTACGAACCTGGATGATTGACGATAGTCCCGAGAAAATGATCTTGATGGCATGACTGCATGAGTCTCGTGGCGTTGCAAATAGGAAAAATTCATAAAGTGAATTCAAAAAAATGATCTAAATCGTGAATGAAAAATATCGGCACAATCGTCTGCACTGAAAAGTTAAAATAATGCATGCAAAAAATAAGATTGAAAAAAAAAAAACAAGACGGTGTTCAAACTTTTCAAAGTCAAGTGCAGTGATCCGATCAGATTTTGAGATCTGATATCAATTTGTTTATTTTTATACACAATGCAGGTTCAATCTCTCACACTTGAGACTGATTCAAAGAAAACAAAGAAATAACGAGGGCAAATGTTTTTGGATCAGAAGGCATTATCCGGTTATCAGCGACCGCAGCCAAAGATATTGTAGATAGCTTAAAGAGGCTATCGGAAGACATATTATCTGAATAGAAAATCAGTGATCCCATATCTGAGTCTTCTTATTCATGTGCTCACTGGGCCTCGAGCTTAGTTTTTTCATGCCGTCAAGAAATGCATGCTGGTTTCCTCACAATATTTTCCTTCACCGAAGCAAGTGATAGGTAATCGATACAATACGAACTTCAGACCTATGACTTGGTATTCCGACAGTCATACCACTGGCTACCACTGGCTATCACTGCCTTAATAATGTATGTCTCAGCACTCTCAGTGACTCCTTAATATAGTTACATTAACCTTGAAACATAACACTCGTTTTTTTGGGCAGTCGTGCCATCATCTACCTAGCCTTTTCCCAACTACATATTTTGGGGTCGGTTTCCAGCCAGGCAGCTGAATACCAGTATTTTACATTTTACATGGAGCGACTGCCTATCTGACCTCCACAACCCAGTTATACTGGGTAATTCGGTACCCTTTGGTAAGACTGATTGTCAGACTTTTTGGGCCACTGACTACCTGTAACGACTGCCAAAGATGGACAAATGACAGCCGGGACCGACAGCTTAACGTGCTTTCCGAGGCACGGAGGCAACTCGGTATGTAAGGGTGGTGGTTAACCATCCACAGACCAACCTAGGCAAGCACGGCTTAACCTAAAGATCGGCCCGAGCGGCTGTTATTATTTAGCCACGAGCTCCTTAGCTCCTGCTTCTTAGCTCCTTGGGCAGCCGTGTAAAGGACAGAATTGCCAAGTTTGACGCGTTACATTTTTACAGACAACAGCCAGTTGGTTATTCCAAATACATATTTATGATATTGTTCGTTTTGTCCCTTGCTCTATGTTTAATATTGCAATATTTTTGTCTGCAGATGAGCCAGGGGAATCTTAACTGCGTTTCCCTACTACTATTGCATTTCTGACATATTCATTTCTAAGGATAAGTTTCTTTAGCTGGGAGATGTCCCACTCGTTTTTTTTTTTTAAAGTTTAGGTGGCTTGCAGTATTCTGTTTTGATCGATATATTCGCTTATTGTTTACTTCGTCTGTCATTCAAGATTATTCAGATGGTGTTTTGGATAAGATTAAATACGATAAAGATAAGATAAAAGTTTATGTCCCAATACATTAGTACATTTTTAGGTTTCGTGAACAATACATGCGTTTTATTATACTGTGAGAACCTGTTATTTCAGGATACCAGCCCCCCCCCCCCCCCCCCCTTGGAAGCATATTTAAACAGAATTATGCACTCGGATAATGATGCGGTAAGTAATATTAAGCAAAAAAGAACACATTACAATATAGTGGTGATCACTTATTCAAGTGAGTGTGGCGAGTGTTTGTGTGTGTGTGTATACAATGTGTGTGTGTCTATCTGGTGGGTGTGTGTAACTTGGGTAGTTTGGTCAAGGCAAGCTTGAAGGCCATGTGAAGCTAGTAGATTCAGGTAACTACGTTTGGTTGAGTCAAGACACTGGTCATTGATGGTTATGTTTAAATCGTCGGTGATGATTAAGTTTTGAAGTGAAAACTTCTTTAGGCGCGTTGAGCTTGAGCGAACAAAAATCATGGAACTCACGTGACCGTCACCTAATAATTCGTAGCACTCGAAGCCGATCCGCTACTGCGTAGCACCACTAGGCGGGCACAACCCGTAGCAGATATTGTAGATTACTTAGTTTTCACTTTTTCGTTTTTAATTTTAAGTGTCAAATAATTGTTTTTTTTTTACTTCTACTGGCAGTCGTCAAAGACCGCCCGCATGTTTTTTATAGTGTGCGACACTCAACAGGATCATATCAAGCATAATGTTTAATACTCAAGTAACAACTTTTTTATTAGTAACCTGTTTTTATTCATTACGGAGGGGTGTTATCGATAAAAAAAAAACATGTGTTGTTTTCGAAGAACCATTGATGCACCGTACATTTTTAGTTCCGTATAATGATTGACATACAATGAAGCCTGTCTTTTGAATTTTTGAAACATGAAATAAATTGATCATTTAACTCAACTGACATTTCAAAGACTCCGTCTCATAGACACAAGTGCACATTTCTTTAAACTGTCAGAGACGACAACACACTATTACTTGTCTATGCTCACGTTTTAATGGAGTAGTTTAATTTAATGGTGGCAACCCGAAGGTTGTATGCAAGGCCGTCTCTCTAAGCCTGCGAAAGTGTTGCCATATGTTCGGATGTTGCTATATTTGGGGTATTTTTTGGGTCAATGTATGTAGTTTTTTTATCGTGTGTGGTGGGGTCAATTATAATTACCGGACGTATTTTTTTATGTGCATGCTGTACTACTATTTGCTAACATATGAATTAAATGCAATTAAGTAGCTCTAGTCAATTAATACACACACTTACAAGGTAAAGAATACTTACTTAAATGAGAAAACATCATGCCTGTTATCTCCGAAAGGTTAGACAGAGTTCTATATATATTTTTAAGTTCATTGTAATATGGGACGATCCCTTTACCATCAACCGAGCACAAATACAGGAAGTATCTAATGGAAAAGCCCAATACCACTGCCCCCACCCCACCTGATGGGAATCGAACCCAAGACATCGTGCTAAGCAGAGGCTAGGACCACAAGACAAAAGAGGCCGTTTACCTGCTGAAATAGGTCTCAGATAATAAATTACTATCGTATTTTAACCTACTTGCTACATGTACTATCGAATCCACGGAATTTTTAACCTTATTGCTTAGTGTGTAAGGGTGAAAATTGGTAGACCAGTGACTCGGTAGTGTCCACTTATGAACGAACAGTATTGTTATTCCTAGTATCGTCGATAACATGATTGTAGCGGTAACAATGAAAGCAAATAAACATTGAAAAGTCCTGGCCCCGGCAGTCTCGAACTCTCGACATAGATAGCGACAAAATCGCCAACTTTCGATCCCTAATAACGTACTTACAAAAAAAAAATGGTCGCAATAACGATGCTTGCGAGAATCGCATCTGGGATGTGGAGACTTGCGTTTCCCGCAAGCATCGTTATTGTAACCGATTATTTAATTTTATTTTAGCGATCGAAAGTTAGCGATAAAATGTGTAAACTTTCGAGCGCTGATTACTAACAAATAAATTCGGTTGCAATAATTATGCTTACAAGAAACGCATCTAGGATGTGGACTGTGGAGACTTTTATTTCTTCCAAGCATCATTATTGCAACCGAATTTATTCGTTAGTAATCAGCGATCGAAAGTTAGCGATTTTGTCGTTATCTCTGTCGAGACTGCCAGCCCTGAACCCTTACGCTTGATTATTCAAAAATTACCTTCTCATTAAATAATTAATAATCGATTTAATTTTAATGGTGCCAAGCCCCCACCATCAATTAAATGAACTGGGTTATTCACATAAATGAGTCGTTCATAACGTTAATTTTCTGCGATACATATTTATTTTGAAGTCGATCATTTGCCCTTCGTCTGTGAAGCTCAACCGAATCGGTGTGACGCCATTGTTTAACTATTATGTCTACTTCGCTAACAGATGAAGGTTTTCAATCGTTGATCTTTGACAGCCGTTAAGGGTCTGGAGAAACCCGATAGTCAGACAACACACATAACAAAGTACTTATTATACAGAAGATTTTTTCCCTCAACCTGTATTGTCCTAAATCCTAATGCTGAGCAGAGGCCTCCCCATAGCCTTCCTCCTCTTTCCATGAGGTTTTCTCCGGCCAGTCTTCTTTTCATTATCGTGTGGTTAGTAACTTACCTGTTGTCAGAGTTTTCCGGCCAATTAATTTCGTAAGAATAGAAGCCAACCCCAACATAGCAAGAAAAGGGATGAAAATAAACAGATCGTTTAAAACATACAACTAATTTTAACAAATACAATCATATTCTTGAGGTAAGTAAGTACATGCATATTATAATGGCAACACTCAACGGATGCATAGCACGAACAACGTCTTGCCTGATGATGTCATTTTCAATGACGTCAACCTGTCTTGACCGTCAAGTCATCAAGGTACATAAACAATCCACTCGTAAAATCATTGATAGTTAGATGTAACTATTTTTTGCTTAGTTTCATCGGTAATAATAGATAATTATAGTCTATTATAATTCGTTGGTCTAAGATGGCAAGAACTGGAAGGAGTATAGGGAGGCCTTTACCCAAAAGTAGAACAGAAAGGGCTAAAAAAAAAAGAGAGAGTTTACAATCTCTCTAGTTATTTTACAATCTAACGTGTTTGACAATTTTACGGTGACATATTATCGTTAAAGATTACATACCGAATGGAATGCACTTGCACAGTTTCACGTGAATCATAATAATCGGATGTGTATCGAAGTACCACCTGTTTTTAATCACGTGTTTGAATTGAATCAATTACAATTATATTGAAGTAATACTCTATATTACCTACTTTGATGATTGAATTAATGAGCAATGCAATGAAACTTTCCAGTTTTCAGAATAAATCCGAATCCTGCAATATTAATTTATTTTAGTCTGAAGATATCATTATCATCTATCCGTTTGGGGTTCCATCTATCTGGCAGAATCTTGTTGCTCCGAAATTCATTTAGCATAACACACTTGGCATAATTTTCTTTATACGAATATCCTAAAGGCATATATTTTTTTAAATATACTTATTGTTTGGCTGAATGTTTGTATGTCTGAATTTGGAATGGCATACTTTTAGATGGCAGAATTTTTTTTGACATAATTACCTTTGGCCGTGTTCAAATTTCGCATAATTTCGTTTAGAATAATGTTTATTTAGAACGACGATTATTTGATATAATTTCACTTGGCATACTATGAAGATTGCAGAATTCCATTTGGAATAATTTTATTTGGCATTATTGCCATTTTTCAATGCCACAAAATAGCATTTTTAACCTTAATTTAAAATTAAAACACTATCTTAAAAAGTCAATATATTGTGCTAGAAAAGTTAGTGACAGAAACGAATCGCTCCAAAACCGACTCCACGTAGTCTTGTCTGCCCTACCCCTAGAGTGTAATTTAAAATCGCGTAGGCGCGGAGGGGCGAGGCGGGCCGCGAGTTGAGGAGCAGGTGGTTGTAACACTCGCCGCCGCGGCTGAGGCCGGCCGGCTTCGGCCACCCAGCAAGCCGAAGCTGCGGTGGTGAGCGTTAAACCCATCTGCGACGATAAGTTCGCGTGGGACTGCCGTAGCCCCGCAGCGCCGGAGCCGTGACAGAAACCATGCCTGCTGCATGTTGCTACTGCATGCTTGCTTGCATGCAGCATGATTGCCGCATGCTTGTTTGCATGCTTCATGCTTGCTGCATGCTTGTTTGCATGCTGCATGCTTGCTGCATGTATTCTGTATGCTTGTTTGCATGCTGCTGCATGCTTGCTGTATGCATGGTATATGCTTGTTCAGATGTTTGCATGCCTGCTGCTGCATGCTTGCTGTATGCATGGTATATGCTTGTTCAGATGTTTGCATGCCTGCTGCATGCATGGTGCACGCATGCTTGCATGCTGCGTGCTGCATGCTTGCTTGCATGCTGCGTGTTGCATGCTTGCTTGCATGCTGCATGCTTGCTTACATGCTTCATCCTTGCTTGCATATTGCATGCTTGCTACATGCACGATATATGCTTGTTTGCATGTTTGCCTGCTTCTTACAGAGAAATAAAAACCAAGTGTTCACAATCAATCGACTTTATGAATTTTCTGTGATTTGATAAATGAATCTTTCCATTATTATGCATATGAAATGTATGCCAAAAAATAATTCTGACTGTTAACTTTCTGAGATATGATAGTTCTGCCTTTAAAAACTATCGATTTGAAAATTATGCCAAAAGATGATTCTGACTGTGAGCTTTCTGCGATAAGATGGTTCTACTTTTAAATCTTATGCATATGAAATTTATGCCTAAAGATGATTCTGGCTTACAAAATTATGAGTTTGAACGTATGATAAATGAGTATCTGCCAAACAATTTTCTGCCAAATGAAGTTTATGCTATCAGCTGGTATGCAAAATAATATTATGGCATAAAAAGTTCTGCTATAAAGGGTGGACCCATCTGTTTGCTATTTCAGCATGATGCGTTGCGATATGTGTAGAACAATCCAATCACATTGCTGGAAAACTTCTGGTGTTAACAGCCTACGAATAAGGGGATAGTAAAGAGAAGGAACTGAGGAAGAATGAGAGTGGCGCCGAAGACTGAAAAGTTGTGGGGGAATTGGTTGTCGTGGATAGACATGTGATGCGGGGGAAAGTGGAAAATGTCGTGAAGAAACATTTGAGTTTGAATGTAGATGGCTATAAGAGTAGAGGAAGACTAAAGAAAAGATAGGTGGACTGTGTGAAGGACGATGTGGCAAGTATGGAACAAGAAGATTCTTGCGCCGACCTTAAATAAATTGTGATTTTAAGGATGATGTCGATATTTACTATTTTGTCGGATTTCGATGATCATAATTCTGTAACTACATACGTCTTTCAGTCGCGAATGATATTTTCAACTTCATACAACCTGCCACTGGCCTGCAAATTGCAAAAAAACGTAAGAAAAATTGAATTTCACGGGCTACCCTGACGCTTCCAGACGCTTCCCCTTTAACACGATATTTTCCTTGTCATAAGCTATAGAAAATCGATAAAAAACCAATACATTCCATAATTTATATTGCCGTCCCATTCATTTTCAATGAAAATGATGGTGACAGATAAGTATCGAGCGTATCGCTTTCAAGTTTTTATATTGAGGTATGCAGTAAGCACATACTATAGGTTCGCAAGACAGCAAAACTTGCCAACCATTACATTTGCATTGAATTGCCCATTGATCCGCCGTTGAAGGACTGTCGATGATAATTTTTGTACTGAAAGGAAGTGTAATAAAAACAGCAAATATATAAACTTACGATAAACGAGGCAATGCGAATAATATCGTAATCTTGATAGAGACGACTGGTTGCTGACGGTAAAAGTGTAACGTGTCAAACTTGGTAAATACTTACGTCATAACCTCACTGAGACATATTTATACTCCATTCTTCTGATGCTGCTCTTTAGTATCTTACATTGAACACGTCTTATGTGGTGTTCGTAAATCAAATGGTCTATGGGATATTGGTTGGGGGTTTCAAAGTTAACCCACAATGTGCACGTTCGATTCAATTTTGGTAACGCTTAAAAGCGTCCGTAGCAGCCACGGAGACTAGATTTGTGCAAGATTGGTGGCTTATGTTCCCCTCTATTACAGGGGGGAGGTGTATTGGTACACCTCTACCAAATTTTTTGGGGATGTTATGTATGTATGTCTTAAAAGCGTCCTTCTGACACAGGCGGATGACTTGAGCGGACGACCGTCATCGTTGGTTGGTTAATCATAAATACGAGCAATTATGAATAGTCACATGCAGTTCATGACCCATTTTCCGGAGTTAGAATAGGACGTGACCGGAGTCTAGGACTTGTTCAAATTGTAATCAGCAAAAGAAAGCATTAACTTCGATACACTCTGTTTTTCTCTAGGACTTCTATTCAGTATTATCTAAATGACCACTTACCACTAAACTTTAAGGTCTAATATCCACCATTCCTTGTCTACAGCGAGCTCGTACCCGCCGCGTGAAACTCTGGGCGCGTGACTTTACTGGCTTGGGTCTACGATGTGGTGGCGGCGCAAGAGAAGGCGTCCACGTCCACTCTGTACTGAGGAGCGGGCCTGCTGCCGCTGCCAAGTTACAACCAGGTAATCATAACTTGTCCTCAGATTAAACCAGGGTATTGTACAGGGAGCGTGATGGCCTAGGAGCATGATTTGTGTCAAGTGAACACGTCGCGCCACGATAGTGACAGGAGACCGAGACAGGAGACCGAGACGTTAGACCGAGACAGGAGACCGAGACGGGAGATCGCGACAGTTACTTAACTTTAGGCAATGTATAAGCATCAGTTCGCGAGCGAGACAGAGACTGGAGACACATTAGTACATGCAGAAGAGACTGAAACATTTGTCGCGGTCTCCAGAGCGACCGTCATCTTTACACGTCCACTCCCTGCAGAGGAACGGGACTGACTACTGCAGCTCCCAAGTCGCAGCCAGGTAACTACGACCTCAAACTAAAGCAGGACTTTGCTGGATGAAAGAAGAAAGAGAGAATCTTTTCTAAGCATAATGACGGTCGATATACCAGCAGTAGTCTTCAAAAATATCAACGTTATCTGGTTTGTTTTAGGGATTTAGAATACAACTACACCGTCTTCTTGGTGTGAATAGTATTTTCAGCTGAAGAATCCTTGTCGCAAAAGGCACAGAAGCGTTTTTTTTTATTCATGAGGCTTATGGATCAGAGTACAACGATAAGCATTAAAGGACCCCCCTTCCAACCTCCCTCCCGCCCACAAAAATATGCACATGCAGGAAAAGCAATAATAATTAGCATACGATGCACCGATGTTAACTAATCTTCGTTTCGCCGACGATATTGTCCTTTTTTCTTCCTCAGCAGCTGAGCTAGGGCTAATGCTCGATCAACTGAGCCACGCCAGTCTCCAAGTCGGACTTAAAATGAATATGAGTAAAACAAAACTCATGACGAACAGCACAGGGCGTAACATAGAGGTTGGGGGTGTGGTGATTGAATATGTCCATGAGTACATATACCTCGGTCAGATAGTCTTTTTCCAGGCAAGACAAGATAAAGAAGTTACTCGACGCACCGAGAACGCCTGGAAGAGCTACTCTGGTCGATGAAACATCTTATGAAGGGATCTCTCCCTCTCGCACTTAAGCGAAAGCTCATGGACATGTGCATTCTCCCCACCCTTACCTATGGAGCGCAGACGTGGTCACTTACAAATCGTCAGAAGTCCGCACTTGGGGTCTGCCAACGAGCGGAGCGAAGCATACTGGGTGCCAAACTTACGGACCGTCTCAGAAACTCTATACTTCGCTCCAAAACCCAAATAGCTGATGTTGGCATGACAGCTGCTAGGCTAAAGTGGAACTGGGCTGGTCACATCTGCCGCATGTCGGAGGAGCAATGGGCAAAAATTACCGCTCAGCGGTTACCAAATAGCAGGAAACGACAACGCGGCAGGCCTAGAAGGAGATGGCGGGATGAGCTAGACTCTTTCGCAAAGGATTGGCCTACAATCGCACAAGATCGCGAAATGTGGAAGGAAGGGAGGCCTTTGCCCTGCAGTGGGACAATGTAGGCTTATAATTAAAAAAAATGACAATACGATGCACCCAAACTTGTACTCAACTGAGTATAATGCATCCTGTCTCCTGGCAGGATGTCAGGCAGGATCTCCTGTAATGATCCCAGCCTGGATCTCTTTTTGCGGAATTAAAACTAAATATATCTAAATAAAACTAAATATATATCTAAGTTCATGGATTTCTGCAAAGTAACGCCTGGTTCTATAACTTGCAATCATAGGCTGAAAGTAGATCTTTCTGAAATAATCAGCACATACCTAATGCCGTGGTCGACAGCACTGACAATTGAGCAATGACATTATTTGAGCATTCAACTCTTATTTTTGGCCATTTAACGCGTAAGGTAACGAGGTGGAACCTCTTTAATGTCAGAGATGACATTTTGTTTGACATTTGTGAGGTCGCCAGCCGACGGGGGAAAGTTGTCCCCTGTCTAGACATAACACCGCTTTTACAATGTCACTATGTTATGTGTGTTGCTGTTGACCAATTAATATTAAATTAATTAATTCGTCTTTCTGCTTTGTAATACAGCGGTAGCTTGTGTCATGTATTTCCGATTTGCAAGGTGTTGAATCAGTTGAATCCACTTAGTAATTACTGAAGATGTGTTATCATCACAGCAACATTGTATGGTTGTGTTTTTCCGTCAAAAATTTCTTTAAATGACAAATTGTCGTAATGATAAAATGTTGAACTGACTGACTGCCTCGTTGGTCTAGTGGTCGCAAGCTCGACTATTGAGCATGAGGTCCTGGGTTCGATTCCCGGGTCAGGCAAAGTGTTATAATAGGTTTTTCCATGATGAATTTCTAAGTAGCACCCATGCACGTAGTCTTTATTTGTGCCACATAGTTTTACTGGCGAAATATCGGTATATTATTAGGCACACCTAATAATACACCGACATTTCGCCAGTTATGTTCACGTCTCATGTAATGGGGGGTGACCCTATTGCCATCAATCAGGCGCAAATAAAGACTACGCGGCAGGCTACTTAGAAATTCCTCAACGAAAAACCTAGCCCTAACCCTGCCTAGCCTCTTGGGGATTGTTGGCATTATGTTATATCGTACTAATTATATGAACTCTATCGAACCTCTCGGATATGATAGGCGTGATGTCACTACATTTGGCAGATGCACTGCTGTATTGGCAATAATGCTATACTTAGGTGCTACTCAATTTTAGGAGCTTACGACATTAACGAGAAATCACGGTCTTATTCTCAGTCTAAATCCCACGTAAATACTGCTAATCATACAAGAATATTTCTGGCTTTTTGCCAGGATCTGCACTCTTCGGGGAAACTGGGCTTGGAATTGTTAGTTTACAAATCATTGTACTATCAAGTGCACGGTCAGGGATCCCCGAAGTGTGCAGTTTTATTTATTTACATCTTTAACTTTACCGTTATGGACAAAAAGGGTACGTAAAAATGTGATTGCTTAGCTTGACGGTCTATGGGTTTCAAAAATGAGATATGGATGTGCTTACTTTTATATTGTGTACAATTCCAATGTGTTTTGCCAGTCATACTGTGTACCTACTCCAAGGTCTTTACTTCTACCAGTGGCAATCGCTTTGATAGTGTGGTGACTTTTAAATACAAGCTTTTTGGTGGTTTTAAATAAATACTTAAATAGTCATTTTCCGACTTCGTTACCACACTTGAATATCACTTTGTCTAAGTTTAACTACAAAGAAAAACTTTAGTAGCCGGCGTGACGTTATTTTCAACCAACTTCTAAAAAGAGGAGGTTCTCAATTCGTCTGTATTTTTTTTTTTAAGAAACAAAAGACAAATGTCGTTCACCATCATTTCTGGACGAACCATTGCACTATTCCTATTTTAAACCACTTCCATTTTCAAATTCCAGGTGACAAAATAAAAAGCATCAAGATCGAGTTCACGGGCACGCCGCTAGAGGACGCAGTCGCCATCTTGTCGCTGGCGTCTCCTTACCCGGTGGAACTCGAGGTGGTGGAGGGGGGCCGGGCGAGCGGCGCGGGCAGGGGGGTGCACCATCCGCTGCTGAAGCGCGCTGGCTCCACTGGCGATGTTAGCACGGTGAGTTGATGGGCTAAAATGAGCCTTATTTACTGATATACGTTTAAAGGGAGTAAACTAACCGTCACTTGTTCTCCCCGTCATTACGATATTTCTTGTTCCTGGGAACCTACTAGTTGCGGAGATATCCGAGGATTTCCACAAGTTTTTAAGGTCAAATACTAATTTTTAAGGTCAAATACTAGTTTTTAAAGTCATTACTTTACTTTAAACACCTCAAAACCCGTATCTAATAATAATTGCGCTCATCAGCAGAATGTTTTGAGTTTTGAGTGCGTTACATTGAGTTTTACCGTAAAACGTGATTTTTCACCCCAAAAAAAAGGTGTTTATCAGCAATAATTAGTAACTTAGTTTGATGTACAGAATAGGTACTTGGTTAACGGCTTCGTGAAGGTTCCGGTTAGGTACATCCTGTATAAGATTACCTAATTTGTCCAACAATATAATATTGCTTTGATTTGATACGAAAGGTAGCACGTCAGCTATATAAAAAGTAGGATAAGCCAGACTCTTATTCTGTTGAAAGTCAGTAGATACTGGAATAGAATAGAATAGAATAGAATATAATAGAATACCACTGTAATTACATAAGACTTAAGGTGGGTGCTCCAGGGTGGCCCGGAAAATTCAAATTTTCTTACGTTTTTTGCAATTTGCAGGCCAGCGCTAGGTTGTATGTTGATCAAAATATGAAATGCGATTGTAAGACGTATGTAGTTACAGAATTGTAATCATCAATACTTCCCTCCAAGTTCATAAAGGTCCAGGAAAGACTTTTTCAAGATCAAAGTCATTACTATACATACGAGTATTTTCATCAACATACAAACTAGCACTGGCCTACAAATTGCAAAAAACGTAAGAAAATAAAATTTAACGGGTTATCCTGGAGCATCAGCCTCAAACACATCGGACGAAATAAATTAAAAAATAAATAAATAAAAATGGTTTAAGTCTCACACACACCAGACTACGCCTCTATCCCTTAATTTTATGTGTAGTATTGTATTGTGTTATGCGCACCTTCCCATTGTAAACATAACTCATACATCACTAACCAGCTGTATTGGAAAGCGCCCAGTACGGCCAGAGAACAGAACTTTCTTGCCGACGCTACTTTCCCACGCTGTCGCATAGATTTTCTTTGCCAACGCTTTCTTTGACGTTTCTGATTGTTTTTCTTTCATGCATGATTGTTGGATTATGAGTAGGTAATGGTGTTACATTGAGTTACGTTTTCAAAAAAAATACGGTTGAATAAAGTTCTAGGGGTCGTCAAATAACACTGTTTTAAAAAAAGACTGATTGCATCTAGCATCAAAAATTAGAGTTATCATTTATTATGAAAATAAAATAAAGGGTGTAAAAAACCTCTTAACGAAGCCGAAAGGCACTCGGCACCAAGGCGTCATTGCAATAATTTTTTTTGTTTTACACCTTACCTGGGCCTCGATTCTGCTATTACAATAGTGTCAGAGTATTCGATCATTGATTTCATAATGATTAAGTTCTGTCAAATTCTGACAAGTTTGTTAATTCTACTATCATAATGGCGCCATCATGACTTCTCAATGAACAACCACTGACACTCCATTGAAAGAAATTTCATAGAACATTAATCTCGTACATGAAATCTGGCATGAATAAACGTTCGCATTTAGTAGTAGATTTCGAAAATCATTTTTACTAAGGGTTTTATAATAATGACAATACGACAATGCCATTAAAACACAATTTTATTACGAGACCATTGACCGAACATTGTGAATTTAGCAGATTACGAACTTTAAGCAAAATGAGAATGGGATGAGAATGGAATCGTGTTGGAGTGACGAATTTATTAAAATAGCAGAATTAGGCCCCTGGGAACCTACTTGTTACGGAGAAATTCAATCTAGCCACCAGTACGTTTTGAGTACCTACGCTACATTGAGTTCTGCCACAAAACATTTTCTCCCCAAAAAAAAGTCGTTTCCCAGCAATAATTTTTGCGTAAAGTTACTTAGTCTGATGTACAGAATGCTTGGTTGGCGGCTTCGTGATGAGGTTGTTTACACCCTGTATTATGTAACATAAAAACCCCAAGAATGTGTTGTTAGACAAGTTATTGAATGGATCGCAAAATAAAACCTAGTAACCTTATCTGGACACATCGTTGGGACTAATCAATTGACTAAGTAGGTAATGCAAACAATAAGCTAGTTTCCACCATCAATAAATTGCAAAACTAATTAGTCCGTCAGTTAGAGTATTGGAAAATAATGGACACGTATTTTTTGTTTTTGTAAATCACTGACTACTGACAAAGATACAACGCATCAAAACTCGGGAGTGGGGGCTCGTGACGTCACAACGCACTAAAACTATAGCACGGCGTGACGTATTGCTAAAAGCGTCGTATCTTCGTCAATTTTGGTTTATAAATAAATAAATTAATTCATTTATTTTCAGGTACTTAAATAACACCCATTGCCAAATAATTATAAACACCAAATAAAGCCAACTAACATCACAATAAAATACGTGGCATATTATGTAACAAAAGAAAAAATACGGGTCAAATATTTTTTTATAATCTAACTGACGGACTAATTAGATTTTTTTAGGACACAGGTTCATATATACCTGCAAGAAAATTAAAACCGCATATTGATAAAGACTCAAAGACTTACGATAAAATGAGGTTTCATTCTATAAGGGTGCGTTCTGAATTTGTAATTAATAAAACCGAAAATATTTCCTGTCATTGTCACGAACTGGCCACCACTGAATGCTAAGAAGGTTGCATTGCATAACTTGAGTCATTTCGCGCGAAAAACAATGAACTAATAATAAACCTAATAGACGATGCAACACAAATGCTGGGTAATAAAAACACGATAATGTCCACCGAAGCTATTTCTTTCTACAATTCATGAATAAAAGATGTATGCAAATATGAAATTTGTCATCATTATGCAAGCATACAAATTATTTAACTTGGCAACTCGTGCAAAAAAGCCGCTCATTTGAACTTCGAATCTCAAGAACTGTCAAATTGACAAAGGTCAAGTCAGAGTTGTCGCTTTTAAATAATTGCTAAGAATAATGTATTTAATGTTTTTTTTTTCTTCAAAGTGTTGGTTTGTAAACAAATTTGGTATGAATCACACTTTTGTAAAAACACATGACGTTTACACGTCTGCATGGCGCTTTTGCCACGTGAATGACATTGACAAGAGGGCACTCTTGGTAAAAATTTGTGTATTTATCTGTCAAAATCGTATTTATTGAAAATTAAGATGGCGCCACATTTTGTATATACCAAAAAAAATCCAAATAAAAAAGAAAACATTAGATACTTAGATACATAAAAACAAAACATTCAACATTGAACACTAAACAGTAGGTATATGTTATGGAAGTTTATCACATGCCGCTGCTGTTTGTATCACTATGTTATCAAAACTAACAATGTATGTTTAGAATACAATCCACGTCGCCTCTGGAATGTCTATCCGACTATTGTCCAAGCCTTAATTTAACAATGGCCCGTTGTGCAGATATTTTGACGTATATGTACGCTTATACATAGATTCAGATGAATCGATGTCTTATTAATTCAAATGACTGTTTTCATTACCATGTTAGAATGGTGATATGGACCTCCTAGGAGATTCCATGAAAAACTTGATGAATGGAATTTAATTGATGATCTTACGGCCATTTTCAATAACTTACTGTTCGGTTTCGGAAGGTTGCTATCTCTTTCTATTTGACAGATTGCTTACAGACGGTTAGAAACGAAACAAAACGTCAGAAAATCGTTCTTTGATTTTTCTATGAATCAAGTGACACGGTTATGATATTTCGAGCTAAACTTTGTTTATAGGAACACCAATAGCTGCGATACGTGGCATATTAACTGACAGTTATTCGAAAGTACGTTATAGGAAACTAGTCCCTATCACTTAGTGCTCCTTATCGACTATCCCGCACTGCGGTGTTGATTACAGCCCACTCTTTTCCATAGAGAGTAGGTACCATCTCTTTGAGAGAGGAAGCAATCAGTCCCACTGCCTAAATGTTACTTTGGAAAGTGGGCTTGTCGCATTTATCAAATGATGCACGATTCCATTAGGTACGAAATGGTACAAGAACATGGTCAAACACCATCAATTTAATTCAATATTACAACACTACATTTTTAATCTAAACATTGGTACCATTATTAATAAGCATGAGCCCAGGTGCGCAGCAATCACGGCTCTATAACTAATCAGGCAGCAAATCATTACTTAAATTGCGCAATCGTACTATCAGGAATGAGAATGCGTAGTTACGCATTCTCATTCCTGATAGTACGATTGCGCAATTCGCAATTTCGTGGTAAAGGAATTTCCTCTATGCAAAGCAGTTGCTTTGCATAGAGGAAATTCCTTTACCACGGAAATAGATATTTAAACTAGTTCTGAAGAATGTATGTTATTTCCCCTCCTTATCCAAATGTTATCCAATCACACAACAAGCTGGCTTCGGTATGTTGACAAACATGGTTGACTGTGTGAAATCTTGTTGATAATTCCGTTAACTTTTAATCGTTTTTATGATGCCAACGATAAGCGGATCGAATTTTCAATTAAAAAAAAAAACCGGCCAAGTGCGAGTCAGACTCGCGCACCGAGGGTTCCGTACAAACCTGTAGGTATATAAGTAAAAGTTATGGTAATTTAAGATTTTCGGAATTTTTCCTATATGTGTACTTTATAACCACCACACCACGCAGCGCAACATGACGCCGTCTCCTCATGTGTAATAGTTTAATGTTTAGTGATTTTTTATAAATATGTATGTTAGTCTGTAAGGTATATGTAATATGGGTCTTTTGTTACCTGAATTAAATGATATATTATTATTATTATTATTATAACGTTGCTTCATGCCAAATTTCAAGATTCCAGGTCGTCTGGAAGTATCCTTTAGGTTTTGATTCCCTTGCGAGTAGTTGCGAGTTTCAAAATATGCGGCTTTAATTGCTGTATCTTTTGATTGCGTTGACGTAGAAGTTTGATTTTGTTACAGCTTAAAGATATTATAGACTTGAGTATTTGTTAAGAATTTCAATATAATACCACTACGCGTTCATGAGTAAAGGGGTAATAAGTTTAAAATTATTAAAAATATTTTTATTATATGATGTAACTAAAAATTTATGCTTTTCGCAATTTTTCCTTTATCTGTGTTATAAGACGTTGCTTCGTACCAAATTTCAAGATTCTGAGTTCACGGGAAGTACCCTGTAGGTTTTGATTCCCTTGCGAGTGTCGAAAATTTGCGGCATAAACGGGAGTATCTTTTGATCGCGTTGACTTAGAAGTTTGATTTTTTCACAGCTCCAAGAGACCATAGACTTGAGTATTTGATATGAATTTCAGCTTGATACCTCCACGCGTTCCTGAGAAAAAAGGTCTTGACAGACAGACAGACAGACAGACAGACAGACGGACAACAAAGTGATCCTATAAGGGTTCCGTTTTTACCTTTTGAGGTACGGAACCCTAAAAATAGTGCCAATAAAATAACTTGCTACTAGTTCAACAGGTTTAAGTGGCCTTTCAATTTAAGCCACCATCTATCTAGTTACTGTCATCATCATGAAAATCGAAGAATCATTAACAGAAAGCTGTAATGGTGTATTTTTTGTTTCAGCTTGAGAAAGAAGGAAAGCTCCTGCACCCGCCGAGGTCACCAAACACGTCACATTCGAATAACTCTACGCTAGAAACCAAGCAAAGCAAGAGCGGCATCAAGAAAATGTTATCAGACAAGATCATCACATCTACGACACTCGAGAGAAATAAGAAAGAGAAGAAAGATGGCCATACCACATTAGAAAGAGAGAATGAGAAAAACAATAAACTTGCAAACAAATCCAGACTCTCTGACATCCCACCAGCAGTTAACAAACCAGAGAGGAATAAGAGACAATCAACTGATAGTGACATTCAAATAATACAACCAGAGAATGGTATCGCCGCGATGACTCACATTGAACATTCCGAAACCCAGAAAAAAGAGTATGATCCGAAAAGAGCCATGAAGTTCGGTATTAGAGTCCTGCCTCCAAATGTACCTGATGATGGAGTCTTAAAACAAAAGAACGTCGAAAACGGAGTCGTTGCTGTGGAGAAGAAATCCGTTGACGAAATTGACAAGCCTGAACCACAACGTCCCGCACCTACAACACAAATCAAACACGAGAATGAGACAGAACAGAAGAAACCTGTGGTTGCTAAACGCAGAGAAAAGATGGCTCCTCCAATTCCTAACGCTAGAAATAAAGCAAATGAATCAGACACAACTGTCAGTCTAGAATCGTCAAGAACATCCGAGACGTCGGTAATGACGACATTTGCAAGATGTGACCTCAATTCTAGCGGAATCAAACGAGACGAGAATGGCATACCTCAGGAGTTACCACAACATATGTTAGATGCGGCAAACGCAGCTAGAACTAACAGAAAGAGCTCTACAGACGTCATTTACGAGAAAGAAAAAGTGGAACATAAGAAAGAGGAAGCGCCTAAACCGAAGAAATCAAAAGGCAAAGCTCCTTCTCCACCTGACACTGAGAAAAACAAAACTGATGACAGTATTCTCGAACAACTGAAAAACGTCCATGATTTCTTAAGCAATGAGAAACAACATTCGAGTCTTTTACAAGACTCTATTACATCAAACAGGTCTTCCAATGCATCACAAATAAATACCTCAACTCCAAAGGTCAGCAAAATGAAGAGTACTACTCGTCTCGACGAGTCCATCAACTTCAGCCAGGATGACATTTACGATATTGTCACAAAGCCTTTTAAACGAGAAAGTGATTCCCTCAACAATTTTTTCGAAGATTCTAAATCTATTATGTCTTCCAACCAAGATGTTCATTCAGTGAGGTCATTGAACCAAAGTGATAAAGGCTCTACCACAATAGAGCTTAACAACAGTGATATAACTATCCACAGTTCACCAAATAACGATACTGTGCACTCTGTGTCAGATGATACTTCTATTTTGGATGAGAATGAACGTAAAGCTGCATCTCTCGGCGATTTATCTCGATTCGAAATGAGAGCCAAAGCTAGCAAACCGGCAACTGGAACTCTAGAAAGGGCCCAAAGTCTAGATATTTCTGCAGAAGATGCTGAAAACCATCAGGAAAGTACTATATCTCCTAAAAAAAGGAAGGCTATGTCTGTAGTCGAAACTACTTTCTTTGATTCTGGGCATGAAGATGTTCTGCCTGATATGATTGATTCTGATAAAGGCATAGTCATTAAACACAAAGAACCTAGATTGAGCCTGAATATTGCTAAGACATCAGCTATGGAAGGACTAAACACTTTCCAAAGAAACCGTTTGAAGAAGGGTTCAGAATTTGGTAATTTAGAAGATGCTATAGTGAAAGGATCTTCCAGTTCAGTTGATTCGGAGAGAAATGATGATCACAGCTTTACTAAACCCAAAGAATTTGAGCTGTACAAAGAACCCGAGCACGAAACATCTGATCATCTTGCTAGACGTATAATGGACGAAAACATGAAAGTTCATTTGAAACTAGTTTCAGAATTCGCTAAATCGACATCAGATGGAAGTAACATGAGCTCCTTGGACAGTACCCAAGAAATCGTACCCGTTGTAACTGACACCAAACCAGGACCAGCTAAATACGAAGAAAAGCTAACAATGACATATGACACTAACGTACCAGATGACTTGAAGATGTCTCGTAATACATACGTAAACAGTTTAGAAAGACCCAAGTCAGATATGATGAAGAAACTGCTCGCCAAAAACCCTATATTGAACGTACACATTGACCAAAGCCCTGAAAAAGAGAAGCATGAAGCAAGTACCAGTAAGGAGACGCAACAAACGGATGCCTTTAAATCCGCAATGCATCAACCGGACATCGTTAACTTCGACTTAAAAACATCACAAGCAGAAAAAGTTAGAGATTACGATGACTTCGTCAGTAACATCAGAATCGGATCAAACAATAACAGTCTCAATTACCAAAAGAAACTTGAAACCTTTTCCTCAGAATGGACAGAGCCCAAAGAATCAACCACCAGTACCAATGTCGTAACTATAACCACAGAGAAAACTGAGCCTGTTGTAGAAAAACGGGAACGAAAAACGTTCCATGATCATACAAAATCTATTGAAATAGGCGAGCCAACTATACGTATGATGCCACCTGATGTTCTTGAAGGCATTAGACGAAGACATGATGAACGAGAAAGGACCTTATACATGGAGCCGGCAAACGTGTCGTTAACAATGACACAGGAACCTGTACAGAAAACTGTAACAGTCAATGTCAACGAAGACGAATTTGGGAACAAAATCATAACACAAAATGTTGAACAAATCTCAACGAAGTACATAACCACCAAAACTGAAGCTCCATTACAAGTAGAACAGATTAGCTTCGGTATAATGAGAGGACGAGAGATTGATGAAATGCAGTTAGAAGAAGGAAATGTAAAAGATATCGATAAGAGAGTGCTGGATGAAATCAAAAGGCAGAATCCCAATATGCACTTCACCACAGATGAACCCGCTTACACAAGAACAGAAACAATAATACTAAACACAACTGAAATGGACGAGGAACAAGCACAAGCTTTGATGGAGAAACTAAAAAATGATCCGAGTTTCATGTCACAGAAAACTCCTGAAGAACTCTCACGTATGGGAATCAGAATCGTTCAAGACTTAGAAGATGTCCAAACCTCAAGCCAGGATGCAGTTGAACTTACCAAAACAAGATATTCTATCAATCCAACGATAACAGAAATACCAAAAGATTGCAAAGAGATAGACAGTCATAAAGATACACACATCACTGAAATACAAGTAGTCACACCACGTACAGAACAAATGCAAAAACAGAAAGAAAGTAAAGACAAGATCTTGAGCAGACAAAGAGCACCGCCCTACGAAGAACCCCCTCTATCCTACGAGTTAGACATTGAACTGCTGAATGATTTCATTCTCAATGAAAGGCACTTTTCAGCTAAACAACTAGCTGATGCGCAAAAACGATCCAAATCGAACCAATCGAACGAACCAAAGAAGCAACGTCATTCTGACTTCGACCTACCAAGAAACACTACTATTAAATTCCGCACAGCGACCTACGAATCTCCTAAAGGCACAATAGTGACGAGCACAGATCTAGAAAACCGGAGACTATCGCAACTAGATCAACTACAGTTACGGTCTCAAGAACAACTAAAACCGCAGATTTCCGCAAAACCGAGTAACATACCCGTCAAAGCGGAGAAAAACCCAAAACCATTAGCGCCAGGAGTTTCTTCGAAAATACCGGTTTTTACGACACAAAAGTCGTTGAGTCAGGAGAATTTGAGTGATACAAAGTTTACGCTGCCTCGGTCACCGCCTCCACAATTTAGTAGTTCTGGCAATATTTCTGTGACATCGATAATTAAGAGCAGCTCTAGGAGCCCTAGTGGTGGGAAAATATGATTACTTTTATCGATGAATGTCAATGATGGTTTTATAGATCATCATCACACTTTTGATCAGATCAGAATTGTAGTGCTGCTTGACCATTGCAAATGTTTGAGTAACAATAGTTTATGGTCGACTAGTGTCAACATCCATTTTCGAATCCAGATGTCGACACTAAATTCAAAATGGCGACTTTTTAATCGACATTTTGATAGACGGGCACCGCCGAAGTCGAGCTATGGTACAATTTGTAAAATACAAATTAAGAATTATAAGCTTGACTTTTAAAGGCTACAATATCAGCTTTGCCGAAAATTTATCGTCGAATGTATTTTGATCTTTATAACTATCATCTTAAGTGTCACATTTTCGTAATGTGAATGTATATTTTCTACATTAAAGTAGTAATATTGAATACAAATTGTATAAAATCCTGATACATAAGTTTTAATGAAAATAAATATATTAAAAGATATGCATTAGTTAAGATAAAGCTTAATCTATTTAAGTGTCTTAAAAAGTGCCACAAACACTAAGATGTATTTTTAAATACTTATACATATTTTTATTTTCTTTTCTAAATTTCTATTCCAAATGTGCCTTTTATTATAACGATTAAATAAAAATAAAATATCTAAGAATATCTTGTTTACTCACTTTTTGACATATTGTTAGGTTGTGAAAATAAATCTAAATAATTTAATAGAATTTTATGTTACGTCACAATTTAATATTTAATGAAAACAAATGAAATAATCATGAGATTGTATAATTATTATATAATTAAAATATGCATATGTATTACCATTTGACATTCCGTCCGAAAGTATTACCAATATTAAATATTAAGTTTATATAGTACTTAAGAACTTGTTTAGGTTCGCAGCGGTTATTGCAGAAACGAAGTTTTCTGGGCCATTTTCTTTATTAAGTATAGTTTAGTTTTCATGGCCTTTTTACATAATGGTTTATTGAACAAGTTCCATAAATTAATTATCTGGTCAAATGGTTGAATACTGATAATCGGAGAGACGCATTATACTGCTTGTTTTTATGTGTTACGGCAACAGTTTAATTTGAAATTCAAACACATGTTCTTTAAAACTGTACGCTTAAAAATGTTATTTTAACGGTCTTCGAAAAAGGAGGATTCGATATTTTAGTTCGCATTATTGAGAGTTCTTGTAAGCTATCATGCAAAAAAGCCATAATATTTATTAACCTTATGTTTGTTAAAGTTGATAAAAGTCGATGATAAAGTAAAAGTAACGGTCTACTTGGAACAACTACAGTTTAGCATGTTATTATATCACAGTTATAAATATTGTATTTTATCGATGTATTATAAAATAAATACGAATAAAATGTTGGACATTGTTTTATTTTAAACCTAACCTGCTAAATATTGGACACGTGCGTATCCGGACGCACGGGTCCAATATTTTATTGAGATTTTTTTTAATAAAAAAAAACCGGCCAACAGCGTGTCGGGCCACGCTCAGTGTAGGGTTCCGTAGTTTCCCGTCCGTCACAATAAGTGTTCAATCCAATCCGATTTTAATAATTATTTTTTTGTTTGAAAAAAGATACGTTCAGGATAATAAAATATGTAAACGAAGTTAATAAAAATGCTTGCATATACGATTATACTACAAACTCAGTCCAGAGATTATTTTGTACAACTTTTTGTCTTTTTTGTACAAAAACTTGTTTCCATCCAAGTTCAAAATAATTTTCCTAGAACTTTCTAGGAAAATTGTTAGTTTAGAAAATATGAAAAAAATGTGAAAAGTAGAACTTTATAAGGACTTCCTTATAAAGTTCTACTTTTCAGATTTTTTTCATATTTTCTAAACTTATGGTTCAAAAGTTAGAGGGGGGGGGACACATTGTTTTTTACTTTTGGAGCGATTATTTCCGAAATTATTGACATTATCAAAAAATGAGATAAGTAAACCCCTATTCATTTTTAAATACCTTTCCAACAATATATCACACGTTAGGGTTGAAATTAAAAAAAAAATCACTTCCCACTATACCTACCTACCGTATAGGGGCCCCCCCTATATGGTAGGTAGGTATAGTGGGAAGTGATTCCCTAATAAAACATTTCTTTCAAATTTTTATTTTACCACTTTCTTGGCATGATTGATACACATATTGGTACCAAAGGAGATAGTTTTTTTTGGGCCCACCAGGTCATTGCATTTATTATTCATAATAACACCAAAAAAAAGTAACCATTTTACTATGGTAGTAAACGAAATATTACGTAGAATTGAAAACGAAATCTTAAAATCATAATAAATAAGCTATGTTATGATATTTTATTGCGAGTCAAATCATTCCTGTTTTGGTCAATGTCATTTGACAGCAAATACTTACGTGAATAGGGGCGTTTTTTTTCTGTTTACTAAAAAAAGTACGGTACCTACCCGTTGGTAATCATATTTGCTATAATTATTATAGAATCAGAAAGAATATAAAAAAAATATTATTAAACTGTGAGCATTTAAAGGCTTACACTAAAATCGCATAGATGGTTTAAACAATCAACGTGGCACGGAACGTTATGAACCCACTTTTTTAGTGATTGACAGACAACTTCATTATTTTGACATTTACTTTTTCTGTTTATTTTGATTTTCGTACTTGTGTTTTTGCAGATTTTTCGCATTTATTCCGTTTAGACAATGCTTAGCTAATTTAACCACTGGAATCTAGAGGTTATAAGGAACAAATCAATGTAAGTTTCATGATTATATGCTATAATTTATGTGGGTGGCCTAGTCCCCGAACAAGAAAAATTGTCTCCTTTCAGCTTTCTAGAGCTAACGGTCACAGAGATTAAGCGAGGACGGACAGACGGACAGACAGACATGGCGAAACTATAAGGGTTCCTAGTTGTCTACGGAACCCTAAAAAGAAGCCTTTCCGACTGTCATGTCCCATTCCACCCTGTTTATTCTTATATAATGTTTACCTACGGAAAACTTCTTTCTGTAACACGCTGTATTTATTCATACTGTTATAAATATATATGTCACCGTAAAATTGTCAAATACGTGATATTACAATATAACGTGTATCTCTCTAGCGATATTGTAAAGTCTCGAATTATAATTGTCAACTGAACATACGGAAGTATCTCTTGCCCCCATAAACGGGACTTGGGGCACCCCCCCGTTAGGTTAGTTAGGTTCCTTTAAACCCTGCACTCGGAAATAGGGGCCCCGCGAAGCGGGGCCCCGTCGACTACGCTTTTTAGGGGAATATGAAATGTTTTAAGGTTAGGTTATATTAATCGATATTTCTCAGGAATGGTACAGTATCTTTTCATGAGAGTGGTACCATTGGGCAAGGGGGACCCCTCCTTCTCTCCACACCGCGTGAGTTGACTACCATCGCATGCATTTCACGAAAAATAATGCGTTTTATTGTAAGCAGTATGTTCATTTGACAATAATTCGAGACTTTACAATATCGCTAGTGATATTACAATATAACGTATTTGACAATTTTACGGTGACATATACAAGCTGTTACTCAGTGTTAATACTGGATAAAGAAGAGCAGATAGAAGTCTTAATCGAATTAATTGCAACATAGACAATATTTAGGGACCCCGATTAAAAACCTAAGTTTTCCAATAGTTCATTTCTAATCATAAACATAAAACTGCTTAATCTTGCACAAAATATTCGTAGCAGTTTCGTTTGCATTCTTTCTTTAATGTCCTCTTCAGTCTTCGCTTACATGTAACCTCAGAACAAGCGTTCTTATAAGACGCCACGCATGCTTTACGGCAATATTTCGATGCTTTTTTCTGGCATGACTTCCAACGATTCCTTAGCGTTCCTACTAAATCATTTTTTTCGTTCTTCAACATGGCTAGCTCTTTTTTTATTTTTTCTCTTAAGTAGTCATCTTCATGATAGTAATTAGATTCGCTGTTTGTATCATTAGAATCCGTGTCCGTGTCAGAATCAGGATATTCGTCAGAATTGCTTTCACCTGATGAGTCTCCGTCATAATCTTTAAGTTTCCCTTCTATCCATGGCAACATTATTTCAGGGTTTTCTATCCATGGCAACATTGGGGTTTTGTGTTTCAAAGATGGATTTATCTCTTCTGATTCGTCGATGCCCTGTAAGTTGGTTTAGTTAAATGCACGATTAGTTTTGTAGTTTTAAACTCCGTTGTCATACTTGTACAAAATGATTGTCATAGTTATTGTCTTCTACCGATACCCAGTGGGCCCAAGATGGAGATACCACTGATTTTCAGAGAGAAAAGGCCCAGGACCAGGACCCTAGAATGTTGGGTCATAGGCCCCAGAAATGGGAACATTCTAGAGCTGATTTAAATGATGATTTACATTAAAATGCCTCTTGATGGTTTTCTGGCGGAATATGAATATGATGCCGAAGATATGAAATTGCTAGAAAAAAGGCAATCAATCATTTTGTTAAATCAATCATCTTAGGACCAATCCTACACTGATTTTGAGGATTTTGTCCATAAAAAATCCACTCCAGTGATCATTACTATTAGATTATTAATTTGTTATAGGTACCTACTGAAGACTATAGAAATGAGGCACACGAGAATCAAAAAGTAAACACCAAGTTAAACGTAAACGAACGCCAAAAAAGGACTCATTTGGATTTTCAACGCTCTGCGCAGCCCCTAGGAATAAAATTCCAACAGCGCAATAGTAACGGTAAGAGTGATTAACAAAATAGTGTTATCTTACTTCCACAATAAGTAGGGCCAGCAGTTTTGACGGCTGTTTGTCATCTGGAATCTTGGAGGAAACCGGGAAAATATCAATATCACCGCCTGTGCGCAGGGACTGTTTCGCGGCCTTTACTGCCTGGAATTTAAACATGGTCGTCATATTTATCAGGGGCACTTAATATCGGTGAGCCGCGAGAACTGCACACATGACGTTCGCGACCCATCCAGAACTGACGATACTGCCTGCATATTCAGCACGTCTGTCTTGGTTTCAGATCGCATGTTTTGAAGTGGCAAAGCAGAAAATGTGGTCTTTCTATTTCATATAAGGTTCTCAGTATCATAATAAATCGTATCTGCCGAAATACGTCCACTGCTGTCCAATGGCCTCCCCACAGTGGTGCTACATCGTTACATATATAGTTTCTTATACGATCTTATTTAATAACAGTATTGTAAGTCAGAGAGAGACCCGTGGACGGCATATAAACTCTGACACCAGGTTAGGCACTGACCACACGATAAAGAAGAAGAACAGTACCTACAGTTTTAATAAATCATACTGAGCCCGCGCATGGTGGGTTTGGACCATTCATTTTCACAGAGAAGAGGCATATGGGCCTTGTTTTTTTCAAATGGGAAATCATCAAACGACTCCTCCCACTCTGGGTGGAGCGGACTGCGGAAGGGAGTGTCAGACTTTTACGTAAAAAACCCAACCATGTTCCTTCCTCGCCCTTAATGTGTCGGGCCCCGGTATCTCTTACGAACAGTCCCGCAGCCCCTTTTCCCAACTATGTTGGGGTCGTCTTCCAGTCTAACCGGATGCAGCTGAATACCAGTACTTCACATGGGGCGACTGCCTATCGAACTTCCACAACCCAGTTAGTATTGGGTAACCCTTGGTAATACTGGTTGTCAGACTTTTGGGCCAACCTACTGCTTTCCGAGGCACGGAGGAAACCCATCCACAGACTAACCTATTCAAGCACGGCTTAACCTGAAGATCGACTATCGACCCGAGCGGCCTTAAATTGTTAGCCACGAGCTCCTCAGTTCTAAAACGTCTACATGTAAGTTCTTACCCCATAAAACAATAACATAACCACAATATGTAAGTCCATTGCTATCACTAAAAAATAATGAAAACCGTTCGACCTTTACAGTTGGTACTCGTATTACGTTTCTAATCAATTTTTAGATTACTTTGGATGTTTATGAATTATAGTTTTATTTTATTATAGTACGAAACCTAGTCTTAAAATTATAGTCGTTCGTTCGCTTTTGTTATTCTTCAGATTAGACTCACCAATTTTCCATTTGGGTGTCTCAAAACTTGCCCAATCTACTGGTAAAGTATATAAAAAAATGGATATAATCCTCCTGACCGCTTGACGAGGAGGTTAGCCATCGGCGCTTATAGTGTACAAGTGTGTGCGCAGGTACAGGTGCACTACTCTCTCCATAATCCGATGGGACGGCAATTCAGCACGACCGGAGCCAGGTAAAGGAAAAGGTGTCGTTGGTAAAGTATTGTTGGTTCGAAATGGAGTAGGTACTAGCCATCCAACCCTGTTGTCTTTATTAGACCCGGGGAGTCCCACATACCCCTCTCATCCCCCGATGGGAGGGGTATGTATGCGTAATGCATTTTTTCCCAGCGATAAAAAAAAAAAAAAAAAAAGGTAAAGTGTAGATAGTGTGGGTTGGTTTGGTATCCCTTGCCTAAATTATTTTTCCGATTCTGAATCATCTCATCAGTCAAATCTTTGGATCTACACATAATTATATTTTATGAACAACATTTTGGATGGGAAATAATCAAATGACTCCTCCCGCTCTGGGCGTAGCGGAAGGGAGTGGCAGACTTGAATCCATCCATGTTCCTTCTTAGCGCTTTATGTTCCAGGGCCGCGGTATCTCTTTCGAACAGTCCCGCAGCCCCGGTTTATGAACAACCTGTGATTCTACCGGTACCTGCCTATGTTTAGGGAGGGATTTGTTTCTTCAGCTTAGCTTGCCTACATCATTTATATTCACGTAACTTTTTATTTTAAATCTTTATTAAAGAATTATTGCTAACAAAATAAGGTACAAAATATTTCTACTCTTCTTGAGCCGCTCTATCCCTATCAATTTCAAAATTATTCGAGCAGCTTTTTCTGCATTCCCTTGCGAGTGCCTTCTTAGCTCTTCTCTTACATTTACGTCTCTTACAAACTTGTCTAAAAGCCCTTTTGCATGCCTTCCTGCACAATTTACTCGCTTTTCTGCGACAACTTGTAAGCCACTTCCTAGTTTCAAACGGTATTTTTTGTTGCTCGTGGAATTGTTCTAAAGATTCGCCAGTATGTTTGTCATCACGGTCAGTGTGTTCGCCGGAGGAAGTGAAATCGGCCATAGACTGTCCTCGGGGATTACTATCTCTTCTGGAGTGACTATCTCCGCTAGCTATATCAGAAGCAACACTGAGATACTTTTTTTTCGCTTTAGTGGCTGACTGAAAACCAAAATAATGTGATCATCATCATTATCATCTAGAGCCCAACTTCACCCACTACTGGGTACAGGACTCTCTTTGCATGTGTCAAGCTTCACGTCAATGTGATACGCAGACAATATTATTCACTAACATAACTGGGGTAGCCGGTAGTTATACTACTTACTACTGCTTGGCATGAAGTCCTTGCAATGGGTAACTGCTAGCTTATTGCAGCAGCTACTAATAATATAGCCCATAATGTGAAATATATCATCATTGTCATTTCAACCCAGAAACGCCCACTTCTGGTTCTTTCTGGTTTCCCATTTAATAATAATAATAATAATCATTTTATTATCAGGCAACTAAGGCCCATAGATAAAATACACAAATAACAAAACAACAAAAACAATAAACTAATACATATTCTAACTTATAAAACTATTATTAAACACGTAAGGTTGTCGGCGTCGTGTTTCGCTGCGTGGTGTCGCGTAACCGTCCACGGAAACGTCGATACACGACACCCATCGGCCAAAAGTCTTCCTTCATGCAGGTCTGTAGATGGTCGGTTGGAACTCGTACCACGAATGATTTGAAGTTGATGTTGTGGCGCGATTCCAACCTTTCGACCCGCAGAATGAAGTTGATCTTCACTTTCAAATACTGCACCACTTCCTCAGTTGTCATTTGTTCTGCTATACTGGTGTCATGCGTCCCTCATCGAGGTGACTATCGGGACTATGACGAAATGATCCGTCAAATAGTCTTTAATCATTATCTTCCTGCTCTTGCCCCATTCTGTTTGGGGTAGGTGCAACACGTTTTCATCTTCCATTCTCCGCTGGCAGACGTCACGGGCTCACAGCATCATTTACACCTATTCCTATTCAAATACCTGTTCTTTTTGAAAATCTGAGCGAAGTAATAACTTAAATTGGGAGTTACTTACAAAAATGTTCAGCAGCACAATCGTAAGAACGAAATTCATGTTTCAAGAGAGGTTTCACTTCAGGAAATTTTATAAACCTAATAATATTTACAACTTTATCACGCATTTTTATGTTTCTGTTTCATTTTATTGTACTACTACATACTAATACATAAATCTACATCCGTCTGATACATACGTATATAACCAGAGAAAAAAGAAAAAGACAAAATGTAATGGAGCGGAAAGACATGGTGTTCAAGAAGACAGAAGTGTCTTGGTGGATTAGTGGTCCATAGTTTTTTGCTAGATGATCCCTTGCCCTATCACCTACTGCTACATATACTGCTGGAGTGTTTGTTGAGATTGCCAATGTGTCCCTGCACCCCAGCAAGCACAAAGAAGAGGAGGAACACCGTGTGGTCTGAGTCAGTAAGTGTCTGACAGATCCCTTCGCCCGTCCCACCTCGGAGGACATTAATGAGGCAAACTACAAAAAAGAAGGAACTTCTACTACTGGGCTTACAATTAAAGATTAAAGGTTCAATGTTGACGACTCAAATAAACAATCAAGAATAATCTTTATTTATTCGATCTAGACTTCAAGGAGAATAATGCTAATGGTCATTACAGTTTCTTTGTCAATCATGTTAAGTGTCACAAATTTTAGCATCAAAAATTTTTTCGCAATTGACGCCGCATTCTGTTTTAAGATTTCTCTTAGCTCTTAGAGAGCAGCTGCGTCGGTCACAAACATCCGTGTGGGCTTTGTTGCATGCTCTGCTACATTGCTCTGTCTCTTTTTTATTTTCATTGATGCATTCAGTTCGCAGTATCTTCGATCTGAGTGAGGTTTTATGTTTGTTGCGAGCTCGCATAACCGATGATACAACGAGGTTTTTTAATTCTTCATTGACATCTATGTGATTATCGGCTCGTGTTTGTAAGTCAACGTCTTCATTATCTTCACTTTCATTGCCAACTTCTACTGCATCGCCAGGCAAGTCGATATTTCTTCTTGTTGACGGTTCGCTCTGAAAATCGTCAATTGCTTTAAAACAACTTTAAAAATGAGGTTGGGAAACAGGCTAATGTGCTTATTTATGGTTGAAAACGCGTAATCGATACTCATGTCTTTATACACCCGAAAACCCAGCGCTGCGCACGGAGAGGCTACGCACGTGTGTTAAGCTTTGCTTTGCAAGAAAATTTATGTGATTATGTGAATTCACGTCATTAGTACATGTGTGGCTTGCTCAAATGAGATGCTCACATAGCTCAACGCTGTCAACGCTATGCACGCTGTGCATGCAGTACACGCTATATTTACCCACGACTATGCTGCGGTAAGCCACGCACGCTACATTTGTACATAGTCGTGGGCGTGTAGTGTGTACTGCTGTAAAACGTAGTCGAAACAAATTAACCCATCGTGCATTGCGGTGGCTCTCCACCTTATAACAAAATTTTTCTGTTCAAGTTTACTTAATAACTGCATACAAAAAGGTTGAAATAGTAAGAATTTAGTCAATAAAACAAAATTGCAATGTAAAGTTTTGTTTATTTAAACTCGGTTCTCTATATTCTTATATATTTTCTTCGGAGAAGAAACTAACAAGCCTCAGGAACAAAAGTTTCTCGGCAACTATTATCGCACTCTTTTCTAAGTTCCCTGCGAGATCTGACGGAACAGGCAAGTCGGCTACAAACGTCCTCGTGAGTCCTGTGGCAAGCTTGAATGCATTTCAGTACTTTGTTTTCGATTTCGCCTAAACATCTAGCTTTAAGTTCCTTCTTTACTTTATCTGTTTCGTCACCCTCTCTCAAAGCGTTATGTTTTTTCTTTCCTTTCCTTTTTGAATTGCTTCGTCTTGTTTTAGATTCATTACGAGAGCGATGGTTTCTCTTCGTTTTTTTGTGAGTTCGCAGTTCGAACATTATGTCTTCATCTTCTGCACTTTCATCCTTATTGCCTGCTGAGCTACTTAATGAGGCATTATCCTGAAAATTTGTAATATAATTTAACTTTGTTGGATTTTTCAGATTTTGTATGTAAAAAGGCTTGTAAATAAAAAAAATGTTAACAGTTTTATTACTCACGTGTTCATTTCGGGATTGCCTGAATAGCCCAATGAGTTCATCGCGCGGAAATTCACTCGCTTGGTAGTAGAATTATTGTGCCTCAGGGACTTTAGGGTTAATGCTGATATAGTCATCATAGTTGTTACACTTGCACCAAATGCTTGGAGAAATATTTACTTTTCCGCAGAGGATGCCACAGCTTGTCGAACAATCCCGAAATATACACGTGAGCATAAAACTAGCTTCTTTTTGCACGAACAATAATAATTCCTGTATTTTTTTTCATACCTATAAAGATATGACAAAAATATAGGGTATTTTTGTCATACATTTATTTAAATGTTCAGAAATAGAATGATTGAGGAAATTTTGCCATTACCTACGAATTTTCAACTTCAGTAAACTCGTACACAAGTTTGGGGCCTGCCTATATTAAATACTACATAAGGATTTGATTTTTATTCTTTTTGTCCTTCTCATTTACGTATACCAGATCCTGTCCGCGAATCCTTATGCTTATTTAATCTTTTACTCTCCTATTATCGTCTCTTGTTGAACGCGCTTAGAAAATATCTTCGTTTCTATCGTCATTGGATTTATCTCAATGTTAATTATCAGTACAAAAGTATCTTACTTCCAAAGTGACTAGTCCAACTAGGTCATATCGTTCATCGTCATATTCCGTAGGTGTTTCATCTTCTACCAGAAGACTCTCTTCATTATCAAGTAATGTTTGGTATTTATGGACGATTTGCTTCGCATCAACAGGACCCTGCTAATGTTAAAATCAAAGGTATTATTCATAAAACCTAGCTTCGCTTGTAAGTATAGCTGAGTATCTTTGAAAAGTTATTGTTATGAGGCTCACTGTCTTGGGTTATTTCTCTCAAATTTTGATGGCTGTGAAATCAACAAATTAAATATTGCAATAGAAGTACAATGATACTTTTTTAGTTCTATTTCTGGTTTATATAAATTCTTTTATCACGAAATTGAATCATTATCCGCCTACCATTTTTCCCAACTGCGTTGGGAAGGACTTGCAGTCTAACCAGATGCAACTGAATACCAGTAGGTACCAGTATTGTACGACATTGAACATGCTTAGGTATTGAAACTGAACTTACATAGCCGCTGGTAAGTACATACGTAAGGTAATAGGCTAAACGACGGTGGTAGACTACTTGTTTTTGTCTGAGAGCAGCCGAGGATGGCGTACGATTGGAGACGCTGATGTCTTGGTCGACTGCTATACTGCCGTCGTAAGGCAAAATAATACATCTGAGGAAACTTACCTACTGCAGAAAATTGAGCCTAAGTACTTGAAGAAAATTGAACCTTAGTACTTCATTGGTAAGGGCTATTGTGCTAGAAAGCAGGTGACTGCGAATGACTAATTATAGAAGAAGAAGAAATTCTGCAGTTGTGCCCTTTTTTCTTACTATGCGCGATGGCGGAATAGGTGCTGACGAAGTAAATCTATCAGATTACATACCCGAACATAGCCATCTGAGTAGGTGTGGTATGATAGATTTTTTAAATGGATGACCTATTGGCAATCAATGTCAAATACTTAAATAATAACGCTCTATGCAATTTCTGCGTACAGTCACGAGCACCAATATGTAGAGGTACACTTTCCTAAATTGAATTGCAATTTTCGCGAGAAATAACGATTGTAACTTGGAGACATCGTTTGGAGATATGATCTTTTTTCATAAAACTTTTTCGTAACATGTAATTTTAATCAGAAAAGCTGAAGAAAAACACTTTTAAATGTTTTATGGTTTATATATTGGCGCTAGTGACTGTACAACAAAAACTACAAAAAAACATTTTGAAAATATAATTACTTTCAAGTCAAGCGAAGTAAGAATATTAACGGCGAAACGATTATTGAATTACGTTTAATTCTGCAATTGATTATGAGTTCGCTACGCCTACGAAGTTTGTGGTTGTTCCTAACACATTAAATAACTTGTAAGCTTGGTTGAGTAGTATCAACAAATGTTTCAAGGATCTAATTTCAGTATTTTAATAGACGCTGACTTAAAGAGCTGTGTGTTCCTCTTTCAAATAAGTGAACGGATTTGGATGAAATTTTGCACCCAGATAGTTTACAGCCTACACAAGACAAACACCACACACACACACACATTAACACTTAGGATACTTTTTATCCCGGTAGTAAGATCCCATGGGACAATTATCTAACTTCACGCAGGCGAAGCCGCTTGCAGAAGGTAGTTCAATAATAAGTTCTTTACACTTTCCGTAGTATCTCTTTGGGTATAAGGTTAAGGCATGGTTAAGGTCTGTAATTTAGAGAAAACAAAAAACTCAAATATTTTATGAAAATATAATTCGTCTATCAGCAACACACTCTAGCAAAAGACTATCTTAAATATTCAGACGTCTTGTAGCACTTAGGAATGTCGACTTTTAACGCATAATGGGTAAACCTAGATAGAAGTATTTTCATTTAATTATAGTTTTAATGTTTTGATTATAACTTAACTTTCATCACTGTCGGTACTATAACTACTGTCATCACTACGTGATCCATCACTACTTGATCTATCACTACGTGATCCATCGCTAGTACTACCCGATTCATCGCTATATTTGCTGTACTCAAAAGTTTTCTTACAACTTCGTTTACACTGTCTCTTCAGAGCTCTTTTCGATCTTGAGGAACATGACATCCTTCGACAAACGTTTCGGTAAGCGCTTTTGCATGATTTATAACACAATTTCCTTGCTTTCTTACTGAAACAGTTTTGGAAAGGCTTTCTCGCTATGGGTTTTGTTTCAGGTTGATCAAACCCATCCGGAGCTAACTGAAGATCCGGCATTACTTTCATCCTCATTGCTCTACCCTTATCCTCATCAGTAACAACCAGTGTAAATACTTCGTTACTCTTTTTACCGTTATTGTTATTTTCTTCATGGTCGTAATCTTTAATTTTCTTTGTATTTGCGTCACTGTGGTTATCTCCATTATGCAAATCTTTATCTTTCGAATTATTTGGATTCCAAAAATCCAAGTTATCCCTATTTGGGGTATTTTTAGGTGTTGTAGGGAACTTTAACGGTGCTAAAATGTTACTGGTGGCTACGGGTAATATAATATCCTGGCTACGGGTAGTTATTAAAGGAACTCCATTTTCATGATCTGTCTTCATAGTTGCATTTTTACGCCTTAAATAAGCCATAAAATTATTTGCGTATGCGTTATCTCTATTTATATATAAGTTGGGGTTTGGAATAGGTGATGTATAAAAAACAGTATGGTCACTAGCGTTAACGCTCCTCACAGTACCATTTATTATCGGGTCTGGGTTTTTGAGAACCGTAGTTCTTCTTTCTGTCTCAATTCTAGATGTTTTATCGTCTAAATTTAAAAGGTTAGACTTATTTTGAATCAATTGAACCTTTGCTTTTAAAGTATGTTGATTTGTTTCCGACTTAGGGTGATTATTGTAATCAATGTTTTTGAGGGAAACGTCATTTACCTTAGAGATGACTTTATCTGTTCCAGGCTTACGATGATAATTATGAATCCTTTTGACGAAAATGTCAGTTACCTTTGAAAAAACTTTATCTGTTAGAGGTTTACGATGATTATTATGAATCCTTTTGACGGAAATGTCAGTTACCTTTGAGATAACTTTATCTGTTTGAGGTTTACGATGATTATTATGAATCCTTTTGACGGAAATGTCAGTTACGTTTGAGATAACTTTCTCTGTTCTTGGCTTACGATGATGATTATGAATCCTTTTGACGGCAATGTCAGTTACTTTTGAGATAACTTTATCTGTTAGAGGTTTACGATGATTATTATGAATCCTTTTGACGGAAATGTTAGTTACGTTTGAGACAACTTTACCTTTTACAGGTTTACTATGATTATTTTCATCAATCATTTTGACGAAAATGTCAGTTACTTTTGAGATAACTTTATCCTTTACAGGCTTACGATGATTATTTTTAATCTTTTTGCTAGAAATGTTAGTTAACTTAGAGATAACTTTATCTGTTTCAGTCTTTGGTAGATTATTAACATCAATCTTTTGGTCGGAAACGTCAGTTACCTTTGAATCAGAACTATAATCAGAATCATCAGCAAAATCTGAATCTACAGAAATATTTTTTTCATTTTTTTGAACCTTTAAAATATCTTTATCTGTTTCAGGTTTAAGAGTATTACCAAAAAACTGTTTGGTAAACAAATCATCATCTATTTGAGTTATGTCTTTAACTTTATCGTAATTTTTTAATGAGATATTGAATTGAAAACTGCTGAGATCTTCATTATTTTCAACGTTATCTTCTAAATAGTTTTTGGGTTTTTTACGTTTCCTACGTAATATGTCTTTAATAGCAATTGGTTTAGTCGCCAGTTTATTTAAATTAGGTTTTGTTAATTCTATTTTATTATATTTAGGACTCTGATCATTGATACTTACTACTGTTGTAGAATACTTCTTTCGTCTTTGAGTTGCGTTAGAGCTTTTATTTACTATTTCAATCTTACGACTTTCCGTTGCCTTTAAAAAATTAATAAAATGTTTTCTTTTTTGATTTACTGAGCGATATTGAAGCGGTTTTTTAGTAGTTGTAAATTTAAAAATTCTATCGCCGATGATATACTTTTTTTTCTGTTTATAAAATCGGGGCATATTTGCGAAGATTGGTTGAGGTGATTTATTTTCCTGTGAGCTGTTTTGAAAGACAAAACTAGCTGGATCTAAAACATAGTCTAGTTTAGGAATGTTGTTGCTTCCAGCTACTTCGAGTGATGTAACCGAATCCACGAGGTGATAGCCACTGTTTCTGTGCGACGAATCTGTTGTATTCTGCAAAATATAACCGACTTTAAAAAAATATATAAACCAACGTAGTACTGACTGTGTTTTGTTGAGTTAAATGGTATTATTAAATTTCAACTTTTTTATTTAGGTAGATCCTTGAATAAATGTTCTTCGTTTTGTTTTCTCGATTTTATTAACGCACTGTAATTGATGAATACAGGTGAAAACCGTAAGATCAAATCAATCTCTAAGGCCTGAATTCTTGTCGCGTTAACGGTCGGTCGCGCACGCACGGTCAGTTGTGTACGAGTACTTATACATTGTTTTCTAGTAGCATCATACTGCGAAGCTGACGTCACGACTGACCGTCCGCGACCGACCGTCAGCGACAAGAGTTCAGGGCCCCGATTCTGCTATTGCAATAGTGTCACGATTGTCTATCTCATAATTGTTCATTTTGACAAGTTTGGTGATCTACTAATATAAAGGCGTCATTATGACTTTTCAATGGTCAACCACTGACACTCAATTGAAAGAAATGGCTTATATTTGTAATCTCGTACCTAATGACAAATCATACCTAATGACTGACTTACGCGGTAATCTGCCAACATTTTGACAGGGGCCTAATTCTGCTATTTTAATAAATTCGTCACTCCAACACGATTCCATTCTCATCCCATTGTCATTTTGCTTAAAGTTCGTAATCTGCTAAATTGACAATGGTCGGTCAATGGTCTCGTAATAAAATTGTGTTTTAATGGCATTGTCGTATTGTCATTATTATAAAACCCTTAGTACAAGTGGTTTTCGAAATCTACTACTAAATGCGAACATTTATTCATGCCAGATTTCATGTACGACATGTGTTCTATGACATTTCATGTATTCTATGACATTTCTTTCAATGGAGTGTCAGTGGTTGTTCATTGAGAAGTCATAATGGCGCCATTATGATAGTAGAATTAACAAACTTGTCAAAATTTGACAGAACATGATCATTATGAAATCAATGATCGAATACTCTGACACTATTGTAATAGCAGAATCGAGAGCCCAGTTCCTTTGAGAATTAGAGCCGAAATTTGCTCAATTAATATAATATAAGCTTCTCTAATAAAGACAATTTAAAAAAAAAAATTGGATGGACTCACGTAGATCTTAAGTTACTAATAATAAGCTTAGTTTAATATGTAACGTGTCCAATGATGGATCACGATCGTAGTTTTAATTTTTTCGTTTAAATCAATCAAACAATTAATAAAATGTAAATAAGAGCGCGGACCCCCACGTCTGCGGTAGAAACCTATTTATAAAAAAAAAAAGATAATTTAAAACACATGTAAGAAAATAAATCAAAACATTGGCCGCTAGAAATAAAATCAAACAAAACGTCAGTAAACAGTAATGTCATATTTGACTTTGACAGCTTATCAGATAAAAAATAATGGAGTTGTATAGTTTCACATTCATCCGCGTTACACATAACTTAATGTTTTTTGCTATAATTACGAACTTCTTAATACTTCAGATTGCTTTTTTCACAAATAAATAATATGTAAAATATATATATATATATATATATATATATATATATATATATAATGTCGGAGGAAGAGGAAGTAAACGAAGAGTTGGTAGTTGGTTGCATACGATCAATTGATATGATTGATTGTTAATTTAAAATAACTCGTGTAATCCTAATTTCATTCGATTTGATTTATCACATTTTAATATTGTGTAAAATCTTACCAACTTCTTTAAAAGTCATTGCATTGTATCATGTCAAATTAGAGCAGAGGATAAAATATCAAGAGTGGGGTCGAGGCGCCATCTTTACTGTCTTGATGGGCTTGACACATACTCGCGAACACTCGCGAGATTCACAGTCGTCAGTTGACGAATAAGCCGGATTCGCGCATAAAGGGTTCGGTGACAGAGCAAGGATTGCTTGGAGAACGTTGGTGGATCGAGGATCCAGGTGGATCGCTGGTGATGAAGTAAGATTGGTGTCGCGAACCTGTTGCTCGAATATAATTGCTAAGCAAACTAGTTATTGTGAAATATTGCCATTAAATTGTGTGAAGCAGTGAATATACTTTGTTTTGTGCTCGCATTTCAGCCAAATGACGCCCACTAGACTCCGTGAACACTGATGATGTCGAGGAGGATGCTGCTTCTCCGACATATAAATGAAATCTGGCATGAATAACTGTTTATATTTAATAGTATATTTTCGTAATGGCAATACAACAATGTCATTCTAACACAATTGCGAGACCATTGATCAAACCACTATGATGAATTTAGCAGATTACGAACTTTTATCAAAATGACGATGGAGATCCCATTGTCATTCATCAACAATTATGAGATCAATGATAGACAATTGTGACACTATTGTAATAGCAGAACCGGGGCCCAGGCCTAACTTGTATGCCCAAGGAAATAGGTACCTATAGGAAAATAAGAACGAAACGATGAAACAAATCTAAATTAATGTAGTAAAAGGAGAAAAGGCCAAGTAAATAAAGAAAAAAAGAAGAGTGAATCTTCAATCAAACAAGAGCTGTTAAAAAACATTTTTGCAAAAAATAAAACCGATTTCAAAAAAAAAATAAAAAAAGTGAAAAATAACTTTAGCTTCTGAAGTCGGTGACCTTTGTTTGATTGATTTAATTTTTTTGTCACCTAAAGTTATTTTTCACTTTTTTGATTTTTTTTTGAAGTCGGTTTTATTTTTTGCAAAAATGTTTTTATTTTTCACTTTTTATGTGCTTGATACACATGGATAGTGCATACTGTTACAATTACAACAAGCCCAAACACGACTAGGATACATTGTCTCATTATGGAGTTCCGTGACTCTTGGCTTCATCATCAGATCTGATGGATCGTTTGATAAGAACCATTCTAGGTTCTTATCAAACAGAAATGCTTCACTTGTTGTAGAAAATACCGAAATCGCTGTACGTTATCCTGTAAAATTTGAAGAGTTCCCTCGATTTCGCCAAGATTCCATCATCAGATCCGGACTTAGTGGCTATGGGACCATTTGGAAAGTATACCCTTTCCAGCAAAAAATAATTTTTAAAAATCGGTTGGCAAGCGACGGAGTTATGCGCGAACAAACAGAAAAAAAAATAGAAACATCCGAATTGAGAACCTCCTCCTTTTTTAGAAGTCGTTTAAAAATAAATTCACAAAAAAAAGATTTCCGGTCTCCTTCGTTGACCCGCCACGTCTCGCGTCAGATTGTCGCCTTCGATCCTCAGTAGGCAAGAGACAGAAGAAGAGTCAGAAGAGTGACATAGGTAGTCTTAGCAACTAATAGTCTGACTTCACAACAGAAGTTCTATTTACTACAATATCTACACTTATTATTATAAAAAAGTAAAGAAGACGACCGCAACGCGAGCAAAGTCACGGGCAAACACAAATACTTGGAAGTGAAGTTATTTAGATTTCGCTAGTTAGGTACGTAAACAAGTAGAAAATTTGCTTTAAGTATCATTCACCCATCTTTAAGTAACTAATTTATTCAAGGCTTCTCAATGATTTTGGATTGCCATTCTACCATATTATAATGAATTGATGATACGATACTTACAATAGCAAGAGCAGCGGTGGCCCAGTGATGGCGGCACCGACTTACGAACAGTAAGTCGTGGGTTCGAACCCAGGCAGGCGCATTACTTTGTGTAATTTATTTCATCACCACTGCTCTCAAAAACGGTGAAGGAAAACATCGTGAGGAAACCGTCATGTCCTAGATCCAAATATTCGAAGACATATGACATCTACCAACCGGCACTGGGCCCGCGTGGCCCATACAGCCCATACGTGGAGTTGCGGACACCAGCCCGTTGTACAATAGCAACACCATTTCTTAGGCTTGTTAACTGAAAAAATCTAATTAGTCCGTCACTTAGATTTTCAAAAAATATTTGACCCGTATTTTTTCTTTTGTCACATAAACCAAAATTGACGAAGATACGACGCTTTTTAAATTCCCAATTCGTCACTGTTCGGTATCATTCTTAGTGAGTTGATACCGAACAGTGACGTCACGAGCCCCCACTCCCGAGTTTTGATGCGTTTTATCTTTGTCAATATTCGTTGATTTACAAAAACAAAAAATACGTGTCCATTATTTTCCAATACTCTAATTGACGGGCTAAATAGATTTGCAATTTATTGATGGTGGAAACAAGCCTATTCTAGAATTTCTCGTCAAGTGGCAATAGTTTAAATTCCACTAGCACCTTTTTGACTTCCTTATAGTTTTACTCCGTCATGAAAGGAAAATCAATGTCGATCTCATGAGATCTCAAGATCGAGAAATGGCTTGGGCATAGGGTCTTGAAACCTCGTTCTGCCGTTCGAGCCTCGGTTAGTGAATAAAATAACGCAATGTTGCAAAAACTACCTCCTTAATCAAAATCTCAATTTTGTCAGACAGTCGGGCGAAATCTTGATAGGCCAATCTCGACCCAAGCCATAGATAATACCTACAATATTACAAGAACCCCAGCCTTATAAAGTTCGAAATTGCATTCCTTGGTCGTAAACCCGTATAACTGCAGATGGTCAATGAAGTTCTTTTATACGTGTCACCGTAAAATTGTCAAACACGTTAGATTGTAATCTCTCTAAAGAGATTGTAAACTCTCGAAATATTGTCAACTGAACACAATATTACGCATTTTCGGTAGATTGTAATCTATCGAAGTGAAACCGTAATATTGTCAAATGCATGCGACGGAAGTATCTCTGCCCCCATAATCGAGACTTGAGGCACCCCCCACGTTAGGTTAGTTAGGTTCCTATAAACCCTGCTGATAGAAATAGGAGCCCCGCGAATCGGGGCTCCGTCGACTACGCTTTTTAGGCGAATATAAAGTGTTGTGAGGTAGGTTACATTAATCGGTTTTTCTCAGGAATGGTGCATTATCTTTTCAGGAGAGTGGTACCATGCTCCTTCCCTCACCCCCCGCGCGAGTTGAGATCCGTCGCATACATTTCACAATATTACGGTTTCACTTCGATAGATCGTAATCTACCGAAAAATAATGCGTTATATTGTAAGCAGTATGTTCTGTAACATATGGAAACGGGTATTTATAATTTACCTTCAAAAAGCCTTTTACCCCTAGCTTTTTTTTAGGCCTTTTTACTTTTTTTATAAAGGTAAAATTCGCGATAAATACCCGTTTTCATCTGTTATAATTATAATGTGTTCTGATCGTGAGCAGTAAGTATGTTCATTTGACAATAATTCGAGAGTTTACAATATCTCTAGTTATATTACAATCTAACGGTTTTTACAATGTTACGCTGACATACTGATACTTTCGTCTTCATATCAACTTACTTTGGACATCACAATCAAGTACAAGTTGCTCGGATCCCCATTCTTTGTCTTCTTATCACTGGACCTCAGCACCTCACTGAGAACCCCATATTCTTCGAGACGGTTCAACTTCTGGAGAACGCTGACCCTTTGCTCATTCAGCTTGATGAGTGATGAGAGAAGATTTGAGAAGTCAGTCCTTGTCATGTTGGATTTGAACATATCTGGGCGTGTCTGTTTTGTTTCTGTGTGTGCCTGTTGGAATTGAAATGTTTCGAACAATTCCGGTTTTTTGGTAGTTGTGGAAAATGGACTTTCACGATTTTCAGTCACATTTTTGTTTATTTTTTTTTTTCATCACCACTGCTCTCAAAACAGTGAAGGAAAAACATCGTGGGGCAACCGGCATGTCCTAGATCCAAAAATTCGAAGACATGTGGCATCTACCAATCCACACTGGGCCCTCAACGAGGGCCCCTCGTGGTGGATTATAGCCCATTCCCTCATATAGAGAGGAGTCCTGTGTTCCAACAGTGGGAACATTAACAGGCAGACAATGATGATGATGATGATGTAGTGTAGATAGTAATATATACCAAGATGGCGGCCCATCTCAGCAAAAACTTGCCAACAAGCATATTATTATGCGCAAAAACAAAGCAGAACACTTTCTTCCTTTACTCTCCATAGACTGATGCTTTTCGTTCTGACCTCTTTGTGGTGTCATACTCCAACTTGCCAACTCTTGACTCCTACTAAGGAATTGCTTGGTAATAGAAAAAAACCAATAGCACTCAGTTGGTCCAACTTGGGAATCTAATCCAACACCCGAAGTGCGTAACACACTTGACCCCGCAGGGTCCAATCAGTTCTTGTTCTAATATAATGCTTAAAAATAATAAAATGATACATACTTACACCCCATATAAGTGTGACAAAAACAACATAGCAAGTGATCCTTCGTGTCATTTTATCTCGTTAAAACACAATTAAAAACTTAGTACACTTAACATTTTAAACTTCACTCTTTAACATCAGGATTGATTTAAACGGCTTGCTAACCGTTTCGAAATTGATTGGATTATCCAGACACTCATAAAATGCCAATTTTAATGAACAATTTAATCAATTATTGGCTTTGTTGACGGTTTTGTAGTTAATGTTCATTTCTTTTACGGTGTAATTTTCATCTGCGTACCAATGTGATATTTCATCGTACTTTTAAGATGCCCAAATGTGTAATTAATTGTACGTATTTGTAATCAGTTAAAATCAAGTGACATGATAAATTATTGTTTTAATTAAATTAGTTAGGTAATTAAGTTAAATAATAATTCGAAACTACACCGAGGGCTGATGAAAATAATATCCAAATTACCCAATAATACCTACATGCATAAATATACCTAAATGTCTTCTCAGCCTATCTTAGTTACCCTACTTCCCGGCGGATCCGATCATTTCTGTTTCGATTGCACAGAAAACCTCCAAGCAATATCCATTGCGTTGGGGGTGGTTCTGATCTCTCATCATACTTCTGATGTAGTAGGTAATCGCTGACAATGGTCCTGAACTCTTGTCAGGACCATTGTCAGCGATTACCTATACGTGTCAATGGCAACACTCGCCGATTATAGACTTTCGTCTTGAAAGACTTGTATTTAGGATGACTAGTTGAGTAGCTTTTCGAACGCTACCCATCTGAATCAGATTTGAAGATTGACCCTCAAAGTTGGACCTATCAATGGACGGCCTGTCCCAGCTCGTCATCAATTTCGTATGTAGTCTCCAATCCTAAGAGCAGTGGGTGATTTCTACATGGTTATTTTGTCTTCTTCATGTTAATTTAAAGATTTAACTTACGGAAGCTCTACTGAGGTCATTGCACATTGTACCTACTGAAATCACCATGGCATCAGCCATTAACTACTATATCGTCGGTAAATCAAAGGTAGGACTGAGCGATTTAACTACTCGCGATTATGTGGTTGTCTAGCCCTTTCCAGTCCAGAACAATGAATTCTCTAGTGCAGTGGTGAACGGTGTAGGACAAATAACGTCTCCCTGTATTACACCTGGCTGCAGAACGATAAGTTTCGAGGTCTGCTCCTATAGGTGGACTGACAGTTTCATACAAACACTTAATCACTTTGATGTACCGATGGACAATCTGGGATTGGCACCATTGACAAGACTACCATACAGTCAAAATACCCCTGTCTATCGAATAGAAGGCTTTATCGTAAGATTATCACTATAAAAACTTCTTGAGTTAATCATTTGTGAACCCACTACATAAATGTAAAGTTTAGTAAGTTACAAAATATAAGTTGGCGTATTTTATAGCAAACAAGGAGGTTTTCGACTATTGTTTACACTCACTAAACAAAACGAATTTATCATAAAAAACGACTCGAAATGACACAACACAATCAAATATTTTTTATTCAAAATAATAAAAAGATTACGAATAGGCAGTAAAATTTTTAGTTATAATAACATTAAGGTTTTCCATCATGTTCAAAATACATGCTACAGTTTTCACCACATTCAATATTCAAATCTCTCCTAGTACTAAGATTGCAAAAAAACTTTTCGCAAAGATTTCTTACAGATTTCTTGCAAGCGTGCTCGCATAACGCTACTGAGTGGCTGTGGCATGCCAGCTTCAAAAACTGGCCCGTCCAAAGATGAACATTATTCTTTTCTAAATTAAATCTGTTACACATTGCTCTTGCTATCGTTTCGTCTTCTGATCTTCTCAGTAATGGCAAGTTCTGAAAACGAGACGGAACCCTTTAAGAAACCTCGCAATTGCTACCTATGTCAGTGACAATAACATCAGCTAGTGCTGTATCATTGTGTGTGTAGGTCCACTCCAGTCAAATGAACTGATGACCAGAAAACACCAGAGCCATAGGCCTACTCAAGTGAAAATCACTTTCGAAGCGCTGCGTATTTCTACACCAACTTTCAACAGGGTTGATATTTTTTTTTTTTTTTTTTTTTTATATATTTATCAAAACAAAATAAGTATGGTTAAAAAAAAAAACTAAGCCCCACAAAACCATTGACATGGTTTGACTGTGGGGTCGGCGAGTCTTTAAACTAACTTATGCACTAAATAAATTAAAGTTTATTTACAACTAGGTACCTAATTTTGTTAGTAATAAGTATTAGTAACAATGGTGCTTAGATATTATGTTAGTATTGTTAGTATAATCATCACTTGGAAGTAAACATTTTCAACTTATATACATAATAATATAATATGTTTGTTAGTAGCAATGAAAAACTTATAAACTAGTGTTAGTAACATTTACTCGAAGCTGGATGACGCACCCCGATTCCGGGGAAAGTCTCCTTCTACCACCCCAAGATCGTAGAGCGTCACCCATCATCCAACAGTATTTAATAAGTTAACCTATACTTTCAACACATGATATCTAAATAATATTTTTTTAATTTATTTCTAAATCTATTTATTATTATAGCTTTCGGCAACTTTTAACAAAGCAAGAATCTTTCGACTTGTTTTTACTTTTTTATTTAAAATTGAGTCACGATAGTCCAGAGAGCCTACAAAAAGTGTTGAGTAGACTATAATTTTTAAATAATTTTTACTTATTTTTTTATTTTCTGTAACTTCAAAACACCTTACATCAGTGTGGTCTCAACCCCTGCACTAGGACAACCTGTATGGCAGGGGTTGATATTTTGCCGGTTACATAGATCTGGGTGTGGAAGCTTAGACAGTGCTTACTGCGACTACTGTAAAAAAACGGCCAAGTGCGAGTCGGACTCGCCCATGAAGGGTTCCGTATCAAAATTCTGTAAATTGCGGTTTACGATATATGACCTAAAAAAAAACTACTCACTAGATCTCGTTCAAACCAATTTTCGTTGGAATCTTACATGGTAATGTACATCACATGTTTTTTTTTTTTTTTATCATTCTCTTATTTTAGAAGTTACAGGGGGGGGACACATTTGGAAGTGTCGCTCGCGCAAACTATTCAGTTTAGAAAAAAAAATGATAATAGAAACCTAAATACAATTTTTGAAGTCCTATCCAATAGATACCCCACACGTACGGGTTTGATGAAAAAAAAATGTTGAGTTTCAGTTCTAACTATCGGGAACTCCGAATACTTAGAACTGAATCTTAATGCGGTTCACAGAATACATCTACTTACCAAGTTTCAACAGCATAGTTCTTATAGTTTCGGAAAAAAAGTGGCTGTGACATACGGACGGACGGACGGACGGACGGATGGACGGATGGACGGACGGACGGACCGACAGACAGACAAACATGACGAATCTATAAGGATTCCGTTTTTTGCCATTTAGCTAAGGAACCCTAAAAAACAACTAAAACTAGATTTATATAACTATTGTAGAAAAATTGACTTAATATAAAACAAAACAATAAATAAGATTAAATGACAATAACTAGCAGAAAATAAAATAGAAGGAAGATTAGATGTAATTATGAGCACATTTTCAAAAAATTGCAATGGGGGTAGCGTTTGTGTGGTGAGATGTGTGTGTGTGTGTTATGTGTATTTATGTCACTAGGTCAAACTACTGATAAGGGTTTCAGTGTCATCGAACTGTAGTTTTTTTTAAATCTGTAAATTACTCACATGTTTATCGTGTTTATTCTGGCTAAGTTTGAGGCTCTCTGGACTATTGTGATTCGTGAGGTACCTTGATTATATGCGAATGGCGTGGAATTAACTGCACCACTGCACGTCAGTCTTGAGAATGGTCTCATATAAGTATGTAGTAATTTACCAAAGCATAGGAAGTCTGCTACAAATACAGTCTACTTCGATGGTAAGTAGGTATAGGAATTCGTTCAGGTCAGAAGGGTTAATACATATCGACGAAAATAATTGTGGCTGCGGGAATAACCTTTAAAAATAATCTACCATGTCACAAGTGTGAAATTTCCTATGTAGCAATTTACCAAGGTTTTAACCAAACATGCCTCAATTTTCTACCAATGCGCTACGCTAATACTAAAAGGGGTAGATAGAAATGTTAGCACCGGTCGACATGCAGTGTTAAAATTGTAAGATGAGATTTTGATCGTATATAAGACACAAAAATGATATTTTATACTCTTCCCTACCCTTACCATCTTATTTAATATTGGTAAACACTTACAGCAAAAGTCAATAAAATTCGATTATCTTCTTCTTCCATGGACTCATAATCATCGTCATGAGCCTTCAGTTTATTTTTAGTAAGTATGTAGTCCTGCAGCCGAGTCATCTTTTCCATTGCTTCCATTCTCTCCTCGTTCACATTGACGATTGTTTTGAGGAGCTTAGCGAACGTGTGTTTGACAACACCATCACCATCACTATCCTTTAACGGTTTCTTCTTTTCTATTACTTTATTTGCAACTACCTGTGAAAGAGACTGTGGTTTCGATGAGAACTTGGGTGAGATTGTTGTCTGCCGAAGGACCGGTGGCTGTTAAAGCAAATGAGTCCTTGAGAGCAAACCAGGAAGCATAGAACGGGAATCAAATACTGTAAGCCTCCTTTCAAACACTTGGGCTGCTTTCACTGACGCATTTGCCGATATCTCGCTGTAATTGTGAATGTGTTTGCTTGTGATAGCTATTATGAAAGGTCAAGAGTTACCGGATAAAAAGGGGCTAACTAGGTACAAGATACACATACTTATAAAAGATAATGCTGAAGACATCATACCTCAGCAAACAGGATCAAAACACAGGAAACAACAACGTTATGAAAAAACATTTCCAAAATAATTACATTATTATTCAAGCTGTTGTTACATACTTGGTGCCCGCTACAAAAACACTATTGTCAAGTTCACATTCGGATAATCTCGAAAGTTTTATCTTGATTGCATTTTTGTAAAACATTTTCGAGTAGGACCAAGGTAATTGCTACACTGGGTAGGTATGCAACGGGTAAGTACACTGAAATGAATAAATAAACGGACAGTTTTCAAACGGTATTATTTTTAGTAATTTTAGTTCATACGTAAAATGGGACAATGCATTTTCATGACTGCCTCATTTAGCTATAGTAGTTGATATAGATATATCGTCAATATCGCTGGACATTACACACGGCGCCATATAGTGCCACATTAAGCAACGAGGCTTGTGTCGTGGCCACCAGATAGTTAATATACCTACTACTACGTATATACTTTTTTGTTTCTAAATACATCCGTACATTACATCCATGACTCGGAAACTAATGTCCATGCTCATCACACAAACGTTTGCTCCTACCGGGCGAACCAGGGACCCTAAGTACTTGTTCACGTAGGAAAGCGCGGGCGCGGCAGCGGGTGCGGGCGCGGAGACGTGCCGAGTTCGTGTTCACATTGGCCGCCAGGCGTTTGTGCGAGTCCGTTTCTAGCGACAAGTTCATACTGGTTGAACTTATCTGTCTGACGTCGCGAGTGTATCGCGCGCTCCGCCGCTAGTTCGACCGTTCGACGTGAACACACACAAACATCTCAAGCGTTTGATATTGCCGCGAGCCCGCCGCACGCGCCAGTCGCTAGCTTGCCCGCTACTTAGACCGCACGTGCGTTGTGTACGTGAACACTTGGATATTACGCCATGTTTGATATTTCGTGACCGCGCCCGCCACCGCGCCCGCGTGTCAACGTGAATGAGTACTATGAACGTAAGGCAGTCTCACTACCGCTGCGCCATTTGGGTCGCCATAAGTGCTTAATGCTCCGGCTGTGTTTTTAATAGAATATGTTTTCATAATAACCTATCCTTTTGGCTTTGCCGGAGTCAAATAAAATGACGTTTTTAATATTCTCATAATCATTTTGTTGTGATATTAAACAAAAAATACTTCTAACTCATTCCTTACCATTCAAAGTGGTGTCCCCCAGGGGAGTGTGTTAGGTCCCAACTTACTCTATCTCCTGTGCTTTATTTGTGTAATGTAAGCCTTTTGGATTCTTTTTACACATAGATCCATTCATTGTAGCCTATGAGACTCTCATACTCACTTCTGGGCATTAACCTTCTCTCCTTTTTATACAGGTTTATACAAAAAATAATTAATATTTATCTTATTAAACATTTTATTAAAAATATTTCCTAAACTTTGATACAATATGTACAGATTATTGAATTGACAATTATCAGTGCTTGGAAAATAACAAAATTAACGTGTAATTGTACATAGACACCACATAAAAATAAATAAATATTGGGAAATACTCCTTTGCTGAATTAAAAACCTAAATGTTCTCGATACGTACTGTAATTTGTACATGTTTTAATAAAAAAAAAAGTTAAATTAGTACCAGGAGTACAGCAAAGACTACAAACATAATGTTTACAATAAATTATTGCGTTTACCAATCTTGGAATTAGCAATCTTGGAATGGGTTCCAAGATTGGTAAACGCAATAATTTAAGAAAATGAATAGAATGATACCCGTATCATTCTATTCATTTTCTTGTAAATATGTACCGTACATGTACATTAGGGAAATATTAAATTGGGTACTTCATAAATATTTGGCGTCAAACCCATAGCCCAAGTTCAGGCTGAAGACGTCAAATTCGTTCTGTCCGTCCATACTAAAAGTCTTGACATTACACAGTTGGAATTTGGAGGGTAGGGATCTTCTATAGATCGCTACCCAAAACTGAAGAGAAATTATGAAAAAACTTTATACAAGGGTAGGCCCTCCATACAAGTAAGTGAAGACTTTTTGTAGAACTATTTTATATTTGTTGGAGTTACATAACCCTTTTGTGTGAATCCAACTAGCACTTGGCCGATTTCTTAAGAGGCCTGCGGCGCATGCGAATTTCATACAAACGTAATACCAAAATAATTTGTAAATCAAACATATTCTTAAGGTAGTGTGTATTTATTTTGATTAGATTACAGAATATGTAGGTTCACAAACACATATTTTGAATGTACACTGATTTAAACAAGAGTAATGAGAAAAATAAATTTTCTATAGAAATGTTATATTCCTCATATCTCGTCTTTCTTATATCTCGTCTCATGTCCTTTCAAAATTTTTATTTGGGAACATAGATATTCTATAATACAATCGAAATATACAGGGTGAATTTGAATAAATGCGACAAAATGAAATGGGAGCTTCAGTTACAGTAATATAGTAATTATAAACTGTTTTTTCTACTATCTAAATCGTTAAAAAAAATTACGCGATTATCGTTTTCAAAAGTTCCATTGATGTTATTATCTTTATTTAAATACGAATTATCGGTATTCCCGTTCATAGCGGTCATTTACCTAATTTGGCCTAGTTTCTAATGTAAGTATCGCGCGACGTTGCCAAACCTCGCATGTGCGCCAGCACTGACATCCCTTCCCGGCGACCGCGCGCCGCCCACTACCTTTCCTTCGTTCATTACAATTTTAAATTTGATATTTTATACATTTTCTTGACAACACGTATTATTGTATATTTAAATTTGTCGCATCTATTCAATTTCACCCTGTATACACACTACCTTAAGAATATGTTTTATTTTCAAAAAAACACCGACTACTTTGGTATTACGTTTGTATGAAACGCATGCTCTGCCGGCCCCTTAATATTTCCATAATGTACCATCAGACAAATTCACTGCTCAGTTACATCAAACATAATATTAAACATCAATTGGATCATTGTTGTCTGATCAAATAAAATACATAATTTATGTAAGTGGTCAAGTTGCTTAGCAATAATTCACCAGACTTTTAATCTAAATTGTTGTTACAAATATAACCTAATTATATCTATGTGGAGCTCTGTCTGTAGTTCTTAGTGTCTAGAATCTTCTTGCCGCACATGGCACAGATCCCTTTCTTGTAGGCACAAGCTTGGCAGTAGTGGGAGCCCACTTGGTGTACTTTTGTTCTGCATATTCTGGAAAAGATAAAACAATAGTTTTATTAATCTTAACTAATACTATTAAGAGAAAACATTTTATTTTTGTTTGTTTGTTACAGTTTAACTCAAAAACTACTAAACCAATTTCAATAATTATTTCACCATTAGAAAGCTACATCTTTACCGAGTAAGATAGGCTATTAATTATATTGATATCATGAAAATTAGCTGAGCTATCCCTTTTTTGCTGGCGAAGTGCTAGTAACAAATAAATCAGCTTTAACAACACTGGTGTATGTAGCATTCTTGCTATTCCCTCATCAGAGGAAGTGAGATTCATATTTAAAATGGTTGATTTTGCTTTAAAACATAAATAATTATGTAAGGTGTGAATTTTTAAGTTAAATAAGGGGATGATATGCTCATGCATGATATCCTCCATTTCTCAATACAGATAAAAAAATGAATTGGTATCTACATAATATTACAAAGAGGATTAGCAGTTTTAAGTTGGAATGTAGAAGGTAATCTCAGAAACGACTGAACCAATGTCAAAAAATCACAGATAGAAAGCCAAACTATCACAAACTATTTTAATTTGCTTGTCTAGATGATAAGTTTGAAATTAACAAGATTGTCAAAATTGGCAAATAAATGTAATTTTGCTCAAAGCTTCAGTGATCTAAAGGCTCACATTCCTTTTGATAGTCTGAAGTATTTTAAGTCTTTATAAAATGCTAGACAAAGCATAACTTACCCGCATTCCTGAAACTTGCTTGTATAAGGATTGAATCTTCCTTTTTTCGCGGTAAGTGCCTTATTTTCCCCAACTTTCCTTCCACCAGACTCAACTGTATTCCTTGCTCCTGTCTTCCAAGGGTCTGGCGTAATGACACGACCCAGCTTCTTCTCACATTTCTCACAAACCATTTTTGTTTGCAAAACAAAAATTATAACCTCACTAGAAATCGCAGGTTTTTTTATTGTTTTATTTTGAAACTTTAGTTAAAGTAATATTTTTATGCTGAAGTACATTTGTTTTTTGTTTAGAAACAATATATTTTTTGGAAACTGCTACACAAACAAATAAATGACAAAACAAGCGTCAAGCAGAAGCAAATGTCATAATGTTAAACGTCAACTTGACATATTGTACTTTTTTTTTTTATTTTTTTTATTTACCCCGAAGGGAAGGCTTATAGTTGACATATTGTACTTAAATGGAATGGGATAGATATTCTAACAAAATCGACTAATCTAAAAGCTTGATTGGATATTTTAGTAGAGGTTAGATGGAACCACGTCCAGTCGTCACACTCGAGTGTGACATTGTGTGACATGGATCTTAACTGCATATCACGTGAAGGGCAGCCACTTTAGGTCATTATACTGATCTGATTATGTTGTGTTGTTGTGTTCTTTTTTCTTTGGTTTAACTTTTTAAAGCCCACTTGCAACATACGTGGCGAATTTTAAAACTAACACGTCAATCATCTTCCTGCCCTTGTCGCATTTTATGTAGGGTTGGCGCAACACGTTTTCTTCTTTCATTCTTCCGTGTTAGACGTCACAGCATCATTTACTCCTTTCTCTTTCATACAGTCTTCACACAATCCATCCATCATTTCTTTGGCCTTCCTCTCCCCCTCCACCACCACGGATCAACTACACATACTTCCCAGGCACACTTTTCTTCATAATGGCCCACCACAAAACCTCACGGTACCTTTCCTTGTGCCTTTTAAATCCGCCCCTAAGACGACCCACTGACCTTTTCGAGGTCCACAAACACCATGTGCAAGTTTTTATATGCACCTTTGTATAAAACTAAAACGTCATAAAGAAATTAAAAATAAATTAAATCCGTGTAAAGGTGTGCACACGGATTTAATTTTATTTTCATGTCGACCTTTTCAAGAAGCGCCAGCCAACAATATATTCTTAATTAAATTGAATTTGAATTACGATCGTCAAAGCTAATGCTGAGTAGTTTTTGGAAGTACGTACGTAAACAATCAAGCTCAATCAAGCTTAGAGTATAAATTACACTACTGTATTATCTACTCTGAGCTCTTGAGAAAAATCTACAATACAAAAGTACCTACGTAGGTACTCGTGCGACCTTTTCAAGAAGCGCCAGCCAACAATATATTCTTAATTAAATTGAATTTGAATTACGATCGTCAAAGCTAATGCTGAGTAGTTTTTGGAAGTACGTACGTAAACAATCAAGCTCAATCAAGCTTAGAGTATAAATTACACTACTGTATTATCTACTCTGAGCTCTTGAGAAAAATCTACAATACAAAAGTACCTACGTAGGTACTCGTGCGAGCGATCAAATGGTTAATTCCTTTCAGTTAATTTATGATGTGGTGTGTGTAAATAACTAGTACGTCAAAAACTTTTTATTATAAAGACGCAAATAAAAAACAATATTTTACATAACTATTTAATACATAAATAGTGCTTATAGTTTACAATTTATGGTCAGACTTTCACTGACTGTAGGTACCTACACCATTTTTCTCCCAGAAAAAAAAATTGTAACCAGAAACTGATTTTAATTGGATAATTTGGTTGGTTATTTTTTGGTGTTTTTTCCGGTAGGTAAGTGAACACCCCAGAAGAAAAGGTTAAACCCGTGTTAGAGGGTGAATCAGCCTCAAAGACATTAATCTCTTTGATCAGCCTATACTAACCAGTTGCAGTTCACACACAGAGTTAATTTTTATACATAAAAAATGTATCGAATGTGTCGAATGTATCGGAGTTACGTCCTGGCCACAGCTATTATCGGCCTGCGCGAATCGCGGCGCGTCTTGCGGCGCGATTCGCGGTGGTATGCCGCAGCTCGACTTGTAGCGATCATACATAATAATACACTATTTAATTCAAGATAGATGCGCAACTCTGGTTTTCATTTTTAAAACTGTGTACCTAAGCTGTTAGATGGCGCTGTTAGTTTTTGTTCAACCAAATAAATACATAAAGTAATTTTATTCTTGACTGAGGATTCCAACTTGAGAACTATTATGCGGGCTCCACATTCGCGCCACGAACAACTGTCAAATTCGTGCCCGTAATTTTACCGCAAAGTTTTCGCGATAATTATGTCCCTCCACATTAGCAATCATTCAGTTTAGTTCAGGGGGGTGAAACTTCCATACATTGGCGTCAAACAAAATTTTCATAGATAGTGCTGCCATCTGTGTGTTTAAGGACACAAACTTTTCAACTGTTTGATTGTTTTACAACTGGCTCTTTATGCCAGTTGTTAGACCATCGGTTCTCGTTATGACAGTTGTAAGCTGTCCAACCGTTGAAAAGTTGGTGTTCTTAACCATACAGATGGCAGCACTAATTATGAAAATTTTGTTTGAAGCCAATGTATGGAAGTTTCACCCGGGTCCCTGGTAGCGACCGCGGCGGCGTCAGTAGTGGAAATATTTAGAGAAGATTATTAAAATGGCCCTATCAAAAGTGGCACGGTATTGCCTTGAAATAAGTGCGTTAGCTCAAGATATCATTCAGTCAACAATAGGAGCGCACCCAGTTAAGTAGAAAAGAAGAGAACATAACGAATTTCACACTCTGTACCTTGATTATGACATATATCCCGATAAGTTTTTTGAAAATACGAGGGCAAGCATAGAAACTTTTGTTTATACATATACTCGGCCACGTATATGAAGACTTGAAAGCTCATGTTAATTTCAATTTTTTTTTTGTTATATTAGCTGGACGCGCAGTAAAAACAAAATTATTTGTTTCGGTCACGCGATGCCGAGTCCGTCCACCGATGACACTGAGCGCCGCTCTGAGCTGTAGCCGCCTCGATACTCGCTCATTTGTTTCAAACGCGCGTCGCTCACCCCATCGCCGCCTCGTGTCGCGCGGCTCTACCCGCGCCGCAATTCGCGCAGTCGGTAGCTGTGGCATACTTCATATGTTGTCTACCATTTGTTTTCGCCGCTTACCGCTTGTCGCACCGCAATTAGGCGCGGGTCAAATACATATGGCATATAGCGTATGGCGGTGGCGCGGCGCGGCTGCGGGTGCGCGGGGGGCGAGGAAGATGCGCCCGCGCCACGCCATCTCAGTATGTGTTGCGCCACACCTCTTCCATACATTTTGTATGAAATATCAAAGAAGTGGCGCCACGCCCGCCACCACCTCGCCCGCGCTGCGCCACCGCCATACGCTACTTATGTTTGACCCGCGCCTTACTGTGGCCAGGACGTTAGCTTGCGCTCAGAGAAGGTGGGCAGACATGACGCGCGGCAGCCGCGCGTGCCAATGTTCGAGGGTTTGCCGCGGGTAATGTGGACCTACCTTTATAGCTATCTTTATTTTAAGGGGGATGCTCCAAGGTAGCCCGCGAAATTCAAATTTTCTTACGTTTTTTTGCAATTTGCAGGGCAGTGCTAAGTTGTATGTTGATAAACGTATCGGTCGCGACTAAAACTTTGCACTGTCCTGGAAATCTGGAAATTGCAAAAAACATAAGAAAAATTTGAACTTCGCGGGCCACGCAGCGGCGGGCGGCAGGGTAGCCCGCGAAATTCAAATTTTCTTACGTTTTTGCAATTTGCAGGCCAGCAGCAGGTTGTATGAAGTTGAAAAGATCGTTCGGGACTGTAAAATGAACCATCAAAATCATCAGTACAACCCTCTAAGTTCATATAAGTCGATGAACGATTTTTGCAACGTCAAAGTCGTTCCTATACTTATGTGAGCTTAGAGGGTTGTATTGATGATTTCGATGATCATAATTCTGTAACTACATACGTCTTACAGTCGCGAACGATCTTTTCAACTTCATACAACCTGCCACTGGCCTGCAAATTGCAAAAACGTAAGAAAATTTGAATTTCGCGGGCTACCCTGCCGCTTTCACCTTAATAATGTATATTGTTACATATTATTATGCCTCATATTAATATAAAAAAATGTCTGATCTCGAGATTGTACCTATTTGGTCTTTACTAAAATGTTTGCATCCCATGAAAAAAGTAGATGATGTGGAGTTCAGACCGATGAGCAGCTTACGGATTTACTATGCGGTCGTATCTTCTTGTAAAATTACCCATCCTCCCGAAAATTTGCTGGAAATAAACGAACATAATTAATTGAATCCGTGGTAAATATAGTCACATTAAAATACATGATACTCGACCGAGGATTGGTCCTAACACTCCCATTAGATGATTGGGACAATCGGTTAACTAAGGAAATTATACCTACCGCATTGATTCTGAAGGATTCTTATTCCTCAAAACTCAGACCACAGAAAGAATTTCTTTATGAAACAGCAGATAAACTGTAGTCGTCGCCACCTGTCGACTATGGCATGCCTCGTAAATGTGTGTCGACGACTGCCGCCGACGCGTCTTCGACTGGTGGCAACGGCTGCTGTTTATCTGCCGTTGGCAATGTGCTACTCGTCTGTAGGAACCCTTAATGCCAACACAATAATAACCAAGATTTGACACAGGATCGTCATATGAGTGATGCAGCCACGCCACGGCTTAAGTTATCCATCACACTATTTTCTCTTCATCAGTCTGTCTGATCTGTAAGCGAGAAATGAGCATTTGCATTGCTATTGCGATACAAACCAACTTGTGGCTGCTCACTTGTCATTTCTACAAAATTCTTCAGACTTCTACCAAGTCGACTTATCTATTAATATCAATTATTTTACCTTCATTTTCTCCTTGATTATGCTCTTCCACTTTCTCCACCATTGAGCAATGGACAGATGTGATGAAGATACGTTTTTGCCAACTTCCTGATTGTAGCTGTCAGTGTTTGGCAGTAGTGAGTGTGATGAACCTGACCATGAACCTGAGTGTGAGTTTAAATGAGAGTGAGAGTTAGAAGCAGAGTAAGAGCCCGAAGAAGAGTCAAAGTGAGAATACATGTGTGATTGTGAGTTTAAGCTTGGTTTTGGAGTAGCTTGAGTGTTCGAATGAGAAGGCATCAACTTACTAAACAATGAGCTTAACTGCGACGGGTGCATTGGATTTAATTTTAAACCCGAATTCAGGGGCGTGTCTAATCCCATTTGAGTGCCATTGACTGAACCTATTTGTACGCTTGGGCCTTGTTGTATGCCTGTTACTTTTTGTGAGGCTACAGCTGAACTCTTTTCTTTACTCAAATCTTGGCTGAACCAACTTGAACGTGACTCTGAGGAGTTTAGTGTGGAATTTGACGTTTTGTTAGTGTCCGAATTATTGATAAAGTATGAATTTTGGAATAGTTCCTCATCGCTTCTTAATGTGCCCGAATCTGTATTTAAAACTAGATCTGGGGATAAATGCTCATCACTGCTAGAACTGTCTGATATGAGTGGCGATTTAAAATCTTGTCTGTGCGATCCATTGCGATAATTAAGACTGAAACCTTCTCTATTACCGTCCGTCAAATCAGCATTATTATTTTTACTAGCCGTTTCATTATTTATTCTGCTTTCGGATTGATAATCTACTACAGGATCTGATGATCTACTCCTTCTATTATCTTTGTCATTTAGATTCCAAATCTCTAATAGCTCTTCGGAATCTTCAGTTTCGAACAGAACTTGAACAGAACCGTTAGGCAAATGTCTAACCATTTTCATTAATGTCACATCGTCATTGGTCATATTACTGTTATTGAATGTTTTAAGAAAATCGTCGTAGGGTATAGTGTTTTTAACTAGTAACTGCGGTCGATACACAAGGGTTTTAGGGTATTTTATAAGATGTGTGAGTTCTACGTACCCTTTGTTAGTGTCTAGAGCAAAAGGTACAGCAAACTCCGGTGTCTTCAGTGATTCACCACGAGCTCTTTTAAGGAAGTCTGTAATACTCTCAAAAGTGTTATTTTTTTCTTCGATTAATTGATCATCGCTTATTAATTTTGTAAAGTTTATGAATGGCGTTATTTTGGTACTAATTTCTATTTCTTGGCTGACGTCATTCATTTCTTGTGAAATACTACTATCTCCGTAAAAGGCCAAATCTTCATACTCGTAGTAATTTTCATTTTCAGCTATACCAGAAATCGGTTTGCTTCTTGACGAGCTTGGAGTATTTGTTTTATCATTAAGAGACACCGATGGGTTTATAAAAGTTGGAAATGCATTTTGTTGTGTTTTATAAACTTCATCATAATCGCCATAAGATGGTGGTGATTGTAAGTTTTCATTAACATAGTCTGTGTTGCTACGAGTATGTGTTTCTGACACTTGGGCATCACGGGCTTTTGGATATGCCTTGGAATTCATAATTTTGCTTTTATCAAAACCATATTTACGAAGCCACGCGAAGTCAGTTTCATCATCATGATCACGCGCAGGAGCATGGTAATCATTTTCAAATGAGCTACCATGCCGTCCTTTGTAGATTTTTTTGTACGATTCATTTCTTTTTCGTCCTGTGTTTCTTACCGGGAACCTAGGCGAAACCTTCTTATCGCGTCGAATATTTTCATTGGAATAGAATTCAGAAGCGTACCGTTGATATGAATCCTCTAAATCTCTACTAAGACTGACTGATCGCAGGGTATCATCCAATTGACATTCAAGGAGTCCATTAAACCTTTCCATGACTGGTCGCAATGAAACTGCTAGTTTGCGAATAGCGTACTTTTCACATCTATTCTTCTGTACATCAGATTTAAGAAAACTTTTCTTTTGTTTCTTACTGACTGATTTTGATGATGATCCTGATCTGTCCGCAGGGCGAGATCTTTGCTGTATGCTTGGCTTGAAGACTCTTCTGTTCTTGATAGGCTTTTTTAATCTTTGATTTTTTCCTTCGTGGAATTCCTTATACAATTCATTTTTAGTAAATATTTTTTGGAGGTGTGGTTTAAGATCACCGGTTCCCAATGAGAGACTCACGTCACCGTTATTCGTTTTCCCAGGTGGACGAAATCTTTGTCTCATAATCACTTTCTTGTTTCTTGATATCCCATCGTATTCACCTTGACAGTCAGTTTTCTCCAAATAGTTTTTATATAGCAAGTCAACTGATAAAGTTAGAAATTCCTCATTAACCTTCTGACAATCTTCACTTTCGATGACCTTATAATCTGGTCTGAGGTATTTTAATATAATTTGTGTAATTTTTTCTGCACTGCCTTCAGTTCTACCTAACAGCTTTCTAATTCTGTGTATTATTTCACTAATTTCGTCCATCGGTCTTTCGTGTTTCGTTATGTGTGTTTCAAGTGGTTGTTTTGCGTTTTTGTGTTGTAAGTAGGCTTGTATCATCATTGCTATGTTATGTAGGTCCCTATCATTTGGTTGTTCTTCGGTGTTTATTAATTTTGACAGATTAGACCAGAGTTTTCCGAGATTTTCATTGTATGTTTTGCAAGTGTCAGGATCTTGGGTGTAACCTGCTTGAGTGCCACTCGCTCTTCTATGTCTACTTCTATGGTCACCATGTCTAGCCTGAAAAGGAAAATCATTGAGTAAAATACAATGCAGAGAAAAAGATCCTTCGTCAGAATCTGTATAGTTCGTCTATAATGATGACTACGATCTTTGCCAAAAAATCTTCAAAACCAACATACATCTGTGAATTCTGAATGTGAGTAAGTAATGTGAAGCATATATATTATACTGATTAATTAATGTTACTTACTAACGAGAGCTGGTTGCAGGAAATCATAAATACTATACGATATACACAAGTATAACGGTTTGCTCAGTTGTTAGGTATATTATTTCCGTTATTCATATTTTTACAAATTGATTACATCATTAAATAGTATTTAAAAATATAAAAACTAGGCATATAATTTTACGAAGCTAAGTGCAACCGATGGGCCCTTTTTTTCACATGGGAAGTCATCAAATTACTTCTCCCACTCTGGGCGGAGCGGGAGGGAGAGTCAGACTCTACTGACTAAAACCTATCCATGTTCCTTCCTCGCCCATTACGTTCCGGGGCCGCGGTATCTCATTCGAACAGTCCCGCAGCCCCAGCAGGCTTTGGCCCTTGCGGGCCCCTCCCTTTATGCTGATATCTCTTTGAGGCGCGCGTGGAACACAAACGGCCGTCAACACGACAACCGATGGCCTACTAGATTGTTTGAATCGGTTTTGAATTAATTCACAATTAATTTCGCATATCAATTCAAATCTTTTCAACTTTGAAACTCATGTGCCGCCATGTGACAAATCGAGCTGTTCAGTTTTTCTAAAGCCAAAACGTAACGAAACAATTTAAGAATTGTAACAAGAATTTTTGTGATATACTACCACTAAAAAACCCAATTAAGGAAAAATCACGTTCCAATTCAAAATCATGTTGTATTAGGATAAGTAACAACCTGATTGTTAGGTTAAGTATTAGTCTATCACGCACCCTCACACACTTTCCGCTCAAATCCACACTAATTCAGGCTTTCACAGCCACAACATACACTCATACTCTCACTCACGCATTAAATGTCTGTATAGCTGCGTTCTTCTGCACTTATAAAACATACAATTATGGCTAGCACCCTACAGACTTTGAAAGACATAGACAATCATGAAATAGCCCAAGTATTCGCCGGTGAACTCAACGACTTTACTAACCAGGTTAGACCAAACCCTCCTGGTTTTACCATTTTGTCAAAAAATATTAGATCCATTTATTCTAACTTTTACGACCTTCAACTAAACTTAACAAATCTTAAAACGGACATCGACCTGATAATCTTAACTGAATGTAGACTAAACTCATTTAAACAGATACCTACCTCAAATAGCCTACTATCATTCACAACAATCTACAAATCATCTTAACAAGGCTGATGGAGTGGTCGCTTACATTAAAAACACACATGCGTGTAAAATAAGAGAAATTAAGCTAACTCACGCATCTTGCTTGGAGGTTCATATCTCACCTGACCTAACAGTTATCGTGATTTATCAGTCCCCCTCAATAGCAAATGCTGACCAATTCATTAATTCCTTGAATGATCACCTTACCACCATTGCATCACCTAAAAATGTAATTGTCACTGGTGACCTTAACATTAATCTTATATTAAACCAAGGCGAGCAATCACATGAACGCACAAATAGGCTTAAGTATCTTAACATGCTGGCAATGCATGGGCTTCTCCCGGGTCACTCGCTGCCCCCGAGAGGCAATAGCTGTCTAGACCATTTCATATTAAAGCTCAAACCCGATATTAAAACCGCGTCCATTGCAATTATTCACACTACAATCACATATCACTTCATGACTTTTCTAAAAATTATAAACCATACAAAGGTTATTATACCTGCTAAAGTAAAATCAGTTCTTAACTTTGACAAGAGTATCGCCCACTTAAAAGACAGTAACCTGGCAGACCTGCTTAAACTAACTAACCCTAACACACTCACTGATAATTTAATCAAAATTCTTCACAATTGTATCACACTCAGTACTATCACTATGATGATCCCGTTAAAAAATAGAACCCTGAAACCGTGGATGACTATTGGTTTATTGCGCTGTATTCACAACCGAAATAACATGCAACGGAAACTGAGACTCGACCCGTTCAATGAGGTGCTAAAAATTACCTACAAAAGGTACCGAAACTACTGCACCCAAATCATTAAAAAACAAAAACGGAAATATGACAGAGAGCAACTCACGAAAGCGCACAAAAACCCTAAAAAACTTGGGAGATCATTAACAACATTACGCAGCGGGAACCCAAAAAATAAGTAACTTGGATCTCCTTGAACTATCCAAACCCCTCAGAACTAACAGCCAACAGGCCAACAGGGTAAACGGCTTCTTCTTTAACATAGGAAAGCTTCTTGCGGATAACATCACACCATCTCCGTCTCCTGCAGTCAATAAGAACGACTCTCACCCTGATTATACATTGTCCTCATCTTTCGTTGCGAAGTTCATGCTACACTAATGGGTTTAAAACTAGAGAGTGCCCCTGGTTGGGACAACATCCCCGTTAAATTTCTTAAAGCTGCACACGAGCAAATTGTCCCCATCTTAACTTATATGACAAACCTTTGCTTTGAGCAGGGAGTTTTCCCAGAAGCCCTGAAAGTAGCCCTAATAACGCCCGTGTATAAGGGTGGGGACAGTTCAGACCCGTCAAATTATAGGCCAATCTCAGTGCTACCATCTATCTCAAAAATCCTAGAAAGACTCCTAAACTCACGCTTAATTAAGCACAACATTCTGTCGCCGTCTCAGTTTGGGTTTCGGCAGGGTAGGTCTACTGAGGATGCAGTTTTGGCACTAACAACTTCTATAGTTGACGAGGTGGACAAGGGTAGCAAATGTCTGGCAGTCTTCCTTGACCTCAAAAAAGCATTCGACACGGTATCTGTCCCCGTACTACTGCACAGGCTCGAAAACATCGGCATAAGGGGGCCCTCCCTCCTCGAGCTATTCAAATCCTACCTGTACAATCGCAAACAAATAGCAAAAATAGGAGAGTTTACTAGCTTAGAGGAAACAGTTTCGTACGGCGTTGGGCAGGGTAAACCGGCACCGGGCATCCGGCGGATGCGAGTCGCGAGGGACTGGTCAATGTGGCGACACTTGGGGGAGGCCTATGTCCAGCAGTGGACGTCTTTCGGCTGAGATGATGATGGGCAGGGTAGTGTCCTTGGTCCGACATTATTCCTTATTTATATCAACAACCTTTGCAATATGAATATTGACGGAGGTCGCATCTTCTCATACGCGGATGATACCGCCATCGTCTTTGCTGATAAGACTTGGGCAAAAGTTAGAAGAGCAGCTGAAACTGGCCTGTCAAAGATTGCAGATTGGCTAAATTATAGCCTCCTCCGGCTAAATGCCTCCAAATCTAACTACATATGCTTCACCAAGTATGCAAACACGCAACCACCACTCGATTTCCCAATTAAGATCCACTACTGTACAAACCCCCCAAATGCTGACTGCTCATGTACAAAGATTGACAGGTTACAGGTGTACTAAATACCTGGGCATCATGATTGACCAGCGTTTATCCTGGCACATGCACACTGAATTAATCATGAAAAGGGTCAGAAAATTAATATGGACCTTTACAACATTGAGACACGTTGTCTCTAAGAATCTTCTGCAGAAAGTCTACGTATCATTGGCCCAATCGATTATAACGTACTGTTTACCATGCTGGGGTGGGACAACAAAAATGATTTTTTTTTTAACTTGAGAGGGCACAGCGATCTCTCCTTAAGGTTATGCTCTTTAAACCCTATAGATTCCCGACCCAAAGCCTTTATCTAACCACTGACCTTCTGTCTGTAAGGAAACTTTACCTGCTCCATCTAATATTGAGGAAGCACAAATCCCTTCCGTATGATCCCAAGAAGCCGAGTATGAGGAGTAGAAGAAGCTGCTTAGTCGCTCCAATAGTCCCAGTTAAATCTGTTTTTGCCAAGAGGCAGTATGCAAGACAATCTTCCCATTTGTACAACCTGTTAAACAAAGAGCTGCTCATCCATCCTCTAAAACTTCGTGACTGTAAAATAGCTGTGACCGACTGGCTTAAGAGTAAAAGCTATGACAAAATTGAGGCTATGATATCGTCGCTTTAATATCTTGTTTAATAAATTAATATGTCTGAGATCGTGAAATTGTTAGTGGAGGAAGCCGTCCCTGGCTTCTTCCGATCCCAAGACATTGTCGCAGGGCTAACCTAAACCTAAACACAAACCTAAAAAAATGTAATATATTCCATGCAATGCATACACACACTCACCCTCACTCCCACACACACAAACTCACTCACACACACACACACACTCACTCCCACATACACACTTTAACCCACCTGCATACACCTCACAAATGCGCTCCTCTTTTTACTTTTTTACTTTAATATACTTTAATTTTAACTTTAATATTTAAATTTATATAACTTTCTTATCTCTATGTTGTATTCAATTGCATTGTAATATTAATTTTATGCGGAAGAGCGGAGTCACCTAACACAAGCATCTCCTTGCTTAAAAGGTGGTCTCCAAATCCGCGTTTTGTGATTGAAATAAACATTTTTATTTTATTATTATTTTTATTTTATTCGGAGTTTATAGGGTAAAGTCGACTCCTATCATTAAAGTCGGTCAAATGTAGCCTATGTTACCCGAGCCTTAAAACGAATCGAATGACACCTTATTCATCAAAATCGAACGAATAGGGTAAGTGCTCCAGTGAATGAACACACCCCAGTGAATGAACAAAACGGACTTTTTTCCAAAAAATAAGAAATAAGGATATTTCTACATAACCTAGTATTTTTTTTCATAATTGTAAATCCTTTTGCCATCATAGTGGCTACATTCATTTGTTATATCACTGTTCGTTTTAAAATGTCAAGCGTTTAAAGTTTGCAGTTTGTTGTAACAGTGTATTTGTTCGGGCAAGAATTTAGGACTCGGGTAAGGCGCAACTTCTTTGTTAACAGATTATAGCCGTAATTTAAGTATGTAACATAAGTTATTTATTAATTTGAGTAAAGAATAGTTATGCTATTAGTCTTAAATCGATATTACTGCAATTTTAGCCAGTTTTAAGTAAATTATTAGGTGTCCCAGCATTGGAACTAAAAATCGTTTGAGATCCAGTAAATGAACGACCGTTCATTCACTGGACAAACGTCATTTTCATGTTTTTATTGAAATAAGTAATTTATTCTTATGCCATAAGATTCATGTATTGAGAGTAGTTTTCAAAATAGATTTCTGATCTTTAGGCCAGTATTGGGACAGGTATGTTCATTCATTGGTTCATAAAATCTAGTGAATGAACTAACATTTTTTATCATGTTCAAATATTAGCTTTCGTCAATAAGATGTAACCAATAAATGAACACAATATTTTGAGCTAGATTTCATGATTTTAAATCCTAGATTAGATTATTACAATGTTATTTTTTCTTTTTTATCTATTATTGTCCCTTAAGATGGATCTCTAAATCCTTGAAGAACGACCTCCACCGCTTTAATATCGAGTATATTAAAGAGGCGAATAAACGGAATAAAGGGTCTAAGGTATTTACAAGAGATCTGGCTGGCTGTGCCCGATAGGGCAGAGCCAGCTCACTAAACTGAAGACCGACGATGGCTGGATCTTATCCGCCAAACCGAAGCTTGTGAGGGAGATCGAGAGCATCTATGGGCAGTTGTACACGTCAACCAGTAAACCTTCTGTAGATCTAGCAAACGACCCAAGAGCTAGACTGACCCGACACTATACCGAATAACCGAAGACATCCCGGACGTCAGCCTGTACGAGAAAAAGATGGCTCTGAAACAGCTTAAAAACTACAAAGCACCGGGTGATGACGGAATGACGGCCGAATTCCTGAAGGCGGGTGCAAAATCGGTACTTAAGACCCTTCGGAAGCTGTTTACCAGTCATACTCGAGGGGAAAACGCCACAGGCATTAGGCAGAGCGGATTTGGGCTGTGGTACTCTTCTTCAAGAAAAAAGTTAAAGAATTATAGGCTCATCTCACTTCCAAGCCAGGTTTGACCATTTTCAGTCTCTCGAACAAGCTGATTTCCGAAAAGGCTCTAGCACCGTGGACCACATACATACGGCGCGCCAGGTTATACAGAAGACCAAAGAGTATAACCGGCCTCTCTGTGTAGCGTTTGTGGACTACGAGAAATCCTTCGATTCGATCGAGACTTGGGCTGTACTGCAATACTGCAATCTCTCCAACGGTACTAAATCGCCTACCGGTACTCATCGAGGTGTTGAAGTGCTTGTACAAAAACGCCAACATGTCAGTCCAACTTCAAGACCAAGCCTCGGAACCTATTCTTCTGCCGCGAAGTGTGAGACAGTGAGACGTCGGATCTCCGAAACTGTTCACCGCTGCACTCGAGGATGTCTATAAGTTTCTGGACTGGAGAAGGCTAGGCATCAACGTCAATGGCGAGTACATCACTCAGCTTCGGTTTGGCGACGATAGAGTGGTCATGGCTGAGACCATGGAGGATCTCAGTGCAACACTCGATGACCTCAGTAGAGCTTCCGAAAGAGTGGGTGATGATCAAAATGAACACGGACAAAACCATGTCATGTTCAATGCCCACGTAACACCTAGGAGACACTACACTCGAAGTTGTAGACGATTATGTGTACCCGGAACTAATTCTAACTTACTTCGAAAAAGAGGTCGATCGTCGAATACAACTTGGCTGGGCAGCGTTCGGGAGGTTGCGCGGTATCTTCTCGTCCAACTTACTATAGTGTCTCAGACCAAAGCTCTCCGGTGTGTGTTGCCAGTGATTACATACGGGACCGAAACATGGTCGCTCACAAAGGGCAATGGAGAGGGCTATCTCGAAGTTTCCTTGCGTTATCAAATCAGAAATGAAGACATCCGAGCAAGCAAGGGAACCAAGGTTATCGACGTAGCCCGAAGAATTGTCAAACTAAAGTGGCAGTGAGCAGGGCACATTGCTCGCCGAACGGATGGCCGATAGGGCCGAAAAGTTCTGGAGTGGCGACCGCAAATCGGAAGACGTTGCGTTGGAAAACCTCCCACTAGGTGGATCGATAACCTGGTAAAGGTTGCGGGAATCCGCTGGGTGCGAGTCGCACGGGACAGGTCAATGTGGCGACACTTGGGGGAGGCTAATTTTAAAACTTTTACTTTGTAAAAAAATAAAAAAATATATGTTAAGACGCAGAGAATTATGCTCGTCTTATTTAGTTGATTATTGGACTGCATTTAGTGTAATAATTAGATTTTTTCTTATGATTAATTAAACAAAAATTGGGTTCATTTACTGGCTTTTTTTTAGTTCATTTACTAGAAATTTTCGTTCATTCACTGGGGTTTTAGGGTCTTTTTCATTTTATTGCTAAATATCTAAGAAAGTATACAGATTATTTCGTAAAATGAACTCAAAAAATGTTTTTGAATACATTCCTAATACCAAAATATAGCTTTGGACCGTATCCCTTATACGCAACACACTGAAAAAATTTTTTGAAGTTGGAAGATTGCTTAAGTGTTCATTCACTGGAGCACTTACCCTAGTTTGGGCGCTACGGAGGAACACACGTAAATACAAACATGCACACATACATAAATCACCGTAAAATTATCAAACACGTTAAATTGTAATCTCTCTAGCGATATTGTAAACTCTCGAAATATTGTCAACTGAACATGCGGAAGTATCTCTGCCCCCATAATCGGGACTTGGGGCACCCTCCCGTTAGGTTAGTTAGGTTCCTTTAAACCCTGCACTCGGAAAAAGGGGGCCCGCGAAGCGGGGCTCCGTCGACTACGCTTTTTAGGGGAATATAAAGTGTTTTAAGGTTAGGTTGTATTAATCGGTATTTCTCAGGAATGGTACATTATATTTTCATGAGAGTGGTACCATTGGGCAAGGGGGCTCCCCTCCTTCCCTTCACACCGCGTGAGTTGAATTTCACGAAAAATAATGCGTTTTATTGTAAGCAGTATGTTCGTTTGACAATATTTCGAGCGTTTACAATCTCTCTAGTTATTTTACAATCTAACGTGTTTGACAATTTTACGGTGACATATACATACATAGACCGCTAAAATCATAACCCTTTCTTTTGGGTTTGCCGTAGTCGGGTAAAAATGGTCACTAACTCTATTATTTTCAAATAGTAAACATAGTAAATCCCGTTTTCTGTGCTAATGATTACGTTTATGATAGTACTTACTGGTCTCGGGTCTTGAAACAACGCGTTACGCCGATTCCTCAAGATTTTTTTTCCATTCTCCATATATTTCATAAGTTTGTTTAAACGTTTATTGGCGTTCGAATTTACGTCATCAACTACGTCACTTCGAAGTAAAATTGTTTTACTGTGGTCTCTATGCTCTGAATCTATGTTGTCGAGTTCATCGAAGTTATTTTTAACTTTTTCCACTCTATTGCCAGGCAGTTGGTAATGGTTAGTTGATCGGTCGTAAACTTTATTCATAAAATCATGATACTTGGTATTGGGTACCGATTCTTTTGTTGTTGAAATCTCTTCTTGCTTAATGCGTAGTTGATTTAAAAGTCCTTCCAAGTTAAAGTTTTCTGACATCGGTATACTAGCAGTTCTTATAAAGGTTTCATTTTTGTGGTTTGTGTCTATTGTATTTACCAGTTGTGCCATTTTATCGTGATCGTTCGTATAATATGGATGATTAATTTCTACGATGCCCTTTTCGGCGGCTGTTTCTCTACTGCCGTATTTGTCGTCAGTTATATATAATGGGTAAACCTCAGGCTTTATGTTTACATAGTTCACAGTATTTCGTAACATGGTGTTATCATTATATCCTCCACTTATTCTATTTTTTATAATACCACCGTTGGGCTGGTTTCTATTCAGAAGTTGTGCATCGGAATTATGCAGATTGATACTTTCAATAGCGTCCCTGAGATTTAAGGGTAAATTTTGAAGACCGTATATACGACGTCTAAAATTACCAGCGTTAATCTGAGCATTGTTTCTTAAGTTTTTTTTATTCTTTGACTTTATCAAACTTTTGTCTATTCTTTCCATTAATTTACTGCTTCTTGCATTTACTTCAAACGGTTCACGTTCTTCTTCACTGAGATTGTGGTTCTTAACACTCGATAGTAGGGTTCTTGTATCTTTCTTTGCTTCCCGTTCAAACGTAACTCTTGTCTTTTTGAAGGGTTCTTCTCCTGCCGATTTCTTCTTGTCTTCATTTTTCTGCTGTAATGCAAATAGTTGTTAAAATGTTATTGCGTTTTGACATTTTTGTTTGTGAATTTCTTTTGTTAATTTGCTACATATTTTTAAAGCTGTGAATGCAGATTTATCTACCCAATTTCTTATTTTATTTTTAGAAATAAAAATATGATCGTACCTCAAATGGTGTGTTATTGTGTGTATGATATGTGTATCATAATGGAGTTCACTGCTGTCATACGCCTCTTCTAGAAATTAACTCGTATTACCTAATATTTGGAAAAGGCGACGATTGTCATGTCGTGTTTCAGGAGTCCTCATTTTATTATCATCTTCCACACAACCCATTCATCGTTTCTTATTAATCTACAGTGCTACCCATAATATAGTAATAGTGATGCCGTCGTCGAATAGTAATCAGATCCATACTGTATGATGTGTAGGATCTATACCAAATGGAACGCTTAGAATACCTTTACCGCCTTCACTATCTATTGGCCTCATCTTTACGGATATATTGATCAGAAAGTCATCTATTTATACTAATTAGTTATAACATTATAGCACTTACCCCAAAACTGTTGGTAAAAACACAAATAAATAAAATATAAAAGAAGTAATTTCTCATGGTGCACACAGCGGCCGATTGAGCGGTGCCTTGTGGCCGTGCCAAATCCTAACAAATCATCAATTAATGTTTTCTGTTATAATCTAAAATTGAAATTTGGTGAAAGGTGTCGCCATTAAATTGTATTGTTGATTATTTAAATGGTTTTGTGTGTTATTATGATTGAAAGAGTAGCTATTGGCTCTTTTATAATATATTGTAGTGAGTTTATATCTTTAGATGCATGAAAACGTTTTGACGTAGCCAGACGAGTAAAATTTTGATGGCTTAATACTTACTTCTAGGTTATGAATTCTAGGTTTTTGCTTGCTTGTTCTCCCTAGAAATCCTCAACGGTTATAAATAGCTAGCGACCCGCCACGGTCTCGCACGGGTGCAACATATGAACCTTCCTCTTGAATCACTCTATCTATTGCTGGAAACTGCATTTAAATCCGTTGTGAAGATCTAAGCGTAACAGCGGGAGCGGCTTTATTGCACAACTACTATTTTCGACGTCTGATAATTTGAGAAAATCTAGGTTGAAATTTCAGATTCAGACTTCTACGTCTACTAATCTTTCTCTTATATTTCGAAACTGACTTCCTAAGTTTTTGCGCAGTAACTGAATTCAAATTAGCATGAAATAGGTACACAACACTTACGTTCAACACGGTAGGTGTTAAATAAAACAAGGAAATGATCTCTAAACATTATATTGAGCAAAAATAATTTAATCCTTTAATGGTGTTTTACTTGGTGGACAATTAATGTTTAATGGTGATATATCAGAGAACTAACAGATGCGTAGATCAAGATGACTTTAGAACTATTCTACATACATATTTAAGGTAGTCTAAGTTATGTTTGGACGAAACTGGTAGGTAACTAGCCAGGTTACTAAGATTTTATCATTTTTTTTTTTTTAATGTTTATAAGACAAGTTAGGCCTGTTAATAATAAGATTTATTTCAAGACTGGATAATATATTCAACGATGACAAGAATTTCAAAGAGAGAAAAGTCATGATTACCAACTGTCTCTAATTTTACTATCTAACGTAGGTTTATGCTTTTCTTCTCCAAATAAATATATTATAATGTATCTTTATTCATATTCCTACTCTGTATGTGTTTCTTTGTTCTTATTCGTTAGTTGCTTCAAAACTTTCCTTTATACACTAGAATGAATTAACTCCAACGGCCCTTAACCTTTTCACAAGTTCTTCAATAGCCCATTGAAGTTCCTGAACCTAACTTCTATCTTTTTTTATTTATCTAAAACATCTCTAACATCAAAAGCTTCATTACATACATATCTACAGTTAAAACTAGCACAAAAACATTAAACAAAAATACTATATAAATAACAAATTATTGCACGAATAAAATAATACAACTTAAATCTAATAAAATTGCTAACTTTGACTAGGTAGTTTATCTTGTGGTTTTTTACTTTCGGAAACATTTTCTATTGGGATCTGCGCATTCTGATCATCTTGATATTCTTGGGCGTACTGAGAAGTATCATAACTCTGTTCCTGTGGGTTTTTACTATCACCTTGCGCAGTTTCACTTGTTTCCTGAGCGTATTGAGTTGCATCGTAATTCTGATCAGCTGGATAATCACCGTCTGTTGCGTAATTTTCGTACGGTTGATCATATTGCGCAGCCGGATCGGCTGCCTGTTGTGGATACTCCTCATAGTTCTCATACTGTTGATCAGGATAAGGTTGTTGTTCATAATTTTGGTATTGATCATCAGCAGTTACTGCTGGCTGCTCGTAATTCTGATCATATTGATATTGGGGGTCAAATTCTTCTTGATGTTCAACTTCCATGGGTTTCTCTGCTTCCTCTTTAAGTACCTGTTCTTTTTCTAGCTTAACTGGTTGTTCTTGTTCTTCAAAATGTTCAGTTTCTTGATAATCTGTTTCGATGGGTTTAACATCTTCCGTGATATTTTCATCTTCATCGATTTCTTGGTTTTGTATGTCATGTTCTGGTTGGTCAGTTATTCCTGGATTTTGGTAACGGTCGTCTTGTCGGACTGCTGTGATTGGTGCGTCCGGTCCGAGTGCGGTGTGTCCGGGGGACTCAGCTCGGGGATAGTCGTGTCCGCTGTCGGACGGGGTATGTGGTAAATTTCTGTCGGGAGTGGTCGGGTGCGGGGGATGTGCTGTAAGAAAGATTCAATTAGTAAGGCGTCAATTCGATTGGCAATTGCTTTGTTTCTATCTATAATTTTAATAGTATAGTGCTATGATAGGGGATTGTAATAAATGATTTATTCACATAATTATTTTAAATTTCATCAGTAACTACAGTATTGTCGTTTGCTAACATGGCAGAAATGCTTCAGCCACATGTCACATTTCAGCGCTATTTTTTCAATCAGGTTCAATTAGATTGCGATTATTCGTCTGACAAATGCTTGCACTGACTGGACACGTCCACTCAAATCTGTATGGTTCTTTCTTCAAAAGACCATCTCAGACACTAATCTGCATAGCAGGCTCTCATGTGAGTTGAACAAGATTATGTCTCGACTTTAAAAGAGACTAGGACCTCTGAGTTTGTTTTGGCTGTCTCTTCTCAGAGTAGTCAGGAACAAAAAACCGGCCCCATCTAGTTTAAAAAATAAGGACGTGTAAAAGTGTTTGTGAAAACCAATTAGCAAAATAAATATCATTTATCATTGATCTGTCGATATTGATCGCTTCAAATAATACCATGCACCACACCATTGTTGTCGTTGATCGACTGCATCTGTTGTTTCTATGATCTGAGGACTTTATTCAAAACTGTACCTCACCTCACTGCCATCATCATCTCAGCCGAAAGACGCCCACTGCTGGACATAGGCCTCCCCCAAGTGTCGCCACATTGACCGGTCCCTGACTGCCATACCGGTTATTTTTTAAACATACCTTCAAAAGTGCTAGGCGTGTTGAGCGGGGTCTGCATGGATCTGGAGAGGCCGTTTACTTGACGCTGGAGAGTTGCCAGTTCTTGCCTGATCACGCCATTCGTGAGCACACACAAACAAACAAAGTGAGGCATGTAGCAAACACCATGCAGGTTACAATAGATGTTTTAAATACTTTAGCAGGATTTTCTGTTAACCTAAATATATTGTGGTGGTAGTTCAGTTACATACTTGTAGATTTTATTCTTTGAGGAACAATCAAAATAGTTTTGGATGAGTTACTTCAGCAAAACATTGTTCTGTGTTTTTCACTATTTTTCGACCAAATTGAATAACATTGTTTCTAATATCAAACTGCTTTCATGGGCTAGAATTTTTAATCTTTCAAAGATTAATCAAAAACTACTTCAAAAAATCCATGCAAGCATGCTTCGCAAATGATACTTTAACTACCAAATCATCATCACTCTATCTACTTCCATCATCACTTACCTTGGCTGGATCGTCATCAGAATCATCAATCCTATCAAGGGAAAGATCACTTAGATTCCTCGTTAGTCCACCGATATCATCCCTTGAGGAATCACTTAGAAGACTATCCCTTCTAAGTCTATGTCTATAGTTAGGGGTCGAGGTGTAATACGTGCGGTCTAGGTCATAGGATGTCCGACTATGCGGATACCCGCTCAAAGGTGTATAACTTCTCAAAGGTGTGATGGTAGTGCAATACTTCTTATGGGAACCCCACAAGTTTCTAAGCTTTCTCATTAACTCAACGTTCCTGCAAAGCAATTGTGTTCTTTCTGCTCTGAAATGGAAATATGTGAGTGAATATCGTGAGACTAGATGAAACTATATGAATTTATGAATGATTCTACATTTTATTGTTAATTTGCATTGATAGGACTAGAAATCATGTTGTAAGAATTAGAATTGAATTTAGTAGTCGAAGAAGACATAGAAGATAAAATTATTTCTCAAGACGAATCATCTAACTAATGATTTCAAGTCTAACAAAATAAAACTGGCTGAATGAAATGAATATAAAAATAGATTTTAAACAACTATTTATTGCACACATTTATATAATCGTTACCCATTAAAAGTTATTGAAATTTTGTACTGTCTCACAACACCGAGAGAAAAACATTGAATAACATGCTAACAAAGAAAATATGTAACAAGCCAACTAATATCACACTACAATGCACGAACGTTTACAACATGAAGAATATAATATTGAACACTGGTAGTCAACTGTAGACAACAATAATTGTATTATTCAAAATATTTTTTTATAAAAAAATAAGTAAGTATAACAATCTTAAAAAAAACCTCTGATAATTCACATTTCATATTTTTTTTTAAAAGCAACTTATCTACACTAATATTATAAAGAGGAAAACTTTGTTTGTTTGTTTGTTTGGTTGTAATGAATAGGCTTAAAAACTACTGGACCGTTTTTAAAAATTCTTTCACCATTCGAAAGCTACATTATCCACGAGTAACATAGGATATATTTTATCCCCGTACTCCCACGGGAACGGGAACTATGCGGGTGAAACCGCGGGACGTCCGCTAGTTGATCATAAACTACAACATTAACAAGAAATATGTCAGCAAATCTTTAACAATTGTATAGGTAAACTGTCTGAATTAAAGATAAGTAAATTAACGTATCAAACTAATTTTAACAACTACCAGTGCTTATCCTAAATCTACATATTTTAACCTAAACTACAGCTCAATCTCTACTTGTATACATCATTCGCGTTGCTCTATCAATTCCTTTACTCAGTCAAACAGAAAATGCCCTTCATCAGCATTTTATGTAGCTTCCTCCTCTTTCTGTTGTTCATCCTGTTCTTTTACAATCTCTGTGTCTTCCGCTTCTTCAGTTTCTGCATTAACAGGATCTGAAACTGCCTCTCCTTGATTGTCATTACTTTCCTGGGGTACCCCAGTCTCAGTTTCCTGTGGAACTTCAGGAAGTTCAACATTGTTTTGATCTGTTGACATCGGCTGTTCTGTATTCAACTCTGGCTGATTTTCCTGTGCTTGGGCATTTTCTTCTACGCTATGACTGTCTTTAGCATCTACTTCCTCTGTAGCATTAGTGTTATCTTCAATTATCTCTACAGTCTCATTCAGCACTTGTATATCGCCGTCTGTGACTTCCATACTAAAGCTATTCTTAATGCCTCTATTATCATCATCAGCTTGCACTACTATTTCCTCAACGTGCGCTCCTCGCTTCTTCTTCTCTTTCTTTCTAGGTTTGGGTACTAACTTTACACTTATGTCAACTTTAATAGGCTCCTTTTTCTCCCGTAAAAAGGGCTGTTGTATCATAAGCGGCAGGTTGTATATCTTCTCTCCTTTGATGTTCGTGAGATCCTGATTGGTCGTCAACGGGCCAACAACGATTGGCACGAAGTTATTCGACGAATCGGACTCTTTTGCGGAGCGGCGCTTGGAACGGCGAGTCTCTCGGTCTCGCGATCTCGAATGGTCGCGCTGTGTTCTGATTGGTTCGTCTGAACGGCCGCGACTCTGCGCACTGCCTGCCACCAATAAAAACACAGCACGACGTTAAGACAATACTTTTAAATGGGTAACGATATTTCAGCCAGCAATTTTAGGTGAAGTTATAAAGGAAAGTGATATAAATCATGCTATTAGATTGTAAATTGTCCGTACTTGTGCCTACGATTTGCGTCGTCGAGCTTGTCTGTGAGCAAACGACATTCGCCGGTGAGTTTCTCCATCAGACTGTTTTGTGAATGTATCATGGACTCCAACCCAGCCACCGTTTTAGCTGCGGAACCAAATGTTCTAGCTTTAACTCTAATACGTAGTCACTACTATGGGGAGGTCATTGTAAACAATCTGATGAATAAACTATTGAACGTTAAGAAAGAATACAAGCCCTTTCATAGCACTATAGATGTACATGCAAGCGCAGAAGATGAAAGGGTAAAGTATGAATGTTTTGAAGGTATTGTTCCAAATTGTTTTTAGTGTGAAGAATCTTTCAAAACATCAATAGTTTACCCATTGAATGAGCCTATTTCCCAAAGATTTAGAATACTGTTTAGACCCAACTGTTTGAGTTACTACAGAAAGTGTACGTCTACGTACCGTGCTTGTTCTCCATTGACTCCAGCATGGTGGACAGCTCTTTCTCCTTCTTGTGCTTCTCCGGCGAAATCGGTGTCAAGTTCTTCATTGTTTGCTGTGAACAGAATCATATATTGTTTCTTTTTCATATTTTTTTCTTGAACTAAAACGGTCCTAGAAACGGGTGTGTAATATATGCTATAATAACAGATAGTATATTTTCATTTTCACTTGAAATAACGTTCACATCATATAATTTTCATATGCTATAAAAACAAATAACCTAATTTCATGTGATCTAATTTTATATGTAATGTAAACTTCTTTTACTCTAATATCATTTAGTATAACATTCATTTCAAATCATTTTCAATTTGTATAATGCTGTTTTAATATAACGTTTAGTTATGACTTTCTTTTTACTTGCATTCATCGCATACAGACGTGCACATCAATGCAGTATTCAATTAAATAAATTAACGCTTGCATTCAATTTTGACCCAGTTTCAGTGTATTAGCTTGATATAATAAAACAACATAGTGAGCGGTTTTAACGCAGAATAATGGACTGACTGGATTATAAAATAGTTGTAATATAATCTGAAAAATGGCCAGCAGCCCCTTCAATCGAAGTGGGATGACGCCACGCAGCCCTCCGTCGACACCAACACCGAGACCACCTCAACAACCAAAGCAGCACCAAGAGGAAGCCGTTGAACCAGTCAGTACTGCAGAAATTCAGAACTGGCTGGGGACCATTGAGGACCACCTGAATGAGGTATTTTGCATTGCTTCTGAAGGAAAACTCAATTCTGAACAGAAGCAAAGAATTGGAAATCTCTGCCGAAAAGTTAGCCATGGTGTTTCTCAATTAGCTGTCCAATACCAGTCGCTGAAATCAAGAGCCCTACAAACCCATACCGCCTTAAAAACTATGACCGAAGCTCGAGACCTAGCAGACTGTCTAGCAGAGATGAACCGCACGATTCAGGAGTCCTGTACGAGGCAGGGAGCAGCATCTACATCTTTTGCCGATATGGTTAAGAAGGGATCTAGCAGTTTTATTCGCCCTAATAATCTTAGCTCTGTAGCGATTTTTCCATGCGACAATACCAAGACCAGTGACGAAACCAAGAACATGGTACAAAAAATCGTATGCCCTGGAGAAATGAAGCTGAAAGTACGAGGCGTACGTAAAATAGGAAAAGGAGGACTTATTATCAGCACTGAGACTAAGGATGACCTAGATAAACTGAAGCAATCAGTTCAAATCGCTTCGTCAGGCCTTACCGTCGACGAACCCCGGAAGCGCAAACCTCGCATTATTGTACTAGGAGTTCCCGCATCAATGGCCGAAAATGAGGTTTATAAATGTATTTACGACCAGAACATAACGGACAAACTGCCTATGACCCTAGAAACATTTATGACATCAATTAAACTAAGCCACAAATCTGGTAGGAAAGACGCTGAGACCTGTAATTATATTATAGAAGTTTCAGCCATCATTCGTAAGGCCCTCATCACGCAGGACAGATTATTTATAAATTGGACGTCCTGCCCGGTACGAGACTTTACTCTAGTAACGAGATGTTACAAGTGCCAGCAGTACGGTCATGCATCAAAGACATGCAAGGTCATTGTCTCGACTTGTGGCCATTGCGGTGAAGAAGGACACTCTAGTCAAGACTGCGCAAAAAAAGCCGATGTTCCAAAATGTGCTACATGCATGCGCTTTAAAAAACAGGCCAACCACAAGACGGGAGATGCAGCATGTCCAGCTAAACTTGCAGCCGAATACAGGTATATCAACTCGATTGATTATGAAGGCGCCTAAGAGCGCCACATATTTGTTTAAATCTTAGACGTAATTTATTGTTTGTTATTTTTAAGTAGAATGGATATTAATTTAATTACCGAAATAGATAACTCACTTGTAACCGACTCAAAGTCATGTGAGGTTGAGGACTGCAATCAATATCTTTCCCAGTATCAAAAGTCACTAACCATACTAACCCAAAACATACGAAGTATTTATAAGAACATATATAGCTTTAACATTTTTCTTCATAGACTTAACTTTAATTGTGATATTATGGTTCTAACAGAATGTTGGCTATCGAAGCACCACGATAACCTCCCGGTAATACCAGGATACAACTTATTGTACACTAAAATCAACCACACTCAAAATGATGGTGTCGTTGTATTTGCTAAGGAATCATTAAAGGTCAAAGTCGAAGAACCTGATCTACAAAATTGTATGAGTAACTGCCTTATCATCAAAATTGGTACAACCACAGCGATAATTGCTTTGTATAGATCCCCTTCCGCAAGAAACCTAACCTCTTTCCACAGTTCCCTAAACCAGATCTTTCAATCACTTAGCCCATTTAATAATGTAATACTAACAGGTGACATTAATATTAACATTAGCTCTGAAAACTGCGACGCAGGGACACAAGATTACCTAAACATCTGCTCATACCATGGTTTACTGCCTGCTCACACATTGCCTACTCATCAGAGCGGTTCTTGCCTCGACCACATGATGATCAAAACCACTTATTCATTTATTACGCTTGTTACTAACTCAACAATAACCGACCACCATTCTGTCTTACTAGCCGTAAATTCAACGCTGCCTAAGCAAAATCGCCAACAAACAAAATCCAAATTAAACATTAAAAAACTCGAATATGATTTACGCAACATTGATTATAGCCTAGTTTACAATACTGCTGACGCTAATTCGGCTTTATCGTACTTAATAAAACATGTCCAGCAAGCAATATTGCGTAATACGTCAGTTGTGTCTATAAATAAACGTCTTCATAATATTAAACCTTGGATTACTCCTGGACTAATTCGGTGCATAAGGCACAGAGATAAACTTCATCAGAGTACTAAGAAATTCCCTGATAATTTAATCATTCTAAACACCTATAAAAGATACAGGAATTTCTGTAACAATCTCTTAAAAAAGCTTAAAAATAATTACGATAAAAATGAATTAAATAAAGCAGGCAACAATACCAAGCAAATCTGGAAGCATATTAAAAACGTTACATACATGACTAAACAACGTGAATCAAATTCGAGGTTGCTGCATACTAATCCTTCACCACTCTTATCAGCTAACAAAGTAAATAACTTTTTTGTTAATGTCGGGAAAACTTTGGCCGAACAGATTCCGAAACATTGCGCTCATCATTCTTTCCAAAAACTGAACAACAGCTGCAACCTGAAGTCATTTGCAATGCTGGATACTGACGAAAGTGAAATATCCCGAATAATTTCTGGTCTTAAAGATGACTGTGCAGTTGGATGGGATAATATAAGCAACAGGATCCTTAAACGCTTTAAGCATGTATTGACACCTCCCTTAACGCATATTTTTCGAATCTGTCTTTCCAAAGGAATTTTCCCTAACTGTCTAAAAAAGGCTGTTGTTATCCCTATATATAAATCTGGAGACCGGGACTTGGTTAATAACTATAGGCCAATATCATTACTCCCTTCAATCTCAAAAATACTAGAGAAAATTATAAACAGCAGACTAGTTAGCTTCCTGGAAAAAAACAACATCTTGTCACCGGCGCAATTTGGTTTTAGAGCCAAATTATCCACAGCCGATGCGGTGCATCACCTTACCAATTATGTCTCAGAAGAGCTGGGCAAAGGCAACCAGGTCATGGGAGTCTTCCTTGATTTAGCGAAAGCTTTTGACACTGTCTCTGTTTCTGTGCTTCTGAGGAAATTAGAGGCCATAGGGATAAGGGGCACGCCTCTGACATTACTTGCTGACTATTTAAACAATCGATACCAGTGTGTTAGGATCGACAATTTTACGAGCGATGAGCAGAAAAATACTGGATTTGGTGTTCCCCAGGGGAGTATATTGGGCCCTACCCTTTTCCTGGTTTATATTAACGATCTGTGTGACCTAAATATCAAGCACGGCAAAATCATATCATATGCTGACGACACGGCGCTAATATTTTCTGCTGAAAACAGTACCGAACTGTTTGAAAACGCTCAACTTGGCTTTAATACTGTGACTAATTGGCTTCAAAGCAATTTACTAACACTAAATGCTGACAAGACAAAATACATCCACTTCTCCATGCGCAAGCCTCACACAGCTAACTTCCATGTATATGCCCATCAATGTGATAATCGGTCAGTCAACATGTGCAATTGTCCTTCTATCCTGAAAACCAGTAATATTAAATACTTAGGGGTTATAATAGACGACACACTCTCTTTTAGGTATCATATTGAAAGTCTGGTTAAAAGAGTGCGCAAATTAATATTTGTATTTAAAAAAATACGAACTTTTGCAGATCCTAAATTAATCACACAAGTTTATTTCGCGCTATGTCAATCTATAATTAATTACTGTATTATTTCATGGGGAGGCGCATCAAAAACTATCCTGCTCCCCCTCGAAAGAGCTCAAAGAGCAATTTTAAAGGTAGCGAATTTCCATCCCTTTTACTTTCCCACAGATCAGCTGTATAAATCCTGCAACGTGCTGACTGTGCGCCAGCTATTCATTATGCACTTAGTATTAAAACAGCACACCATGCTCACGTACAATGCTGACAATACTAACAAGAGACGGAATGATATGGTATGCATTTCTAAAGCAACCTCCAAACATGTTTTCGTGGAAAGATTCTTTACATTTTTAGGCCCATTTCTGTACAATAGATTAAATAGAAAACTAAGTATTTATAAGTTGAACTATTTTAGCTGTAAAAAGACTATTATTAATTTTTTACAACCCATAACCTATGCACAGACAGAAGATTTACTTGTTGTCTGCAAGTAAACAGCTGACATGTTTGTTTGTTTTGTAATTTTAGTAATTTACTTTTATATTTCCTTTAATGTTAATTTATTTATTTTAAGTAGGTATTTATGCACTTTCTAGCCTGAAACACAGGTTCCACCTAGTTAAGGCAATAAGCAACAGTGCCCTATTTTACTTGTTATGATACTTAATTGTAAATGTGCCCCTTTTGATAAATCAACGATTATTATTATATATTATATATAGTTGACCTAACCTTGATTTGATTTGATTTGATTTGACCAAATTTTTATATTTACTCATTTTCAGCCAAAATTCTGTAATGAATAAGAATGCGCGCTAATGGTCACTGTTCTAACCTTACCAAACCCAGACGATTCTCCAACAATAGAGGGGATCTGGCACTCGAGAGAGTCGGGGGGGGGGGGGGGGGGGACACGAAAGTAGCAGCCGTTTATAGTCTTATCAGTTTTTGCAAAAATATTCAAAAAAGTAGACGTTTCAAAATTATAATTAACGTTACTATAGATTTTGAATATTATACTAACTAAATATTATACTAAATTAATGTTAGTTTAAAAGTGCATTATAGGAAATGTTAATTAAGCCATATAAAATTAGATAAACTGAAATTATATCAATAATTCATTTTATCATTTCATCGTTATACTAAACAAAAAGAATATTAAATGAAATTAGGTCACGTGAACGTTAGACTTTCTGTTATTATATCAAATGGCACGCACCCCCTAGAAACAGAGGCTTTTCAAGATATAAACGTTATAGCTGTTTTACTATTATTCTAATAGATTAGTTAGAGAATGTTTAAAAAAAAGAAAGATTGTGATAAGTGACAACGCTCAGGCTGAGGCTATATTAGGCCGCGACGCGACCTGCGACACATGAGCGATTAAAACAAGTAAATGAATGCTCACGTATATGGCTACACTGTACATTGATTTGATTTATTTATACGATCGGAACAACATTACTGTAATCACGGCATCGGCTACACCAAAATAGCGAAATGGAAGCGAATTTATTAGAAAATACGCCGGAATCTCGCTTGTAATGTAGCCATACCAAGTTTTTCTCGTTTCGCTCTTCCAGTCGCATCGCAAATCGCTGCCTAGTGTAGCCTCAGCCTTAATGATACCTCTTTCTCTAGGTTAGAGATTTGTTCAGATAGACGCAGATTCTCGCGACGTGAATGTACCAGGTCAGCATCAGCTCGATCCAAACGTTGACGAAGTGACTGGATCTAGAAGAAGTAATACAAAAAAATATTAAATAATAACTTTTGAATGTTAAAACTCGTGACCTTCAACACCAAAATTATTAGATTTATAATTTAAGACTATAATTATCGCGATGAACAGGATTTGAAAAGCCGTGTTGATGAATAAATAGTCATAAAATTGATTGTTGTTGGTAATTTTTTTTTGCCGTTTGAATTGTAAACTTGTGAGAATCAAAGGCACTAGACTGATGAATCTTACTTCAGAGTTGAGTCGGTTGGTCTCATGCTTGGCCTGTCGCTGGTGTCTCTCAATGGCCAGGCGTGCGCTCGCTAGCTCTTCTTCCAAAGACGCCTTCTCTGCGTGAGCTTGAGCCAAGTCCGCTTGAAGAGACGCTGAAAGACATCAAAAACTTTAAGAGTTATAGAAAATAAACTTTAACGGTTCCTATTTTTTTTTCATCTTAAATATTTGAAAGTAAATGAAGTACGAGTAATTTCTAGTACCCATTATCGTAGATACTGTAACTTTTTCCTAATTGTCATCATAATTTCAGCTGAAAGACGTAGGTCTCCCCCAAGTGTCGCCACGCCATCGCCACATTGACAGGTCTCGTGTGAATCGCATCCAGCGGATTACCGCAACCTTCACCAGGTCACCAATCCACCTAGTCACCTGCCAACGCAACACGCAACGTCTTCCGGTTCGCAGTCGCCACTCCGTAACTTTTATAAACGCGTAGTATAGATAAAAAGAGAATACTCGTAGCTTTATGAAACAAATTCTTACATGTCTTGTTCTTGAGTTCATTCTTCAGCTCATCGATGGCTGCGTTCTTCATGGACAGCTCTCTCTTCAGCTCATTCTCTTCGCGGCGTTGACGCTCCAGATCCAACTGATGGAAAATTTTGCATATTGAGTACTTAATGGTTGGTTCGTTTCTTATAGGAAACGATCTTACTTTTGTAAGTCGTCATTTCAGAATACGGATGATTCCTGACTTAAAAAATATGATTCTGTTTAGTCCGTCAGTTAGATTATTGAAAAATATTGGATACATGTTTTTTTTCATCAAATTATACAAAATTGACGAAGACAAAGCGCGTCAAAGATTATCTCTGATCCCCGGCTTGTGACGTCACTTTTTCCGGTAAAAACTGTACTCAAATGTGACAACACATGAGTTTTCGATGCACTGTATCATCTTAATTTTTATTTTACGTGAAAATTATGTGTCTAATTTTTTTTGGTAAGTTTATCTGACGGACTAATTGTATTTTGTCATCTACCCTATTTAGAATCAACGTTATTTTCTTCTCTGGCATCAGTGACTTGCAAATCAGAGACTACCAGGTATATGCCTTCAAATTTCTGTACAAATACTGATTTAGCTACATGTGCCATACCACTATCTACTCTATCTAAACTACTGGCTCTTTCTTTATCTACCTGCAACTATTTATTTAGCCACTTGTGCTATATCACCATCTACTACAGCTACACTACTGGCCCTTTCTTTACTTACCTGCAACTATTGATTTAGCTACCTGCGCTATACCACTATCTACTATAGCTACACTACTGGCTCTTTCTTTACCTACCTGCAACTATTTATTTAGCTACTTGTGCTATATCACCATCTACTACAGCTACACTACTGGCCCTTTCTTTACCTACCTGCAACTATTTATTTAGCTACTTGTGCTATATCACCATCTACTACAGCTACACTACTGGCCCTTTCTTTACCTACCTGCAACTATTGATTTAGCTACCTGCGCTATACCACTATCTACTATAGCTACACTACTGGCTCTTTCTTTACCTACCTGCAACTATTGATTTAGCTACCTGTGCTATATAACCATCTACTACAGCTACACTACTGGCTCTTTCTTTACCTACCTGCAACTATTAATTTAGCTACCTGTGCTATATCACCGTCTACTACACTACTGGCTCTTTCTATACCTACCTGTAACTTAGCTACATTATCGTACTGCGCGGCGAGATCATGCTGCAGTTCGTCGAAGTGCGCGTTGTATCGTTGTTCTGCCGCGCTGCGCTCTTGTATCGCACGACGAGCTCCCTCTCCGGCTAGCTCGCGGACTTTGTTGCGTTCTTTGGCTAATTCGTCCTGGAAATTATATTGAGTCAGTCACTCAGCTGGAATGAACACCTAAAGAGGGTCCTGGCCTGGCCCTAGGTTGAAGCAAAGTAATCTCAGTAATTTGAACTCCAATGGACCTCTGATTCCAAAAGAGTGGCTGGATAGAACTAGAATGAGTATTTTAGCACTGAATTTGGTCCAGCCATTGGAATCGATAATCTCTTAGAAGTCGATGACTGTGCAATAATCGGAAAATATCGTAGCTCTTCCTAAATTATGGCGAAATCAGATTATTCTCATGTTAGTTTCATGATCTTGAATTTGATGAAAACCCAGATTCTTACCTTCATCCGGCGTATTTCAGCCTCCAAGTTGTTCCGTTCGTCCCTGAGCTGGTTTTCCACAGCGTCGGACCCTCGTTTGAACCGCCCATCATCATCACGCTGTTCCAGGCTTAGCTTCAGCTTCGATATCTGCGCCTCCAGTGATGATTTGTCCCTGATGGCGGGAATAATCTCAATTTGGTTACACTTCTTCTTAATTCTGTTAGTATGTCTCAGACTACAACGCAGTCTTCGACACATAAAGAATGAACTTACACTCAAAATTAAAGCGACGTGATGGGATCGATAACTCTTACTAAAAAAAATGAATTTCGATCGCAATGATCGCTGGTATTGTAGTTACTATCGTTTATTAAATGTTAGACCTTGTTTAGATATTGAAAACTGGAAGTTTGCACAAAAAAGGTGATGGTAATCTGAAACTTCGAGAATTACTTACTACAGTACCTACTTCCAATCAGCATTTTATTTATTCATTCTTAAAGTGGAGACTTGCATGATCTCTAGGAACCCTCGAACAAAGTCTTAGAAAAAGTATAAATGCAACTTACCGCTGAAGATTGTCGATCTGGCGCTTGAAGCCATCGAGGCAAGTTGAGTCAACGAGCCCAGAGGCCAATTTGCGCTTGTTCTCATTGTTCTCCTCCTAAGAAACAATATATAAGTAAATAAAATGAATATAGAGACTGAAATCCAACTGAAGAGTTGACAAAATGGCTTAATAATGCATTGGGTTATCCATCGAGAGTAATCGAGACTGTCCATGGCCACGGGTGATACGCCTGGTTTCAAACGACATGTGCGTTCGTCACTTGTTTTCTGCGCGTGAGCGAAACTTCTGCAAATACCTTTTGATCAAACGATTGACAACTCATATCATGATTATGTGTACTAGATTCTTTATTATAAATAAGTAAATATCGCTGGACATTACACACACCGCCATTTAATGCAACGCCACACTAAGCAACGAGGTTTGTGTCGTAGACACCAGATGTTGATATACAACGTAGATACTTTTTTTTGTAAATACATACTTTTTATAAATATGACTCGAAAACAAATGTCCATGCTCATCAGAAATTCGAACTCAGGATCCTAAGAACGTAAAGCAGCCTCACTGCCGCATGCCGCTGCGACATTCGGGTCGTCAAAAAACAGAATATAGAACCTTACCTGAATTTTCTTCAGGTCAATCTTGGACTGTGCGAGCTGAGCCTCCAATTCTGCGATTCGAGATTCAAACACAATGTTCGGACCTTCCAATCTGGTGGACCGAGTCTTAGCAGACTTGCGTGCTTTTAGTGGAGTTGTCTGTCAAACAACAAAAAGAAAAGCATAATTAGCGTTGTTTCATTGGATTCCCAAAAAAATCCCGTATTTGGAATGATGATGAAAAGATGGCGTCTAGATTTTTTTTGGTTTTTCAATCATGGGTGTCGTTTTCATGGTTTTTGAGGTCGCTAATTACGAAAATGATGTCAAAATGAAAATCCAAGATGGCGCCTAGGAAAATGTTTGGGTTTTCCATCATGGGTGTCGTTTTCATGGTATTTAGGATCGCTGATAACGAAAATGAGAACAAAATGAAAATCCAAGATGGCGTCTATATATTTTTTTGGTTTTTCCATCATGGTTGTCGTTTTCGTGCTTTCTGAGGTCGCTGATAAAAAAAGAAAATGATGTCAAAGTGGAAATCCAAGATGGCGCCTATGAAAATATTTGGATTTTCCATCATGGTGTCGTTTTCATGGTTTTTGGGGTCGCTAATTACGAAAATGATGTCAAAATGAAAATCCAAGATGGCGTCTAGTTTTTTTTTGTTTTTCAGTCATGGGTGTCGTTTTCATGGTTTTTGGGGTCGCTGATAAAAAATATGATCTCAAAATGAAAATCGAAGATGGCGTTTAAAGATTTTTTTTTTTGGTTTTTCAATCATGGCTGTCGTTTTTATGGCTTTTGGGGTCGCTGATAAAGAAAATGATGTCAAAATGAAAATCCAAGATGGCGTTTAAATTTTTTTTTTGGTTTTTCAATCATGAGTGTCGTTTTCATGGTTTTTGGGGTCGCTGATAAAGAAAATGATGTCAAAGTTTAAATCCAAGATAGCGACCCCAAAAACCATGAAAACGACACCAATGACTGAAAAACCAAAAAAAAATCTAGACGCCATCTTGGATTTTCATTTCGTTCTCATTTTCGTTATCAGCGATCCTAAATACCATGAAAACGACACCCATGGTGGAAAACCCAAACATTTTCCTAGGCGCCATCTTGGATTTTCACTTTGACATCATTTTCTTTATCAGCGACCCCAAAAACCGTTAAAACGACACCCATGATTGAAAAACCAAAAAAATCTAAACGCCATCTTAGATTTTCATTTTGACTTCATTTTCTTTATCAGCGACCCCAAAAACCATGAAAACGACACCCCTGACGAAATAACCGATAAAAAACCACTTTCAAATAATAACAGGCGTGATGTTATGTTTACTCTACACTGCCACTGTAGAGAGAGAAAGATTTACTTTGTAGAGTCTACAGAGTAAATCTTTTCGGATTAAAATTAAAATCTTGTTTTCGCTTCAACAGATTTAAAGATTATAAGTCCAAGTTTAATGGTGTCTAAATAGCGAACTCATATTTTACGTGATTTTTTGTTGTTTTGAGCTCCCGATATTTCGACTCTGTTGCAAGCGCCATGATCGGGAGCAATATCGGAAATATCGGGAGCTTAAAACAATAAACATATCCCGTAAGTGACAACATACGAGTATCGAGAATAATGTACAAGGTATCGCTTTGCATCCTGGTCAAATTCAAGGGTGTGCCACAGACCATCAAACTGAACAACTTTCTGCATGGGAAACAAGGGCACTGAACAACTTTCTGCATGGGGCATCGTAACTGCGAAAAAATACTCAACGGCTCCATACAAAATTCCAATACCTACTCGACCAAATGTATGAGACAGCTGTTTTTTTTTATAATTACAATGGTGGTCCCATGGAAGAAGTTGTTCAGTTTGATGGTCTGTAGCACACCCAAGGATGCAAATTTAAGCGACACCATGTATGTCTTCGTACCTTGTTATCACTGTCCAGTCCAGTACTGTCACCTAGTTCGTCGAGTTCATCACTCTCGGAGCCGTTGTACGAGTGGAACATGCGCGATATCAGCTTGTTCTTCTGCGCCTCGTGTAGGTGCTCGTTCTCCGAGATCACTTCTTTTACTTTGCCGAGCAGGTTGTTTAGTTCATCCTGGAGAAAGGTGGTATGGTGGAAGCACTTGCGGATAGATTTGTAATGAAAATATTATGATAGTAGGTAAGCTTCCAAAATTTCTAACTTCTAAAGGGGAAGCGTCAAGGTTGGGTGTTTTTTACCCGTGTATTGACGATTTTAATATTATTCTGTAAACACATTCGTGTTGCGGTCGCGAATCATATATATATTTTAGTAAATATACAATTGGACAATGATCTGCAAATTGCAAAAAACGTAAGATCAAATGGTCACTCATGACAAATACCTACGCCAGATCATGCTAGCTACTTTTGACTCCTATATATTGTAGATGTGTGATTATGGTTTAGATAGGTATGGCCACAAAATAAAAAAAAAGAGAAAGTTTGATAATTGCTCTCAGGAATGTTTGAATTTCGCGGGCTTTCACTTTTCCAGCCAAATCATTTTTCATCATCAATCATCTCTTTTCGTTTCCCATAAAACTCCATAATTCCTGTCACGCTACACTCACCCTGCAGTACTGGCTCTCCCTTTCCAGCTGTTCGATGTACTCCTCCTGCTTCTGAATGAAGTTGATGACGTCAGGGTTGGTGCCGCCCGTCAGGTCACCTGCAGTGGCCGCCACTGACGTTGGAAGAGGCGCCGCTGTTGGGAGTGTAAATGTTGGGTGTTTGTAGTTCTCACGCGAACTTCTTTAGTATGGGTAACAGAGTAAAGCTCAACGCAGTTGTATATGAACTGCAACGGAGCAGCGGTTCACCGTTACTTTACGTTGCAGTTCTGTAGCTGCTGATTTAATAAAAATACTTTAATAATTCAAAAGATATCCACTGCTGAATAAAGGCCTCCCCAATAATTGCCTGAATGTGGCAATTGTTGAGGTTTTAATTCTGGTAGAAACATTTTAAATTGTTAGCTTCTAATCCTCGTGAAAAATAGGTTCAACAAGAGAGATGGCGGGGCTTTTGTTGCCAATGTTAGTGTTTGAATAGTTGTGATTCTTGTGGTATACAAAATATTTGTCGATCGGGGCGTATTTGATAGAACTTTTGACTTATCCAAGGTAATCAGTTCCACTACCAGCTTGCTAATTGATATACATATATCAAATAGATCGATTCATGTGTACGCAACAAAGAGAACAAAGCAGGCGCTCGTAGCAAATGAAAAGCAGTATTAAGTATTTCATAAACGTGAATATATCCAGTAAAAAGCCTCTGGTTATCAAAGTGGTAATCCCTATAGATAAGATAAACGGGAATGCATTACATTCCTGAATATCTAATCTACTAGTAAACCCTGCTGGTACCTCCCTGTATATCTATATTTCAGTAGCTAGCCTACAAGATTTAGCAGGAAAAGGATCATCATCAACGCGTTCTACTTCCAGTCTTATCGAATGCAGCTGAATATTACCAGTATTTTACACGGAGCGTCTGCCTATACGACCCAGTGTATTACTAGGTAATAATTCGTACGATACTCCTTGGTAGGACTGGTTATCAGACTTTAGAGCCACTGACTACAGGCTAGTGGCAGGAAAAGGATCGCTTAAATAAATTGTGTGGACAAGGACACTGACAAATACTTCGTAAGTATTTGTGTGGAGGTCCGTGGCAGAAGCTGTATTCGCAATCAATTTGTCCTTACCCGATAGGGCAATCTTTAAACCGTGGCCGCCATTTGTACTCAATCAAATTATAAAAATGGAAATTGGACAGGTCACATGATGATTATGCAAAAAGAAAAGTGGACCAGAAAAGTTATAGAATGGTACCCGAGGGACGGAAAAAGACAAAGAGGAAGGCACATAAAAAGATGGGAGGATGATATACCTAAGGGTTGGAGGAGTAAAGCAAGAGATCGACAAATGTGGAGGGAACTTGAGGAGGCCTATGTCGCAGGACGGCCTTACCTGGCAGCTGGTAAAAAGAACAAATAAAAGGAAAAAAAATGTATAATTTAAGTTTAGATAGTTATAATAGAATAAGAATATATTTTAAGTTTAGATAAATTCGTATTTTATGTTTAGATACACCTACCTATTTTATTTTTCCAAAGTTGTAAGTATTGGGTACAAAGGTCAGAGAAAAATAAAGGCTATTTTTATTTAAATTGCTGTTTACGATTTATGAAGTATTAAAAAAATTCTTACAGGGGGTTACAGGGGGGATCACACACTCACACATCAATTTCGAAGACCCATCCATAGATACACACGTACTACACGTATGGGTTTGATGATTTTTTTTTTTTGTTTTTCAGGTCTAAGTGTAGGGAACCCGCAAAATTTATTGTAATTTTTCTATTTTTGTGTGAAAATCTTAATGCGGTTCACAGAATACATCTACTCACCAAGTTTCAACAGCATAGTTCTTATAGTTTCGGAAAAAAGTGGCTGTGACATACGGACGGACGGACAGACAGACAGACAGACATGACGAATCTATAAGGGTTCCGTTTTTGCCATTCGGCTACCCTAAAAAACTTTTCAATGAGTACCTAAAGTGTGTTGTGTTGTGGGGTGTAGGTGTCTAAGCTGTTTGCGTACACGATGGTGTATTAAGCAGTGAGCCGCGGCCGTGGTTTGTATTCAACTATAGTTTACTCCAATATCACACTTACCAATGGGTGTAGTATGTAGTGGGGTGTAGTTGTTCAAGATGTCTGCGTACAGGTTGGTGTAGTTAGCAGTAAATCGCGGCCGTGGCTTGTATTCAGCTATAGTTTACTCCAATATTACACTTACCAGTGGGTGTAGTATGTTGTGGCGTGTAGTTGTTCAAGCTGTCCGCGTACAGGGTAGTGTATTTAGCAGTGAGCCGCGGCCGTGTCTTGTATTCAGTTATAGCTAGCTCCAATATCACACTTACCAGTGGGTGTAGTATGTTGTGGCGTGTAGTTGTTCAAGCTGTCCGCGTACAGGGTAGTGTATTTAGCAGTGAGCCGCGGCCGTGTCTTGTATTCAGTTATAGCTAGCTCCAATATCACACTTACCAGTGGGTGTAGTATGTTGTGGCATGTAGTTGTTCAAGCTGTCCGCGTACAGGGTAGTGTATTTAGTAGTGAGCCGCGGCCGTGTCTTGTATTCAGCTATAGCTAACTCAAATATCACACTTACCAGTGGGTGTAGTATGTTGTGGCGTGTAGTTGTTCAAGCTGTCCGCGTACAGGGTAGTGTATTTAGCAGTGAGCCGCGGCCGTGTCTTGTATTCAGCTATAGCTAGCTCCAATAACACACTTACCAGTGGGTGTAGTATGTTGTGGCGTGTAGTTGTTCAAGCTGTCCGCGTACATGATAGTGTATTTAGCAGTGAGTCGCGACCGTGTCTTGTATTCAGCTACAGCTTGGTCCAATATCCCACTTACCAGTGGGTGTAGGTATGTTGTGGCGTGTAGTTGTTCAAGCTGTCCGCGTACAGGGTAGTGTATTGTATTTAGCAGTGAGCCGCGGCCGTGTCTTGTATTCAGTTATAGCTAGCTCCAATATCACACTTACCAGTGGGTGTAGTATGTTGTGGCATGTAGTTGTTCAAGCTGTCCGCGTACAGGGTAGTGTATTTAGCAGTGAGTCGCGGCCGTGTCTTGTATTCAGCTATAGCTAGCTCCAATATCACACTTACCAGTGGGTGTAGTATGTTGTGGCGTGTAGTTCTTCAAGCTGTCCGCGTACAGGGTAGTGTATTTAGTAGTGAGCCGCGGCCGTGTCTTGTATTCAGTTATAGCTAGCTCCAATATCACACTTACCAGTGGGTGTAGTATGTTGTGGCGTGTAGTTGTTCAAGCTGTCCGCGTACAGGGTAGTGTATTTAGTAGTGAGCCGCGGCCGTGTCTTGTATTCAGCTATAGCTAGCTCCAATATCACACTTACCAGTGGGTGTAGTATGTTGTGGCGTGTAGTTGTTCAAGCTGTCCGCGTACAGGGTGGTGTATTTAGTAGTGAGCCGCGGCCGTGGCTTGTACTCAGCCAGGGTGTAGGAGCTGGTATACTTTTTGTCTACATCGCCATCTGATTCGTCCAAGTTCTTCACTGATGCTGAACCGCCGTAGCTGCGCACCTACGGTTTTTATTTGAATTAAGTAACTTATTTATTACTTAAAACGTTTTTTTTTTTTTTGTTGTAATTTCTTTGTTATTTCTATACTTATTCAGTTTGTTGTGTAATCTTTAATTTAAAATATTTTCCCTGGATTCATGAAAATGAAATTATGTTGAATAGGCTTGTTTCCACCATCAATAAATTGCAAATCTATTTAGTCCGTCAGTTAGAGTATTAGAAAATAATGTACACGTATTTTTTGTTTTTGTAAATCAACTAATATTGACAAAGATAAAACGCATCAAAACTCGGGCGTGGGGGCTCGTGACGTCAGTAGGTACTCACTATGAATCATACCGAAAAGTGACGTATTGGGAAATTTAAAAGCGTCGTATATTCGTCAATTTTGTTTTATATGACAAAAGAAAAAATACGGGTCAAATATTTTTTGATAATCTAAGTGACGGACTAATTAGATTTTTTCAGTTAACAAGCCTATTCTATCAAAATTCAAAAAATAAAACATCCACTGCTAATATATTTTTATTTAATCGTAATAAATGAACATTTTTGCACCTTGTGTTTTATTTAAATGTAATCTTAATAAATCAGCGAGTCAAAGAGCTCTATATCACAATTTATTTTCATTTAAACAACACAGCACACAGATAATCACTACCGAAAATAGTCTACACTGAAAATACCAATGCCGAAAATAAGTAAGAGTCAGGTGAGGGAAATAAAATTGTACTTACACTTGGCGCGTAATTCCCCGACAAGAAGTACCTAAGTTTCGACACCGCCTCCTTGTAAGCCAACTCGGTATAATCTGGTATCCGCTTCAACCCATACTCGTTCATCTTACTCGGCCGCCTATTTAAATAGTTTGAATAATACATATTTATTTAAATGAACAATTATTTTAATCACTTACTTATATTTAAAACTAAAAAACTCAACGAACAACAAAACAAAACATTTTTAAAACTTCGAAACAAAAAAAGAAAATAAAAAATCAAATATTGAATTTGGAACAACTAGTGTAGCGCATTGCGCCGCGTTGCCGAGTGCGAGAATGTTTGACCAGGTATCGATTACACGAAGCTGTTACCATGGCAACTGTTGTTGTAGTAAACAAATGCCTCGCGACGAATGCAGGGGACTTGCAATCGATTTGTCATCTGTATCGAGTACTAAGATAATAATGCCTTCACAGTATACCTCCACCCTTACATCGCTGTCAAAGTTACAATGATCTTAAAGTTCGTAGCTATAAGGTCATTATTAGGCTAATGAAATGAAATAATGATGAATTTGGATTCTGCTTATCAGTATGCAATACTGTCGTGTCATGGATTTATTGTTAGCACGCGACGTTGTGTGCCCCGAATTAGATTTTCAGTTGAAATAGCTGTAAATATTTGAGTGCCTTTTTGTTATGCAAATTGAGGCTGGTATTGTTTCTTAGTACCTACTATACTTGAGGCTTCTTCTATTGGTATGCAATACCGTGGGTGGACCTGGTAAGAATCGATACCCACACAGTACACATTTGGCGACTCCTGTAAAGGGTATCCGGGCAGTAGCGGCGTTAGGGTGAGGGCGACCGCCCAGAGCGCCAGGTGAAGAGGCCCGCCTTGCGGCGCCCCTCATGGATCCTCATACACATACTGTTTTCAGCTTGGTCATCAAATGAAAAATTCTAACCGATCACTTGGAATCATCTATACCAAAGAATAAAATTGAAATGTCTATTTGCAATGTCTATTTGCAATTTCAAAGTAACAGCTTTTTACTGAATGCTTACGGGGTGGAAGGGATACCGACTCAACCGACGACGGTAACCACGTTTTCAGTACATCATTCTGCACATGTGGGGCTGGGGACATAGAATATTGCGCTGTATATAAGTCTGCTATTTCATACATTTTGACCGTGTTTGCATTGCAGTTAGGTAGAAAAAAGCCTATTGGATTTTCGCATGATAGATCGGTATAGATCTGAATTTATTCGGGAAACGAAATAAAGGGTTCGAGCTCGCTTTGCTCGCTATTGCAGTCTAGTTTCCCTTGAATTAAGCTTAAGCTTGTCTATAACTTACCCAAGTAAAGCGGTAATTTTAAACAATGCTAACCAGTCCACTGTAGGTAAACTGTTAAAATTTCGAGTTCCCTCCGCTCGCTCTTTCACTAGTCTTTGTCTAAAAGTCGATCAAGTAACTCTTGTATGAAGGATCGAAACCATTCAAACCTGTCCAAGGCAAGGTGTCAAAAACTTTTCGGGCTCGCTTTGCTCGCTCATGTAGCCGAGTTCCTCCTTAAGAGTTCACAATCTCTTTAGTTATAATACAATCTAACGCTGTTTATTTTATCCATTGCCTGTATTTTCGTACGGGCTAGAATTTCAGTTAGGGGGCGCCGTAGAAATCTTGCCCAGGGCGCTGGTAGTGCTAAAACCGGCACTGTATCCGGGCCCATGATAATGTCTTTCGTTGGCATAGAGGTCACAAACATGACTGTTGAGTGTGAGATCGATCCCCGGGTTGGGCAAAGCGTAATGAGTGTTCTAATAATAGAACTCAGCAGAATAACAGCAGTGTATTATAGTGCTTATTTGCGTCCTTTCCATGGCAAGGGTTGTCCTTTATTACGAGTGAATATTATTGCCCTTATTGGCCCTTTAAATGAGGCAGATAATGATGAAATTACATTAGGCTTACAAAGCCAAAAATTAAATTCAAAAGCAATTTTGTGGATAACTATCTATGAATGATATGGTTAGCAAAAACAACTTAAATAATCAAACGGAAAAGAAAGCGAGGCATTGCCATGCCGGGAAATTTTCACAGATATATTTTTAACATGCATACTTAATTAGGTAATTAATTATGGAGTAAGTATAGGTACCAAGTAATTGCTGGTTTCTGAAGGGAGTCATTGATGATTGAAGTTTTTAATTTCGAGTAATACATTATACTGAAGAAAGCACCATAATTAGGGTTTAAGTAGTTATAGAACCAAATTCTCATGAAATTATAAACAATGCACACTGAAAAAACTTTTTTTGCAAAAAATAAAACCGACTTCAAAAAAAGTGAAAAATAACTTTAGCTTCTGAAGTTGGTGACCTTTGTTAGATTGATTTAATTTTTTTGTCACCGACTTCAGAAGTTAAAGTTATTTTTCACTTTTTTTGAAGTCGGTTTTATTTTTGGCAAAAAAGTTTTTATTTTTCACTTTTTAGTGGTTCACATGTGCTTGGTACACATGGAAAGTGCATACCGTTACAATTACAACAAGCCCAAACACGACTAGGATGCATTGTCTCATTATGGAGTTCCGTGACTCTTGGCTTCATCATCAGATCTGATGGTAGAAAGGTTCTTATCGAACGCAAATGCTTCACTTGTTGTAGAAAAATACCAAAATCGCTGTACGTTATCCTATAAAATTTGAAGAGTTCCCTCGATTTCGCCAAGATTCCATTATCAGATCCCGACTTGGTGGCTATGGGACCATTTGGAAAGTATACCCTTTCCAACAAAAAAAGAATTTTTCAAATCGGTTTGCAAACAACGGAGTTATGCGCGAACAAACATAAAAAAAAAAAAAAAATTGAAACATCCGAATTGAGAACCTCCTCCTTTTTAGAAGTCGGTTAATAAAAGAAAAAAAAAAGAATATCTACGTAGGTAATGCAAAAATGGAAAACTTTTTCACTGCACAAAAAGAAAATTGCAACAGAAAACTTTGAAGAATTTTCAAAATCGTTAAACTTGTTTGTATTCATATGCCAAGCTTTCAAAATTCCTTTAACGTACCGGTAGTTAATCTTTAGGTTTGAAAACTTTTATCCTTTCTTCCATTTTAGTAGACAAAACTTTTTTGGATTGGCACAAATGTTTTTTTATGAAGTCGTTTGTACTTGCCGAATTTTAGTGCGCTTCAGTTTCCCGTTCATCTCCTTATCGGAGCCAGCACTGGAGCCACTCTTCACTCGGTACCCCGTCGACTTCGGCTTGCTGACGTAACTCGTCGAACCCATACTATCACCAACACGCCAACTATTCAAACCTATCGCAATTTATATTCAAAACAATGCGAAATTTATGCCAACAGGAAAGGTATTAAAACCGATATTTTGCAATACTGGTAAACCGACACGATAAAGAACCTATAAAATCAAATTTTCGAATGTGGAAGGCATCGCGGGCGCGCGCTACCGCCAATAGACAAGGTTGTCGAAAAAGGAATGAAGTTTTCGAGTAAGAACTTTTTGCTCCTTCCTGTGTTTTGTCCCTTTCGCACGCGCGGGAATAATGGCTGTGTCTGTTTCGTATCGATGGAAAAGTTTTTCTTCAGGATGAATAGGCGCGGAGCTTGCGTGGGAAATTGAAGCGCTATCGTAATTTTTACTTTGCAAATTGAAACATTTTATTGAGAAAATATCAAATGCGTAAATAAATCATGATAGGTACCTACTTATGATATGTCCCTGTCAGCCAGTCTTAGGGTGCTTACATAAAGAAACAGGTTTCCGGTACAGACAAATCGGTACGGGTCGGTACCGATCGGTACAGGCATAATATTTCAATATAATTCTATTGACTCACTTATAAAGAAACAGGTTGTAACTTGTCGGTGCCGACTACCTGGACCGAGCCTTAGGGTGCTTACATAGAGAAACAGGTTTCCGGTACCGACAAATCTGTACGGGTCGGTATCGATCGGTACAGTGTTGACTCGCATAAAGAAACAGGTGAATCTGTCCTTAGTGACAATCATGGCCTCCAGTTCATCGGACGAATATTTTTTACTTTTAGAAAGTACTTACGTCAAATATAGAAAGAGAAGAACAGTACATATTAGTGTATCTGATATTAACAGAAAAAGAACTAAATATGGAACAATTATCATTTATTTTTAAAAGATATAAAGGACGATGAAAAGGAATTTTATGATTATACAAGGATGACTCAAGAAACGTTTTACTACATATTAAATATAACATTATAAACAGGAAAACTTTGTTTGTTTGGTTGTAATGAATAGGCTTAAAAACTACTGGACCGTTTTTTTAAATTCTTTCACCATTCGAAAGCTACATTATCCACGAGTAACATAGGCTACATTTTATCCCCATACTCGCACGGGAACGGGAACTATGCGGGTGAAACCGCGTGAGGTCCGCTAGTATTAAATAAAATCGAACATCGCTTAATTAAGAAATGGTGTAACTGGCATGTTCAACCAATATTTCATTTCCAAACTGATCTCTTTCCAACACATGTCTGTAACATTTCTGTTGTTGTGGAACTTGTTTTGTCCCATAAACATTGTTTATCAAATACCGAGGCTATCAAAACTTCGTTATCCAATTTATCCATTTTCAATATTATTAACACACACCCTACACCAGTAAATGCTTAAACCCGTATGGCTCGGTCCAGGTAGTCGGCACCGACAAGTTACAACCTGTGTCTTTATAAGTGAGTCAATAGAATTATATTGAAATATTATGCCTGTACCGATCGGTACCGACCCGTACCGATTTGTCTGTACCGGAAACCTGTTTCTTCATGTAAGCACCCTTACAGATGAAACCTGACCTGAAATTACAAACAAGTCCCAAACGCTCAAGTAGAGCACATGGAATGGGTTTCAATAAAAACATTATTTTGATATGATTATAATAGGATAGGAATACCCTAAATCGATACTCTGACTCGGTGATGTTACTCTTTGCGAGCCGAAATCTTTTGTAAGCTCAATTAGTTGCTTTCGACGATGAAAAATAAAATCTACCCCTATCTCCTGTACTATGCGACAGGCAGTGTCTAGCGTGCATCGAAGACGAGCTAATAACTTTTTGGAGGGAAAATACATTCGTGATCACGCGACAAAATGGCGGCGGGGACCACAAATCATAGCGTTTTACGTTCCCTGACTCATCCGCATAATTAGATTCACGTAGTTTTCTACAATGTTTACGGAAAATATGGAAATTATTGCGTTTTAATATGTTTTTAATTTCAGGTGATAGAATTCGTAACAATGGCTAACGATGCCTTAGATAATGCTTTTTTTTTGGTAGGTAGCGTGCGCCTTTGTTTGGTTTGGTTGTAATTTACTGCTAATAAATATTTTTTTGTTTTGCTAATTGCTTAGCTAGTTTCTTATATGGCCGCAAACCCTTATTAAAACAAAAATTAGTAAGTAGCTACCTACCACCAACCTGAAAACTCGACTAACTGTAGCAGATAAGTAAAGTATTGGTTTTAATTTTCAAATACCTACTAACTTTGCTGAAAATGTTGCCATTGTAAAGGTAAACTTTACCGATTAAACTTTTGTTACTAACTGTAATGTAGATAAGTAACATTACAAAGTAGACAGTTAGGGTTTCCGTCTAAGGAGAAATAAGTTTTGTCAGCTATCAAAAAAATATAAAAAATAAAACCGTCAATAACTCCCAGCTGCTAGACTGTCGAGTATTTTTTTCATTATATTTCTAAAGAACCCATGATGTCGGAAATAGAAGGCATACCTAAGTAACTATGCTGCACCTCGTAACACCAGATAGTATCCACCGGTGTAAGTCAGTGCCGCTCACGGACATACGGCTCGCGTGTTCGACATCGTTTGTCTTTTGTTTTCAAGATTTTCTTACTATTTCCAGCCAGTTTGGAGTTTTTTACGCGGAGGTTTTAAGTTTTGCATGTCTTTTTGTTGTTTGTATTTGCAAGGATTGGTAAACACGATTTGGGTTAAATACTGAAGGTAAAACATGCTAAAAATTTTGTAACGTAGATCCAATTCTTGATAGAGTTAAAACATTTCTAAAGTTAAGTACTTAATTGTTTTTTTTTTCAAACCTTTAAATGTGTGTGAAGGGAACGTAAACGACTATATTTTTAGGATTCTATTTCTAGCGAATTTGCTTGGTTAGCATAATCAGCCTAGGTAGAGGTACTTACTTATAATGTTCACACTTCTGGGACACAGGCCTCCACTCTATGACGTATGCTCGTAATCAATCACGTGGAGCCAGCGCGTTTTTTTGCTGATTTCCTCACGATATCTTCCAGTTTGCCGTGTCATCATCACCTGAGATCGGCTTGCGATCTAACTGGATGCAGCTGAATACCAGTATTTTACTTGGAACGACTGTCTATCTGACCTCCACAACCCAATTAGTACTGTACTGGGTAATACGATGCCCCTTGGTAAGACTGGCTGTCACACTTTCGGGCCACTGACTCCCTGTATTGCCTGTCAAAGATCTACAAATGACAGCCCTTACCAATGACTTAACTTGCTTTCCGAGGTACGGAGTTAACTCGGTAGGTATATAAGTAATGGGTGGTCACCCATCCTCGGACCAACCCATGTAATTGCGATATCGACCTAAATAATGGATCCGAGCTGCTATAATTATTTAGTTACGAGTTCATATGTTTGAAAGCAGTGGTGGTTAATTGGTTATGTCACCGTAAAATTATCAAACACGTTAGATTGTATTAATCTCTCTAGCGATATTGTAAACTCTCGAAATATTGTCAAACGAACATACCGCTTACAATAAAACGCATTATTTTTCGTGAAATGCATGCGATGGTAGTCAACTCACGCGGTGTGGAGGGAAGGAGGGGTCCTCCTTGCCCAATGGTACCACTCTCATGGAAAGATAATGTACCATTCCTGAGAAATACCGATTAATATCACCTAACCTTAAAACACTTTATATTCCCCTAAAAAGCGTAGTCGACGGAGCCCCGCTTCGCGGGGACCCTATTTCCGAGTGCAGGGTTTAAAGGAACCTAACTAACCTAACTGGGGGGGGGTGCCCCAAGTCCCGATTATGGGGGCAGAGATACTTCCGTATGTTCAGTTGACAATATTTCGAGAGTTTACAATATCGCTAGAGAGATTACAATCTAACGTGTTTGTCAATTTTACGGTGACAGTTACACCACAAACAAAGTAATGCACCGGTTTGGGTTCGAACCCACAAATCCAAACCGGTGCACTGCGAAGTAAAGACAATAAAGCGTGCAAACAAGCAGACTCGTAAGTATTGACAATAAAGCATGGATTCCACCGCGAAAGAGTACTGAACCGGAAATGGCTAAGTTAAATGCAAACGTATTTCATGAAAACGAGGTCCGCTTGACTTTGTTTTCATGACAGCTTTAGACTAATGCTAACACATAACCGCACTTTTGGCTTTTCAAAGCTCAGCTTCAACAATCAGCAATCATATTTAAAATGTTTAAATATGATTGCTGATTGCGTTTAAATAGCTGTCGGTTAGAGAAAACAAGCAATGTCTCGATCTATTTTCTGCTAATTCCTGTACGTTACATTACGGTTCAGAGGCCCTACTCCGATGTATCTGTCACCGTAAAATTGTCAAACGCGTTATATTACAATATAACGTGTTTCTCTCTAGCGGTATTGTAAACTCTCGAATTATTGTCAACTGAACATACGGAAGTATCTCTGCCCCCATAATCGGGACTTGGGGCACCTCCCCCGTTAGGTTCCTTTAAACCCTGCACTCGGAAATAGGGGCCCCGCGAAGCGGGGCTCCGTCGACTACGCTTTTTAGGAGAATATAAAGTGTTTTCAGGTTAGGTTAATTAATCGGTATTTCTCAGGAATGGTACATTATCTTTTCATGAGACTTGTACCACTGGGCAAGGGAGACCCCTCCTTCCCTCCACACCGCATGAGTTGACTACCATCGCATGCATTTCACGAAAAATAATTCGTTTTGTTGTAAGCAGTACCTATGTTTGTTTGACAATATTTCGAGATTTTACGATATCGCTTGAGATATTACAATATAACGTATTTGACAATTTTACGGTGACATATCCGTCTCTCTCGCGCACGTCTGCAGACGAGTGCGTGTGAGAGACGCGGATAGATATACGGACGAAACGTTAGGGAGTAGGGCCTCAGATTTGGTGTTTTTCTCACGCGATTTTAAAGAAAACATGGGAAGACATTCAATGCGGCACCAAACTCACCCTGCTCTGGGTGATATGACATCTAAGTTTCTCATACGCGACAGCTGAGCATGGGTCCTGGACTCGATGCCCAAGCCGGGCAGTGTTTTTTCAAATCAAATCAAAATCATTTATTGCTTTAACCATAATGTGGTAAATAAAATAAAAGTAACAGTTATGGACCATGTTATTGGGTCTTTCCTTCAGGAATTTCTTTCGTCGCAGCCACGGAGTCTGGATGTACCTATGTACGCACGGTTGATGCCAATAGGGTCGCCCCCAATTACATGGGACTTAAACATAACTGTCGAAATGTGGGTGTACTATTAGATACATCTCTGTCTATACCTTCGGTGATTACAGACGTGATGTTATGTTCTATTCTAAGCTATTTCAATTAAAAAAAATATGACTGTTTCATGGCACGTGTCTAAAATTAAATAATACTTGGGTAATTTCATAGACACACGATATTTTTGTTATCAAATAATCATTATTAATTGATTAACTATGTGTCTACCTTTTATAACCTGCGTCACGATCAATCAGGCTTGAAATAAGTATTTAGACTTTTAGAGCAACGGTATTTAGGTAGGTATTGTTTGTATTGTATAGCGGGCTGATGTCCGCAACTCCACATCATAGCGCGTATTTTGCGTATGGAATAGCAAAACGCAAAATCTCGACTTGTTGGACTCTGACTTGGCTTAACTTGCCGTCGAGAAACATTTTTCAGGCATGCTGGTTTCCTCACGATGTTTTCCTTCACCGAATCAAGTGATAATTATACAATACGCACATGAACCCGAAAAAATCAGAGGTGCGTGCTTTGTTGGGTAGTTGGGTTCGAACTCGGGACCTATGACTAGGCACTCCAAATGTCACCTTCCTGAGTATGACAGTGACAGGTGACAGCCTGACAGTTCAACTGGGACATAATGGAACAATTCAAATGGATCAGAATTCGGTTTCGACACTGGCTTGGGTACGTTTCATGCTGACAATCTTCTGTATTTAAGCATATTCTATAGGAGTAGAAACCAACTTTGGCCTGAATTATTGTCATGCACAGTTGGTCGCGTACAGTGCAGAAAAATGCAGAATACATGGTGTAATACATCGACGCTAAAACGGTTACCGCGTATTCAGTAGGTACACCTTTCTGAACGGTCAAAATGTAATGGACAAAACATTTCTGTGGTACCCTGTATTTTGGATTTTAAGGTTGGTTCTACTCTGCAACATGACTCATCATCATTCTCTTGCCCTTATGCCAATTCATGTTCTTCTTTTTCCATACTTCTCTATTTTTCATCTCATCAGACACTTCTTTTCTTGCCATTTCATTCTTAACACTGTCCATCCATCGTTTCTGAAACGTGGCTGTTTATACCATTTTTTTTTTTCTATCTAGGTATAATGTAGGTATATTTCCAACTATGCCTAGTTACAGGTCAGGTTGGCGATAAAACTAGATGACTGATCATTAGGGACGGCTGGTTTTATTCAGTAGAAAATTACAAGAAACTATTCGATTTAAACAGAACTTTTCAAATTCAAATAAATGAATCAGAACATCAATTGGATTGATAATTTAAAAAAAAAAAACAAGTTATTATTGAATAATTTTATTAGTAAAAAAAATAATACTAAAACAATCTTCTCTACTTTTTGGTGTTAGTAGCTACACAACAAAACTTAATGTCTACTAAACAAAAAAATAAATACTTTTAAGTAGATCGTTATTCGATTGCACGAAAAAAATAATTTCCTTTTTATTAAATACTCGTCTAATATCGCAATGGCACTTTTTGAATAAATACAATAGCAAAATAAGCATTTCCACAGATTATATATACATGTGAAGGCTGTGCGTAGTGATGTTTTTGCCAAAATATAATTCATTGTCTATGGCACGAGTTATCAAAGCTCAAGGAGGTTTGATAGGAGATTATTTACAATAATGATTAACAATTATCTTATTAAATATAATTCTAAGATTTTAAATAATACGACGTCGATTTTTGGGGCGGAAACATAAGAAAACAATAAGGATTTATTGCTCGATTAAGTTCTATTTTATCGTATTACCCACATAGGACACAATTTAGCGTCGTATCATATTCAACCTAAGTTCCTAACTTATTCGGATTTCAAAACTTGGGAGTATAAAATCAGACGGAATCATCGCTCAAGTCTTGCAAGTCATTATTGTGACATCTTATTACATCTAGCCAGACAGAACCTTTTAAAATTATTATGAATTAATTAATTAATTATTATAAGAATGAGATATAATTCAGAAAATAACATTATTAACAGTAAATTCCATTAAAATATTATTAATCACAAACTAATCGTGTTACAATTATTTCAATTTTGACATGTCACATTTCATAGACAATAATTTTGAAGTGACCAATCAGACACTAGCATTCGTCTACAGTGAACACTGATTGGCTGTTAAGCGAAATATAAATGCAGAAATATCACTCATGTAAGTAAGCTCATTGAAATTTATTAACAACCTGTTTCACCCAACTGCCTTTAGCGTCTTCTTCAACTTCGGGTTTCAATTCAACATTATTTCTATTAGGAATGTGTTTATCAGTACTGGGGGTGGGTATTGCTTTCTCATTCACACTTATGTCACTGACGCTTCTCTCGAAATTCGCGACTTTCGTCGTTATAGACTTTGGTTTGGTTGCCTGTAAAGGTTTCTTAACACTTTGATTCGTCTTTACTTGAGATTTTGACATTTGTTCGATCTCCATTCGCCTTTCTAGGACAGATTTCGACGTTTTAGGTTGTTCCAGTAAAGATTTTCTTACGTCTTGTGTCGTTTTGAGCTTTCTGGTCGCCGAATCGAGGCTGGCTCTCTCGAAGCTTAGTCTTTTTATTTGTATGTTTCCTTGAGGTTTCGACTTATCATCTAAGTTGGCTTCTTCATCTTTAGTCGTCTTTTCTTCAACTTTTCTTGGAATATCACTTTTAGTCATTTTATCTTCACTCACTTTGGGTTTGTCATTTGGAGGAGTTGATTCCGATCTAATGACTGCTGGTTTATAGTTGACGTTTCTTTTAATTGTTTTCATGTTTACTGATTCTGAAGATGATGATTGTTCGGAGCTTCTGGATAATGTTTTGGGGACATTTTTGTTCTGAACATTCGATGACATTTGTGTCATTTTCGGTTTTACGGGTACAGGTGGGGCTACTTTTGGTTTCACAACCTTTTCAAATTTTCTGTTAACATGTTCAATGTTCGCTGTTTTATTAGTAGTCACTACAACGCGAGTTTGTGTGTTACATTTTTCATTGACAGTCGTAGAGATGGTTGTTTTTTGGGATTTGAACGAATTATTACGTTTAACACTCTCTACTTTTGTTACAGTCTTGTTTATAACCTTATCTTTACCTACAGTTTCTACTTTCGTTTCTTCTACATCTTCTTGATCGGAGTACACTGCTGAATCTCTGAACACATCCTCATCAGTCACTTGTTCAATCTTTTCAAAAGATTTTTCATAGTAACTCTCATCAGAATTCATTTGTAGAGAATCTAGTGTTTCGTCTTTAGCTTCTACAATATTTTGATTAGCATTTACTTTATTTTGCGTTTCTTGGTACGCTCCTTCGCTCGACGACGTAACGAATGACGAATTAGAAAATAAACTATCAGGTCTCACGGCATTTTTATTAATAAGTACATTGACCTTCTTTAGAGGAGACTTATCGCTAACTAGAGTCGTTGGGTCTACGTAATCGGACTGAGCTATTCTAGCCCCTAAGTGTTTGCTTCCTTGCATGTAAATAGGTAGCTTGTTCAAGCTCTGATAGGAACTATTGTTAGATTTTGAAGGCGAACCAATAGAGCTGGTTATACTTGTCACCATGCTAACACTTTTCTCATAACTTGGGCGATGGATTTCTGGTTTTTGGGTGATATTATCACAGCTGAGTGACAAAGCATCTAGATTGCTCTTCTCATTCTGACTTTCAGATAATGTGCTGTTTTCACACACGCTCTTACTAAGTAATTCATTGTTTAGCGCGTATACTATGGTCGAAGTAGTGGGGCTTGCATCAGTTGATGGCACAACTACTTTTATATCACTCTTGACCAAATTATTTTGTATATCTTCAGTGTGTAGAACTTTACTTATGATTTCTGGTTTGTTTTGATTGTCGTCTGTATGTTCATCGCCGATTATACTCCTAAATCTTTGTAAGAGGTTCTTGGAATAGCTTCTAGGATTTAGATTAGGCCTTTTCTCACTTGTAGGACTTTTGAGATCTGATTTCGCGCTATCCGGGCTACTTTGATCATTAGCATTTATTTCTGAATCTTCATTATTTTTGTTAGGAGTCTTATTTTTGAAACGACTAAGCACATTTTTGAGCGACAGCATGTTAGAAGTAGGTTTGTAAATCTTATGTTCTGGGTGAATAACCTCGATATCATTAGATTTAGTATCATCATTCTGCTCTAAAGGCAAAACTTCGCAGGACGATGTGGTAGATACGTTCAAGTTGGGTTGGGATACCGTCAAAAGATTTTCATTCTTATTCTTATCCAGATTGATATCCTGGAATTTACTTTTATAACACCTGTCGATTTCTTCCTCTAGCTCCAGTGTTGACTGACTTATATTCTGTGCGAAGTCAGTCTCGCTTGTCTTAGAGTTATTGAATTTGAGCATGTCTCCTTCACTCATGTCATCGTAGTTAATCTCACTTTGATCGGAAGCGATTGTGTACGGTCTATCTGTACTCATAACTTTACCATCTCTATTCAAATACGTTTTGCTGTTACTGTTAGGCTTACATTTAAATGTAACTAGATTTGTTTCTTCTTGATTACTAGTTGGGACTTGAAAACTTCGAGGTAATGAGCCAGATTTTCTATCTCTAGATACATTGAAATGTTCTTTTTGTCTACTCAGCCATATTTCAGGAGTGTTAGGACTTTGCTGATCGGGGCTCATTGGTAAGTAGTCGCCTGGTAAGTCACTAGGTACGTCTTTCTTCCGCCTACAAACTTCTATTAACGAGTCGTATACGTTTTCAGTCATGATAGGGCCTTTGTTTTCCATAGTAACATAATATTCCGAATTTCTGTCAACCTTTTCAGGAGATCTTACAGGCACATCGTAAATGCCTTCTGGGTTTTGCATCTTGTTTAGTTTGTCAAACGATAAGTAGACGTAGTCAGAATCAGGACCAATGTGATGAGAAATTTCAGTATTTTCATCATTTTTTGGAGGTGTGGGTACTCTTTTAGGTCTACCAACATGAGGATTATGTTGAATCACTTTACTTTTAGTATTCAATGAATGTAAACTTTCATCAACCCTATTATCTACTACTCGTAAAGTTTCGTAAATATGATCTTCGTCTATTTCTTCAGTCAGTTCTGTTCTAGAACTCGTTGTGGTCGCATCCTCTTCTTCATCATCATTTTTATCTCCGTCTAAGTTTTCTGAAGTCTGTCGTCCGAACTTAGGTTTTAATTTAAGAGATTCTAAGTTTTTTGCGATAAGAACTTGTTCGGGATTAGAATGAGACTTCATAAGTCTTTGATGTCTTCTTTGAGCAGTATTTCTAAGTTGTTGTTTTTTTATTAACTTCTGAAACTCTCTGTTTTGCATTAGCAATTGTGAAATTATTTGTTCTAAAGGTTGTTCAACTTCTTCACAACTTTCTAGTACCTCTTCTTTTGTCTCAGTTTCACCTGCTTTATCTTCTGCTTCTGAGCCTTCATTTATCACTTTTTGCTTATTTAAGTACTTTACTTTCTCCAACTCGTTCTTTTTGAAAGAATCCGTCTTTTCTATCAGTTTTTTATACGTTTCTTCGTCAATAGATTCGTCTTTGCTTATAGTTTCAGGTACGGGGGTTGGTGTGTCTTTAGGTTTATCAACATTTAAGCTGTCATTCGACTCGGATATATGCAAAATGTTTTCAGTCGACACATCGGTAGAAAAATCAGCGTAAAACTTCGCTGTTGTATCAGATCCCAGCCGTAATCCTTTTGCTCTATTCTTCTTTAATTTAGAAATCTTCTTTGGTATGTTTTTAGTGTTGTACATTCTTATTTCTACGGCAGGTTTTACTTGACCTACTCGTTTTCTACTGTCATATTCAGGATCAGAAATTAGAGTGCCATCGCTTGCTCTAACTTTCTTTGTAATTTTGTTTGATCCACAGTTTTTGCATTCAAATTCTATTTTTTCATTGCCTCTCACTTCCTTTTCGTTGTCACTGTCCTGAGATTTTTTACTAATCATTCCGATCATATTTTGTTGTAGGCCTGGTTCAGACTTTCGTCTCCAAGTTCCTATCTTGGATAATTTAGATCTCTGCGGATCATCTTTTGATTTAGATCGTGTGAGAGTCTCAGTTTTGGGTTTCTCAGCATCATTACATCTAGATCTTCTAGAATGTATAGTACTAGTAGAATCCGTCACAATGTTTTCTTTAATTTTCGCGCACTTTAGACAAGTTTTCGGAATTTGTCTTACGTTGGTCAAAGAATTGTTAGTGTCACTTAAATCTTCTTTGCTTTTACTTGAGTCAGTGTACCCTATGATGTTGTCAGAAGAGTGATATCCTCGCGTTTTATTTAAAGAACTACTGAACTCTTTACCAAAACTTTCTTGTGACGATTTGAAGTCCGAACACTTGCACGCAGACAGCTTCCTTTCTAAGTGTTCAGCGCTACCAGAATCTATGTAATGAAGCGATCTATCGCATTCGGGGCACTTTTCTCCTATTTCATTATCATCGTGTCTACAACTACATTTCTCTTCTCTCTTCACTTTACCGAGTTCTGTTTCGCAGTCAGAACATAAGTCAATGTAACAGTTCTCACAAGTATAATCTATACCTTTCTCAGCTGAAACTTGAGTACAATCACACTCCTGACTTTCAGCTCTAGAACTAGGGATAGTATATTTTCTGTTGCCTTTCTTCAGTCTTCCTCGGGTGCCGTTTTCGAAAGACTTTCTTCTTTCTCTTTCTAGTTTCCGTTTTTCAAGGTACTCCGGGGCTGACAGTTGCTTTCTCATGGATGCTTGCGTTATTAAGTTGTGGGATTTCTCTGCTAGCATGTCATCTGTAAAATCAGAAATAGTTTTGTTAATTTACTATTCCTATTGATTGGATTATATTCATTTGAACTTGTCTGGTTGTCTGGATTTTTCTATCATCCAGTAAAGAGACCATTTCGTCTCTGGTATATACTAAAATGGAACATTCAAATGTCCTGTTAGTTTATGATCTTTTTTGTACAAGTTTAATAGTTAATCTACTCACCATCAGTTTTATTTTGTCCTAGTTCCATGACCAGCTGCCTTGCGTGAGATGGGATCACTGCGTTGTAGTTTTCTAAGATCACCTGAAAATAACGATTCGAAATTAGCATTTATTTATTAGGAAACCAACACTCGTACGTAATTTTAACTTTATTTTGCGGGAAAGATAACGATGAGATGATTCAAAATGTGCCCAGCTTCGGCAGTAACCATTAGTATTAGAAAAGAAGATTAGTAATACAATATACATAAACTATTAGATGTACGAAGTTTGCACGGGACTTGGATGTTTCTTACTAAAGAATGTGGATCGTCTGTTTTGGATATTAGATCTCTTCACAGCCAAAGACCAAAGTTTGTGTTACAAGTTAGTGGCTTTATCAAGAAATGGATCGTAGACAGTTGAACAAGTTGATCAAGACAATATCCCCTAAAATTCGCATCAAAAAGTACGTACCCTCTTAAGCAATAAGGTCCATTCTCGCTTGTGCCTTGGCGAGCGCGCCTGCAGCGTGAGTTGCGCTCGCGGCGCGTCCCACGGGATCACGTGGAACGACAGCGGAGCGCCCGCGATGGACTCTACGAGCATCATGTTATTGCACTGCAAGGGGTAAGAAAGAAATTGATTTAAGAATAGATTCAACCAATTTAGTATCAACTGTCCTTTACAGCAGATTTTGTACTGAAGTGAACTTTATTCTCGTTGCCACTAGGTTTATTTCAGACAGTCTAAATTCTTGAATACAAGCAACATAACTAGCTGAATATGGATGTACCATAAAACCCATCCTTCATCTATGAGTAATCCAGACTCATGATAATTATGTTTGTCAGGACAAATAAAGGAACTGACCATGATATGTGACTTGTAAGCAAGTATGCCGTCTTCCCTGTTCTTGGTGACGAGAAGCATCTTGTCGAAGAGGAAGGCGTGACGCATAGCCTTCGCGCCGAATACTCTGCAACACAAGAGATATATCATCTTTTAAAAGAGTCACAACAACATATAATTTGTTTGAGGACAGGTGTATTATCTCTACAGACGTATAGATTGCACAAAGAGCTTTTTCGGGACAGAAATAGAAAGTTACTTTTTCGAAAATGATCACTGAAAATTAAGATCCTCAACTCATAACTGAGTTTTGATATTTTTGGATAATATTCATATAACCATTATAAAATAATCTGAGTATAAAACAAGGCCAGACAACTAAAGACTTAAAACAAGAGAAACTTACCTAAATGTCCCTTCAGCACACAACTCTCCGTACGTGGTCAAGTCGGGCCCATTCCATCCGTAAAGCAGTGATTGGATCTCCTGCAAAATAAAAACAATATTTGCAGATACATAGGAACAATTGTTACCTTGCTTAACTTAGTATCAGAAATCACTGTAATCATGAATAAGATGATTATTAAAAGTATCAAGTATTCAAAGAAAATTTGTGAGAAATGACTTCAAATAACTGACAGCTCGCATATGGCAGTATGAATAGGTTTAGTATCTCACCTGAACTCTGACGGCATGTTCGTGTCTTCGTTTCATGTCATCTATATGTTGAGCGATACCAGTCATCTTCAATAGCGCATACTCTGTCTCTCTTGAGGCACACTGCTTAACAACATTCTGTAAAATAAACGTTACAGTTCATCTGTTGTATTTAAAGGTTTTCAGGAAAAACTAGAATAGGGCCAAGTATTGTGCCTATAGGGATACCATCTCAAAGGACCTAGTACATGTAGCATAAAGGTCGAATGCTTAGGTTTCGGCTAGAATAAGCTTACTATTTTGAGCCGTACACCGATTTTCAAGGACATTGCTCTTACTATAACAGACATATAAGGTTATATGCAATTAAGCTTACAATTGGTAATTGACAATAAAGTCAAACGCCAAAACAAGTTCGTAGCCAATCACCTAATAAGTCCTTTTATTAATTTGTTAAGTAAGTCTTCCCTCCAAATTGAGCATGGCTGCCAGTTTCCAAATCCAATATCATTCCATTTGTAGTAAACGTATTCCTAATATGTCCATCTTTAGTTGAGTAAGAAGATGTTATCGGATTTTAGTAGGTATCTGTGCATCGAATATTGCCAAAGGTTTTGGTATTTTATCATCAAGTAAATCTACAGCTTTAGTACTTTTCCAGTCAACGATAAAATTCATAATTTCTCAATAAAATAATAATATCTTTATGGTAAATTAATATTTTGACCTATTGGAGCAGCCTACGTATACATGAAATACTTTTCACAGGTAAGCACTTATGTTTAAGAGAAAAAGGAAAATATGATGTAGCCTTTGAGGAAAGCTGGAAAGAAGGATCACAACACAACCCTACAAAGATGTGGAACCAACTAGCCATTAAAAGCCACATAGGGAAAAATGTGAAATATAGTTGAGGAGGTCTCAAGTGAAAAAAGAACAAATAGCAAACAAACCTGCAACAACAGATGATACTTCAGAATCCTCTGCACCGGCTTCAGTAAATAAGAAGCGACCGGCAACAGGTGGCCCAGAGCTATTTGTCTCTCTCTAAATTCCCGAGCACTGAGCGGTTCTGAAGCTAGCGCTGCCAGACGCTCCATGGTGCGAGGGTAGCCGGTACAGTAGGAAGTGTAGACGGAGAAGCCGGTAGTGTTGTTGACGAAGCAGCGGGCGATGCACGTCGCGTCCAGTTTACAGGTGTTCAGCTCGCCGCAGAGGGATCTAAGAAAGATAAAAGGAGGCGATACTAGTTAAAGTTGGTTATTGCCGAGAAATTGATTTGAAGTATGCAGATTGGGTTTCATATGTAAGAACTTGAACCGACAATAAATGTTTATGTGGACTTCTTGGAAATACGAGTATTTTATTTTTCTATTTTCTTGTTTGAAATCTTAACTTACGTTTTAAAAAGGGCTGGCTATACGGTGTATTATGTTAGCAGTCACTGAACTATAGTTACTGAACGTGTGAAAAACAAAAATGTTCCTCTCCTAAATCTTTTGCAAATGACTCACTTATAATCACACCGTCCATAAATTATCACATTCCAAATGCAGAACCACTATTTAACCGTCCACCTACACGCAAAAACTTCGCTAAACCCAAAAACAGCAAAAAAAAAACAACTTGTTCCTAAGGAACCTAAGCTAAAGGCACCAGTAATCAGAAATCTCGCGAGGTCATGTAACCTGACCGACCCTATCAGAGCCTGGCATTGTTTTTACATTCACTGCCCGGCGACAAACGTGCTATAACAAAAGGTTCCTTCGTTTGTGCTTTTGCTTGTTTTATTCACTTCTGTGTTGTAAAAGGCTTTTCGTTTAATGTTTTTGTTTAAACTATTTGTTAGGTTTAAGCTTGCATAGCGTGCTTTATGGCACTGACAGCATAAAAGTATGAATAAATCCTAATTAAGGCGGCCGGGCGGGAGCTCAATACATTTTTTTCAACACACTTGCTCATAAAGTGGCTCTAATTTCACCGCAATTAGGCACATAATGACACCTGTAATCAAACTGTGACTTTTTCATTGCTATTATTCACAAGTGAGTTATAGGGTTTTTTTTTTATTTTATTGGTTGAATTGCTTTGTTCTTAAAAAAGTTTCGATACAAAAAAGATCGTGTTCAATAATACAAATAAATTAATGTACCTATTGCTTGCTCATTTCATACAACTTCGTATCTACATAGATAATTTCAACTTATAAGTTTTTAATAAATAAAACTTTCACTCAAATGCAACTTTTTTTTCTTTTTTTTTTACTTTTTTTTTAATAATAAAACTTCGAATTCCCCATTTCGTACGTGGCTAAAACGCTATCCGCGAATAGCCAAAAAAAAAAGGAACCTCATTCTTTTAGTCTATGGGCGATCGCTATTGTTAGATGCGCGCGCATAGGAAAACTGATGAATTATTCCCGCCATTGCGAAAAAAAATTCACAACTCGTTTTCACTGTTGAAATTATAGTTATTTTTAGTATTATTTTATTCTCAAGTGTGTTGAAAAACGTCGTATGATACACGTGTGTGTTGATGATTACCGTCTCGGCTCTCTTAAGAACCTCGCAACGGCTCGGTTCTCAATGGCGCCTCGGCGGTAATCACCAACATTACACACTTGTACCATAATGTACTATTCTTACATTTTTTGCAATTTGCAGGCCAGCGCTAGGTTGTATGTTGTTGAAAATATGATTCGCGACTGTAAGACATATGTAGTTACAGAATTATAATCATCAATAGGTACAACCCTCCAAGTTCATAAGGGCCTTGGAATGACTGACAGTATTTTCTAGATCCGTACTTGTACTGCTAGACTGTAGCATTTTAAGCCTTAATTTAGTTTCGAAAAGTAAGCAATATTTTTCAAGAGAACATCTACAGAAACAACAGGTACAGGGTCCTAAATGGAAATAAAAATAAGACAAGCTTTTCATTCAGATTGTAATATCTAACCGAGGTTTATTACACTGATGACCAAAATATTTAATTAAAATGATCGATTTTTCCACACAAATAAGAGGTTTAACGAAAAAATACAAACTACTAAAACATACAAGGCATTGCCCATTCAACTTATAATTTTCTATAGCTATAAACGAAATAACTTAAGCTACTTTACTTCAATAACAAGTAATGAAGTAGACACAAATATCGTATGAAACAAATCGTGAAACAATATCTTACATCTGCGGTCAACGTCTAGAGTTAGCGATATATCTATTATCAACAGACATTCCTTCATACAATTATTACTAATTTCTATCTCCATCAACAGTATTGTATTATATTGTATTTTCGCGCTTTGACGTGAAGTCGCGGACACCAGCCCGTTGTACAATACAATACAATACTGTTGATGGAGATAGAAATTAGTTAAAGAGTAGAGGAAGATCAAAGAAACTATGGATGGACTGTGTGAAGGATGATATAGCTTGAAAAGAGCTGACTGCTGAGATGAGGAGAAATAGAGAAATATGGAAGAAGAATATCTTGCGCCAAACCTAAATAATATGGGATAAGGAAAGGAGAATTATGATGGAGATAGAAGTTAGTTATTACTCCTGTTCAATAAGTAAGAGCTTTTCTGGTTACTTGACATTTAATGGAAGAAAGAGAATCATTCTTCAAAGAATACCAAACAATTTTTAACTCAATATACTAGTTTAACATTTAATCTACTTAATAAAACAACAGTTACTTTTCATCAATCGCTCATAGAAGGTGTTGTAGCTGTGCAAAGAAAACGATGCGACAAACTTTCCAGAAAAACGAATCTAACCTAACGACGATTCTCGTATTTTCAAAACAGAAAATTGATGGCGAATTCATTGTATCGTATCGACTGCCGTTAATACAAGACTAGACTTAGTCCAGATTTTCACCAAATAATGTCTATGACAAAAAAAAAAAAAAAAAAGGTGAAATTTGGTGAACAGTGATCGAGCTTTGGAAAACCGACAAATGTATTTGGACTAGAGGAAATACTAGTTGAGTAGAACACAATAAATAAGGCCTCTTTTCGTTTAATGATCGTAGATAGGTGTTAGATAGGTGTTAATTTTCATGTAAGGTCAAGGTGGCGAAGTCCGTCATATTTTATTGCAAATTGGATTTGACAAACACCCTATGGCTGATTTTTTAACTTAATTGTGTGTTTTGGATATTAATGATGACTTATGATTCCTTAGGTATCAGTTACTTCTACAAACATCAATGTAACTAATGCCAATATAAAAATAACCGCTATTTTTTAAAAGGTGAGACTATGACGGACTTTCCCGAGTAATTGGGGTAAGTCCGTCATATGCATGATTTGTTTGTAAATTGATAGATATTTGCAGCAGTCATAGTCAGAAAATATTCGAAAATAAAAGTTAACCAAATACATGCTTTAAGTTCTGTGACATAAGGTAGCAATCACAATCTATAGCTGTAAAATTATAAAGTGGGGTAAGTCCGGTATATTTGCAAGGGCAGGGATTGTCAACATTTAAATCAGTACAATTGTATTCGAAAATTCTTACTGCAGGTTATAGGTAAGTATGTTTAATTGGTGAAATGTAATGTGAACTTTGATACGTTTTGGTACATAGTCAAGATAATACAAACCAGGCCAATGACGTTAAAAAAACGCGATTTTTTTAAAGGTAGAACTAAGACGGACTTTCCCGAGTAACATTGACCCGAAGTTTATCAGCATTTTTCAAAATGTTGTGTAATGAAAACAGCCTATTTAATGATTCATGTATTAGTTTGTGTTATTTTTTACTGGGTAAAATAACAAAAATGCCAATATATTCATAAAATCGACTTTTAATAAATTTTCTGATAGAACTTACTAAAATAACAAAAAAAAATCTTATTTACTGATAGAGAGATCATACACACTTAGGAACTACAATTTTACTTATATTAGGTCCTTAGTTTCCTCATACCTAGCCATGGAACTGCTTCAATTTTGGCAGTATTGGATTTAATGATCAGGGCATATTTTTATCTGGAATTGCAAGTGTGGCCTGACATCTCCTACGAGCTCCAGGAACCTTCCGGGGAGGTTCATCAGAGTGTCCCCCGCGAAATCTGCGATTCTTTTGTTTAGTGTTCCATCCTTCCTTTCAAGCTACTTTGGTGTAGTTGCAATGAGGGTCAAAAGATCAACATCATCTCAAGAATCCGAGCTTGATGAGCCAAAGTTAACATTTGTGTCGCTTGCACTTTGTACCATTTATTCGTTTTATACATAATCTTCGCCTTCGTTGTCCGAGGAAGCTTCATACGTTTCATTTTTGGAGTCCGATTCCTCCAATATCTCTTATATTCTTTCAGAACGGTTTGTGAAAGATAATTCGTCAAAACCCTAAAAACAAACAAGAAAAAATTATCATTATAACGCTTATACCAAAAAAAGGTTAACAACATCTGACTTGGGGTAAGATCTGCACATGACGGCCTTTCCCTAAAATACTAGACAGTCTTACCCCAACATTGAATTTATAGTTTAAGTGTATTGTACAACAAATATTTCAGTCAATATAGATTTAAATTCGATTTGAATATAATAAAACATTAAAAGGTAATAAAAGCTAGCCACTTACCACTACAATATGTAAAAATCTGTTGATATTCACATTTCACGGTAGGTAAAAAGTTGACACTACTAACTAACTCGTGTTTCAACTTTTCAACTTCTAAAAAATTCAGAGACCGATTTTTGATATTGAACGCAACACAGCGCCGTCTATAATTTAAAGGTAGGATAACATAGTGACTCTCTATTACCGACCGAGCTACCAACGTCGTAGCTATTCAGATACAGCTTAGAGAGACGTTGTATGGTGTTCCCCCGTAGACGAACTTCCCCACCTTGACCTTAGTTATTCTTGACTATTCCTGATTCTTGATCGTCATTTTATCATTTCAGTTTTTGACATTTTCTTCTTATTTATGCTCGGCAGTCAGAGAGAGTGAGAGTGTCATATACGGAATATAGTAGCACTGTCATGTACTATACAGACTGGTCTTAGGTACGTACGTACCTATGGACAATCTAGGTCACCAGAGATATAAACTGGATAGTTGTTCTTGTGTGGGATGTTAAAGTTTACGGAAAAAGATATTCGTTAGAATCTTAATTTATGTTTTCAACGCCTACGGTCGATATACTTTCTAATATTTTAAACAAAACAGTATATCATTAATTGACACTGACTAGTTGGACGGTAATTTGACTTAGATTCAAAGTTCATAGTTAAGTACAAAATATGGTGTAGCACGAATGGATAAAAAAGGAAATTAGTACCTACATGAGGGGTAGTCAGTTGCCCGAAAGTCTGACAGCCAGTCTTACCATCATCATCATCATCATTTCAGCCGAAAGACGTCCACTGCTGGACATAGGCCTCCCCCAAGTGTCACCACACTGACCGTTATTATCAAGGAGTATCGTACGGAGATTAGATTGTCAGTCGCTCCATGTAAAATACAGGTATTCAGCTGCATCCACTGGAAGCCGACCCCGACATAGTTGGGCAAAGGCTAGAAATCGGATGTCATGTGGGGTGGGGGTGTGGGGTATTCCGCAGCACATGCCCCTACCATGACATCCGATAAAGGAAAATGACGTGAAGAAAGTTTTGAGAAAAGAACAAAGAAATTGTAGATGTATTATGAGAATAATGATATATAAAGGCGGTGACTGTTGAGATATTCAGAAATAGGGAAGTGTGGAAGAATAAGATATGCTGCGTCGAAATAAATTGGGATAAGGGCAGGAAAATTATGACTGAAGTAAGTACAATCACAAACATTGGATGTGTAATTAGAGCCAAGTTTTTTTATGATGCTAAAAACACATAAATCATCGTCAATTCCGGCATGACATAATTTGTAAATTACAGAGTAATCTATCTTTATTATCCGTCAATCAAAGTATGTTAAGTGACACTTGTAATGTAATATCATACACAGTAATTGGGACACTTCCGAAATGTGTGATTAGATAATTACAACAACTTCTGTTCTTTAAACAATTTTAGAATATTGAATAGAAGTTCAAAAGATAGAATAAAAATCATGTAAATAGACTCGTAAATATTAATAGCCCAAGAAGCGGAAAAGAGAGGCAACCGAAAAGACAGAAAAGATGCTACGAAGACATAAGACAGGTCCCCGGAACAATATAGAGTATGGTCATATTATGGTGGCCATAAAAAGATAGGAATGAAGAAGGTTGGAGACATAGATATAAGGAAGAAGGTTGGACTACCTTTACCGACTGGCAAACGGACATAAAACACAAACAAACGGCAAAAACGATACTGATGACTCCATCAATCTAATGTTTTTTTTTTTACGAAATAATGGCATAAAGGCAGGAATTTCAATAATCTCTAAGCTTTGGTTGACTACTAAAACAAAGTTTTGATTTTTTTTTACCATTCAGCTACTACAAGACCATGTAAAATTAACCATAACCCAGACGACAATCTTAAAAGAAATATAATATGACCACCAACCATAAACAGAGACGGTTAAAGTCATCTAGAGGTGCAGTTACATCATACGGAGAGGAATCCGGGTCGGGTATGCATTCACAGCTAATTGGCGTTCGACACCTTGTGGAAACATACGGGGCAGGTGCTTGGTGCGGGCGCGGCGCGGGTGGGAGATCCGAGTTCTTTGTTTACCCCATTAGGGCCTTGTTTGAAAGATCTGATCAAAGGTTTGTTTGAAGTTAAGGTTATGTTTATACGTACGTATTTTTGTAATGTTTGCGTGTGTTTTAAATAATGCACCATCTACACATATTTAGACGGCGAAGACAGCCGAATCCCAATAGTTTAAGCTTTTCTTGTTAGTATTTTGATGAGTGTGTGTCAGAAAAAATAGATAGCCTCCCCCGGGCTATAATCTATCTCCATGCCAAATTTCATTACGATCCGATCAGCCGTATAGTTGTGGAAAGGTAACAAACAAACAGTGTCACTTTGGCATTTTTTTAGAAAATGCATAAGCCTGTCTATGCCGTCGCGTTGTCGGGTATACGCCTATGACTATTGATTACTTTCATGGCAAGCATAAAATAATCATTGAAGCTACCTACTATTATAAGGTAACACGTGCTTAGCCGAGGTCACCTAAGCATGTGAATTGCACAGCTGCAACTTTGGTATGTAACTAGGTCACCGACGGGCCTGCCCTAACCGACCCCATCCGAATGTTTCCACCCCATTTTATACGTTATATTAGTGTTTCACCGTGAGCTTCATAATCATAATGCGCCATAACGTTTCTTGCAGTTGTATTCATTAGTAGTTATTTTTATTTATATTGAAAGGAAGACTGCGTCTTTGGTCATTTTTACACAGCTACGGTATGGCGAAGCCAAAAGGAAGGTTATGAAATTATTAGACCTTTGTAATAGTTGTAATATATCGAATTAGGATCATCACCTAGATAGAAATATTTATTCACATAACACCCTTATAGCAGAGCCTCACGGAGTATGTTTTTGTATTTACCTATAAGGATAATATTTTTGTGTTCACCAAAAATCTTTTCTTCCCCGAAAAATACTGATCGTGCACCAAATATTAAAGTATCTCTGCCCCCATAATCGGGACTTAGGGCACCCCCCCGTTAGGTTAGTTAGGTTCCTTTAAACCCTGCACTCGGAAATAGGAGCCCCGCGAAGCGGGGCTCCGTCGACTACGCTTTAAGGAGAATATACAGTGTTTAATTGTTAAATAGATGCTCGTTATGACATATTTTAATTAACATATTTTGGTGCACATTCAGTATATTTGGTGGAACACAGGCAAAATTAGGTAAATGAAATGGGAATAAATTGAAGTACTTTTAAATACCATCCTTTACCTATATTATTATTTATATTTATGTTAAATAGTAAGAAATCTTATAAACTAAGTCCCACAAAACCGTTGCAATGGTTTGACTGTGGGGTCGGTGAGTCTCTAGACACCATGTGTGTTATGTGTTCCTCCGTAGCGCCTAAACTATTCATCCGAATTTCGATAAAAGACGAATGTATCAATTCCCATCAGTGTATGAATTGAGATGGATTTATCTAGCTTAGCTATCTAACTAGGCCAGTAGAAATATCCTGCTTAAAGGAACTAATCAACAATCATTATTGACACATACGGATGACCACAGATCATGAAGCGATACTAAGAACTCGCATTCCTTAAAGTGTTCATCGATAAGTTAGGATTCGACCTTAATCTTCTTTCATTGGGTTCAGCATAATTGTACTCACGAATAAACATAAAACTAAGCAAGCCAATCCACCAGGATGTCTCCTAAAAATCCTTTAAGCCATGTTCAAATAGGCACGTATGTGGGGTTCGTAATGAATGAGCCATGATTATCACCCTAGCCTTTTCCCGACTATCTTGGGATCGGCTTCCAGTCTAACCGGATGCAGCTGGATACCAGTACTTTACATGGAGCGACTGCCTATCTGACCTCCACTACCCAGAGTACTGGGTAATACCCCTTAGTAAGACTGGTTGTCAGACTTTCGAGCCACTGACTACCTGTCTAAGATCTACAAAAGACAGTGCTTTTCGTTCGTTCGCGTTGTGTACTTTTTTAAATTGGTCTGCATGTCCAACATTCCCTTCAAAACCCAGTAGCGTCATTCTCACAATTTGCATGACAATGCTGTATGAAACCATCAGTTATGTTCCTGACTAATCGCCTGTGAAATTGGCTATGGACAATTACAGATTTGGAGCTTCTGTTTTACCTATGAAACAATTTAACTGACTCATCAGCTGTTTCTTTTAAGCAAGGCAAGTCTAAGACACCCTTAACAAACAGTCCGGGGCAGTGGTTCAACTGCTCTGTCCAACTAGTTGGACCATGGGTCTTTACTAGGGACAGCTGCTGTCCAACTTTAAAATTTAGTTGGACCACAGCACCATTCATTTAAAAAATAACTTGCCAACTCTAAAGACCTCGACCGCATCTTCAAGTCGGCGCATTAATGCAAAAAATGTTTCAATTTTACGTCTATTAAATGTTTCAGAAAATTTTACAACTTTATCAAGAGAAATCGCACACAAAAAACGTAAGGTCCAAATTGAGAATGATGATATACATATACGAGAAATTCAGCTACTGATTTCAGGTGATATTACTGTAAGTCATGCTTTAGATAAATTTACACTTCTTGAGCTATACCAATCATCTGCCTAGCCTTTTACCAACTATGATAGGGTGAGCTTCCAGTCTTACCGGATGCAGCTGAATACCAGTATTTTACATGGAGCGACTGCGTCTCTGACCTCCTCAATCCATGACGAAGAAGTACTACCGAAAAGTTTAATTATGTTACTTAATTTTGTTGAGAGTAATTGTAGTAATGCAAAACGTTCGATATTGCCGCATAACAAAATTTTCTTGTTATAATCGGAAATGACTGAAGACTTTTATTAGTAACCCGTAATTCAGTGTCTGTTGGTTAAAGTTAAACAACAATAAAATAACCCATTTGTGCTATCATCGCAAAACAGCAAGCCACACTCAATTGAGAGTATAATAGTAATTCAATACTGTACAGAAACTATACTGTTCTAGTAAGGGGACCACACACAAGCTAAGCCATTAGCAGTAACACACACATTTATAGAACACACATACAGGGTGAAGTAAAATAGTAAGTTTATTTAGCTCAAAAATGATGGTCCCGGCTGTCATTTGTCCATCTTTGACAGTCGTTACAGGTAGTCAGCCCCAAAAGTCTGACACCAGTCTTACCAAGTGGTATCGTATTTCCCAGTATTAACTGGGTTGTGGAGATCAGATAGGCAGTCGCTCCATGTAAAATACTGGTATTCAGTTGCATCCGGTTAGACTGGAAGCCGACCCCAACATAGTTGGGAAAAGGCGAGACAGATGATGATGATTTAGCTCAAAAATGATGAATTATTGCGAAGATAGTTTCAGAGAGTTCTGTAGATAGCATAGAAGACATAATAGGTACTTAATTGCATATTAATCTACCATTGACCAACTGTGCCTACAATATTCTAAGATATTTACTTTACATTTTTATTTTTGTGTTTGGAAAAGTTTATTTCTACTCATCATCATCATCTACCTAGCCTTTTCTCAACTATGTTGGAGTCGGCTTCTAGTATTTTACATAGAGCGACTGCCAATCTCACCTCCACAACCTAGTTAGTACTGGGTAATACAATACCTCTTGGTAAGACTGGTACATTTCTCTACTGTCAGGGTTATATTGGCTATTTCTTACTGAATTATTTAGTGTAAATAGTAACAGGGTTGTCTGCTTTCAGCTTTATAATCTAGTCAGTTATTAAGTATTGTGATCTAATTAAGTATTTATTACATATTACAGGAAATTTGTAGAACCTCCAGCATTGTATTTTTTAGACACCTTTAAAGACTGCTAAATATTTACAAATGACAGCCGGGACCAACGGTTTAACGTGCTTTCCGAGGCACGGAGGAAACTCAGTATGGTTATGGGTACCTATCCACGCACCAACCCAGGCAGGCGCGGTTGTAAAAGTTTATCTCTACTATTACTTTATTGAGATCTCATAATTACACCCTGTATATGAGGTACAGTACACATGCGTACATTCATAGTAATACGTACATACGTCTATGCAGACCACACATACATACCCTCTTTTGTAAAAGTAACCCTCCCAAAAGTACCCTTGCTATTATTTTAACACCCTCCAACTCCATATGGGAGGAAGTTTGTTAGATCGTCAATGTCATAGAACAAAAAGTAAAAAAAAAATTGTTTCGCGAGTCTACTTGACATGGCCAGTCTTCACCAGTCGTACTTACACCTTGTGTGGTCTAAGCAATATTAAATGTAGATAGGGATTGATTTGAGGAACTAATTAGTAGTAATATAAGGTATAATTAGAAGTGTCTGATGCGATGACGAAAAATAGAGAAGTACGGAAGAAGACATGCTGTGTGCTACGCCGACCTCAAATGAATTAGGATAAGGGCAAGAAAATGATGATGATGATGATGAAAAGGTCAAATGAGAGTAATGGAACGAGCCCTCATACTCGGCAGAGGGTGATTCTATGCCGAACGAATGATGATGAGAGTCTCATCATGGTAGGATTCTTTAATCAGTCTTCAGCCAACTGAAGACTCAAGTCACGGTTGGTTATTTAGTGCAGAGGGGTGAAACTGCCATACATTGGCTTCAAACAAAACTCATAGATTGTGCTGCCATCATCTGTGTGTTTGAGGCCACCAACTTTTCAACTGTTTGACAGCTTGCAACTGTCATAGCAAGAACAGCTATTTTGGACAACTTGTCAGTGGAGTAGATAGCCTAGCTGTGACAGCGACTGCCTTGTGAATAATGGTTAACAAGTTCGAATCCTCAGTCAGGATTCTTTTTTGTATTTATTTTGTGGAACAAAACCTAACAGCGCCATCTAACAGCTTGGGTACACAGTTTTAAAAACGAATACCACAGTTGCGCATCTATCTTGTAGTATATAGTGCATTATCTATGATCTAGTGTAGAGGATGCACGGCTTAACAGTACTCCATGTCAGGTCAAATCATGATGAAGAGTCTGAAGTCGGCAAAAGTTTTGCTTCCGCATCAGTCTTTTGTCTCGAGTAAGACTTGCATTGACTACGCCCTACGGTTCTTAAACAATACATTGAATAACACCACGAATAGAGAGTGTAGTTTGAAGTTTGCGGTAGGTTTACATTTTTCTTTTTTCTCTTTCTACTTAGTAGTAGACAGAAGCAATGATAGTTCATTGCTTCGGTTTATGTATTTGAAACCATGATTAAACACAGTAAACTACAAATAATAAAAGGCAAATCGTCGGCAAAATATCCATGATATTACTTCCTTATGGTTGACATTTATAATTGCTTAGAGCGGAATTATTTACGGAGGCAATTTAGAAAAAACTGCTCAGATTTTCCGGTAGTTATTTTTCCATCAACAAACGATTATTATTAAATTGCTAATGTTACGGTTTTCCTTGAATTCAGGTAGGTACAACTTAGAATAGTAATTTATGGAATTCTGAATAAATGTAAGTTGACAAAATTACACATTTTTGTCCCTTACTTGGTCACATTTCTGTACTGTCAGGGTTACCTATATTAAATAATAATAAATATCGCTGGACATTAACACACAGCGCCACCTAGTGCCACACTAAGCAAAGCTTGTGTCGTGGACACTAGATAGTTGATATACTACATATATACTTTTTGTTTGTAAATACATACTTATTATACATATAAACATCCATGACTCGGAAACAAATGTCCATGCTCATCACACAAACATTTGCTCCTACCGGTATTCGAACCCAGGACCCTAAGCACGTAAAGCAGCGTCACTACCACAACGCCATTCGGGTCGTCAATATATTGACTAGTTCCTACTGAATAAATAGTAACACAGTTGTTTGCTTTCAACTTTATAATCTAGTCAGTTATATGTATTATGATCTAATTATTTATTACATATGGGCAGGAAAACAGGAAATTTGTAGAACCTCGAGCATTGTATTTTTTATCTTACATTTAAAACTAATAATGATACTATTTCGGGACTATTGTACTGACGTTATTTTACCACATATTTTGATACCTTACTCTAATCATAGCCCAGAAACCAAGGCATTTTATTGATCCTTTTCATCCGTTTAAAGTTTCACCGTTACATAGGGTCCTTTAGAAAAACATCCCCTTTTAAAACGCTACGTCCGTCATTCTGTCAAAGTTTCGCAATCTAAGCAAGTTTTAAAAAACCAAAACCGTGTTTTGAGTACGGATGTGTTCCGCCTGTCGGTATGCCTCCCCTCTAAGAGTAAGGGGCGTGACGGAACCCCCGTTATTACATTTTAGCAGAAAGCCACTGTAAGGATGGATAAAAGGGGAAGTTGTTATGCCATATGTCAGGAATATGCGATATTGGTGCTTGCTATTTGTCAAATTCGCGAAATGTATGATTATTTGTGATGGGGAAGAAGTTTATGACGTGTGAAACAAAAGCTTCGGGACACGGAACATGAAGAAAAACACGTTTGCATTTATTATTTTCCATTTTTTAAGCGAGGGCTTGAAACCCCAATCGTCAAAGTCAAGTGTCAATCTAAAATCGTGCATTTTTGTAATACTTAACACAAATCGTAGAGAAAAGCAACAATCCCCCCCCCCCCCATCCTTGAATAATAACAGTGGTCAGAAAAAATATGATTTATCACCTGGGCGGGGATGGGATAAGAATATTAATTTAATGTGTGAAGTGTCAAAAATGTTTGCGAGTAATTAATTAATTAATGCTTTTAAATATACACTTGATGCTGGAAGGAGGGAGAATGGGTATAGACGAAAACCTCACAACGCTCTGCCACTTTTCACAGGCTCTATATCCTTAGAAATAAGGTTGAAAATTGTGCGACCGTCAGTGAAATCGGTACCTAATACTTCTAAACAACAGCTCACCTGTTAAAGTTGTAGATGTCCTCGATGTTGTTGAATAGCTCGTTCAGCTGTTCGTCGGAGAACGTCACCTCCCGCCGCCACACGTGTAGGTAACCCTGGAACAGAGGACACCAGGGTTATAGACATCCAGGGTAGCACGCGAAATTCTTTTTGCAAGCCAGTACTAGTTGTATGTTGATAACCTGCCGGGGCTGCGGGACTGTTCGAAAGAGATACTGCGGCCCCGGAACATAAAGGGCGAGGAAGCAACATGGATGGGTTTTAGTCAGTAAAGGTCTGACACTGGTGGGTTCAGCCCAGAGTGGGAGAAGTTTATTTGATTTCCCATCCGTAAAAAAAAGGTTGTATGTTGATGAAAATATCGTTCGCGACTGTAAGACGTACCTATGTAGCTACAGAATTATAACGGTCAAAATCATCAATACAACCCTACACTTCCACGTTTGGGGAGTTTTTTGACACCAATTTTTTAGTATTTATTAGGTTCTTTTAATTAATAAATGTATAATTATTATATTGTAACAATATGGGTCCCTGATGTAATTTATTTACTTCTTTACAATTCAAAACGTCGTCCTACCTAAACCCGTTAGACCTGTTCACCAAAGAAAGAAAGTCTTTCACGATATATTGTCTCCAGTTCCCTAGTGATGGAGTCCCATCAGCCTCGGTTCAGAGAACAATGCTCAATTTAGCTGTGCCCCACTTTAATGGTTTTGGTGGTCGCAGTATGTGGTTAATACCGCAATGTGGTACCATATAGTAAGTACTTACATACATTTTATAAAGTTTATTGTAGCTATAACAGTCGTCATAGCTTTTAAGTTGGTTTTGAGACACAAACCAAATTAAGATTTAGGAAATCCTCATGGGGTTGACGTATCCGTGTGGATAAAAACCCCTAATTAATAAAGAATAAAAAAAAGAAATCCTCATTTTGATCAACAATTCTGCTAGAGTGCCTTTTAGCGGCTGAATGTCATTGATATAGCGACGATTTACTGTTAAAAAATTGGTATCAAAAACAAAATGGCGGCGGTTGTTACTTAAGTCTCTTGTATACAATTCGACATTCAGGAGTTAATACATAATGCAGTCTGTTGAAGCTGATCGTGCTGTCGGCCGCATCGTGGATGCTGCCGTGGGTGATGGCATTCCCGTTCTGTTTCTCGCTCTAGCAAATGACGGTTCTGATACCGTGCTGATAGATGAGTCGCATCCCTTAATTTCAGTCATGATTAGACTGTTTTTGACGTTGAGATGTCGTTAGGTTTAACCAGTGTTTAAGAATAAACCCCTAAATTTCAAAGATCATTGCTCTCTCTCTCAATGGTTTTTGTTTGTTTGATCTTCGACATGAGACTGGACAAAATATTACAAAATTACAATACAATGGAAATTCATATTATTACGCAAAATTAAAAAAAAACACGTAAAATTAGAATATATCGTCTAACTTATGTGCAACGGCGAGTCAGAAATAAGTTTTCTTACAGCAAACCTTACTTTGATTGCGCGCGAGATTTGCAGAAGAGAATATACATAGATATACATAAAAACCTTTCTGTTTTGGCTAACTACTTATATTTTTTTCGGCAAACCCACCATTCCGTTTCAAGGAATACTTTGAACAAAAAACCGGAACAAAAACAGAAATAAAACACCACCTCCACACAATAAAGAACAATGTCCTACTCCTAGTTGATACAGACAGCGGGCAGAACCGCAGGACGATCGTATGTCTTCCGCCCCACTTTCAGAAAGTAAAATTAGAACGAATTTCTAAAGCAAATTAGTGGAATCTGTGATATAAAGGCTGGGTTACACCGGTTACAGGCTAAATAGGCGGTACAAAGAAGTTTATATATGAACCTCTATTGTCTTAAAGATTTAAATGTTTTGGATTGGATGGAGAGGGAAAGGAAGACCAAAGAAAAGAAGGATCCTGACACAATCCTGTGAGGAATGATATGAAAGAAAATGGAGCAAATAATAGCGACAAGATTGATAGGCGGGAATGGAAGAAAAACACGTGTTGCGCCGGTCCAAAATAATATGGGATAAAGTCAAAACATTTATTGCGAACCAAATGTACAATGGTTTGTTTGAATTAATTATTTTGTTTTTGGGTTGTATTTTGTTTTTGTTTTGCTATGGACACTTTTAACGTGCAAATCTTGCTACATTGTTCTCACATAATATACCATCTCAACATGAATGATGTAACCACAGAACATATTTTATATGTTCTGTGGTTACATATTTTATATGTGCTGTGGATGTAACCAAGATTTTGTAACAATATTTTGATTTAAAAGCGTGTCCATGGAGTTTCTTGTCCGTTCTTCTCCATAGACACAGAATAAAAAGTACAGAAGCTGCATTCCTTTGTTCTTGAAGGAAGCCGACATTTTAAGTACCTAAACTGGGCACGGTCGATCTAAAGTTGCTTAATGGTCAATCGGTAGGGCTGCCACAAGTACTAAAAATAAATACTACCAAGTACCAACATTTTTGTATTTTAATGTAATATTATTTAAAGATTCATAAAAACTTATGGAATTACAATTGTTTTACTTTAGTATAATGTCTCACATATTTCTTGCCTTCTCTAAAATAACGATTATAAAATTATTAGCAGCATAAATGCGAAATCTAACAAATACAAACTCTGATCGGATGCATGGGCATGGAGCAATATTTTTTATTAAACTGACTGATTGTAAGTAAGGTAGGGGCTAATATCCTTGTATCGGTCATAATTATGGTCTACTAGTTATTATTTCAAGCAAGTCCGAACCTAAAATATCAAACAACAGCAAGTGCAGTTCATCTAATTGAGTTATGAGCGTTGGCCTTGAATTTATTTTTCTCACACTTGCTTTTTTTGGGCCTCATAAACCGCTACGGGAACTAGCATACCTACCCTACATATTATACTTAAGTAAGTAAGTGTCTAATATGAATATAGGTAGGTAAGCAGCAAAACTGGCAACACGATGGATCTCTTCAACTGTCAAAGGAGCTCTGCGGGCCTAAAATGGCCGCTTTAGCAGAACATAATATGAATAACGATAAAAAAAATCTAAAAATGGACTTTATAATCATAGACATAAAGTCCATTTTAAGAATTTTAAATTTTTAACGTGATTCATATTATGTTCTGCTTAAGCGGCCATTTTAGAACCCCTGGTATTCCGTAATCAATGCTAGTAGGTAGGTAACTATAACATGGTATAACCGTACAAAAATTGTCAATCCATTCTGTTCCAAGTTATTTTCGCTTTTCACTGTTTGAACCTACTTAGTCTACCTACCTAACTTCTTGTTATTAACGTTTACTGCACTGAACTATGAGTTTCTTATAATTGTTGCTAATTGTTACCTAAATAATTTAATAAAACTTTATTTAACTTACCTTTCACAATCAGCTGGTAAATAAAAAAAGGACATTTTGTTTCTACATTCATTATATGTATTTAAGCATCCATACACGAAACAGTTTATCCGGCTTGTCATTTTTACTAAGAATGATCAATAAATCAGTCAGTAAACTAACACGAAGCACAAGTAGGTCGCGACGCCAGCGACCAGTCGAAAGAGCGAGAAAAATTAACGCGTACGCACGGTACGAGCGCGACAGCCCCACTGAAGTTGCACTCACTGAGTGCGCAGAGCGGTAGGTAGTTATCTCATGCCTACACACGGAGTGAGAGAGCTCTGCCATAGAGATCTACGCTAGGGAATGGGCAACTACAGTACTTTCACAGTTTTTATGTCTTGTGACTGGGACTGTAGCTACATTAAAGGTTCATTTTTGTTTCGACAGTTCAAAAGTGCCTGTAACTGGCCTACTTGAAATAAATGCTTTGATTTTGATTTTGATTTTGAATGTGGTGTTATGGTATGGTAGTACTTATGACTTAGCGGCCTTTTTCTAAAGGCAGGCAGATGATCATATTATCGTTATGACAGGTGAGCAAAGATATTCCAATACTGATCACAACAACTGATCTGAAGTGATCAAAAACTTTCTGTGAGTTTTCTAGTTTTCCAGGGGAAAATAACGTTCACCAGGACCGAGATACAACTATGTATCAGTAATCTCACTTCCAGCAGCCATAGACATTTATATTATGGCTCAGGCATATTTATCCTTGAATCATTCAATATTTTTGAGATTTACATTTTCTTCCGTGCCTAGGAAAAGCACGTTATTCTCCAGTACTAACTGGGTTGTGGAGGTCAGATAAGCAGTCGCTCCATGTAAAAACACTGGTATTCAGCTGCATCCGGTAAGACTGGAAGCCGACCCCAACATAGTTGGGAAAAGCGCAACATGACGCCGTCTCTTCGTGTTCAATAGTTTTATTTATGTTTTTGTGGTTTTCATAAATGTATGTTAGTCTGTAAGATATGTGTGATATGGGTCTTTTGCTACCCGAATCAAGTGATATTATTCAGATGATTTTTTTTTCTTTCTTCTAAATCACACTAAAAGCTTTACTCATATCTGGCCAGTAAATCTCATTCAAAAGGCCTGTGTCCCAGCAATGGGAACATTATAGCCTGATTATGCTACTTTCAGTCTTCCCCGCGTCAGTCTGCCCGAGCCCTTACCGCAAGCTATCGCGGCGCGTGCTCCCGCGCACGGCGCTAGAAAGCTCTGATAACGTGATAAAGGTATCACGAAGCGCTCGCCTTATTGGGCACAGCAGTTTTGTATATGGCGACAACATTACGTACATACCTACATAACGCGCTTATCTGATTACTTTTGCCTTTCAAAAGATTATTCTGACGGTAATTACTTGGGGTTTTTATGTAATTTATAGTGTATTTTGATTTTGTGCGACGTGCTTGGTACCTATATGAGCAGTTTCTACCTTTTATGGAGAAGTATAATTATATTCAACAGCAGATAAAATGAGCTAGGCTATACTTAAATTTTGTTTTTTTTTTATGTCAGTAAGCAAAACTCGTATCTGGCTGGCTACAAGACTAGGGGAAAACCAAAGAAACGATGCAAGGACTGTGTGAAGGACGATATAACTAGAAAGGAGATGACTGTAGAGATGACAACTCATACAGAAGCATGGAAAAGGTCTGCGCTAACCTCAAATAAATTGGGAAAAGGAAAAAAGAATGCCGAATTTATGAGTCGTTACCCGTGGTCCCGGTGGGTCGACCCATTACCGGGTCCATGAGTAATTTTAATTACCCGTGGTTCCATGGCACTAGGCATTGTTTCCTGGACGTCTAAATATATCGATAGAAAATACAAATTCATAATAACAGCATAATATCATAATAATATCCCACCGGGACCACGGGTAACGAGTGATTGCATAATTTGACTACGGGTTTATTTTTTTATTTATGTACTACAAACAGGAGGTATTACAAACAAACCCGTAGTCCCGGTGGGATATGATAATTGCTGCTATTATGAATTTGTATTTTCTATTGATGTATTCAGAAGTCCAGGAAACAATCCCTAGTGCCATGGAACCACGGGTAATCAAAATTACCCATGGACCCGGTAATGATTCGACCCACCGGGACCACGGGTAACGACTCGAATTTAAGACGTAAGTAGTAGTTTATTTATTAATTCGATTTAATTCATTATTATTAGATATATTTTTTTTTAATTATTATTATTATTATCTGGTTTAACTATATTTCCTAGTAATAGTTTTTAGCAGCGAGATCAACCCAGAAAAAGATATAACGACGCATCGAAAATGCAGATGTTATAGGTGTTATGTCCAATAATAGAAACATGAATTACCTAAATGATAAATAAAGTCATTTGGTTCATGTTGGAACGGAGCTTATTATCTTTGGGGTAAGGCAGTAGGTGTACGAAAGTAGTTCTGCCTACTCTTTCCGGGATTATACCTATGTGTTGACAAATTTATGCAACACGTTAAGGAAATGTACGATTTTTTTGTTGATAACACTTGAATATTTAAAAATTAAATTTATTTGAATACGTCCTACAAAGTATACTTATATTATAAAACTGAAGAGTTTGTTTGTTTGTTTGAACGCGCTAATATCAGGAACTACTGATTGAAATTGAAAAAATCTTTCGTGTTGGATAGTCCATTTATCGAGGAAGGCTATAAATATGTATAACATCACGCACATTACAACCAATAGGAGCGGAGCATAAATGAAAAATGTTGCAAAAACGGGGAATTTTTAATCCTTTTGTGGGCATTTTCTGGGATGAACTGGGTCAGCTATTGAGTTAATAACTAGGTACCGCTTCGGTAAGTTTCGTGTTTCCGAGTTAGCACGAATGTTAACTCCCCACAGAGCTGAAGCTTCTAATTTGTCTAGAAACTGGCATTTACGATTTTTCTGAGGCTCTGAGCACGATTTTAATTTAAATACTAATCGTTACAGTAAATTAATTCCTCATTCCTATCATAATCATCATCCTAAGCCTTATAATCGAAACAAATATGTATAACAGTAGTCGGATCTCGTCGTAGTAATCCGTTTAACCTAAATATTCAAATTGCGTGCCCAATCTGTGTAAGTATTAGTTGTAGAGCAATCGGATCACCGCGGTAAACAGTACTCAGTAAGGCATGAATATAAATATAATTAAAATAACATAACATCAGGCCATTATTCCCCGAAAAATGATTAAAAAAAAAAACAAAAAAAGATCTTATTCTGAGTACCCACATTCTATGTAGTAGGAGGCAGCGGTGGACCAGTGATGGCGGCCCCGACTTACGAACAGTAAGTCGTGGTTTCGAACCCAGGCAGGCGCATTACTTTTCACAACAACTGCTCTCAAAAACGGTGAAGGAAAACATCGTGAGGAAACCGGCATGTCCTAGAACCGAAATTCGAAGACATGTGACATCTACCAATCCGCACTGGCGATGGCGTGGTGGATTATAGAACATTGCCTCTCATAGAGAGGAGGCCTATGTCCCAGCAGTGGGAACATTAATAGGCTGATGATGATGATGAATAGGAAGGCAAGCCTATTGATAGCACAAATCTAGACTCTGTGGTTGCTACTGAGAAATTCCTAATGCAATAACCCAGTAACAGTTCGGGACCTAGTAATCAAACCTAAGACCCTTCATGCTAGCAGTCACACTTGCGACAAGATTTTACTAAACTGGCCAACGAAACAGTCATGCAATACACTGACATCTCTCCAAATATAAAAGTTCCACGTAATTCGTAAATAAACAATCAATTAATTACAAAATAATAACAATGACGACTGGTTTATCCACCCCATGACTTCCCAAATGACAAGCTGCTATATCATAAGTTCATGACATGATATTATAATGAAGTTACAACAATCGTCCACTACAACTTCACCAATACAAATGTTGAATGACATCTCTATGTTGATTCATATGCCTTGTTTGAACGGGCTAGCGGGATTGACAAGTCAATACAACAGTACCAGTTAAGTAGATTATAGTGGTGTGTGTAAGAGCTTAACCGTATTTAAGCTTGGGTGCCGGAAATGAGATGACAGTAATAATAAGTTGGTTTATACTAGTGACTCCATTGCAATACTACAAAGCACGACACCTACAGCTATACCCAACAATTTCGTCAATCCAAAACTCTCGTCGTCACTCGTTTGTGCTAGAAGTTTTTTTGGCCAAAATTGGATATGTTAGCCACACGAAAGAGCAGCACTCCATAACTCCCTACAAACACCCTTGAAAGTCATCGCTGTGGCCGAAATCGGCTAGATGGCATCATGATCATACCATGTTTTTCTCGTTTCGCTCTTCCAGTCGCATCGCAAATCGCTGCCTAGTGTAGCGTCAGCCTTAGTCTTAGACCTATTTCGTACTCAATCCAACCTTTCTTCAACACACAAATGAGCCATTCAGAAAGTACATCTGTCAAATATTACACAAACACGAAAGTAACTTGGTCTAAAAAAAGAAAAGCTAATAAAGATCTGATTCTGATTCTGTTACTTTTCATTCCTTGACGCAAGGATGGATTTCTGAATTAAGCGAACAAGTACATCATGAATTCAAGACCTTAGTTGCATGATTGGATTTGATCAAACAAAATATCCGTTTCCGTAGGCCAATTCCCGAAATCATCGCGGTTGAAGTGCTAGTAAAACAAAAGCAAGTGTTTTCATAAAACATTCTTCACAAAAATCCACGTTTCCCACTATGTAATAAACACACCTCATTTCTAAACCATGTGACTCGTCTGTTAGTAAATAAACAACGCTACGTGGGAGCACTCGAATGTCCACTCGACCGCTCCACGTGCTAGTAACTCGCGTCATTAACTCGCCCTCATTGTCATTGTCATGGGCGATGTAGATCGTGGGCAGATACTGTTGTTATTATATTTAATTATACGTATATTGTTGAAGAAATTAGAATCTTTCTTGGCGATGTTAGACTGAAAACATGGGTAATCATTTCATGTTTATACAATCTACGTTATCAATACTAACTGCAATCGTTAACCCCAAAAAAGACGACAAATTGTCATCCCAACACATTACCCATCAATTTGCGAAATTATGCAAGGTAATATGAAAATAAATAATGGTAAAATACTCTGAAATTATATGGTTTTCGACGATCTAAATATTAACATTCCTATCTAATGTTCTTTTGGTAGTCATTTTTCAGCCTTCAAAACTCATCTTTCTTCAAGCCCATGATTCATAGGTAAGTCTTGTCTACGGTCAATAATATTGCAGTCAAAAAATAGGAGACTATAACCTCTCCCTCAATTAAATCGTAAGACTGGTTAAAACCTCAAGTAAACCCAAAAACCTAAATAATAGACAATAGAACTGAAAAAGAGGTGAATAACCTCAAACCCAACAACAATTAAAACCTACCAAAAATTTCTATAAACACAGACACAAAAAATGAAATCAACTTCCTTAACTAAATATTTAGTTAAATCGCTCGATCCATCTATTGGCTCTAGTCCAAACGGGGCACAATATAAACAATAGTGGTCTGGGTAAGGCCGTGTGTCCACTGTACTATGCCCACAACCCACGACACCGGTTTATACCACATTGTCAATGCCATTGTCACTCATATGCGTAAGGCTGGGTACTCACTGGGACGAAATAACTGCGCGGTTGGAGAGGCGTTTTACTTTTAACCCGACAAATGTCGTATGAACCGAGGATAGTACCCGAATGGCGTAGCGGTAGTGAAGCTGCCTTACGTTCTTAGGGTCCCGGGTTCGAATCCCGGTAGGAGTCATGGATGTTTATATGTTTAATAAGTATGTATTTACAAACAAAAAGTATATATCAAGTATATCAACTGTCTGGTGACCACGACACAAGCCTTGCTTAGTGTGGTACTAGATGGTGCTGTGTGTAATGTCCAGCGATATTTATTTATTTATTTTATAGTACTCGAAACGACAATAGATATAATCTTCAAAACCGTGGAGCTGTTACGAAGAGGACATAATATTAAATCTGTGTGTCACATTGCACACCCAACGAACATTAACCATTACATTCTTTCATATATGTGGAATATACCAGCTGTACACAAATTTTAGCGACTTTTCAGCAGAAAACGGCAGAAAATTTGTGTTTAATGTAGTCGCTAGAATTGTGACTTGGACTAACTTACTCGTTTCTGTTATCAATCAATTAAATAATGTTTGCTTTATGTATTCGTATATTACGACTGTACTTAGGTATACTACAAGGAAAAATAGGTTTTGAAGCAAAACAAGCTACTCGGTTTTCCCCGAATGACAACCAAGACCGAAAACTGCGCCGTCAACACGCCTAGTGCGTACACCTATGGGAAAACGAATCTCTCCATGGCGTCGTGGTATTAATATAATAGCGTCTGATTATGAAACAACACGCACTCGATATGTTAATGAGTTTGTTAATATATGTATGAGACATGTCATACTTTTATTAAGCTGCGCAGATTTTCACACGATGACCATGCGTGAGCGTGTGTGGTTTTTTTATACAGTGGTTGGTACTCTCTATTGAAGCTTAAAAGATTGCAATGTTTCTGCTTAATTAGGGGAATATGCAAGGAATACAAAACTTTTTATTTATTTAAAATGTCTTGTATTGGCGCTTAAAAACATGTGGTACACTTGTTTAAGTTTCTAAGGCATTTTACAATTTATTGTTTTATGTAGCATGTTTTTGGTGAAACGGAACACACTCTCAAAACACGTCGTCCTCGATAACGGCGGTAGTGACATCAAAATCTTTATGTCGAAAAAACAGTTTTATCTGAAATGTAGTTTAAGTTTCACAAAGATTTTATTATAATATCGTTATCGCAATTTTTGCTTGAATAAAGCACATCCACATACAATTAGTAAATTACTTTATTAAAGCCAAAAAAATAGATGTAGGTAAACCAGGTAGATTGTGATAAATGACGTCACATTATGGCCGCGACAATCACGGACGTTTGAACTGTCATGGAATATTGCAGGAGTTTAATATTATTTATGAGTGAGCAGTAGTTGAAATTAACTTTTAATACTTTTCTTGGGTGAAGAAAAAGTTACATGCATATTCCCTATTTAGGTACAATGAGAGGCAAAAAGTTCATCGTTGCAGGGAGTCAGTAGCCCGAAAGTCTGCCAACCAGCCTTACCAAGAGGGATATGGAATTACTCAGAACTGGAATGTAGAGGGCAGATAGGCAATCGCTCCATATAAATAAAATACTGGTATTCAGCTGCATCCGACTGGAAGCCAACCAACAGTTGGGAAAAGACAAGGAATAAGATTTTTTCGGATTGGAAGTCATCAATGTGAGTCAGTCTTCCATGTTCCTTCTTAGCCCTTTGTGTTCTAGGGCCGCGGTATCTCTTTCGAACAGTCCCGGCAGGCATTGCCAGATGGCAACACAAGGTGTGTGTACCACCAGACACTGATTTTCAGCTGCAGACCACAAAGGAGACCTCACGAATTTCAATAACTTCGGTAAAGAGCTACGTTCCCTCTAAAAGGGTAAAATCATATTTACACGCACATCATTCATCTTTTTACCTTTCTGTTCTAAGTATTTGTTTATATAAAGTAAATTTCTAGCGCTAGCAGTATACTATTAACCTCGAGTAATGTATTGTGTTTGGGTCACCAAGATAAAGGCTGTGGCTAGTTTGGAACCCGCTGTTAAATCTTAATTAAGACATGTAAATAAATAAATAAACAAACATAACTCACATAAACGGCGTAACTGTATATTTCTGTGTCAAAACGTTATATAAGACATAAGATAAGATAAGATAAGTCATTTTGTAGTTAAAACGAAGCTAGTATTAATAAGTTATTAATCTAATAGATGTCGGGGCGGATTACCACTGAAATTAAACGTTTGCGGACCAATATGTTTATTTGTATGTACATGTGAATGTAAGGGCGTGTCTACATAGGGCGGTACGCGCGTATTCAAGATTAATTATGTAGTTAACGATTTCAATTAAATATGGCATGCTATTTTTAGGTCAAAGAAAATTCTAGTTCACTAGAATTGTCTTGCTTTGAAAGCTGCGAATTTTAAAACCTTCATTAAAATAACGTTAACGAGAATGTGTTAATGAGTCGTTTGAATGTTACTAAATATTAATGAAACTGATGAAACAGGCATTTAGTTAACTTTTCTAATATAATGACACCTACAAAGCAAACGCGCGTGCGGTTTTACCTGATTTAATACAAGGAAAATACTCCTTTCCCTATAAATATTTCATACCTATTTTACAGTTACAATTCCTCACAGAATCAAGGTTATTAAAAATGTTATGAAAAAGAATAAAACATTTAAAATACATGTGTTATCCAACAAGTCACACTGACTGACTGACCCCGCGTGACACACCTTTCAGAGATGCATTTCGCATGTTTGAATTTTATGATGTAAAGCCTAGCTAGCAAAGATCACATTTGAATAGACTTTATCAGAAATTTTACACAATTCAGTAAAGTTCATTTCATCCTTTGAGTGTCGCCGTGTGTTGTCTTTGTCGGTTGTCCTAAGAATTACGAGTATGTCACTTCCATACTTTCGACTGATTGAAGATAGAAACATAGAATACTATATATTATTCTTACTTACTCCACTAATAAGAGGTATAAACAAGTATACCAATAATATTATAATAATATTTTATTCATCCAAAAAACATACAGAGTTTGAAATATTAACTGTAAGTATTTCAAACTCTGTATGTTTTTTGGATGAATAAACTATTATTATATTATTATATATGTCACCGTAAAATTGTCAAACACGTTATATTGTAATCTCTCTAGCGATATTGTAAACTCTCGAAATATTGTAAAACGAACATACTACTTACATTAAAACGCATTATTTTTCGTGAAATGCATGCGATGGTAATCAACTCACGCGGTGTGGAGGGAGGGAGGGGAGCCCCCTTGCCCAATGGTACCATTCTCATGAAAAGATAATGTACCATTCCTGAGAAATACCGATTAATATAACCTAACCTTAAAACACTTTACATTCCCCTAAAAAGCGTAGTCGACGGAGCCCCGCTTCGCGGGTTGTATTTCTGAGTGCAGGGTTTAAAGGAACCTAACTAACCTAACGGGGAGGGTGCCCCAAGTCCCGATTATGAGGACAGAGATACTCACACATTCAGTTGACAATATTTCGAGAGTTTACAATATCGCTAGAGAGAAACACGTTATTATGTAATATAAAGTGTTTGACAATTTTACGGTGACTTAGTACATTCTAAATAGGCTGGCACTTTGATCAAGCATCCGTTTTCCAAAGAATTACCGTTTTAGAATCTCATCCGACTTGCTAATCAGTTTCCAAATAAACCATTCAAATAAAAGACAAATAAAACTAATTTCAAGATTCTCTTAAAACTGTAAACAAAGTCAACACTTGACACTAATACGCAAATGAGCCACAATACGCGTAGTTTTGTGAAATGAGCCACGAACCTTGCGTACCGTTTGTGTGCACACATCTTTAAATGCAATCGTATAACAGTACTCGCCCACCTAGACTATTAATAGGGCATTGCGTTTTTATGATCGCAAGGCGGAAATAAAAAATATTTTGATTGCTCTGCCCACGTACGGATACAAGACTATCTACTTGACTATCAATAGATAAAGTGGTTTAGATGGTTTAATGATGGAGAAGAAGTCATCACTTGCAGCTAAATACAGAATACAGGGTGTAAACCACCTCATCACAAAGCCGTTAACCAAGCATTCTGTACATCCAGCTAAGTAACTATACGCAAAAATTATTGCTGGGAAACAACTTTTTTTTTTGAGGTTATAAATCATGTTTTGTGGTAGAACTCAATGTAACGCACTTAAAACATTGTGCTGATGGATGGATTGAATACTACGGGGGTCGTGCAGGTGTTAAAAAAGACAAAATCTTATATAAAAACTTGTATTAAAAAAAAACTTGTCAAAAAGTTGTAACTTTGACCCCCCATATCTCCGTAACTAGAAGGTTCCCAGGTATGATGTAGAACAAAAAAATGATCGCAATGATGGGGAGAACAAGTGCCTTTCGGCTTCGTGAAGAGGTGTTTTACACCCTTTATGTCGTGAGGAAAGTTCTGAGTATCAATGTGGTTGGGTATAAGAGTAAAGGAAGACCAAGGAAACTATGGATGGACTGTGTGAAGGTTGATTTGGTAAGAAAGAACGTGTCTGATGAGGTGACGAGTAAAAAGAAAGAAAGAGAAAGAAACATATATTAAAAGAGAAGTATGGAAGGAGGCATCCTGCAACGACCCGAAATGAATTGGAATAAAAGCAACAGAATGAGGATGCCTCGCAGCATAGGTAGAAAATAAAATCTCCCATCTAGATTTGCCTGGGCTGACCTCGGACACAGGTTGGCCGAAGCAAAGAAAACCTGAGTGTTCACATGGAAATTCATAGATGACTCTTTCATGGAGTGCAAATGTGGTGTTGTTCTACAAACGATGAAGCACTTGATATAAAAAATCTGCTGTTCCCAACATTTTGACCGTATAGGTATTGCACTTTTGTAGGAAATTAATAAATAAATAATACCAGCCTATTACTGCCCCACTGTTGAGCAAAGGCCTCTTCTCAACACAGAAGACACGAGTATTGATCACCACTGTTCTAGACGGGTTGGTGATTTCAGACTTTTAGTGATTATGTAAGTCCTTTCCTCAGGATCTTTTCCTTTTGTTGTAAACATCATTTGTTTGTAAAATGACCGCTGAATAGGTGTGGGGTGTTCGGTATGATGTACTGAATTCGTGGTGACCATTTATGCGACGCTGATCCTTCTGCCCAGTATTTATTTACTGATTTATTACTGTCTACACCAGCATTATCCATAACGGGGCTTATACATTAGCTATTACGATATCGTATCTTGCTTTGGAGTAGGTACATTTTAGTTTTATATGTTTTCGCAATTCAAGTGGCAGTTTTATTTGAGTAAGTATTGTTTACTGAAATCTAAATGATTTTTAGTAGATAAAATCAAAATAATAAAATGTTAACATTAACCGCATAAAATCTAGTTAATTTATTCCCTTTAGAATCGTAAATTATAGATCCAGCTGCATATTTAAATAATCGCATTAAAATATGCAAGATCGATAAAATTATATCCCATCACTAGACATGAAATTATCGACAGACCCCCAAACTTCCGGTACGAGTAAGCATAATGCATGCTGAACAGCCCTAGGCTAATGCCACTTTAACAGAAAGTAAAGAAGTCACATTCCAAGACTACTAAGACATACATTACTTCGAAATTTAATAGTGCGAAGTGATCGAAATAACAACGGAAAAATGGCGGACGCGTCTCCAAACACCGCCAGTGATTCCCAAAGTAGTCCAGGTGGACCTCCAGGGGTCCACAGAAGACCCGTCGGGTCGGGGGTCTACGTTGGCGTAAAATACAAATGGGGGTTCACAGGTTATAAGGGGGGTCTACGAAAATTTATCTGGTTTCGATACAAAAGAACAAAAATGTTGGCTTGGCTATAGTATCATCAATGTAGGCAGATAATTAGTTACTCGAAATAGTAAAAATAAAACAACTGCTCCGGTGATGATAGGTTGTATTTCGGTGAAAATGGTCGTATTGAGACTTTTAAAAAAGCTAGAAATATAAAATGACCAACAAAATTATAGAAATGTCACACAAATTCAAACGAAAAATATTGGATAGTCAGAATTACATTAAAAATAACGATAAAAAAATCCTCCGTAAATATCGATAATGATAGTGTGGCCTGCGGGCCCTTGTTACTTAAGTAAACCTTCTGTGTTCCACCATCTAGGTACTACGTTCTTGTGCATCTTCGGTGCACAGCCGTAAGCCACAGCCGTGCATCAAACCCACGTGCTGCGAGTGCACGCCTTGTTTAAATAACTCGATATACTACCCACTGGGGCACAGTGGAGATGAGGTATAGGGCCTAGCGAGTTTACAAGGCGAAAAGAACTACGTCATTAGACCAACCTACCCAACCTACCCAAGCTCTCAGAACATGGGTATAAACTGCTGCCTAGTATAATATTCTGGTGAGGTTTGATAATTTTAAATCGACATGAGCTTTTTGTAAGCTGTAAGAGGCTAAGCTACGTTGGCTATAGGAATAGAGAAAGACAAAAGAAACGATGCATTGTCTGTGTGAAGTCTGAAAGACGAAGATGCTGAGAATTAATGTAAGCTTTCTCTCCTATTGCAACCGACCTATTAAATATTAGCAAATTGAAGCGCAAGAAAAGGAGGAGGGGTATGGTCATCGATATCTAGACATGGTAAAAGTGATTTCTTATTCGGCAACGACTTCATAGATACTTAACAAAGTCTAGTATAGTTTGTATTTTGTCTTAGGTGTTCTACTTCTACATCAATAGAAGCCTAATTTAATGATTATTTGCAAGTTATAGTTACAGCTGTTCCCTAGATTTGATTGATGAATGTTTTGACGGGTCCGTGGTTTAGGCCCCCAGTGGTCGATGTGGCCGACGACGCCCCAAATGGGGATGCACACTGTGGAATTAATGGCGCTAGCATAGCTGGTTCCAAACATCGTCATTGGTTGAAAATCAGGGAATGTCATTTCATATTTTAAAATACCTCGACCTCATTGGTCAGATTGAGACCAACTATGGCGGCACCATCTACAATTAGCTTTTAACGGTCTTCCCCATTAGATTAATTTGATTTTCTTTTGTTTTTGTGCTTTTTCAGCTAGTACAGCAAATGAGAAAAGTGTTTCACCATAATTATTATCTCCTATACAAAAGTCTTGATCGCTTCAGCTCCTAACTTAACCCATACCATAGAAAGCTGCACGCTTATCAATGGATCTGTGTAATCTTTACGATCACAGATTCGAGTGCTCGAGTATATAAATCACTAATTATACACATTGATCGTTTATAAAACCTACGCTTGGAGGTCGATATAACTGTTTGTAAGTGGGAGGGGTTGTTTTGACCGTCAAAATGTTAAACTAGTGATACAAAAATGTGCTTGTGCATGAGTATTTTATAGAGTTTCTTGTCCATTCTTCTCCATAGAGATCTACGCTTTGGAATGTGCAACTACAGCACTTACTCAAGTTATTATGCCTTGTGACTGAAAGCTGAAGCCTAACTTTTTTATTGTTGTTTTTTTGACATTCAAAAGTGCCGTTATTGTTTCAATTGAATTAAGTGCTTTGAGCGACTGCTGAGCATGAGGTCCTGGGTTCGATTCCCAGGTCGGGGCAAAGTTTTATAGGATTTTGCCATTAGGAATTTCTCAATAGCTGCAACGAAGTCTGGGTTTGTGCTCGGTTGATGGTAATAGGCTCCAACCCCTATTACATAAAGCTTAGGCAGTGTGTCTACTACTAGGTGCAGCTCTGCCGAAACCTTCGGTAATTACAGGCGTGAAGATCATATTCAAGCTTTCTAATTGGAGACTCAAATCAGAATAATACATCATTACTATTTGGTTTTAATGTCTATGGTTTGGATTCTCGAATTCATGTCTTTGACTTCCGAAGTCATAGAACATCATGTAAGTACTCACAACATAAAACATTTTCTCTACCATAAACTATACCATATTATTAAGCACTGGCAATAACCACAAGAAACTAGCCACACTTAATAACTTAACGACGATCGCACATTAATCTTTGTAACAATCTGTCACTGGCTTTATGACATATTCTATGGTTATCATACAAAGGCTTGGACAGATGGATGAAATAATGTAAGTAGCCTTTATGATTTTGAATTGAATAGTGAATTTGAGAACTAATAGATTTATCTTATTCCAAATTTAAATAGGATTACCGAATCTCATTTAATTCTACGTTTATGGTACCATGTAGAAATCCTTGTATTTTAACGACCATAAACAATTCGATTTCTTCTTCTGGATTATTCCTTAGTTTCCTTACCCTGATTTCCTTACATTCTTCATATTTTAAATTGGTAGCACTAAAGGAAATACGAAATATTCGTAGGATAAAATGGTATCATAAAAGAAATATTCCGCCCGAACCATTCGCCGACATTGGCGACGTTTTTCAATGCAATTTCTTCTAGTTTCACAAGATAAGTGTTCACAAACAGCTCTTTCCTGTCAATGTCATTTTAAAAGCCAAAAAACCCACGGAGCACTATAAAAATTGACCACGTGAACGCGACCTAACATTACATTGTAGATTGTAGTGCATGTATTTTTATAACTGGCGACCCACGCACGCCGTGTTTTATAAATATGCACCGTGGGTAAGCTTGCTCGTTTAAAAATAGAATGTTGCCAGTTTGTGAGCTTTCATTCATGCTGCTTGCTTTATTATTATCAATAGTAATGTATGGGACTTGTGTACGTCAGCTCAAGTTGTATTTCACATCAATAGAAGTTTAACTTTCTTTGTGAATCTCCCATGTATAGAATGTTTCTAAAACTTTTCCATTTGGCCCGTTGGCTTATAAGCTAACATTCCTTATAGTATGAGGGCTAGGATTGGCTGCTTAATTTGAACTAGCTAATCAAAAAAGCTTTTATGAGAATTGTCAGTACATCAGACTACTGCAGATTAGCTGACATTGATTGAGCTGCTTCTGTAAGCTCTTTCATTTCTACAAAATAAGCTACTTCGACATTTTACGTATTTACTGCATACGCAGCAGCACAAATTTTCTTTTTCTAACTCACCCTGTGGATAAAAATACTTTTGCGTGCGGAAACGACGACGAAATTCGGAATTCAAAGGGTTCTCTTATACGAGCCATGAAAACGGGGAAAAATTAGGGTTACCAAACGACTAGAAACTTCACTAAAAATATTAAAACTACGGTTCTGCTGTTCGTTTTAAGTAGCACTAAGCGACACCTCAATAAATGCATGAATATTATTGCGCTATTTAAAGGTTTTGGCTAGAGGTTGAATAATAACAGCCGCACGGGTTGATATTCAAGGTTAAGCAGTGCTTGATAAGGTCGGTCTATAGATTTGAGTTTCTTCCGTAACTGGAAAGCACGTTAAGCTTTTGGCTTCGGCTGTGATTTTATAGATCCTTGATCGTTATAGGTAGTCGTGGCAGGTAAGTCTGACAAACCAGTCTTACCAAGAGATAACGTTTTACCCAATAATTGGGTTATGGAGGTCAGATAGGCTGCATTAGACTGAAAGCCGACCCCAACCCGTGAGCTGACTGTCCCCAAAAATCCAACCGCGCGCGTTTATTTAAGCACTTAGCGTTCTTACAGACGAGCGGCACATTGCCTACGGCAGATAAACTGCAGCCGTCGCCAACTCGCCACCTGTCGACGAAGCGTCGACGGCAGCCGCCGAAGCGTCGACGACTGCCGTCGACGGTTGGCGACGCTTGCAGTTGTGGCATGCCGCGCAAATGTGTGTCGACGGCGGCTGCAGTTTATTTGCCGTTGGTAACGTGCCGCTCGTATGTAAGTACTCTAAATTCGGGGCGCCTAGTGTTTATGCAAACGGGCACGCACTATAAGTTACACGCAAATGAAACAACTTGCAAAAACAACGACTTCAGCTGATAAGAATACTCGCTAGGTAAGTTAGGTTATTTATTTAGTAAAAATCTTAGACCAGGAAAACATTAGAATGAAAAATCTATAATTTACCCGCATACGCGTACTTACCCATAACCATTGGACCATATATGTAAGCCAAAGCCATCCATTTTCTAACAACATCATAGCAAAAAAGAGAGCAAAATATAAATCGGCCACAATTAATGGGCACCCTATAATCTACCCCCATATTAGGGTGTCCCGTTAGCAATGCCACGACAGTACCCGCCTCGGGCTTGCCACACTATTGCCACGCATTTTTAAACCTTATCTACATAAGATAAAGCCTAATTCACCGTATTTAAGTACCCTTCCCTAAGAGCCATTAGACCAGTATAAATTGAACTACCTCGTCCCGTTTAATCTTCATAAAATGGATGCTTAAAAAGGAGACAGGATTAATATAGCGGGTCTAGTCAATTTGGTGGGTCACACTGACTAAGATCAATTGCTCTGTCAGTCTGTCTGTCGCCGGTTTAAGTAGGAAACTTGAAGGTCTTTTTACGGTACAATTATATTTTTTCGGTATGTCTGTGTTATGATGGCAAAGCTGTTTAGCATTTAGAATTAATTGTTTCGCAAAAAAAAACCTTAACTGCTAGTGGTTTAAAACAGTTGTATTAACTATTCCACGTCAATAATGTCATTTTAGACATCTAGGACATGCCAATGTCAGTTTGACGCCTGTCAACGGCCACATGACAAAGACAGTTTAATCTTTTAAGTTTAAAAATACATGGCGTGTTCCTATTTGATACAAGACTAATAATTGGGCACTTAATTTCATCAAGAGGAAATCTATTATTGGCCCCGTCTACGCGAAACATCGAAACTTCGAAAGTGTGATAGAACATCAATAACTATTGTAAATCTCTGTCAAAATCAAATGAAATTAATAATTGCACATAATTCATTAATTTTACTATAGGTGCCGACTTCAAATTCAATACCATTGGTTAATTAAACCGACAGTGCTAAACCGTGAATAAACCACGGTTAAATCCGCTGCAATAATTGGCCAGGCTCTTGTTTGAGAAAGTTAAATGGTTATTTATCTGGAGGTGTAAATAGATTAGAATTAGTGCGTCGATTGTAAGGAATCGTGCACACGACGGTATATGGGGCTAATCAGAATTGTAGAGCAGGCTAAACTTGAGATACAACCGTTTCTAACCAGTGCAGTTGTAAGTGGTTGACTTCCTACTTTGTACAAAACATGCGAGTTGCTAAAGTTGGAAGGTTTCCTGAACATTTGCTTCCTAATCCTAATATAAGAGTTACTAATTTTCGCGGAAAAGTACGACGAATACCTATATTTAAATATTCGTCGTACTTTTCCACGAAAATTAGTAACTTTCGTGACGTGATAAAGTACGAAACAATATCTATTTGAAAACTGTTTTATTGTTGAACGGAATATAACTTGTAGAAATAAGTTCCTCGAAGGAAAAAACATAACAAAAAATATCATTTTGCAAGACTAATCATATTCAATGATTATAAATAATTGATGAGGAATGGAACGTAAGGAACCTTGAAGGGAGGTTTCATAAAAACACGATAAAAAAATCCATTCAAACAAAAACGTAGACAAAGTAAGAAAAATAACAAATACTAGAAGATTACGACCTGAAATCATGATCAAACAAGCAAATGTCGTAAAAATGGCAAGAAACCTGCAGGTACTTAATAGAAATAGTAGAACTACCAAAGAAGATGAATACTGCTCAGTCTTTAAACACAAAGCCACAAGTATACACTATACACACCTTAATAAGGAAAGCGTTTATCCAATAAATTAGTATAATGTTCAGATAACAGTATAACGGGCCGATAACCACATAGAGGGCGCTTCGGTAGATACTAGATATCTTATTGATAACACTCTAAATTTAGTAATTAATCTTCTTGTTTAAATAGCAGTTAACTTTGTTATTGATTAGTGGGTTAACAAAATGTAGGGAAACACAATTGAGCATAATTTTGTTTAAAACAAAATAATTTAAGTGCTACAAGCATAGATATAGAATTCATATTTCTATCTCTACAAGGGTCGTCTGGTATTCGATTGACGTTAACAGGGAGAAGCTATTGGTAGTTTTGTTGGTGTGTTACGTGTCTAAGAGCAGGGGTTAATGACACGAAGAAGATTGCATTTTTAATATAACATAAACAAAACAATTTTCTAATAAAATATTCAGAAGCAGTAACGAACGTGTTAAGGTTAAAAAATTGAACGGGTAATTCAATCGCAGAACAAAACTACCAAGTAAATTCCGACTTCTAAATAATGAAAGCACACAACACCACCCTTAATACAAATGGGGACAAAATCAGAGGTGCACCACTAACTGTCCAATAACTTGGAAGCCGACATTAATGTAAAACAAGCACAAGTAGTGCATAAACAGTAACATAGGAAGCAGTACATTAAACGGAGTTTATTGACTGAATTATGTTCAGGACGTGGCCTTAGGTGAGCCCGCACTTGTACCACTGTGCAATAAATTGAGGATCAACTGTCGCTATTCATTATTCCTAAGCTTGTGTACAACTGTTGTATCGACGATCAACTTAGACTGCAGTCTATCTATCTAGTATTCTAGACAAAAAACCGTTTTAAAAATAAAATAGGTTGTAATATCCCTTTCCTTTTGCCTTTGATGAGGGTCAGCAAAAGCGAGAACACAACCTGCATTCTTAATTCCAAAAATACATAAATTTCACTTTTAGCGCCATTTTTAACCTGTCCAACGTTGGCAACCTGTCGGCTAATTAGCAGTGGCACAGTGACAGCACCAATTTGACACCTGTCACGTTTGACAGCTTCCTGCCGCCATATTGGTTTCGGTACGCGTCGGGCAGAGAAATTGGGCTACACAGCCAATTAATGTTCTTTATTAATTTGGTAATGATTGTAGATAGCGTGTGTTGAGTGCAAAATCGGTAGTTGAAGGTAATAAACACACTAATTGGTAATTAAAAGACAGTTGTTTTCCGATAAACAAGGGGATACGATGTGATTCGTTGAGTAATACCTTATTTAAAGACCTCAAAGTTACGTTTACAAACCTAGCATCATTTGTATTCATTAAATAAAAGAAGATTAGTAACTATTAATGAAGACACAAAATTGTCGTGACGTCACTATCAAGCCTCGAGTTAGAAGCACGCGACACAATTAATGGACTCCTAGAACATGACCGCTTTACATTTTTAATAAACTTATTCCATTGTTAAGTAGTACTAGTCGTTATAATAAATTACCTAGTTATTATTCACAATAAACCGTAATTTAGTGGCAACAAGCCTTTACCGCTAGCCGCAAGTGCGACAACGAATGCGGGGTAAACAATTGAAAGAAGTTATTTTTTAGATCATGTTACCAGTGACACATCTTGTGAAGCAACGGAAACAGGTGGCATGCAATGCAATGCAACATGACGTCGTTTAAGTTATAACAAACACTACGTAGCAAATTTTTGGCGGTTGTGACATTTCGATACCGTTTGCTAGAGAATCGGAAGGCGCGTTGTTTCAGCAAATCAGAAATAAGCAACGTCTCTATCTAATTTGAGATAAACACAAATTATTAAATGGAATTTTATTGAACCAAAACCTAGGTACTCGTATAATTATGCAACTTTTTCACTATCCTGTAAAATTGCTTTTTTTTACTTACGTGTTGTTAGAAGTCAAGCGACGCTGACCCAGATCGCGACGCTAAACTTGTGGTTAGCAAACAAAATGTAGGTGAAGATACTAAGTGGAAAATGGATAAAGAGTAAAATAGAGGAAAAAGAAACACATAATGAGGGATTGTTTTCCTCTGTCCAATTATAGAACCAAGCTAAAGGAATTGGTAATGCCTGTAGAAATAGAAGTCGCAATGCAAAAACTTGTCCACTTTTGGCATCAGCTTAGCCTTTTCCCAACAATGTTGAGGTCGGCTTCCAGTCTAAACCGATCATGCAACTGAATACCAGTATTTTAGATGAAGCCACTGCCTGTCTGACCTCCACGATTTAGTTACTTTAATAATTTTTAAATCCCATCGTTATTACGTTATTTTTGGATTAAGTGAATAAGATAAAGCTGAAGTTGTATTACGTACATTTTCCATGGGATTGGTGCTGATAGACATTCCTTCAATAAATAATACTACTGTATAACTTGCAATGCGATTATCTTTTTCAATTATTTAGATTCTTAATTTACGATTCAAGAATCGGTTAAAATTCCCACTTCCATATATGGAAACGTTGATATTATGTTTTTAATCGCCTGGGAACTGGCGGTTACGAAATTGTTTAGAAATATAATTGGTTTAGTACTCGTAATATGATGTCATGGTATGATGGAACATGTTCATGCAATTCCAATCAGTTGTACCTGGAATACTGGAATAGGTTTTAAAGATTTATAATCTAGTCTTAGGTGATTAATAATTTAATATACGATGTAATGAGATATCGATGTGTTTGATAAATAAATTGCTGTTTCGTACAAATGTTCAATTCATACCTATACTACACGATAATCACAAAAGTGTAGAACGCTATACTCGTGGGTCTTGAATCATTCATTCTCATCACCTGCCTTAGTAACGACTGTCAAAAATCTACAAAGCCAGCCGGGACCAAAGGCTTAACGTGCTTTCCGAGGCACGAAAGAAACTCGGTAATTCGGTATGTAATGGGTGGTCACCCATCTATGGACCAACCTAGGAAGGCTATTATTGTTTAGCTTCGAGCTCAACATCATCAGCATCATTTATCCTGAATTCATATTAAGAAACGTTGAATATTGATGAATATTTTAAACTCTCCAGCTGCCTCTTTCAAACTCTTAGTAAACTACGTAACATTACTAACAGAAACATAGAAACCCTAATTGGAAACACTACCTGAACGTAATCCAGTATGAACTAGTGCCGAAGTGGGTCACGTCGGCGGGTCACTGGGCTTAGTTACCACCTGACCCGATTGTGGCCCACGATAACAGACGCAAAGAACTAACTACTAGTTAGCCTGCTATTTAACTACAACGTTAAGACTGGCCAGTATTAGTGTCGTATTATTTCCAAATATAGCATAGCCTGTAATGTTTCCACTGCTGGAACAAGCCTCCTCCCTGTAAGAGGGACTGGGCCGGCTTGGTTGATGTCACATGTCTTCGAATTTTGATTTAAGAACCTGCCTTTCTCGATGGTCTCCTCACAATGTTTTCCCTAACCGTTTTCCAAAAAATACTCTTTGAAATTCGAACAGTGTCTCGTGATTTACTTTTAGAAACTATTGAGTTTGTTTTCGCATAGTGTAAGAAACCTACGTGAAAAAGTTAGCATCTAGGGTCTTTGCCTTGTAGAACTATCCAGGTTATAAAACATAATGATTATTCTGTTTACACTATGAGCTACGATCATAGAGCGTTAGCGAATGTTTAATTAGCCATTAATTCACTACTTGACCTAATTTTTCGTGGTCGTTGTCTATGAATAGTCCACCTCATAAATTTTATTAACGTCGTTGGAAGTTTTGTGTGTTTATTTAAAGTGAAAAAAGATGGAAGCAGTCAAAATATTTATAACAAGCTTCAACCCGCGGATTTTCCGGCGTTTAAGAGACATTTAATGGCTCTCGGTAGTAGTGCAAATAATTTTTGAAATCGAGTGTATAATTTTAAGCTAGTGTCGATGTAAATTCTTATGAAAAATTCAGAAGGAACAAGATGCCCTAGGATAAAATAACAATGATGAGGAAAAAGGAACTAAAACAATTCATCAACCTTCGCAATAAGAACAAGCTGAAAATAATTGTATTGATGGACAATTCGCACAGTTTAATCTAAGGTCGATGCGAAGACATAGTAATAGAGAATCCATTAGACAGACTGTCCTCAGTTAAACAGTAAACCACTCAAAGAAAAACCTTGTCGTCATTAAAAGTTTACTGTTATACATCAATGCTATGTTAGAAGAACAAAAACTGTGAAAGAGCTGCTCAATCGCAACACTAAGATTTCAGCGCCAAACGTGTCAAATGTACAGAATATCTTGTCAAAACACGTAATACAAGACAAAGCTGTATTAAATGTTAGAGAAACCTATGCAATAGTTAGTCTGCAACTGTGTACTGACTTAGCTTTGATCATTCGTCAGACCCTGTCTCCATGACAAGACCGGCGGCGTGGAGAGGAGTTGTAAAACTTTCGACTAACAGGAAAGACCAGAGACGCTTGTGATTTTTTTTAGGACAACCCCGCCACTCTATTTCTCAAACCACTGTAACTCCTAAAAGCCAGAATTAACAGTGGCGATCCCCAGAAAAACGCCGAGACAATGAAGCTCGACGAAGTCCCAGAGAAAAAATATAGCAAAAATCTAGCAAGTATAGCGGAGGAGTAGGAAAACCACGAGATTTCAACTAATGTGATTGGTCGGTTTCCGCACGCTCGCTCCATTTGTCTCTGCTTTGTTGGATCCGGGGCTCCGGGCCTTACTTTAGCCACAAACAAAATCTTTGACCAAACGGGTGTTAGCTTACAAAGCTTTACGTAACGCTGTCCGAACCAGAGTTCAACTAATTTAACTGTGAAGTTCAAAATTGGAACGCGTCTGATGTTTCAAACGAATAGGAAGTGGCGGGAAAACAAACATTGGTGAAGTCACATGAATGGCTTGGTATATCTTTAGCGAGATTTGTTTTATTTTAGGAGAAATTAAATAAAAATAATTATACGATTTGTCAAACTGTGCTTGTCAAAACAAATAGGTATAAACCTACGCGATCTCTGTTCGAAAAATCGTCAATAAGGCGATTAAAGCGCGTTTTTGAAACTGAAGAAAGATTTTCACCCGTTTTAGCGGTGATGAAATAAATTAGGTAATTTATTTCATCACCGCTAAAACGGACCCACGATGAACGAACCCAAACAGGCGCGTATTACTTTGTGTAGGTACACAAAGTAATACGCGCCTGTCTGGGTTCGAACCCACGACTTACTGTTCGTAAGTCGGGGGCGCCACCACAGGGTCACCGCTGCTCGACGGCACCCTTTGCCATAGTGTTACTATTAACATAATCATTAACCTCACCTCCACAACCTGCCTCAGATCTTCCACATACACGTTCTCAGTCTGCACTATCTCCGCGCACACTCGCTCCAGCTGTGATAGGCCTGGCAACTCGTCTACCAACTGAGCACCTGAAAACAAAGCAAAATGTTATTACTTTCATTCATGTGTTCTTCATAAAACTTGTACGTGAATTTCCGGCATTACTGAGGTATTTATTGTTTTCCAGTCTTTGACTATTAGTAGATTCACCTAAAGAGCGCTCGGTGTCCCCATTTCCATAATTTCTTATTCAGTATTCGATTAAGTTCGTGGGCAGTGGCCTACTTTGGTAAATAATTACTCAGTGTAAATCACCTGTGGGCTATAGTCAAAGGTTATGTAAAAAGTTTAATAATACAACAGAAAAGTCAGGCAACCAAAGCACATTGTTGGAAATATTTTCTTCACCAAACCTTTTGTTTAAAATGTAGATGCTGTTTAACTTACGTGGGGTATCTTCCGAATTCCTCTCCTCCGACACACTGGTAGTCATAATGCCAGCATTATTCACGAAGTTATTGCTACCGTTTGCCGAAGTCATGTCCGCGTCACTGTGATCATCCAAGCTCTCGATTGAAGCCAAGTACGCAGAATTCACTCCCCCTTTATTTTGCACCCCACTACTAGACGTCGAACTAGAAGAAGCAATGGAACTCATCGAAAGAGGCCGAGACACTTCTACAGGTGGATTTAATCTTATGACCTCCTTCTCACAGGTCTTTAGATTCCCAGTGGAACCAACCGCCTCAGGGTAAGGAACAGTTTTCGACAAAAGTTTTGATGGACTCTCGTTTTTATTCACGAAGTCTTTTCGATGCAAACTGTTTGTGCCTTCGTTTAGCTTGGGGATCTTCGCCGGCGACTGCACGGGACTTTTTGGTTTCGTTGGCTTCATCGGCGAGTTATCTTTCGATGACAGTTTGATATCGAATTCTCTATCGTTAGATGTTATAGAGAGTTCGATCGATTGATCGATGTAAGGAAGGGACAAGCATTCAAAAGCAGTTTTGTTGTTCACAACCGGAACATCGTAGATAGCTGGCCTGTTGTTCGTGGGGACATCGTAGGTTTGAGCATCATCAATTTTAAATTCAGGTTTCAGAGGCACTGATATGATAGGAGATTCAATGTCCTCACTTTTGGATTTAGTGAAGCTTTTGATTGCACAGGGCTGGTCATAAATATCGACAGAAGGAAGTATTTCGACACCAGATTGTGAGATTTTAGAGGTAGCTCCGACTAAGGGAATGTTAGATTTTCTCATTGAAGATCTACCAATATTCACGGTTTTCTTTTGAAATTTTAACGTCGTCGTTTCACTTGTTGCACTTGAAATCATCCGTTTCACATTTGGCGAGAGATTATCGAACGTCGTCTCTTGTTTCATTTCTTTAAATGTTTTTTGAACTTTACTTAAAGTAGAATCACTGAACACTTTACACTTATCCGAATCGTCACTAGCACCGTTGATATCACTTTTAGTTCGTAATGAATATAATGAGCTTTTGTTAAATGTTGCTATTGGGAGCTTGACACCTCCTGTGATCATTGTGTCGTCTCCAGTCTTGGATATGTCTTCTTGAGTCTCTTCAGTTACTTCGTATATTGTTTCTACAGGAGGGTCATTTCTAGCGTCTTTTGCGGTTTCCAATCGACTTGCTTCTGGCCTTAAACTCTTTCCAGGTTCTAGTAAAGAGTCGTATATCCCGATCAACGTGGGCGTTAGGTCCGTTGTACTACCTGTAACAAATAATACGGTATCTTTAGTACAACGCTACTGGTTCTCAATGAGGACAAGACAGTAATAAAATTTGGACTTTACGTATTTGGTTACAAGGTAGAAAGTTCTTTATGATACGGATAATCGTATTATTATAAGCGCTAACTGAATTAAACGGATTGGAAATCTCATAGTATACAAACTGAGCGGCGTACTATATGAATACCAATCTATCGATCATAAAATTAAGTGTTTCAATAACTCTTTAATAAGAATTATCCGGCTATGCAATTTATTTTATGGTTCGATAAAATTTATTAGCATTAATATTTATGAATAAGTGTTTTGTAAGGGCCTTTCGCAAATCGTCCAATATTTTGTGGGTGTCGTAAAAATTGAATGTCTATCGAAATGTGTTAATATTTTAAATATTACTTTACCGGTTTTGTATACGGTTTAAAGTTTCATAAAGCGTTAATTGACGGCTTACCCGTGACAAGTAAGCAATATAGCTTATCATATTTATTAGGAAATCAATAAATGTAAAGACGGTAGCTGAGAAAGATTCAGATTGAGGAGAAGCGATCATTGTGGTGCAATTTAGAGACCTGAGACCAATACCTGATAAGCTGAAGTAGTCGATCGATCGTGGAAATGGTTGTACCCATTGATATTATACTTGTTGTAAGTGTTTTCAATTACATCTACATATATAAAATATTGTTTCAACAATGTTCAAGGAGACTGAATTGATTAGTACATGTTCATTTTGCCAGTTATGTTATCAGCCCCATTAAAGTATTCAAAAGAATGCCAGCCTATTTATTGCCACTATAAGCGGTACGGTATTGTTCTGCATTCACGATTTAGTTTTATCCATGATTTTGAAAATCAGCATAATTTAAACTAACTTTAAGTTGACATTCGTTTAAGTAGAGTATCTGTATAACATCAATTTGATACACGGGTTTGAAAATTTTGAATGGATCGTACAATCGCGTTGTAGGGGAGTTTAGTCTGCCTAAAGTCTGTCAATCCAGATTGTAATCAGCAGTCGTCACTGGATTATGTCATTAGTCGAAAGCTTTGCCCAACGAAAAGCTTTTAAAGTTATTAAACGGAACTACTCTGTTTTGGGTCGATTACAAAGACACGCGATGACTTTGATTTTATGACGTTCTCCTTTTTTTAATTTATGGCCGGGTTGAAATAGCTTTTCATTGGGGGGTCGATGTAATTGACTAAAGAGGTCGACGCCACGCATACAGAGTAATTTTTCGGCATGTCTTTCTTGTGTGGTCTTCTCTCATTGAGAGGAGGCCGTGTCCCAGTGGTGGGAACAGTATAGGCTCATTATGACTTATGAATGAAAAAAAGCTTTGATTTCTGTAGATCAGACAGAAAATTCCCTATTACATAGTACTTAAACCTTGTACATCTAACTAACCCTTTGCCAATTACAAGCGTGATGTTATGCAGACAGAAAGTTTATAAATTTCTTTAACTAAAATCCAGAGAAAAAAGTCAATGTAAAAACTCTCTTAGGAATCACGGCTTACATTAATACCGATTTGAATGACAACCTAACCAAGAATTCCACTAACCAACAAAAGATCCCTGTTGACCAAAAACCGAAACAAATTGTCTCTCTTATCAAGGCGGCCATACATCACGAGTGACTAAAAAGCTATTTCACAGATGCAATCTAAAGTACCAGCCAAGAAAATGGAGTAGAAACAAAAGCGCATCAATGACTTCCCGCAGAGCACTATAAAACCTGATTTACATGATAATAGATAGAAATACAAGTTATTCTGTACTTGGGTCACAGAATATATAACAACAGGAGGTATACAACAAGCGAAAACGCACTCAGAAATAGACGTAGGTCCTAGTTGTCATTTGTAGATCTTAGACAGTCGGTACGGGTAGTCAAAAACTTGAAACTATGGCAACCAATCTTACCAAGGGGTATCGTACCAAGGAACTGGATTGTGGAAGTCGGTTAGGCAGTCGTTCCATGTTAAATACTGGTTTTACCTGCGTCCAGGTAGACTGGAAGCCGACCCCAACTTAGCTGGGATAAGACTAAGCAGATGATGATGACATAGACACCGCTCACGTACAGATAGTGCAAGCACACTTGCGACTGTAATTTTTTGTTTGAGATCGTCGTACATACGCGTCTATGTGTGCGTGCGCCGGTTTTCGCTCGTTGTATGGAGCTGGCATTCTGATCTTTTCTATTCTGTGGTTGTACTATCGCACCCCGATGGTTTACAGTAATAAAATATCTATTAACTTCGTTTGATGCTCTTTTATTGGTTTGATAAGAAAGGATAGTGTTGAATTACATTTTATGGGTTTGTTAAGGCTTTTTTTATTTGGGCTTACTTTGCGTGTCTTTAGATTGTAATAGAGTGCTTTCAATTATTGATATCTTTATCAGACGCTCTTTTTTCTTACTTGTTAAAATGAATGTGAAGCTGACTTCATAGACCGTAGTCTAGGGATTTGTGTTGTAGTTTCGAGGTCTAATAAAGTGACAAACGCTTTCATATTACTACCACGACTTTAAAAGTAACTTTTCGGTAGCTTAATTATGTCAGTTATTCTTTACTTTTCTATAGTTGTTTTCGCTGATAGAATATCACTCGCCCTCTGGTGAAGTTAACTCCAGCTAATCACAATGGTAATAGGGCCAAATTAATGACCTAAGTTCACACACAAAAGATGTGTTAATGAGTTTGTGAATTACACATCTTAGACCCTGCAAACATTTTTTCCCCTTGATAAGAGACTCTTGGCTTCTTATTTGACTTGAGGGCTTGGCTTGGCTGAAGTGACATTAGCTATAAAAGTGGAGTTGGATTGACATAAGGTACCGTAATCTTGTCAATCACTATAGTTATACGATACACTTTCAAAGGATATGCTTTCTTCACAGGCCTTTGGGTAGCTCCCCTCATTGCCTCTCTTCATCGTAGACTTAATTCTTTCAAACTATGTACTCGTACATTATTATATTCCGATAGTCAGTACACAGACACACACCGCTTGTCCATCCCACAAGTACCGTACTTCGTAGACCCAGTCTATCATCTTTATTAGTTTCCTAACGCCGATACAGGATGCTCTGTATCATCTCAAGGAAAGGAATCACTTGATCGGAGCTATACTCAGCGGAAATGCCCTATTCAGAGGGCGAAGTTCACTGGCACAGCGATGTATAGAGATGGTGATACCACTGCGACATTATCGAGCTTATTGCTTGATATCAGATATCTAGTTTTTAAAGAGTGTTCATATCAGAAATACAGAAATGCGAAGAATAAGCTAACTGATACAGGATAGATTTTCTCGAAGAGGTGGAAATTGGGCAAGCAAAATACGCTGCAGACCTGTATCCGGATCCGTCACTTCCTTAACGAATGGTAGCTACCATTCGGAGTGAGGTAGTATTGGACTGGAGATAAAGAACTGGTCATGGGAGCGTAAACGGGCCAGGAACAGGCTCGCCCGACGATGAGCTGTGCGAAGTGATGGTCAGGGTGGGCCCAGAAACGGGTAATGGAAGTGATTTTGAGTGAGTCGAGTAAGAATGATTATTAATCTTCTTCTTCTTTTAAAAAATGTTTCATAAAAGTTTTACAATAAGATGTGACACTAGATCCTGCATCACGATACCAAAAAAAACAAACCAAAAGCAGAACATCTTTTTTATGTGTCTTATTATAACAAACCAACCGTATTTTGTGACAAGATAAATATTGCCATGTAAATGAAAATACTACATTATTTACAATTTCTAAGAACCGGTTTTATCATCTCCTCAAACATCTGCTTCGAAAACTGCGAGTACTAGGCGCACAGATATGAGTCAGAGTATTTTCGTCACTGGTAACCGGTAATAGCCACCGTTCATTACGAACATTGTCTTACATGTGCTACTAATTGCACCTTGTGCTCTGACGCTCTGAGATTATGTATGTGCCATTGTTGTGTGTGTTCGTGAGTTTTGAGACGAATATTGTAGTAAACTCTTCTTTAGAGTGTCAGTTGTAAATTCAGCTGCATCTGGTGAGTTAGTTTGAAAAAAGGCTAGTTTACTAATGGTGATGAAAATGCCATGGTTTCATCATCATCATAAGCCTATAATGTTCCCACTGCTGGGACACGGCCTCCTCTCAATGAGAAGGAATGGGCTATAATCTACCACGCAGGCCCAGTGCGGATTGGTAGATGTCACATGTCTTCGAATTTTTGGTTCTAGGACATGCCGATTTCCTCACGATGTTTTCCTTCACCGTTTTGAGAGCAGCGGTGATGAAATAAATTACACAAAGTAATGCGCCTGTCTGGGTTTGAACCCACGATTTACTGTTCGTAAGTCGGGGCCGCCACCACTGGGCCACCGCTGCACTCAAATCAAATGAAAATGCCATGGTTTAAATTCACCATAATTATTATGACTTGGTGAAAGTTGCGGGAATCCGCTGGATGCGAGTCGTACGGCGGGACCGGCCAATGTGGCGACACTTGGGGTAGGCTTATGTTCAGCAGTGGACGTCTTCGGCTGAAATAATGATGATGAAATTAACCATATATAACAATAAGAATATTTTAACAGTAAACCCGCGATTAACTTTCCTTCACTAGAACTGAATGTTTTATTGATTTCTAAGTGGATAATTTACCAGAAATATGTTCTATCCAACGATAGTTCTGCCATAGTCACTTGACAACAGCGTTATCAGCTATAGAAAATCTAAACTAATATTCTAACGTTATAAAGAGTAAAGATTATATTTTTTGTTTGTTACGATTTAAGTAACTCAAGAACAACTCAACCGATTTTTTAAATTATTTCACTATTAGAAAGCTACATTTTTACCGAGTAACATAGGCCATAACCATAAATTATATTGAAATCATGCAAATTAGCAGTGATATCCCAATTTCCGGGTAAGAAGTCGCGGGCGAAATACTAGTATGAAATAAACTAAATAGTATATATACTTCGCGGGTAGACCACACACCCCGGTCTCCGGTACCAACATTCCTATAACGAGCCAGCTAATTCAGAAAGTAAATATTTCTTCAAACAATCATACATCCTCGCCACAGTAATATGTATCTTTTTAGCTTAAACTTAAAGAACCTGACTCATCGACACCCACGAAGGTACAGAATTAAAATTCTATGGAACATTCCTTGTCTGAGTCATTACGAGTTCAACCAGGACATGCCAAAGTCCTGACAATGTAAAAAAAACTGCAAAAACTAAAGAATTATTTTTGTTAAATAAAAATCTGTAGACAACGGAATGGGCTGAATCGGAATAACAAACCCTGCCGCAGATCATCATAATCTGCCTAGCCTTTTCCAAGATTTGTTGGGGTCGGCTTCCAGTCTAACCGAAAGCAGTTGAATACCAGTATTTTAGATGGAGCAACTGCCTATATGACGGTACCGGAAAGAACTTACCAGTGCTGCGCATTCATTTAGTCCATTGCTTGTTGGAAATTATGCATTGTTTGCTTGGCGTTATTATTATAATCAATATTGGAAGAGATTGCCACACGCCCATCTGTGACAAAAACGCTCGTCAAAACTCTTCAAATCATCGAAAGTGTCATAAATTATTATGAACCACTGCGTCCTGTATGTAAATAGTAAAATAATTCTAAGAGTTTGTGATTACTTGTAACTAGATACTGGTTAGACAATACAGGACAATAGCCTAGAATGTAGGGGCACTTGGAAACTCATTTACTACAATGCTAAATTATCTTGCTTTGGTACAACGGTACCTAGAATTGTTTGCCATAATGTGACTACAGCAGATAATGTATTAACCTCTAGCAATAATGGAAAGACTTTGAAACAATGATGCATTACTCATAGAATAACACATCACTTTACAAATGTTACTACTATTTTAAGTAAACAAGACGTCAAAATCGATGATGAAATAGAGGACATCCGTCGATACAAACTGTTTTTTAAACAAAATGTGCATAGGTACATAGGTATCGTTTATGCGAAATCGAATGAGATCAAATACATAATTCCTGCGACCTAACGAAGTTAACGTAGAAATTATTACACTTTTCTAAACATGATCCCACTAAAACATCATGTTTATGACAACATACCACCCATTACTTAAAGCCTATCTATTATTAACTGAGCCAACATAAAAACAATTACCAGCGACATAATACAGTTCCACTCTACTATTCAAAGAACTCATGATATCGATCAAATTAATATTTCTTTTGTCAGTAACCAGGCGACAAGAACACAACAATTCGAACTGCCAGCACCCTTGAACCAGTAACCTTTGTTGACCCACATTACCACTAGAGCCATTGCAATTGCTGCAAAACTAATCTGTAAATGACAGTTTCAAAAGTCCCATTGTCCATAGATAATACAAACGTTTTACGCCTGTTATGTTGACATTCTGTTCAGATGACAGGTTCCATTGCTGTCAATCTTGAATTTTGAATAGAACCTTGTGTTTTGAACAAAAGCGAAGCGCCCTTGAACAGGACATTTTGAAATTAGAATTAAGGTAGGCTTGATTTAGCATAATTAACACACAAAAGGCAAATGTTTTAACCACATGAGTAAGTACTCGTATTACTTACATGAGTAAGTATTATTTACTCATGTGATTGTAACCGTCATATTTTCGTTACTCAGTTTCTTGGAGGCGCCTAATCCTCAATCTTACTATATTAAAGAATCTTCATTCCCTGAATTGTCGTCTTCAAAAGCAACGGGCATCCCTTTCATTAAAATCCTCAGCTCACTATTGTCACTTTCCAAACAACCTTAATCTTAACAATCAACAACATCTAGTTTTGCTTCGGACATTGACCCTCTAAAACGTAAACTCCACTAAAGCACTAAAACCTGTGTGGTAGAACTGTCAGCATAGTTTTCGTCACGTCTCATATATTTAGTGACGACGGTCTAACGAGCCGAGACGATTCCGACACGGGACGGAATTAACCGAAGTTATGTGCCGAACGCGGAAGAGTACGTTCTAGTCGGAGATAGAATTCACAGTATTGGAGAAATAGAACCGTTTGACAAGACTTTAGACGATATTGTTGGTAACACAAGTTGGAAACAAACAAACATGAAAATGATATTATACGAGACCATTGCGACAACAGAATTTTTAAAAGAGAACGACTTTTTAAAAGATACGTGACCAGGCAAGATCAATAGAATATCTAAATAAAGAAAGCAGAAGGTAAAAAGTAAAACGAAATAAGAATATGTAAGAATAGGAGAAGGAAAAGAAAGGTGTGACAGAACAGAATTTAAGTACAGAAGTAGTAACTAAGCTTTAGGTAGAAGAATAAATTAGTAATAGTATCAGCAATATTGAAGAGGATGACGCCTGTTATATTCAAGACATGTCCTCCCATATTGATGATTGATCCCCCATGCTACTTGATGATCTAACACGAAGCTATTAAGGCCCGACATGACCGGAATTGCTCAAGGGAAATCAGATTTCCACAGTACGATCTAATCGTAGCAGGTGGGTGCTGCTGCCCAATCGCCTGACATAGTCCATTAATCTTACGACACCTACGTGAAGAAATGATGAAGAGGACCACACAACATGGATTCAACACGGAATAGTAATTATTCCAATAGAAAAGAAGAAATATGACCACTAATTAGACTTACTGAACAATCGTAGGTAAATAAGAATATAAAAGTAGAAATAAGTTTGTTTGTCACGACTTTACAGCTGAACTGTTTTTTGATGAAATTTCAATCACGATCTGGTTTAAGACTAGGTTGGGAAACTTTACATCCTTGTAGTAAGTAAGTAGTATAATTTATGAACTCCAAAGGAACGAAGCAGCGAGCACAAGCTAGTTCCAATATTCAAATGAAATATGACCAGTAATTACTGACCAATTAATCAATACTTCACACCAAAGAAAAACCGATTAAAACAATCGATAAGCCAAAACTTATGGACAATAATTTAGAAAGCCATACTGAATATTAATCGCGTCAATAAATTAGAAACCTCAAAAGCGCAGGTTCAAAAGCTTTGATCTCCACTTGAGGTGGTTGAAGGCCCACTTGAGCGGTCCCTGACTCATGCATGTCCCAAATAAATATAAATACTAGCTTTACCCGCGGCTTGGCCTGTCGGAAATTAACTAACGGGAACGAACATCCGCTAGCTAAAACCATCACCCAAGTCATGGTTTACCTGTGTGCCTCCGTTCAGTCGTTCGGAGTCATAGACAGACAAATTAATATTCTCATTTATAAATTTATAATATTAGTGCATAAAGTACCTAAACGAATGTATTATTCTTTGTGAACTGTGGTTTTTGTAACGCACGTTTGACGTACGGTAATGAAACAGTACTTTGATAAACTTGAATGGAATTGAAACTGTAGGTTATGATTATGAATCATCAATGCACCTACATAACATGACATAGGTACTGACTGCATCCAAGAATTAATTTGACATCGTCCTCGATTCTTCGTATATTTAAGCTTGTTTACATGACCATTACTAATGTTACTAAATAAAATCAACTACTACTATTGCTGCCTACACTGTTACTAAATACTAACTGTTCATCAACATTCTTCTGTCCTTATATTCTTTCATATTTCTCTATTACTCGTCATCTCATCAGTCACCTCCTTTCTAGGCGTATCAACCTTCAAAATAGTCCATCCATCGTTTCTTTGGTCTTCCATCATATTCACATTAAGAGCGCGTATCCTAAAAGTTGGCAACGTCGCAAATAGCTGTCAAATATTTACATGTTTTAATTACTTTGGCAATTTTACTGTATGAAAATAAGAAATATGGCTCTGTAGTGCACTAAAAAATTGATTAGGGAATGCAATATTTAATATCGTAACACCGAATGTGTAGTTTTAGATGTAAAAAAATATTTAGGAACTTGCCAAGTGCCTTTTTTACACCTGAAACGTTTACAACATCAAATTTAGGGTTTTAATTGCAATTCACATTAAATTTTTTAGTGCACTACAGAGCCATATTTCTTATTTTCATACAGTAAAATTGCCAAATTAATTAAAACATGTAAATATTTGACAGCTATTTGCGACGTTGCCAACTTTTGGGATACGCGCTCTTAATACTAAAAGCTTTCCTCAATACATCTTCGTGGACTCGTGGTTCCTCCCCATCAGTCAAGTCCATTCAACGATAACAGATTACCATACAACTTTTCAGTCACCGGCGCTACTTTCAGACTTTGTTAACTTATCACCAACTAATCTCACATAGAAATGCTAGCTTTTAAGAGGTGTCCCAAGGAGTTTAATTTGTTTATCGTATAATTAAAAAAAAACGAAAAGTTCGTAAGGGCCTAAGCAATTGGCTAACGCTTTCAAAGTCTATCTTTTTCTCTACAATAACTGACATTAGCTTTTCGGTAGCTCTTGTCAGTCCCATAGACTTTTGACATTTCAATTAATGGTCACTCTCTCTAGGCCTTTTTGTCAATGTTACAAAAATTCTGTCAACAGAATCTTTGTACGCAAAACTGCAAGATGCTTTCCAAGTTCTAGTCATTAACTAACTACATTAATACTGTTCTCTCAGACACGTTTTGCAGGGTATGTTTAACAGAAAATGCCTTCTTTTTTCTTTTATTCCCGATAAGCGTTTAAAGTATTCCCATAAAAATACCGCAGCTGGAACCCGTAGTGTTTTGTTTGTACCAGCCATGTGTAGAACCCGATTTGTTGAGTATTCTATTGCATAGATTGTAATGTTATTCTGCTAACTGTACCGAGACCTTATGCCAGCGATTCTAAAGATCTTGCGACGCTTTTGAATTCGAAGGGTTATTCGAAGTTCCTCGTTGTAAAAAGTATTTACCCATGAGGAGTGATTTCGGATCAAGACTGTTGCTAGGCTGTACAAAATTACTCCAAAAATTATCGTAATTGAACGCTTTTCTGGTAGTCGCCACTGTTAATTCTGGTCTTCAAAAGTTCTAACAGAAGGTAGGTGACGGGCTTCTGCCAAATTATAAACAAATATGTGTAGATTCTTCTACATTCGTTTTTGATTGTGCATGCAAACTGTTGTAAGTAACCACGTCTTATCTGTGAGTTGACCATACATAAACTCAAGCCTTTTCCATGGGTGTAGATAGAAACTAGGTACAGGATGCCACTTACTATGATCCTTACATACTTTTTTCGTCTCGTGCACGGTCATCCCCTTGTTAGTGGCGGTACTTTCATTCAAACCTAAAAGCTTGGCTTGCCCTTATAACTTACTAGCGGACGTCACGCGGTTTCACTCGCGTAGTTCCCGTTCCCGTGAGAATACAGGGATAAAATATAGCCCATGTTACTCGCTGATAAAGTAGCTATCTATTCCTGAAAGAATTATTCAAATCCGTCCTGTAGTTTTTAAGTTTATTCGATGCATACAAAATACAAATCTTTTCTCTTTTTATATTAGTAAAGACAACTCTTTATGAGGTTCCTGAACATTCTGCTTGTCCTCAAGGCTTACAGTATTTTTAGAACCTGGGCACGCCACTAACTAAAGACCATTTTCAGTCAAAAGTAGATAATTATACAAGCACACATGACCGTTTACATTACTTTCATCAAATACCAAAAAAATACAAAAATATTTATTTCAGTAAAACAATATTTCTTACATTAGTTGATGATTGGAGTCTCAAACAAACAAACAAACAAACCAAACAAACATCGAGTTAGGCCTAAACTTTGACTACGAGAAGAAATGATTACAAAATATCTACTCGCTCCGATTTACATCCACGTTAAATGGAGTACTTATGTACTTATCTACCTAAACTTGAGTCCATAACAACTAGAGCAAGTGGAAAAGTTCCACTACCAACCAAGTGCAAACTGTAAATTGTGTTTACCAACTTTTCTAAAGTTGTCTAGTTGAGAACTTGGGGGAAAATAAATAAGTTTTTAACGGGCAAAGTTGCCATACGCCACCTAATTTAAGTAGGTTACAAAAAAATCGTTGAAGGTCATTTTTAGGATCGTTTACCGACATTTATAACAAAACACGGTAAAGTTACAGAGGCAGAAAGGTAAGGTCTGGTACAAAACTCTTGTTATCTTATTATGAAAATATTATTTTTTTGTGTTGTCATTGCCTAACCTGGTCTCAGGGTTTTATGCCGCCTAGGACCGCTGACATGGCTTTATATGCCTTCGAGAAGTGTCTCTCAAGCATATTGGTTTGAAGCAAGTGATGATTTTACAATACGCATCCGAAAAATCTACCGCGCGAATAATGACTGCAACTTTTTAATATCTAACTCTTAAAGTCCGCCAACCGATCAGAAATCCTATCAAAATATTTGTCTATGGTAACCCCAGTCCTGCCCACACTGCGCACACGCACCGCAGATCAAAGCACACCTCAGGAATAGAAACACCGCACTTCCTGCTCTTTAAGCATGCTTTTAATTTACTCAGGAAATAGACCTTTTTAGTATTCGTATTTTTTTATTCAAATGATGTCTTGAAAGTATGGTTGCTTGATATGGTTATTTCTAGCAAGGCTATGAATAATAATAGAAATGGAAGGCTCTAACGTTTTTCTTTATTTTTCTATTATGGTAATAAAAGTATACATAGGTTCATCATCTGCATAGTCTTTCTATTTTTTTTTTTTTTGTTCTACCTGGAGCGATTACCTATCTGACCTCCACGATCCACAACCCACTTAGTACTGGGTAACATGATGCCCTTTGGTAGGACTGGTTATAAGACTTTCGGGCCACTGACTAGGTGGGCCACCTGTAACGACTGTCAAAGATCCATATACAAGTGCTTTCTGAGGCACGGAGGAAACTCGGTATGTAATAGGTGTTCACTAGGGTTGCCAACCGTACTAAAATATATAGTATTGTACTATATTTCGGGCATGCGTGCTATATACTATTGATGAAATATATAGTACGCAAAAATACTATATTTTCAACACTGAAATCTAACAAATAAACTTTAAAAAAAATATATAAACGCGTAAATAATTAATATTAAAATTTACTTTTATCTGATTCATCCATCTATCATACATCATTCATCAACAAACATCTGTCAAAAGTAAAAGATTGTACTTGTAAGTTTAATGAAAAAACTTGGCCAAAAAGCTATATGGCAAAACAATAATTTCAATCCTGACCTGACTGAAAGGACATTTTCGGCCATGAATTCGAAATGGCGAGAAGAAAGAAACAGAAGTACTTAGTAGTTTCTCATTAATAAAAAAACGTATTTTTTTAATTTAAAGTAATTTAATGTAAAAAAGCATATTATACGACCGTTTTTTTAAATGCAAGAAGTGCAACAAAATATATTTTTCACAAAAATAAATAAAGAACGTAATATGAATCTTTGTCTTTTTTTTTCTTTTTCCATAAAATACTATACTTTTTAGGGTGTACTATATTTTTTTGAATTTATTTTGAAAAATACATTATTTTCCTGAAGAAATGTTGGCAACCCTAGTGCACCCATCCACAGACCAACCTACGCAAGCACGGAACTTAAGATCGACCTAAGTGATCATAATAAACTTAAAAATAACTTTCATAAACTTACGTTCTGTTATTTCGGACTACTTAAATAAATATTACAGACATTAATAATAATATTAGCTTCAACAAAGTAAGAGCTTAATTAGCACAGCACACAACATAATAACTTTACGACTATTCTCATAAACTTTATCTTTACAATATTAGTTTATGGTAGATTTACAGGCCCGTTTTACATAAACTTATTAAGATAGGTAGTTATGAGAACGGTTATAATAATCATCATGAAATTGCGCTACTGTAAAGGTACGGTCTGGCTGCTTCAGAACTCCTGCTGACAGACAATGTACAGAAGTAGATACTACTGATGAACTTTGACAGATGTCAAAGTTCATCAGTTTGACAAAACCATCAATCAACCAACCACGGTCGGCCGCGTACGAGTATGCATCGTGTTCTATATTATAGCACCATATTGCGACGCTGACGTCAGCGACGACCGACAGCCGTATTATGTTCTCGCTGACGCCACGACCGTCCGTACACGACCGACCATACGCGACCGACTGCCAACGCGACAAGAATTCAGGCCTAGGTAAGGCAAGGACCTCTTCTCAGACATACAGATTTTGTTCAACAAAGAGATCTATGACACGTACCCCAACTACGGTTTGCCAAATACCCTGACACTATAGGCAAATTGCAGAAGAAACGTAATAAAATTTGAATTTCGCGGGCTACCCTGGCGATAGAGAAACATTAGGCATTGTCCATTGATTACCACGCTAGCCCACTGCGTGTTGCCAGTGCTGGCTGAATAAAATGCTGCGTACCTTAGTTACTCGTCTGGTTCAACAAGTAGTCAATAACAAGACTATATTTAACTATGTATTTTGTTTATCTCAAGATAAACGAAACTATTTCAATTGAATACTCATTTTGGTTGCCGTAATCTTAATGGGTTCAAGTGGACCACAAAATAGAACGGAGAACTCCCGGGGTTTTTCTAAAAACAAAACAGTATAATAATAGAATGATAAATAAATAGTACTTCAAAGCCATATTGAAGCTTTGCATTAGAAATTCGTACAAGCAAACGCTTATAAGGCAAATGCGCAGTTATCAAACGGCACAACGTTATTGAACAAAGGTGCAAATGTCAAACCATCTTTGTAAATATACGCTAACTTTATCAACCATTAGAATAATCTAAACCTTAATCCCGCCGCTTCCTTACCATCAGTAGGTAATTTCCATGTAATCGCTGCCATGTCATAAATCACAGTACCGAGCAATACTCAAGCATGTTTACTCGACCCGGGTACTGAACTCGCGACCTCTCCGTATCCAACAAGGCACTTAGGTACAATATGCCTCGATTAAAAGTAAGTACATGTCATAATAGCATATCATAAAAGTGAAAGCATACGTTTGCAGGGACAACTTGCGAAGCACAGACAATGAGATGGGTGTGCTCTATGGCATTTAGTTTATGGTGTAATGACAGATCGTAAGTTGTCTATGGCAGGAAAAATGGAGGGAAAGTCTGGAACTAAGTGATGTGATAACAAAGGCATTTGTGTATGAGGAACAGAATGTAATGAAAACCTGTTAATGACTGTTAATTGAAATAAATCACTTCCCTGAAAGTAGAAAATTTTACTGTTCAGGGGAAAATACTCGTATATAATCTATTCACACGCAAATATCAGACTTTCTTTTTAAATCATGGGAAAAGATCTGCTATAATATGAAGCGATTGAAAAGCAAAGTAATCTCACTTTTCTAGCTGGCCGTAAAAAAGCAAGATGGCTAGCGCGGGAGTGAACAGCTGTTCGTTTTCCCGCGTCGCGACGGCGCCTGCGCAGAGCCGGCGCCATATGAGGTTACCATAGTGCATACATAGTGCGGTTTATTGGGACAAGACCTATTGTACCCATTGCTGAATTCTTTACAAGCCCTTCTTTTGCAAGTATGATGAGAGCACTACAAATATTTGCATAGGTTTTAGGATTGAGTAGGGTAAGTTATTCTGAAGAAAAGCTTTCCTTTTAATTTTTGGACTGGTCGTTACCAGTTTCCGGCTGGACAAACCCTTGTGCTGAAATAGTTAAGGGTCCTAGGAATAAGCATTATTTGTCTATATTCTTCAAGTAACTAAAAATATCCACAACTACATTATAAACCATGATTTAGGAAGGAATTTAGAGAGGATAAGTATGCTTTAGTACTTAGCATATCCTCTGTAAATTCCTTTAAAAAAAATTGAAGTCCAAGATTTTGCTTTGTGCTTTGCGTTCTAGATCCATTGGTCTTGTAAAACTCTTGCAATGCGGTTACCCCCTTTCGAGGCAGTTGCAGCCAGTATATTATCTTCTAGATACCTATATTGGTAAAGCCGTTACTGTCAAATAAAACTGTCAGTTAAATCTACGCGAATGTAAGTTTTAGAGTCTCTTGGATTTTTAAGTTTTGCAGTGTTTTTGTGAAATATTGCTACTGTACTTAAATGGGCTTACCCATATGAAGCCACGAAATCATTACCCACGGTCATTTATAACCTAATAAGCCACAATATCCCCGTCAACACAAGCATCATCCGTATCATCAAGCATATTATCTCAATTTCAAATCAGTTAACACTATCAATTTACCGTGCACCACTTTTTATTCCCATCTAACATAACTTAGCTAAAGAAGTTAGCTAATCGATTCCCCGCAACATAAAGTACAGACTGCTTTCGCAAAACCTACGTGGAAGACTGCAGTCCCTATTTAATCTGTGGCCTGATGTAGCCCAACAGAAAAAAAGAACATAATTGTGAAGAAACCACGGCAAATTGAGTTCTCCTAGAAATACTATTTATAGTGCAAGACACCTTATTTCAAGTATTTTCTTCCGTGTACTCGGTAGACGATACTAATTGATTAAAGTTAAAAATACTCGTAATAACGAGATGGAATAGATGTTGTTTTCTTTTATGAAATGGGTGCAATGCCTTTTAGCACTGTTATTATATGAATGGTATAAATTAAGGTTATTAAGATTGCAATTATATAGAGAAAAAAGGATTTTTACTTAAATTAAAAGATAATAAACGACTTCCAACAAGGAACATAATCTAAAACATTTTTTTTTTATTAACCCATAATAAAACTTTCTCTGGCTCATAAAAACACTCATAAACCAAATCTTGTATCAAGTTACAAGAACACACTACACTTATTGTCAATTATCATCGTAAAAGTAATGAAAGTCATTAATAAAGGAAGTACCGTTTAGTGTTCTTTAGTGCAATGGCGCACGCGACGTTAATGAAAGGGTATTATTATTTGAATCTGGCAATTCTGAGTCTGTTAATTGTTGCGTTGGATTTTGGGATCAATTAGTGAGCGTTACAGTTACTTATTTATTTTCCGAATTCACAAATCTTGTGTACTATGGGATTTTCCATCGGTAAAAACGGCGAGCTTTGATCTCTTATTCATACTATTGTTCTTATTTCTACCTTTAGGTGATGAATTTTCAAACACCGTGTCGTGTGTGTCTATTTCAGAAACTTTTTTGCGTAATAAACACCGCAGTATAGGCTGGCCATTTTCTGTCAGTGAACGACTTCAAGATTTTTATAAAGTTGATGGAAAGTTTCTAAGTACAATATTCTCAGCATTTTGCTCAATCCACCATGAATGGTCAAAAACTGGATTAGCACCAATCGACTCAAGTACCCGGGCAAGTTGAAGTAATACTTAAATGATTTTAGTTTCTCTTTATTCGTTCAACATCCATGTGAAGAAAACAATGAATGCGCCGTCGAAATAGTCAGAAACACCTGTCTTATTGCATAACTCATGGTGACTTATGCGTTCAACGAAAAACTTAATATCTATACATAGAGCAAAACTTGATACATACTTTAGCAAAATATAGCATTGAAATAATTATCTAAGCAAGTAATTACCCACACTAATTGATCATCCAAAGCACTATCTCATTCCAGTTACTTAAACTGTTAATACTTCAACTTGTTACATTGTAAGAACGGTGAAAACAGCTACACTCGACGGCGACGTCAAAACGTATGCAAGTGGATGCCAAGTGCGCATGCCAGTACTATCGGTCAGTGTTACCAGTGCAATAAAATTAATGAATATGCATGCTTTAGTCGGATTTTCTGTTAGGTGATGGAGACAAGTTGGCGATGCTGACGGCTTGACGAAGTGTTTTAATTAGGACACTTGACTGCCTAATTGTTTAAATGTTAATTTAGCTACCTAATGTTAATTTAGATCCACATCAAATATTCTTTCTAATACCTACCTACTAATAATTTAAATACACCCAATTTCCAGGAGATATCTTAAAAACGTGATACGATACAACCACGTTTATGAGTATCAATATTTCAGCTTGGCGCCATGCGGAGCCGTTCCCGCCAAAATACTTCGGTGACACAAATGTCAAGACGTTCGAAATCTAAACATTCCGGAAATTCCACTTTTAAAAGTTTGAATTTCAACTCTTTAATCCGACAGATAAATGAATAAACAGTCTGTTTTGACCTACATAAACTTGTGAAATTAATGAGTTAAATACTAATTGTGATGTTGATAAATTGTTCAATGAAGAAATACTGATGATGATCAAAGAGATAACACTTTAATAATTAGAATTAGGTGCTTAATTGACAGCTAAAATAATAAATAATATAGGTAGCGAATATGATTTTTGATTAAAAAAAAAAAAACTCTTCCAAGAATTTTAGCAATCGAGACCTATATTCCAGAAACGAACCTGGCAACCAATATTTTTCAGAGTTGTGTTATTATCATGACCTAATTCTTAAAAAACATAAACTTTCATCAATCGGCATTGCCCACAGTTTTTGTTTTAATTTCCAATCGTTTCGCTCAAAAGTAATATTTCAATTTAGCGATAATCTGCTAATTCATGATGATTTCACGTCGCGATACTTTTTAGTTGGAGACATAAACCGCCTACAATAATAAGCTGTTTGCAGTTAGTACTCCTAAATTAAAAATACCGTTTTGAAGTGCCAACTTCTTTAGGCGCGTTGAGCACTTTTTGAGTAAAAAAAATCATGGAATTCGCGTGATCGTCACCTAACGCTTCGTAGCACTCGTAGCCGATATTAATATGGCCGATAAGCTAAGAGGAGTATTGTTTCCACCAAAACAACAAAATAAAATCACGCCTGTAATCATTTCCTCAACGGGGTATACTTACAGAGTGTTATTATTACACCTACCTTTCGCCAGTTATACCTTTTAAGTCCCATGGGCCGGTTGCTACTGGTTGAGCTCGTGACTAAATAAAAACAGTCTCTCCAGTCAGATCTATAGGTTAGTCTGTGGATGGGTGACCAGCCTTACATACCGATTTTCCTCCGTGCCTCGGAAAACACGTTAAGCTGTTGGTCCCGGCTGTCATTTGTAGATCTTTGACAGTCGTTACAGGTAGTCAGTGGCCCAAAGTCTGACAACCAATCTTATCAAGGGGTATCGTATTCAGTCCAGTACTAACTGGGTTTGAGGTCAGATGGGCAGTCGCTCCATGTAAAGTACTGGTTTTCAGCTGTATCCGGTTAGACTGGAAGCCGACCCCAACATAGTTAGGAAAAGGCAGCAGATGATGATGATGGGGCGGTTGCTACTAAGTTCATCAAAGGGAAATAGTCAATAAGACTGCCCGACCTGGTAGTCGAAATCAGGACCACATACTCAATGCTCATGCTAGTGGGTTATCTGTGCTAGTGGTCACGTTTGTGGCCACTACACAAACTAGGCAATCTATTTTGTTGCCATTAAGTACTTGATTATGATAGCTACTCTTCTTCGGTGCAACTAATGACATCGAGCTCCGATAATCTTCTATAATATAAAAATGAATCGCAAAATGTGTTGGTAAGCGCATAACTCAACAACGCCTGGACCGATTTCACTAATTCTTTTTTTGTTGTGTTTGTTATTGTCAGGAGAAGGTTCATATGTATATAAAATATCTTATGGATAGTAGGTAGGTAGGTAGTAGTAGGTAGGTAGGTAGGTAGTAGTAGGTAGGTAGGTAGTAGTAGGTAGGTAGATAGTAGTAGGTAGGTAGGTAGTGGTAGGTAGGGTAGTAGTAGGTAGGTAGGAGTAAGTAGGTAGTAGTGGTAGGTAGTAGGTAGGTAGGTAGTAGGGTAGTAGTAGGTAGGTAGTAGTAGGTAAGTAGGAGTAGGTAGGTAGTAGTAGGTAGGTAGGTAGTAAGTAGTAGGTGACAGGAAACCGTCTGTCGGGTCGGCTAGTATTGAATAAAAAATTATATTTTTATCAATAAAACACATTCACATCAACAAAAGTACTACATTGATATAAACATAACCCTGACTTATGAAGATTTAAGCATAATTTTATGTTAATTAGCTCAAGCTAAGTGCAAAGTGCCGTTTCGTCCAAAAAAGGCAATTTTTAACGTATAATTTGAATAATATAAAAGCTTGACACCATTTCCAAACGTTTTTGACATTAAAAAAAACCATTTATTTATCTCTGACATTAGTGTTACGCCGTTATAACATTTTTATCGAAAATAATTATTGGTTATATTTATAGTTAGGTACTTACAGGCAAATGTGTGAAGTCGATAAAAAATCTGTTTAATTTGCTGTTGTCAAATCTCAATTGATTAATTTGAAAGTCAACGAAAGTCTCGTAGAATGGATAGTTAAAACTCCAACCTTTATAGGTAGCCCGGTTTTCAAAGATTTCATAATTAATTTCCTTTAGTAGTAACTACGACGTAATAAACATGGCCCAAAGGAAATCCTACTCAACCAAGACTTATTGCAAAACTAGTTCACGTTTACCCGCCAAACAAACATCTGATAACTAGGGATGTGCCACTATCGACTAAGCATCTCAGTCTATCGTGTAATCGATTACGAGTTCTATTATGACGCAATCGTTATTTATTTACGCGGTATTTTGAATATAGAAAACGTGTATTTTAAAGGTTACAGCTGTAAATGTAATTTGAATGATAGATCAACAAAAACGTTTTTGTTATCTTGCTTTATTCTGTCTTAACATGTCAATCTAAACCAAAAAGTCTCATTGTTCCGTATTTAAGTTAGACTATTTTAAAACAGAAACGAGAATAAAAATAGAATTTGCATCATCAAGGTTTTTGTTGATTAAGTATGTTATTTTATCATCAAACAGGTTATATCATCATTCTTACAGGTTAACAGGTATAATCGCTTTAAGCTGACTTCACCGAAATTAAAAACAAACTTGATTGCCTAATCTGCATTACATCAGATACTAAACACGAGGACATTTGTTTTAAGTCTCTAACTCGCTACACATTATTCCTTGTTAGTGCCTGTATGTCTAGAACTAAACGATTGTTTGGAAACAAACGTGACTCATAAATCATAACAGCTTTATCAAAACATCTTCTAGACTCTATCTAGGCAGCAATACCGTCTACAATCCCATATCAGTTTAGCAGGATGTCAACGCGAACACGATACTCAATTCCGAGGTTTTAATGTCATCGTACGATGATAAATAATTGCTCGTTTTATGATACTACTGACATACTATGTTTTATTACAACGTGCCTACTAGCATACTGATTGATGCGTTTGATAAATGGCAATTATCAAACGCATATACTTTACATGATTCTCAATCAGTTCTAGGAACCGAACACGCTTGATACTTTATGGCGACTGAGTAATCGATAAAATTACCTTATTCATGTAAAGACAACGGTACTAGACGACAAACGTTGCATTGTCTACTATGTCCAATTTCAAGACTGGCGCAACGTACGTTTTTAAATCAATGTCAGTGTAATGCTGCAATCACCAAAAATCTAATACGACACCATGACAATATAGATAAAAATCGACAATCGATCGACTAATCTTTTTAATAACATCCCACCTCTAGCTTTTTGTCCTTCCATAAACAATAAATATTCTTTTGAAAGTTGTTTTTTTTTTCAGTTCAAAAGAGGTCAAAGCACTCATACCGTTCTATCACCTTCTTCACCAACAACCATAAATTCAAAAATCTCTAGGATTAACGAAAGTACATTAAGAAATCCGCTTAGAAACATGGCTAGGTTTATCCAGGCCCACCCAGGCAGTTAATATCGGGTTCCCTGAGGGGCCGGTTGCATCAGCCGTCAGACAATAGTACACCTCAATAAGGAAGCTAGGCTTTCCTAGTCGTGTCTTATGTAAACTCTGGTTAACTTTAACATCATATAATTAAAATAATTATTATTATGACGTTTATGTTTGCTTATGCTGCGATTTATAAGAATATAAAGAGTGGAGGATACTTCAAAGTTATTCCAAGGAATGAAAAGTTATATTATTATGAAACAATAGACAATTGAAATACTTATAACAATCCTAGATCATTCTTCTAATTACAATACAAATATTTTTGTTTGTTTCTCAAATCGATTGATTGAAATTTCCATTCATCTGAATGAATAATTTCCTTTACAATCATGCTTGGATGGAATACAGTGAATCATTGTCTTTCAAGTTTTAGTGTACTCAAGTTTACTACTACACATGCTATGAGCTATGAGTCACCATTCAAACAGGATCAAGGCTCCTTGACACAACTATCATTCCATTGCTCTGTTTGCAAGCAAACTGTACATCACACTACCAAGAAATCTATCAATGTACGTCAACAAGATTTAGCAAACAAACAACGTAATTTCGAGTCACCACACTACTACAAGATATTACCCGCCCAAATAAACTTTGCAAGTGGCGAAAAATAGAACTACAATAATTGTACCAAATTTGACAGTTCGTTGCTTAATGTCTTGACTAGCAGCGCCGCAATGGAATGTCGAGTTAAGCTGGTAATCTTATAAATATTCTGCTACCTCAAGTGTAGTGATGACCTCATGTGGGAAACGACTATTAATCGTTATTTACCTTCCACGACGATGACGTCAGCTGTGTATAAAGACTTTACGAACGGTATTTTATATAGATGTTATTTTATAAACATAATAACATATAACTCGTTTTTCCTGGAGGATTTGACAAAGGTGACCTGATTCATCACGCCCAGTTATATTTTTACTAAGTATTTAGTACCTATTGGGTTATTTACTGTGGTTTTGGTTATGTCAAGTAGGTGCAGCCTAACTATTTCAGGTAATTTTAAATTATTTTGTATTAATTATGAAGGAAAATGCTATCAAATAGGTATACTGTATAGGTAACTACTTACATATAATAATTATGAGGGAAAATTTGGTTTGTAGTCAGTCATTCATGCATTGATTAATAAAAGCGTAAGTAGGTAGGTACTTAATAAAGCTTAAAAACCAACTCGTGAGTCACCAATTCTTTTTAAAATATATAGGTAGACATACAATTTGAAGAATCTAAGCTCAGCAGCGAGAATTCAGTTTTTCGGTTTTTGTTTTGCATGTTCTTACCTATGAAATCTTAGTCCCGGAGTTTTTAAGTCACTCATTATATCGCTCGACATTATTTATTTATCTACTAGCTGACCCACGCAACTTCGTCTGCGTCACATAAGAGGGAAAAAGCTACCTACTACTACCTACCTACCTACTACTACCTACCTACCTACTACTACCTACCTACCTACTACTACCTACCTACTACTACCTACCTACCTACTACTACATTTTTTTTCATAAAAACTTCCTGACAATAACAAAAACAGCAAAAAAAGAATTAGTGAAATCGGTCCAGGCGTTGTTGAGTTATGCGCTTACCAACACATTTTGCGATTCATTTTTATATTATAGAACAACCACAACAAAAAAAGAATTAGTGAAATCGGTCCAGGCGTTGTTGAGTTATGCACTTACCAACACATTTTGCGATTCATTTTTATATTATAGATTTACATATTCTGTAAAAATAAAAACTTTTTTGCAAAAAATATAACCGACTTCACACAAAAAAGTGAAAAATAACTAGCTTCAGAAGTCGGTGACCTTTGTTTGATTGATTTAGTTTTTTTGTCACCGACTTCTGAAGCTAAAGTTATTTTTCACTTTTTTGTGTGAAGTCGGTTATATTTTTTGCAAAAAAGTTTTTATTTTTCACTTTTTAGTGGTTCCCATGTGCTTACCCTTTCACAGCGTATCGGTGTGATTTTTTGTTATGAACTTAAACAATAGACACTTCAGCGATCCCAGTACATTTGCTATCATTTATTAAGGAGTTCAGTTGCCTATCTTCCGAAGTCACCAGATCTTTATCAAATCGAAATGGGATCACTCCGAGAAAGTACTCTGCCTAAAACTACCCAAACCGCTTCTGGTGTGCCTATAAAGTTAAGGAGTTACCTCTATTTCTCCGGGATCCCATTGAATGGAACTTTACACGTCTAACTGTCGAAATCTGGGTGTATTGTATACTTCTGCGTACTCCCTCAGAGCATACAGGTGTGATGTTACGTCATGATGTTGTATAAACAATAATCAACCAAGCGATTGCAGCAATTACTGCAGCATTGCCGTGTATTTTTGAAGAGTTCCATTTATATCTCCTAAGATCAGCGTAAGATCTTAACCAAATTGACATGGAACCACACGGAAAGCACCAGCTTTCAAATAAAAGAAGAATCATCAAAATCGGTTCACCCAGTCGAAAGTTCTGAGGTAACAAACATTTTTGAAATCTGGGTATATTGTACACATCTGCGTACCCCCTCAGAGCATACAGGCGTGATGTTACGTCATGATGTAGTATAAACAATGAAACTACAAGCGGATGCAGCAATCACTGCAGATTTGCCGTCTATTTTTGAAGAGTTCCATTGTATATCTCCGAAGATCAGAATCAGATCTTCAACAAATTAAAATGGGACCCAACGGGAAGCACCAGCTTTCAAATAAAAAAAGAATCATCAAAATCGGTTCACCCAGTCGAAAGTTCTGAGGTAACAAACACAAAAAAAATACAGACGAATTGAGAACCTCCTCTTTTTAGAAGTCGGTTGAAAAAACAATGGAATGTTTTCCATAGTAATATTATAAATGCGAAACTAACTCTGTTTATTTGTTTGTACCTATCCCTTTTCACGACTAAACGGCTGATCGGATCGTTATGTAATTTGGCAAGGCGATAGATTATATCTTGAGGTCACATCAAAATTTCCACGCGAACGAAGTTGCGGACAAAAGACTAGTTTAAAATGAAGAGTAACCCTAGTATGTATAGGACTTGTCATCTCGACGAAGGTAAGTACTTGTCAAACCTCGAGCTCCGTGTTGCTGACATGTTAACGGTACTAGATTGGTACCGAGAAATCGATGAGCTGATACGAAACTCATCGCATTCCCGGATTAAACTATCTGCATGCTAAATAGCGGTAGGTAAGCGGTTTTTAACTCGCAAGACTTTTAGTACCTAGCGCAAATAATTAGGGATGGGAAATAGAGTGGTAGAGTTTTTATCGATAATTTTAAAATATTAAATTGTTGGCTCAAAAATGTCTCATCTAAATATAAGATTTTACGTGTATTCATTTAATTTACTAAACAATTCAAAATAAAAATAACTAATTCAATTGTTAATTGAAAAAGTTATAGGTTCACATTTTGAAATAATAAGCATATATTAATTTCCTAGTTGAGTTTGCACTAAATCAAATACTTAAAATAAAAAATAATACATACCAAAAAAATAAAATGAACTGCAGAAAATCCTTTAATTCAACCAATCACTCACAGCAAAAATGTCTTTCTGACAACACAAAACGTTCACCAAGCAAGCACTATTTCAGAATAAGACTGAACGAACGTACGCACATGTCAACACACGCGGAGTTTAAAAAAAATAAAAACAAAAATGGCTATACGTGCGTTACTCGTCCTCCTTACAACGCGAGCGACTGACTCGACTCTGTGAATCACGAACAAGGCAAAATAATACCAATTAAACGCCACCACTTCTATTATTTACGTAATATCATTTGATTTGCATGCGAATTTAGACTCTATTGCGTAGAAATAAGACCATAGATGACGAATTTAACGGTAGACTGAGTACAACTTCTTAAAATCGTGACGTGTTTTTGTGTGACGTGCTAACAAGTTTTATGAATGAAATACTGCTTTAAGGGGTCAGCCATTTTCCAAGAGTTATGGATGTTAAAGTTACCAATGGACTATGAACTGTTAATGGCATAAGTTTCACTAAAATAAGGCTAGATATAAACCTAGATGGAGGAAATCTTGGCATAGTTGCAAGATTTATAACGGTGTGCTGTACGACATTAAACTTTAAATCAACACATTAATACACCGGTTTTGAATTAAGCTGGAACGCTGTTTTAATATACTGCAGACACGGGTCTAAGTACTAATATGCGTCTCGATGCAATGGCTTAGCAGAACAAAATATGATATTATGTCCAAGAAAACAGTAATACCCGTAAAATATCAACGTGCAATGCTCAAATTCACCAAAAAGTATCACGAAATATCAAATAACAGTTGCAATAAAGACTGACAGCAGTGATGAGGGTTTTGGGCTTTGGGTTACGAAATGATCGAATATTTGGCAAAAGGCTGTTCTGCTTATAGGCACAGTCTGACCGCAGATACAGTTATTAATACCACAGTACCACATGTAGCTCAAGTCTCAACCTTGTTGGAACTTTATTTAGGTCAAACAAGTCTAGATTCTAAAGCAATACGATATCCAAGGATCCTCTATGCGAAACGTTTTAAATTGTGGCCAAGCCGGAGAGCCACAATCTAAGATAATCATTTTCGGAGGAAGTGTGATATGATATGGTGATAGAAAAGTCAAAAAGGACAGTCAGGAGCAACCAAAAAGCTTATTATTCATATATTGTGGTTGCAGAAATATAAAACGCCGAGAAAGCAATCTATCAAATCTACATTAAGACCATAGTAGCAGAAGAACTAGAACTAAAGGATCTTTTACGGGTTTAAGCAGTTTGTAAGACCTATGTCTGAAGCAGAAAATATCCGAGTCCAGTATACACTTACCGATACGTGTGGCATCGCATGAATATGGCGTTTGCTTCGTAATCCAAATAGTCACTCTCAGTGACTGAAAGCTTGGAAATGTTGTACTAAATGCAAACAATCTGTTGTTAAATGTTGTCACTGGGTAAACAACATAATGGAATTACCATCTAGACAGAAGATTTGTCAATAGATTGAACTGAAATACCAATACTCACGTGGAATGTTCAGACGATATTCGCATGAACATACAGGTTGCTTTTGTTCATTCAGGAACTCACGGCAAAAAGGCTTGTAATTATAATAGCTAATTAAAGCTTCCTGCTAGAAACACTAACGACGTTGACAATTTGTGAGTCAATGTGATGTAACTGTTAGTGTAGGTGCCGACGACGGAGGACGCATAACAACTGATGATTCTTAGCGACTGGAATGCTAGTTAAGAGTTACCGATTGAGGAATTTGAAGGTGGCTTGTAAAAAGAAGGGGTTTTCTGTGAAGTCAGTGCGCTGACTGGTTTAGCGTTTAAGTTTTGTGCTCTGGCAAAAGGGGCCCTTTTTGCAGAAGCCCCGATGTTATGTTGTAAGTTCTGATGTTATTCATGGATATTTTGGGCCGCGGCTAAAATTGCAACTTTAATTAGTTCAAGCGCCAAAAGGTTTTTGTAGGCACCGTTACTACAACAGATTATCGTGTAATGTCTTTCAGAAGGAAATGTTGTTAATTCTCTTCTCTAACTTAGGTTTCATATTTGATACAATGATCAGTTAGAAATTATGTCAATACATAATCATCGAGGTTTTTGTCACCTACTCAAACAAAACAGTATTTATTTCCAACCTTGTCTGTGTAAAAGTCAATTCGTCAATCATTTGCGTCTCCAACAGTAGTTAGATTACAAAATTAAATCAAGTTTAAAACACTATCTACATGCAATTAATTCTAGATTCTTTGCACAACAAAATACCTATCTAACATTGATTTAATAACATATTTCGACACAACCTTCGCTAATATAATAATATATTGCCAACAGTCGATTGGGAGTACAAGAGAGGTCGTTCTGAAGGTCATTGGAAGGCAAGTCATCACTCCCACACTTGATCACCTCTCGTTGATTGATTAAATCAATAAAGATGCTCATTAATTTTAAAATTAATGGATGCATCTCATTACCTCGATTAGACAGACTTGAAAACACATCGGAAAGCCTTTGCCTTGCCATTTGAATGTCAAGTCAGTCAATTATTTTTTCATTTATTGTTTTACTCTCTACTTTGGCTAAGCAAGGTAAAATCCAGAGTTAAAAAGTAACTAGATTGGAGGCAGTATGTTAAACATATTTATTTATAAGAAACACTTATTCAGATTAAATATTATTTATTTTAAACCACAGACTAATTATTTACAATATGTACACACTAACTCTATACTAGAAATAAAAATATGTACAAGTATCAAAAAGGGTTACAGGGCAACGAAAAATTCGTCCACATCGCTGCCAACAGGAAAAGTGCCCAGAAGGCTGGCAGCATTGCCACGTTCAGATTAAATAAATATCAAATTCAACCCCCCCAGTCAAAAATTTTACAGACTTCATTTGACAAAATAAAAATTAATTTCGTCTCTAAACATGTAATTTAATAAAAGAAAAACTACTTTATTACATTAAATTTAATTACGAAATAACGCATTGTGTTTATGTAACATTAATTAAAAAAAAAACACTTTATGATTATTTTGAGACTTCCTTAGTTTTTATCATTCGTATTCAAAAATACTGGCTCCTATTTACTTAGATATTTATATTAAAAACATTTAATTAAGTAACACACGAAGATTAACTAAATTCGATCTCCTCACAGCCCTATTTTTTAAGAAAAAAAAATCGAATGCACACAACGCACTTACTAAACGCAGCGGCCGGGTGCATTGACCCCTTGTCATATCGCACTGGCAGCCGGCTGTGAACCAGTCGATATAAATCGCACAGATTTATCGATACTCGTGTTTTGTAGGTCGATAACTGTAATTCCTTTGCTTGACTTTTATTCTGTAGTACACGTTATGACTGACCTAAAGGTTTTGCTGGAATGATGTACTTAGTTAATGTCAAGAGCGAATGTAATGTTTGAAATGTTCGAATTCTTGAAGACAAACGTAAATCGTAAATTATTTGACTTTAGACCATTTTTGTTATTGTAATTAATAAAGAGAAAACGTGTTTAGGAATGTGGGTTTTCAGTGTTACTTTTCAGTGTTACAGAATAAAAATATCGAATAATTGGATAAGTTGAAATACGATAAACGTTAAAACCTGTTTAACACAACAATAAGATTGTTATGTAAGCCACCTCTCTTCGTTTAAAATAGTCTCAATGAACTGGACCGTATGGATATCAGATAAAAAACAAAACAACAAAACTAAAATATGATTTTCCAAACATTTTTGACTTTAAAATGCACTTGTTGTATCCAAGACTGTATCTATTAGCTGAATGATTTCCGCCAAGTTATGCCTGCTTCCATAATTTATTTTTAGTCTTCTCGAACATCGACAATTCGACACTCCCATCACTAAACTTCAAGGAGTACATAAAATAAAAGCGAGTCATAATATCCTGCGCCAGCGCCGTTTGCTCACACACGTGTTCACGATAATCTCACTGGCCGCTCACTACAATGCCGCCTCATCTGCATTTAGAACACTTTCAGGATCGAATAATATTCTTTTGAACACTTGACTTATACACATAAGTTTTTAAAGAGCAACGTTTTATTACTAGCTTCGTGTTGATTATATTATATTTAATATTCCAGGAGTATAATTTAGATTAGATTTTAATATCTGGTCGTCTAGATCCGCAGGGAGGCAATTATCACAATGTGAAGCCTTCAAAATTATGTAACTGCCTTCCAAAAGTATGTATTGTTTTTTACTGAGTTCAGAAAGAAACAAAGATTTTATGACCCCAAATATTCAAATAAGCAAGTTTCCTTAAACAAAAGCGTCGTAAACAAAAAACCTCAGACAGTTCGCTATAAAACAACAAATTACAGTCGCAGACATACATCTTTTGACCCACTTATTTTATTACAAGGGCCCGCCCTTCCCAACACTGACGGGCGAGAATAATATCAGAAACATGCCTTATACAAGTCGGTCATCAAGATAAGAGCTAGGCTCAATGGCCACAGTAACCATAAAGGAATGCCTACTATTTGAGCCACGATTAGCTTCTGTGTAAGTGTTTTTCATCACATCAATCATCTTTACAGTTGACAACTTCCAAATATGAAGGTAGTATCATCGTTCTATTTTTAGGTCAATAAGTTTCACATAAATTATACTTTGAGTCTATAATGTGCAGATTGACCTAGATCGATAATTTTATTCCTGGTACTTGTAATGAATAATGCAAGCTTAAGAGTCATTTAATTTCAATAATAGCACAAATTATTGTTGTTTGGCATTAATTCCAAAATTAATTTTAGTTTCTGTCACGATATATCTATTTTATAATTGACAAGCAGAATATCGATAAAAATGGACGACTGGCATAATGACACGCCACCACTATTCACAGCAAATCCAAAAAGTTCATAAACATAGAGCTATGTATTTGGAAATGCGTAGCATTACCCAAACAAAAACATAGTACTTATTAACTTTCTTTAAAAGGTTTGTGTAAGTTTGGTGTGTAGACAGCGACTTTTCTCTGCTGACGCTAGTCATACAAACACAACAACAGCTACGCTTACGACACTGGCTCTGTAGACACGTTCCAGTGTCAAACTATAGAAAAACTTTGCTAGAAGCCTAAAATGGAACCACAAAGCTGCTCACTCACTCAGCACTCAACAAAAACAGTACGAGTTCCATACACGGAGAAAAGAATAACAAAATGGACCTACAAGAAGACGAAAATCTTTATATACAGATCTTGAAAATTCAATCAACTCGTAAAAAACTGAAGGCCTTAGAACAGCAAGGTCATTTTCATCTCTCTTTATTCCTTTAAAAGTTAAATGATTTTTTCCGATCCGGTTCTGCACATTCCATGGAGTTAGATAGCAATCGCTCAACGAATGTCGAAAACGCATCAAACTGTTTGTTATTTGTATCTCATGTTTGTAGAAACAGAAGCCATGAAAATAGATAGTCCGACATCATAAAACGAATAACGCTACTGTCAATCCGTCCACATTCGATTCCAATTTCAAAATAGGAATTCCGATGAAGGATAAAGTTAGAAGATGGCTGCCACCGCGCGCGTCCCAAATTACACAGGATCCGTTGGTCGTGACACGGTGTATTTTTGGTAATTACCATTACTTATTATCTTTCGACTACTGCGTTAAACTGTTTATCCATATCCGAAGATTTTATTGCGTCGTACAAATTTATTTCGGCTCGAAAAAATAAATTAACTTGAGACCATAAACAAGCTTCAGTTTTTAATTAAATTAGACAACATTCCAATAGCGGACGGCCATAGATTTAATTTTACACGAATGAATGAGACGTTTGTTGCAATGGTACAAGCTTTGGAGCGTAACCATTAATAAAATTAAGCTGTGTGTTAATTGATTTACGAAAATTAGGGTGAAAAATGCATGGCCAAAAATAATGAGGTTTTTATATCACTCGGTTTCAGATGAACATTGTTGATCTTTTAAATCAAGAAAATTTCATAGATCTTGAATTGTACCTAATACTAACTAAAGAAGTAGCCCAGGCACCTCTACCACGTTATTTAACTTAGCACATAACATCCTCACATCAAATTATGGTTACTGATTCCTATCTCACGTTTTTCCGTACCTCAGGGCGACTTGTGAATTACTTTTGCAAACTTTAGAAAGTCTTCCAAGGGCCCGCTTATGGTAAACGTTTCAAACCTTTTGCTTTAGCAAACGTTAAAGCATTTACATATAGGTACAAACAGTACGATAAAGTATACGTTTTATTTATTATTGGTAAATAACTTTCGCTGTTATGATTTTACAGCTCACAACTTACTTAAGGGGCCGGCGGAGCATGCGTCTTTCATACAAACGTAATACCAAAATAATTTGTAAATCAAACATATTCATACGGTAGTGCGTATTTATTTCGATTGGATTACAGAATATCTAGGTTCTCAAATATATATTTTGAATGGAAACTGACTTAAACAAGAGTTATGAGAAAAATAAGTTTTCTATAGAAATTTTAAATTCGTCATAACTCTTGTTTAAATCAGTGTCCATTAAAAATGTTTATTTGGGAACCTAGATATTCTGTAATCCAATCGAAATAAATACACACTACTATAAGAATATGTTTCATTTACAAATTATTTTGGTATTACGTTTGTATGAAATACGCATGCTCCGCCGGCCCCTTAAGTAATAAACTTTTGATTTTAAATAAAAATGTTATGCAACTTTAGATCTTCTTATAGAAATCTCTGTGTTGCGGACGTGATTTATTCTCGGTCAAATTCTATGATTCGTTATAGGTTACATGGCGCCAAAACTGAACGCACTAATTAACGATGAAAAGCGTTAAATACAGCTCTAATAAGAACGCAGTAAACGCACCTCTAAAATATAAAATGAACGCAACCGTTCTGACTATTTCTGACATCATCAGCTACTATCAAAAACTCTTTGTTTTTTTAATGGCCTAGGTGGAACGTAATGGAATTCCATGTTTATATCATTAGTAGTTCCTTGGTTTACCTGCTAAATGTTAAGACCGCATAGTTTTCATTAAAGCTTTAATTAGTAACTGTACAGGTCTAACAACCTAGTTTTTATATATTTGACAGAAAATTATCACTCTAAAGGTTAACCTTGTTTTTCTTGTCAATACTTCTCTTGAAATCAATAATTTTGAAAGGGTTCAATATTCATTTTACTCATCTATATTTATTTTACTCATCTGTAGCTGTAGTTTTTCATCAATCTGCTTTTATTATTACCTGCAAACAAAAAAAAAAACAGAGTTAAAGAACCGCTGAAACATAATATTCAGAATAAAACACATGTTTTCGACATTTTAACAAAACGAATATTAAGTACATACAATCTGTATCTTGTATCTGGACACATTTGTGAAAATGTCTATGGTTACCATTTGTTTTTTTTTTTAATATGTAGGCATTGGTTCTGACTACGGTCTTACGCCAATAAGCTAAGCTATTAATATGTTTGGCTTTACTAAATGTCGTCTTTGATAAATCGTTTTCTTTCTCAATATTCTCAGGTCAAGCCCGAGTAGTTTATGCAAATAAACCAGTTGGAGCCGAAGAGGCTTTATATGCACATCCTAACATCTAGAATTAATTTTGTCTTTGTTACAACACGGTAATTAGCAAGTTATGTTCTCGCTAGATACAAGTATGTTGTAGAATGTTGTTTTTTAATCCTTTGTGCTGCAAACCTTCCGTTTTCTTTGTCTTAACGTAAAGAGTAATTACTTAGGCGTGTTTGTGAAAAAACCAACGAGTGTATGGCATTAAACCTTTTTTGGAGGTGGAATTTATTGAAGCATCGACAATTTCTATGATATTTATTCATCTAAGATATTTTTAATCTAACTTCTTTTCTTTCTTTACATTTAATTCTAAAGTTAACCAAAAAGTTATCCAACTTTACCTGAAGAATGAAATGGGACGTTTTGACAGATTGTTCAAACAACTGTCAAAATGACAAACTTAGGTCCGTGTTCACCGAGAAGATAACAGCCTGATTATCGAAAAACAGCTGTCAATGTGACATGTTCCCATACAAAAATGTGTTTTAAACAGCTGTTTTAGATAATCAGACTGTTATCTTCTCGGTGAACATGGACCTTATTCGTCGGATAAAAGTTAACATGCAATTGAAAAATCGGCCCTTAAATATTTTAATGCTTTTGCAATTTTCTATAGAAATAAAATGTAGATTTTGGTTAATTTCAGATGTGTTTGCATTAATCTAAACTGGACTGAAGACAAGTTTTCCGGAAGCAAAAAGTAATTCGTTTTGACAAGGATCCGTTCATTCGTGACAAAGGTAAACAAGTCTTTCACGTAGACTTCAGTCTACGTCCCATCCATCAGACTACTGACGACACCCAAGGGACACAATGTAGTGATCTTTCTTGCTTAGTCTTAAATCACGAAAGCAGCATTGTATCTTTATTTAATGTCCCTTATTCCTTAATAATGGGACCAAACAGCCAATGGTCTCAGCCTATTGCAGTCCATTGCTGGACAAAGAACATTATCAGGCTCGTCCAGGATAAATGATGGCAACATTGGCAACAATGTTGTCTGCCCAAATTGGTCTGTAACTCTGTATTATACAAGTACTTTTTATTCAAAATGAACACAGGATCATTATTGTAATCATGTATCACTAATTAGCATATCTATAAGACAAGTGCTGTTTAAGTTTATAACAAGTAATGCTCTTCCCACGCTTAAGTTTTAGCGAATGACTTCATCGCTACTTTTATGTTAATTATAATTAATCATACTGTGCTTACAAACGTCGACTGTTTCTTTATTTTTTTGTGAAGATCATTTATTATGGTTGCAGTTATACAGGGGGTTCGGTACATCGAAGCCAAACTGTAACCATGAATTCAGCACATGTTTCTAGATCCTCCAGCATTTGCATTTTAAACAAAAAAAAACAAAGACAATCTATGCAGGGCTCGGTCTAGAACTATGTGTTGAATTGATTGTAAATAGTACGACAATATCCCCGACATCCTGTGTTTCACAGGGTCTTTCTCGACTTGCAAGCTCTCTCGTTGTCTGTTCGGTCAAGTCCTGAACCCTGGTTACCCAGGATTGCTGGAAGGGGCAGTACCAGTCTGGAGTTTGTTATTTTATTGAAATAGAAGCCAGTAAACGTTTTTCTGAATCACAACAATCATTATTAACTATTAGGTAAGGTTTCAGCTTACAATAAGAGGTCTTCTCTCTTTTGTTTCAATTCTTTACTAGTGACTGACTTCGGAGGCACGTAGATATGTGTACTACGTACACTGATGGTCTACCACTTTTCTCCTTATGCTCTAAGTATTACGGTTGAAAAGTGAACTCGATACTACGGTTAGTGCCTTGCATTACCGCTACCCTTTGCCAAAAAGAGAAGAGGGGCCAGTATGCTTAGTGCGAGTTTCATACTAAAATTCGAGTAACGTCTGTATCGCGTAGATCGAGTGTACGTCGTCGATAGTGACAATCCAGTGCCTCTAAGAAAGTAAGGACCGTTTCGAGCACATTGCTAACATTTTCATGTATAACGCGAGTGCAAGTTACAATTTCGACAGTTTTGACAGCTTGAATACGAAACACAGTCACTTGCGAGCGCGAAAGTTGTCACTTAAGATTTTGTGGTGAGAGCATCGTGAGAGTGGTCATAATAACAAAGTAATTTAATTTAATTTAATATTGTGAATAAAACTTACAATGGAATCTCGTATTATTTCGTTTGGAGAATGTTTGAGACCGCAAAAGCACAAGATAAGCGTAATTTAACGCCACAAAAAAAAAACACGTAAACACGTTCACATAAACAATGATAGAGTGCTCCACTACAAGCCACTCGGGCATTATTAGATCATTTGCTTAGATCTCCATGCTTAAAAAGTAACAAACTTAGTTTTACAAACTTCACGGATGGATCAAGGTCGCTCACTACACACCAAAAGATATAAAATAACAATAACTGCTCCGTTTGTGTTACCAACATTTCAAATTGGGACGGGCTAGTCTTTATTTTTAACAATAATATTCAAAAATGTATGCAAATCACAACAAAAACTTTCGTAAACACAAACAAAACTAATGACCATTGACCACAGATAAATAATATCGTCTAACTTCATTGTATCACCACAACTAGTTGAATAGGCAGTCGCTTCTGTTATGAACACAAAATACCACTGTCAATTTATTTTGGTCGGTTACTAATGTACGCGCCGCTTCTCGCAGTGAATTAAGGCGCTACCCCAGGCAAAATTAGCAACTCTATTTGTGGTGATTCAAACTTCGTTTGAAATACTATTAGAATAAAGTTCTAATCAGCTTGCACTACAAAGTGGTTTTTACGTCAGTCACTGCGGGTCGAATAGTGCGAAATTAGTGATTTTTATTCTTTATAAAATCAAATTTCCGTCTTTTGAAAAAAAAACTAGCATTATGTTCATTATTAAATTGTCTATCCATTAGTATAAGAAGCAAATCAAAATAATGTTAACTTTACGAGAAGAAGCATGTTATTAATATTTTTTTCTCATTTTTGTGGTTTCATTGTGAGGGGATTTATTACACATTATGAGACTAAAAATAAAAAATAAAACTACCACTTTGCAGTCTAAGAATATGTAGAAATTTAATGTATTTTTATTACTTGGTATTTCTTTTGGATAAAGAGGAGTTGGCTCCAAAAAACTGCACAAAAAACGGCTTTTGCTTGGGGTAGCGCCTTAACACGAAACGAACGAACGTATTCTAGACACTCACACTCGCAAGTTAACAATTGTCGATGCGTTTAGAATTAGCACTTACAATATGTAGTTCTCCCGTATTACGCTAGATGGCGCTTACTCAGCGCCATACAAATTTGCGTAAACGCTGACACGGTCGATACGTACAAAAAACTCGCACTAAGCATACAGATAATACACAACTCAAATATACATCCAGTCTGTTCAGAAATCCCAAAAAAATAGTGATAAAACTTTAATCAAATCTGGGTAATGACTGGAAAAAAGCGAGAAATGATGTGTTAATTAAGCTTTAAACAAGCAAGAAGTATCACGAAACGCTGTTTCACTTCCGTTACAAATGTCAGACGCATACCTCGGCGCCTGACCTGGATTTTTGCAACTTAATGATGAACACATAGGTACTTACGAAAATGCTACAAAAAAGTTAAGACGATGCCTGTTTCGTAAAGTTCACTTCGAAAATGACTGCACACATTATTACGGATTCACACCTCATAACTTTTATTTTTAGGGAAAACAACGAAGTAAATTGCTTGATGCGCTTACAATCGCTGTCATTAATTTTGACAACTCAACAGCATTCATTGCGTTACTTGCGATGTCAAGCGTCTTTTTTTCACACATGATAAGTAAAGAATTAGGAATTTCCTCGAATAGCTTTCGGATTTTGATCGAAAGTGCAATACCCATTTAGAAAACACTGTGCGGAAAATTGTTTTTTTCGTAGACTAATAAAATGTTCACTTTTCATAGGATGTACGGAAAACGCCGTACGATTTAATTTTATTTATTACGTTAAATCTACGTACAGAAATCTGATCAAAATTGTATCCATCAATCAATGGTCGTTCCTTCTCTGTGAAAAAGAGGCTTTAACCCTTTTTTTCCGGTGGGAAATCAACAAACGACTTCTCCCACTCTGGGCTGAGCGGGAGGGAGTGTCAGCCTTTTACTGACTAAATCCCATCCATGTTCCTTCCTCGCCCTTTATGTTCCGGGACCGCGGTATCTCTTTCGAACAGTCCCGCAGCCCATGAGGTTTTAACCCTACAGTGGAACATTTACAGGCTTATAACATTAGAGGAGATGCCACATTTTTTGTAGCACTGATTACTGAAGTAACATTCGTTATTCTGAGATAGAGGTTTAAACATTTTTATTACTTCCGTTCTATTTAAAGATGATTTTATCATTTAAATACCAACTTCAACAGCTGTCTTTGTGTCGTAAATTCTCACATAGCATTTATATACAGCCTACTCATATAGTCCACCCATAAATTATTGCCAATTTCCAAACCATTAACTAACCATAAACTGCAGAACATAGCTAGAAACTCTGTTTAGTTGTCTATGGTGGGTTCGTAGTTTCGGTGTAAGTATTGTAGTTCCTATTTCAAATTCATGTTACTATTAAGTACCGATTGAATTTGACGTCTTGCACAGGACAACAATCGAAGGGATTAGTGATTTTGGACAGAATACTGAATGTCCCAGTACTCGGATGTCAGAGGTACTCAACCTGTCGGGTATTTGAGACTTGGATTTCATCCTATAATACGAACTGAATAGCAGTTCGCAGATAGTAATTCTGACTGTCGAAGAGTTTGACGTCCTTCATGTATATTAGAGATCTAAACAAAGTAACGTAGCTTTGTTTACATTTCAGTTTCAGAAGCATATGCAATAGACATGTTTCTAGGTCCGAGGAACCTATTCAAATAAAACCAATGATATGCAACATTAGTAGAATATACACAAAGGAAAATAAAATAATTCCACTTGCAAAAATTGTTGAGCTCCCCTGGGCACTCGTCATCTACCCACAGTTGAACGTAACAGCTGACATAAACTCACTTTCAAACTTTGAACAAGAGTGAAATCAGTTCCCAGTTGCCCAGTTCCCAGATTGGTGGAAATACCCAGGTCCCAGTGGCCCACGCTCACCCAGGCAAGGCTTTTAATATTCAGCCTGCGAACTGCAGTCGCAGGCAATGGGTTATGAATACAGAGTGATTGTAATATTAATGTAGTACTGGCAACGTAATTAATAAACATTGTTTGTTTTTAAATTTTGAATAAAGTGTGTTCGACTGAGTGGTTTATTTTTAAATCGATTAACAGTTTTAATCCATGGGAATTCGCTGTGCAAGTTTTTTTTTTATTGTTTGAATTTAGATGAACAGGCTTTTACAACTGTTTTCGTGTGCTTTTAGTTTTTATAACGTGTTAAATAAAACTGTAAGGCAGGATAAATAATGATCATAGTCAGACATTGCGTGACAACAAATAACTACAAGGTGTTAATTCTGTTGTTAAACAAAGCTTAATTGCAGTTACAATTACAACTTAATTTGAGGATAATTTCTAGGTACCTACCTTATACGTTGATGAATGAGATTAATCAAAGCAATCAAATTATTTAGGTAATTAATTGAGGAAGAATAACAGCCAACCACACTGCTGATAACCATCACGGACAAGAAGTGGTCGAAAATCTGTCAATAAGTAATATTGATGCATGGCTCTGACAATAGCACTCCTCCTGCACCCGTATTTATAAACACTTTGATTAGATTTTCGGAAAGTTGTATGTCTTTCTCGCTTGCTTTCGTAATGTCAAAAAAAGATAGACAGACATATGACTTCTCGAATCGAAGGGTTTGTGAATACGGACCTCCGTATTCAAGCAAAGCAAAGCCTTGCCTTTTTTCTTACTAAAAAGCGATTCCGTGTTGCTAGATAAGGCGCAACCCTAAGGTCACTAGTGGCCACTACCCAAAACAGCCATGCAGTACAATATTCCACCGTGTCACAGCACAGCACAGCTCAGATAAGCATGTATTTGGATATGTGGGACTATAAATTAAAGGGAGACATAATCAAAATACCATTATTTTGCCCGTATTGTTTATCAAACGGCCACATCTCAATTAACAAAGAGTATAAGAATAATTTGTCGATTTATATGCTCCGCCTGATCTATAAGGAGCGACAAACAAGTGATGTGATGAATTACTACGTAAGCCTGTTATTATACAATCAACTCGTAATTTTCCGTAAGTATTTATTCTTTTTTTCTAAGAACCGACCTTCGTTTACTTGCTACTGCCAATTAAACAACAAAAGAATACCTATGAGAACATTTGAATACTTCCTTCATTTGTTTAACTGTATTCTATTTACAAAAAACGAATGACTTCGTCACACGCAGAGGCACGAAAGCAAAAGTCCTGAGTTCCTGCCATAAAACGACCTCCTTCCTGAAATTTTTCATTCGCAAGAAAAACAATGGTTGTTTGTTAGCAAAACTTCTGGAACCGTTAACAGTAATAACGTAAGTAAAACTCACCATGAGCAAGTCATGGTAGCAGACAGTGACAAATAGCCCAAACTGGTCGTGAATGGGCAGGGAACACGCCACGCTGCGACGCGAAATGTTCCACTTCTGATTAGGAGCAGGGTTGCCAGTTGCAAATAATCAAGTAATAATGAGCACCCTAAGCATAGGCAGCGAAAACAAAAACAAGAATTTAAAGAAAAGATTTTTATAAACTTTTATTTCTGTTGTACATTCAAATGGATTTGATAACGACGAAGAAATAAATTCTCTACACGCAGAACGTGTTTCACATAAAAAAGGAGTCAAACCTGAGCGAAAACAACGGGAGAAAAATATGCAACGCCTTGCTTGTCACGGTCAAAGTTGCCTGTGTCGGAAAAGTAAAGTATTTAAGCAAGAACATAGACAAAATAATATAATAGACGAGACTTTTGTGCTCCAGCACGACACAGATTCTTAGATCGTGAACAATAAAATATTCTGATTCCCATAGATCGATCAATACACAGAACAGTCGTTTTAGTAAGAAACAGAAAATTCGGAGAAAAATAGCTTTGTTGGGCACTGGCCACAAATTCACAATCACAGGACTTTGAACGAGGATTTGAAAATAGATCCACCAAATAAAAGCCGACTATTGTTTTTTTCGTATTTTTATTGACGTTTGTTTTAAATTCTCACGGGTTTCCAAAAATTGTGTACTTACCTCTATTATTTGGAAACAACTGACTTGGACTTACCCGTTGGTCTTGAAGATCGAGCTAAGCTATTGTGCTATTGACTTAGAAAAACTAATGTTTAATTCTCAGTCGTGGTTCAGAATCAGGATTTATGAATAAATCGGAAATATCTAAGAGAAGGCAACCCTAGTCATTTCATAACATGATTATAGTTATATTGCTGCAATTTATTTAATAAAATCATTTTCACATGTAATAATGTAACGGTAAGGTTTCCGAGTCGTCGTTGTATGATGAGGTGTTCGTTCATAGATATAATTCAGAACAGTTATTCAATTATTTGTTCTTGGCCCAAGTCAATTCACACGTTAATAGCTAGGCTTAAATATTCAAAATAATAAGTATGTACACGTATCGAAAGAGGGTCCAAGATGGATAAAATATTGGGCACGGTGAAAAAATAAAGACCAGAATTGGGAACGACTTATAACGCAACTGCAAGCCCTTAAAAATAACTTAACATTTAAGTTACAGAGCGGCGCGGTGCGGTGTATGGTAAGCTTAAACTTATTAAAACCTTTACTTACATACAATTGTATAGACTGTGGCCACTTATGTAGATAACTATTAGTATTACACAGTTTGCCAGGTGTCAACCAGCCCTCGTAAAGCTTATCATTTACCCAACCCAGATAAGATAATTCCTCGCAGAAAGAACAAGCAAGTCTTATTTACTAACAACCGTTAAATTACACGAACCATCATAAAACTGACACTCGCTGTCAGATCAACATAAAATGGCGGCAAATGCAAATTGCGCGGCGCATCAAAGTAGTGTTGCCACTCGTAAAAATTAAAGTCCGCGGTGTTGCCAACAGCTGTTATTGTTATTGCCGCCTGGGCGGTCTGTGAATTATGGGAGGGCCTTTTGATTTATTTGACTCGAAGATGGTATCGGTTTTAAGAGTGATGTGACATTTGCGAGGTTAGTATATTTATGTACTTGGATGAGAACTAGTTCATTTAGTATAATCTTGATACTGGTTCTAATTTACCGAACGTTTTAGAAAGAGCTAAAAATATAGGCTGTATTGTATGTTAGTTGTTGTCCACCCAAGTAAATATTATATCTACGTGTATTATCTCTAGCTAGATAGCACAGTTATGGCGCAGTTAAGCTTTGGATCTGATTAACCCATAAAAGATAATGCCTTTGCCTATTTCAGCTACTCTTTTTGGTCTGCAACTGACCTAGTTGAGCCAATCCTTATAAAACTAGCGCACAACGTTTTCATGTAAATTCGAGTAAGTAGTTGGCACTATATAGCTACCTCCTTATCTATTGTGCTATTCCAAATAAGACTGCACAAAGAAACGATCATCGCGAGGAAGTGTAGACCATAAAATAATCAGCGTCATACTTCGCTAACTTCGCAATCTGCAGTAGGTACAAATTTTGAAGTGCATCGGACTATTAACTGCAATAGTCTTAGAACGAAGCATTCTAGATTAGAAGAAGTTTTAAACCAGCAGTAAGTCTTTCTGCTGATGCAAGGAGATTCTCCGTGATTATTTTATTCTTTAGTTCACCCGTTAAAGCTCCATCCAGATTGCTTTTTCATCCGGCTGTTTATTTAAGATTTTCAGCTTCTAACAAAGGTCTACTTTTAGCAGCCGGGACCTACAGCTTAACGTGCATTCCGAGGCACGGAGGAAACTCGTATGTCATGTAATGGGTGGTAAACCGTGAGTGTAATGTTAGTAGACAAGTCTGCAGACCAGCTATACGAATTGAATGATTTGATTGGGGAGAGCTAGATACTGATGCACATTGTATGACACTGAAAACCAAGCTGGCGGTATTCGTTTTGGGTCACGCGCCATCAGATCCTTGTGCAACTTAGCTGTTTGTTTACACAGCCTTACTTAGCATTTATAACACTTATATTTAAATCTCTGTATGCAAATAACTGTATCCATAGATAGACTGTACACATTATTATGATGATTAATTTATGATAATCACAGACGCATTAGTATTTTAATTTACCTGCGCATGAGTTGGTCTTAGGTGCGTGGGCTAAAGCACAATAAAATTGTTGTTTGTTTTGCAACCTTTTGTCTAGACAACCAATGATATTGTGGGAGATAATTCGTTTTTATTTGTCAACATTGCCATCATGAAGGTTTGAAATGTTCAATCTGATAGGGTCTTCTCTAGGGCCAGGAATATTGTGCAGTTCAAGGTGGCGCTGCTTGTTTAGGAAATTTCCATCGATTTGTCAAACTTGGTACATTTATTTCAGTTCTGTGTTTTCCCGCCTGCACAGTTAAGTTTGTTAAAGTGTACAATTACTTTTATACATTTAGGGCCTAGACAAACGGATCTTGACCAAAACTAGCTGTAGCTAAGCAATTGCTGACATCAGTACTTCTGTATGCAGTTAGCGTTCCTGGTAAAAAGTTTTCGCTTGGTTTTCAACTTTCATTTCCCATGAATTTTTGATGGGTATATGAGTAGAGGAAGACCAAATAAACGATGGATGGACTGTGTTAAGAATGTTATGGCAAGAAAAGAATTGTCTGATGAGATGACGAAAAATAGAGAACTTTGGAAGAAGACGAACTGCTGCGCCAACCCCAAATGAATTGGTATAAGGGCAAAAGAAAGATGATGATGATGACGATTTCCCAGAAACACTAAAACCCTTTTACCTTAACTAACTTGACTTTTTACCTCCTTTTAATCAGTTTAATTTTCTTTGTAGGTAAATGAATACGAAATGTACTAAAGTGTTTAAAATGCCTGCTCCCTTTCGTTATAAACATCAGTCTATTAACGTTAAGAGAAACTAGATAGCTTCTTTACATTCTTTAGCATTACTCATGGTCAAAAAATGAATCATCTCCTTGATTGGGTTTTGAATTGTAATTAGCATTAATAATAGTTTTTAACATGTTTCATGATCTTGTTGCTGTTATGATTTTATCCTAATGTGTTTGGGGTCGGTGCAGTGCAGTAAGTCTTCTGTCTTCCATAGATCTCTTCTTTCTTACCCCTTTCTACCTTTTAACATCTTTCACACGATCAATAAACAATTATCTTCTTTCTTTCCGACTCCGGTATTTTCTTCTTTGCTGATTGATGTAGGATGGCTAGAAAACATTAAGTACTAGTTATACATTTAAGAAAGGAGTCGAGAAATTTTGTAAATAGATTTATTTGTCGGGTTTGTCAGGATTTATTTCGTTAGGCTCGAGCATTATGTGGGCAGAAGACGGGTTTCGTGCTATGAAAACTCACTAAATGCGATACTTTGTTTATTGTCAGGTGCTCGGTTCGGGCTGGTTGTTTCCATGGAGAAGAACCGGCAAGAAACTCCATGGTTACTCTTTTCAAACAGATCTACACTGAGTAAACTAACGAATTACTTGACATTACACTTTCACACTAACACTCACTAAATGGGCAAACCGACAGTTTCGTTCTGGAGGAGTGATTTGGTTGGAGACTCGAGCAAAAGTCCGCTCAGCACAATCCCCACTCTCCAAGACGACTCTGTCCACGTGCCGCCAGTAAATCAACATCTGACGTCACGGCGTTTACCCCTACTACAATAGTCAAACCAGCAACTTGATATTGAAAAGTTATCGCTTTCTCCGACACGGCCATCTTGACAATTCACACGTCCTCGTGTGAGGCATCTGAAACAAGAATTCATGGAAAGTAATACGTCCTTTGCACGGCCTTCCTGACCAAGGCATTCAAAATTAAAGTCACACAATACAATCAACACAATTTTATTCTGATTCACATTCTCATCAAATCTTATTAAGGAATCTCAACATCATGAAATCACCACTCTTCGGGAATCATCAGTTTTCGAAACAATTCATGAAAACTTCTAAGCAAATCTAGTATGCAATGCTCTGTTCGGAACTCAACTTCGTCACATACAACACATTGCCTCCATCCGGCAAACCAGCGGGACCTCCATCCGGTACCCGACTTCCACACACAACACATCACATTGCCTCCATCCGGCAAACCAGCGGGACCTCCATCCGGTACCCGACTTCCACACACAACACATCACATTGCCTCCATCCGGCAAACCAGCGGGACCTCCATCCGGTACCCGACTTCCAAACACAACACATCACATTGCCTCCATCCGGCAAACCAGCGGGACCTCCATCCGGTACCCAACCTCAAGAGACAATACATTGCTTTTATTAAGCACCTTTGGCGATTACTTACATCGCTATGCTGGACAAGGCACGAACAGCATTGGGATGCATGCAGTCTGAGTCACTTGCATACTACATTTGCATCCCCTCACTAAGGAGTGACACCATCGCCATCATGTTACTCATAAGGTGCGGTCTAACAGACCCACCGCCACGTGTTACTCACGGGTGCGGTCTAAAGTCTCGAGTATAAGTGTACAAGCCTTTCCTTATCAGATTTGGTCTCACTACCACTGTCATCAACTATGACATTTAACTCTCGAGGAACTTGGTGATCGGGGATCTTTCTCACAAAAGCTAGGGATCTCTCCCACAAAAGCTAAAATCTTCGAATTAGCTTTACTGAACCTTGGTCTATACTAGTTGTAGTAATGACAGCATCAATATGCTCACTCTTGAGTCCAGACAAAACTGAATTGGTACTCTACAGTCATAACAAAATGAAAACGACTCACCAGAGTGACGAAAAATCCCAGTAGATGCTCATGCGGTAATCACACACATGTCCACGCGAACGTTGCTTATGAGCTGCGCTCGCTGCATCACCGCTGCTAGTACCGCCATTCAAATTGGGGTAGCTTCATGTCCTTACTTGAACCTCCTGGTATGTCCTCGTGTGATGGTTACCTTGCAAACAAATACTCCACGACAGAATTTTGTTCCACTCGGTCAGTCCTGACCAAACTCTAGATTCACCGGGTCAGTGAAAATAAAGAACTCTGTTTTATTTTAACCCAATCCTATTCTAATAAAATCAAACGTCATAACATAACGCCTGAACTCCCCAAAGGGTTAAACAGAGGTGCACCTAATAGTACACTCACACTCCGGTAGTTAAGTCCAAGTCCTATGTACCATCAACTGGGCACCACTTTGCCCGATCTGGGAATCGAACCCAGGACCTCATGCTCAGCAGTCGCGTTTGCCCCCACTAGACCAACGACGTAGTTTATTAAATCAAACACGGTTAAATTGGTAATACTTGAAAATAGGTCAACCCTTGGGCCATGTACCACAGTCGTTCAAATCAACCTTTATAACTCAATAATAACTACTGGTACGGTTAAACACACTACTAAACCGATAGGGTACTAAAACAGTGGTCCACAACGTATGCAACGCACACACTACGCAAGCCACGCATGGACTACGTCTACAACGCACACACTACGCAAGCTACGCATGGACTACGTACGTATCACATACACTACGCATCCACTACGCACGCACTACGTATGCACTACACTTACACTACGTATGCACTACGTATACACTACGTATGCACACCATTAAAAGTCTCCGCCCTACAGGTGCCACACAGGCTCAGGTTGCCACACAGGCTCAGTTTGCCACACGGGCCCAGGTTGCCACACTTAAGCTTACTCATCATCATCAAAATAAACACCAACATTATTCAATATCGACTGGTACGTGACCCACTGGTATCTTCCTTAGCCTACCCTGTGCATATTTGTAGGCACGCCTAAAATTCAAATCTTTTAGTGAATGACGATCACCGTCCAATATCTCTCATCACTAAATTTACAAGCAACATTAAAATTTACTCTTTCATTAAGGAACATTCAGTTCAAGAATCAAAATCGAAACACTCACCAAAGTACTTTCATATTCCGACTCGACGGTGCAAAGGTCGACTTGCTTCTCCACCAGTACAGCAGCACACGACCAACGCTGTCCTACTGCGCAGCGACTAGCAATGTGCCTCGGCGTGCCACACTTGGAGCACACCAGTGAACTGCTGCTGGCCTGCGGTCGCTGCCCAACGCCTGTAGCAGCCGTCACAGGCAACCGCTTCTTGACGGGGCGGTCGTCTTCGTCCGAAAATCCGCTTGTTTGTGTCGTTGTTTGCCGCATTCGCGACACTTGATTGGTGGTAGTGTCTCGCTCCCTGACGACGGGCGTATATTTTGCTTTGTTTATTTTTGTTTTTCACTATTCACGTAAATGACGAAAATGTCTCGACGTACACGAATCTGGCCTTGAACAATTCTTTAAACTGGTCCCACGACATACTCTAAACGATACAAAGTCTTTGTTTTGCATTTCAAATAATAACCGTCACTGATTGTCATTAACACTAAAAAACGATGTGTATCCCGTTTTTTTTTTTCACTTGGTAAATAACACTAATTGTTTACTGTCTGTTTTGAGTTTCTGGTATTTCAGCGCTGTTTCAAGCACTATGATCACGGACAAAACTAAATAGCTATTGCGGGTGGGTGTTTATCAGCACACTAATCGATCTACCGTCTTTCTTGTTCGTTTTTTTTTTTTTGCACTTAGTGACCGACACACGAAACTCATCGCGAACTAAGTTTTTTTTTCGACACTTTTTCGGTTTATACGCAGTTGACACTGATTGTTATTAACACTGTCCCCGCAGCATGATTTCATTAGCACGATTTTATCCCAATTCTGATGTCGGGTTTGTCAGGATTTATTTCGTTAGGCTCGAGCATTATGTGGGCAGAAGACGGGTTTCGTGCTATGAAAACTCACTAAATGCGATACTTTGTTTATTGTCAGGTGCTCGGTTCGGGCTGGTTGTTTCCATGGAGAAGAACCGGCAAGAAACTCCATGGTTACTCTTTTCAAACAGATCTACACTGAGTAAACTAACGAATTACTTGACATTACACTTTCACACTAACACTCACTAAATGGGCAAACCGACAGTTTCGTTCTGGAGGAGTGATTTGGTTGGAGACTCGAGCAAAAGTCCGCTCAGCACAATCCCCACTCTCCAAGACGACTCTGTCCACGTGCCGCCAGTAAATCAACATCTGACGTCACGGCGTTTACCCCTACTACAATAGTCAAACCAGCAACTTGATATTGAAAAGTTATCGCTTTCTCCGACATATTTATATCGAATCAAACGCTTGAAGAGTTTATCTAAGGACGTCAGAAACCGGGCTACATTACTACATAACTTGAGATAATTATATGAAGAAGAAATGGCACAGTCAAATATGAAGCTGCAGTTAAAACAAACGGTAACAGCAAATGTCTACGACTGTCAGTGCGTGACACAGATATTAAAGTACACATGACACCTACATCTTGCACAAATAGCAAATCTTCTGCAAACACTCGTGCATACAGTTATTTGATACTGTTGTAGACTGTTGCCGAGCTTACAGAAGAAGTCCACGGTATTGGGAGCGAAGCTTGACTAGAATAAGAGTAAGCATATTGCTAGGGTTAGGATAATTTATTAAGGTTCTTTTAGGATCTTAATTACACCTAGCCCATCGTGGCTGTACTTTCAATCAAACCAAAAAAAAAAGCTTCGCTTGCCCATATAGGTAATCTACAACTACAACCACAAACTTACTTTGTGGCCTTTTTGTATTGTTGGCACGAAGATACGCCTCTGTCGGTAGTTTAAGTCGAACAGGTCGCGTTTGTGACTTAGCATCTATATTTTGGATGCCAGTCTTGTTGAACAGATAATCTGCATCGCCTGAACTAAGATCGTTGATAGATTTGTTCGTTAATATCTACTACTTCGAGCCCAGACACCAACCACACCAAAGCCGGTGGACATATCAGCGGCATGTGAACTGAACGCATCCGAAAGTTTTGTGTAGCTTCCATAAAGAAGGTCAGTATAGAAAACTTCAGAAGTCACAGGTTTAAATGAAACAAATGTGTTTAACAGTACATTTTATGTAATTTGATTGTCATTTTTATTTGGTAAAACATCAGGACTCACAACAACAGTGTCGTTTTTCTGTTCACTAACAGTTTTCGTTAAATTACTATTAACACTAGAATCACAAGTCAAGCGGTTCATCCGAGCTAAAAACATGACATCAGAGATAAGTTTCTGTGCTATATACTTCTGATCTTTGGCTATTTCTCTCATTTGAACTTTGAGATTTGCTGCGAAAGTCGTACAGTCATCTTCTTCCTCAGTTTGGGTACTGTTTTGAACAACTGTGGTTTGCGGTACTGATATGGGTTGGGCGAAGATTCTAGAAGATTGAGGGTCCGTTCTTTTGTCTGATGACTTTGTGCGTTTTTGTGGAGGCGGCGTGTATTTTTCTTCACTGCTTTCCGCTTCTGAAAATTCTTCCTCGTAAATTTCCTGAAAATGTTAGAAAAGGATGAACATTACAATCCTTCTGACGTACGGCTTCTAGAACAGGAGAATATTATTATTACTGTCTTAAAAACGATATAACAAACAAACAATCGCACAAGCCTGTATTCCTCAAAAAATCCAAATAACGCGACTGCTAAACTGAGAATCGAACTCGAAACCCAACGATTCTACTATAGGTAGTCCCCGCCACGAGAAGGTATAATTTCTGTAAATAAAGAACTTGAGAGCAGCGGTGGCCCAGTGGTGGCGGCCCCGACTTACGAACAGTAAGTCCTGGGTTCGAACCCAGACAGGCGCATTACTTTGTGTAATTTATTTCATCACCACTGCTCTCAAAACGGTGAAGGAAAACGTGAGGAAACCGGCATGTCCTTGAACCAAAAACCGAAGACATGTGACAATATCTACCTACCAAACCGCGCTGGGCCCGCGTGGTGGATTACATCCGCATAATACCTACGCGCTTTGACGTGGAGTTGCGGACACCAGCCCGTTGTACAATACAATACAAATAAAGAACTTCTACCAAGTTACGTACTACGTAGTGACAAATCAATCAACAACAAATAATCCAAAAAATCAACTCAAATTCATATTAATACGTGTAATACGAAATTAACTAGCAATTTCACTTGGTCGGGTTATACTCGTATTTTTCCGATCTACATCGCTGTTGTCTAATGTTTTGTGATATACTGGATGGTGGACATCATAGAACTAAATACCTATTTGGGTCGCTATTTTGAAGTAACTTCACGTTGACGCTGTATTTTTTTTATTTATTCCAAAGTTTGCGAACCCGAATGTGTGCTTACAAAAATAATAGCTTCTCGTGGCGGGGACTGTAACAGGTAGGTACTTCACTGCCAGTGAGACCGGAGCGCGTAAACGCAGTGTTGCCAATTTAGCGACTTAGTCGCTAGATCTAGCGACATTTCGTATTCTACAGCGGCTTAAATTATGCATCTAGCGACTATTCTAACGACTAATAAAACGTAACAACAACAAACGTACATCGCAGCCTCAGCCTTCAGGAATTACTGTCAGTTCCAGAGTGGATGCATCAACCATTTCAGATTTTCATTACATTAGCGATAGTTCTGATGATGAATGAATCGTGATTATGATTCGAACTATCGCTAATAATCTGAACTTTTTCATCTTAAACTGTTTTTAGTGTTAAGTTTTTGATTTTTTGTTTGTGAAATAATAATATTTTAGTTGGTTTTTATAATTTTCAATTGTTTACCAAAATTATAAGTTGGAAAATCAAATTATTTTCTTTTATTCCAACAGACCAAAAAAAAAGCATGCATTCTAGCGACTTCTAGCGACTTTTGATATTTGTCCGTAGCTAACGACATCTAGCGACTTTTAAAGCGTAAGTTGACGACTTTTAGACAGATAGAGTTGGCAACACTGCGTAAACGTGCGACACGTCGAATTGGCGGGAACTTCTCAAGCAGCGAGCGTTCACTTCGAGATAGTCACTGGCACGCTGTTAATGTCAAGTACCTACAAGCGTTCGTTCTAGTTCAGTCCCCAAAGGCCCAGCGCACACCGCTGGAGGCGCAGCGGAGCGCAATTGAAGATAACAATTTAATATAAACCTTAACTACCTTGACATACGGTCAATATAAGAATAAACTCGCACGCGGTGCTCGGAGCGCCCTCAAGCTACTACAAGAGCATGCGCGCGACTGCTCTAGTCGCCGCTGCGCTGCTCTGCGCTCCGCCGCACTACCCCGCGCCCGGCTGGCGAGCGAGTTGTCTGTACAAAGTTTCGATCAGCACTAAAACGACATGAGCGCGCTCGGAGTAGCTGCGCGCCGCCGCGCGTCTCTCTGCTCGAGGGCTCTCAAGGGCTCTTGGCGCCGCTCGAATCCGCCAGCGCTGTTCAAGGAAATGCGCTCCGCTGCGCCTCCAGCGGTGTGCGCTGGGCCTAACTCACGAGTATCGAACCCCCCAGCCCCCTTACCCACTACTCCCCCCCCCCCCTGCTTGGCTTGCCAATGACATTGTTTTGCATGTTTGAGGTTTGTTACCTAATAAGTAGGTACCTACTTCATTTGATAAATTCATGGAAATCCATTGTAGTAATGTAGGTAGACGTTTACTGCTAATCTTAACTAATATTATAAAGAGGAAACATTTAATTTTTTGTTTGTTTCTTACGATTGAACTACGAATAAAGCTTAAGTAGGTATTTAATTTAACTTACCGCGGGCATCCTGGTTTCAGATTCATCTTCGTTGCTAATAGTTGCTCTCGAAATGACGCGTTTCCTTTGGGCTTCAGAATTGTTACCAAGAAACTCTTCTAATATGCTATAGTACCAAAGCGTAGGAGTATATACTTCGTCATCAGTTGCCCCAGAATGCCTGCTCATAATAACTTTTTTCTCTTCTCTTCTGAACGCAGTTCGAAAACTATCAATCTTCCTTTTTACCGTGTCAGAACTAGCAGTTGCATCGATTTCTTGAATTTTCGCTACCAAGACATCATAAGCTTCAGCCTTCTGGTCCCTCCGTCCATAATTAGAATCCTTGACGTCCCATAAACACGGAAAACTTTTGTATAGTTGAATAAACTCATACCAGTAGTCACGAGACATTGCGTTTTTAATAAGTGGCATTCGTACATGCGCATAAATCGGGGATCCGAGACCGACTAGTAACAAACATGTCGGCCGATACGCTACCGGGGGTGAAGCAGGCGGGGCGCGGGGGGCTTGTTGGAAGGGGACCGTTGCGCGTTGGATCGTGTCGGCGCGAACAATGCAAATGGCGCGAACAGATAAGAACACATGTCGGACAGAGACAAAATATCGGATGGTCGGCTCGCACCGCCGATTCAGGTAAATTCGAGGCTATCGGTCCGTATGACGAAGTTGTAGATAAAACTCGGTCAGACAGATGTTATAAATAAATAATATTGTACAAGTGAATTAAATTAGCTTAATTTGCGTTAACCTTATAATTCTATGGGTGTAAAATAACACAAACAATAAACATCAATAGAAAAAAAAAACAAAAAGAGACAAAATAGAAAAAAAAAACACTAAGTACCTTCTACTAGCAAAATTGACAGAGCGCTGCAGCTATTAGCGGACGTCACGCAGTTTCACCCGCATAGTTTCTGTTCCCGTGGGAGTACGGGCCTACGGGGATAAAATATAGCCTAGGACCTAGGTATATTACTCGCTGATAATGTAGCTATCCATTGCTGAAAGAATTTTTCAAATCGGTCCAGTAGTTTTTAAGTTACATACGAAAATTCAAACACACAAATCTTTCCTCTATAAAATATTAGTAACTATAGATGACAAAAAAGGTACCTACTCAGTGGACAAGGCTGTCAGTGATGATGATGATGATGAGTAACCTCTACCTACTCAGGAAGTCCCAATACTTGACGACGGGGCAGCGGCTGGTACAAAATCTTCTTAAAAATTATAAATAGCAATGTTCACTGTTCACACAGTTCTACCAAATTGATTTACTTTGATTGACAGGCGCAGAAATTGTAACAATGGCAAGTATTTTTTCACGTTTTATTATACAACTAGCTGATGCCCGCGGCTTTGCCCGCGTACAAATGATTTACTGAAACCTTTCTCGAGAACCACTCTATCCATTGGTGAAAACAGCATGGAAATCATTGCAGTCGTTTTAGAGTTTATCGCGAACAGACAGACAAACGCGTCGGAAGACTTTCATTGTTTTATAATACTCGTCATTTATTCACGGTTCGATTGCCATAAGAATATTGGCATCTTGTGGTCCTTCGTTCAGTTCAGTCAAATAAAAAAATCTATTTGACCTACTAACCTCAATGAAAAATACAGTTCCAGAAATCACTATTTTTATAATGAATCATTAGAATTAATCATTTCTTTTGAAGTAGGCAAGTCATATTATAAAGTAATTAAGGTAAAAAATCGCGTAAACAACTGGACTTAACAACTATACCGAAACAAAAATACTTGTGTTTTTGAGATCGGTCTGACAGACAGATTTTATTCATTCGTATCGTTCATCACAAGAGAAATGTTTTAAAAAAATAATCGTTTTACAAGACTGTTGGTAATGTTATAAAACATATGAAGACGGCTATTTAACGCGAATTTACCTTTAATTTAAGCCCGACGCGGCGACGTTTCGACCACGGCACGTTTCTTCAGTCTCCCAGCGACCACGGCTATTGCAATCCGGTAGAAACGTCGGCGTCGGGCTTAAAATAAAGATAAATTCGCGATAAATACCCGTCTTCATATGTTTTATAATGTGTCCTGATCGTGAAAGTTTAAAAAAGACAATAGGCTAGTTTCCACCATCAATAAATTGCAAAACTAATTAGTCCGTCAGTTAGAGTATTGGAAAATAATGGACACGTATTTTTTGTTTTTGTAAATCACTGAGTACTGACAAAGATAAAACGCATCAAAACTCGGGAGTGGGGGCTCATGACGTCACAACGCACTAAAAACTATAGCACGGCGCGCGGCGTGACGTATTGCGAATTTTAAAAGCGTCGTATCTTCGTCAATTTTGGTTTATGTAACAAAAGATAAAACACGGGTCAAATATTTTTTTATGATCTAACTGACGGACTAATTAGATTTTTTTAGGACACAAGCCTATTGTTGGTAATGTTGGTATTAAAAGACGTTGACCTATGTCCAGTGATTCGTTTCACGTCTTTTATGAGTCCAACATTGATGATTCTGATGAAAATTTCAGTCCACTGTTAATTAGGTATATCTAGGTATACGGGTACTTACCTACACCTAACAATTGACTATTTTTCTTTTATGAGTCATTTAAGAGAACGAAGAGTACTTAAGGGCCCGGCGGCGGAGCATGCGTATTTCATACAAACGTAATACCAAAATAATTTGTAAATAGAACATATTATTCTTATGGTAGTGTGTATTTATTTCGATTGGATTACAGAATATCTAGGTTTCCAAATATATATTTTTATTGAATACTGATATAAACAAGAGTTATGAGAAAAAATTAAGTTTTGTATAGAAATTTTAAATTCCTCATATCTCGTCTTTATATATATCATTGTGGTTTCAATATGTTTTTTAACAATATCATCAGCAATAAATAAATTATTCAATCAAATCAATAATAACTAAAAAAACAATAATTAATCAAACTGCTTTAAAAATAAACAAAAGTCACTAACTAATTCCACCAGAATAATAAATAGGTAATACAAGTAAGATTTACTATAGACTCCTTGAAGTTTAATTAGGTTAGCCCACTGACATTCAATTAGCGGCCATTAGCAACACCGAACACAACAAATATTTTAATGAACCGCAATTTATTCGCAAGCGCCATACGACACCACTTTGAAACCACTAATTTTATTAGGCCCTTTTAGGCTTGTAATCATTTCAAGCTAACTAGGCTTTTCAATATTCTTATTGAACAAGACTTTTAGCGCCAAAAGTGAGACCTAAACGATTACTCAGTAATCGTTTAGTCAATTAAAAAAAAAATTAATGGACTTTGTTGAGGAATGACATAATATGAAAAAAAAATGGAGAAAATGATAATGTGACGGTTGACAAGGTAGAATGGAGGGAAAACAAAGTGTTATAATAATAATAATAAACCATATATTTCAGGAAACAAAGACCCATACCTATATACCTTAACCTAAATATACATACTAGTAACATTTTAATAACATTTTTTGTTAGTATAGTAACTTAAAAACTATGTGACCCAAACAACATGAGACAAGGGCACGAAGATGATGATAATGATGAGATGTTCAAAAGTTTCATACATGAATAACCTTTCAATAACATCCTTCTAAGGCTTGAAGCTCGTAACTTAATAGACCTGTCTATCTTTCCCCATTTTACGGTAAATCCAATCAATCTTTCCAAGAAGTAATAAGCTATTAAAGAGGACAAAATACCCACATAATCATTAATCAACTCAATTGCACAGTTTCTCCACACTTCCTTAAACTACATGACATGCTGACGATAGGTTAGTTCGACATCCAATAACATATTACAAAGACGTAATGACATGCTGTCAATTAACAAAGACGTAATGACATGCTGTCAATAAAGTTGACAGTAATCATTGGTAATCTAGGTATTGAAAGAAAGCATTGGGACTGAACAGGGAGTCATTATACTGTGACAGGGAACAGCGGTGGCCCAGTGGTGGCGGCCCCGACTTGCGAGGTTACGAGCAGTAAGTAATTCGTGAATTCGAACTCAGGTAAGCGCATTACTTTGTATATTTATTTCATTGCTCACAAAACGGTGAAGGATCCAAGACCAAAAATTCGTAGACATGTGACATTTACCAACTCGCATTGGGCCCACGTGGTGGATTATAGCCCATTCCTTCTCATAGAGAAAAGGCCTGTGTCCCAGCAATGGGAAGATTATAGGCTACTTATGCTATTGGAACTGTATTGAGAAGCAATATATGTAGAGGAGGATGGAAAACATCAACCTCAGCAGTATGCGATCAACGGTATCACTAAAACATTCTAATTATATGTTTACATTTCAACGTTGGCTTTTACAGTAGGGTTGCATTAAAATAGTCTGGAGCTGAACGTGTGGCTGGACATAAAAATGTACATCCTGCGCACCCTGGGGTTACTAGCCCGCTGTACTACCTTGCTGTGGCCAAGGCAGCAGGCAAAACTATTGGCAAAATAAAAGTTCGTAACGAAACGAGACCTATTATTTGCTTATTTTGAGCTATAGCTTTATAACTGCATCTTGTTCCGCTTATTCGTGTCGCGATGATACAATAAATGCTGTTGCTAACTCTAAACACCACAACTTTAGTGGCAGCACAGAGGGCGAAATGCCGCATCACAGGCTTGTGGGCACAAAGAATAGGCAGGATAGGTGGTAAAAAATACTCTGCAGCGCAGTTCCAAATTAGCACTGCGCCATAAAACGCTGTATCACAGACCACAGACAACCCTATACCAAATCTGCGTGTACGGTGTAACCCGCAATAAATAACGCACTCTTGTTTAGCACAGATAACATAATATAGCAAGTGAAAGGCATAATAACCGGTGATTAAGTCGCCATTGATCGAATGCTACCACTCTAGCATGACACCCGTCCGTCAGCGCTGCCTTATTACGTGTAACATTCTAAATAGCAGTTACAAACTACGGTGATGATACGGGGGACATTTCTTTAGAGAAAATTGTAAGGATGGAATTGGTATATTATTGACGGAAGCGATTGACAGTTGACAAGTTGATTCTGTTGCTTTAGATTTGCATTGATTTCTTGAAATGAAATCTACTGCAGTCTGATCAAGAAAGCAGCTTTTCATATTGCAAAATTGGTTGAACACGTATTTAGTTATTCTTATCAATAAAAACAACACAATGGTGATGACCTGGAGACCACAAGTATGGCACAAACTGAAGGAAACCTAAACTTAGCAGTGGGTGGATGTCAATACTTATGATGACGCGGAATTCCTTTTTCACAAGGCACGAAGTAAAAAGAACCTTCTGAATGATGTAAAGACATAAAAACACACATACAGTTGTAATATTATTGTCGTGTCTTATAATTTAACACAACACGACATGTTAAAATATGTGTTCTGTTTTAATTATATACCTGAGACATGTAATTAAATATCGAATGTCCAGGTAAACGATCGTACCCGGTCGGCAGATAGTACACAGACACACATACTCGTATTTATTTTCTACTCAAGAATTATTTCTACGAGTTTAAAAACGCTGACTGTCCGCCATTAAACAACAGATAAAAGTACGTCGTTATTCAGTCTCTCATCCACAATTAGTATCTGTCTACTACCGATAAACGATGAGATAGCAATTAAGACAAAGCCATAGCAATTACGAGACAATGCTATAAACACACGTAATCGGACTGTTCATCAGTTACTTGCGTCACATGTTTTGTCATTGAACTTCAGTGAAAGTTAATTTTTTTTAATACCAAGACCATATTTTATGGTCTTCTCATTACGCTTTTTCAAACGAAAGTGCTTTACCGAAATGGATTTGACGTTTCCTGATTGTCGTTGCCATAAAAGAAAATGGTCTACCAATATGGAGTATCGTTAATTCGTTACGTCACATCATCTGTCATTGAACTTGAAATTGGAATGCGTTCAAAATTAAAATGTCGTCATATCATTTCGGATGACATTCCAAATGCGTTCAAGTGCAGTCGAACATAATGAATTATGGGCATTGAAAAAATATATTAGGTGATCAATTAAATCGATCTCTGACGGGAATAGTTATTATAATAAATCACCTTCACTTTTAATTCAGTTATTGGTATTTTATGCTGCTTCTGATTCTGACAGGACCATATTTATCAGTGGACGCCATAATTATTGTCAGCTCAAAAACGATTACCTGCTACTTTTTAAAATATCCTCAGCGGCACTAAAAACCTCCAAAACTAGGCTGAAAATTCCAAGTCACTCGATTTCAAAATCGAGAATCGAATTTTCAAATATGGACCGTTCGAAAATGGCGCGCGTTATATCACAGAGAGAAAGTGAGAAGTTCAAAACGAAATTAAGTGGAATTGATGCGTCTAATATGGGCTCATTGTAACTAAAAGAGGCGATTAGGGTTTTGTCAGCAATAATGGCCGTGACTCTTGAGTGATCAGACGTGTGTGATTAAATAAATGGGGAACGTCGATACAGCTTTCTTTACTCGTGTTACTAACTTGGGAACTATTTATTGCATGTAAACATTGATGTATTCAAAGATACAAAATGTATTTAGAGGTACACAACAATTGACAATAGAACTTGGTAATTTAGTTTTGTTTAGTCGATAATTAAATGGATGGATGGATGGGATCTTAGATTAATGAAGTTGAACAGATTTTTAGGTGAAGATGACAAAGTTAAATTTTGACGACATATAGATTGGGATAAGGGCAGGAGAATGATGGTAGGAAGGAAATTGTAATCCGTCTTTTTTTCAGCAAATTTACGGTTCGCAACGTTTGAAACTAGCAAAGCTACATCAACTGTGAAATTCCGTCCTGCGTTTAACATTGGCTTTCACGGCACCATCACCAGCCAATGTTTGTCACATTTATTAATCCCGCACTTAAAATATTAGTTAACCAGCTAGCCTGTAAAGAGGGCTACTTATGAAATAAAATTATGATGTCACTTTGTATCATCAGTAGAAACAATGATGGTACATTTGAATGACATTAGCTACCAAAAATCTTATGTACAATAATCCTATTGAGAATCGCTGTAGAAAATTAGAAATACGTAACGTTTTGACAGCGTTCAACGTTCGCACCCATATATTGAAATAAAAAACGTTTTCATCATTAAAAGCTATGTTCCTTTTAAAAAATCTTTACAAAAACAATTTAAGTACTACATAATTCCATACTTGTCTTTACTCTTTACATCCCATCTGAAACACAGCTCTTCAACCTACTATCAGTCAACCCGTCGTTGGACATCAGTATCTTGTCTCCGCGTCTCCAAGACCTGTTAGACGGGATGCCAGCCACGCGGAAACAGGTACAGAACAGCTTCCTCGCAACCTTGGGACGAGAGGAACCGAGGACGAACGCTTGTAAACAATATGACCCCACCCCACCTTCTTCAGGTTTATTGGGGTTTTGAGAACTTGATGGTAATTGTTTTTGAGGTGTAGATAGTTAATTGAGACATGGTTGCTTTGGGACTTTAAATTGTGATAATGTATTGGGGTTATTTTATTTTTGGACTTGTCCTAAGAAGTTATATTTTACTTCCTAACAACGGGGCACAGGTACTATATAGGATTGCAGAATTGGGTGAGTAATCCCTGTAACATAGTTTTATCAAATGCTGAGCGGAAAAACTTCAAATTCAACCTATTAATTTCAATTAGACCATTAAAACCGTACCTTTGAATGCCAAAATGGCAAAGAAAATTCTAGTTGAATTTCATTTTCCTTGGTTTTTTTTTCTTACTTTATTATGCTCGCGCTCGTACCGTGAAACAATCAATTTTCTTTATCTAATCTATTTCCTTACTAACACTAACTAGATTCCCAAAAACGAATACAACTGCGCAATATGGGGCGCGTCTCCCAGGTTCAAATTGAATTGCATTTTAATCACGAACAACAGAAGGTCGATTGATTGAAAACATTTAGGGTTGTCGAACAGGAATCAACGAAAGTTACGGGCTTTAATTACTAGTTAAAAGATTCTTAGATATAGCCTTAAATTGAGAAGACAACTTAAAAAGATGGAACTAATGGTTACGAAGTCACTTCTTAAATATATGTGTTTTGTGCAGAATAATACACGGGTAGAAACAGCGGAAAGTCTTCCTCGTAAAGTTTTTCTTTTGCAAGAACATGGCATTGACATCATGTTATCGAATTATCGACTCGACATGGCGATGTTAATCGGTGTTAACTTGTTTCGGCATTGTTGCTGCAAAACGAGCGAATGAAAAGTACCAATGTACCAAACTTAAATGCAACAAGGTTCATCCAAATGTTTTAAAGATGTTAAGAAGAGACAAATACTATTTGAACAAGCTAAACAGGTATATTAGAGCTCAAAGCAGGCAGAAAAATGGAAGATGAAGTAAACCTTGTACAAGCAAAACCACAAGACTGTGTGGAAGACCTAGGTCTATTTTTAGTTCAAAATGGCGATCACGACCGATTAATCGTGAAATCAACAGTTCCTTTCGCAGTCCCTTTGAAGATATGAGATTTGAGTATGTTATTGTGCAATTTGTGTATGAACTTTAGCTCATAAAATAAAAATACTCGCAGTGGTGGTCTAGACAACATTGACGCCACAGAGTAGAAAGCTCTTGAGTGTTAAACATTCCAATACAGTGTATTTTTGTTCCGTGTCTTATTTTGTAAACATGCAAGTGGCTTGCGATCACTTGAATTGCAATATACTGTTAGGAAGAAACTTACTTCGCATCTTATAAATAAAAAATATAAAAATTGCTTCGGATAATTTTTAAACACATTCATTTTCTTTCACCAATCTCTCTCAGCTTCATCTACGCCTGTTCTTGACTGTTCATCTACATCTACGCTAATATTATAAATAGGAAAGATGTATTTTCTTAAAAAAACTTCTGGGCCAATTTGAAAAATTCTTTCAGCAAAGGATATAGCTTCATTATCATTAACATAAGCTACATTTTGTCCCCGTACTCCCACGGGAACCGCGGTTGAAACCGCGTGACGTCCGCTAGTAGTCTACATGGAGATTTACCGAGAGGAAGATATTTTCGATCACTAGTTATCACAGACATATTAGTAGTCTACAAGGAGATTTACCGAGAGGAAGATATTTTCGATCACTAGTTATCCCAGACATACTAGTAGTCTACAAGGAGATTTACTGAGAGGAAGATATTTTCGATCACTAGTTATCAAATACATACTAGTAGTCTACAAGATTTACCGAGAGGAAGATATTTTCGATCACTAGTTATCAAAGACATACTAGTAGTCTACAAGGAGATTTACCCAGAGGAAGATATTTTCGATCACTAGTTATCAGACATACTAGTAGTCTACAAGGAGATTTACACAGAGGAAGATATTTTCGATCACTAGTTATCAAAGACATACTAGTAGTCTACAAGGAGATTTACCGAGAGGAAGATATTTTCGATCACTAGGTTATCAAAAACGCGGTTGTGTGAACATTTCGCGGTAGTAAGTCGAGTCATTGAAGTAAGAGGCTGTGGGCGGACTGGTACAATCCGTACAACTGGGCTGCCTGTCCTACGACGGAACGCAAGCAAGCGCAGTAAGGTAAGTTGTTTTATGATTTTATACACGTCGGGGTTATTGCGACAAACGAAATATACATGCTGAAATATACATGATGAAAACTCGTCTTACCTCCTTGTCCCCACAAGGAGGTAAGACGAGTTTTCAACCAATGTTTCAAACCACAAATGGCTCAAAGACATAACTATCAATTGACTTACTATACTAGATTAATTATAGCGCTATAGGGTGAATTTGAACGGTGTCGTGTAATTACGGACACAACAAAGGGTTCTAAGACAGCTAAATTCGGTCTAACTCGGCATGATCCTCAGGTGCTTCTGTCCCGAGTCAGCCCGATTATGTGTGTAGCAATACACCTAAAAATCCTCCGATATTTTACGCTGAGACCGATTTCTTTAATAGATTTTCAACTTTATTGATTTCGGGTAGCTTGATGTGCTGTGTCGGTACATAGGCAGTGATGACCCGGACAAACCATCAAATTTTAGTGGTAGATGTTGAATTAAGTACATAAAAGGCATGCAAAAATAGCACATTTATTGCATCTCACCAACCAACTTCAATTGAGCGATTTTCTTACCGTGCATGATGTTTTCGCACTCAAAGCACGTAAATACATCCACATAAGAGAAAGGCTTACAAGGAAAGCAGACTGGTCATTTGTCAATCTGTCACTTTATTGGTGAAGTTTTTTTGTTTGACGCGTGAAACACCTTTTTAATCTTAATTAGATCCAAAGCACACTGCTTATCTTGCTTCGAATCACATTTTATTTCCATATAATTAGACATTCGGTTTTATATTGTGTTACCTACTACAGAAGTAAAGTATTAAATCTACCGACCGTACACGTAGTTTGCCGTATCTTAACAAAAAGCCGAATATCATTATCAATTTTACAGTCATTGTTTTATTTTTTTTTAACCTATTTGTACCTAGTTTTGATGGCAATTTAATAACAAAAAGCTAATGAAGTCGACAAAGGGTAGTCTGTTGTACCTTCGAAAGTTTTTGAATACTTCAGTTATAAAGGAATTCCCCATTAAGTGCTATGAGAGTCTCATGGCTTTAAAACATTGACATGGGCTTCGTTTAAGAGCCGGCAGTACGCCATTGACCTTGGTCATGTGGGCGTGGCTAAGTCAAAGTCTCCCGCGCGCGCCTCTTACCCCTAACAATATTTACGTGCAACGCGAACTATAATATTGCATCGAAGCGCCCGGCGCCCGGCCCCCGCCGCGCGCCGCCGCCGCCCGCCGCATGCTATCTACCTATCGCTTCCAGTTGCTATATCTAATACAGAGATGTAAAACATTTTGAATGTCCAAGCCCGAAAGCAAGGTTTTTTTTTTTATTGTTTAATGAATAAATATTCACTTTTTATTCATTATTAATATGTACAAAATATAATTATGTATAATTTATATGTTTTTTGTATTAACATTAATTTTAGTTTTTCTGTAAATGAATGAGCTTTAGTATTATGTATTTGATTTCTATATTCGTATATTGTATGATTAATATCTAAGAACCTATTACGCGTTTTAGGTTTAACTATGATGAAGATACTTTTACATGTTACCTTTTTAAATCTTGATTTACTCGACAAAATTTGCTACTTACTTTAAAAAAATCTGGGACATTATGAACATGGAAGGACCGGTCCGATTCTAATAAAATGTATTTGATGTTGCTGTTGTGTTACCATGACAACAAAATTATACCATTGTCAGACTAACAAAACTGTTAGTTGAAAAAAATGTATTAATTATAATTAAATTGGTAAAACTTATTGCAGGAAAATAAAATATCACGGAACATAATATAGGCCCTGCCAGGGTCGTGGGACTGTCTTATCAGGTAACCGTGACCCTGGAACGTAAAGGGCTATTGATGAACTCATTGGATGATTTTAACACGAAAAAAAAAGGTAAACTGGGTTCTCAAAAAATATATTCAATTTGAGAAAAAAGAAATAACTGTCATTTTAAAAAACACGCTGCTGTAGAAAAAAAATATAATTTGATCTTTAATATTTATATGTTTAAAGATTATATTTTGATTATGCTAAACCCGATACACTTGTCTAGTATTTTTGTGTAAGGAATCTATGTATAGATGCCAGCAGGTCAACCTACCCGAATCTGTCAAATTTTATCAATCGAACATTAACCTTCCAATATTGTGATAACTTGATAAGGTTGAAAACCTATTAAAAAAAAAAACAAATTCAGTTACTGATTCTGAACAAACTGTATTCAGGTTTCGCATATATACTAAAAATAATGTTGTAGATTTCTACACAAATTTTATAAAAATAAAATTGACAAAATGTTTAACATCCATGTTCGTTACTTTCATACCTACTTTTTGTTGACATATTTTTACGTTTCTAAATACCGAAATATCAACCGTAAATGATTTATAAATTAATAGTGCCCTTCAAAACATTTTTGTGTGACAATGGCGGATGGGCGGTGGCTAGCGGCTTTTACAAAGGCAGACAATACGAATAGAAAAATAAAACGGTTTCTCACGTCGAAATAGAGTTCATTTTTAGTTGCGAGGTACTCTTTGCTATAAAAATATTGGACCTAAACTGTGACCTAAATAAGACCTTATTGTTATTTTATAAAGTTAACCGTGTAATTCGATTGTGCATCGGATTCTCAGAATAATTTTAGCAAACTGAGTACTTACCTAATTAAAAAAAAAAAATTTCATGTTTATGGTTTAGTAATATAGACCGAATTCGCTTATCGTATTAGTTTATGTTACTTATAGAGTCTATACCGTATACCTACTAATTTTGTGTTTTAAAAGTGATTGCAATTCTTGTATGTTATCAACTAAGTTTTTAAAGACAGTGCATTTTTTTTTCTAACAAGTATTGATAAACGTAAATCGGTAACTGGAATCCCAACCCTACGCATCGTGGTACATCCTTAGTGGAGCGAGCAGAGACAAGTCAGGGTGACGTATGTCAGCCCGGTGTGATTTGACATGACCGGCAAATTCAAGTTACAAGGTGATAATTCACAACGTTATACCTTATTACACTCTAAAATAATCTAATATTTACACACACTATATTTATATAAAGTGTGTGTAAATATAACCAAAAAAAATGTAGTTGGTTAGGCTACCGACATTTTTTGTTTTGCGGAGAAAAGTGTCACAGGTCCGTTCAGCACCGCGGTTCGTCCCGCACTAAATACTGGGCGCCGGAGGGGTGGCTACGCGATTAGCGAGTAGCGATTACGTAAAAAAATTCATACAAAAAAATTAAGAAAGTTATTGGCAAAAATAAGAAGAAGGTCCCATCTGCAGTACTTAATATAATATTTTGGTGGCAATTAAAAGATCCTGTGATTGATAATTTAGGAGAAAAATGGTAGTAAGTTATAAAACAGAGGCAACTTTGCGTATTTATTTATGATATTTAAAATATTTTTTTATTTTTTTTGAAAAGAAGAGGACATGCTTTATATTGTGTAGATTAATATATATTATTTTGAAAAAAAATCTTGTGACGGTTACGGAAAAAAAAGGTTCTAACGGATCCTAAATGGAGCCCAATTCACGTATATCTACGCCTTAAAACACTTGTGAAATTGTCTGTGGAAACTAAGATGGCGGCGTCAGTTCCGATTTTGATCACGCGCCAAAAGCTCTATGGTAACTTTGGATCAATGAGACTTCTGTCTCTCAGCTGTCTAACGTCGTCTATGATACATTTTTCATCGGCACCTACAGGCCCGTTAAACCTTCTTGTGTCAAAGCATTTCTACGCCGCGATTGTGCTGTTCTCAATATAAATCGGTACTAGTTCCACTATAAATCGCGAATGGAATCAACACGGATTAATGTTGCCAGCACGTTTTCTTACGCACCCACTTGGCGCCATTATTTATAGAAAAAGGTTGGAAAAGAGGTTGTATCTAAGCAAAAGGAATGAGGTGCTGTATAAAGAGGTTTGTGTTTTATAGAAGAATCTGCTGTAAACTGTGAATGTGGTCGGCTACTAAATTTATGTTAGCAGTTAACCTTTGGATATTTAGACGACGTTTATGACTGATCCTTTAAGTTTATTGGCAGTAGCATTTAAAAGTAAATAGCTTTTGTTAGTGCACTTTAAAACGCAATTGAAAAACAGCTGTAATACATGTCAAATTGTAAACTTACACAGTTAACCGACAGGCTGTTCCTAGGTTAAACAAATTCTTTAGAAACATGACTATCTTAGATTGAGCGGTATCATTATTATGGCTTAGATGCGGAGGAATGAGGAAGACCAAATAAATTATGGATGGACTGTGTTAAGAATGACATGGCAAGAAAAGAAGTGTCTGATCAGATGACGAAAAATAGAGGAGTATGGAAGAAGAAGACATACCGCCCACAAACGAATTGGTATAAGGGCAAGAGAATGATAATGAGTCGAATCAAATTCGAAGGTAAAGGAGGTAATTTAAATGACTTTAATTCCAAAAACCTTTGTTCGGCAGTGAACTGCTAGAGGAGGCAAGACATTTACTAGTAATAAAATCGAAAATCTCTCAACTACAGGCAATTGAATACGAAGTAACGGATGTCCAGCAGTAGACATCGGTTCTTATAACATAAGCAATATTCACACCAAACTCCGTGCGTGGACTAATCCAGAAACCCGTTCAAGACGTATGGGTTACGTTTAATCAGAACCTCGTCGCTGTCGCCGTTAACTCTGATCAATTAGGTCATGAGATAGATAGTATTAATAAGGAGCATGTATTCTGCTTTTATAACGATGGCTTGATAAGCATTTTGTTTCGTAATTCTCGTGAGCATATTAGGATGAGCATGCAATGATGCGGAAGCTTGTTGAACAAGCGTTTTACATTAATAAGCTAATATGGGTTTCATTCATTTGGGGGGTCTTGACGATTCTCTTTTGTTTCGGAACTTGTTCTCTGCTAGGCTAGACTGTATACTATATTGTCTTCTATTTGACCATAAAATGCATATAACAAGATCAAATTGTTTTGCTATCATGAATAGTGTGATAAACTTAATTTCTAATAGAGTACGATTAATTGTGGAGTTCCTGACTATGCTCTTTTGCCAAATACAGGAATTGAACTGGTGACA